>JAKWJA010002494.1:25425420-26714211 GCA_027704765.1 Solanum habrochaites | reverse complement strand
AATCCCAAGTTTCTATCATGTGGCGTAGTGTACGCCTCTAATTCGTGATCGTAGGGAAATAAGGGTTCTCTTCTCTCCGTGTATTTGGCATCAAGGAAGATGGTTCTGCAAGAATCAAAAACCAATAAACAAAAACAAAACAACCAGTAAAATCAAAAAAATTCAACTAAACCTCATAGTAATAAGTTTAAGTTTAGTTAAATCTAAAAAAGCGACTGTCCCCCGGGTTGGTAGCGCCGCCAACAATTTGATTACGCTAAACTTACTTCTTAAATAAGAAGTAAAGACGGTCTCTCGTGTGTCAAGTAAATAACCCAACTCGTGAGGTGGGGATCGTTCCCACGAGGAAAATAGTTTAGACTTAACTTCAATATATTACTACTATTGTTCAGTCAAGTTACTTCCTTGGAAAGCAAAAAACAAATAAAAGGGGGGTTTCTATTTCTAAGTACCTGAAAAATAAAATAGCAAAATAAAGGAGACAACTAAACAGCGTTTGAATGTTGGAGGTTATCAATTAGCAAAGTAAACTAGGTTTAACGTGCTACCCACAGGTTCATAACTCGATAAGTCTAACTTTAAAAATTATTCCTAGTATCTTGCATGCAAAAGTTGATAAAGTTATGTATTCTAAATTCCTTGTCCGGGGCATCAGAAAATGTCATCCGCACTTGGTCGGCTACGTGTGTGCTAATCCCTAACCCTTATCTTCACGGCCGTATTAAGCATCATATTTGATATTTGACTAAGTTATTACCTCGTACCAATCAATACTAGCCTATTAGATAGTATTAAACTGAATTCTATGTTGATAATTATTTTCCTATTATCTACCTCCTTGGTCCGGGAAAGTAGCATTAAGGGAGACTTTCTAACGTTGGCCATCATGTTAAAAAGACTTCTAAAGGAAAGAATTATAAATACCATGCAAGAAATTATTCTAGACTGTTATTTTAGTTAGGTTTTACTTTCAGATTGCCTATGGTTCCCAAAACCCCTAGTTATGGAGTTTAGTTACCCTTAGTCATTAATTACAATATTCAAATATGTGATCTAAGAATTCATGTACTTACATTCAATGAGAAGAGGAAAAACTGAAAGTTCACTGTATTATCAGCAAAAGCACCAACCAATCATGATAAAAGTCCATAGATACATCAAATAATCTGCTCACAGAGTATATAAAAAGACAAGAGTCTCACAATTTCAAAGGTCCCAAATTATCCAGAGTCTAACCTCAAAACGAGGTCTTTCAAACTATTTATAGAAAATAAAAAAACCTAATTAAAAAAGGACTCTATGTGCTGGGAAATCTGTCAAAATGCGTCTAGGTCGACGGACACTCGCAACGGGACGTGTACTCTTGACGTGGCTCGTCGCCAATACTTGACACAAATTCTCTTCTGCTGACTCTCTTCATACCCGCCGACAGGTATGACGGATCGTTTACTGAGCAAACGTCCGTCGAGGGTCTTGTTCCCAAAACACTTGAAAACTCTTGGAATATGGGTTTTACTGGGGCTACCTCGCTGATCTTCAAGAACGAACCTGCCAGGACGGACCTTCAGGCTACACGACGGCCGCACGCTTTCCGTAACCCCACACATTGTCAGACTTCCCCATTCACTGCCAGCAGTGCCACTACGCTGCCACCTTCGGACCGTCACAGGCATGCGGAACGTCACAAGCTCCGTAGGTGGTTTCGTCTCCATTATTCGCTCAAAAACTCCGCATTCATTATTTGGACAAGTTCCTGCAAATAAGGCGAAACTTATATAAAAATTAGCACAAAAAGGTTTTTGGACACACTAAACTTAAGGAAAAAAAAAAGTATAATAATACCGTGAAACCTACGATATATTAGTGCTTAAGTAGGAACAACCCAACCAAAAACGCAAGAGAATAAAGGTTAAGAGAATAAAGGTTGTTCATCCCACATAAGTATATCATCAAGACGTTAAAAAACACATAAGGTAACCAGATAGCAACCCAGATCATTCATTCCACAGTCCAGAAACCACAACAAAAATGAACTGAGAATGGTATCTGGTGTTGGTGTTCTCCCAATTTCATCAATGAAAAAAAACACGGTTGGAAAGTTCAGAAATTGATGATTTGAAGAAGTATTAAGTCTTATGAAGTGAATCAGTAACTTAAACTCTTATATGTTTGTACTATTTATTATTTATTATATGTTGATTTTTGATTATAGGTTGACAAAAAATTTGGAGATCTTTATATTAAAGTGACGCTCTTAGGCATGAGAAAGAGTAACCATTCAGAATTGTGAGCTATTGGTGCGGGAGAAGAAGAAGAAGAAGAGAAGAACAAAATCTAGAAGGTGCTATTTTGAATTTTTTTAAAATTCTTTCTGATTTTTTAAGTGATGTTTGATGTTTTATAAAAATGAGGATACGGGAGGAGTCTTCATCGCCCACATAATGGATGATTTGTGGCAAAAGAACAATGGTGGTACACATCAATCTTGATAAACTCTTGATGAAACAAAAACTGTTTCCCATATCTATTTAGGAGTGTGTGAAATTAACTATAGACGATTTTTGTGATCCGAAATATTTTGTATTTTTGTTGTATGGTTTTGTTGGAATCAAAGGTTTCTTCTGAAGAGTATAACAAAGGTATTTAAGTATATTTTACTAATTTATTAAATGATATCCGTAATATTTAAATTAATATTTTATATTATGGATACTCTAATCCATCAATTTATATGTTAATTGGTATCATTGATTAACTACTTGATTGTTTAAAAAAAACTATAAAAGGATGATCTGGAAATCATGTATTGGTATAGACTTTAATTTTGAAATTGATTACTTATATGTTTTTAAGTATCATCACGCTTTCATGACCCTCCACGCCCCCCACCCTCCCCTTTAACCATACATTATCATCCCCCACATCTCCTCCTCTCCATCCAGTTACGCTATCCCCTCACACGCTCCCTCGCTTTCTATCCCTCATGCCCTTCTCTCTGTGACTTTCTTCCTCGTCTCTCCCGTTTTCGTTTGTGTCCATTTTCTCGTTTATTCTTATAGCTTCCTTTCCTGAATGCACAACATCGCATAATAGAATAACTCTGATCATCCGACTAATTTCACCAAAGCATTAAAATTTGCAAACTGTTGATGATGTTGTTGTAAACTGAAGAGGAGGTGGAAAACAAAAGGGTGTCTATGAAGATGTATGAATGTAATTAAATATTGATACTGTAATACATGATTGATCTTTATTATTCTTCTTAAAAACTTTAATAAAGTATCTTTCAGAGGTTGAACATTTATTCCATCAATTGTGATCTTGAAAATTGTATGGTCATAAGCAAATGCCTAATTTTTTCTATAGTAAAAAATTACATAGAGGTTTTAATCATGAATGTTGTATATCACTTATTCACTTGAAATTATTAATGTATAAAGTATCGCAGACTGCATAATATATATTAAAAGATAAAAGATACTTATTGTTCAAATCTTAGTATTTGATGTTGGAAATCTGGTGCTGATATAATAAAAAACAAGTTGAAAAAAATTATTACATTTAAGGCATAGTTAGTGAAATATAGTGTGTTGTGAAATTATTGATTTCAACATAGGATTCTTACATCATCGATACCTCGCCACCTGAAAATGAATAGCCAGTGACAGATGGAATTTGCCACATTGGGATCACAAGCCCGGGAATTATGTCAACAACCAAAATTAGTGTTGTCATTCCTCTACAGCTTACCTGGATGATGATCTGTTATCGCGACCAGTCAGCAGATAACCATCTAAGATTGTGTCAGTCATGTTGATACTATAACTCATGCTCAGTTTTGTAACAGGATGCCTTCTAAATGATTTTGCAGTCTCCTATGTGCTTTCGTTTGAATCAACTTATAAGGGCGAAGGACAAAAATATCGATCATAGCCGTCAATGTACTCCATTGATGATTGCGAATCATATATCAAGTAACGAAGGTTTAATACAAGAGTTTTTTAGATTGGATTAAAAGGGCTCCTTAAATCACACGCAATAAGTAGTTTTATTATGAAAGTTGCTTTTCAAATTATTTTCTAAGTACTTTAATTTTAGAATTTAATTTTTTATTATAGGAAAACATGATGATGTGATAAATATAGGGCTATTGCTAATTTGGGTGTTGATTATAGAAATTTTGTGTGGATCGCATTTTCAGTTAACAAGAACTGATTTCTACCATGTCACATCCAATAAAAAATGTTGGACTTCTTCAGGACGTTATGCTTTAAAATATACAATTTATAGATAGTTCATATTATTTTAGACATCTACTTACAAATTGATCTATTACCGTTATTCAATAGATATTTATTTTTTCAAAGTGTGCGATTTCATATTGTGTTTTTAATATATGTAAAGCAATATATAGGTAATTTTTTACTATTTACTGAAGAAGTCAAAATCAAAAGATTGGAGCAATACAGATACACTACGGTCAACTGCTTGGTTAAAAAAAAGGTCATACATCAACGTTGTATATAAAGGGATAGGTACTACGAATGATAAACTCTGACTACCACAAAAACATAATTGTGAGTGGTGTTGCTATAGTTGTATGGAAAAGGTCATAAAAGACTCATTAATGGATTTTGATACCTGTTTCATTAACCTTGGCATCTAGGTGATGAGGTTTATATCTATTAAGATTCGGCAAAGATTTTATGGGGTGTTGGTTGTGGTTGTGTTTGAAGCAAAAAAGGTTATAGTGTGTATGACTCACTGGTGGTGGGCAAGGAAAAGAGTGCCTTCTGAAAAGAAATTAACAGTTGTCTGGAAGATTTCCAAAAAAGACTATCTAAATGATTGGACTGTTTTGATTATATAAAACGGATAGAATTAATTGGTTATCATTGGAGGCGTAAAAAGACAAGGAAACCGGTGAACTGCTTGGGTCCCAACCTTCATTTACAATTGAATATGCAAAGAGATAGGCAACAATAAAGGGACTAGCCTGTAAGCATTTTGTGAATCAATTTTTCTTGTTTGATAAAATGTTAGTTTTTAGATTTCCTTTACATTCAAATCCTTTTTAATGTATCTTTATTTTTTTCAGTGATTGTGGACTGTTCGTAGCTACTTATGCAAAATATTTGAGCGACGAAATCGAAATTTCATCCGTTGGTCTTCAGAGTGACTATCTTCACAACAAATACGAAATATTGCTATGGAAGTATGGCATGGACAAATTCAATGTTGGATATGTTAGTCATAGCGATGATCCAACAAGGCCAAAGGACGGGTTTTCTAAACGGGCAGAAGATGCATTGGTTGATGTTGATTAGTTAGGTTTATATTATTTTTGAACTATTATTGGAACGGAATATTTTGTATTTCAACTTCTATTTTTCGTTCAATATTACTAAGCATTTTCTAATTTTTGATAATTTATCTACTATTAAATTTTTTAACAATATAACTGTTAAGTTATTTATTCAATCATGACACAAAATGACACATAATTATTTAGTTAAAATTTATTAATTATTCAGTAAATAACAATATATGATACTATATTATAATCAGATACGAAGTAACAATAGAATTATTACAAATATGATTCTTATTTTAGTATCAAAAAATAAAATAAGTATATCTTTATTAAATAATGCAAATTATTGTGTTCATTATATTTAGTATCGTTCAAGAGTTTCAATAATATACTTATATATATACATTTAATTTAGTTTATATTTTTGTCAACTGTTTGAATTTAATTATATTAGTTAATTAACAGTACATATAAATAATTTTTATAAAAGTTAGTTCTACAAAATGACATATGATACCATATAAAGTATGTCCATAATATAACATATAATATTTTTACACGCTTGTTACTAGTTTATTTAATTACACGGTACTAAATAATTTATATAGGTAATATATAAAAAATAAATGATGATACCATAATAAATTATTTTCAGAGTATATCTAATGCTATTTTTACACAATTATACTAGTTTATACAAAATAAGTTACTCCAAAATGTCGTATTTTTCGTGCAAATCAAAATGTATGATACTATATTACAATCATATACACAAAACATGTAATATGCCACGTGTTAGCAACATAAAAAATTCAATTTGTATATCTTTATTGATTAATACAACATTATGAACATAATATATTTAGTATCAGTAAGAATTACATATCATATAATAAACTATAAATATTTGATATCAATTATTGTTTTGAATGGGATAACAAATTTTTGTTATCATATCCATTATACGTTTACTATTTTATTTAATTGAGATTAAACAAGTTATAAGTTTTTATAAATTTATAAATGTCTTTGCACGTAATATAATACAGTCAAAATTTGATATATTTAGTATCAAATCAGATTTTGAAGCTTAAATCATTCACATGTTGTTAATCCACATCAAAAAAAAAATTCACAAATTATTATCAAATTAAAAATATACACCTCAAAGATACGAAAAAATATAATCAAGCAATCTTTTTAAAAGAAGGTCATGTTCTTTTATTTGACCACATGTCCACAACATTCATTTTGGGTAATCTGTTCATCCAACATCTTTTTGTAATCTAGTGGCAAGACCACTTCGTGCCAAACAAATCGGAGCTTTCCATTCTCTTTTCTCTGGCATGGTTCTATTGGATTGCATAAGTATTTGTTAATGCGTCGTGTTTCTAATAATCAGAGCAGTAGGGTGTACACATCTGTTATATTCTTCTTCTTCAAGACGGTTGTTGCATGTGGGTAAGGTATCTCGTCAAGTTGAAATCTTCCACATGAACAAGTTTTCCTCTCAAGACAAATAATGTATCTAATTCCACCTTCATACACCAAAAAAATAAACTCAGAAGATGCAACAACTTGCAATTTTTTTAAAAAAATTGGGACAGTCAAAAAAAAAAATTCTTCATTTTTGTTTAACAATAAAATAATAAATACAAAGAAATTATGTACCTTCATTTTTTGCACTTTTTGATGCGTTTAAAATCAATATTTCTTCAAATCTTCTACCAATGTTTCTTTTGTATAAGAGCTATTTCTCTATTGGGGAAATTCCAAGAACCAAATAGCATTTAACTTCCGCGAAAAAATCTATAAGAGGTAGTTGTCGTTCTCACAAGGCAACCATTGTACATTCGGCTATATTGGAAGCATCTTTCTCCCACGGTTCACTGTTGCATGTGACCTAGACGATACCTTTCATACCCAGCCTCTCGAAGATATTTTTTACTCTTCCATTCAGTTTTATCAATTTAACCATCAATTTTTTCAAAATCATCTTTTCTATAAGCCCTTAGCCATTGAATTAACAAATATCACCTTAGAGGTCCTGCTTCTCCTTAAAGTTTGACACCCAATTTTTCCAGAGTGCCATGTGCACGCAAAATGAGGAACATTTGGATAAACAATCGCACACCTTTCTTTATGCTTCATTTCTTCAGGTACAACACCATTTTTTCCTCTCACCAAAGGCTTCTGAATTGGTGACATAACCTGTCCCATGACTCATTTTCTATGTTCACAATTCATACCGCCAAAGGCAATATGCAACCTTAGATATATAAGCACAAAAAAAATAATACTAATAACTACTTATAGTAAGAAAATAATACAATAAATTCAAACAACAGTCATACTTGCTCCATCGAGTGTAGCTATCAGACACAAATGTACCTCAATAAGATTCCACTAAGATGTAAGCATCAACACAACAACTGGCCCTACATAACTCAACTCCTCTCATCATTGGCCTTAGTGATATGAAAAGATACATAAATTCGTTGTATCAACCCCTCAGACTTATCATCCTTATATATGAATTTGGATCAACACAGTTTCAAGCATATTAATATATAGTCTTTACAGGTTTATGTATCCATCACAGGTTTACCTCTTATTAATTTCCAATGAACGCTCTTTTGCGTGTCATGCTTGTTGATTACGAATCTCACGCCAGACATTTCTGGGAAATCACAATGCTATAGCTCGGAGTATGTTTTCTTTATGATTTCCATTTAGGCGCGGTCACACCACTAACAACTCAACTGTAGCTTGTACCTTGCTTATAATACCCTATCACTTATGGACATTATGTTCACTATTAAGTATCATCACTATGATGTTTCTGAATTCTTCCTAACAGATGCCTTTAATTTCCAACAACAATCATCTGAATAACAATATACGGTAGCATCAATAAAAAAACATATATGATTATTGTCTAAGGGTTTGACTGTTTTAATAAACCAAAAAGAAAAAAATTAGAACAGATACGTTATTATCAT
Source organism: Solanum habrochaites (assembly GCA_027704765.1). Taxonomy (NCBI): domain Eukaryota; kingdom Viridiplantae; phylum Streptophyta; class Magnoliopsida; order Solanales; family Solanaceae; genus Solanum; species Solanum habrochaites. The sequence goes on along the minus strand of JAKWJA010002494.1, from coordinate 26,705,895 downwards.
TTTCACAAGAATGATACTTCATAATAAATATTCACATCTTGATAACGTATATTTTCTGTAAATTGATTCTCAAGAATACTACATTTTATTCCTTCAAAATTTAAAACATCTCATTACATCAAATTATATTACACCAGAAAACCTATTGGCAACCTATAAAGGTAATGTATCATACTAACTATATTACAACAATTCAATTATATTAAAAATAATAACTATATTAATTGAAAACAATACCTTTTGTTATCAGATCTTTTGTCTTTAAACAGTGTGAAACTATTCCTTTATTGTTGGTAATTTTTCCATTACCGCCTTCAGAGTTAACTTATCCTTATACAGTTGATTCTCTTCCACCACTGAATTATTAGTGTTTGATATATTACTTATCACCACCACTTTTATGGTATGGAATAATGCATCATCATTGATGATTCAACTTATTGAGAGTCTTTGCGTTCGCTTTTGTCATCACCCTCAACACACATGATGTTCTCTCTTCAACCCCTTTATTCTGGCAAGTATCAATGCATAAAGGTAAGTTTCGAAATCGCCTATTTTCTTATTTCGATAAACAATTCTAAACACCGCCTATCAGTCCTAATACCACAATTGAGGAATAAATTCCTTCACGAACATATCTAATCTCTATATTTTTTTTTCGATTCGTCATAACACCCAGCTCAGCCGCATTGCTTAAATAATATTCATGAACGAAATATTTTCTTCACCAACCCACTGATTTCATCAGCTTTTGTTCGGCTCATACATATTCCAAAATGTCGCGCAAGATCAAATATGCTTCTTTGAAATTAGAATGCAGCGTTCCCGCGATTTTTTTTACGCAAAATCATTTTTTTTTTGTTTGCTGATCCACTCTGAATTTTTTAATATTCTAAACATTGGGGGGGAAGAAAAAAAAAAAAAGAAAAAAGGTATAAATTAAGTACTTTGCTATGCAGTTGACGGGATCTTGTTATAATTTAACGTAATCATGGAAAGTTGTTACCCCGTTTTTGCGCGTAATAGTTACCAGTTAAAAAAAAAAAAATAAAGATCCGGTCATTTCTCTTTACGTATCATTTTATTTATAATATTTTTATAAGTATTCGGGAGGGTGCGGGAAACAAAGAGAGATTTTAAGGGAAAACCAAATGATATTATATGATAGGGATAGAATGTAATTTGTCATTTACTCAGTCTGTCCATTTGCTTAATTTTTACTTTTTTTAATTGAGGAAAGGACAGTAAGTGCATATCCTATGGATCGAAATGGATACCCCTAGGAATCCCATCTTTGACCATATTAATGAGATTTAAAAGTAAAAATTTAAGGAATCCCCATAGTGAAATATAATATTTAAGTATGTCCCGACTAAGTTAGTATTTTAACTAATAATCCTTAAAATTAATGTCGCTGAATACATTAGTAATTGTGATACCTTGTAAAATGACACACTATTTAATACGTTAAATAGAAAGGGGGAAAACGGACAATTTAAGTTGGGTTATTTAATCAGCTTACGTTACGCAGTAAACAGAGATAGGAAAAACATTAATTCACACGTAAGTGAATAACTTTCAATTTTGAAATCAGATTTATCATCTAGGTTAATCCCATTTTTATGAATAATCCAGTGAAAAGTCGAAAAATACAATTTTTGGTTATATTGTGGATGATCCTGATAATACATTCATTTTGACGGACCTTCAGAAATTTGGTTGCGATTTACATTTTAAAAGTTACAAATTGACGAATCGTTGTTGGCGATTCAATTTTAATTCTAATCTCAAAGTGCAGCAATTGCAGCCGAGTTGGATATTGAGGTATCAAGGACAGATATTGAATTTGTTACACATTGTCGGGTACCCTGTCCGTGAAGTGTTAATAACGATATGATGTTAAAACTATATTAGGCTTGACAAAAAATGAGCATGATTTTTCAAATGTATCCATTATGTATGACCCACTTGAAAAGATTGGTGTACTGTACATAACTTTGGATGGAACATGTGGAGAAATAACATGTTAGAAGGCCCAATACATGATACAGAGGCTTTGGCAATGGTTGAGATCTCGTTTATTTGATTCGTATGAAAATTCAGAATTTAGATGTCTAGATGTGAAGACAGGGCAATATTAGGATAAGCAACACTTAGATTGATTGTACTAAATATAAGATAAAGAACCACTTCATTGCAAATTAAAGAGATTGTGATAAACAAAGGTATGGATAGTGTTTTTGAAATATATATTATATATATATAATTTACATGCTGTGCAAAATTAGTAAATGAAACATTACTATTTTCTATATAAACCTACATGTATCATTAGTTTTGGTTGATATTTAAAGTTAGATTTTTATTTTAATCTATGATCAGTATTTTCGTTGTTATGATATATTGAATTAACTATTTGATACTTTAAATAGATTGCTGATATATAGGACTATATGAATTTAAAACAAGTCATAGCAAAAAGTTTCTGATTACGTGTAAAAAAATTTCGTCGAAAATGGTAGATACTTGTTGTATAATTCATTGTTATTACTTTAGACTTTTGTGATCTGAATATATTATATTTATTAATTTCATAACTATTAATATGCGGAAAAATATACGCACCTAATTGTGGTGATATCCTTTTCAACAAAGTGGTTGGACTATGAGGCTTCCTGCAGGAAAACATATGATATATTCCTTGTTAGTAACTTAATAGTGAACATCTTTCATGAGGGAGAGCGTATAACCAGGTTCCAAGCACCAGTCGATTTGTAAGTGGATTTACTACTTGCTCCAAAATTGGTCAATTATAAACTAATTGATACTTCGAAAGATATAATTGATGATATTAGAGAATTCTATGTGGTTCTAGATATCTTACCAGCAAGCATGAAGCTAAAAGAACGGCACTCTCCGATGATGTAGGGGAACCATCTGCAGGATAGTTAACACGTTGTCCCGGATACATAACTGTTAAAAATCGTGTATCCAAATTATTATAGAAGAATGCATAAGAAGACTGAGGAGGGATGAATTTATGATGTCTCCTGCTTGTCGCCTTAGACATTCTTAGGGGAACTTTAATTCTGAGACAATAGTTTGTGTATGGTCAACATCTGAGTTGAGCGTACAAGGGACATTGTATCACACAGCACCTTTGATTTCGCATAGTATTTTTTTTTATAGTTTTGATGTAAATATATAATGTGTGTCTGTATCAGGTTTCATATTTTCATTGAACATGTGGTGTTGTTGAAACCGAAAATGATTTGGTTTTTTTTTTTTTCTGGACATGGTTTTTCGGAACATTCCAAATGCATTTGGCGAGAGAAAGATATGTGTGTTTTGTTTCATATAGAAATGAAGTATCAATGCAGAGTGTGAGATTGGTTCCAAGTTACCGTCCTTAATGGCATGCATCTAGCATCTTGGAAGAATGTATTGGAAACTTCCATAAAGGAGCAGAAAGGCCAACTCTAGGCCAATGATATAAAGGAAGATTTTGAGAAGTGGATGGCTAAGGTTGATTAGAATTGATCACAGGGTTAAGGAGTACCTGAAGATGCAATTTATCGAAAATTGATCAAGAGTCATGCAATAGTAACCAGAGGTAGAATGATGAACTTCGAACTTGCAAAAAGAATGTATCAATGGTTGTCTTGTTTGAAGCAACGCCAATTAAACTATATTATGAATGCTTGGAGAGAAAGTTATAGAATTCTTTTTGGTTCTTGTATTGCAAAAATATGAGAGTAGCCTCATTTACAAGGAAAACATTAGGGAGAAAATTTGAGGAATTGTTATTAAAATGCGGCTTAAAATTCCAATGATAGGTATGGTAATCAGTATATAATACTTTATCTCTATATATCCTAATTCATTGTAATCTCTTCAGTTTGAACTGATTTGGTTTTTAAAAAAATTATTTATTTAAATTTTTTAATTCCACAGTTGCTTCCATCATCTGAATTTATTTTCTCGTATGAGAACTAAGAAAAGATACATTTTGTTGTGAGAGAAAAGTAATGTTTATTGTGGTAGAATTTCAACAAGATAGATACCTTGTGCACATCAATCGTTGTATTGAAGAAAAGATGTCACAGATATGACTCCGTATTGCTCTGATTACTACAACTGATGCATTGGCAAAAACAAAACAATTTCAACAATGTAAACCAATGCCAGATCATGCATATTGGTCAAATCCTAATCATTGGTAGCTGAAACTGTGTATCCACCTCGATACGAAGATCACTGGACGACCAAGAACAGAATGAAGGAAAGAATGCAGATGAAAAAATGTCGGTGAACACTTACTGTTTGTTGGACAAGAAGGACACAACAAAGACTTGTACTTTCTTTCCCAAAAGGAAGAAGATGAATTAGTCTTATGTTTCTAAGCTCAATATTTTTTTTTGAATAATTGATAACGTAAACATTTATCCTTTTTCCATATTTCAGTTCAGTGCAATTTGAAAAAACACTTTGATTTTTAATAACTAACTTATAATAACTTGTATTAATAAATTTTAAGTGCGCTTTTTGATTATAAATACTTTGTTATTAATTTGTGTTGAAAATATATTGTGTCATATTTATTTTTTTATATAAATTTATAATTCTTTATTTCACTAGAGATAATAAATTCAAGGATTATTGGGTCACCTATCGTAAAACGTGACTACCTATGTGTTTATCCAATGTATCATGTACTTTTCATTCCACAAAAATAAATGTGTGTGTTGGGTAACGTAGTACACATGTATCAGTGCTTTACCCATATATCATCGCCATTTCATTTTTTTTAAAAAACACTTTATTGAGGTTACTGTGTCCGTTACAATGACGATAAAATCATGTATCATGTGATTTATATATTTACTTGTGTAAATGCTTTTTTTGATATGCTCATAACTTGAAATTACAGTGAATAACTTACTTTTACAAAACTCTCGCATCTTCATACACACTATAATAGTTCATATATACAAATCTCATGTACTATTTTTCAAATAAACTATTTATTTCTAGTTTAATTAAAAAAATTTGACTAACTTTATTAAACCGGTGTGACACTCTAATATGTCTGATATTTTATGTTGCTAACAAAAATCCTTGTTCAATAATGTAAAAAAAAAATCTTCAGAATTGACAACCAATAAAATAACTTAAAACATCAAATACTTGTTCACTTAGTATCAAAACACGAAATATAACATTAAAACATTGTTAAGCATAATGATACACTATGTGAACAGGATCTTTTAACTGGTGGTAGTGTGGACTAACCGCCCTTAGATTTGGTGGATCATCATTGTCCACTACGATCCGCACCTTAGCCTTCTCTGCTTCCATAACTTTCACAACATGCATCCAATCTTTGACGTAGGTATTCAGACTAAATCAACATATGATATATTGATTGGTCACTCAATGACCGGTAATGCAAGTAACTATAAGCCACAGTCTCTACAAAAAATTAACAGAATATAAGATTAAAATTTATGATACATGATTAAGGACAAAACGAAAAAAATTCCTTGATACTTACAACAGGCTATCACTATTCTGTGTAGAAGCCATTTCTTGTGCAATTCAATCAATGAAAGGTAAACTTGAGCTCATTTCTTTAAAGAATCCATTGTCCCAGTAGTAAGAAATGAAGCATTTTAACAACATTTTTATCTCATGAGGAATTATTTTTTTTTTTTTTGTTTTTTTTTTCTTGTGCATATTGATGAGTCCAAAACTCTTATCACCTCACCCTATTTTCCAACTCACAACTGCCAGCACCCAATGAAATTCTTGATCGCAGTTATCGGGATATAGACCTCACTACAAGATCCATTGTACAGCAGCTGGGATCGCAAACCTTTGATATGTTAATTATTGACCCTCTATACAGATACAACTGAAGCGAGATCACATGTTCTTTGACTGAAGACAGCAGCATCATTGTCTATGATCTCTCTCATAACAATTTTTGTTACATGTGACTGAACAAGTAGTGGGGTGTTGTGTAATCTGTAATTGAATCCAGCTGTAAAGTTTTTAATTTTTACGAAGCTAGAAAAAATCACATCGAATGTGGCTATAAAAATAAACACAATGAAAACAAAATAATAGAAAATTATATACATCTTAAACAATATAGAACAATATAATTTTATTTGAATCATAAATTTTTGCTAATTAAAGATTCTGATACGTCGCCATAATTATCATGTTATAATTAATAAAGTGTGATTAGTACACATTGATAATTAGTTAAGATTCTTTACCTCAACGTCCAAATTTGTTTGGTAATGTTACACAGTGTTCAATAAAATCAATTCTTGTTCTGGTGAAAAATAACTTTATAACATAAGTTTTAGTATATGTCCTGATACATAACAGTGACTAATTACAGTGTTTGTAAACAAGTATCAATGAATTAGTTATATAAACAATAATTACCCCAAACCTTGCAAAAATAATTGTATAAAACTTATCTTATTGTTAATTTTTTTTTTAGAAGCCCCTTAACACTCAATTCTATATCCTCAATCAGTTTCATTCAGCGAATCTTTGATCTGTAATGCCATATCTTTCAAAACGTGGAAATGGTCGAGCCATATCCTTCAATTTCTGTTTTTCCTCTCCGCTTGAACCCAAGAAGTACAGTATGAGATTGAATATTTTCTCGAAGGCAGTCTGTTTCTATGCCAGGAGTTGATTGAATCGGTTCTCACTCCAATCTCAGTTATTGAATATCGGTGGGTACTTGACTGTCGGTCACAAGTACTGAATGCTAGTTTATATTCTGTGATTTTTAGAATATATGGTCTTAGCATTACGTATGTATTTCCCTAATCTTGATAATGCATCTATTGCTGCAATGTTGATGGCGATATTATTGTTAAAGTGGAGATTCCCCGTATAATATGGGGAGTAATTTTTAAAAATAAATTTGTGTGTAATGAATGTTGTGTCATAAGCAAATTAAAAAATCTCCCGCTGCAGTCATTTGTTGTTTATCGGGCCAAACGTGAGGATGTTGTGTTGAACTTGTCATCAACATATCTGGCTCCATGACATGTTCATTAATTTTGGTGCTATTGATGTGCGTCCATCCCGAATGAGGCAGTTTTTAACTAAATTGTAAATATAATTTGTGCTGATACGTACAGGGATTATACTCACCTGAGACATAACATTGAGTATATGTGCTATACATGACATCAACTAATGCAAAATCATATACCTATCAATAAACATTACTTTGGAGTATCATTGACTTGTGTTACCCTCGTTTACAGAAAAACAAAACACCAACACAACCATCCTCAGCGACATCCCCCTCCCCCGCATCGTCGATGCCTTGAGGTTCACCATAGTTACCATTACAAAACTCAACACCATCCTCATTACAACCACCCATATCCATCAAATCAATGTATTTGCGGATATGTTTTGTTTTCAGCTGAAAGTGCCTCTCCAGTTTAGCCTCAAAACATTGATGTTTTTTCTTGCCTCGAGATGCAAATCACAACTGGAGTGATTGTCTTTATCAATATATCAATTCCTAAATCTTGTCAACCTATAAATTAAAAACATTTAGGATAAAAATAATTACATTTGATTAAAATATCAAAATAAGTAACTTACGTAAGTTCTCAAATGTTCCTTATTTCACTCTCATATATGGAATTACATAGTTGACGTTTTCTGAGATCTGTCAAACATGTACATCACGACGGGTTCGAGACATTCTGGAAACAAAAACCATGTACCATCATCATCCGGTTCGGAGACACGTTTGGAACAGAACATTTACATCACCACACTCGCGAATGGAAGGCAACTGGAATAGAAACATGACTCACATCCGGTGTCAGAGACACATTTGATTGATTAGCTTACTCGGTTCTGAACCTTTTTTTTTATGTAGAACCACTTTTTTTTTTTCTTTTTGACTGTGGTGGAGGAGATTATTGACACTCTTAAGCTCCTCAATAACTTATCTGCAGTTTTGGTGGAGAAATTATCAAAATCATCTTCCTCATTTGGTTTTACTAAGGGTGGTGAAGAAGATTGAGCATGTTCACTTCAACTATGTCAAAAGCTCAATTTCCTCGGCTGTTGGGACATGTTTGAACATGCAGTCAATGTATCACAACACATAAAAATTTACATGTTAATACAATACAACACATTAAATAATTAAGACCGTTCACAATTATCACAAGACATAAATAACAAAATTAAATAGACAAACTAAAATAGTTTATTTCTAATAGTAAAATTGAATTCATTTTACCTCTTGAAAATTGTAGACATAACATTTCAAACTTTGTCTTAATCAGACACAACCTCCACGTGCACATCCTTGGGATGACATTTCGTTCTTTCACATCAATTTCATAATTTTAACTGGATGCACATTTGGTATCTCCACCATACGTTAAGTGCATACGGCAAGCCCATTAAATCGTCCAATTTTTCTAGACATCAAAATCCTATCTAAGTGACGATTATTTTGAGAACTGAGTTTGACCCCAAGGATATATTGATATCTACCATCTTCAACTATTAGAAATCCACAATGGATATAGATGTATTATCAGAGTAGCCCATACGAATGTATGCATAAATAGAAATATAGAAATTTGGAGTTGCATCGTGATCGTTCTCCCAGTTTACACCCATATCAATCGTTGACTAATTGAAACTGGTTCACATATTGACGTACGCAGGAAAATACTTTTGGAAAGCATAAATTAGTGTGATTCTGGTATTGAAAATCATTGGTATGCCTTTGACTTTAAGTCCAATTAATATTACAAATTCATCTATACAATTTTTAGGATACCCCGTTTGAATTTTCTAATAGCAACACATTTGGGGTTGCTATTGTTCCCACTCTAACAACCAGCACTTAGTGATTTGGCCATGTAAATTCCATTATTATATCGAAAACAGGGTCCAAAAATTGTATCCGGAACAGTGGATTACATTCTCCCTATTATATTTTCAAGTCCTCACAAAGTACTTGTTAAAATTGACAGCAAAAACTTTTATGGGATGTGTTGATAACTTTTTATCTTGTACTTATGCCTGCAATTTGAAAAATAAATAAATTTTTAACGATAGGGATAGAAAACTAAATAAAAACAACTAAAATACTAATAACAACGAATATCTTCTAAATTACAGATATCAGTTTTCCAAAATTCATATAACATAAAAACAATATAACTAAAAAACAACAATACCTTACTGATACATGATATCAGTTTCACAATTCATATAGCAGAAAAAAAACCATATTTACACACTAATTCCTGTATCAATTCATCCACTAACACTTAACCGCGATCGATATATATTAACTTATTTGTCTGATACATGATAACTATTTCAATCTCATGATATATATAAAATTCATCTGACACGCAATTGATTCATGTAGTCAATGCATCGACTAAACCCTATTAACACACTGAGTCGATATATATTAATTATTGCTTGATACATGATAACAATTTCAATACTCGTGATACTGAAAGGCATCTGACCACATTAATTCATGTATCTAACATAAATACACACTATAACACCTATTAAAGATTGTTCAACACTCTATAATTTTAAAAACAACTTTAAAAAGTATAAACAAGATATACCCGAAGCAAGTCGGCCTGAACAATAATGTTTTTTGATTCTTTTCTCCTTTTTTTGGTGTATTTTAGCAACTTTTGGATTTAGTGATTCTCTATATCTTTTGTTTGAATCCTTCGGACATTCATATGAAATCATGCAAGACTTTTTTTCTTTCGAATCACAATCCTCCTATTCGTAGAAGATCCAATTAATATGATGTAATAGAACGATGAACCAGAAGAAAAAAAGACGTATATGGAGTAAGAAGAAGTTAAGAAAAGAAACAAGCGCACCAAGAAAAAGACACTAGACAAGAGGGTACCGCCACAAAGCCACAAGAGCACGGAAATTACGGAGTAAGAAGAAGAAGAAGAACCAGAGAACCATGGGTAGTTCCAATTTTTCAGAAATTTCATTCAATTTTTGAATTCAAATTGCATTTAAATGTGTGAAACGTATTTATTAAAAGTAAAGTTCAAAATTCAAAAATGATTCAGAAGATTAAGTGTTTTAGTGGAGAAAAAAGAGACATAATATTGGAAAAGTGTGTGTTATAGGCGAAGAAAACTATGTACTCTAAACTTCTATAAATAAAAAAAATATTTAATGTATATTTAAAAAAAGGGGGGGGGGAGGGGTGGGGGATTAAAGAATACTAAACTTATCTTTATGTCTTAAGTTATTTTTCCTTTAAAATAGCTTGAACGTCATATTTGAGACCATTATAATAGCATTCCCCAAGTCATTATATATGTCACATGAGCTCATTTGATTAATAAGCTAATTTGCCACCCCTACCTGCAATACTCAAAATCTCAATATTTTTCAAAGTGCTCCAAATCAGCTAGCACAACATTCTTGTCCCCTTCTTCATTCGATAGTCTGTGGAAGTAAGCTTGCCATCTTCACTTAATGAGGGCCTCTTCTATCGACGCCTTATCTTCCTCATCCATGATCCAAGTAACGAATTTAAAGCATAATTAACATCAATAAAATACATTTTTTCATAAAGTATTTTCTCTCATCAACTAAACACCACACCAGAAAACATTTTGTTTAGAAGATTTACTATTATTCATGAAAAATAACTTCCTTTACACGAAATACACCATGTTGATGCTTTTACAAACAAAGAAATAAGCAACCGTCTGCTAGCTTCCACCCAAAAAAAGGAACTTTTGTTTTATTAACCAATAATGATTCAAGCATTTGTGTCCACCAGCTCCAGAAAACAGGTATAGAAGATGCACAAAGAAAACAAGGATGATAGAGTAGCACATGTTCAGTTTTAAAACTTTGCATGTACTGATCAATAACCAAAATGAGCTTCTGGAAGCCAGACCCTACTTTGACTGTGTGTCGCCCGATGAAATTGCAGGTTCATCCTTCTTTGAACCAGCATCCAATTCGCCAGAAGTAACCGCCTCCATTGTATTATAGAATTCCTCAGGGAGAGGACCAGGACCGTGCAGAGGAACATGTTTTGGTACTGGGGCATCATTTTCAATGACTTCACATTCATAATCATCAGGAATACCCCAAGGTTTCCACTCTGCATAACAAAATAACTTTTTAAAATTGAACTTCCATACCCCTCTGCATTACAATGTTAGTGATTCAAAGCTTTAAAGGGAAGTGTAATAACAAATATCTTTAGCAACTCCAATTGACTAAAGAACTTCAACTCGAGGAATTGATAAAGTTGGTCAAATTTTGCTGTCAGAATCTTATATCAAGTCACTCCCAATTACCCAGTCAGAATCTAATATTAAACGCCCAAATGCTTCCTTGATTGTCTTAATTTTCATGGAGCAACAGAACTAGGAGAGTTCAGACCAATAAGATTTGGCAGATCATATAAAATAATGGGTCACGGCAAAGATTTTCGATGAAAGGAAAATGGTGATAGAGAAAATAATCATAGGTAGTCAAAATGCACTAAGCCTAGGAAGACAAATACTATATGCTTTACTTGTCAAACATGAGACATTAAACTGAAAAATGATAAAAAAGGAGGGGAGTTGTGTGCAATTTGGACTTGTAGAAAGCCTATGACTATGTAAATCGGTATTTCCTAATTAAGACTATGCAACGAATAGGCTATGGGAAGATATTGATAAAAAACTCGGTATATCGAGCCATCATCTCCCACCCTAACAGATCCCTCAGGTGTTCTTCGCTTTACAGAGCACGACGAACGAAGTATTCTCATCACACTTTTGATACTCATTGGTGATGAAAGTTCTAAGAAGAATGAAATGTATGTGGAATTGAGAAAAGCTTCAAAATTGGTAGTGTACGTAAATATAATAGAGTTTTTTCACACATTGTATGCAGGTGATGGTCTCACTCTAAGAGAACAGATGAATATAAAAAAAAGTATCTTAAGAGTTGCACAGTTCATATTTGAAGCAGTCTCTAGCCTGCATATTAATTTGGCTACAAGATCTGTAAAGAATAGTGCTGTGTTAATGATACCTGAATAGTAAATAATGGTGCTGTGTTAATGATACCTTTCTGGAAAGCAGTGTAAGCACGACATAGTTTTACTGCAAGTTTGGACCAAAACTATCTTCCCTAAAAACACTACTTATCTGTAGGAAGAATAAATTGTGTGTTGGATGGATTATTTGTACACTTAAATGTCACTATTATACCAGCCATATAGCGTGGAGAAGCAACTAGACAAAATGAAAGGAAATTGTTTAATTCAATTTCAAAGTCACAAGATGCATCTGATGAAATGGTCATCAGTAATTAAACCTAAAGGGAACGGGAAACTACGATGAAAACATTGGGGGCACAAAAGAAAATTTTACTTTTCAAATAGCTAAGGAGGTTTCAAAGTGAGGAAGAACAGTGGAAAATATAATCTGAATAAAGGAGGCGTGTAGAGCCAATTGGTGCTATGTATGCAGCATCAGCCGCTAAAACCAACCGAAATTCCAGGTTTAGGGCGTCGGCCAGTTCATGGTAAATTTTTTTTTTCGCATTTTGGTTTTCCATGGCAATCAGTTTTCAGTTTATATTCAAAACCATCCTTTGGTGCTTCCAACTTTCAGGCCAAAACCAAATGCTCACACCGAAAACCAAATCCATACTATTCGTAGGGTTCACTCCATAGTGCTAATCATGAACAAAATCAGAGATGCAGCATTGAAGAAGGTGAAGTAAAAGAAAGATTCCATAGGACAAGAGTTCACCATCTGCCATATTGAGAGTATTTCAGGTTCTTTCATTATTTACCCTTAGAGAAAGTACTCAGTTTCTTCTTTAGCATTTCTCAGATTCTTTTGAAAGCCTCTATTCGTCCTTAAAGAAAATGAAAAAAGATTCGTGGTGTGGGCATCTAGGTATTCAAGAAAAACACGCTCAGTGCTTCGTGCCTCTGCTACCAATGACCAAAGACGCTACCTTACCAGTTGCCGCTGCTCCTAATAGTTGCTTCAATTTCCAATTTTTAAATTCTAAGACCCATTTATGGTCAAGATGTTGCTTGACTCGATAGGCCTAAAAACAATTAAACCGAACCGAACATGAAAAAAACAAGCCAAACGTTATCGAAACAAACCAAAGCGGCCGATGTCCACCCCCAAAATTTGACCAATAACAACATCCTATGGAATGGCACCATGAAAACAAATCAGTTATTGTCTTTTAATTATCTGGGCGAACCATAACTAGGTAAAACTGAAAGTAGGAAATAGCAGAAAGGCAGGAGTATGGCAGGACATGGATGGAACAGTCAACATGGACGAAGTTGCTCCCTGATATGTAGTCTTGTTCTAAATAATGGAGCCACATTTGCAGAATGCAAAAATGGAATGCATAAAGCATAAAACTCAGAAGAAACTTTCAAGATAAAAAGATGGAAACTGGGAAGGTTGATATAAAATTTGAGTACACAGGTGGGCTAAGATAATTGACTTGAGACTTAGATACGATGTGTAAAAAATCTAGAAGACAAAAGCACCCCTTAAGGAGGCTTGCTTCGGTTGGACAACCATGAACAAAATTGCTCAACTCAAGCCAGTCTGCAGAAAAGAGGATTCACCTTATGTGGTAGATGTATATTCGAACTGGAAATAGGTGTTATATGTTTGAAAATATCTAACAGAACCAAAATAATTGTTTTTGCATTGAACTCAAATTTGACGGGTACAGTGTAACTTAAACTTTTTGGAATACAACAGAAGTTTCTACTCAGTTGAGAGGGACAAAGGATCACATAACAGATAAAAGCCTTGTATAAGACAGTTCCTATGTGTAATTGTTGGACAGTGTGGCAGGAGAAAAATGAAGACGCTTGAAGGAAGTGCAACAACAGCTTTCTGTTTCAGATACAGAACTTGCAGTTTTTAAAATTTTGATGGTACATGAGAAATGTACATGATTTTGATGCTATGTTGGATTTGCTAGACTTACGGCATATTTTAAAAGAGACTGTATCCATCTTATTCTGCAAAGCTTTTACGGCACCTACTTGGTGCAATTATTATTAATAAAAGTATTTGTTAAAATTTTTAATTTACATAAAAAGTAAAACTCTCATCAATAGTTGACCACCACATCCTCACACCCCATTCTTGTCATTCTTTTCAACATGTCAAAAAGAAACAAACACAAATTTTAGACAGAATTTAAAGGAAAGAGAGCACTTAATCTGTTTAGAACATAAGTAGTTCTATCTTTGCACGGAAGGACAAAGGATTTCTTATATCAAGAAAATTTAACTCTATAGAAGATGAAGTGGCTAGATTTCTGCCTTCCAGATCCAGTTACAATGTGAGACTCATTTGAATTCCAACAATATTTATCCAGAAGAAGCTGCTAATCTATCAGGTTGGTTTCCAGATTCCGGAGTGTAAACATAGTGTTTTTTGTTTCAATAACTTTCTCAAGGAACAAAGCAAGGGAAAATATGACAAACAAGGAAACATTGATCCAATGAAGGCCTGCCAGGAAGTGTGAGCAAGGTAGATGTCTATGGCTGGGGACTTTCCACAAGAAGGAAGAGGTTGATGATATTGGATACAAGGCAGTGTGCATAAATTGTAGAACAATCTCTTAGCACTTGCATATTTTTGTAAGGTTGCCTTACTATAACAAAATCATACTTATGTCGGGACACAATTCGTAAGGAATCTATCTTATTCAAGGTGATTGTGTGATATGTTGCATTTGCGGTTTGCCTAATGCATATTAATAGTAACCTAATGAATCACACCATATTCTAACACTCATCATTTTGTGAAAAACTAATTCCAAGGAATTGCTCATAAAAGATGAGACAAATCTTTGAACTTTCAAATACTCATAGAAGAGAGAACAAATGCAAGGAGAAAGTTATTTTATTGGGAGAAGGGATTGACTCTTTGTTCCCTCCCACTACTGATCCTTAATGAGTTCTTAAGTAGGGTGAACATTTGCAAGAAATTGTCAGTTTGGAAATGCATTCATACATTGCTGAAAAAGAAAGGATCAGTCTGGTTGGGAATGTAATTTTTTAAGCAAGCGGCACAATGCTCCATTTAGCACGGCGATTTACTCACTACTTCCCTAGTTGAAGGCTCGATAGGTACATTTTACTTATTTTGAATAATGTTGCCCGAGCTTTGTCCAAATTAATCAGCATTTCAATCACACTCATCTTCTTAGGTATTAGAGGGCAGCATTCACACTCATATAATATCATTGGTATCCCCACCATTCAATAAAACCAAATTATTTCCCTTCCGACAGATTTTAAAGTTTCAATTTTCCTTGCATCCGATCACTAATTCACAAAGCAGATACAATTTAGAAAAAAAAAACGAAGTCAAAAGGAAGAATTTAACACAGTATTACACGAACCGTTCATGTGACCAATGAGCTTGAGTTCATCTTGGGCTTCTTCAATGAGCTCTTCACCTGACGGGCACAAGAGACCAGCCGTTCTCAATCGACAGTGGTAGAAGGATTCAGATGTCATGGGGGGGGGGGGCGTCCTCCACGCACAACATTGAGGCGGTGGAGGGTGAAGCTTTCCACTGCCTTACGGTATCCTTCGTCCTCAGGTACCGCCTTGATCTCTTCTAGGGTTTTCCTGTATAGATTTATCAGAACTTCCCTTGCATTTGGGACTACCTCCAAACCTACTATACCTGTTGTTTCCTTCACTTTCGCCATCATCATCAATGGCCTTGCTATCCTCCGTAGGAACATTTTTCTTCTCTGCCACTTCCTATTCGATTCGACTTCCACAGATGTTTGCTCGAAGCTCGCAAGAATGGCGAAAGAAAATGATTTAACCGGTTGAAAGATTAATTAAGATATTGGACCTCTAGTATTGGATCAGAAGAAATGGGCTTTGCCCAACTTCCACAAATATATTGGGCGTACTAAAATAAAACGAAATCCTCATCATGTCTTAATTTAGGGACGCAATTGGCATTTGATTTTTGAGTCGACTTTTGCGAGATAACTATGTTAGTAGTATATAATAGGGCAATTTTCACATATAGCAAATAAAAAATTGATATTTATATGCTATAGCAACATTTGTATAATTGCACTCCATAGCAAACATAGAAACTGTATAATTTGCTATACATATACAGTTGAAGCAAATTGTATAAAACTAAGTGTATAAAACAAAAAAGAAAAAACCCTTTGGCAGAAAAACTTGTTAAAAAACAATGTTTTATAAAACGAATGTATCTTATAAGTGTAAGTGTATGGAACATTATAGACCATTTGAATTTTAATAAACTGAGAAAGAGAGAAAGACAAAATAGACTTGACAAAGGAATATACAATTGAATCGAATTGTCATAAAACGAGAAAGAGAGAAATTAGATACAATTTGAAGATTGTATAAACGATAAAGAGAGAAAGGCAAAAAAACTGGGCAAGGGGTATTTTTTTGTAATAATTATAATGTATAGGACAAAAATATCTGTACTGTGGTATACAATTTTTCTCTACTGCTTAATATAACAAACAGAATCGTAATTATACCATTCCGCTTCGTTTGTATAAGTGAGAAAGGGGAGGGTGGCGAGCGAGATCTGGAAGAGGGAACAAAAATATATGTATTTATATACATTTTTCTCTGTTTATACAATTAGAATTATTTTTAACACTTGGTGTTTGTTTTAAAGTGAGCAGCGAGCTAGAGATTGGAGAAGAGTGTCCGCGGAATATTAGGAGAGAGGGCGCATGACAATTTTTTTGGGCAAAACGTTTGCTACGGAGCAGAATTAAATCAACTCCTATCTACTCCATTTATTTTAGGTTATTAGTTTGTTATTATATACAATTTTTCTTATATAGGGCACAACTACGAAATTAAAAAATAAATAACTATATATCTAAATTCATGATCAAAATTCTGAAGCAATAAATTAAGACAGAGAAATAATGACGGACCATTTTGACAATTAATTATCACTTAACATCCCAAGTAGTGGAGCCTTTAACTTAACGTGTTTAAAATAAACAAGACCTATTTTAAAATATTTAAATCTACAATACCGAATTTTGTAATGTTATAACTATACATGCATCTTTAATATTAACATCCATGTTTCTAGAATTAACATCTTTAAGTGTACAGACAACTTTTTTGAATGACTAAATTTTTTTTAAAATGATAATATGAATAATTATTCATGTAAAATATCACATGGGAATCTTTATCGCACAAGGCATCATATATATAAATAAAAGAAGAAAGAAAAAGGTGGAAAGTAGATAAAAGAGAGAGAACCACACGGCCGAATCATCACATAGATAGCTGAGTTTATACTTAACTCCAGCACTTCTCTACCTTTGATTTCGTTTCAATTCGGAAAATGTTAACGGTAAAACACACCGCTGCCGCCCTCCGATTCTCCGCCGTCAACTTCGATACCACTTCCCGCCGGTTATCGCATTCTCCCAGCTTCTTCATCCCTCCTCGGTACTACTTCTTGCTTGCTGCGTAGTTACATACAATGCCCCCAATTTTTATATTATTTTTATTGATTTGAGAGTTGTGTTGCAGAGATAAATTTGGAAGATTGACGGATAATTATGCTGGAAGAAAAACGTGCAAGGGAAAAATTGGAATTAAAGCAACTGCAAAGGATCATTTCAGTTCGGGTTCTGAGCCAGTTAAACAGAATGCGACGCAGTCGAGCTATCATCCATCTGAGGACATTGGGGAGCCGGAACTAATGGAGAATGAGGAAGCTCAACTCAAGCCAGCTGAATGTACAAGGACAATTATTGAGGTTAAAAATGATGTTTTTGCAAAACAAACTTATTCATCAAATGCATTAGCTGTGAGCTGATGGGTGCATCTTGGCTTTTAATTGTTGTTTGTCAATTTCAATGTTGTTTGAGCTTTGAATTATGTGAATCCATATTTTGTTAGATGTCCTTGTAGGTTTGTACAACACTTGGATTTATAAAAGGGATTGTAATTAGAGATATTGGTACTATTTTTCTTATTCATAATAGAAAAGTATATAGCTTCTGCCCCAAGGATGTAGGTTTAGCCGGACCTCGTTAAATCCTTAGGTTAATTCTTCTCCTGCTAGTCAACCTGAGATTTTTCGCAACAAACACATTATTACCTCCCCTTATAAACTTAAAAAGAACAGAATTTACTGCTGACTATGCAATATGCTTTCCTGTCTTATGCTTTTAGTCAATGAAGCTCTCAGGCATCTATTTATCGTCTGAAATGGAATCTTACGAACTATAATGACAGGACATTGTCCACAGGATCTCAGTTACCAATATTTTTTGTAGCTCATGAGCAAATATAATCTAGGTTGCTGATCATTATGGTTGTTTGTTTATGGTAGCTGATATATTGTTGTTATCATTTGATACCTAGGTAAATAGCAAAGCAACACTCATGTTTTCAAGTGCAATCAGCGATGTAATGCGTGCAAATATTTTCTGGCCAGATTTGCCTTACACAACTGATGAACTTGGAAGTAAGATGCACAATTCTTTTTATTATCATATTTTACTCAGGCTAATAATTTACTTCTTAGTTCTTACTGGATTTGTGGCATATTCAATCCTTGAAGGTTTTTGTGATTTCCCTTTCTATCAGATGTCTACTTTCAAGTGAAGAATGACGAAGACGTTCTGAAAAATCCAACAACTGAAGAAAACGTTGTGGTATGGAACATTTAATCTAAGAAATTCAGTTAATTTTCATCATTAGGTGTTTTTCTATATTTCTAAACGATGTATTAGTTTGCTTTTCGATATTTTCTAGAAATTAATTTTGCCATGGTATACTGCCACCACTGGTCCTTCCAAATGATTCTGCTTCATCTGGGGATAAGTGGATAACTGTTTCTGGATCATGTAGGCATTTTCCTGTTTGAGGATTCTGATTAAACTTTTGTTGAGTTTCCTTATTATGTCACAGTCGTTTTCCCCATTTTGATATATACAGGAAACATGAACCATGCCATATCAACTCATGGTCTATAATAGGCATAATAGCCCAAATCTAATGCTTCTTAAGTTTATCCATCGAAGAGAGAAAATTATTTTTATTATGGTCGTATGTTGATTATGAATTTTATGACCATCTTCCTATGGAAAGATTCTTCTGTTGCATTGGTCTCTAATGTGGAACTTTGCTTTTATCACTTTATTGTGAATCCAATTTACCTTTTAAAAGCTCTTTCTTTCTGAGAGAAATAATAGAAACGCTTAAGAAAATTGTGAGGAAGCTGTGTTACACCCAGATGGTAAAACCTACCATCAAACCGCATAATTCTACTTTCCATAATTGTATGGAGACACTCTAATGAAAAGTTAAATGAAAGGGATTCTCAGATGGAAACTTCCATAGATATACTATAAGAAAAGTATTTGCTTTTCTCCGAAGGCTTACTTGATTTCCAATAAAATGCAGGAAGTAATTATTGGCCTAGATACATCCGAAATGCAGAGTGAGATGGAGTCATCAGGTCAATCCGAACTTGGTTACCATATAGATGAATTTGATGATGAGAATATCGATATTGATGATGAAGACGACATTGACGATGACGATGACGATGATGATGATGACGACGATGATAATGATGAAGCGGTACTACTGGTTTTAAATGGTTTACTTCTTAAATATAGCTGCTATCCTGTCCGTCATTGTTGGTAAATATACTTGTTCCCAGGATTGGGTTTCTGTTCTTGATGATGAAGAAGATCAGAGTGGGGATCCTGACTTGGAGGATTGGGCTACATTAGAGACGATGCGATCTTCTCATCCGATACACTTTGCCCAACAAATTAGTGAGGTAATTGTCCTTGTGATAGATTTATGCATTGTTGTTAGATTAGTGAGAACTATCAATTTGAGTTCTTATTCAGTAAAATCAGTAGATCATGTTATATTTAGTTTCCCAGATGGGTGGCATATAACTTTTTGTATCTGCCATGGAGAATAGTAATCGAACATTTATTTTGTGGTCTATATTTGCTGCTCAGGTTGTGACAGATGATCCTATAGATTTTATGGATCAGCCTCCAGCAGGTCTTATTATTCATGGACTTCTAAGGCCAGCTTTCCTTGAAGATCACATCACCATTCCAAAGCAGATAGCTGAACATGAATCAAATGATGCTGGTATAAAACAAATGGAACAAGTGGCAGAACATAAGCAAAATGGTAGTGTTCAAGTCAATGGCCACAAACATGAAACTGAATCTTCGCAAGATAACCCAAGTTGTCCAGAGGAATTGGAGAAGGATGAAACCCTTGGAAATGGAACTTCATTTTACAAGCTAGAGATGATTAAAATTCAGTTAATTTCTTCACATGGACAGCAAGTAAGTTGTGTAGGTTTATCATTTATGAGGTTCAACCTTTAATTTGTTTATCAGCATTACATACTTGCCTTGCATGGATCTGCATCCATTGGGTGCAATTTATTTGAATCATTTGTGTCATAGCAAAACTTAAGTACAGAGAATTTTGGACTTTATAATCTCAGAGGGGTTACAGTGGGTGGGACGGGAAGCATATATAAGTGTGTGACGCCTTATTTATTAAGTTGAAAAAAGAAAAATATCACAGGAAAAGAGCATACTATTATTGCTAACAAGTTGAGAAAAAGGTTTTCTTTTCACTTTTCTGCAGTTGTTACATGCAAAGACGAAAGTTAGTTTAAAACTAACACCAGAAGCAGAACAGGAAGTGTTCTGTCATGATAGAATTTTGATGACATGGTGATACACTCTGAAATTGGATACCAAGCTGATCATGTGGACAAGTTCCATAGGATGCTTTCTTTGTCAGTGCTGAATCAGTTAATATACGTGAATACAGTGACTCATTAGTCATTATCATCCACATTATTTTTGTATTTCACATGTGTGCTGTATGTCCTGCCTGCATCTTCATTCTTCACACTAGAATGTTTTTGATGGTTTAGAAAAGCTTAACAAATTTTTCTATTGGGAAATTCCTGTGAATCTACCCTCAGTATTCATGTCATTCAATTTTATGTTTTCTAATGGTGTGCGCAGATCTTAGTTGAGTTAGAAGATTTTACTCAAGCTAGGCCTGATGCAATAGCGCATTCAGCTGCCAATATTATATCACGGCTTAAAGCTGTAGGAGATAAAACCACGCAGGCTCTCAGATCTCTCTGTTGGAGATGCAAGGGAATTCAAGTGGAGGTATGACCAATCTCAGTTCCCCTAGATTATGTTCTAGATGATTAGCTTTTGTTGTCTTTCCTTCTTTTCAAAGATTTGATGCTTTACAATCCATCAAATAGTTCACATTTTTCATCAGTCAACAGCCAAATAATATATAGAAAGCAAAAGCTGCAACTCTTTCTCCCCTTTCCCCAAATCTTTTCCTGCTAATGATGAATTAACTGCATAAGTAGGTACTTCCCAAATATTGGAGCCATCTTTTTTTTTTGTAGTAGACAACCGATGGATTTTGTTAGTTCCATACATTGATGAAATGGAAACTAATTTGCTGCTTTTGCATGCTCCCAGCAGCTACTTGATGCTATTATTGTGAATAAAATTCTCTCTTACACGTGTGTGCAGACATTTAACTTCTTGTTTCTGGTGTTTTGTTGCTTATTTGTTTATTGCTATTATGTCAATACGAGAATGTACCCTTCTTGTAGTCTGTTTGATGCATGAACATGGAACTGTAAGAGTTGAACCACATCACTGTTTTGTGTGATGTCCCACCGAATAATTTGTTTATTTTCGTTTTGTCTTGTATGACAGGAAGTGGTTCTGATAGGTGTAGACAGCCTTGGTTTTGACGTAAGAGTTTGCTCTGGAGCACAAATTCAGACACTGCGGTTTTCCTTTAAAAAGCGGGTATGATACTTATCGTACTTATCTTTTGTTTTTAAGATTCGAACTTCATTTTCCAGTGTCCCTTCATATTTGCTGCATTCAAATGAATTGCTGTCAATGTACCTATGTCTTTGACACTGATCTGACATGCAGACTCTGTGTTCATGTAAAACCACTTACAGGGTATCTGAAATTTTATTTTCTGAATCAAATGGATAGAAGTGCAGCATGTTTCTACATATTTCTCATACATGCTATTTTAACCCTATAGCTTTTCTGGTTTTTGAGTATAACTTTCTGCTACTTCCAAGTTCCAAGATAATAACTCGTTTGTTTTTCATCTGAGCAAGTAAACACCATGAAAACATAGCACATATTGATTCTTTAGTGCCATGCTTTTGCTTAAAGTCTGTGTGGAAATAGTAATAGAATGTTCTATTTACAGGCAACCTCGGAGTACAGTGCGGAAAGACAATTAAACGATCTGCTGTATCCAAGGGTCCACCCTAAGTTACATCAAAAGAAAGAAACTCACCAAACTGAATCATGAAAAAAAAAATCTGTAGATTTTGTTATACTTCTGGCTCAAAATTGTATATAGACAGATTATATACTCTTTGATTCATCCCATTAGAATTATTTCTTCAGTAGAGTTCATGAATACTCGGTTCTCCCTTTACTACTGTTGTAACTTGTAATCTCAATTTGTTCTACTCAAGTTCAATTCAAAGCAATTTTGGCTAAATACATTTTTTAAAACATTGTTTATTGTGCTAGACTGATGTGAAGCGTATGCCATTAGCAGTTAGCCTAAATATTGATTTGTCTTAGTGCATTTAGCTACACGTACTCCACATTACTATTTTGGATTGGATGTAGAGTGGTGCACTACTGCACTGGTAAGTGTTTCAGTCGAGTTATGAAAAAAATTATGTTGGGAGCGCAATCTGGATTTAGTAGAGTGGGCGGAAACAAAAAAACCATTTTCATATCACAAAATGTGATACCACATTAAACTGCATTTCCATCTTATTGAGACATAGAACAAGCCCTAGAGTAAAAATAAGCCCTTATTATCGTTATTTGTGTCATGATATAAGAACATAACTAATAAAGTAAAGTTAATGACTTTTCATGTAAGTCTCATATGCCAATTGAGCTGTGATGAGATCCACAACAGCAGAACCAACTGATTTAAAGACGGTAATTTCTTCAGCAGTTGTTCTCCCATTCTTTTCTCCCTTGATCAATTCCAACAAGTCCCCAACAATCTCATCTTTTGTAATTGCCCCTCTCTCAAATGCACCCACAAGCTCCCCTGCCTCTACCATAGCAGCTTCATTATCAACAAACACTTTCCCCCTCTTCAACGCTTCATCGTCGCATTCTCTCATTGAATGCTTAAACGATCCAACCAAATCCAAATGCGCTCCTTCTTTAAGCTTCTTCCCTTTCACCAATGGTGTCCCTGAATTCGTCGCACAGCTCACAATATCTCCCAACCCCACAATTTCCTCAAGAGATGCAGTACTCTCAAAACTCACCCCTTCAAAACTAGCTTCACTTTGCAAATTCTCGATCACCCGCTTCGCCTTATCAGCAGTTCTATTCCACACTATGACTTTCTTCAAATTTGGCCTAACTGTCAGATGTGCCTTGATCAAATGCGGCGCTAAAGTACCTGCACCGATCATCAAAAGGGTCTCGGAATCTTGTCTTGATAAGAATTTTGAAGCTAAAGCGGAGGTGCAAGCAGTTCGATAGAGGGTGAGTTCAGTGGCATCCATTGTGGATAAAGTTTGTCCGGTAATGGAATTGAAAAGAACATAACTGGCATGAACCCCAGGTAAATTTTGGGTTGAGTTATTGGGATGGTAAGTGACTAGCTTGACTCCGATATAAGGAAGTGAAGGGGCACGAGACCAACAAGGCATGAGGAGGAGAGAGGTAGAAGGGCTTGTTTGATGAGCATGGCGAAGTGGGGATTCAATGGTGGAAGTGAAGGTAGGGAGTGAAAATTGGAGGTGGTCGACGAGGGATTTGTGGGTCAAAAGGGTGTGGAGAGTGGCGGTGGAGATGAAGATTGGAGGTGGTGTTGCCATGGTGGATTGGGGGAAAATGGAATTGGACTTTGTAGGAGGAGAAATGGGCATTTACTTATTACACAAATGGCTTTGTTTAGGCCACTATTTACAAGAAAACACACATCAGAAATTCGAGGAAAATTCTGCATCCGTAGGCAAATTTGAAAAATTTTACAAATGCCGCAGAGGTGTAATCAATCAATAATAATGAGACAAAACATGACAGACTCATAAACGTATCAAAAAATTATACAGATGACACAGAGTCACACAACAAAATTTAAGTCTTTTCAATCAAAACTTACAATGCTTAATTTATTTTCAAGAATCAATCAGTTCCATATAATTTTAAATTAACTAGTCATTATAATATTATTATTATTATAATATCATTCACCCTTAATATTATTAGAATTCATTTTTCGTGTTTTTACGTACATTCAGTTATAATATATATTTCCCAACGTTTTTCTATTAAGTATTTTTAAAAATTATAATTTAAATTAAGAAAAATAACGGATACTCTCTACTAAGAGAATGACTATAAATATATGAATTAAAACAGTTTTAAAAAAATGAAAAACTAAATTTGAATTAATTTATTTTTCTAGGTGCTAGTAATTGAGAAAACACTAAATATTTTTTTTAGTTAATTTGATATTATTAAAAATATTGAATGATATGAGTATTTTAAATACTCGGTCCTAAAAAAGTTTTTAGTTATTGTGATAAAAGATTATTTATTAATTTATTTATTTAATCTAACAACATCTTAAGAAAATGAAATTAAGAAATATTTATTAGAAGTAAAAAAATGGAAAAAAAGAGAGGTGAAATAGATAGTAAAAATATAAAGAAATGTACCTTTCTCTAAGTGTCAATTAATCAATGGAGGGTCGCCCAATTATTGTTGGTTGGATCACTACCATTATAATTTTTTTTGACAAATTTAATGTAATAAACTCGATGAAAAAAGAATTAAGTCGAGATTTTGAAATATTACATCTGTTGCATCAACTTAATCTATTGAGTAGATTCAATTTTTGGTCTCTCTTATGGCATACGAATGCTTTATTTTATACTTAACAAGAAAAAATTTGATCCAATGGATGACCTAATTTAAGTCATCAGGCCACGAAAATGATCTACTTCTTTAAACTCGGAGTTTGATTTCAAACTTGGAAAGTATTACCGATCTGTTTTTCAATTCCATCTTCGTAAATTCCAAAGAGCTGCTCTTTTCTTTTTTATAAAAAATTATAATGTAAAAAACAATTTCATCTTCATCTTCTATTTCACAAATTCTAAATAAAATAAAGAATATTTGAAAAGTATGGCCAATGTCCTACTTGAAGTAGGATCTTGACGAAGAAAACAAAAGTAGGAACTTGACTTTATCATAGTGGACTTTGGAAATTACATCGTAAGTAAATGACATGGTTTCTATATTATTTTGAAATGTTTAATAATATTTATCTAGTTTATAAAATAAATAATTTATATCATTTTATGTTTATTTTGCCATTGTAATTAAATATTATTACTATTTATTTTTTAATGTTTAAATGACTTATATTTAATAAGCGTAAAATTTCTCCTATTATTTATGATTTCTTTACCTTTATTTCAAATCAATAATTGACAATTATTATTGAACAAATAGAATAAAAGGAATTATCATATTAATCCAAGTAAAACAATTGTTAAACAAAAGCAATAAATTGAGCATCCTAACTTTTTGTTTTGGCCTAAAAGTTACTCTAAAATCTAAATTTTACAAAACAATCCAAAAATAAAAATAAAAAATTACAGCTGTTAAACCAATCCAAACGGATTATTAATTATTTTATCAAGTTTCTTCCTGCAATTGTGGTCACTTTGATATCCACTTAGATCTCTTCCTTAATTAAACTATAGGAAATTAATAGTGTCATATGAGTCAACATGGTGTTCAGATAGATCCTTAGATACCAAATCTCTCTCTCACACACACATATATATATACACGTTACAGAGATTAAAGATTATCGAATTCATAATATAATTGTAAGAAAATCATCAAACTAATTTTTCTAACAAAAATTTAGATCAATAATTATCCTAATTCCTAGAATATCAATTTGGTTATCAAAAAAACAATGAACCTGAACTTATCCAAGCATATTTTAATATAATTTTTCCACTAAAAACATTTTAAACTTTAATAAAAAATGATATGAATAGTTTTTTCTTTTTTTCTTTTTATGCTTTGCTAGTGAAACTATGTATATTCTGCGGCATTATTAAATGACATAATACATCTAAGGCATGTTCTTTAATTTGTCTTTAATAGCCATCTATGTTCTCCAATTTTGTACATAAGTAGATATTTGAACTTGTACAAAATTGAAAAATAGACACACCCATTCAAAGTTAAAGATCATAATTGACCGTTGAAATCAAGTTAAAGATCACGCGATAATAGTAGCGGAATACTCCACTAGCTAGCTAGCAGCAGTATATGCCACACTGAACCATAAGCAAGTTTGGTAGGAATAAATGGCATAGAATTTGATATTACTAACATGTTTGTTGTCATTATGAGTTGAATGTGGAATGCTTAGGAATTACTCTTCATAGGCCGATCGATGCTGAATTGTAGACTGATGCTCACCCTACAAATATTTGTGTTTTTCGATGTCTCAAGCAACTTCCTGGAAGTGACTTTATTTAATGAACACATGTTTTTTAACATGCAATTGTTTCTTTTTGTGTACTGCTACATTAATTGTGTGATCATCTGACAAGAGAAAGTTAATCAGATGATACTTTTTCACTTTCAATCTTAAAGTCGTGAATTCAATCATTAAAGGAGCAAGGTGAAAGGTTCTAAGAAAATAGTTAGTATATGAATCAAAGAATCTATATTTCACATTCCTCTTTGACATGCTTATTATAAGAGAAAAGTCTTAAAAATATTTATGAACTTGACGTGAATTACTAGTTATATTTTTAAACTATTGATAGCTCTAAAAATATTTTTTTACTTGATCAATAAAATTCAAATATCCTTTGAATCTACCACATGACATAGCAAGTGGTCTTACATTTTTCTGGGAGCGTAAGTCTCTTATCAAAAAGGTGAGATAAGTATTGAAAACGCCCATAAATTTGACAAGAATTAATAGTTTCATTCTCAAAATAGTTTTAAGATGCTCCTAAACTATGGGGGAAAACCTAAAAATACTCTCCATCCAAATACTCCTCCATCACCTTTTTGGCTCATTATATCCTTAAAACTAATTACAACCACAATTTTGTTTTTTTTAAAAAATATTATTTAGTAATTATCAGCTCTTATTGGGTGAACTAAAAGCCTTTTTTGGGTGAACTAAAAACTTCAACCGATCAGATTTTTTTTTCTATAATTTTTTCATTCAAAATAAAACAACTATAACCATTAAAATACTTAAAAATAATCACTTTAAGTACAATTCTTATATCAAATATTTATAACGATATCATTAATAGAAACAATTAGAGAATGTTTAAGAAAGAAATTTGTATTAAGTTAAAGAATGTAAAAAAAAAAAAAATCTTCACTGAGACTTAAGACTTTAATTGAATAAAATATTGGACTTGATTTGTATATTTATACCAAAGTAAACAAATTAACTAGAAGTTATATTCATTAAACATGTCTTTGACGGTTTTTTTTTGGCGGGTATATTAATTCGGAGAGTATAAATTATGTAGGTTATAAGGAAAAAATCAATTGGGTGTGTATTTTTTATTTTACTCAATAAGAAAATGACAAGTAATAAATAATATTTTAAAAATAAAGTATAGACGAGGTTGTTAATTTCGTCT
Organism: Solanum habrochaites; assembly: GCA_027704765.1. NCBI lineage: Eukaryota > Viridiplantae > Streptophyta > Magnoliopsida > Solanales > Solanaceae > Solanum > Solanum habrochaites. The sequence continues at coordinate 26,677,990 of JAKWJA010002494.1, read as the reverse complement.
TTGAATTTGAAAAAAATTATTAGTTTCATTCTCAAATTATTGTTTCATTCTTAAATTATTAACAGTCTTAAAAATATTCTTCTACTTGTCTGATCGCATTTTATAACACTCCTCTCATGAATATACCTATGTATATGCCACATCAGCAGACGAGTTCTCGTGTACCGCATGAATGTCACATTTATGTGTATGATATGAGAGGGATATATTTAAGTTTATTTAATTAAGTAGATGAGCGTTTTCAAAACAAACAGTTAAGAAATGAAACTAATCATTATCGTTAAGTTTAAAATTCTTTTAATATTTTTTTCAAAAATAAATTAATTATGATGATTTCGAGATTACTTTATCCTCATTTATGTCTTTTATAAGATATATAATCTTTTTCATTAGATATATTTTATTGAGTTATTTATAGCCTTTTAAGAAAAATTACTACTGCCAAAAATAAAAGAAAAAAGAAAAAATATCACAAACTTTTAATGTGGCGATAACTTAAAAACTCGTGTTATTTTAAAAGATTATATAAATAATTTGTGAGGAAGAAAGTATTGACTAAGCACTTTTATCACGAACAGAGACATGGAAAAATACCGGTTAAGAAGTCAATTTAGTTTGGTTTAAATTTCTATTTATATCTTTTAAAGTTGACAGGGGTAAGTAAATGTTTAAATTATTTAAACGTTAAATGAGCAAATATATGTGTTTCATGTGATATAATATACGTAGTATATTATGTAGCATATATAGTCATCAGATAAGATGTTATATAAATTCCTTAATGTATCATTTCTAGCAGAAAACATCCTTTAATTATATCATAAATTTAAACTACATTCTTAAAGTACACTTTTTAAAAACCCATTTTTTTTAACATAAAACATCTTTTAAGTATTTATAAAATGAACAACTTTCTCTGTTTTTGTTTAGATATTGTCTAAAAACTAATCGATCTTACTACAATAGGGAAGAAAAAAAAAACACAAAAAAAAAAAAAAAAAAAAAAAAAAAGAAAAAAAAAAAAAAAAAAAAAAAAAAAAAAAAAAGAAAAAAAAAAAAAAAAAAACAATTAACGTGACTATCAACAAAGTTATTCTGCTAATTTCATTACTTGCTACAAGATCTTGGAAAATATCAAATCTTAGACATTGTTGCTTTCTGGAAACTAAAAATGATGGAGGAGGTGCGGGTAAACATTAATTTTGCTTTTTCTACAGAAAGAAGTTTAAGATTACTTATTTTTTATCTTTTTCTTAACCACATAAATTCATCGATTTTTTTAGGTCAATCTAATATGAGTGATCGAAAATTGATTATGTCTCGTATTTGAGTTTCATTCTCTACATTATTAGAAGCCGAAGTCTCCAACAATTACGCTTCTAGCATATTCAATAGAAAAGAAACATATTTAAACTAATAATATTTTTAATTAAAATTACATGAAAAATGAATAAATAAAACGGTCAAATTATAAGTTTTGCCTAATTCTTAATTTAATTACGAAAAATTTCACGATAATATTTTTGGCATATCTAAGAATAATAATTAGGAAGGGACTACTTAATTTTTGTGACTAGAAACATTCAAGTAAAAGGATAAAAATTGCTCACTTTAAAATACTTTGAAGGATGTTTTATGGTAGGAATGATACTTTAAGAATGTAATTTAAGTTTGACGTATAGTTAAAGATTTTTGTTTGTTCATCTTGTATTCAACATACTTTAGAACAAACTTTGAACATCTTTGTAAGAACCAAAGTTTAGGAACAGTTTCACCCTAGAAAATTAAACTAGTAGCGAAACTACTAGAATTAGAAACAATATTTTTTAAAAAAATATACAGAAATATTTTTCTTAAAGAGAATTGTTGTTAATAAGTTGTCTAAACACTCTTCTCTGTTCCAACAAACTTTGCAGAAACAGAATTCCACTTTTAATGAACCAGTGAAGAACAACCGATAGAAGAATTGAGAATTAATTCCACAATCTAAAGTTTGTAAAACACGTACCAAAATCTGAAAAGTTAATAGGAAAAAGCTCAAGTCCACTGAAATTCACCAGTGTCCCCTTAAGGAAATTATTCCCTCTAGTATCCAAGGTTTTGATTTGGAATTGACCTCCAGGGTAAAAATGATCTCAATCACCAGAGTATAGATAACCACAACAAAACTTCCGGTGTCAGGAACACTCAACGCAGTAAAAGTACACTTAGAAAACTAGAATTTTAGTATTGAAGAAGAAGTCCCATACGTTCTCTATTAAAATGAGAGTGAAATCCCTCATTTAATAGAAAACAAAGAGTAGTATGAAAAAGGTTCTTATGTGCTACCGGAAGGGTCACAAACTCTTTGGAAACAAATCACAATTTTCTGAAAGGTCTCACCTTTCCTACAAGTCACAACTTTCCATAACAGTCATAACTTTTCATAAAAAAGATTCGCACTTTTCAATAAAAGTCCAAACTTTTCATAATAAAGTCGCAACATTTCATAAAAGTCACAACAACTCTTCATAAAAGTCGCAACAACTCTTCATTTTCCATTCACAATCCTTTTTAAATCAACAATTCCCCCATGAAATGGGTGACTCGAAGAAAAAGAAACGGACAAGTTAAAATGTTTACTTTACTTCAGAATTAATTGCATCTGGATAAGTAGTTTCCCCTTGGACTTTCTGTAGTGAACATATGTCGGATATTACTCGTTCAATCGGTAGATGCGATATCTTGAAACGTCTACCTTTGGTGTCATACCTAAGACAACCCATATGTCACCAATTAACCCTTACCATTTATGGTTCTTACCGGTTGTGTTTCGTTTTAAGTAGCCCATGAACACCTCCTGGTTTCATGAGTGTAGAGATATTGGGCTTTGACATACATCTTCTTTGAAGCGGCTTACCTTCACCCATCCACATCATGTATTTCTTTCTAACCATGTTTATCGAACGTAGATACCCTATTTGGTCAACTTCCACACTTAGCAACTCAGTAAAACCACTTAAGCTTTTATTAACTCTTAACAGCCTTAATGTGTATCCTTGTCCCTGAGCATTGTGCTCATCATGAGAATGATGAGTTTATGACAACTGCCCGACCGTCTTCACAACTTTGGTTTTCTCCTTGAATCTAGCTTCTTGGATCTCCAGTCTTCTAGATAGAGTTACCCGCCATGATAACTTGTTCCTAAGCCGTAAATTTCATTCCCTTAGATGATCTTTTAACTTTCTCTCTAGTTAGGGCCTTTTTGGTAAGTGTGAATCCGACACATTATGAACTTTACATAGTCAATTTTTTGATAATTCACTAGCCGAGTAGTTTTCTAACAGTATCATTCCTATTCGTATATGAAACGAGACTTTCTGTTTATGTCATGCTCCTGCCCTATCCTATTGCATCTTGACCTGGGTGAAAGTGTAATGCATACTAATGCCAATGGTTGGTGGGCCAAATAGAATAGCTATCAAGAAATTTCCGGAGTCTTTTAACTTATTCATCACGATCTTTCTAGAGCACCACCAAAGATCATTGTAGAGCTAGCGATACATGTGATATACCGTGTTTCAAAGTATTAATAATACTTTTTCCTTAAGTGTAGTGTGTCCAAAAGCCTTTTTTGGGTGCTATTTTATATAAGTTTCTCCTTATTTGCAGGAAAATCTGTCCAAAGATGAATGCGGAGGTTTTTTGAGCGAAGAAATGCAAAAGAGACCACCTACTGAGCTAGGACGGTTCCCGTCGTGCCTGTGACGGTTTGTATGGCACGTAGTGTAGCTGCTAAAGAAGATGGGGGAAGTCTGACCAAGTTGGGGTTACGGAAAACTCTACCGGACCATCGATTCATGACGGTCCGCGCTGCAGTTTTCGTCATGCCAGATCAGAAATGTAGCCCTAGTACCCCTAGTTGCAAGAGTTCAAGTGTTTTTGGAACGGAGACCCTCGCGGACCGTTGTGTCGTAACGGATCCGTCAACTGCCGTCGAGGTAATGAAGAGAGCAGCATAAGAAATTTGCAAGTATGGGATGACGGATCACGACGGCCCCCCTCTGACCAACGACGTCCCGTCGCGAAGGTCCGTCGACCAACAACAGGCCGCGTATTGTGACAGATTGGGTCCAGGCAACATAGGTCCTTGGTTACTTAGATTTTTTCTTTCTATAATAGTTTCGAAAAATCTCGTTTTTGAGGTAGACCTCTGGATTATTAGTTAGACTCCGATCAAATTTAGACCTTTGAATATTTTTGACTCTTGATTTGATTTGTAGACTCTTTGATAGATTATGATTACTTGAGACTTTATCATTGATTGTTTGGTGCACTTTTTTCTGATTAATCAAGTGACTTTTGGATTTTACTCTTTCTCAATCGAAGTAGTGCATGAATTTCTTATATCATATTTTGAATATGTTAATTAAATGACTATGGGTAACTAACTCCATAACGGTTTGTGGGGGGACCATATGCTAAAATAATAGAGTAAACCAACTAAAATAACAATTCTTCTAATATGTCTTGTATGTATTGATAATGCTTTCGTTTAGAAGTCTTTTTAAAACGTATGGACAACGTTAGAACTCTCCTTAATCTACTTGACGGACAAGGAGGTAAGGATAATAGGAAAAGAACTATCACATAGATTTTAGTGTATACTATCTAAAGGCTAGTATTGATTGGTACGAGGTAATAACTTATCCAAATCTCAAATACGATGCTCTTAATATGAGGTAAGATATGGGTTTAGGAGAAGCTACCATGAGAACAAAGAAAGAACAGGGGAAGAAAGATAGGACAATAAATCAACTAGCCAAATCGGAAAGCCGGAGCAAAGAAAACAGTGAAAAACGGTAAGAGGTGGGGTTGTGGGGGAAAAAAGTAGATGACCGACGGGGGGGAAAAGGGAGGTAGAAGGACGTCGAGGGAGGGAGGGGGTGGAGAAAGAACGCATTGCGGGCAGGATAGCAACACACGTAGCGGACAAGGTGCGGAGTGACATTTCTAGGTGTCCGGCCAAGGATTTAAAATACATAACTTATCACTTTGCATGCAAGATACTAGGAAAAATTTGTTAATAGTTAGACTTATCGGAGTTAATGAACCTGTGGGGAACACACGTAAACCTTAGTTACTACTTTGATTAATTGAGTAAACTTCCAACATTCGAAGCTGTTTTTTCTCCTTTTATTCGCTAGTTTATTTTCATTTATTTAAGAATTACACCCCCCTTTTTCTTACCATTTTGCTTTCTAAGAAGTAAATTGATCTGACCAATAGGTATTAATAAATTGAAGTTAATTCTAACTATTTTCCTCGTAGGAACGATCCCAAAACCTCCACTAGTTTGGGTTATTTACTGACACGACTACTTTTACTTTCTTATGTTGAGAATTAAGTTTTGAAAGCGTATCAAACATGTCTCTTTGAATATTTCTAAGAGACTTTTCTCCTCTCCAATATAAAATATATATCCACTCGTTAATTTACTCATTCTTCCGATGATTTCAATTTGCATAACTATATCTTTTCATATGGTTGGATATTGTTATACATGCAAGACATAGTTTAAGTATTATTTTAAATACTCCAAAACTCTATTTAATTGTCAATGGCTGATGAATTTAATTTGGGATCACTTGTGAACCAGGACTCAGTTTAAACTAGCAAATCTATATCTTCTGATTGCCCACACTATAATGAATATACATCATGCTTCCAAAAATCTAAGCACAATCCAATGTGAGTCACTTTGTTTTTCTTTCTTTGAAATGAAAAGCTCACATTTATTTGACACTTGACACTATTGACATTCAAATATTTGAACAGTTAAGTCCTTTGCAATGCAAATGAAGACCTTGAAAATGCTAAACTTATGGAGTTCTAACTACGAATTCTTATATCTAAGATCGCATTGCAACTCAATAATTGTTTTTTTCAATTCCACTTGCTTTATAGCAATACGTTTAGTAGAATTTATGTCATTAGTGTCTCTATTGATGATCACATACACAAATATACAAACAAACAATGACCTTATATTTTAATGTGAACACATTTATCACTTCCAAATCCTTTCAATCCATTTGCCGACATGGTTTGATTGAATTATGTCATTGTTTTTGGTGCTCCATAATTTGACTTAACCAAGTTCACATACTTTATTTATTACTAGGTAACCAACCACGAAACCCTCGGGTGTCCATGTAAATTTTCTTCCTCCACTTCTATATTTAAGAAAGTTTCTTTTCACATTCATTTGATGATTTTGAGGGGGGTCAATATACCACAAGTAAAAGTTTTGCTTCCGATTTGGATGTAATTCTAATTCTCACGAGTATATATATCGACAAGATCAAAATCTCTTATTTTTTTTTCTTAAGAAGCCTTGACAATAAATCCTTGCTTTATATTTTTTCAACAGTTTCCATCAACTGTTATTTTGCCTTCTAAAGATTCATTTGACCCCAAAGGTTTATTTTCTCGACGAACGATCAATTAACTTCACTTTGTTATTGACAACCATCTTTCCAAAGGATGAGCCTACAAAAGAACACATAAAATGTTACAAAATCATATTCGAAGAGTCCAACTGTCCGTGAACATTTTACTAAGCCCTCTGAATCTCGTTTATTAAGTACATTATCATTTGTCATTTTCTAGCCTTTTAGACCCTTTCTAGACTACTCAAGTCTAATTTACAGCCAACAGTCATAGGTCCATTTTAATTCTTTTATGAATAGATCTTGAACTTGACTAGATACCCCCCACTCTTTGAAATATTTCAAGTTGGATTTCCTTTCTTTCCATTTCTCCTATGAAAAGATTGTAGTTCCTGATCAAACAAATCGCTTTCTTTCTAAAAGGACAAAACTTTTGTGATCCCTTTTTGTCGTAAGGGATATTTCCTCCACACAAGTTTTGTGTAAACCCGAACTTATAAATAATGCATACATCATTTCTTTCAACGTTCGGTTTTTTCATTAGATTGGGTGAATGGGCCGTTAGTTTGATATTTCACCTTTTTCCAAGACATATTTCTTGCACAATGAGATTTATACTCTCCATCTCCTTATCACTTTTTATATATTTTTCACACCTGATTTTCAACTTTCGATATTACATTGTCTAGACCAGTTTCTATTGTTTTTCATCCTTACCATTTATCAAATAGACATGTCATTTCTAAGGCAATTCCAATAAAAGTAACAAATCTTTTTTCCACCATGAGATGGTGTTAACGTTCATATCATAAAATGTTTCAGTGTAAATCATTCTAAGGGATTAGAATTCCTTTCAACAGATTTTATAAGAATGCTCAACAATACTTAGATTCACAAAAACTTGACATTTTTAATTAATTTTTGCCACGCAAATTGAGGCCAAAACTTCTAAGTTGATCAGTTTTTCTTACAAGGTTTTGTAATTGACATGCCCAAGTGTTCATGTCACAACATTGACTCAAAGCAAGTACGAACAATATAAAAATATTGGAGTTTGAAAGCTCTTCGCGGGTAGTTTTTTTTCCTCACTAATATTTTGTTCATATTTCTTACAATTTTGTGTGATACAAACATGTTTTAGATTGTCCAAATCATCCTTTTCAGAAGGACATTTCCATAACTTTCAATGTGATTGTTATAGAAATACCTATGAACAAAGTTTCAATCGGGTTAAATAAAGACCATATAGTCCAACGTTATTTTTTTTTTTTACCACAACATACAAATGACTACTTCACCAATAGTCAGTCTATCAAATACTTTATTATAACAGACATCTTTTCATGAAAAATCACAACATTGTCAGTGATTTGTTTTTTTTTCCATAAAAGAACACATTTATTTTGAACAAGTATATATAATTTTGGATGTGTCATAAGTGTCACACTATATACTAGTAATAGAAAACTCAGACAACCACAATATCAAATATAACTCCACGAATTTTGGTAGGTATAACATAATAAAAAGTCTTGAATTTTCATGCTTTTGTTCCAAAGTAAAATTAGACAACCAGTCTAATCATAAGCAAATAACCCCAACCTTTTAAAATCTGATCTCAAAAATAATTTTTCAGTATTTGGAAATATTTTCCTCCACCGATTTTAATGTTGGACATTATTCTATCTTTCTAAATCGAAAGATTATAGTGTGCAATTTCTCTTTGACAATTTTTTACACAATGTCAAAAGTTTCATCCTTAGAGACACAAATCACAAATTCTAAGTCACTGATATTTTTTCTCTATCATAAATAAGACATGCCACTTAGTATTTTAAATATTAACAATATGACAAAACAAAATGTACAATTTATTTCTATGTTACATTAAAGTTTTTATAAAAAATCAAAAGTACAACACTGACTATTATGTGAAGTTTCATATTCTTCAATTCAATTGCAGAGTCTAATTTATCCAGAGTAATAAAACACAAAGTTTTTTTTAGTCTACAAAAATCAAGAACACCTAAACATTTCTCATGGAGTACAAAATTAACAAGTCTTCTTTTTTTTCTCCAAACATAATAACACAATTCTTTATCACATAGAATGTTTTGTCTTATGAATAGTCTTCCAACTATATAACATTTGACATACTATTTTATCAAACAAAAATTATGCATCCTCTCATTTTTTGCAAACTAAAGAATTTTAAGCAACATACTCTGCGAAGTAAAATTCATTCCACAACATATGGTTTTTGCCAATCTTTTTCCAAAAGATAACACATATAATAAAAAAAAAAATCAAAGATGATTCTCTTAGAAACTATTTTCTCCTTAGATAATTTAATACGAAGGTTACCACCTGGTAATCTTTAACTGAATACCATAAAAAAACATTCTTTCATTTCTCACTGCGCTTTGCTAAAACAAAGCACGAATTATGGAGAAGTAATTCATTTATCTCTACTTCCATGACATATTCTTATTCAATCTAGACTACAAAAACTACTAACAGATAGTATTTCCTAAGATTTGTTGTTCATCTTGTATCCAACATACCTTAAGAACAAACTTTGAACATCTTTGTAAGAAAACAAAGGTTAAGAATTTTTCACAACAGCAAATTAAAAACTAGTAAGCGAAAATAAATCAGAAACAAATTTTTTAAAAAAATAATGAAATATTTTTCTTAAACAGATTGGTTGTTAATATTTGTCTAAAGAATCTTTACTGCTTCAACAAACTTTGCAAAAACACGAAGTTAGCCAGTTTAATTGAAACCAGTGAAGAAAAAAATAAAGAAGAACTGAATTAATCACCAATCTAAAGTTGTAAAACACTACCTCCCAGAATCTGGAAAATTTTTAATAGGAAAAAGATCAAGTCCACTGAATTCACAGTGTCCCCTTAAAGGAATATTCCCCTCTAGTATCCGAGGTTTGATTTGTAATATGACTCCCAGGGTAAATGATCTCAATCACCAGAGTATATATACCAAAAACGCCGTGTCAGCGAACACACCACGTCAAAACTGGCAGTAAAAGTACACTTAGAATACTCGATTTTAGTAGTTGAAGAAGAAGTCCATAAGTTCTATATTAAAATGAGAGGACATTCCCTCAATTGCAAGAAAACAAAGTTTAGTACAAAAGGTTTTCTTATTGTTGCCTTACCGGAAAGTTCACAACCTTTGAAAAATCACAATCCTTTCTGAAAGGGTCGTCACCTTTCCTAAGTCACAACTTTCCATAAAAGTCCTAACTTTATAATAAAAGTGGGGGGGGGGGGGGGGGGGCGTAACTTTTCAATAAAGTCCACAACTTTTCAAAAGTCGCAACATTTCATAAAAGTCACAACTCTCTAAAATCGCAACTCTTCATTTTCCATTCACACCTTTTTAAAATTCAACAGTTTTTTTGCTAGAAATAATACTTTATGGATGTAGTTTAAATTTAGAGTATAGTTAAAGAATATTTTTGAACAAAACTTTGTCTATTTATGTTTAATCAATATCAGAGGACATAGATTACTGTTAAGTGTCAAATTTGAAGATTGGATTGTTGTGTTGTCGGGTTGTGCTACTCCAATCTTTCAAGATTTTGATTTTTTTTGTGTGGAGGCGCTTCAGTTGTTGGATTGGGACCATGAAAGTGAAAGATGAAAATGAAAGGTGAGAAGAAAGGAAAGTGAAAAGGTAAACTGTAAGAAAAACTTACACTTTACAAAATGTAAAGAATAGTTCTATTTTACAAAGGGTAACAAATAGTTCTGTTTTATATTAAAATATACACATTATGAGATTAACGAAAAATGCTTGAAATATTGAACAAAATGAAAGTTCTTTTACACTAAATCTATTTTTAATTACTTATTAAAATACTGACTTATTTTAGTTAATTTTATCTTTTTATGGCTTATTTAAGTTCCGGTGCCACAAAGAAGCAAACTAGTCAACTGTACCAAGTCTTCGTCTTTTGTAAGTGGGAAAAGAATCTAATATACTCCTCAACTTTGTTATTTGGAACTGATGTACCCCTCATTATGAAAGTAGCTCATATATGCCCTTACTGTTATACAAACGGTTCACATATACCCTGTTGTTACAAAATGAACTCACATATACCCTTCATTTAAACGAAAGTCAAAAAAATTAGTTCTAAATTTATATTTTTAAATTTTTAAAGAAATTACTAGGGTATAATTCTTCAATCAAAGTTTCAAGTTATATTTAAATTTTTTTCATAACCTATATTATTTTTTAACTTCTTTATTATAATTATTTTGAGTTTCTTATTTTATTTTATTTTTTCTTTCATTTTTTTCCTTAGTTTCAAGAAAATTTTAACCTATTTTTTTTGTCTATATTGTATTTGAAATTTTTTTCTATTAGAAGAAAAGATTTTGTCATCTATCATACGTTTTACAAGACTTTAGTGACACCATAAAGTAAATTTGGATAATCAAAATATAATTCTAAATTAGTCATTTGAAAATACAAAAAATTCAAAACAACAATGTTTGACAAGGATTAAATTTACTCATATGGAATCATATTTTTTTAGAAAAAAATAATAAAAATTTAGATTAATTTTTTTCATTTCCGCTAGAAAAAAAGAATATATATAAGTCATTTATTTATAAATGTGAATATATATGAATCACTTTTATAATAAGAAATATATTAGCTCTAAGTGACAGAGTTGAGGGTATATGATACTCTTTTCCCTTTGTAATTTCATTTTCTGCCCATTGCCAATCAAACAACAAATTAAATGATACTATAATTTAATCCCAGAACTATTAGGTATTATACATCACTGCTCGTTTTTAATTCTAACTTCATTACTCTGGTCTCAAATTATTTTTAATTATGATCATCTTTTCACTATTTTATCCTCATTGGTGTTCTTTAAGATATACTATAATCTTTCTTCGTTGAAGGTATTCGTGCCAAGTTTAAAAAGTCATCAATAGGTTTGGCCAAATTGTTTTGATGCAATTTGATTCAAATTTTTACGACAATAATTTTAGATATTGATGTTGTCGGTGGTGGATAGTGAAAGAAGGGAAGAAAACGATGGCTTGAAAAAATTATAGGGGAAGAAGATGATCGAAGAAAGAATGGCGATGGCGGAAAGTTAGTGGCAATGGTGGTTGAGTTGAGTCAACGAAGAAGAGGAGATGTTACTTTGATTTTTTTAAAAAAATCTTCCTTTTTTTAAAGAAATGATGTCTTTCACTCTCTTTTGATGTGTGTATTACACATATGTTGCCATGTCAGCAAAAAATGTCTAATAGGTACAAATATATTATAGAATATGTGTTCAATAGGTAAAAGGTCAAATTGGGATGACTAAATGAAACATGAGGACAACTTTAAGGAGTCGTGTATGACTTAGGTCAATTACTTATGATGAGATAAGTTATGATAGAATTATTTTTTATTTAGTGTTTGGTTTGTTATATTCAAAATAATAAATATTAAAAAATAATTTATTTGTTTATAAAAATGGTCTTCATGAATGAAAAAAGCGATGTAACAGAAGAGTTGAAAGATCCATTTTTATCATTTATTTATTTTATCCCATGATAAGTTATTTCGAACTTGTCAATCAAACAACAAATTAAATGGTACTATAATTGATTCCCATAACTATTAGATATTACCCTTCACTGTTCGTTTTTAATTCTAACTTCACTACTGTGGTCTCAAATTATTTTTAATTATGATCATCTTTTCACTATTTTATCCTCATTCGTATTTTTTAAGATATACTATAATTTTTCTTCGTTGAAGGTAGGGTTGTTCATGGTTACGGTTAACAATCAAATCAAATCGCAATTCGAACCAAATCGATTTTAAAAAATTGATATTTGGTTTAGTTTGGTTTTTAAATTTTGAGAATCGATACTATTTAGTTTGGTAATGGTTTTACTAAAAAACAACCGCAAAAAAAAAATTTAAATCGAATCGATAAAATTAGATATATAAATTTTATGATTATTTATATATTATTCATAAATAGATTAAAAATATTTTGTTGAATTTTAATTAACTTAGTCTTTAACTTTACCACTTTCTCAAGCCCAACACTTAGGTCAAATATAACAATTTTAAATTCAAGTCCATCAAAATCCATTTTAGTCTTTACTAGTACTTCACATAAAATAGTCATACTTTCTCTTAAATGAATAACTTTATTCGTGTAATAATAATTCTAATATTGCTTGACTGAACCGACATTCGTTTTTCTGTAGATAGTTTATGTACTTGGTATTTGTGTGTATCGAGCTACGTACGTCCTAAAAAAATTTATTACTTTCAAACTGAATAAACAATAAAACTAAATCAAATGGATAGTTATTTTTTTTGGTTTGATTTTGTTTTAGAAACTAAAAAAACCGACTGGATTGATTTGGTTTTAGTTTTAATTAATAACCGATTCAAACCAAATTATTAGCACCCCTAGTTGAAGGTATTTGTAATTATTTTTAAAAATAATTCGGGGCAGTATCAGCTAAGCATTTCTTTCATGACCACATATTGTAACTGTACATAGAAAAAGAAAAAGTGTGAACGGGTTATGAAGTCAATTGCAACCGTTGATAACTATAATGTGTCAAGATTTGTGGCTTGACTTCAATATAGATCCTTTTGAGTCCTATTTTTCGAGGTGAAATTCAATCCAAACACAATTTGTATTTTTAATATAATATGTGTTGGACATGCAATATCGATATAAAATCAAACTCTTATTTTTTTTCAGCTTCAAATGCTTATTATCCTCTTTAACTTTCAATTCTTCAACCAAATATAGTACAGCAAATCTCACAAGGAGGCTTGTATGAGCTAGTCCACTAACTCATCACAAATGTGAAGCTAGCAGATCACACAAGAGTTAGAATCCTCTTCCACACTGTAATAGTGCTGATAAGCAGGAACAGGGGTTGGGTACTGTGGATAAGGTTGTTGATAGAGAACTGGAGCTGGATATGCCTTTATCGCTGCTGCAGCCACCGCCGCTTTCTTTTTGTCTTCTGTTTTCTTCGGCTCATTATCTTTCTTCTTCTCCGGCTCTTTTGCTGGTCCAACCAATACTATCTCAGTGTGACACAGTTTCTTCAATTTTGAAACTAATACAACTGGATCTACATTTCCGATTACTGTCAATTTCTTGTCCTTTGTATCTATCGACATTGAGTCTACCCCTGCAAACATTTCATCAGAGAAACAAAAAAAATTAAAATCAAATTCATTTCGTTATTCAAGATCTGGGAACGCTGACACATTTGAAGAATAAAACGGAACCTTCCACAAACAGAAACTTTTTGTTCATCAACCCTGCTTGCTCTTGGACTTTTCATCCACATACTCCAACTTCAGCACTACTTTCTGTAAAGAAGAAAAAATAAATAAATTACTCGTGTTGAGCAAACTTACTGTTGAAATCAAACATTTTCATTAAGCAAGTTGTGATTTACCAACTGAAATGAAAAAACGAACATCAGTCTCGAGATCTAATTAAGGTATGGGAAATGGTAAAAAACACTTCAAAAAGAGGCAAATATTGATAATTGGAGAGTGGTGACAGGTGTTGAATGTTTTGATAGATTTGCAGTTATTTATAGTAGCAGTGATTTTTGAGAGTAGAGTGAAGAGCAGGGAGGGGACGAAGAAGCAACCGAGTCAACTTTACCAAGTCTTCTTCACTCTGTTTTTTCAGTCCATGGTCAATATATCTTTCTTTCCTTTCTACTTCATTCGTCCCAATTTAGACAAAAGGCCAAGATAGTTTTTTTTTATTTTTGGTTTAAGATTTAAAGTTATTCTTAAATTTTGATGTGGAGCATTAGTAATTTCTCATAGTTTTTTTTTCTCAAAATTTTGCCTATTTTTTAATATAGATTTATTCATATACTTATTGTATAGAATGTTTAATCGTCATTTTATATATTTAGTAGAAATAATAATTTTATGTGGAGCTTGGAGATTGTCGCGAAGAAAAGAAAAGAAAAGAAAAACCACTTATTTTGTGTTTTAATAAAAATCGTTACTATATGGTGGCAATGTAAAAGACAAGAGATTCATCACGATAATTTCACATATAACAGTACAAAATTTTCTTTTCTTGCAATGTCATATGTTAGAATGTTCTTAGTTTAGCTGTAGTAATATTTATACTAAACAGAACAAGTTGTTCTTCTTCTCACCTTCTTTCACAAAGTCATTATTTCTACTAAATATATCAAAAGATGATGGGACATTCCTTACATAAAATTATGAATAAAATTAATGTAAAAAAATATGCAAAAATTTTGGGGGAGAACCAAAAGTGCACCAATATTGTAAACATGAGTGACTTAGTATTCCATGTGAAAAATCAAGGATGACTTTGAGTTTTAACCCAAAGACGAGGGACTAATTTGAGTCTTCTCTCTCCCAATTTATCCGACACTTTTCTAATTTTGAAATTTAAATAAATTTGTGTTTGATCTTAATTTTTTTTTATATATTTTGTAATTATTTTAAACTATCAATTATGGTGAATTATAGGAAATTTTATATAGTTCACAAATATATGAATTTTATTTTAAAATAAATTAAAAGATTTCACACGAAAATTTCTGATCAAACTAAAATTATTTTACTCTCAAAAAATGGAAAGTACCATATAAATTGAGATATATATATAAAATAAATTTCTTCTTCTTTTTCAAAGAGAGTGGTGGTTTTTAAAATATAAGTTTTTTCAAAGAAATAAATTTAATTTACGATCTAAAATACTCATTCACTATTTTTGTTGGGATGGTTGTTACACATTATATTGTATTTATTGTTTTATAGTGTTAATTAGAATATAATGATTTTTTAATTATTACTATTGTATTGTATTGTATTATTTAAATTTTCATTGTATAACGAGAAAAAATGTCATTATGTGTAAAAATTAAGAAAAAGAACAATGAAAGTCGTTTATAAAAATTATTAATGCATAACTCGATGAAGTGATATAAATTTATAATTACAACTATTTACGCCACGATTGTTTGGAACAAAATATTATAAATTACAATTATTTAAAAAAAATTATGTTATTTTAAGTTGGGAAATGAAAACAAAAATATAAAAAGAATAAAAGGAAAACTATCTCTTCTAATACAGTAGAAAGTAGAATAATAGAAGGGGTATGAACAATGAAATAAATTTGTTAAGATTCAGATTTCATATCGTAACCTCTTGATCGATGGTTGATTGCCCAGTGGATTTTAGATGCTAAAATAGTGAAATAAAATATTTCAGTGCATAAAGTCAGTCATAATTCAACCCAAATTAACATTTAAAAGACCAAGGGATCTGGAAGTTTATGCGATAATTTTCTAGTTGCTTTAGGAGTTTGTTTATGCTAATTAAATATATTATATATATCTATATAGATAGATATATTATATATATATCTAATATAGATATTAATATGAATCCACGTTGATTTGTATTTGATACTTCTTTTGGTTTAGCTGTTTAAGAAATAAGTAAGAAATGCTACTAATTAATGGACTGCATATTTACAAGGGAACAGTTATGAAAGGGTACCGTGTTAGGTTGTAGCATGGCAATTAAAATAATTAATTTTAATTGGTGCAACAATACAACTAAATGTTTGATTTTAACATGTTGGAAAACTATATTCTATACGAAATTTGATTTTCTTTTTTTAATTTTGTAATCAATACAGAGAGATTGCAAATTCAGTTTCATCTTTGATTTGCTTTAGAGATATAGATTTTCTTTTAATGTTTTATTTAAATTACAAGAACCAATATTTTATTTCCTACAACCAGTTTTAACCAAAAATAGAAGAATAGAAAAGGAGACAAGAGAACTGACAAGTGTCACGACCCAAATCGGATCGCCTTTGGCACCCACATTTACCCTCCTATGTGAGGCGAACCAAAACAATCTAAACCTTACCATTTCAATTTTAAGATCAACATAAAGCAATGCGGAAGACTTAAAACTCAAAAATTAAAAGACAATCATAACTTCAAATTCAACATCAATTATTCCCCAAAAATGTGGATAAGGTCATCACCACAAGAACATCTATGAGCAATTACTAAAACTAAGAGTATTCTAAGAAGCTATAAAAACAAATAAAAGCTAGTCTAGCCGAAACTCAAGGGCATCCAAGAAATTAGGAAGGAGAGGATCCCAGTCCCAGCTAGAAAGCATTAGCTCACCATGGAAGATCCTGGCGGTGTGATGTCTGTGACGAAGACGGCTAGTTTTTTAGAAGTTTTTCAGCGTTGTAGAGTTAGGGTGAGTCGAAGATGACGGACGTTTGCGCATACCACCATATACAAAGAAGAAAAACATAAAAGTAGTGTCGGGGGGTCAGTAAAACCACCCAAGTACTGAGTAGATATTTCACGGCCAACTCAAAATAGTAGAAGCAATATATCTCAGGTAAATCATAAATAACTAATATTCTAACATGTTGGATAGCAACAAGTAAAAAACATTCATTTTATAGCATCACCGAACATTTTATCTGTGATGACTCACGCCTCCATACCATACTCGTTTGGGGGGATACATGTTCTGTAGATTGCGTATATATCATCTTTCAAGATTCATTATTCTATTCTCTTGTGTCGGGACGTGACATCCGATCCCCTACTACTATGTTCGGAACGTGACACCACTCCGATCCCCTAATTCAATGTGTCGGTACGTGACACTCCGATCCCCTACATTACGTGTCGGTTCGCGGACACCTCGTCCCACTAATTTCTAGTGTGTCGGGACGTGAACTCCGATCCTCTAATTCAATGGTTGTCGGTACGTGGAACTCGATCCCCTAATCTACGTGCGGTTCGTCGGTTTGTGGACCGTACCACTAATTATATGTGTCGGTACGTGACACTCCGATCCCCTTACACTCTTACGTGTCGGTTCGTGGACACCCGTCCAATAAGTCTATGTGTCCCGGTAGTGACACTCGATTCCATACATCTACGTGTCGGTTCGTGACCACCCGTCCACTAATCTATGTGTCGGTACGTTGACACTCCGAGCACTAATCCTCATTCTATTCAATTCATCACGCCTTCTTTGATACAAGCGTCAATCATATATTCATCACTTTAGTTCATCAAGCCTTCTTTGATAGAAAGGCATCATCATTAACAGAGATTAGGTTATATAAGGATTGTGGGGATTCAATAAGCTTCCTCATGCTTGTTTCATCACAATCAATTATATATAAAATCACATCATGCATACACACATTAAGCTAAAGAAGACTTCTATAATACTACCCAACACATATCATTCGTATTAAGAGTTTACTACGAATAGTGTAAAAAACCATAACCTAACTCCACCGAAGAAGAGGATATGCGATCAACAAGCTCTCGTCTCAAAATCCTTGCTATCCTCTTGTTTCTCTCTCCTCATCTGTCCTCATTCTTCTTTTTCTGTTCTCTCTTGTTCTTTCTATTTTCTTATTCAAAAAACCCTCTTTCTGTTACCCTAATTAACAGATAATTAAGTGTAAAAAGGATGGCAATAATAACCCGACTAATTATCTTAAGTTACCTCTTTTAAACCCAAAGTAATTAGGACTTATTACATTAACCCTCTAACTTTATAATTAAAGAGGATAGGAATAGTCAATCAAAAATGTCCTTTTAAAAAACGTTAAGAAATCGACCCAGACTGGGATTGCGGCACCTGCGAGGCCCTCGTGCCTGCGGACTGTCCGTTCCTGAGGTCGTCGACGGCCAAGGGTCCAGAGGAGAGAGTGGATTCCACTGAAAGACTCTGTGCGGTCGTCACACCTGGGACGGTCCGTCCATGCCATGTCGTTTCCGAAGTCAGAGAGTCGATTTTCACGGTACCCAATTTCAGATTTTTGCCAAGGTGTTTTTTTTTTTTTTTGAAACGAGGCCCCTGCGACGGTCCGTTCGTGCCCATGACGATCCCGTCGTGGGGTCCATAGGCCCTAGCCTATTTTTCAGAAATATAAATCTTCTTCTCAAAACGGGACTAAACAGGTGTTACAATAGATACCATTGACCATCGTTCGTCCCGATCGATTCACAAGACGGAAAAAAAAGGGCGGAAAAGGGAATACCTGAATCTGTAAAACAAGATGTGGGTATCTTTTCTCGATATTGCCTCCTTCTCCCAAGTGGCTTCTGTAACGGTAGATTCTTCCATTGCACTGATTGGATGCAATCTTCTTGACTCAACGTGGAAATCTCTCTATCTAAAAATGCCAACAGGCTCCTCCTCATAAGACCCCAAGTTCTCATCAAGCAGAACTGAATCCCAAGAATATGTAGTTTCCATCCCCATTGGTATCTTTTCAACACGACACATGGAATACGGATTTGTACTCCGGACAGCTATGGAGGACCAAGGCTAACTCAGAAGCCACCTCCCCTATCGCTTAAAGTACTTCAAATGGACCATGTACCTTGGGCTAGGCTTTGCCTCTTTTACCAAAACCGCATCACCGCTTTCATTGGCGAAATTTAAACAAGACTTGTTCCCCTCCATGACCGCTAAGTCTCTAACCTTGCGATCTGCATATTCTTTTTGCCTGACTTTGCGCCTTCTAGAAGCTTTTCTTGAAGGATTTCACCTTTTCTAACGCGTCCCTCACAAAGTTCAGTACCCCAGGTCTAACCTCGAATGCATCAAACCAACAATGGGCGAGGAGGACCTACATCTCCACCAGCTACAAATGCTTCAAATGGAAGCCATATCAATTGCTTGAGTGATAGATATTATTGTATGAACAAAACGCCGCCTTAAGGGTAAGAAGTATCCCAATGACCACCAAATTCTATCACACACGCACGAAGCATATCTTCCAACACTTGAATGTTCGCTCAGAAGGACCATCGGTCTGACGGGTTTGAAATGAAATGCAGTACTAAGGTCCAACCTAGTACACTATTCCGCATGCAATGTTCTCCAAAAACTTAGAAGTAAACTGCGTACCTCTATCTGATATGAGGGACCGTGGAATCCATGAAATCGAACAACTTCTTTGAGATGTAAGTTTGGCTAAACTTCTCTGCATATAAAGTCACCTTGACCGGAATGAAATGAGCAGACTTAGTCAATCTGGCCACCAATAGCCAAATAGAGTCAAACTTCCCCAATGTCTCGAGAAGACCAACCACGGAAAGTCTGCGATTCTCTCATATTGCCATTCCGGAATGGGCATTCTCTGATGAAGTGGTCCTCCGGGGCCTTTGGTTTGTTAATAATTTACTTGTTACAGTTTGACATTTGGGAAATAAAATCCACAATATCACGCTCATTCTACTCCACAAAAGGGCATTTAGGTCCCGTACATCTTGGTTGCACCCGGATGTACCGAATACCTTGAACTATGAGCCTATGTCAGAATAGTGTTGATCAAGATTTCATCGACGCGGCGGTACACATACCTTCCTTAATCCTCAAAATACCTTCCTCATCGATTTGTCGATTCTTTAGACTTCCTTACAACACTTGTAGTCGGATCCGGATCAATTTTTCATCTTTAAACTGCTTTCCCTTAATCTTGGTCAAGGGGAAGGAAGATTTGCCCCACACAAGCTTTAAAAAATCCTCCCTTCTCATTTACTCATAATATCATAAGTCGTTAGCCAGGGAATCTTGAACCTCCCTAAGCCAATGGGCGTCTAGAAGCTTTTGAAAGTGAGATAGGGACTTTCCAGTGTTCAAGCTTTCTACTTAGCTATCCGTACAACATTCGCCCCTCCGGAATGTATGATACAAAATAGTGATGTCGTTAGTCCTTCAGTAGTTCAATCCATCCCTCTGTCTCTTAAACATTCACAATCTCTCTGGAAGTGAAGAATTGACTGTAGGGATACGATGATCCGTATATAGCTCACACTTAACCCTCATATAAATAGGTCTCCATTGCCTTTAATGCAAAACCCACTGCAGCCAACTCTAAAATCATGGGTAGGGATAATTACGTTCATACACTTTAATTGCCTGAAGCATAAGTAATCAATTTTTCTCTTGCATTAGTTACTGCACCCACCAAACCAGAATAGGAGGGCATCACAATAAACAATTGAAGTTCTACCCTCCACTGGCAAGGTTGAAGGATTAGGTGCGGGAGTCAACAGGATCTTGAGCTCTGAAAGCTTTCCTCACAACATCATCCGACCATCAAATGGAACATTTTGCTTAGTTCAGTTCGTCAGTTGGGAAGCATTAAGCAATAGAAGAGATCCCTTGGACAAATCGGCGGTAGGGGGTGGTTAGTAGCGCTAACCCAACAAAAAACCCTATTTCTGACACCATATAGTAGTCTCTTACCAATTTTACTACTTCGATCTTAGAAGGATCCACCATCACTCATCCTTGGAAACCATGTTGCCCCAAGAAAGGGACACTGACTCTAGCCAAAACTCACCACCTTAGAGAGAAATTGGCAATAAGCTTTTTTATCCCTCAACATTTCCAACACAATTCTCAAATGCGCTCCTTCCTTCTTACTCTGGAGTATATCAGTATATCATCAAAAATATACGATCACAAAAGAGATCTAAATTATGGCCTCTTTCTTAAAAATCCCGTTCATCAAACTCATGAACGCAAGCAGGGGAATGCGTAAGACCAAAAGACATCCCCTAAAAATTTGTAATTGGCCCATACCTGGTTCTAAAAGCAGTCTTTGGCACATCCGTTGCCGTATTTTCAATTGATGCTAACCGGATCTCAAGCAAGTTCAATCTTTAGAGAAGAACAAGCACCTTGTAAATGATTCGACAAGTCAATCAATGCTGAGGAAAAGGAACTTGGTTCTTTATGGTCACCTTGGTTCAACTGCCGGTATTATAGTCTATGCACATCCGCAGAAAACTCCCATCCTGTCTTCTTCCAAACAAAACTGGAGCACCCCAAGGGATGCACTCAACATTGTTCTAATGAAGCCTTTTGCTCAAACAACTTTGAAAGTTGGGCTTTTAACTCTCTTAACTCAGCGGGGGGCCATCATTCTATAAGGGGTATAGAAGAGAAATGGGCCGGAGTAAGTACCCGGTTCAAGATCAATCCAGAAGTCAACTACCCTCTCTGTGTGGCATACCCGGAAAGTATCTGCAGGAAACACACACAAGAAACTCCAAACGGACCACGAAAACGACTCAATCGAAGGTTACATGGGTTGGTAGGGTCATTCCTTGAGACCCCCGTGCAAGAAGAAGAAAGCTCAACGATCCTGTTATAACCCATTTTTTAGCACGAAAGAAAGGAGATTATACGGCACGGATTGGAAGTGTAGTCACCCTCCCCCCACACTAACGGGATCTGTCCCAGGCTTGGCTCACGTCACCGTTTAGCATTCAATCCAAAGGATGCAAATTGCGGAGAAGAAAGCCAAGTCATACCCAGGAATACATCAAAAATCAACCATTTTCTTAAGCAACCAAATCTACAAACCCAGTGTTGCTCCCCACAAAGTTTCATCCAAACAAGACCTATATTACCTTAAACTACCACAGGAAGTTACCCACGGAGTAGTAGAAAAACGATAGGCATATCAAGTAATTCACAATGTAAATTAGGACCATTGAGAAATGAGGAGGAAGATACATAAGCAAATGTGGAACAGGATCAAACAATACAGAAGAAGCAATTGCAAATCACAAACCAGAAGGGTACCTGTGATGATAGCATCGGATGTCTCCGCCTCCGATTCTCCCCAGGGGAAAGGCATAAACCAATGGGCCCTTCGTTGTTTGTCCGTTTTGTTCACCTACCGTGTTTGATGTTATGGCTCCAGTTTGCCCATCACCACGGACGTTTTTTGGTGACACCATTACCTCGGCCACCATCGCCCCCAGAATAACGGGCCTATGCAATGACCACCTCTACTTAGATAGTGGGTTTATTGGTCTATTACTTCTGTTTTGGGCAATTTGCTCCTAATATGGCCAGTTCTCCCACAATCCATAAACACTATCTTAGATCACGCATGGGTCTCCAGAGAGAGAAATGTTGACGGTCTTTTGAGGTGGTGGACCCCCAAACTACGTTGTAGTGAAGACTGAATGGGTCGAACTGAGTAACCTCCGGAACCTGTCCTCTAGAAGTAATAAACCATTAAACTCACCCCTTCGAAACCTCTTGATGTCTGATCCATGGTGAATTCATCTGGCTTCACCTTCCACCTCTACCACTGAAGTCTACAACTTCTTGAAAGGATTTCGCTGTGTGGCCCGCTACTGTACTAAAGGTGAAAATGTCGCAACTCTGATCTCAACCCCTTCCACAAAAAGGCGGGAATCCGCTCTTGTGGACTGAAACCAAAGTTGGGTGGTGGCTGGCATATCTGGATAGTGCACGGAAACTTAGCCTAATATGCATTTTACCGACATCCTACCTTGTTCTAGGCTCAAGAACTCATCCCATTTTCCTATCCCTAAAAGTCCTGGGGGGATCATTGGATTTTATACTTCTACAAAACAAGCTAGAGGAATGAGGCCCCAGATTCAACCACCAAACCGTTCTACTATACCCATTTGTTGTAGTAGCTCATTGACAGTCAACCCGAAAATCGTAAGAATCCTCAGATTCAGCAACCCTTGAAGACTGGAGATCTGGAGGGAGATTTTAATTTCACAGAAATTACTGAAAAGTTCATGCTGATCATTTGTCACTTATAGGCCCAGTAGTAGTCAGGCGTGGAAACGGTGGGCCTATGTCCAAGGAGGCATCCATACGAGGGGGCGGGGCCATAGTGGTTGAATGTTGACCTCTGAAAACGGAGAGGTGTTGGTGAAAAAAGAAAACACATGGTGGTGGCCTTGAACCCTGATCAGACAACCCACAAGATAAAGCGAGAACCTGATGATCATCTATGGGGTAGGTGGGGTGGCATGTACCATTTCTGTACGTGTTCATTCTTCCCCATACCTCCCCTCTCTACTACTTCCTAGTCGGTGGCCCAGGAGGGAGTCACCGCCCTAGCACCAGATGGTAGGTGCCTCTCTCTCCCTAGAGGACGTTCCTTCCCACGACCCTCTACCGCGTCCCTCCTTGCCACGTTGCACTTCGAGACGACAGCCCCCGGTGGATGTCCAGATGATCTTGTCTGCTGATGTGATGTTGGCGTAGCGTTGCTCTAGTTCCTAACCATGCGAAAAGAGGGAAATGGTTAGATACCCAATTTGTATCACCTAGATACCAATTGGATCAAGTAAGTAATTAGCACGAAAGAAAGAAAGAAAGAAAGAAAAGAAAGAATGGGAATTTTCCTAAGTTCTTATTAGCCTCTCAAAAGAAAAGTTAAGGCGTTCCACCTTGACCGTTCTTTAAGACTCTACTAGACATGTTCTTGTTTATGAGACAACGAACCTAATGCCTGTGTGATACCAAGTTTGTCACGACCCAAATCGGATCGCGACTGGCACCCACAATTATTTACCCTCTATGTGAGCGAACCAAACCAATCTAACATTACCTTTCAATTTAATATCACATAAAGCAATGCGGAGACCTTTAAACTCATAAATAAAAAGACAATTCAATAAAACTTCTAAAATTCACATCAAATTAGTTTCCCAAAATGTGGAATCATAACCACAAGAACATCTATGATCAATTTACTTACTAAACTAAGAGTATTCTAAGAAGCTAAAACAAATAAACAGCTATAGTCTATGCCGAAATCTTCAAGTGCATCAAGACATTGAGGAAGGAGATCCAGTCCAAGCTAGAAGCATTAGCTCCACCCATGAAAGATCCGGCTGACGAAAGACTGGCTTTAGCATTACTGTTGAGGCGAAGATGACGGCACGTTTGGGCTGCATACCACAAATACAAGAAGAAAGACAGAAGGAAACATAACAGTAGGGGGGTCGTACAACCACAAGTAATGAGTAGATGATCATTCGGCCAAAACTCAAAAATCAAAGCCAATATATCTCAGATAACATCAATAAAAATAAACTATATTCTAACATGGGAAGCAAAACAAGTAAAACATCATTATAGCATCACCGAAACATATCTGTTGAGGAGCTCAAGCCTCCATATACATTACTCGTTTGGGATAATTTCTTTTAGATGAGATATTATCATCATTTCAAGATTCATATCTTTATTTCTCTTGGGGTCGGTACGTGACACTCCGATTCCCCTACTACTACGTGTGGAACGTGACACTCGATCCCTATTCAATGTGTGGTTAGTGACACTCCGCTCCCCTACATTAAGTGTCGGTTCGCGACACCCCGTACCACTAATTCTAGTTGTCGTACGTGACACTCCGATCCTCTAATTCAATGTGTCGTACGGACACTCGAATTCCCCTACATTACGGTGTCGGTAGTGGACACACCCGTCCCACTAATTATATGTGTCGGTACGTGACACTCGATCCCCTACCTCTACCGTGTCGGTTTTTTTTTTCGGGGGACACCCGTCCCACTAATTCCATGTGTCGGACGTGACACTCCGATCCCCTACATATACGTGTCGGTTGTGACACCCGTCTTCCCACTAAATTCTATGTGTCGGTACGTGACACTTTGATCCATAATCTCATTTATTAAATTAATCACGCCTTCTTTATTATACCAAGGCGTCATATCTCATCAACTGTAGCACACCTCAATAAAGCCTTCTTTTAAGCAACGCGCGCCATACCATCATTAACAAGAGCATTAGGTTTATATCAAGATTGGGGATTCAATAGCTTCTCATGCCTTGTTTCATCCACAATCATATATATATAAAATCACATATGCATACACAACATTAAGCATAAAGAGAATCTATAATAATACCCAAACACATATCCATTCGCTATTAAAGGCGTTTACTTAGAATAGGTAAAAAAACCATAACCATACCTCCACCGAAGAATTGCGATCAACAAGATCTATTCTCAAAAATACTTGCTATCCTCTTGTTTCTCTGCTCTTCTCTACTCGTTCTATTCTCTTTTTCTGTCTCTCTTTGTTCTTTCTATTTTTCTTATTTCAAACCCTCTTTATTTTACCCTAATTAACATATTTAAGTGTAAAAGATGGCATAATAAACCACTAATAAAATTAGGTACCTCTTTTAAACCCCCCAAAATAATAGACTTATGAACATAACCCTCTAACTTTATAATTAAAGGCAGGAATAAGGAATAGTCTCAAAAAAACGTCCTTAAAACGTTATAAAGAATCCGACCCAGACTGGGATTGTTACGCAACCTGCGACGGCCGTGTTGCCTGCGACGGTCAGTCTGCAGGGTTGTCGGCAAGGTCCAGAGAGTGGATTTCCACTGAAGACTCTGGCGGTCCGTCACACCTGTGACGGTCCGTCCTGCCATTTCGTACGAAGTTCAGAGAGTCGATTTTCAGTTACCAATTTCAAGGATTTTCCAAGTTGTTGTGAAAAGGAACCCTGTTGCGACGGTCCGTGTTGCCCATTGCCGGTCCGTCGTGGGGGTCCGTCGCCTCAGCTATTGTTCCAAAAATAAAATGTGCTGCTCAAAACGACTAAACAGGTCGTTACAACAAGGAAATGATACTCCCTTCGTTTCAAAAAGAATATTTTTATTTTTTTTAGTTTGTTTTATAAAGAATGTTTTTGTTTTTTTTTAGTTTGTTTCAAAAAGAATGTTTTTTTTTTTGGCAATATTTTAACTTTAACTTTCCACGTGACATGTTTAAAACCATAAGATTAAAGAACATTTTGGTACATTTGACATAACTATAATTTTGAACCACAAGATCAAAAAAATTTCTTTCTTTTCTTAAACTCCGTTCCTAATCAAACTAAGTTATCCTTTTTGAAACGGATGGAGTAATAAAATAATAAGTTAGTGATATCAAGAGAAGATTCCTAAAGTGTTATTTACTTCACATCAAATTTTTGGGCATATACTTATCACACTGCTATGAATCTTAATATAAAATAGGCCAAATACATACGCAGGTCCCTAAAGTTGTTCGCTATTTTCCCTCAGGTACCTCAACTAACCAAGATTTCATATTAAATTCCTGTAAACCCCTATAATTTGATCCTTTTAAATATTCGGCTGATGTGGAGTCCCAAAATTTCATAATTATTTTTGGTAATTTGGCGCGTGAGATGACTTCCCACGTGGAAATTTGACCAATACACTCCAACCCAATTACACGTCCGTTGCCACATATAAGTCATCAAACCTAAAATCACTTTCCCCCCAATCCCTGCTAACCCGGTTCTAAACGAGAAAACCCTAAAAATCTCTCCCTTCAATGATTACAGCTTGCACATTCTTAGATTTTAAAGTGATTTCGAGTGTTTTGTGTTGAAGGAATCAATCGAGATTGCAGCGATTTTGGAGTTCCTTCGTGAATTTCGAGTGACGAGTGTGAGGTAAGGGTAAGTGACCGAGCATGTTGTGTGGTAACTATGTGTGTTTTTATATATGTGTTTATCTGTGTTTTTTTACTTTATGATATATACTGGGTATTAGATCAATGTGGTTGTTGTTGTTAATATATATAGATAAAGTTTTAGGATTTTTTGGTTTTTCTTGTAGAACGTGTCAGAAAAATTTGGGGCTTGTTCTCAGGGAATCTTATGACGCATATTAGAACTGGGTTTTCATCATGGTGGTAAGTGTATTCAGGACAAAACTGGAAATTGGGAATTAATTATAAAGGGAAGCGAGGTGGAATATGCTATATCGACACGGACCCACTTCTCAATAATCGAGTTACTTTTTACACAAAAACAAGTGGGGTTATTATTACTGTTGTGGGTTCTGTGTTAAAGACCCCACAAAAAATGGCTTTATTGAGGTGGACCATGATTTAAACTTAGTAATCTCAGCAAAGACCTAACAGATGGTGACTTTTTAGAATTTATGTTAAAGCATGTGGTGGAGATGATGTAGAAAGCGGGGAAATAGAAAAGGAGTTGCGGGGGGGTTCTTACTATTTTTCGCCTCCTCCTTGTTACCATTTTTTCGTGTTATAACCTTCCTTCTCCTACTTCTTTCCCTTCTCCTTCTTCCAGCCTCAATCGCTTCTTATGTCGTTCTGGAAGAAAAGAAGACTAGAAGATTATAAATGTGATGCAAGTTGAAGGGTATTGAATCATGAGGCTGAATCATGAAAATGTTAATGTTGGAAGCCAGGAGATATATCGATCTAGATTGTGGAAATGGACTTGAATCAAATGAAGAAAAGTAATTGTGACTCTCAAGAGGATACTATTCCTGATTGTGGATGACGCGGAGTTGATGAAGACTTGCTGAAGGAATTAAGCTCTCTTAGAAATGAAAGGGAGACATAAAGTTGAAAAAAGAAACAAAAACCTACGCAAAATTGGAGGAAATTGAAAAGCTTGGAACAGCTGGTGTTGATCGAGGACTTTGAAGACATAGGAGAGGAATAAGGGCTGCTAGATCACTGGAAGACTAGGGGGGGGTGATTGAGCAATATATAGATAGCTCAGAATTGGACAGTGAGACAGTTAGGATGAATGGATTCAGAAATGTGAAGGGTGTTGATTTACCAAGAAAGAAAAAGTAAAACCAAAGTAAGATTGATCTGGATGTGTTGTAGCAATTTTTTGAGCTTGGTATTGTATTTGAAAAAGTGTGAACAATTTAGAAAAGTTGTTGCCATAATCTTCTGTCATATAAAACAGGTTAAAATTGACGCGCTAATGACAAAAACAGAGTAGAGTTAAATGCGAGGACAAGAATGTAACTGGTTGTTATTTGCTGTATAGATAAGATTCTGGTGATTTGTTGTAAAAAAAATTATATCCTGTGCATATTATTTCCTCAATCGATCAGAACAAGTTGTGTTTAAATTTAAGTTTGTGCAGAAAAAAGAAAGTTCAAGGATGAAATTTGGAAATACCTGGCAACCATATATAAGATTATGGGAAATTAAGGAAAGATATGGGTGAGAAAATTTTTGGTTATCTGATTGAAAGAATATTTTGTCATAGGGCAAAAAAGGAGGATTATCAATGAGTTCTTAGGTGATGGGAAGATGAAATTTTCAAGAATTGTGTGATGATGAGACATGATTTAAACCATTTACTAATCTGGGGGTACTTCCTTTTGGGTGGAGGACAGAAGAGAGTCTCAGCCAGGAAAAAAACTTGTTTGTTTACTTCTATTTTGCTTTGATGAATTGAAAGAGGGGTTGGTTGGAAGGATGTCAGAAAAATTATTGAATTTTGAGGGATGTTTTCGAAGGATTTTGAAGGGAGGGAATTGTTGGTTGCTTGTGTTTAGAAATGGAAATTAAAAGATGTTCCAATCGCTATGGGATGTTGTTGACACAGAGACAAAACATAGTGAGTTTTTCTTCAAGTACTTGATAAGAAATCTGATTAGGCACAGGAAGGAATTGATGTTATTCAGATATGCCAGAAGGTTAGATGGTTTTGTATTGTTCTGTTCTATTATTTTTTTTTTTATTGGTGGTGGCTAATACTTTTTAATGTTTGTGCTTACAACTGCTTAAATAGGCCTTGTTATGTGAGTTGCTACCAGATAGTGAGCAGAGAAGGTGTGTAGACATATCTGTCAATTGGACATCAATTTGGAGTGGTGAAAGAAAGAAGAAACCGTTCTGGAGAGTGTGCTAAGTCAAGTTTTAAAGGTGAAATTTGAGTTGAGATGGATATAAACTCAACAAAATTAGGGTAATAAAATTTTGGAGGACTTGTTGCATTATGAAAAAAACTACTTGGTGCAAAGCATATTTTTTTAAAGAGCATTCTAAGTGTGGAATTGTGAAGAAAACAATATGTGTGAAAAACTTTTAATTCTTGGTTACTAGTTGCTAGCATAAGCCTATCATAACTATGTTAGAGGAGATTAGGCACAAGATAATGGACAGAAATATTACAATGAGGCAATTGTGGCTGAAACGTGAGATCTCAGATAACTCTCTCCTAGGATAGGACTAGTCTAGAAAGAGAACAAAGATCTTGCTAGATGTTGTGAAGTTAGATTAATGGTGATATTGGGTTATGAAATCTTAGATGTACAATACAAGAATATATGTTGTTGATACAAGAAAAGAAGAACATGTACATGTTAGAACATGGCAATTGAGGGCAGGCATACCAGGTCACATGTTGTGCTTGCATATCAGCACAAAGGCATGAACCTGAAAACATGAAGTGGTAAACATTGGTATAGAAAGAAACTTTTTTGAAGGCGTATAAACCAGTTTCTACAGCCAAGTACCAAAACATGTGAAAATGTGGGCCTCACACTAGTGGTGTAGTTATTGAACCTTCCTGAACCCAAAAGTCATTGCCTGTAGGCCACCAAAGTGCAGGAAGGGGGAAAGGCATAAGAATGCCTAGAAAAAAGTATTGGAAAGTTGACCAAAAGAGGAGTAAAAAAGTTAAAATGACCATGTTCCTGTGTCATCCAAGTAGGCCACACTAAAAAATCTTGGTCCCAACATTGGTAAGTATTATTCTTTTCAATTGACATTTACAATAGCTTCAATATTTACAATAATCCAATTATATTAAGTATTAATAGGCTGAAATGGGACTAACATGGGAGGGCACCAAAACAGGCAACCAAGATAAATCCAACCACCAATGTTAGCAACCATCAAGCTCAAGACAGCCACCATTTAGCCAACCATCAAGCTCAAAGCAGCAACCATGTTTAGACAACATTCAAGCTCAAGCCAGCCACCATTGTTTAGCCAACCATTCATAGTTCAAACAGGAAGTCAGCCACCACTTTTTTAGTAGACCATCAAGCTCACGTCAGCCACCAGTATTCAATCTCAAGGCAGTTCTATGTTTGTTTTTCATTATTCAGGATGTTAGAATGAGCAGCAACAACCTGCCTAAAAGCAGAGGCAGAGGCACTGGGAGAGGGTTACTGACAGAGAACGGGTAGAGGCATTGGGAGAGGTACTGGCAACTGCCAGTGAAATTGGAAGAGGTAGTGTTTTTTTTTAAATTGGAGGGGTATCAAGTCAGCCAACCTGATCACCAAGAGCTGTGGAAGCTGCAATATCAACAGGAACGACAAAAAAAGACCAAGGACTATAGGATTTGATCTATACAAATGAAGTGGTAGTCAAACTTTAATGTAAGTGTTATACATAATTTGTCATTTCTTACTCTACTATATGAAGTCTTCATTTTAAGATATTCCATTACAGCCTTGAGGGTACTTCAGGAGAAAAAAGTATCAATTCGAGCGGTTATAACGATGCATCTCAATAAATATTGATGATTGGTTATAAGCATTGAGGGACTCAAAGGGGAATTGTGGAGATGTTGTCACTGGATTCACAGTTGATGAAACGTGAATCACTCAGTCAGGAAAAAAAAAAGCGTGGCAATGGAACTGGAACATTAGTGCACCAAGGAATGCCTTTAATTTATGTAGAAAAGTCACTTTTTGGTTGTGTTAATTAGCAGCAGAAATAGAAATTTGTATGACTGAATTGGAAACTTGGAGCTCACTAGAGCAAATTAGTGGCATTGAAAACGATCATTTTTATTGCTTTTTTAGCACAAATTATATGTCATTCCTTCAATTAAATATCCAAATAAAAACACAAGGCATTTACAATAGAAAAAATCGATCTAAATTGCCCATAAAGAACACAGAAATCTACATACATCTTTTATGAAGGAATATAATTAGAAGACAAATTGAATTCAAAAATAAGATTATTTGTTACCCCAAAAATTCAAGTAGCAAATATCACCACTACGGTGATGCATATTCCATACTTTCTTGATTGATTCCTCTCCAATTCTTATGTTTGACTCTTTTCAACAAACCCCATTCACCCTACTAGTGAGCAGGCATTTCATCATCATACCATCGAAAATATCCACAATCACCTCGTTGCTACAAAATGAAGGAAAAAAAATTAAATTATCAAATAAGGTTGATTCTTTAACAAACCCTAATAGGAACAAAAAAAAATGAATTGATTACCTTTAAAGTTTTGCAACAAAGGAACCTATGGTCCAGGATGGGATTGCGTCCATGAGGGTCCTCATTCCACAAACGTTCCCACATTGACATAGTACCTTCGCAGTTGAAGAAGAAGAAATCGATTGAGAGGATAAATGTCGACATTGGAACTGTGATTAAGAAGAAAGACTCAATGTGAAAAGCGATATAGAGGAGAATAATGCTGAAGAGAAACAAAGGAGAGAAATTACGGGATAAATAGGAAAACAAAAGAGGAAGAAATAAGGGAAAGAAGAATGGGAGAAAAGAAAAATTGGGTTTTTAAAAGCGGGGCTGAAGAAGATCGTTGGTGGGTGGTTTCAAGACCAACCTCAGACACTTTTAAAGTGTTGCACGCACTTAACGGACGTGAGATCACGTTGGACTCCACATTCAACAAGAATATTAAAAGATCAAAATTTAGGGGGTTTTTTTTTAAATGATTTAATAGGGATCTTGGTTAGGTGAGGTTACCCTGGTGGGAGAGAAAAAGCGTGAAAACTTTAGGGACCTGCGTTATTTGTATTTGATATATAAAATAAGATTTGATTATATAAGTAATTTTTTGATAAAAAACGTTCAACTAGAATCCTGACACTGTCATAGCTCCTCCATCCCTACAATTCACCTGCTCTGTTTTCTTCTAGGACCTGTTTGGTATGATAAATAAGAGAAAAATAATTATGAGATCATGTTTTTGTATTCTTTAATCCTTGTTTGGTTATGAAGTTTGAACCAACTTATATTAAGATTATAATTAATATTGAAATAAATTATTTCTATCTTCGGATGAAATAATAATAATGAAATAATTTAAATAAGAATAAAATAATTAATAATACAAAAATATCCACAAAAATTTTATGTGAAGACCAAGGATATCCAAAAGTCTCTTGATGGTATCTATGTTTGTGAGAAAGGGTAAAATTGTTGATAAGGAATTGAGTACTTTAGAAGTAGGGCTGGTAATGATTATTGAATTTTTAACTAAATTAAGCCATTATATAAAACAATTTACCAAAGTAATACATTTTTCTAAAATTTTAAAAAACTAGTATAAACGTATTTCAGGGTAACGTTTTCGGGTCTATTTATTTCTTCAAAAAACATAAAAAGCATTAGGTTGATATACGTTACTGAAGAACGTTTTTTCCTCCAAAATGTTATTTCAGGAACGTTTTACTCCTAAAACGTACTATGAGTAACGTTTTGAAGTTAAAAACGTTATGTGAGTAACGTATCTCAATTTGACGCCATCAACTTTAAAAACTACAATATATCCTAAAACGGGACTGTGTGGAATACGTTTGTGACAACCCCTGGATCCACATATTCAGGTAGTCTCGGCCATGGGCGGCCATTTCGCTCTTTTAATCCCCTATTATTGGCCGCAGCCTCAAGGGTGAAATCGAACGTAGTGAATGAGTATGGAGCCTTACAATCCCTCCCCAACATAGATGTTGGGGGGGCGGAGGAGCCCGGAGATGGAGAGGAGGCGTGGGAGAGCGAGGTGGTGGTCGTGGAGGTTCAACAATCTGATGGAGGTCGTTCTCACTGTTTGCCTTTTCCAGGTAGGCCAGAGGCTGAGGTTCAGATGCTGTTATCACCAGGTATTATTTCGGGGTTGTCATCGATCAGCTACTGTATTATTTGATCCAGGATTTACTTATTCTGATGTGTCCAAATATTTTGCTCCTTAGTCTGGATAATTTGTGAGTCTCTTGATTTGCAATAAGTGTTCTACTCCTGCGGGGGATTCTGTAGTTGTAGATCGGTGTTGGTTTGTTTGTATCGTATGTTACTATTTACTTGAGGGGTGTGACCAAACTCATGCAGATTTTAAAGGTCTTAGATATGATAGATTTTGATGTGATTCTTGGTATTGGATTGGTTATTTCTTACCACGCAATTTTAAATTGTCATGCCAAGGACCATCACCTTGCTAGGCCTGGAAGTCCTATGTAGAATGGACGAGGTAATCTTAGTTCATCCTTCTAAGGGTGTGATATCATTCCTAAGGCTAGTCAGTTTGGTTCCAGAGAGGATGTTTGGCTACTTGGTTCATATTCGAGATATAGTTATTGAGACTTCCTATGATTGAGTCTATTCAAGTGGTGTGAGTGAATTTTAGAGGTATTTCCCACCGATTTGCAGGTCTTCCACCAGATCGAGATATGATTTTGGTATTGATGTGGAGCCAGGCCCACTCGGGCCTATTTCCATTCCTCCTTATTTTTTGTCGTATGGCACCAGTGCATTGAAAGGTTGAAGGAGCAAGCTGCAGGGATTGTTGAGCAAAGTTGTATTAGACCAAGTGTATCTCATTGGGGGCTTCCAGTGTTATTTGTGAAGAAGAAAGATGGATCTATGCGTATGTGTATTGATATCGGTTAGTGAACAAGGTAACCATCAGAAAATAAGGTATCCGATACCTCAGGATGATGATTTAATTGATCAGTTTACGGGTGCTTAGTTTTCTCCAAAATTGACTGAGATCTGGCTATCATCAGCTTGAGGTAGGGAGGAGGATATCCTAAGACGGCTTTTCGAACACGTTATGTCATTACGAGTTTTTAGTGATGTTCTTTCGGAGTGGCTAATGCTCCCAGCAGCTTTTATGGACTTGATGAATGAGGGTTCAGACCATATTTAGATTCCTGTATTGTATTATAGATGATATATTGATATACGCACGCACTAAGGCGGAAACACGAGCATCATTGAGATTGTTCTTGGGGATTCTTAAAGGAGAGAAGCCTTTATGCAAAGTTTTCAAAAGGTGAGTTTTGGCTTAGTTCGGTAGCATTCTTGGGACAGTAGTGTCCAAGGAGGGTATCATGGTGGGTCCTAAGAAGGATTGAGGGCGGTAGAATTGGGTCAGACCTGCTTCAGTTACCTGAGATTCGAAGTTTCTTGGGCCTGCAGGTTATTAGGCCGGTTGTGAGGTTTTCTCATCCATTGCAATTCTCCATTAACTAGATTGACACAGAAGGAGGTGACTTTTCAGTGGTTCTGACGAAGTGAGGTTAGTTTCAAAAGCTCAAGACTTATGATACTGCTCCGATTATTGGACCCTACCGATGGAGGAGGAGGGTTTTGTGTATATTGTGATGCTTTAGATTGTGTATTGGTTGTGTGTTGAGCAGAAGGAAGGGTGATAGATTATGCTTCGAGCAGTTAAAAGGTTCATGAGAAGAAACTACCCTATTCTGATTTAGATTGGCGCGCTGTGGTGTTTGCATTAAAGATTGGAGGCCATTATCTTTATGGTGTGCATTGTGAGATGTTCACGGATAATCGTAGTCCAAGTATATATTCAATCAGAGGGATCTAAATTTGAGGGCGAGGAGATGGTTTGGAGTTTGCTCAAAGACTACGACTATGACTATTCTTTTATCACCAGGCAAAAGGCAAATGTTGTAGCAATGCCTTGAGTCGGAAGCGGTAGCCGGTAAGTAGGGGTAGCCTAGCCATGTTATAGGGTTGGCGGGTTCCCTATAGCTAGGGATGTCCAATCCCTGGCCAATAGCTTTGTGGACTTGATATTTCAGAATCTGGTTAAGGTGTGACTTATATGGAGGGCTTAGGTCATCCTTGTTGGAGCAGATTCGGGTCCTCAACAGTTTGATGATTGTGATTTATGTAAGATTAGGGAAAGGTTTTAAAAGGAGGAGAGCCCAAGGCACACTTCTTGATAGTGAGGGAGTTTTGAGGTTAAAGTCGCGATTGTGTTCCGCGTAAAGGTGATTTGACTAGATGATCATGGAGGAGGCCTCATAGTTAGAGGTACTCTATTCATCCGGGGGCTACTAAGATGGATCGTGACTGAAGCAACAACTATTGTGTTTGTCTATGAAGAGGGACATAGTAATTTTGTATCTCGATTTTGAATTGTCAGCAAAGTGAAGTATGAACACCAAAAGCCTGGAGGTGTGACTCAGAGGATGCCCTACGGAGGGAAGTGGAGAGAGCATGCTATGGGACTTTGTGGGTAGGGTTGCCCCGTACCTGGGTAAGTTTGATGCGTATATGGGTCATAGTGGATCGAC
This sequence comes from Solanum habrochaites, assembly GCA_027704765.1. Lineage (NCBI taxonomy): Eukaryota > Viridiplantae > Streptophyta > Magnoliopsida > Solanales > Solanaceae > Solanum > Solanum habrochaites. The sequence continues at coordinate 26,642,504 of JAKWJA010002494.1, read as the reverse complement.
TGACTAAGTCTGCACACTGTGTACCAGTTCAGGACTACTATAACTCAGAGAAGTTAGCCAAGATCTAGTATTCAGCGATAGTTCATTTGGCAATGGGTAGGTTCCATATCATATTTCTGATCGTTGGCCACCAATACCTCTAATTCTGGCGGTCTATGCAGAAGCGTGGGGCACTCGGGTGGTGGGGTGGATCTTAGTAAAGCCTTTCATCCTCAGACTGATGAGGTCAAGCTGAGCGTTTACTGATTCAGGTTCTCGAGGATATGTCGGGCGTGTGTGATTGACTTTGGGGGTCAGTGGGACCAGTTCTGCCTCTAGCGGAGTGCTTACAATAATAGTTTCATCGAGCATTGAGATTGGAAACCATTGAAGGCTCTGTATGCGGGAGATGTCGATCTCCAAATTGGCTGGTTTGAATGCATTTGAGGTTTAGACCCATGGGATAAAGATTTGTTGAGGAGTCTTGGACAAGGTCAAGTTGATCCAAGATAGCCTTCTCAGGGCTCAGAGTAGGCAAAAGAGTTATGGAGATCGACAGGTCGTGATTTTGAGTTATGGTCGGGAGAGAGGGTGTATTGAAGGTTTCCCTATTGAAGGGTTGTGTGATGAGGTTTTGGGAAAGAAGGGTTAAGTGAGCCAAGGTATATTGTCCTTGAGATGGTGAACGTATTGGTGAGGTGGCGTAATCAGTTGGGCGTTGCCACCTGGGTTGTCAGGTGCCATCCGGTATTTTATATTTCAAATGCTGAAGAAGTATCATCAGGGTGGTGATCATGTGATTCAAGGGGATCAGTGATTACTTGATCAGGGGGATTTGACTTTTGAGGAAGAGGAAGAGCCGATCACCATTTTGGATAGGGCAAATTCGGGAAGCTAGGTCCAAGGAGATAGATTTGCTTCAGTAAAGTTCAGTGGAGCATCGTCCAGTGGAGGAGGCTACAGGGAGACAGAGTCAGACATGAGGAGTAAGTAAAATATCATCATCTTTTTTAGCCATTCAGGTTAGCTCTTTTCTTTCCGGTTCGAGGACGAACGTTTGTTTAAGTGGTAGTGTGATTGTAAAACGGGACACGCTAGGTCTTTTTTTGAGAACTAGGGACTAGGTCGGACTCCTTTTGGAAAATTAAGAGGTATTTTAACTATTGATAACTAGGAGAGTACTAGTGATTACAAGATCTATATTCTAATTTATATACTGGAATAATTAATTGGTCAAATTCTGTTTTATAACCCTTTTACCATTGACTATATAATTAAAAACAAATCAGTTAGGTTATTTTAGAAGAAGGAAGAAAAAAAAATTAAAGGTTAGAGACTACCTGGAGACGAGAGGGACCGACGGCACGCGGAGAACATTAAGTTTCAGTAAATCAATCCAGATTTGTTAAAGGTTTATGTGTAATTGTATGGTACACTTGCATTAATATAATAAATAAGATTTGAGAGGATTAAATTGTAATGTTATAGGCACTTGTATATTTTTTTTTAAAAAATATAATGTGGGCATATGATTATTGATATGGCGGCCAATGATTGCTTAATCATTGGATACAATTGGTTTCTCCATGCAAATTATATGCATATCCTTACAGTTAGACATTTGACAGTACCATTGAAAGCAAAAAAAAAGAAGTGGGCTGCATTATCGTATTCTTGATTTCTTGTATTAATCTTATTTGTATTTTATTTTATCAAATTATGGATTACTAGTTTTTGCGATATTGAGATAGGTAATTAATTATTGGATATAATATTATATGATCTAACATTGAAATTTAGTGTATTTAAAAAAAAAAAAAAAAAAAAGAAATTAAGGCCTTTAACTTCTTGGCTTGAAATTTTACAAATTGGCCTTATCAAATTATATTCAAGATTTTGGAGTCTTGGTTTTTGAAAAATATGAGTGGGTTTAGCGTCTATGATAGAAATATAATAATTTGAATGTATCTACAAACTCGTTATTATGAATATTGCATCATTGGTAGATCGTGAAACATACGAAACTTTTGCAAAAAAGGGAAGGAAACTATCTTGAAGATTCGTGACCACGAATTTGGCACTTGAGGTATGTAAGACTTTTTAGACTTGTTGAAGGACGTTTCCTATTAAGTATTAAAAAAAATGAAAATAGACAAAGGGGTAGGGGGGGTAAGGGGGAAGATGGTGGTACGTATCAATGGTTGGACGGGGATTGGTACGGTACCGGTGTTATAAAAGGAAAATTTATCTTATAGAAGTGATTGAAAATTGAGAATGACCAAAGGCATTGGGCATTAGCTGTATATTATGTTTGAATCCCGGGTGTGATTGTGTGGTTTTATTATTTCACCTGTATAGTTGTGATACTTAGGTGGTTATGTTAATGTTGCAGTATTGATGATTGAGATGCATCATATACCCTCTATGAAAATACTATTGTGCACATGCGTTAGACATGAGACTTGAGTATAAGTTGGGCACGTGGAGATCGTCGTGCTGGGATGGTGAGATGTTAACATTGTAATTTGGGCCCGTGGAGGAGACCGTCCGTGCGAAAAAGTGTTTGTATTATGATAGTGCGTTGAGAGCGTCCGCCAGACACGGGAGATCGTCCGTGTAGGTGGTTGGATATGGACCTCGCGAAGTCCCCCACGGGTCATGAACTCTCGTGTATCCGAAGGGAGTATCATGTATATACGGTTGGAGTGAGTACTGGGTATCTGAAAAACATCTCATTTCATGGCATCATATTGCATTGATTTCATCCCATCATTCATTCTGAGAATATATGTTCGTTTGGTGTTTGGAAAAATATTAAATGTTGATTCGCTTATGGATGAAACTTAATAAATAGTAAGTGTAATATATATATATATATCGTACAATTAAGAATTTATTTCTAGATAACTCCCGTCACTACTTCTTCGGTTGTCGGGCAATGGACATCTGGGACACGTGGTGTAGTACTCATACTACGCTTGTTGCCAATCTTGTGGGCAGATTCGATTCCGAGTAGAAAGCACATCTCGTGGAGCAAATTTGAGTCCGAGCTGGGTTGTGGTGTGAGATGCTGGGCTGTTCTGTGGCCCACACCTCCCTCTCTCTTTATTTATTCTGTATATTACTATTCAAACAGGATATCCTTCTGTTAGATTGTTATTTAGTTTCAGACTGATCGATTTTAGAAAGTTCTTGTTACTTAAGACACAATCTGGGGTGATATAATTTATCTTCCGCATTTGTACTTAGAAGGGAACCCAATGTGCGAGATTCTTACTATAGCGTTGGTCTTTTTTTTAATTCATTATGGGTTTAGTTGGGTTTAATTATGTTGGGTTTGGCTGACCTATTGGTTGGGAACATAGGTGCCATCACGGACTTGAAAAAATTTGGGTCGTGACAACGTCAGGTGATGTAACGACCCGCTAGGGTGTTTTGAAGAACTGGGGCTAGTCGACTCCTTTTGACAATTTAAGAGGTATTTTAAAAACTATTTGATAACTAGGAGTACTTAGTTGATACAATCTATCTATTATTATAATTTATATACTTGAATAAAATTGGGTCAAATCTTTTTTTATAACCTACCATTTGACTATATAATAAAACAAATCAGTTAGGACTTTAGAAGAAGAAAAACAAAAATAAAACATATAAAGGTTAGGAAAAAACTACCTGGATGGAGGACGAGAGGGACTGACGGTGCGGAGGGAAACATTAGTTTCCAGGTTAAATCAATCCAGATGTAAAGGTTTATGTGTAAATTGTTGGTACACTTGCATTAATATAATAAAATAAGATTTTGAGAGGATTAAATGGTAATGTATGTCACTTATGTTTTTTTAAAAAACTATAAGTGGCATATGATTTATTGATAATGCGGCCCAATGATGCTTAATCATTGGATTACAATGGTTCTCATGGAAATTTATATGCATATCCTTTACAAGTTAGACATTGACAGTACCATTTGAGGAAAAAAAAAAGAACGTGGTCTGCAGTCTCGTATTCCTTGAGTTTCTTTTATTAAATTATTATTTGTATTTATTTTTATCAAATAGCTACTAGTTTTTGAATATTGAGATAGGTAATATGATTGGATATATCTTTTATGATCTAACATGAAATTCGCAGTGTATTAAGAAATTAAGGTTAACTTATTGGCTTGAAATGTTACAAAAATGCATTATACATTATATCAAGATTTGGAGTTTGTTGGAAAATATGAGTGGAGTTTAGCGTTATGATAGACATATAATAAATTTGATGTCTAAAACTCGCTTATTTATGAAATATTGCATCATTGGTAGAGCGTGAACATTACGAAACTTTGCAAAAAAGGGAAGGAACTATCTTGAAGGATTCGTGACACGGAATTGGCACTTGAGGTAGTTAAGACTTTAGACTGGTTGAAGGACGTTTTTTCCTAATAAAGATTAAAAAAGATGATGAAGATGAGGACACGGGGTAAGGGGGAAAAGATGGTGGTCTCGTATCAATGGTCTGTGGGGGACGGGCAGTGGACGAGTACGGGTGTTATAAAAAGGAAAAAATTACTATTATAGAATGTGGGGTTGAAAATTGAGAATGCCAACGCATATGGCATTAGCTGATATATTTGTCTGAATTCTTGTGTGATGGTTTTATTTATTTCAACCGTATAAGTTGTGATAATTGAAGTGTTATGTTTAGTTCATATTCATTGATGAGAGGCATCATCATCCCCTCATTGAATAATATGTGCACGTGCATAGACATGAGACGGAGTATAAGTTGGGCCGTGGAGATCGTGCGTGCTGGGGATGGTGGAGATTTAAGATGTATTGGGCACGTGGAGACCGTCCGTGGAAAAATTGTTTATATTATGATAGTCGTTGAGACGTCCGCACAAGACACGTGGAGATAGTCCGTGTCGGTTATATGGCACCTCGCGAAGGTCCCCCATGGGGTTCATAATACTCCGATGATCCGAGGAGTATCATGTATATACGGTTGACGTGAGTACTGGGTATTGAAATGTCATTTCCATGGAATTCATATTTGCATTGCATTTCATCCCATCATTCACTTGATGGGGACTATAGGTTTTCGTTTGGTGTTTGGAAAATATTAAATGTTGAGTTCCTTATTGATGAAACTTACTAGTACGTTAATATTATATATATAATTGTACCAAGCTAAGAATTTATTTCTTATATAACTCCCGTTCACACTTCTCGTGGCGGTTCAATGGGACAGACTGGGTACACCGTTGGTTTCGTACTAATTACTACGCTTTGTGGCACTTCTTTGTGGTGCAAGATCGGTCCGAGTAGAAGCAACATCTCGTGGAGAAATTTGACGCGAGGAGCTTTGGAGTTGGGGTGAAGCTGCTTGGCTGTTCTGTGGCCCACACATCCCCTCTATTATTTTATTTATTTGTTAGATTATTCAAACAGGATATACCTGATGTTAGAATTTGTCATTTTAGTTTCAGACTTGCATCGAATTGTTAGAAGTTATTGTACTTAAGACACCAATTCTTTGTGGTGATATATTTTAATCTTCCGCATTTCGTACTTTGAAGGAACCCAATGTTGGAAGATTCTTGCTAAGCGTTGGTTTTTTTTTTACTCAGTATGGTTTAGTGGAGTTAATCTGTTGGGTGGCTTACCTGTTGGTTGGGAACCATAGGTGCCATCACGACTTGAAAAAAATTTGGGTCGTCACAATTTGGTATCAGCGCGCTAGAGTCAGCGGTCTCAAGAGTACAAGAGCAATGTCTAGAGAGTTTGGCGGATCGAGTTATGAAGACGGTCCATACCTATCGTCGAGAGGCTATAGGACATTAGGAAAATATTCTGTTCTTTTATTCATTATCGTGCGCAATTGACCTTGTAGAATTTAATCTTGATTATCGATTCTCTCTCAGATGGCGGGGAATCGTACATCGGCAAGTGGTGGTCAGGAATCCGATTCCTGCGCCCTGCTTTGGGGAACACTGTCGAGGGTAGAGAGGTAGGAGACGAGCTCGAGGTCGGGGTATAGGGGTCCGTGTTGCAGGCACATATGCGGATGTTTCAAAGTACAGTAGCTTACCCGGGTGCGTGATAGGACCGTACCTCCTGAGGCAGAGGTTATTATGGGGGGAATTTTGTGAAGATGTGTCGAGGGGAGTGGGCCAGATCAGGCTCCAAACCAGTTACTATTGTCCCCCCAGACTCAAGATTAACCTTGGCTGATTATATGTTGGATAGAATCCTAGAGGGGATGGCCAGGTAGGAGCTTTGCTGTCACTTCTGATGGAGTCACGGACCCGTGTGGAGGTCAAACTCAAGATCGATAGTTGCCTCCAGATTCTAGACTCCAGGACTCAGCCAGCGCGCTTGAAGCTCCTCGTTTGGTATAGATGGAGTTTCAGATATGACATCACATTTGGTGAATAGGACTTCTATGACCATGATGAGCAAAAGATGTTCGGGAGGTTCAGAATAATGAATCCCTACTATATGGTTACTTAGCTGAGATGTATGAATTCATAGTTAAGTTGTCATGGAGAGGGTTGAATAATCTTGGATTAGGGAGTCTCATGGAGTGGACTACACAGCGTTCAGTATGAATGGCTCTGTAGCAGAGAAGTGGTTGGAGGGATTATATTAGTATAGGCCATGGAATCTCATCCACTCTCATGGACTGAGTTTACTCAGGTTTATTCTATCCAATTTGTTCCACGCAGTGAGAGGGGAGCGCAAGAGGGGCCGAGTTGAGGGTGGTTGCAGCAAAATGGTAGTCAGTTGAGAGTATGAGGTAAATTTAGGGCCTTGGATAGGCATGCGTCGATGATATTACCACAGAGGTTTGAAAGAAGAGTAAGGAGGTTTGTTAAGGGGTTGATTATTCCCAATTTGTCAGGAGTTTATCAGGTTGCGCTTCTGGGTTGTTCCATTCCAGAAAGTGAGTAGGATGCTGAGTGCTAAGGAGTTTGAGATGATTCGGGTGAGGGATTTGAGCAGCGAGAGGGCAAAGAGGACTCGTTATTCAGGTTGATATTGTGGTTGCTCCGCCTAGGAGTGGGGGGTACTTGGGCAGAGGTTATCACCCTCAGTCCAGCAGACCCATTCATGCTGCTATTACCAAGCATCTGAGGTGGTTAACGGGCATAACGTCTTCGAAGCTCAGTGCATACTTAGCAGGGTTACATCTTCTAGACTTAGTTGTGGAGAGGCTTTGGGTCATTTCAGGGTCATCTCATCAGCCTGCGTCTCGTAGGGGCTGTTTTGAGTGTGCGTGATATGGGACACTTTGTGAGAGACTGGCCTTAGGACCAGGACGTGGTTGGTTACTTCAGGGTTCTCAGGGCTTCGACCTCCAGGGCTGCACAAACCACCAGTAGGGGTGGTGCACAGAATGGTGAAGGTGGTCTCATTCAGGTAGAGGTGGTTCTCCTTTGGTCGAGGTGGTGGTCGTTGGGAGGTGCACAATTGATGGAGGGCGTTCTCACTGTTATCTTTTCCATGGTAGGCCAGAGGCTGAAGCTTCAGATTGCTGTTATCATAAGTATTATTTATTGGTCACGATCAGCTACTGTATTATTGTCCAGGATACTTATTCTTATGTGTACACACTATGTGCTCCTAGTAGAATATTGTGTTGAGTCTATTTGATTTGCAATAAGTGTTTCTACTCCTGTCGGGGATTTTGTAGTTGTAGATCGGGTGTGTCTCCGTTTTGTACCTATTACTTTGATGGGGTGTGGACACTCATGCAGATTTAAAGGGCTTAGATATGATAGCATTTGATTGTGATTCTTGGTATGAGTGGTAATCTTCTTACCACGCAATTTTAAATTGTATGCCAAGGACCACACTTTGTATGCCTGGAAATTCCTTATAGAGAATGGAGGTAATCTAGTCATCCTTCTAAGGTGTTTTGTGATTACATTCCTTAAGGCCGTCAGTGGTACAGAGAGGATGTTTGGCTTAATTGGCTATATCGAGATACTAGTATTGCGACTCCTATGCTTGAGTATATTCCAGTGGTGAGTGAATTTTAGAGGTGTATTCCCGACGATTTGCAGGTCTTCCACCAGATCGAGCTATTGATTGTTTATTGATGTGGAAGCCAGGCACTCGGCCTAGTTCTTCCACCGTATGTATGGCACCAGCTGGAATTGAAAGCGTTGAAGAAGCAGCTGCAGGATTTGTTGAGCAAAAGGTTTTCTTAGACCAGTGTATCTCTTGGGGTTGCTCCAGTGTCATTTGTGAAGAAGAAAGATGGATTCTAATGCGTATGTGTATGGACTACGGCAGTGGAACAAGGTAACACAGAAATACGTATCCGGAAACTCGTGATTATGATTTATTTGATCAGTTACGGGTGCTTCAGTTTTTTCTCAAAATGACTTGAGAGATCTGGGCTACCTCAGCTGAAGGTTAGGGCGGAGGATTCCCTAAGACGGCTTTTCGAACACGTTATGGTCATTACGAGTTTTGTGATGTCTTTAGGATTGGACTAATGCCACACCAGCAGGGGAGATTGACGGGGCTGGCTTTTATGGACTTGATGAATGGAGTGTTTCAGACCATATTAGATTCTTTGTTATTGTATTCATATATGATATATTGATATACGCCGCACTAAGGAGGAACCACGAGCATCATTTGAGGAGTGTTCTTGGATTCTAAAGGAAAGACGCTTTATGCAAAGTTTTCAAAGTGTAGTTTTTGGCTTAGTGTCGGTTTGGTAGCATTCTTGGGACATGAGTGTCCAAGGAGGGTTATCATGGTGGATCCTAAGAAGATGAGCGGTTAGAGATTGGGTGCCAGACCTGCTTCAGTACTGAGATTCGAAGTTTTTGGGCTTGCAGGTTATATCGAGTTGTGAGGGTTTTCATCCATTGCACGCATTAACTAGATGACACAGAAGAGGTGATTTTCGGGTCTGGACGAAGGTAGAGGTTAGTTTCCAAAGCTCAGACTTTATTGACTACGCTCTCGATTTTGACCCTACCGTGGAGGAGAGGGTTTGTCGTATTATTGTGATGATTCTCGGATTTGTTGGTTGTGTGTTGATGCAGAAGGGAAGGTGATAAGCTAGCGTTCGAGGCAGTTAAAGGTTCATGAGGAGAAACTACCCCTATTCCTGATTTAGAGTTGGCGGTGTGGTGTTTGCATGAAGATTTGGAGCGGCCTGATCTTGTATGGGGTGCATTGTGGAGGTGTTTCACGGATAATAGTAGTCTCCAGTATATATTCTAATCAGAGGGATCTAAAATGTGAGGCAGAGGAGATGGTTGGAGTTCCAAAGATTACGATATGACTATTCGTTATCACCCAGGCAAAGCAAAGGTTGTAGCAGATGCTTGAGTCGGAATGGACGGTGATAAGTAGGGGTAGCCTAGCCAAGTTATAGGTTGGCGAGCGTCCCTTAGCTAGGGATTGTCCGAATGCCCTGGCCAATCGCTTTGTGGAGACGTGATATTTCAGAATCTTGGGTAAGGTGTTTTGACGTATATGGAGCTAGGTCATCCTTGTTGGAGCAGTTCGGGCTCAACAGGTTGAGATGGTGATTTATGTAAGCTTAGGCGACAAGGTTTTAAAAGAGAAGCAAGGCTGCAATCTTGATAGTGAGGGAGTTTTGAGGATAAGGTCGCATGTGTTCTCGTACAGGTGATTTGACTAGATGATCATGGGAGGAGGCTCATAGTTCGAGGTATCTATTCAGCCGGGGGCTACCTAAAGATGTATCGTGACTTGAAGGCAACACTATTGGTGGTGTTCGTATGAAGAGGGGACATAGGAGATTTTGTATCTCGATGTTTGAATTGTCAGCAGGAAGTATGAACACCAAAGCCTGGAGGTGTGACTAGAAGATGCCCTACCTGAGTGGAAGTGGGAGCGCATTGCTATGGACTTTGTGGTAGGTTGCCCGTACCTGGGGGTAATTTTGAGCTATATGGGTTCACGTGGATCGACTGACTAGTCTGCACACACCTTTTGGTACCAGTTCAGGACTACTATACTCAGAGAAGTTCGCAAGATATATATTCCACGAGATAGGGTAGTTGCATGGGGTTCCTATATCTATATTTCTGATCGTGGACACCCAATTTAACACTTCATTTCTGGCGGTCTATGAGAAAGAGTTGGAACTCGGGTGGATGCTTAGTACAGCCTTTCACCCTCAGACTGAATGGTCAATCGGAGCGTACTATTCAGGTTCTAGAGGATATGTTGCGGGCGTGTGTGATTTGACTTTGGGGTCAGTGGGACCAGTTCTTGTGTACTCTAAGAGGGAGTTTGCTTACAATAATAAGTTTCACTCGGCATTGAGATGCACATTTGAGCCTGCTAATGGCAGGGCAGATGTTCGTCTCCAATTGGATGGGTTGATGCATTTGAGGTTAGACCATGGCGGACATTTGGTGGAGGGAGTCCTGGGACAAGGTCAAGTTGATCCAAGCTGGGAATATCAGGATCAGATAGGCCAAAGAGTATGCGATCGAAAGGTTCGTGATTTTGAGTTTATGGTCGAGAGAGGGTTGCGAGGGTTTTATTGGAAGTTTCACCTATGAAGGGTGTGATGAGGGTTGGAAGAAGGGTAAGTTGAGCCCAGGTTATTGGTCCCTTTCGAGATTGTTGAAAGGACGTATTGGTGGAGGGGGCGTATCGTTGGCGTTGCCACCTGGGTTGTAGGTGTCCCTCCTGTATTTCATATTCAATGACTTAAGAAGGATCATCAGGGTGGTGATCATGGTGATTCAAGGGATTCAGTGTTACTTGAGACAGATGCTTTTGAGGAAGAGCCGATCACCATTTGGCTAGGCCAAATTCGGAAAGCTAAGGTCCACGGAGATGCTTCAGTAAAGGTTCAGGAACATCGTCAAGGTGGAGGAGGCTACAGGGGAGACAGAGGCAGACATGAGGAGTAAATACCTCATCTTTTTTCGCATTAAGGTTAGTTTGTATTTCGTTAGAGGACGAACGTTTGTTAAGTGGTACGGTGATGTAACGACCGCTAGGTCGTTTGCGAAATAGAGACTAGTTCGACACTCTTTGAAAATTTAAGAGTATTTTAAACTAATTTGAAATAGGGAGTTACGAGTTGATTACATATATATATATTATAAATTTTAGAGAAGTGAATAATAATTGGGCAAATTCTTTTTTTATAAACCTCTTACCATTGGACTATATAATTAAAACAAATCAGTTTAGGTTTATTTTAGAAGAAGAAAAAAAAAAAATACTAAAGGTAGAAACTACCTGGAGACGAGAGGGACCGAACGGCTGCGGCGAAAACCAAATTAGTTTCCAGGTAAAACAATCCAGATTTTGTAAAGGTTTATGTGTAATTGTTTATGTACACTTGGCATTAATATAATAACATAGATTTTGAGAGGTTAAATGGTACGGTTATAGTCACTGTAATGTTTTTAAAAAAAAAAACTCTAATGTGGATCTGATTTATTGATAAGGCGGCCAATGATTTCTTAATTCATTGGATACAATTGGTTTCTCATGCAAAATATATGCATTTCATTTAAAGTTAGACATTTTGAACAGTACCATTTGAAGAAAAAAAAAAGAACGTGGGCTGCATAGCGTATTCCTGATTTTCTTTATTAATTCTTATTTGTATTTATTTTATCAAATATGATACTAGTTTTTGATAATATTGGATAGGTAATAATTATTGGATATATATTATATGATCTAACATTGAAAATTTAGGTATTTAAGAAATTAAGGTTAATTCTTGGCTTGAAATTTTCAAATGGCATATAAATTATATCAAGATTTGGAGTTGGTTGAAAATATGAGTGTTTTAGGTCTATGATAGACAATATAATTTGAATGTCTCAAAACTCGCTTTATTTATGAAATATTGCATTTCAGTGGTAGATCGTGAACATTACGGAAACTTTGCAAAAAGGGAAGGGAACTATCTTGAAGATTGTGACACGGATTTGGCACTGCGGTATGTAAGACTTTTAGACTTGATGGAAGGACGTTTCCTTAATTAAAGATTAAAAAAAAATGAAAATAGACAACGGGGTACGGGGGAAGGGAAAGATGGTGGTTCTCGTATCAATGGTTGTGACGGGCATTGGTTTACGAGTAACGGTGTTATAAAAAAGGAAAATTACTATATAGAATGGGGTTTGAAATTGAGAATGCCAAGCATAGGCTTAGACTGATATATTATGTCTTGAATTCCTTTGTGTGATGTGTTTTATTAGTTCAACCCGATAGTTGTGATAATTTGAAGTGGTTATGTATTATGTTCATATTCATTGATTGAGATGAATCATCATCCCCTCTGTATTGAAATAAATTGTGCCGTGCATAGACTGAGACTATGAGTATCAGTTGGGCCCGTGGAGATCGTCCGTTGCTGGGGATGGTGAGATGTTAACATTTGTAATTGCGGCACGTGGAGGACCGTCGTGCGAAATTGTTTGATATTATGATAGTGCGTTGAGATCGTCCGCACAAGACACGTGGAGATCGTCCGTGTCGTTATATGGACCTCGCGAGTCCCCATGGGTCACTGATACTCTCGATGTATTTCCGAGGAGTATCAGTATAACGTTGAGTGAGTACTGGGTATTCTGAAACATATCATTTCATGGCATTCATATTAATTGCATTTCATCCCATCATTCATTCTTGATGACTATATGTTTAGTTGGGTGTTTGGAAATATTAATGTTTGATTCCCTTTAATGATGAAACTTAAATATAAGTGTAATATATAATATATATATTGTTACAATCTAAGAATTATTTTCTTATATAACTCCCGTCACTACTTCTTCGTTTGTCGGTCAATGAGAACATAATGGGTACACGTGGTTTCGTACTCTACTAAGCTTGTTTGCATCTTTGTGGGATATTCGATTCCGAGTAGAAGCACATCTCGTGGAGCAATTTCGAGCGAGCTTGGGAAGTTGTGGTGAGCTTGCTGGCTGTTCGTTGGCCCACACCCTCCCTCTATCTGTATTTATTCTGTTATTTACATTCAAACAGGATATCCATTATGGTTAGATTTTCATTGTTTCAGACGCATCGAATTTTAGAAGTTCTTGTACTTAAAGACACAATTCTTGGGTGATCGATTTTATCTCCGCATTTGCGTACTTATAAGGAAACCAAGTTGGAGATTCTTGCTAAGCGTTGGTCTTTTTTGTACTCATTATGTTTAGTTGCGGTTAATATGTTGGGTGGCTTACCTATTGGTTGGGACCATAGGTGCCACACGACGTGAAAAAATTTGGGTGTGACAACGTTTTATCACTAGTTTTTAAAATTTTAGAATAAATAAACATATTATTTTGGTGAATTGACATTATTATAATGGCTTAGTTGGTTAAATATTGGTGGTGATTAGGGCTGGTAATGATTATCGTTAAAAAATCAGATTGAATCGTAATTCGAATCAAATTGATTAAAAGAATTGATATTTGGTTTGATTTGAATAGGTTTGATTTTTAAATTTTAAAAATTGATACTATTTGATTTGGTTTTTACTAAACAACAACTATAAAAATAATCAAACCAAATAGATAATTAGAAATATAAATTTTATATATTATTTATAAATAAATATAAATATTTTGTTAAATTTAAGTAACTCAAGTCTTTAACTTTAGAAGTTTCTCAAGCCTAACACTTAAATTTTAACATAATTACAATCGTACGTCCAATTCCATCAAAATTTATTACCTACCATACCTTTCATAAGATAGTCACATACTTTTTCTTAATTTAAGAACTTTGTTTGTGTAATTATAACTCTAGTACTGCTTAATTGAATCAACAATACCTTTTCTGTGGATTATTCATGTACTAGATGTTTGTATTATCAAGATATATATGTCCTAAAAATTTATTACTTTTAAATCAGAAAAACCAAAAAAGTTGAACCAGACTAAACCAAACCGTCAATAGCCAAATTGATGGTTATTTTTTTCATTTGGTTTGATTTTAGAAATTTAAAAAGTCGACTAGATTTGTTTAATTTCAATTTTAATCAATGTTCGATCCAAACCAAACAAACTATGAACAACCCTAGTAGTTAGTGATCTATATCCCAAGTGCTCATTTTACCATCTCTCTTTTAAGTTCATTTGCAGACTTGAGTCAATTTGGCCATAAATATATTTAAAAAATAGGTATACTTCACAAAATGACTACGAGGGTCGTTATATTTTATATAAAAAAAATAATGAAATATGACAATCTTTTTTAAATAATACATTTTAACTTTTGAAAATCTCAAAAATGCTAAAAATCGTATAAATTTCAATATAAAGATTTAAGTGTAATGATAGCATTAAAAAAAAGTGTAATGATAGAGACATTTGAAGAGAGGTTTGTTAAATTTCCTTTCAATTTAATATTTTTGAACATGTATTTATATCTCAACAACAAACTGAGTTTGGTAAAAGCCAAACTTGATTTGGGACTAGTGCTTAGTTTAGCCCAACCAAGTTATTCGTAATATGAATACCTGCTTGTTATAGAGATTCAATGCATTTCTAGATATTTGTCAATGAATGCTATGCTGCATGTATTGAATTAATTGGTTAAAAATAGTTAGAAGCGTATTTAAGTGTAACGACTTATTTGTTCGTTTTGAATATTTTAGACTATTCGTAATTATAATTATAAAATTAATGGGATTGTTTTAATAATTTATTTAGTTGGCGTATATTTTTATGAAATAATTTACTTTAATACCCTAAATCTGACCTATATAGGAAAATAAGTGGTCAAGGAGTTTTGTCACTTTTAATACCTAATTATTTAAGAAAATGGAGAACAAGCGAGAAACCTACTTACGGCAGCGACATGGAGCAAAAATACGCCCAGGTAAAATCATATCAATGCTTCAACTCCTTAGAGATGTACATGGAATTGTATCTTGTAGGCCTAATTTAGTTTCAATTATATTATAATAGATAGATAATTAGTATATATTAGATATAGATATATATAGAGATAAGATATAAGAGATATATATATATATATATATATCTATATAATAGAAATTATTCAGTTCAGTTGTTATTGGTTGGACTTGAAAGGATATAAAAATATAATGAGTAATCGTATAATATGCAGTGAATTACTAATGGTGACTATATATTATGTATAATCAATTACTATGGGTTATATGTATAATTAAATAACAGTAGGCTTATTAGTTTCTATTGGTTGGTGCCTTTTGTTATTGCTAAAGTTATTGGACTTATTATTTGAAGTTTGGGTTATCGCAACAAATTTGATAAAGTGAGATTCTTCGTTATAGGTATTTTAGAACAAGATTTTAGTGTTTGGAGTAATTGAAAAACTGACTTAGGTTTGAAATTTGGAAAATATGAGAGTTGACAAATTAATTGATATCAAGATTAAACATTTAATTATAAATTTGAATGAGTTTTTGGGTTTAGGCTAGACATAGAATGTATGAGTGTTTATAAACTCGTTAACTTACAAATTATGCACATATGTTTGATAGATTGGAAAGGTTCATAAGCATTGAGAAAAGAAAAGTATTGGAGAAGTAGCTTGATTAACTTTGATTCTTCGGTGGAGGTAGGTTATGGTTTATGCTATTTGATAGTAAACTCTTAATAGTGACCGATATGCATGAATGATATTGAAAGTTTTCTATGTACTTGATGTGGTGATTGTGTGGCTGGTTCATGTGTTTTGTGATTGATCTGAAATGTCGGACCGTTGAATGTATAATCTACACATCTCTATAGAAGTAATGCCTGAATAAATAAAGGCTCGGATGATGAAATATTATTAACGAATGAAAAAAGTGGATTAAATGATAAATTAATAATATATTGGATCGGAGTATCACGTTCTGACCATGGTATTCTTGGATCGGAGTGTCACGTTATGAAACAGTATTTTTGGGAGTCGGAGAGTGTCACGTTTCCAACCACGTTATATTGGATAGAAAGTGTCCGTTTCCGAACTGGTATTCTTGGATCGGAGTGTCATGTTCCGACACGATAATATTCAAGGAAAAAATAGTTGAATAATGAGAGACTCAATCTCAAAGAAACTCAAAAGCCCAAAATCGGTTTGGTGTGGAGGCATGATCTTGAGACCCGGTGACTTATACGTGCTTACTTGTGTATTGACATTTGTTAATGTTGTTGTGCTTATCACATGTTAAGTGCTATAGTTGAGTTCATACTATTAGCTTTGGTAATTAGTTATATTTTGGGTTGACAGATAATAATTATTCAGTACATGTTGCCTCGTACTGGGCCCTACATTTTTTCTTTCCTTTGTTGTCCTTTTACGAAATGCAGCGAGTGTACTTGACTTCTGATTTCCCTCAGCTCGAGTCAGCCTCCTTCATATCAAGTTCCAGGGGGGAGCATCCATTCAAGCTCGTGTTGGATTATCTTCGTAATGAATGATGTCCTATACTTTCGGACACATACCATTTTATTCTTTTATTTTGGTGTATTTGATATTCTTAGACTTAGTGTTGGAGATTAGATCTCCTTGATGTGATGACTTTCAGATTTTGAGAAATGATATTTGTAACATTTAAGTTTCCGCGTTATGCTTTTATTTTGTAAGATAGGTTAAATTGGTTGGTCCGTCCATTTAAAAGGTTAAGTGTGGGTGCCACTCATGATTTGTTTTGGATCGTGACATTAAGATTTTGAGATAATAAGTGTCTTATCATAAATAAAAAAGAAGTGAATCTAAGATATAAATTTGAGCAATTTGCTATTTAATTTCTTATCACTGAAAATCGTTAAAACAAAATTATAGGTCCAAAATTAATCACTTAAAAAGGTTGATCCCTAATTTTAGAAATAAAATTAAAACAAAATAAAAATAAGATTCAAATTTCTTACTTCACTTTAAAAGGTGCACCCTATTATGATTGCATCACATAATACTCTAAGTATGTATTCACATATCTATAATTTAATATTTATTTTTAAAATATAATAGTACTATACATGATCTCACGAAGAAAGCATGAATTCACGTAAATCCGATCGCTCCCTTACACATGCCCACGTTCGTGCTCATAAAAGTAGGTTAAATTTTACCCTTTTTATCTTAAACTAAGGGTCGTATTAGTTTTTTTTTAAAAAAAAGGTTGTCCAAGAAAAAAGGTTACTTTAGAATTTCAAGATAAAAAATAGTATATTTTTTCAACTATGCCTTTATACTCCATCTTATTAATAGTGTTGAGCAGATATTTATAAAAAATAAGGGTGGTTATATTAATTTTTTAATGATAATAATTTCTGCTAAAATAACACTTATTTAATATAAAAAAAGAATATGGATTATAATTTTCTCATCATCTTAAATAAATTATTTTGTGTCTTTTAAAGTTTAGACCATCCTTACTTTAATTCATGTTACTTCAGTAAATTAATTTCACCTAAAAAATAGTTTTGATGAATTATTTTTTAATGGAATAAATTGATCTATTATTAATCTAATAAGAGTCAATTTAAATATTAGCGACTTTAATAAAAAAAATTATAATTTCATTGGTTTATACAAAATTCAATAAAAGAAAATTCAGTAATATGAAAAAATTGTTGAATAGAATAATATGGAAGTGTTAGGAAATATAAACTTGCCCACCAAAAAATAATTTTTGTTTTACAAGTAAGTTTAACTTCTTGCATGATGTAAGTAAAGAATAAATAAGTCAAACAACTCAAAACAAATAAATTAAAGGATCTACACAAGTCTTTTTCTTAGCTCATGCATAACATTTTGTAATTCATAAATAATTTGTTCATGTAACTAATTAAAATTTATTCATGTTGTTCTTCTATTTGTTAGATAAAAATTTATGTTTTTCTTTTACATATTTGTTGTATTAAATATATCTTAATAAATTTAAATTTATCTCTCCTTCTACCTATTAAATAAAACATGTCTTCAACATATTAAAAATGACTAAAAATATTTTCTAATTCTAATTGTATATGCCAATAAATTTTTTTATGGTACTTTTGCGATTATTTATTACTTCCCTTTTGGTTTTTAATAATAATAAATGATTCAGAAACTTCTTGATAATTTATCTAAATGCTTGTCTTACTTGTTAAAACATTTGCTTTAAATAAACAACGTATATGAGCTAACATATGAACTCAAATGTATATTGTTTAAATGTATTATTTTTGTCATGACCCAAAACGAGCCGCGAGTGGCACCCACACTTATCTTACTAGGTGAACGAACCAACAAATCTAAATCCCAACATTTACCAACATTTCAACCATCATAAACAAAATATAATGCGGAAGACTCAAATCTTATTAATATAACCCAATAAACAAGCTTATAAAGTTTATCAACTATCATCCCAAAATTCGGGGAAGTCATCACACCAAGAACATCTATCCTCAAATTTCTAAATCTAAGAGTAATTAAGAAGCTAAATAAGTAAAGATGGTCCTGTCCGAACTTCAAAGACATAAGATGTGAAGGAGAGAATCCAGTCCAGCTAGGAGTAATAGCTCACCCTGAAGTTGATGTTGCTGGAAAACTGGTAGAGGTTGAGGGCGGTCGAAGTCGATGGCACGCTGCTGCACTCCACAAATAAAAGAGAAGAAAAGTTACAAAGTAGGGGTCAGTACAAGGAACATGTACCTGAGTAGGTATCATCGGCACTCAAAATAGAAGCAATATATATCAAATAATATTATAAATCAATACATTACTCAACGGGTGGCAACAACAAGTACAAGAACCCTGGGCAACAACATCATGCGCAACCTATGGAGGAATCAAGCTCCACACCATACTCATTTGGGAATAGGTTCTTCGAAATTGAGTATATAACATGATTCAAGCTTACTTCTCTTTATTCGTATCGTGTCAGAACGTGACACCTCGATCCCCTAATACTACGTGTGGAACGTGGACACCGATCCCCTATACTAGGCGGAACGTGGACACCCGATCCCCTAATCTAATTATCTTATTTCATCATGTTTTCGATTCCAAGGTCCATCTTAACAGAGAGAACTTCAATATTGAAGATTCACAATCACAAATACAACACACAATCAAGCATATATAAGATTGACCCTAATCCACCCAATAAATATCAATCGCTATTTAGAGTTTACTATGAAGATAGCATAACAAACCTACCTCCGTACCGAAGAATTGCGATAAAACAAGTACTTCTCAACGCACTTTGCTTCCTCTTCTTCTCCCTTTTCTCGCTCGTTCTCCCTCTCTTCTGTTCTTTGTATTTTCCTCTCCCAATTCTTTTTCTTTTACCCTAATTATATATAATTAATTATAAAAGATGATTAAAAGTAAACCCACTATGTATTTCAAGGTTACGTTCTTGTAAAAACCCCAAGTTAAATAACTTATTAAACTCACCCCACTAATTCATGAAGTTTGGCATGAATGCGTCCGAAACACCCCTTAAAAAAACTTTTAGCAGAAATCTGACCCAGTCGAGGTTACGCACCTGGCTGTGACGACCGTCGTGTCTATGACGGTCCGTCATGTACAGGTCGTCACAAGATTCAGAGAAGTAAATTCGTCACGGGTTTTGTGACGTCCGCGTATCTACGACGGTCCGTTGCTGAAGCTCCGTCGCGGAGTTCAGAGAGTCGCTCCCAGTACCTAGATTTCAGAGTTGAAAGTGTGTTTGACGCGAAAATGCTCGACGGACCGTTATTCCTATGGCGGTTCGGCTAATTGTAGTCGAGGGCACTGAGGAGAGAAAGGAAAATTACACATGTGGGGAAGACGGGGCCCCATGAGGTCCGTCGAGTGATCCGTCGACCAGTCAGTTTTATTCACAACTGATTCTACTGCCCAAAACGAGCTAAACAGGCGTTAAATAGAACCAATTGTACCATCGTTCGTCATTCGGAAGATCCAAGAAAGGAAACAACACAGGGCAAGAAAGAGTACCTGAATCTGCAAAAAAGTGTGGGATCTTTGCTTTGATATCAGCGTCCTTCTCCAAGTGGGATCTTTAACTGGCCGATTCTTCCATTGAACCTTGATGGATGCAATCTCCTTGATCTCAAATTGCGGATTTCTCTACTAGAAAGCAACAGGTCCTCCTCTAAGACAAAATTACATCAAGAAGAATGAATCACTACGAATAATGTAGTTTCAATCCCCATGGTATTCTTTTCAGCAAAAGACACATGAAAATACCGGGTGCACTTCACTGACAGTCATGGAGGCAAGGCGTTAATCATAAGCTACCTCCCCCATCGCTTCAGAACTTTCAAATGAACAATATACCTCGGACTAAGCTTACCTCGCTTTACCCACCGCACATCACCCCTTTCATGGGGCGAAACCTTCAGCAAGACTTGCTCACTCTCTTATAAAATCCAAGTCCCTAACCTTTCCAAATCTGACATATCTTTCTGCCTGTTTGAAGCTGCTCGAAGCTTCTAATGAATCATTTTACTGTATATAACGTTACCTTCAAAGGTCGATACCCCATGGTCTCACCTCAACTGCATCAAACCAACCAAATGGGAGACCTACATCTCCTCCATACAGCTGCCTCAAATGGGGCATATCAATACTTGAGTGATAGTATATTGTATGAAAAACTCTGCTGAAGGGGCAAGAAGTTATCCCAATGACCACCAAAAATCTATTACACATGCACGAAGAATATCCTCCACAACACCTGAATCGTTCGCTCAGAATGACCATCGGTCTGAGGGTGCAATGCGGGGTACTAAGATCAACCTAGTACCTAATTCAGATGCCAATGTCTCCAAAATTAGAAGTAAATTGGCTACCCCTATTGATATGATGGAAAGTGGGATCAATACAATCAGAACAATTTATGAGATATAGGGTTTGGTAAATTCTCGCATTGTAGGTCATAGGTGACCGGAATGAAGTGAGCAGACTGTTAAACCATCAAACATTACCCACATGGAGTCCTGACTTCCCCAATGCTTTGGAGACCAACTACAAAATCCATTGAATTCTTTCCCATTTCCATTACGGAATGAGCCATTTGCTGAAGTGTCTCTGGGGCCTTGGTGCTCATACTTTACTGCCTGACATTCGGCCATTGGGCAATAAAACAAACAAGTCACGCTGTCATCCTACTTCCACCAAAAAATGTTGGTTAGGTCACGATACTCTTGGTTGCACCAGGATGTTAGAATACTTGAACTATGAGCCTCTGTTAAGAATAGTATGAATCAAATTATAAAAAGACGGGGCACACACATCCTTCCCTTAATTCTCAAAACTCCTTCATCATCAATATTGCCTCTTAGCCTCATCCTCGTAACACAATATCTCGAAGTTCGGCATCTTCTCATCAGTAAACTGTTTTCCCTTAATCTTGTCAAGAAGAAAAGAAGATCTTGCCTCACACAGGCCAAAAATCCTCCATTATCCCGTACTTCCACCTCATAAAGTCATTAGCCAGAAGTCTGAACATCTATAGCCAAATGGACGTCTAGAAACCTGCCCCCCCCAACATGCAAAAGTGAGCTAGACTCCATGCTCCCTGCCTTTCTACTTAAAGCATCTGCCACAACATTAGCTTTTCCTGGGTGATAAAAGATAGTAATATCGTAGTCCTTCAGTAGTCCTCCACCCCTCCTCTGTCTCAAATTCAAATCTTTCTGAGTAAAGACATACTGTAAACTACGATGATCTGTATAGACTTCACACTTAACCCATATAGATAAGTCTCCATTGCTTTAATGCAAACACTACTGCAGCCAACTCCAAATCATGGGTCGGATAGTGCGTTACATGCACCTTGTGCCTCGAAGCATAAGCAATTACATTCTTCTCGCATTAGCACTGCAACCAAAACCAGAGTAAAATGCATCGCAATACACAATGAAATTCTTACCTTCCACTGGCAAGGTAAGAATTGGTGCAGTAGTAACAAGGTCTTGAGGTTTGGAAGCTTCTTCACATTCGATCCGACCATACAAATGGAACATTCTCTTTGTCAAATTGTCAGTTGGGAGAAGCAACAGAAGAAAATCCCTTGACAAATCGACGGTAGTAGTGCTAAGCCAACAAAGCTCCTTACCTCTGTAACATTAGTAGGTCTTACCCAACTCTTTCACTGCTCAATCTTGGAAGGATCCACCATCATTCCATCCTAGAAACTACGTGCCCCAGAAGGAACACTAATCTAGCCAAAACTCACACTTGGAGAATTTGGCATAAAGTTTTTCTCCTCTCAACACTTCCAATACCATCTCAAATTGCCTCAGTTCTTTCCTGCTCTTGAGTATACCAGTATATCATCAACAAATACGATAACAAAAAGATCCAGATATGCTTAAAAATCCCGTTCTCAGGCTCAGAAAGCAGCAGGGGCATTCGTAAGCCCAAAAGACATTACTAAGAATTCATAATGCCCATACCTGGTTCGAAAGCAGTCGTTGGCACATCTGTTGCCCGTATTTTCAATTGATTGTAACCAGATCTCAAATCGATCTTTGAGAAGGTACAAGCACCTTGTAACTGATCGAACAAATCATCAATGCGAGGAAGAGGATACTTATTCTTAATAGTCACCTTATCTGTATGTAGTCTATGCACATCCGAAAACTCCCATCCTTCTTTTTCACAAATAAGACAGGAGGACTCCAAGGGATGCACTTGGTCTAATAAAGCCTTTACCTAACAACTCCTGAAGTTGGGCCTTTAACTCCCTTAACTCAGCTTGAGCCATTTTATAAGGGGGTATAGAAATGGGGCGAGTACCCGGCTCCAGATTAATGCAAAAATCAATATCCCTATCCGGTGGTATACCAGGAAGGTCTGCAGGAAACACATCCAGAAACGCGGACTATCGAAACAGACTCAATCGAAGGTACTTTGGAAGTATCATCCCTGAGATGTGCCAAGAAGGCTACACAACCTTTACTAACCATCCTCTTAGCGCGAAGAAAAGAGATAATACGGACTGGGGTGGAAATGTAGTCATCCTCCCACACTAGTGGATCTGTTCCAGGCTTGGCCAATGTCACAGTCTTAGCATTACAATCCAAGATTGCAAAATTTGGAGAAAGCCAAGTCATACCCAGAATCACATCAAAATCAACCATCTCTAGAATAATCAAATCTACATGAGTATTGCTCCCCACAAAAGTCACAAGACAAGACCTATACACCCTCTCAACTATCACGGATACCCACAGTAGTAGAAACCGAATAGGCATTCAAGCAAATCACAGTATAAATCAAGACCATTAGCAAATGAGGAAGATACATATGAAAATGTAGATCCAGGATCAAATAATATAGAATCCATGCAATCACAGACCCACACACACCCAAGATTAACCTGTTTTCCCTTCTTCTCCTTTCGATAATATAAATTACTCCTAGATGTTCTTATTTCCCCACATGTCAGATCCTACACTGGGTGAAAGCATGAACTGTATCAATTGGTCCCTACCTTTTATCACCCAAGTGTTCTTCTTGCCAGTTTCCCCCTGTGTCTCCCTCCCCTGACACCCTTTTAATAACACATTGCGCTGTGCGTGCCCCTTCCCCCCCAGTTCTCCCCCCCCCAGTCAGTGTTATTCCCGCCTCTTTTTTCAGTAGTTCACACCTAAACGTTGCCACGCAACAACCGCTGATCTTTAGGCTCGACACCACAAACTTACCTCTGGCGCGGCACAACCACGTACCCTCACAAGAATGGAGGTTTCCTTCCTTCTTCTTTCCTCTCCCAGCTACACTACCTCCCCCCCACTTTCTTCCCTCTTTTTCCTCCATGGACCACATCCCTACCTCATACCACCTTATTGATCCGGGTCTGTATCCCCATCTCCCTTCCCCTCTCTGTTTTGGCACATCTGACACGCCCTAACTAGGTACACGCCCTCTTCGTCCTGACACTTCCATCTTCATTACTACCCAACATCTGTGAGTTCAGTCATATTGGTCTCAGTGTTGAGATTTTATTGCAAAAGTCTGGTTGGATACCTCCAAATCAGAGAAATTTGCCTTGTGATCTGGTGCCTGTTTGCAATGGACCACCCTAGCTCCAAACCCTGTCCACGTAAGCCTTTGTAATACGGCTCGGGCGGTCGGTAAACCCATGCACTACGTCCTGTATCTTTAGAGTCACAGAAACCACACCTAAATTCACCCTCTTTCCAGTACGCTGGGAATCTTTTTAGATGTCGAGCCTGGGCGTGCCTATAAGTTGTTGTTCGGGTTTCTCACCCCTCCTAACTTCTTCTCTATTACAAAGCGTCACAACCACTTCTTGAAACGGTATCCTGCTCCCCCCTACGCAGCTATACGGCGTAAGGCCCCCGGGAGATAGTGCATTTATAATCTGACCACTCAACTCCTTTCACCAACTAGCGGTTCGATTATGTCCACGCTTGTGGATCGGAAGCTATCCCCCCCAGTCAGTTTCCCTCCGGTTGTTACCCCCCATACACCCGCGCATCTCCAGAGTACGCGCATAGCAACTTTCGAGCATTTATAAGCCTTTGAGTTAACAGAAATCCATCCGCACCCCTGCTAGTTACTAGTTGACTCTCCCCCCGTCCCCAGTGGAATCCTTCATTACTCTCCCTTGGGCCACTCACAACCTTGTACGGACTCCCCTCTGGTCGAAATGCAATTCTCCCCTTATATAAATTGGATAGCCCTCAGAGAATGATGCCCACAAGTCATGGGTCTTTTTTTTTGGCTGCCTGTGCTTTCGCCCCGTTCCGCACACCTTTTTTTCCTCCTATTATTCGCGCCCCCCCCCCTTCTTAAGCCACACGCTCCACCACTCCTTTTGGCATTTTGTTCCAGTCTGCCAAACTCGACTAGTCACAAACCTCTAACCCCCCCCTCCTTGATATTGTTCCTCTATCCTTTATGTTAAATTTCCCGTGCTGTCAGCACGCTCCCAGGATTATACATTTTCCAACTCCAGATAAACTATTCCATTAGCGCCTCTATCCTCTCTATGTATTTTTTCCCTCCCAGCACCTTTGAAGATTGGAGGTGTTTTTCAAAACCTTCAAGAATCCCTTACGTGATAAACCCAGTTCATTCCATGGCCGCTGATCAATTTATGTCATTGATTCAGGCCCTATACGTATATCCGTTAACCCGTGGAATCACTTCCAATGATTCCCCAGGTCATCAGCGTGCCTGGGGCCATGCCCCAACGGCTCTTTGCCTTTATGATCGTACTCCCTCCTGAAACCTTGCATACCTTGCCGTGTTGGTGATATTTGGAATTTAAACACTTGGATTGTGTGTTCTGGTTCTCATTGATTCAAATTAACCCGACCTCTATAGAGATGGTTTACGAACCTTGGGCTATATGCTATCTCAGTTGTACTTATGGTTTTGGTACGGCACTTGCCCCGCCCCCTGGTGTGTTAGTTCACATTACATCCTCTAGTCGATACTTTTCTGCCTTGTACAGTCTTCACCCACTTTGATTGCCACCACCACGCCTCCTCCCCTCCTTTACGTACACTTTATACCAGTCGTCGGGACCAGTGCACACGCACCCATTTCCAAACTCCTATCGTGTGACCCCACCGGTTCCGGTGTCGTACCTTCACCCTGTCCGACCCGGCCGTACGAGGGCCTGTTTTACACCTCCTGCCGATACACTCTACCATTTCTTTGCCCCCTCCTTTTCTCTCGCAAATGCCCCCCTCCGTTTCTTTATCGATGCTTTTACTTTTTTCTTCCCCCCCCCTCCCTCCCTTTTTTTCCCTTCTTTTTTTTTTCTTCCCCTTCCCCCTTCGTCTCATATGTTGGTTTTGGCTCCACCGACGTACACCTGTCCTGCCGGTGCTGTTGTTGAAAACAGTCCTTGTTTGAAGCTAGTTTTTTCCTTCTTCCTATATACCACCCACCTCCACCCGGCCCGATTGCCTCCCCCTTTGATTAGCTCTTTTCCATCCTGAGTTTGAGTGATTGTGATACCTTTTTGAGATACCTTAATCTTGGATCCATCCTATTGATATACAATTGGAACCCATTTAGCCTAATAGCACATGACCCTAATGGAAGTAATAGAATGACACCGGTTTGTCTCTTAAAGTTCCTTCCCCCGCACCCTTCCCTTCCCCTATGTCCTTTCTAATAAGATACATTATTTAGTTCCCAAGGGTAGGCCCTGCCCCCCCTGAACGTTCTGCACAGACCTCTTAATTAGAATTCGGTGCACCTCTGCTCGTGCCATCGCCCAGTACCACCCTTTTCCCGCCCGAATCCTATAAACCTCTGTCTTTCTCCCCCTTTTGATACCCAAGTTTGTCTCAAGAACCAAAATGCAGACCGTCGTTTTTACTCCCCCCCGCCCCTTCCTTTTTTTTTTTTGGCCACCCATACATCACTTTATTTCTTTATTAGGTCGAGAGAACACCCCTATATTAACTATAAATCCCCACTCACAACCCAGCTACCAACATCTTAAACCATTGTAATAAACAAAAAAATTATTCTTTGCCTCAATTAACATTTCGCGCCACAACTGTCTACACACTGTTTTTTCACTATTAATGAGATACCCAATAAACCCAAGCTTCTAAGCTGTCTTTTTCCATCCCCCAAACTTATATTCAAGCCCACAACAACTCTCCGGACACGTTCTATCCCACTACTCCCCAAGAACAATCTTATTCCTCACAAATGTTCGTAAATCTTACGAGTAACCTTAAGAACCCGTTAAAATAAGTAACAACTCCATGGCTCACACCTGTCGGACACTC
The DNA here is from genome assembly GCA_027704765.1 of Solanum habrochaites. Classification (NCBI taxonomy): domain Eukaryota; kingdom Viridiplantae; phylum Streptophyta; class Magnoliopsida; order Solanales; family Solanaceae; genus Solanum; species Solanum habrochaites. The sequence continues at coordinate 26,615,791 of JAKWJA010002494.1, read as the reverse complement.
CTTCATAGTACCATTACTCCCTGATTATTGATTGTGAAGCGATTGAGAATCCAGTCCGAGCTAGGAGTAAAGCTCACCCCTTGAAGTATTGATCGCCCTTATGAGGGATAATGGCCTTTACACGCCGAGCCTCCGAATATCCCTCTTATGTGATGACGCTTTCCAGTCGCATTTCCCTACCCCCTCCCCCCCCTTTTTCCCCCTTTTCCCCCAGTTACTCTTCTCCCGACTGGAAAAGCTTGTATGGAATCCAACCATTATTCAATAACACACAAAGAAGAACCTTTTAATCCCTACTAACGTATCCCCCCCTTCGGGTGGTCCCCAGCTTTCGAATTCAGCGTGAACTATCCCATGTATTATGACGTACTTCCCCCCCCCCTCTTTCTCTCCCTTCCGGTTTTTTCCATTCATCGGTTTTTCAAACTCNACTCACAGAATTGCCGTGGTAAAGAACTTAGAAATCAGTGCGTTCGCATGGATAGTTATAGGTCTTGGGTTAGACAAATGTAGGTTAAAACACTACCATTCGATTTGGGTCAGGGTGATGAATGGCGGACCATCCCCAGTTCTGCACTTCGTTTGCAGAACGAAGACCCGGATGACGGGACCTTCGTAACAAGACGGCGCATTGGGTCCGTTCCAACAGCCCTAACACCCCACTGTCAAATTTTCTCCAAGTGTCCTCCAACGGACACATGCGACGGACCGTCATCTCTACGACGGTCCATCCTGCACGACCGTTCTGGTTGTCAGAGACCCTTTTCCTTAGGGTCTCTCTCTATTTTTCTAAGTATCCTCAAACGGACAACTACGAAGGATCGTCATACCTTCGAAGATCCGTCCTGCATGAACGTCATGACGGTTAGAGACCCCTCTCCTAGGGTCTCCATATTTCTTTTAAGTGTCCTCTAACGGACACCGACGGACCGTTCGCACATGTGACGGTCCGTCCTGCTATGACATTTTTCAATGTTAGAGACCTCTACTAAGGGTCATCCACAGATTTTTAAGTGTGCCTCTGACGGACACCCAGACGGGACCGTGCGTACCTGTGACGTCTGTCCTGCACATATCGTCATATTGTCAGAGACTCCCTTCAGGGTTCTCAATATAAATATAGTCTAAGAAAGACACGACGGACCCCCCAGACGGTCCGTGTACTCACGACGGACCGTCACCGTCCGTTGTGTTTCACTGTTACTATAGCACTGTCATTATTTTTTTAATTTTTTTTTTATTTTTTTTGTGTTTTTCTGTCTTTGTTGCTCCTTCTAGCTACTAATATTGATCATTTATAGGTACTATCTACTATGGAAACCAAAACAAGATCGAGTCTAGGGCACGGGCGATTGTTGAGTTTGTCGCCCCCGTCTGCCCGCCTGGTCCTTGGCTCTGCTGAGGAGCGTGACCCAAGTACGTGCCCCAGAGTCACTTTCCACCCCTTCCCGGCTGAACGGCTGCCAGAAGCCATACACAAAAAAGGTGGCTTACGGAGTATATACGTTAGTCACTGCCTCCATTTTGATGAGGAGGCGCAAACTGACGCACACCTTCGGGGTCAGCACCAATGAAGGAAGGAGCGTCGGCTCCTTGGAGTTTAGGTCGAGGAGTCTCCGGCTCTCCTAAGGTTCCCGCACCCGCCAACGCCTTTGACCAGCGTACGGCATCATCGATGCTGGCTGAACAGTTCGGAATCCCACCCACTTCACCAGCTCGGTGACTCTCACCCCTGGGTTCACCGATCATCCCAACCGTGGTGTGCGACGGGCAGTTAGGTTTCAAGTCTATACTCCGATGCAAACGTCCTGAATGACAAAGGAGTTAGACTCGGACACCTCACATTGGAGCTGCGGGTCCTTACAGGGAGTCCGGATGAGCCTGCGATCCACAATCTCTTCACCAGACATCGACTGGAGGGACCGAACGTCCGTTGGGAGTTATAGTGAAGAGATGGTCCGAGAGTTTTACGGCGTCTTAGTAGCGACTCTACGATCACAGATTAATTGGCGGGCGTTGGCCCCCGACCAAAACAGGCCCCACTGAGAAGGGTCCCGAGTACGGGGCGTTTAGTGATATATCCATGCTTGCCACCGCCGGTTTCTATCGCGAGGGTTTGTTGATGCTAATCGGACCCCTCTCACGCCGAGTTCGACTACCGTGGACCGATGTCAAAGATGGCAAATTTCTGCGTGAGCCATCGCTGAGAAAGACAACCAAGAGGGTTGATGGACCTGCACTGGTCCGTCGATGGAAGAGGCGTGCTGACTGGGGTGACTGGGTCGAAGGGGGCCATCCAAGAAGGCCAACATGACGTTCAACGGCGAAGTTTTTGTGAGTTGCCCTTGTCCCTCAACGCCTTTCCCACCAAACCCTGATATATGTCACATGGGATGAGCAGTACTGATGGCCGGCGATATCCGGGTGCGAGGTGGATTTTCGTGGGACTTATACAGGCAGGTCATGCAGAGAGGGATTTTAAAGTCACAACTACAGTTACCTTTCCCGTGCATGATATTTGCTCTATGCAAGGTTATGCCGGCGTGCCTATATGGCCGTTTGATAACTCAAGGAACCCTCTGGGCATCGTTGATGTCGGCATAAGCAGAGTGAGGCCCATGAGTTGCTCCACGTAGAGGGCCCCCGTCCAGAGCTCCCAACTACTGATGATCAGGCTGATACGGTTAGCCAGGACCGCATGCTACGCAGGCGGCGGTCCATGGAAACTACCCCGGTCGAGTCTATCCGGGTAGTAGCACTGCCCCGAGCTATCTCGTGAGCCCCTTTACCCTCTCTGGTCCCGCTTGCTAGGTCCAGAAAATTGAGGCACAGATGGCCACATTCTGCATGTCACATCAGCCTTGGATGCAAAGTCAATTGCTGAGACAGAAGAGCGCTGGAGCGGGGAAATGGTTCAGCTTTACAGAGCGGAAGAAGATCGGTGAGGTTAAATCAGGCTTGGCGCTTTGAGTTTGCGGGTGCTTAGCCCGTCCAGCCCCTCCAGTGGATGTGTCGACCTTCAGTGCGGTCGATAGTCTCGAGCAGATATCAACATGATCTTAGAGGTTAGGGTGCCTGAAGATGTGAGGCGCCATTCAGTAGAGACTGATGAAGACAAAGTGCTGGCGGCCCTATTCTCCACTTCAGAGATTCACCCACCTCCCCTCGAGAGAATGCCAAGAGGCATAGGGGTCGAGAGAGAGGAGGATGAGGCGCAGAGCATGGAAAGAGGAGAGCAGTGAGGATGGAGGGTGAGTGGAGAAGCCCTGCTGGAGGAGGAGGCGCGCCAGAGAAAGTTCGAGAGTAGCTGCTGGGGTGTCTAGGCTCTAGAACTTTGGACGTGGAGGGAGGCACTGAGGATAGTGTTGTTTTGCCTGAGGGACACCAATAGGGTCCCGATTACAGATGGGAGTGGGTTCCGGGGGAAACAGACCCACCAGCTTGTGATCGTCGGCCCTGCGCCCCAGGTTTGCTTCACATACCACCCCTGTATTTAAAAAAATTTTTAATGCATTGGGGACAATTGCATGTATTTTTGTTGGGGTGGGGTAAATGGGAAAGATGAGTGCTAGGGTGAAAAAGTATGAGTAGCCCCAATTCACTATCCTCTTTAGGGGTTTTGCCTGTGTTCTCTTTTTTCTCCAAAAGACTGCTATTTTTCTGTTGAACCGGCATGTTTATTACCTGGTGTAGAGTTTAATTCTGGAGCTGATGGCTAAAATGAACTCTGGATAAAATGGAAATGTGCATGAATAGGATAGAATTGATAAATGTGTGGCTCAAGCATGGACATAGAGGTACACCACTGCATGACCATAAGTCTAAATTTGAATAGGTGCCTGATTAAATCTGGTAGAGTGATGCGATGTCAAGTGAGTGAGAGGAAGATTTGAATAGTCCACTATTTGTCCTGAGCTAAACTTGCCTAGTTAGTCTGCTAAAAAAGTAAGTGTAAACCACACTGAATTTATCATTATTGATCCCAAATGATTTGAGCTTAAATTTAGATCTTTCTTTCTTACTCCAACTGATCTTTCTGGGAAAATATGTTGGGTTCCTGGATCCCTTCTTGGAAATTGGTGCATCTCAGCTGTATGCCAAAATCATAAGTGGGGGTGGCTAATGCATAAACAACCTTTAGGCTCTGAACCAACTTTGGGTATGGTTACTTTGACTCATGGCAAAGCACTGAGTGAGGGTGACTTATTATGAGGAATTGCTCTGGAAAGTGTGGTTGAAATGAAAGAACAAAAAGAGAGAAAGAAACAACAAGTTAAAGTGACTCAAAATAGTGAAGGAAAATTAAAGAAAAAGAAAATATAAAAGAAATACAAGCAGAAAAGAAGAAAGTCACTTACACCAAATGAAGAAAGAAGGAGCAAATAGCCAGGTTGAAAGAAGGTGAGAAAATGGGCGAGATAAAATGATAGGAAATGGTATGTTTAGCCAACAGTCAAGGAGGGCAAAAAGTCACTAAAGGATACCAAAATATACCCTACCTGGACCCTGAGCCTCTTGTTACAAGCTAAGAAAGGTTACTATCGTGATCCTAAGGGTGTATAGCGAACTTAAAGCAGTGCAAAATAAGGCAAGATATGGCAATAGGTATGAATGAGTGTGAATTTTAGAGTGTTCTGAGAGTGAGTGTTGAAAAGAAATCCTCGAACTCAACTGAAAATCATTGTGTGTGAAAAATGAGGATTTGTTTTGAAAAGGACACTAGTTGCATTATCGGAAATATTAGCACCTCGGTGATGAATTGAAGAGGATAAGTGTTTATTGCATGGTGAGTCTGGGTCGATGGGTCTGATTCCACATAATCAAGCCTAAGTGATAGCATGCATAAATATGAGAGATTAATCGGGATTGATAAGCCAAACATGATTGCAAAGGATAAAACATGGATCTATGTCAGATGGTATTGAGTCATTTAATGCTCGCTGAGGATAAAAAACGAATTTAAGTTGAGGTGTTGATATTATACCGTGGTTCACGGTATTATTAATACTTTTTCCATTAAAAGTTAGTGTGGCCAAAAGCCTTTTGTGCTAATTTTTATATAAGTGTCTCATTATGTGCAGGAAATTGTCAAAGATGAATGACGGGAGTTTTTGAGGCGAAGAAATTGCAAGGAAAGAACCCCCTACGAAGCTTGTGACGCGTCCGTCAGGCCGGTGACGGTGGTCCGGAGGGGTGGCAGCTAGTGCAGATGCCGAAGGAAGCTGGGGAAGTATACAAAGTGGTTGGGATTTGGAAAGGATGACGGACCGTCGTAGCCATGACGGTCCGTTCCTGCAGGTTCGTCTTGAATATCAGAGGAGGTTAGCCCCCGAGTACCCATATTCCAAAAAGTTCAAGTGTTTGGAACGAAGGACCCTCGACGGGACAGTTGTGCCGCGTAAGAACCGTCATACCTTACCGTCGAGGGTAATGCAAGAGAGCAAGCAGAAGAATTTTGCAAGTATGGGACGACGGAAAAAGTCCACGGTCGGCCCCGTCAGTGACCACGACGTCCCGTCGCGAGGTCAGTCGACCCAAGCCGCATGTTGACAGATTTCCAGGCAAAATAGAGTCCTTGTTTAATTAGGTTTTTATTTTCTATTAACTAGGTTCGAAAAACCTCGTTTTTGAGGTTAGACTCTGATCAAAATTTAGACCTTGGAATATTGTGAGACTCTTGATTATTTTGTAGACTCTTTGAGAGATTATTGATTATCTTGAGATTGTATCACTGATTGTTGGTGACTTTTGCGGATTAATTTATCAAAGAGTAACTTTCGGATTTACTCTTTCTCATATGAAGTTAAGTACTGAATTATATTATCAATATTTGATATGGTAATTATGACTATGGTAACTAAACTCCATAACTAGGGTTGTGGGAGGGAAACCATAGGTATAATGAAGTTAGTGAAAACTAACTAAAATAATAATTCTAGAATAGGGTCTTGAATGATTGATAAATTCTTTCGTTTAGAAGTCTTTTTAACGGATGGCAACGTTAGAACTCGCCTTTAATGCTATTGCCGGACTAAAGGAGGATGGGTAGATAATAGGAAAAGAATTATTCACATAGATTAGGTGATACTATCTAATAGGGAGTATTGAGTGGTAAGGGTCAATAACTTAGTCACATATTCCTATACGATGCTTTAATATGAGGTGAAGATAAGGGTTAGGATAGCACACACGTTAGCGGGACCAAGGTGCGGGAGGACATTTCTAGATGCGGGACCAAGGATTTAGAAATACATTAACTTATCACTTTGCATGAAATATACTAGGAAATATTGTTATGTAGACTTAGCGAGTTATGAACTGTGGGGAACACGTAAACCCTAGTTGCTTCGATAATTGATTAAACTCCAACAACCATTCGAAGTTGTAGTTGTCTCCTTTATTTTGCTAGTTCTTTTCATTTACTTAGAAATAGAAACCCCCTTTTATGGTGTTGATTTCCAAGGAAGTAATTGACTGAAAAATAGATAGTATAGATTGAAGTTATTAAGTTAAACTATTTTCATCGTGGGAACGATTCCCTTCCCAACCTCACTAGTGGGTTATTTACTTGACACGAACGCTTTACTTCTTATTTAAGAAGTAAGTTTGAGCGTATCAAAGCACCATTGACGTTTCTTAACAGAATATCTGGAGGTTTGTTGGGAAGTCTTCAAAATAGGAAATCCTCCGGATGCACATCATCATTATCTGAAATTGTTGAAACTGGTAGGTATGGGAGGTACATAATTGTGACCTGGTAACCCAAATGATGCTATTTCCGCAGGAGTTGGCTGAAAGTTTTAGAACATCAATCAAAAAAAACTGAAAAATGAACAATTAATTAATGACATTAAACATATTAAAATTTGTATCGCAATAATTAAACAAATTAATAGACGTTGTATTGACATAATATCCATGAAAAAATATTCCTAAACAAAACTCAAACTGGGATTCAAACCAACTACTTGCAGTTGCAGAATTCTCGGTTATACCGTCTCCTTCTTTGACCAAAATATTAGTATTTATACGTAGAGTTACCATTATAAATCCATATATTAAGTGATATGGAAAATCCATTCAACCGATTTAACAAATTCTTGTGAGGTTTGTACTTTTTTCGAAAAGGTTCAGTAACTTTTGAAAAGCAACTATTCCCCAAGGAAAACTGTTAGTAACTACATCTTCCCCCCTATAGACATCTCAATAGCGAATTCGGTATCACCAAGTTGGAAATACAAAAATGCTAGGATAAACACTATAGTATAGCCATCTGAAGGGCATCCTCATCTATGGTCCCATTCACCACCAAAATCGGTCTACCAATCTTTTGTTTATTTAACCTATATGTAGTATCAAAAAAATATCTTTCCACTAAAACATACTGGTTTTGAGTTCGGAGATGAAAATCCTTACATTACTGTTACATATTCAACACCCGTAACAAAGACAAAATCACTGATACTAAATTTCAACACATTTTCTTTGGCTTGACGAATGTGAATCTTTGGATCTAAATTATCATGCTCAATCTCTAACAAGTTTAAACACTTAGTAATTTGGCCTTGGTAATTGCATGTAGGGATATTTAGGTATGGCGCAAAAATTATTTCTTCAAATAATTTCATACCTTTATCCTTAATAGATGATACTAAGTGTTCAACAAAATTCGTGTTGTATGTTGGACCAAACTTTAATGCATTAGTTGGAATATGTTTAATGACGTAATTCATGTTCTGCAATAAAACAAATAATGTTTTATCAAATTGTAACATATATAAAAAGTTTCTACACTATTGACTGCATATAATAATGTTTCTGTTTTAAATGATACTAAAAGTTTCCTAATACTGATACTAAATATAAGTAAACATATTAACATGAAACTTAGAAATACTATTTGAAGCTATATATAAATAATTCATATAAATATGATACTTAAATAACATATGTATGATTGTATGATACACATATACTATTATTTGATACCTTATATTGAATGCAAATCATATTGTTATAACAAAAACCGATACTTTATGTAGTATACAAATCGATACTTATAACATATCTATACGTAATTAATAATTATTACCCATTAATATATACGAAATATAACTAAAAATAAAACAAAGAATCATTCTATCAAAAGCACATAATTCATCAGACAAATACTACCAAATAATTCATCAGACTAACTAAAAAAATAAAATTTCATATACAATATAAACGACACTTAACAATGAGAATCAACAAATTAAAGAAACAACATGAAAATCATGATGAATATTGAAAAAAAAATTACATACCGTTGGTAATGTTGGTCGAAAAATAGGAGGTGTCGCCTTTCTACCCCTCTTCTTTGGGCTTCTTGGGTCTTTAGAAGTAGATGCATATTTTTTTTAATGTTTTTTTCTTGCTAGAGCTTGGTTTTGTCATGACAATAGTTTGATGCAACAATAAAGAACTCAGATCTACATAGAATTTGATTATGTAAATCAACTATATAATTTTTTGAACAATAAGCACAGTAAATACATAAAAATTGAATTTTTTTTTTTTGAAGAAATAGTAATGTGGATGATGATATACCAGATTTAGGAGTTAAATTTGGATGAATATTGATAATAATCCATAGAATATTTTGAATTTCAAATTTGATTTACAATTGTAACTGAAAATTAAGGGGGAAATTTTGGGAGAAAATTGGGAAAGGCGAGATTTTTGGGGGAATGGACCAATTTTTACTTGGGACGGTAACTTCTAACTTTGGGATGGTTAATTTAACTTTTTAAGTTTCCAATGTGTAAAGTTAATTAGTATCATTGGGGGGTAAAAAAAGGGATTTTTTAAATTAGTAGGGAATTAATGGAATTAGATAAATTAAAGTAGTGTAGTTTAGTAATTTTTCCTTAAAAAAATTTAGAGGTAGGTTGGTGAAAGTTGGGATGGAGTGGGGGTGGGGGGCGGAGAATGCCCGTGAGGAGAGGGTAAACTTTTTTTTTTTTTTGCAAAAAAAGATTTTTTTTTGAAAAAAATAAATATGGTATGTTGGTGGAAGGTAGAGTGGGGGGCAAGGGGTTTGCCAGGGGCGGGTAAATTTTGTTTTTTTTTTTTTTTAAATCAGATTTTTTTTATTTTTGAAAAATAATTTTTTTAGGGGTAGGTTGGTGAAAAGTTGGGGGGGGGGGGTGGGAGGGGGCGGAACCTCGGGGTAGTGTGGAGAGGGTTACATTTATGTTTTTGAAAAACAATTTGGTAAATGGTTTAGAACCATTTTGACCAAAACAATAAGTGACCAAATCATATTTGACCAATATTTATTTGGAGGGTTATGATCAACTCATTTTTTCTCAAACCAATTCAACCCATGAAAAAATCATCAAATCCGACCGTTGCAACTCCTAATTGTAGGTGATTAAGGTTCGAAGAGGTTAAACGCAAGCAATTTAGAGGACGTCAGAGAGGAGCAATCAGACTAGATCATATTCCAATGGAGTTTTGAAAGAGCACAAACAAGATATGAAATGTTTATCGTTATTTATAAGATGACAAATGTTTGAAGAATTGAGGTGGAGTAAAATGGTTTTGTTATACAAGAACAAAGGTGATATAAACAATTGACACAATTACAAAGGTATCAAGTTGCTAAGACACACTATGAAAGTTTCAGTGGGAGTAATGGAGATGAGAGTAAGTAGGGGTGTACCCATTTTCGAGAATCAGTTAAGATTCATGTTGTTGTGGTTGACTACAGAAGCTATCCATCTTGTGAGGAGACTGGTAGAGAAAAACAAAGAAAAAAAAACATTCAAGGTTATGACACCGAAGAATGTGTAGCTGTAACAACCCAAAAAAATGAATATGTTAAGTAATGTTTAGTGTGTCTAGAATGCCAACGATTAGACCGGGTTCACACGGATTGATACGCGTAGAACCAGACCTCTGAACCCTTGCGACAGCCAATCCAACTAACTTGGGGAGTTAGTTGAGCTGGAAAAGGTTGGTTCCAGCCATGTAGGGCTCCCGAATATGAAGATTTATCCAGATGAGTCTTTACCGAACTTAAAAAGGGAAATCTTAAGTTTGGAGGGTCTAGGGGTAAAATGGTCTTTTTTCAGGCTAAGGGTAATATTGTAATTACCCTAAATATGTATTTAATTATTTAATTAATAAGGCGGAGGGGCATTTTGGGTAGAAATGGCCGAAATTGACCTTTGAGCAAAATCTTGCTCCACCCGGATTCGAACCTAGGTGGGAGGAATGATTTAACTTGATTATTTGAATTGGTGACTTAATTTAATTAATTAATATTTAAATTACATTTTAAGAAAAATGAAAATCATATTATTATTAATTAATTAATTAATAATGACGGCGGTTTTTTGGGTCGATGAACCTGAGGGACCCATTTTGCGATGGGCGTCAGGCGTTCGAACCTCGATGAAACAACATTTAAGTGGATAAATTGAAGGTTTATAATCTGATGTTTTCAACTAGAACCTTAATCCTACCGACACCTATTCGTTTTCACGTTTCGTCCACTCTCAAGATTGACCTCTCTCTCTCTCTCTTTCTTTCACGTTCTCTCTCCCTAAAAAAACAACAACAAGAACCAAAAAGCTACAAAGTTCTTCACACTTGGAAGAACTTACAGAAACATATTAAACAAAACAAGCTAACCAAAAATGTAAAGCAAAGTCGTTGGGTTTGTGTTGGAATTGAGATTTGGATGTCAGTTTGGAAGAAGGTTTTTGGGTAGAAAAAGTCGTGGGGTTGAATAACATTGTGAAATCAGTATGGGTTCCTCCCTGGACTACTTTCTCAAGAGAATTTTCTTTCCATTAATTCAATGAATCTTGAACTAGGGTTGTTCCCATTCTGTCGAAACTCCTTGCCTTAGTCATCCCTTGGTTCGCAATGTGAAAATAGGGTAAGAGATCATGGTGTTGGTAGTTTGATTGGGTACTTAAGTTGAAGTGGATTTTTCGGATTTAGTGTTTGGAATTTTAAGCATTGTAAGTTATGTCAACCGAAAGTGTGTGAAAAATGATATGTTTTTATGGTTGAATTTATGTGCGAAATGTTTGTGTAAATCAGTGAGGTGCAAGGGTTGTAATGTTGATGGATTGTAATGGTCAATCTTGGCGAATATAATCATAAAAGGTTACATTAACGATGCACCAATGATTCACGAAATGCCTTAAAAAAATTACCGTATGAATGATGATTAAAAAAAAAGGTGAAAATCAGTGAATAAATTTCAAGCATTTTAGTAGGTTGAGTGCGGCAAAACAAATGGTATAAAATTGACAATGAAGAATGACGTAAATAAGAAAATCACTAAGGCATGAACCCAAGACATTCATTACATGCAAGCTACAAAAAAAACTCAACAACATATTAGAACAAAAATGGATTGGAAGAGACTAAAAATTTCAAGCTGCTTGGAAAATTGTATTAGTCTCTGCCAACTTTTTAAAAAAGAGCTCATTAAAAAAAAGTAAAATGTCAGGTCATTGGGGTTGAAGTTCATGACCTACTAATGAAATTTCATAGAAATTTCGTGAGAAAAAATGCAAGGGAAAAAATAGATGGTGGTCAGTGGGGATGACAACCCACAACTCTTGAGAATGGATGAGAGAGTAGGAGGGAAAAAAATAAAGGAGAAAAATAAAGGTGGAGAATGGGAATGACCCCACAACCTCTTGGATAGGTGAGAAAGTTAAGAGATAATTATTAAAATAAAAATAATGAGCTTGTGAATGGGAATGAACCCAAACCTCTTGACTTTAAACGAAAAAAGGAGAGGAGAAAAAGAAAGACAAATATTATGGGGTTGCGGGGATCGAAATAGGTCCCCAAATCGAAAAAAATGCAATTAATCAAGTTTAAAATTAAAACAAAAAAAATAATCAAGTTAAAATAATGATAAGTGTGCCAAGGGATGTGAAATCGGGTTCCTTGCCTAATTCGGTATTGAAACATAAGTCATACGTAAGTAAATATTTAATAACATGGGACTCTAAAGATCGAAATCAAATCTTGCAATCTACAAGATCGCATAGTCTTGTACCAACATAATATTGGGTGAAAATGATATCTTGGCAAAAATGAATGAAGTCTCAATGGATTGTATTGTGTGGACCCATAAGTCTGAGCATACGTTCAAAAGTAGGAACCTAAGAGTATGTGATAAATGATGTAATCCTAAAAGGGTTAAGTGAAGGAGTGTGACACACACTAAATGGCAAGTGAATGGCATATGATGAAATGAACATTCATGTGAAGGGTGAGTAATTATTAAAACAAATGTTGTTTAATTAATGAATGAGGTGACAATATGATAAGAGAGATTGAAAATGAGAACAACAATCTCAATGAGCCTAAGTTAAATGTTACCAAAACGTACTCACCTATGCAGAGTGTAAAGCTAATGGAAGAGACTCAGTCTTATGAACACTCTAATAAAAGTATTGAAGTTAATGCCATACTCCCGTAATACTAATGAGGAGATGAGAAATCATCATAATAGATCTATGATGTCCTCATGATAGAATCCAACTTCCATGATGTATGAGTTGAATGTGAGTTGATGTCAATGACTTATACTGAGCACCGATAGGCTAGCTATGGCGTGATTGCCTTCTTCGGAAAGGGCAGAGGTTCACGTAACCTCATGAGACTGAGACTTTCAGCGATGCCGGTATGGGTCTTCTTATATCTCATGTCTTGAATATATAATGCCAATATAGGAATCTAGCAAGGTTTCGAGTCCCTAAACGCTAGGATGTTTTGGTTCACTTTGACTGGTGGACTCCACCTCTTTTTGGTGTGGGGATTACACACGGGCATTTCATGATGCTCATATTGATCTAGTCGGTAAGATAAAGGTTCCCAAAGAAAGAAGGAGGTCAGCCTCAACGAATGCACTAATGAAATGAACCATATCAAAGTTGTTAGGATAGGATAACCAAGAGGTGAACGTGACTCAAACTAATGACACTAGGTTATTCTGGTCATTGAACATCCAAACCCGATGAGGTCTTAAACTACATACTAGGTATGACTAGTGATGCACTAGTTATTATGAATGAAGAAAATGAAATAAGTATGAATGAAATGAAGCAGACTTTGTGTTTGAGAAAGAAGGCTCCCATAGTTGAGGTTCCATATGTGGCCTCATTTTGGAAGTCCTAATGTCAAGTCCATGATTCCAAGGTCTATGGCATAATATGAAGAATTATATAAACTATGTGATATAATAGTGTGCGCATATGTTAGGTGCTGTTGAAAAACGATAAATATGATTGAGCATGGTTACTCTCTGGCATGACTTTCCTTAGTTCGAAAATTGGCAATCCATGTTGATTGACTGCCATAATAAATCGATAGGAAAGAGATCTTCTTAATCATGATGGGTGTACTTGGTGTGTGCTTGCATATACCCATATTAGTAAAGTGTGTACTAATCCCATCAATCTGCATGTTTAGGTGCAAGCACAGGGGACGTTAGAAGAGCTTACAGAGTCGACGGAATTTTATCTGGACGTGAAGCATTCACCGGATGGTAGGCCTCTCAGCTTTCGAGGACGCTGCCCATAATTCTAAGCTTTAGATATAGTTTGCGTTAGTGGAGTATGTTCCACTAGCTTTCTTTCTATCAATTTCAGACATTGTATTGGTGTCGTTGGCACGTATAGAACTTAATGCGTATGAAACTATTTCTTTCATGTGATGATCTTAAATATTAGATGGTTGATGTGAACGTTGTTTTTTTTAAGTAGAATGTCTTAAAATGAGTTAAGTAATAAAAAGTGTAAATTTTTCGCCAAATTAACCTAAGATGAAGTAAAGATGACGTTAGTAGGCTGTCTGCCCCTTGAGAGGTTCAACAACGCGGTCTACTGGGGTTAGACTCCGGTCGTGACAGTAGCATTGAGAAAAAAGATTCAGAATATGATTGAAAAATGAAAAATTATCGTGAAACAATGACCACAAAACAACAATTGTAATCCTTCTATGAATAAAGATGACTTTATTATTCTCAGACCTTATGCCAAAAACTTTCTTCATTCCTTTCATTTTCCTGTAATTCTAAACTACGTTTGACTTGATTTCCTTTTTGGATACGTAGACAACCCTTGATGCGTCTGGTCTCTATCAAATAAATTTTCTTCTTTCTCGTAGTCATTTGAAACACTCTTTTACAAATTCAAATCTAGGCTAATTGACCAACCATGAACATAATTGACACTTGGATTCAAAGTCGAGCCTTAATGTCCAAATACAAGACAATCACTTTTTTTGGAACTAATAATTTCTTTGAGTAAAGCAGGATCACAAAATCCCCACTAATACACTGGGGCAGAATTTTAAAGGAAGCCTCAAAAAATTTTATGGAAATATCTAACAAAGTGAGTATATATCTTATACTCTAAACTGGGACAAAAATTTTTGAGAAATCTTCAAAAATTTCATCACAACAGAGTGCAACTCTAAAATCAAAACAAGCACAGATATGACCCTCTCCCGCTATTTGAATTTATGATTTTTTTCTGGATGCAGAAATAAATTATACTGCCATATTTGATACAAAGAGCTACTATTTAAGTCAAAGTCTCATTCAGACTATTTTTTAAGAGACTATTATTTGAATCGACTTGTTACTATGACTTACAGAATATACATTTAGGTTCGTCTGCCTTACAATACGATATTTAGGCTCTTCCGCCTTACAATAGGATGTTCAGACTCGTCTGTCTTATATTACGATATTTAGGCTCTTCCGCCTTAAAATATGATGTTTAGGTCCGTCGTCCTTACAATACAACATTTAGGTTATTTCGCCTTACAATAGAATATTTAGGCTCGTTTGTCTTACAATGCGAGATTTGGGCTCTTCCGCCTTACAATATGATGTTTAGGCTCGTCTGTCTTACAATATGACATTTAGGCTCTTCCGCCTTACAATTGGATGTTGAAGCTCGTTCTCCTTACAATAGGGACCTTCTGCCTTACAACAGGATGCTTACGTCCATCCACTTTACAACCAGACATTTTTGTCTATACTATTATAAATCTATACAATCAGATCTATTGGAGTTTGACATTATCTTTCGAAGATGGGTTTCAATACGTTAAGAAGTTAAGCCAAAGTCTATCAAGGCTTGCACTATGTCTCAAAACAGATACTCTTCTTATGTCTTCTCGTTATTTTTTAGAACTTTATTTTATCATACTTTTTGTATTTTAAGCTAACATTTTATCTAGCCATACTAGAATTTGCAAGTGATCAATCGTCCCCTCAGTTACGATTATCATACTGACATCTATTGCCATAAAGACCATATCAATACTTGCTACTCATATTGCTCTTTTTTATTCGAACCTTGCTAAAAGGCTGAGAACCTCACTCTATCATGCTCTTCTCGCTTGTCTGTCGTGCTCTTTTCTCTTCTCGCTACTTTTATCTTATTCAATCAAGTCGATATCACGCCTTTTCGAATATCTTACCTCACTTTCAATTTTTAAGAGTTTCGTTTGCTCTTGAATCTAGAACTACACACGACCTGATTCTCGTATAACCAGAGATATGTAGGCGGCTTACTACCAAAGTCTCGGTCGTACCCTTTTTCAACTCTATGTTGTTTCAATTGATCCGACTGACATTTCTCGTCGGTCGGACAAAATCGGCTACTAAATCAACGTTGGTTGCCTGAAAATTCATTCTTCATTCTCAATCAACCAAGGGGAAGCTGTTGACACCCGATTTTGACCGACCTTTAACCGTTCTTTAGGAATACTATTCGATTAAATACGTTTATTAAAATTTATTTAAAGTTTGAAATTTTAATTGATTTTGCATGAAAATTGTATATTTTTAGTATGTTTACTTTATAAAATTATTATAAATATTATTAAAATATTTTAAAATTATTAATGGATTTTGAATATTTTAAAAGTTAAGTGATTTTCAATTATATAAAAATATTTTAAGATATGTAGTATCTTAATTAAATAGTAATTCCTAAATTTTCCTCAAAATCATTTAAATCTTAACCCATTCTATTCTAAGTTCTTTCAATTCTAGCCACTCCAATTCAAATTTTATTTCTATCACAGTCACTCTTTCATTTCAATTCTAGCCAATTTAATTACAATTTTAGCCATTCTATATTCAATCCAATTTGACTTTAAGACTTCATCTATTAATCACATCCGTTCATTTAAATAACTAAATCCTAGATCGAATCTAACCCTCCATCTCTATCTAATCTGACTATTGATATCAACTTTTCCTATTTCTTTCTTTAACACCAAAAGACCAAAACCTAAAAGAAATTCATTATCTCTCCCTCCCCTTCTGTCTTTTTCCACCTCCCTTCTCTTTTCCCCTTCCCCACCTTTTTTCTCTTCCCCGGCAAAGCAGCGATCCATCGGTCGCCCCCAATCGTCGACGATCACTTTTCTCCCTTCTTCCCTCTCCTCTCCTCCCCTCTTCTTCTCCTTTTCTCCTCATCTGACCAGCAGCCTTCGAGAAAAACCAGCAGCAGCCGGCAACGCCAGAAGCAACTCCAATCAGCAGCCGGCGCTGCTTCATCTTCCTCTAGTCGCTGCTCCGAGCAGTGAGTTCCAGCAACCTGCAGCAGCTGGACACCAGCACAGCAGCTCCGAGAAGAAAGCCACCGCGAGGATAACTATCCAGGCAGTAGCTCCTGCGCCTCCCCCCAGCAAGAAGTCCGCTCGTCCCCTCCCTTTTCCGCCGAAACAACAGACAGAAACTCCGGCTCTGGTCAGCAATGACATGAAATTCAAACTTAGTGTTTGAGAAATGGCGGATCTGGACAGATCCGTCCAGGTTTTTTCTAGTTAATTAATTATTATTCATCTCTTAATACTCTTAGTTGTTGGTCCTTGGAATGCTCTTGATTTCTATATAATGTATTTTCTATGCATATATACTTTATATGAGATTAATAGATGCCTTGAATGTCTCCTCTAAGGAACTATTGCTTATCCTTTATTAGTGTTACATGGTTGTGTTGTAATTTGCTGATGTTTGAATATTCTCATATCTCTATTATTGGTTTCTCTGTAATTTGCTGATTTGTAGAAAGCATTAGTATGTTCTTAATACGGAATTGCTGACCCTTGCTCTTAAATCGATTACCCTCCTAAAACTAATATGATGTCAATTTGTTCCCCAACTTTAGCTAATTAAGTGGTGCTTATGGATTTGTTCTTGATGTGGTAATTTTAATTACATTTCTTAAATTACTTATCAACTTGCTAATTTGCAGGATCCATTTGTTCAACTCACGCAACTGATGCTGTAATATGCATCATGTCCGTATTAATGGTAGGCTATGTGATCTTTAGAATATTGGTTGAAATTATATTTTATGTTTCTCCCTTAAATAATTACTTTCCTTTTGCCCAATGATTTGTAATTGATAGCTAAATAACTAATATTTCTTTGTCTTATTTAAGTTGTCGACATATTTTGGCATGTAAATTTTGGTTAAGTATTTCTAGAATTTGACTCGTATTTGACAAGAATGTCTACTAATTTTGACTCTTCTTTATTTGGAAAATATATTTTATTTCTATTTTTATTCTTAATTGTTTATATTTGTAATGATATTTTAAATTCTTTTGATTTTGGATCCTCTTTATTTAAGGAAAAATAATATTACTCTCTTAATTTTTTTTTATTCGGTAAAAACAATTAAAATATTTACTGATTTTTGGCTCTCCTTTAAATTAAGGAAATTGTGACTAATTGGTTCCTTTAAATATTTATTTTCCTTATTTGTTTCCCCCTCTTATGCTATATAATTAGACCTCCTTCTCATTCTTTCAACATTCACACACTCACTCTTGCTATAAGTTCTCTCATTCTCTCATTGCTCATACACCCATTCATTCTCTCAACTCATCATTCATTCATTCTTCTAATACAAGTGCTACATCATTCTTAACTCTCTCTCATTCTCCTCATTTCTCATACTTGAATACGAATACTATTGCTCTACTCTTAGCAAATAATTATGATTTTGATAAGCAATTCAAGTGCGTTTGCTAATTTGTCTCTGTCGGGATTAACGCTGTCTATTATTGATAATCTTTTCTCTATTGGTTAGCTCCTCTTTATTATTTTACATTTACTTTTTTTCAATATTATACATATTTGTGTGGTGGAAACGAAACATAAAAAACATCCAATTTAGTTTTCCATTATCCTTTATGTGTGATAAATATAACATGATTTTTCATGATCTCTTTTTGTATGTTATTTTTTACCTATAGTGCGATAATATATTATAGAAATTTTATATACAACATTTCCTTCATGTAATATGTGTTACAATTAAACCCCCTCTTCTACCAAGGTTTGAACTTAGAATTTAAGATGTTATGACTGCCTATAAGAAACTTGTGGGCGAAGCCTCGTTCATTTTAGTGTTCTATAATGTTTAGTTTGTTCTTTTTTCTTTTTACTTGTAATGTTTTACAAACCTTAAAAACTCTATATATATGAAATGAATTTGGGGATCGCTAGGAGAGGGGAGATCATGTTGTTAATCATCTCTTTATTTACAACTTATTTGTGTTAGCAAACGTGCTTATAGAATTGTAATTTGTTTAATAATCTGATAAAACAGCTTTAGATCTAACTAAAATAAAATAAATAATCTTTGCTTGACCACTTAGCTAATCTTGTCTAATTAAATGATTGAAACATTCTATTTTAATATTATTTGATTGAGTTATGACAATAGATGTCTCGTTGATTTGCTAGAATTCGTGTCCATGTTTTAATACGCCTATAGGATTCTACATCACTTGGAAATATATATATATATATATATATATATATAAGCATGCCTAGTCATTGATTCAATGTCTTGATTTTCCGTTATTATTAGGTATGTCTAAAAAAAAAATCAAATTGATTTGTCATTTGCTCTCTATCCTAAGAATAATGTTTACTTAAAAAAAATCTGTCAATCTTCTAAAAAATAATTTATAAAATAGATCTACTAATGTTTTAAAAAAATAATTTCTGCATTGAAGAGTGAATCTGCCAAATGTTCAAAAAATAATTTCTTGCATTAATAAGATGATTTGTCCATGTTCTAAAACAATTTATCCTGAAATATAATATTTGTCATCTATTAAAATAATTTCTTGCTTAACATGAATATGAAATTCTGTTGTTTATCCCCGTTAAGATTATTTTGCCTTGAACAACATGAAGTTTATTTGGCTCTAAATAATATTTTTTTATGCCCTGATAATTAATTTGGCTACTATTTTAAATTATATGTGCATGTGTGATCATATCCTTTGTTACTTGGAAATAAAATAAAATCTATCATGTCATTAATCATTGCTCACTTTAAAATTAGTTCAACATTAAAATCTACACTCATGTCATATTTTACCTTCATATTAATCTTTGTTTTGTTATTATAACATGTATGCTCACACACTTAGAATGATATCTTTCACAATTATGTGTTGTTTGGAAGTACGTCTAATTAAAATTTAGAGGCCAAATTGAAAACATACCGTGCTAAAATGATCGTTTTGTTTGTCTTGTTTGTGTTGACTTGGTGTCTAGGAGGGTCTTATATTCTATTTTGTCTAAACCCACCCTTTAAAGATTTTCATGTCTCTTGGACATCATTTGTGACGATTAGTGCACCTTTAATGTACAAATGCATGTGGTGTGGGGTAGGAGTAAGTTTGCCCTACGGTGATGATGACCTTTCCGACTCAGGCTTGAAAGACAAACCTTGGTTTTGTGTCTGTCCCTAATACGGTAGCCTTCGAAAATAAAAGACAGTAGATGTTGCTGATCCAAAAGTCTTCTTAGAGTCTCTCTCCCGTCCTTTTATCCCTTTATTTGTTTGTTTAATATATTTTATTTGGGGTAGTAAAATGACCATAAAATTATTTTCTATCCCATCGATTATCTCTTGTAAATTGTTATTAATGTTTTATTTAATTGATTATTTACTTCGTTTTGCATGCTTAAAATAATAAGTAAAAATCTAAATTTATTTCATCACAATTTTTTTTATTTTATCACATATCTCAGCATGCATAAATAATTAATTAAAATAAGGATGCTATCTTAATGGTTTAATATTATATTATCACATAGTCGTGCATGCTTAGCTAATTAATTAGAATAATAAAATAGATTTAATTGTTTAATATTCTTATCACCTAGCAAGCATATTAATTTAGTAAACAATAATGAAGTGACCTTGATTGCTACTTGTAACCCCCACATAAATTGCATGAGATACGGTTGGGACCCACATTTGTGGACCTCTAGGGATGCATAACACCTTCCTCTCGAGGTAATTTGAACTCCTACCCAAATCTCTGTCTCGTTGGCCGTAGCTAGACTTAGTTAGGTTAGATAGGTGCCCTAACGCGTCTTAATTCGTTAGGTGACGACTCTTCAAAACCAAAATCCTAAAGGAGTTGTTAGGTCGTGCACAAAACCCGCTTTCGCGAGAAAATGGGGCGCAATAGTGGACAAGATGAAAAAAGCGAGATCAAAATGACTTAGACATTTGAAGAGCAAATGTGCATGCTTCCTAGTGAATAAGTGCGAGATGTTGGGTATAATAGGTATAAGGAGAGGTAGAGGTAGACTGAAGAAGTATTTGAAAGAGGTTATTAGATAAGACATGTTGCAACTTCAGATTATAAAGGACGTGATTGTAGATAGAAGTGTAGAGCGCGTATAAGTGTAATGTTAGTAATACGACCAGTTTTTCTTGTATTTCATGGTTTAGTCTTGTTGTATTTGCGTTATCCGACTTCGTTTCTTGTAATTCCTTCTTTTGATATCACCATTGTTATGTATTGTGTTTCACTTATCACTATCTTCTATTGTTGTTATTATTTTTTAAAATAGGTTTTGCACTGTTTCTTTTATTAGTTCTTGTATTTTTTTTCATTTTTATTATCTTCTTCTTAATTTTTAAATTTGTTGCAATTGAGCCGAAGATTTTCAAAAATAATCTTTTTATATTCACGAAATAGTGATAAGGTATATATTTACTTTATCTTTTCAAGACTATACTTATGATAGCTCACTAATATCTATATCTACCTTTTTTAAACTCATACTTATGAAATTTCATTTATATGTTATTATTGATATTATTGTACATGCGTTTATAAAAGAAAGAAATAATATTTGATAAAAGAGCTTTTTATTATTGAAGTCAAATGAACAAAATCTAGAATGATCAATGAAGTATCATAAACTAATTGTTTTTACTCCTTTCGTTCAAAAAAAAAATAATATTATTTCTCTTTTAATCTGTTAAAAAAAATGAACTTATTTTTTTTCAGTCTATTTAAAAAAGAATGACATCTTTCTATTTTTGATAACATTTTAATTTCAACTTTCTATGTGACATGTTAAGATCACAAGATTAAGGGACAATTTTATACATTTGACATAATTTTAATTTAAGATTATAAGATTAAAAATTCTTCCTTATTTTCTTAAATTTCGTGTCAAATAGAAGTATGTCATTCTTTATGAAACGGTCTTTTGAATTGAGTGTGTGGACTTTTTATTCTTGTGAGGGAACTCGTTTCATTGTGTATAAGTGATATTATTAGCTTTCTTTGATGAGAGTAGGTGAATAAGGTTACATTTGATGAGTTCAACGTCTTTCCTTGAGGTTAGGAGGTTAGAGATTTGTTGCTTATTTGGATCTCTTGCATAATGATAGAGAATTATACTTTATGTTTTTAAATTGGTATATGGTCTAATTGTTTGTATTTATCAAATTGGTGACATTCCCAGTATGATTTATTTGAGATAAGTTTTAATGCTTGTTCGAGGAAGAGCAAAAGTTTAAGTTTGGTTGTTGATATGAAACCATATATATATATTTTAATTATTATTTGTCTTATATTTATTATTTATATTTTTTTACTTTTTGAGCATGATCTTCATGAATTGTGATAAATAGTATATTTTATTTGTAAGAGTAAATTAATGTAAAGTTGAAATAGTTTGAAGTTTAAATATACAAGATTATACAAGGAAATCAAACTGGGCAACTTAATGAAATAAATTCAATAATAATGTATAAAGAAAGTGGCACCAAACCGCGAAATTGAACAACTAGTCTGCCATGTGAAAGCAATTGAATGCACAATAAATATGTTAGGCGTTTGGCAGCATACGCGTACAACAATTCCAAGTACATTTGAATTTTGGAATTCTGATTTTTCTTTTCTTGAATAATTATTTTTATTAGTATGTTTAAAGAGCTAGAATTTCCGTAGAACAATTATAGAGGAGGGAGATTAATTATAGGGCATCAAGTAGAAAATCGTTTATACTTTTTATGGTTCTTTTCTTTTTTTTCTTTTTTTTGGAAATTATTTAAGTCTTTTTGAATTAATTTTTGGTTTTCATTAAAAGTTATTTCTATATTTTTGTTAAAGTATTTTGTTCTTGATCCCCACCAGATAATTTTATTGTCTAATCTTAAAATCGAGAAATGAGGCGTTAGATAGACCAAATAATATAGAGAGCTCGATCGACCCAAAGGGAGTGTATTATAAAATCTAGGGATAATGCACAAGTACTCCCTTAACCTATGCCCGAAATCTCAAAAACACATTTATACTATAATAAGGTCTTATTATCCCCTAAATTTATTTTATTAATAATTTTCTACCCTTTTCAACCTACATGGCACTATTTGAGCCCAACGTTGATTGACTTTTTAATTTTAAACTAATATCACGTAGATCGAAAAATGATTAAAAATTACTTATGAAATAAATTTAGAAATAATAAACATTAATATAATATAAATATGTCTCTAAAATTCTAAATATAAATTAAGGGATACTCGTATATTTTTCCTAAAATCTAAAAAGAGGAAAATGAGACGGTGGGGACCTTTGATAGAAAGCTATCAATATGGACAGATAGTAGTACTGGAGGACGACTTTGAAAAGTAAACAAGAAGGGAAATGCCGACACTCTTTTGAAAAGATTATTATACGAAGGAACCTTCTAATTTACATAGATATATAAACCATATTATTATAAGTCAAATCATTTATGTGAACATATAAAAGTAGTTATGAAACTAAAATATTCATCACTTATCTGGCAGTGGAGCAAGAGAAGACATTTTTGTCTAGTCAAGAACTAGGTTTTTTTTTAATAAACACGGGCAATTCCTAATTTTATACCGTTAATTATTTATTTATTAGATTTTGAATAAGTTCTCGATGACATGATATAAAATTGTGTTTTTTAATTTATTTTTTTCTGATATTTATAATTTTAAATTTTGAATGTGTACAAGCAAGAGTTAATCTTGTATGTGTCCTTTATGTTTTAAGTAAGGTCTTACATTTATTATGACACATAAAATGTGTGTGTTTGTGTTCCTAATTACTTATCCATTTTTTAATTGACACATATATTAAGGGAACAATGATTGACAAAGTAAATTTAGTATTTTACCCTTATTAAATATAAAGTAGATAAATTTAAAATTTAAAATTTTCAAGAATTTCTATATTTTTCAAAATTAACTAATGAAGGATACAATATCTAAAAAAATTTATTCTTTCTTGATTTATCAAAATAAAAATAAAAACTAAACAAGTAATTAAGCAAGTACTTATAAATTAGTGTATCACATAATATTCAACTAATCCTAATTCTAGCTAGCACGTTTTCGAATTCGAATAAAACTGATGGATTAATATGTATGTTTGTTAGGAATCTAATTTGCTTTTTTTTTTTGGTGAAGTGTGAACCAATTAGCTTACTGTTTGCTGCAATTGGTACATGCGAACGTAGCTTAATTGATTGAGATTAGATGCTACATGTTATCATTATAAGAAACAAAATACAAACCCTATTATATC
Source organism: Solanum habrochaites (assembly GCA_027704765.1). Taxonomy (NCBI): domain Eukaryota; kingdom Viridiplantae; phylum Streptophyta; class Magnoliopsida; order Solanales; family Solanaceae; genus Solanum; species Solanum habrochaites. The sequence continues at coordinate 26,591,845 of JAKWJA010002494.1, read as the reverse complement.
ATTTGTCCATTTATTCTCCAATTCATAACATAATTCTAATTCAAATACTCTCTTCGTTTCAATTTACTTTTTTTTTTTTATAGTTATTCTTAATTACTTGTTCATTTTAACAAATTAAAAAAGAATAAAAGTTTTAACCTATTAATAGGGATAAAAAGAATAAAAGTTTTAACCTACTTCCTATTAATAGGGATAAAATAATAAATTGATCGTGTCATTAATTATTTCCTTAATATATGTGTCAATTCAAAAGTAAACAAAATAAATAAGGACATATATTTTGTTTCACCCTATTATTTTTTTAATTTCTAACTAAATCTACATTCAAATAATTTTTTTAAAAAGAAAAATTACATTCACTAAGACAAGAAATTACGAATAGAATTTACACCAACAAAATAGAAATAGAATTAATCAATTGATTGAGCTACTAAGATTTCTAAATTACTCTAATAAGTAGTCTCTCTTTTTATTTTTGTGTGTTTGGTTTAATACAGAAAAATATGTTAAAAATGATGTGAAGTAGTATTAGACCTAGTTAGTATTCGACTCTTCTTTCTTATGCAAATAATTTATTACGTGAAGTAAAAATAACAAAAATTACTTGTTAGAAAAAATCCTTCATAAATATGTTGACAAGAATGTGAAGATGGTTTAAATAAACAATTGTATCTTTAATCATGTTAATAAATGCATTAAATTTTTTTAATAATGTCAGATTTTCATATATTAGTTATACCTAAATTTAAAAGGTAAAACAAATTAAACATTAATAATACACAAAATTAATGTTCTAGTTGTTTAAATTTATAGATACTTTTCCTTTTTCGGAAGACATCAATTTAAGTTTGATTGAGATTTGTGAATTAAATTTTTAATTTTTTTAAAATGAATTTTATAAATTTTAAATAACGTAAAAATTACTATAAATTATAATCATTAATTACTATTAAAAATAAATTTATTTAAATCTTAAAATTCGAATAATGTCATATTATAAAATATGAAAGAGGAAGTACGTACTTTACAAAAAAATGTAAAAAAATTAACCATTTGACTCATAGTTGGACCGATTCAATAATAGCTCAATAGACACGACTAAGACTGGGCAACGGAACGGGACGTACCGGTACCGTTCCGGTTCCGTTCCGGTTCGTTCCGGTTCGTCCCGTTTTGGTTGTCTACGGGACGGGCTGGGATAATTCTAAACCGGTACAACGAACGGACGGAATCATAGTTTCGTACCGTGTACCGGTACCCCCCGGTTCTCCCGGTTCACATTTCCGGTTTCCCCGGTCCGTTTATTTTATATATATTTCATTTTTTTCATATTTTAATCTTTTTATATAAATTCTATTTTCTATTTTTTTATAAATTAATATTTTAAAATTAAATTTTTTTAAATTCCCGCCCTGCCCGCCCTGCCCCGCCCCTCTGCCCGCCCCGCCGCGCTGCCCGCACCTTCCCTCCCCTAGCAGCACTGCAGCCTGCAGTCTCATAAACACCTGCAGCTGCAGTGCAGAGCTGCAGCCTGCAGGCAGACCCCCCCCCCCCCCCCCGCCCCCTAGCCCTTGTCTCCCCTCCGACAAAGCCTAAATTTTAAACGTAAAATAAAACGCTATTTTTTTGTTTGTATAATTAGAGAGTTTTGTGTAAATTTTATGATTTACAACTTATAAGTTTTACAACTTCCGAAATAAATCTGAGATTTGAAGGAATCTATCTTTCCAAATTACATGCATATGTATAACTTGATATCATTTTGGTCCTTGGTGATTTCGGAGGAGGAATCTTCTTCACATTTTCAAGTTTCGACCTCAATATTTTTTAATTGCATTATAATCGTTTGTTCTTTATACAAACGTTTGTAACTTCGTTCCACTCTCTAATCTTATATTGTTTTTGTATTTACCATTATTTAACTGTCAGTTTTTTTTCTTGTTATATTAGTGTTCTTGTTAAAGTTTCGTATTTTATAAATTTATAATTTTTAATATGGAGTCTTCTAAAAAAGTGAAGTAAAAAAGGTCTAGTAGATAGAATCAGTAAAAAATTACGTTTAACAAAACAACAAAGTGGCTAGTTCGTCTAAATCTAATTCCTCTTGTAGAATAAATATCATGATTTACCGTGAATGCAAAATTAATTTTTCCCGTCCTGGTCCTATAATATTAATTCAGATCGTCCGCTCCTCCCCATGAACCGATGGAAAGACATTATGTTATTATCCAGAAAATGAAGAAGTGGAAACGGATGAACAATTAAATTTAGATGAAGAAGTAGATTCGATGATACACCGACTAGCCCCGCCGCCGACCCTCAATAACAGTCAATAGTATAGTGTAGTGAATCTCCACCTCCGGTTGGAACTACTCGTCCCTATTATTCCAACTAGAGGTAAGACCAAGGTACACACAAGACGTTTCTTTAAACCACATGTGTGGAATTTTGTTATTTGAATGAAGAAAAACTTTTAGTATAATTAATCTGTGTCAACAACAATTTTAAATATACTCTTGGTGGGACTGGAGGTTCAACGGGGGGATTACAAAAACATTTGATTAACAGCATAGTCAAGATGTTTTTGCATAATGCAACCTGAAGAAGAACCTGATTTGGTACATGTCAAATAGTATAAAATACTTTGCAAAAGAAATGTCTTATAATATTCAATTCGTAGATAATGTTGAAAATCCTCACACTCTATAATCACTTATGTGCTCATGGACTCCGTGAAACAGAAACTTGGTTCTTGCCTCTTCTAATACTGTTAATTTGTTAAATATCTTGAACAGGGTACGCTGATTTAAAACGATAATGGTATACCGGAAACTATTGAAACTGGTGGAGAAATCGTGGGCTCATAGCCAAAACTTAGTAGGATGGTGAAGGATTGGCTTGCAATTCCAAGGAATCATCAGTAGCTTTCGGAGGGCAGCTTTAGCTCGGTCAAACAAGATTTTCAAATTGGGACCACAGATATTGCGTTAGCAGAAGACAGCCTGGAGATATCAGTGTTATATTTAAGACTGATAAATGATGACCGTAAAATCAGGGACTTCCAGTTAGATAGTAATGTTGAACTTTTTTTTCATAGATTCAGCTATTGGATGTGGTAGTGATGATGGCTCGAAATTCAAGATCGTCAACGAGCTTTAAACAAGACCAGAAGTTTGATCACAATCACTCCCTAGCTAGTTAGAAAGAGGATTTACGGACTATACACTATTAGTATACACTTCGAGAATGTTTAACAGAACCCTTCCAAAGGGGGCTGGCGTACGCTATGTCTCTACTAAAAGTTTGTAAATTGATTTGTAATTTGTTACAAATTTAAATAAATTCATTGATATTTTTTAATTTTGTCAATTTAACTACGGTTTTTAAATTACAATTTTATTTATTTATATTTACAAAATTACAAGTTATAAATGTAACTTATAAAATATATTATAATGAATATAATAATAACTTATAAAGTATAAACTTCAAAAGATTAAATTTTGAAAACTTTATTCAGCTACTTTGCAAACTTATACAATAATAAAAAAAATTAATAAAATCTCTTTTAAACAAATAAACTTAGTTAAAAAATGTAGTATAAATTTACAAACTTTTATACTTAAAAAAAAAATAATTATATGTTCGTAATTTAAAAAATATCGTCCCGTTAATCCCGTCCCGTTCCATCCCCGGTCCGTTCCTGTTCAATATCCGGTTAACACGGGGATAGGGGTTCTGGAAAAGGAGGAGTGGTAAGAATAAAATAGGGAGAGGGACGGGTTCGCCGTATATATGGACACGGGGACGGAACCGATGAAACATCCCGGTAATTCCGGTCCGGTTCTCCACGGTGACCCGGTCAAAATTCCGGTCAAAAGCGGATTCCGGTCCGATCCGTTACGGTTCACATTCCGTCCGGTGACCGGATTCCCGTCCGTTGACCAGTCTTAACACAACTCACTCAAGACTATGAAGTTTTGTTTTTTAATTAAGAGATAATATATAGATGAATTTAGAGATAATATATAAGATGATATTTAACTTAACATTAATAAATAATAACATTTTTAATTTTGAGTGTGTGTAAATAGACACTTAAACTATTATAAAATTAAATAAATAAATATAAATATACTATATGACATAATATACGAAGAATGCTATGTAGAATAGAAAATTACACAAATATTTTGATTTACTCAATTTTATACGAGTTTAAAGTGTTCCTTTTAATTACAAGTAAACGAAGACTTTGAGCTGTACATAAACCTGTTTACAGTCTTTAAATATTCCAATAATCATCTTTTAAAATCCCCTCCAATTCCATTAATCATCCATTGTTGTTCATCCCTTTTCACTCTCTTGTTCAAGAAACTTCTTCTCATCTCATCCATGGTGTCCGATCTCGTAACTAAAGCTAACGAAGCATTCATCGATGACCACTTTGAGCTCGCCGTTGACCTCTACTCTCAAGCCATTGCTATTACTCCTAATAATGCCGACCTTTTTGCTGACCGTGCTCAGGCCAATATCAAACTCCGTAACTTCACTGGTAACTTATTTGTTAATATGATCGCTTTGCATTCTCGGTAACAAGGACAAACAAATGCATACTCTGTTTTTTGTTTTTTTCTTTTGGTTGCGTAAACAAATGGATATGCATTTGTTCCAAGTATTTTTGTGATTGTGATTAATTTTGAGCAGAAGCTTTTTCTGATTCAAACAAGGCGATTGAGTTAGATCCGTCAACGGCAAAAGCATATATGCGCAAGGGGTGAGTATATCAATCATTTCTATTGGTATGCTTCTTTGTGACGATGACGTTATCTTGTTGAGAATTCTCCACTGGATTTAGTTTTCTATGGCTTTATTGTTTGGTGCAGGGTAGTGTTCTTTTTAAAATAAGTTCACGTGTTAATACACTTATATTATAATTGGGATAGGATTGGAGTGAGATTTTAAAAACATCTAGTATTGTTTAATTTCACATGTTATGGTCTTGTTTTCTTGAGCTGGTATTGTTCAAGCGCTAACATCAAACCCAGCTGACGTTGCATTTCTATGCCATTGTAACTCCTGGCCTTACTTTTATGATGTCGTTGAATTGATTTTCCGGTTCACACTTACAGTTTGGCCTGTATGAAGCTTGAAGAGTACCAAACTGCAAAAGAAACTCTCGAAATTGGTGCTTCTTTAGCACCAGGAGAATCAAGATTCACTAGGTTAATCAAAGAATGTGATGAACACATTACAAGTAAGATTTTGCCTTTTGAGTTGAATTCCTGACAATTTGCACGAACACTGTCAATTCAAGAATCAAAGCATTCCATCCTTGCTGACTTGTTAATATAATTTAATGCATATCGTATCTTCTTCAAGGACCAGATTTCTGCTTAATGTTTAATATAAACTGAAGCTGTTCTTGTCTGTAACTTATCATGGTGAACTATTTTACTGAAAACCTTGAATTATTGTGATGCTCTAAGTCCGGTTGTGATTTAGTTGAATGAAATGAGAAGAAATATTTGATCGTTTATTTGTTGACTTATTCATATGTGTAACATGAATGTCAGAAATATCTTTTGTTTACTAGCTTAGTGTGGGAAACTGGGATTAGCTTACAACTGTACTTGCTTAGTTGGAAACTCTGCAGTTTTAGTGGCTATGGTAATCTTGTGGTGGCTAACTCAGTCACCGGAAAGTTACGAAGAGATATCTCAAATGTTTCCTCTCTGCTTGTCATGGGCTCCATTAATATCTATTTAAGATTGATTACCAAAATCTTGAAACTATATGAGTCTTGTTATGAATAATTGGTGGTGCTTGCTGACTATATTCAGAGGAAGCTGGAGAATTGCCTAAGTGTGCAACAGTTGAGACCACAGAAAGTATTGTCCCTTCCTTTGGATCAATGTCATTGGATAATGTTGCTGCTGTTCCAAAAGAGACTCAACTGGCTTTCAACTTACCGTATGAAGGAACACCTGCTGTCAAACCAAAGTACAGGTGATGTCAAAATCTTCGCCTTGTTAGGACTATACCAAATAATACTCTAGAAGATATTTTTTGCTTTTTTAATATAAGAAGATGTGATTTTCTGCATAATTCTTGTTGAGTCCCCAAGAGTGTATGGAGGTCTAATATAAATCAACTGCAGGCATGAATTCTATCAGAAACCGGAGGAGGCGGTGGTAACTATATTTGCCAAGGGCATACCTGTCGAGAATGTTTCAGTTGACTTTGGCGAACAAATAGTATGTTTTGTCATTTATCTCTTTGAGATATCTTTTGTTCTATAATCGACTGATGGATCATATTCTGCTTTTCCATTGTTTTTTTTTCAGCTTAGTATTAGCATTGATATACCAGGCGAAGCTGCGTACTCTTTCCAGCCTAGGTTGTTCGGTAAGGTGAGGTTGAACTTAAAAGATATATCTGACATTTTTCAGTACAAATGATGTCTCTAAGTAAATGATAGATTGGTAATATTGGTTGTTGCCTAGAGTTTACACAAGTAACTCAGGTTATGTATCTTGTGATGGTTTTCATTTTTTATAGTGTCTGAAACATCGGCTGTTTATGACACATAACCTGTGATCTGTTGGTGGTCCTTTTCCGATATGTAGATAATACCTCAAAAATGCAAATATGAAGTTATGTCTACAAAAATAGAGATTCGACTTGCTAAAGCTGAATCTATACACTGGAAATGCCTCGAGTATACTGGGGAAATTGCTATAGTACAGAGGCCAAATGTGTCATCAGGTACCTTTCACATACTTGTAAACAAATTATTTCTGGCTTGCAGACAGGCTGCTGCCCCCTTCCCTTTGCTCTGTGTTCATTATCTTCATTCGTTTTAGTAGTTCAAGTTCTTCTCTGCAATTATGGAGAAATTACCAATGACATCCTTTACATGTTCTGTCGTATGACATCTTCTGATGCTAAGCTTACTTTCTGTTTCTGCATTTTACAGACAGCCATAAGCCTAGCTACCCTTCCTCTAACATGAAATGCAAGGACTGGGATAAACTAGAGGCTCAAGTGAAAAAGGAGGTATTGGTAGTTTTGGCTGGTCTTTGTTATACATCCTTGATGAATAGTCCTCATTGTTTAGTTTTTGTCATTTGCCGGTGGTCTGTATTCCAGAATTTTGAGTGAATTTTCTAAGGTGCTGCGAAGAAAGTTAGAAAGAGTTGTTTGGTGAGATTGAGTGAAGTTGTGTGTAGGTTGTTTAGCCAGTGTTGTTTGATTTTCTAGTTGGTGCAATTTGGAGATTTACTAGGAACATAGGCCTTGGGAGTTTTGTCTTTTTAGTAAAGGAATTAGAGTTTATAATTCATTTTGGTTACATCATTGTGTAATCGTTTGTAGTTCAAAGTTTGTTTTACTGAAGTTAAATACTGCTGGGTGTTTTATTTACTGTCTTGCTCAAACATCAAACATTAATATATTAAGTAACACATAAGTCATACATGTTCCTTAAGTGATTAACGGAGGTCAGAATTCCAACACAGGAAAAAGAAGAAAAATTGGAGGGAGATGCAGCACTGAACAAGTTTTTCCAAGATATTTACAAAGATGGCGATGATGATGCAAGAAGAGCCATGATGAAATCATTTGTAAGTGCATTGCTCGTTGAATACATAATGTTAGATTTGTCATTAGTCTAGAAAAGGGGTCTGGGAGGGAGGGACTTTCTTTATGGGGACATTTGACTAAAGAAGTATGAATTAACCAAACAAAAAAGCTTTCTCGACATAGATAGGAATCTCTAAGTCTTAATTCCTTTTCTCCCTTTTACTGACTCACAATAAGAGGCTGCTTCAGTTCTTGCTTTCCTTTATCGCACTAATAGAGCAAGTAAATGTTATTTTCAATCTGTGTTGTGCTCACAGGTGGAATCTAATGGGACTGTTCTGTCCACAAACTGGAATGAGGTTGGTACAAAGAAGGTGGAAGGAAGCCCTCCAGATGGCATGGAGCTGAAGCAATGGGAACACTAGGAAATCCAGTGACTATTTTCTTATGTTCCTTTTTGCTCTTCATTCTTGGTACTTGGTTGTCGTAGAACTTGTCCATAGTTTCTAGTGTAAGATGGGCTAATGAAAATTTTGATCTATGGGATATGTCGATTTCCTTGTGAACTTTCACAGTTCGCCACATTAAGGCTTGGCTATTCTGTTCTCTAGATATACCATTTCTTGCGTTCTCCATGCTTCTGTATTGGCCGTAATAACTCAACAGTGAAATAAAATTTCATGTCTAAGCATTGCATGCATGCTCAAAGATCCTTCTCCCGATCTCTCTTACCATATATACAAATATTATGTATAATATACAATTATCTAACTAGTTATACATGTACAATATATCTTTCTCTCACTCCTCTCTCTCCTTCATATAACATATACCTACAAATTATAATTATCAAACTATAATTATGAACAATAATTAATTATTTTTAAGTGACTATATGTGAAAGTTAATTAAATGTTAATGAACTGATGTAATTAAACAAGAAAATTTTCACACATGCCAAATTATTAGGATTATCATTATTATTATTATAGGAAGAAAAAGACTCGGTTACGTCTCAATTGACGCCGTGAAGAGAGCATTTAGTCTCAATTCGTTCTGCCGTTTATACTCACGCAAAGTAAGTGGAATAGGAAAACTTTTTTTTTTTTTTTATAACGCAAAGGGTTATGGATAAAGCGTTTGTATCAACTATCAAGCCACTATGTATGCCACATGTGATGAAAAAAGAGGAGTTGATTATAAGGTGGAGAATAAAATATTTTCTCAATAAAGTGAGAATCTCAATACTTAACTAACTGAGTTACTAAGATATTCAGTCCATTTAGTATTTTTCTTAAATAAAATGACAATTTAAATATATCAGATTTTGAATATAATAATTAATATATTCAATGCTTTAAAAAATATATATTGATAAATGATTATAACTAATAATCAACATACATTAAGAATAAATTATTATTTTTTAAATTAAACAAATAAAAGTGAATATTTGTTTTTAATATAGTGAAATTTGATGAAGTGAATATGTGTTTGTGCATACATTTTGTGAGCCTGATTTAATTGACTTATTTTTAACTTATGAGTTATGACTTATTTTTATTATTTGATTTTGAAATAAGTATTTATAAAGATTTCTTAACTTTATTCAAATACTTTATTACTGCTTAAAATAATCAACACATAATTAAAATTAATTAATAGATTCTCAATTTATTAAATTAATTTAACTAATAATAATTTACACCATTGTGTTAACATTAGGCGAAAATAAGTATTCACAATATTTCTCGTTGTCTTCTTACTCGTGATCTTTCGAGATTTGCTTTGCTAGCTTTCGCATTTACACGTGTTTATTTCCGATCCTAACACATATGTTCCTCTCCATTCTATTGATTTATATTTACTTGTAAATAAGTATGAATATGTTTTTCCTTTTCACTCTTAAATTAAAACTAAGAAGTTAAAATATAGGGGTTTTTTGTCATACAATTCCAACAAAAATGTCCAATCAATTTTCTCGAAACACAAAAAGATAATTTCCGTTCATTAATTTGTGTTATTTACGAGCCAGTAGGTTCGGTAGCAAGCCTCAGGCTCGTAACTCTCTTATTTAAGGCATTTTGATATTTCGTCATTCCCACTCATATTCAAGCGACAGGAAAATCTCTCGCACTCAAAAAGCGCCCTTTCGTAACAGCATAAACATCCCCATTGCCGGCGGCGAACCGTTCTGAGATCGGAGGTCAACGCGATGGCTGATCACGCCGGCGAGAACGACTCATTTGTTGATTCGGTAACGGACAAGGTCAACGATAAGTTGCACAGCCACGATTATTCGTCGGAGTCTGATGACGACAAGGGTAAAAAATCGCCGGTTAACGCTGTGAAGACTAAGATCTACCGTCTTTTCGGTAGAGAAAATCCCGTCCACAAGGTTCTAGGCGGTGGAAAACGTACATTACTCAAATCTCTCTCAGTATTTATTTTAAATGCAGATATATGTAGGTTATTCAGAATGTCTGCGATTTTGTTTCATGTTTATATGCATTTCCAACAAATTAATTTATCATTGGCTTGCTTCCAATTCTGAAAATAAACCCCATTTGAATTAATGAACCAATTTGGATTGGTGTAAAATCACGTCATAGCGTTTTACCCATATAAATATCTTAGCTCTGAATTTTCTATTTGAAATCACTTGTTTTTTGATCCTTGAAGAGTTTTTGTATTTTTATTTTCTTAGAATAACTTAATACTTTATTGAATTTATTTTTGGTTTCCGATGTTGAACTAATATATCGATTTGAGTTTCATCACAGTTTTCTTCAAAATTTGGATCTTTTTCCTAGGTTATTTAATTGTTAATTCGTCCGTCTCCTCGTTGTACCATTCTAGTGTTGCAAAGTGACATAAAATGTTCTTTGGTTCAAAGTGGAGCGGAGTTTTGCATGCACAAGAATATTTCATATATATGAGCACTTTTTGCAATTTTCATTTTTGCTCATATTGGACCCTAGGAAAAACAATATAGACAAAGGATTGTGGCCACTTAAGCTTTGAATTTTCCTTAGAATAAGAGAATATATGGTACGAAATCTGACTTTCGCAACATGGATTTGTACTGGCCAAAGGAAACAGCCAAGGATGAAAGTGCAAAAACTTTAGGCGGTATATGATAGCTTCATTAAAATATCTGAGACGTATTTGAGGGCTAAGTAATTTCCTGCTGAAGAGTTGAATTTATACATGAAGAATTGTTTGAAAATGACGGAGCTGTTTCTTTTTAAAGTTGAAGGATGGAGCTGTTTCTTTTCTGCACCTGCTTTTCTCTGAATTTGGATTGGGGTCTAAGGGCATACTGCCAGAGTTTGATTCTTCCTGTTGAGATACAGTGAGACTTTGCAAAGTTACCTATTTTTTTTTGTTTCCAGTGGGATTTGAACCTAAGACCTCATAGTTCTCAACCACTTCATTGACTGCTAGGCCACACCCTTGGGTGTGGCTTTGCAAAGTTATTAAGTTTTACATTAATGACTTGTTTGTTTTGCTTTAGCTTGGAAAGTCTAACTCCTTATCTTCTATGCATCAGTGACCACCAAATCTGTGTGCTTTTACAGAAACCTTCTCTCTTTGTATTTGCTTGTTTATGTAAATACAATAAGTATTTCCTATGAATGACAGCCGCTGACGTTTTCCTATGGCGGGACAAGAAAGTTACAGCTGGCGTGCTTGGTTTTGCCACTGTTATCTGGGCGCTTTTTGAGTTGCTTGAATACCACTTGCTCACACTTGTTTGCCATATTCTAATTGTTGCTGTAGCAGTACTTTTCCTGTGGTCCAATGCATCGGCGTTCATCAACACGTATGTATATTTTAGTAATCTTTAGTTATTTGCCCATCTAATATTTACATGAAAATTCACATTGAAATCTGTGACCAGGGCTCCACCTCACATTCCAGAAGTTGTTCTACCTAAGGATATTGTCCTTAGTGTTGCATCTGCATTGAGGATTGAAATCAATAGGGCCCTTGAGATCCTACGGGATATTGCATCTGGGAAAGACTTGAAGAAGTTCCTTGTTGTATGTGCATCTAGCTTTATAACTGAAGTCCATAGCTTGATAGTTGTTTTAAGCTCAAGTTTCTTCTCATTGGTTCATGTATTTGAGTTTTATGTTTCTCACAGTATTGATGTTAAATATTTGACATTGTACATGCAGGTCATTGTTGGCTTGTGGATTGTTTCTATATTGGGGAATATCTGGAACTTCCTCACCTTGTTTTACATAGGTATGTAATTAGTTTTTATTTTGTTTACTGGGACTTTCATATTTTTCAATGCTCACTGTGACCATATCTGCTTATTTGATTCTAATTTTCATCCTCCCTTTTTCTCTGCATGCAGTTTTTGTGTTATTGCATACTGTCCCTGTGCTCTATGAGAAGCATGAGGACAAGGTTGATGCTTTTGCTGAGAAAGCAGAGGCAGAGATCAAGAAGCATTATGCTATTTTTGACGCCAATGTTCTTAGCAAAATTCCAAGAGGTCCACTTAAAGGCAAAAAGCAATAGAGACTAATAAGTGGTGTCGCTATGTTCATATTGGAGTTTTCCAGTTTTCCAGATGTTGCGACTTCCTTTGTTAGAGCCCTTTAGTTACTGGCTTTGCTTTATTACACGATTTATATTTAAACGAGTATGGCATTTTGTGAGGTAGTTTTGATTTCCACATTTAGTTTTGGCTTCCTTTATAGTTAAATTGTGAAAGACTGCTGTATGATCTATTGGCAGTCGTGGACTGCTTTGCCTTATTCAAATTGAGTATTCAGCCATGATAAATAAAGGAAAATACTTGAGTTACGATTTTCACTTTTGCCAAGTTGAAACACATCTTGGTACATTGTTAGTAACGTTTGACATTTTTCAGAATCAACGGGTGAAATTCTCAGAAAAGCAGTATAATGTACACGGACATGGTGGCTGCTATAATTGCTAATCTCCTTGGCAAAGGCTCATTTGAACTTTTCAGTATCAGTTACAGCTCAAATTTCTGAATCTTTTCTTCACTTTAGTTTTAAATGCTTCAATTGAGGACTATAAATTCATGGGACTTCATAATTTTGATAATAGTACTTTATTTTTCCTTCTTAAAATTATTTAAAATCATGGCTACTACAAATTCCTTCTTATTGGCAAATCTATTTTATCTTTTTCTTTTTCCTTGACCAGACTTCCTCAGGAACTTGGGACTACCTTGGCTAGAGTGCAGGCGAGTATTTCTTTGTTGGTCTTTTGTAGGGGTGTCAAAATGGGCGGGTTGGGCTGAAATTGAGAATATTAAATTAGGTTGAAATAGAAGTTAGGTTGGTGTCTTGATCCGTCCAAGTTTACTTTGGGCTCAAATGGGCTAAAAACGGTTTGGATCTTGACCCGTCCAATTTGACCCGATTAATCTCAATAATTTAACATATTAATATATAACTTTTATATTCACAAAATTGAATTTTAGCTCAAGATTTTTTTTTTTTTAAAAAAGTAACAAATGGATAGATAAACTCTAAAAGATGTTAAATTAGATAATAATCCATGCCTTAAATATAGAAACATATCTTAATAAAAAGTTCTAAAACGGGTTAAAATTGAAGATTAAATTGGACTCAATTGAGGATTCTCTTCAAATGAGTTATGCTTGAATGAGTTGATTGAACCCAATTCAAATTATCTTGAGCCAACCTTTAAAATTCCAAGCGAATTACTTATGTTTGGATTCATTTTTGACACCCCTAATCTTTGACATCTTTCTTTTTTAAGTTTGTGGCCAAAACTAGTAGCAGTATTATCAAAAGCCAAAAGCGTAAAAAGGCTCTTAGGTCCATGCAAAATGTAAATAAAGCATGGGGTTTAAAAAAGCCGCAACGGGAGAAAAAAATACAAACATATATGTTTAGTTCAAGACTAATAATTATAAACATAATCAACAAGTATATGATCAAAGAAATTAAACTTTTTTATGATAAAATGAAATATCAATTGTTTAGTGTCACTTCATAAGAGGCTCATCAGAAAGAAAAAATTTATATGACAAAGTGCACATAAAATAAGGTGAAACGTTCAAACACGCTTTAGACCATCAGATTATGTTAACAAGAGATTGTTTGAGACGTAAATTAAAGTTAGAAATTTCTGTCACATTTTTTGTCAAACAAAATGGCAGTTCAAGTGAGGAATCAACTTTAGCTGATCACTTTTTCTACAAGATATACGGGTGTGTTTAGTATAAAGGAAAATGTTTTTCTCAAAAATAAGTAAAATTTTAATTTATTTTGAAATGAATAAGTTAAAATTTCTTGAAGTTATTTAAGAATATTTTTCTCTTTTTTTTGTGTGTGTGGTGGGGTAGAGGGGGAATGTTGAAACATAGAATATTGATAATAAATTGTCTTTGGACATGAAAAGTGGAAATTCCATTTAGAACAAAAACAGATGGAACAGCTTCTTGAAAAGATTCTTTTGCACCTCGTCCTTTAAGGGTAATGATTATTTTTTGCCACTGACCTTCGCTCGCTAGGCAAGGGAGAGAGTCTTATCTTCTTTCATGATTTTGAATTTTGTTTTAAGAGTAATAATTATTTTTACGTGATAATAAAATAAGTGTATCCCATAGCGCATACAGTATTTGAAGCCCACGGGGGTACCATTGTTTTAACATAGACGCTAGCAAAACTTTCATTAACAAATGAGAAATAATATAGTGTTTAGTGGCAAAGTCAAAATTTTATTAAGAGTTTCAACATGTAAACATACAAAAAAGAAAAAAAAAACTGAAGGAGATTTGATCAACATTTACTATATAAATATAAAAAATGATATAAGCAATATAATTTTCTGTCGAAAGAAATTTGAATAAACCCCTCGACCCTACTTGGCATCGCCCTGATCGTATCAAACTAGTCATTGGTGGTGTGAATAGGACGAAAATACAAGTATATAGGTTAATATGGGTGATTGGGTTCTAGCAATACTTAGACTTTACCATTTTTGAAATATCTAAGAGTAACAACTTAATGATCATAAACAAAGTATACGAACTATTGTAGGTTCGATTTCATGATAGCATTATTTCTATAGTAAGCCATTCAAATTAAAATAAAAAAACTAATGGAAAGTGACATTGGGGATTCAATCCAAGGTCACAAGTCACTAGATCACATAATGCAATAGAAAAGTTAAGGTGATATAAATTGATTATAATTTATAGAGAAAATGATAAAAAATGCTTTTAAACTATATAACAGGATTATAAATGTCCTTCATTTATAGTTTGGTTAAAAAATATTTTTATTGTCAATACTTTGGCTCAAAAATGTCCTTGCAGTTAATACTTCGATCCATAAATGCCCCTATAATTACAAAATGAGTCAAAATGCCCTTTTTCGAAATAAATATATTTTTTTTTCTTTTTAACATATCTTATTTCTAATTATAATATTATTAAGGAACACTATTCTTGTTTTCTTTCTTCGCAAATCCTTTAAACAAATAAAAATGTAGGAATATTTTTGTCTGCTATCTCATTTTAATCAATTTAAAAATAAATCTTTCATATACCTTTTCGATCGATAGTAGACATATATATATGTATATAAGATTTAGTATTCTTTGTATTTATAACACGCTAAAAATATTGATATAAAATAAAACATAATTTCAGTTTATTTTTTTCTGAATCAAGTAAGATAAATATTTGGTCAATTGGTTTTGTCACAACATTAATGGAAAATAGTTTTCAGATAAAGAAATGTACCTAATCTATTATTGGAAATAATGAACTTTTTTGATCCATTAATTAATAATAAGGACATTTTTGGATCAAATTACAAACGGGAAACACTTTTGTTCTTTTTGCATAGTTTAAGGAAATTTTTGAAATAAAATATTACATTTTCTAGCCAAACTATAAACGGAGAATATTTTTATTCTTTTCACATAGTTTTTACCCTTTTTCCTAATTTATATGGTTAAGGAATGTACTCTGTCCAGTTTCACATTATATATTGTCTTAATTAAACAAAGCGTGGAGGTTAGGTCAGAACTAATATCGCAAAAGCAAAGTATGTTAGGTCGTAAAAAAGGAAAGAAGATTCTAGGATTTTGGATTCTTTGTCGATTGAAATCGAATTTTGTGATTGTTTTGGTTTGCGTTAGTATATTATTAGTACGTGAATGGGTATATAATTTTTTATTGGTTCTTTATTTTTGAGTTTAAATTTAAAAAAAAATATAGGGTGTATATCTAAAAATTATGTTCACTTTAATTACCTCTCTCTCGACTTCACAATTTAATAATCAAAACCCTTTTAGACACTTTAACAATCCACGTTTGTTTGAGATTCTTCCAAATCAATATGGTTTAGTGGTTCATAGATAATGTTGATTTCTACTTGTAAACCTTTGAACACACAAATTAAATTTATCCGATTGGGAATAATCTGATTTTAAATAAAATGGCAAAAGAGAAGAAAATAAATCTATGGCTTTAGAAGAATTTGACTCATTACAAGTAGCACACAGATGTATACAAATGTGAGTTTACCATTTAACATAATCCCGTACTTTAAGGTTATGAAAATCAAATATAAATATAATTAAATATCTATGTCATTTTTCATAATTTAGTATCTCAATTCAAAATACTCATTTAAATCTTAACTCTCTTTCTCAAACCAAAACAACACATAATTATATTGTATTGATCAAATATTACTTTCATTTAATTTCAGTTCTACTGCTATATGACTTCCAGATTCCATTGTTAGACTTGGTCATCGTGTGAACGAATTCACATTCAACTTTGGTTAAGGTACGCATCCGATAAACTCGAATTTTAAAGTTTATATTCAGATTAATACTTTACAATTTGCATATTAAGATAAAACCTTTGTTTCTTCTTAATTGGCACAAAAACAAACGACCCCCGTATAAAAAAAATACTGGATTAGATTAAACTTATAGCTTAAAAACTATATCCACCTCTAATCTTATGTGGACTTATCTTTTTCGAAATTATTACAAAACTCAATATTATTATCTTATTCTCCGTCTCTAATGCATACACCTGTATTTGCGTGTTTAACTTATAGAGAACATGTTTTCCCTTGTTTTACGTACGGTGCAGCTGCTCCTAGGATTAAATTTACAGCTAAGATCCTATTAGGATTAACTATATTATTACTTTGTTTGTTAAAGCTTGAGTTTATATAGTATTTAATTAAACAAAATAATATTTTGAAATTTATAATTATTGACGGAGTTTGAATTTTCAATAAGGGAGTTCAAAATATATAGAAATAGCCGAAAGAAGTTCAACATCTGCTATATATATATATATATAAAAAAAAAAAAAGAAATTTTAAAATCCCCCCCCCCCCCAAACCTTTATTAAAAAAGCTGCTCTGTCCGTGTTTAATAATCATAAATATGTGATTTAACTTTTTTTTGAATTTAAAGTTTTAAAACATATTTATTAATTTTTTGTGCGAAAAAGTTTACGGTTACCCGTTGCGTTTTCGTCCAATGTTGTTTTTTTTTTTTTTTATTTTTCCAATTAGTCATATCTCAAGAAAAACTGTCCACAGACCTAATGAACCTCTTAATCTTACTGGCTAATGCTGCCATTATTTCATTATTTACTTCATAATTAGTTACACTTTTAATATTTTAATGATTTAAGTTATATATTTTAAAGTAAATTGCGGCTAAAGAAATGCGGTTCCTAGGACTAAATTTAAGTGGAAACTGTACATTCATTGTACAAGCTTATTTTGGACGCAGTTCATGCAGAAATGTGAATTCTTGATTTTTATTAATTCAAATTCTGCTTGAATATCGTTTTTTTAATGCATTCTCAAGAAAATGTACAACAATTAAAAGGAAAAAAGATACCCAAATATTGCTTTCGCAAGTTAAAAGATTGAAATGAGATCTCTTATACCTTTTTTTTTATATATATAATTTAAATAGAAGAGAACAGCTTTTTCATATTTCTTATGTGTAAGAGTAAAAATTCTCTTATAGAAGGACAGAGTAAAAATCTCTTATAAAAGGATATAAGACTAAAAAAAAGTTTGTAACATACTTAGACATATTATACTAATAAGTAATTGACATATTATACTAATAAGTAATTTGCCTTATTTGTCTGAAGTTCCTATTATAATATTCTTTTAAGGCCATATATAGGGTAAAGAAAATATTCTTTTAAGGCCATATACAGGGTAAAGAAAATATTCTTTATACAATCTCAGTTTATAGAAATTGAACTTTTAATTATATGGTCCTTGATGCAAAAATTAAAGTGATCATCTCCGGAAACTAGTTAAAAGTTGCGATTATCCTTATGAACCATCTGATAGACAATTGATATTGCTTAAATGGTAAATATTTTTTATTTTTAATCTTAAGAAATTGTCTCATATTCTAGATTGAGACTATTTTATTTTATTTTTTTTAAAAATAAATTAATTCATAAATTATAATCCGTATACGTATCCAACGACTCTAAGGTACATCATATGGAGGGTCTATTTGAATACATTACAGGTATATTGTCGTGTTTGACTTAAAGATGTATCATTTTAATGGTTTGGTGTATAATTAGTGCTAGGCAGTCATTTAATCGACGGCTCAAAGATGCTTTCCTTTATTCCAGGCCGTCTATTTTATTTTTTATTAATATGAATAACAATTTGACTTTGGATTTCCTCACTTCCTTCTTCATTCCTATAATATATAATTTTAATGTACCTAAAATCATATATATATATATTAATATATTATATACTATAATATAGATATATATCAGTGCGAGCCTGAATTTTAAACTTCACAATCACCTTTTGTTGTGTGTAATATATATTTTACATGGAAGCTGAAAATATATTCAATGAGGTGGGGGCCTTATTTTGTCTAATTGGATTCTATTTTTATATTATAAAATTATAATTATGAATCCTTTGATATTAATAGGTCTGTTTATATTATAATTACGTTATGTTATTACTTTTTTAGAGTAAATTAGAACCTCCGTTGTGTTTCTGTTAATAAAGTGAGATATGAGTGGGTACCCAAAACTATCTGAATAGAAATTGACTCAGTTTATTTAGTTTTATGTGATGCTTGTTCAGAATTTTATTGTTTAGTAACTTTATCATATAAGTTAGATTTCTATTCTAATTCGAAAGTTATGATAGAAGGGTAAATTAATGAAAATGTGTATCGACAAATGCATGTTGTTCTGTTTTATTAACAGTCAAACGTGTGGAAGACAAATATTCAAGCTTGTACCTGCTATTTTTGGTTTGACAATTTTTTTTTTAACTAAAAAAGGATGTTATCTGTATCCATAACAAACATGATGTGTTGCTTCCAAGAAGTTAGCTTGAATCATCCTATTTATATATAATAATGCTTCATGTGTCTTGCAGATTCTCTCAATCTTGGTTGTTACTAGTTGACCTCCATCGATCTTTAGAGAGAACTTACATTCTTTGGTGCTACAAGAAATAGCTTCAAGTAGTGTGGCTGATCAAAGGTTTACATTTCAATTGCATAATCTTTCCTGCACATACTTAATAATAAGATTATTGTCTCCTGCAGAATATATAGACATGGAAACAAGTGAAATAACTAATGATTCAACTGAAGCAATCCCAATCCCATCTCTAATCAAATATATTTACGATGAAATGGATGACTTTGGTATCATAGTAGATGGTCAGCTTGAGCCAACAGGATCTACTTCTTTTGAGAACTCACCTGTCGTGGTAAGTCCTTCTTTTTAGTAAGGCTGCATTCTTCATTTCTTTCTACATGATTCTATCAACCATCTAGACCGACCTGATGACTCATGACATCTTGCAATTGTTTGTGCCTTTTTACTTACTATGCTTACAATTTAAAATCAAGATGTTCCATTCTCGTGTATGTAAGAATGACCACTAGTTTTACTTTCTAGCAGCCTCAGCTTCCTTGTTTTTTATATAGCTATAGATCAAAGTCACATACATGTCATAAAAAATTACCACCTTAAAGGC
This sequence comes from Solanum habrochaites, assembly GCA_027704765.1. NCBI lineage: Eukaryota > Viridiplantae > Streptophyta > Magnoliopsida > Solanales > Solanaceae > Solanum > Solanum habrochaites. The sequence continues at coordinate 26,572,205 of JAKWJA010002494.1, read as the reverse complement.
CTGATTTTTTCGACTCTCTTGAGGTAAAAGTTCTTCTTTTGTAACAGAATTACAAAAGCAAGGAAAAACTAGAAATGAATATTTGTGTGGGGAATTGATTTGCAGATTAATTTCATTCACAGTTTGCTGCTGTCCTTACATGTCACTAGGCCTGTTTTTAATACGTTGCTAACATTTAATACTCTGTATTGATCTTTGTAGGTAACTGAAGCTGCTACTGAACGACAGCATGGAAGGAAGCATTCGGTTTCCATTAGTTTGCCACCCTCTCCTTTGGCTGGTTACTCACCACCGATTCAAAAAAGAGTTGTTTTCAGTGATAATAATGAGATTATATTCAGCAATGTTGACTCTTCTGATTCGGCTACTACATCAACCGATAATAGCACCAGACGTAACAAAAAAGTCAAGTTTTATTCTCACACAATGCCAAGACATACTGCATTTCCTGAGGCACCTGCTATGGGGAAACTTCTCAGCTATTCAGACTTTGCATCAAGGAGTCCCAAGACGATGAAGCAAAGGGATTCAAGGTTCGACTCTTACAAAACATGGTCTGGTAAACTTGAGAGACAAATTTCAAATCTGCGCGGAAAGAATGTGGAAGGACAGCAAGAGTCAAACTCTCGACCAAGTGCAGAGATTGAAAATATTCCTGTAGACCGGTACTTTGCTGCGTTGGAGGGACCAGAGTTGGATACTCTACGGGTAAGATTTTCTCCTTGGGTTTCACCATCCATTTTATTGGTCTGCAAAATGATCACAGATTGTAATGTTGGTAACACATGTTTTTTCCTTTACAGGCTTCAGAGCAAAGTATTCTTCCGGAGGACAAGAAATGGCCTTTCCTTCTTAGATATCCTATTTCTTCCTTTGGTATCTGTCTTGGTGTTAGTAGCCAAGCTATTATGTGGAAAGCTCTTGCCACTTCTTCCTCAACAAAATTCCTCCATATAAGCTTAGATGTAAATCTTGTCCTTTGGTGCATATCCGTGGCCCTTATGGCGGTTGTTGCTTTCACCTATGCTTTGAAAATCATTTTCTACTTTGAAGCAGTTCGTCGTGAGTACTATCATCCCATACGTATTAACTTCTTCTTTGCTCCGTGGATATCGCTTCTATTCTTAGCACTAGGAGTTCCACAATCAGTTACTAAAACCCTTCCCATAGCTTTATGGTACATTCTTATGACCCCAATCTTTTGCTTAGAGCTTAAGATCTACGGACAATGGATGTCTGGAGGACAACGAAGGCTCTCAAAGGTTGCCAACCCTGTAAATCATCTCTCCGTTGTTGGAAATTTTGTTGGTGCTTTGCTTGGTGCATCCATGGGACTAAAAGAAGGCCCGATATTCTTCTATGCTGTTGGATTAGCTCATTATGTGGTCTTGTTTGTGACTCTTTACCAAAGACTTCCAACAAATGAGACGCTGCCAAAGGATCTTCACCCGGTCTTCTTTCTATTTGTTGCTGCACCTAGTGTTGCTTCTATGGCATGGGCAACCATCCAAGGGTCTTTTGATTATGGAGCTCGGATTTCTTATTTCATCGCTCTGTTCCTTTATTTCTCATTGGTAGGCTGAATTTTAGCATTCAAATACACCCTCCTCTCTCTCTATCTATCTATCTATCTATCTATCGTAATGCAGCTAATGCTGAAGCCAGTGCAAGTGTTACTTTTAATTCTGAAAATGTTTGATCGTTTATTCTTGTACAGGCCGTTCGTATTAATTTCTTCCGAGGCATCAGGTATGTGTAATAATTTGCCTTATTCCTGACATCATCTTTGTGTTAGTTTCAAGTAGCTTGTGTGTTTTGTTAACTTCAGGTTTTCTTTGACTTGGTGGGCGTATACTTTCCCCATGACCGGAGCTGCTATTGCTACCATCAGGTATTCAGCTGTAGTTACCAACACTCTCACAAAGTGTCTAGTCGTCATACTTTGCTCTCTTGCTACACTCACCGTAACCGCGCTTCTTGTGACAACTATCATCTATGCCTTTGTAATAAGAGACCTCTTCCCAAATGACATTTCAATTGCAATTAGTGAAAGAAGGCATAAATTAAGTGGAATATGGCATCTCAGTAGCTCAGACACCAAACATATCGAACAATATCTTAAATATGTAGATTCATCGGAGGAAAAAGACATTGAAGCTTCGCTTGCACATCCAAATTCTACTACCATCAACTCTGCCTCAAACCAACTTCCTCAACAATGAGTTATGCAGTTCCATCAACCTTTTTTGTGAAATTCTTAATTAATCAAGTGAGGAACACAAAGAGTTTGACAGTTCCTGTGAAGTTGATATAATAGAAAAGTATAAAGTATCAAGCTTCTTCTAATGAGGAGGTACATTTGTTTTTGTTTGAGTGTCTTTCCAATTTTTTTTACATTTGTATAAACTGTTCGAGTTGAATGTTCCTAGTCATCAAGGTTCTTATATTTGTTTTCTTCTCAAACCCAAAACTTCTCGATTAAGGATGGAGTAGTTTCATCACTACAACACAAACACAATCTATGTTGATCTTTTGATCATATGCTTTCACCTAGTATTAAATCATTTGGTAATTTCGTTGGTAATATTAAATCACTGGCAAGTGATAACATTATTACTTATTTTAATTATATCATGAAAAATTCTTTAATCATTTTTTATATCTTTCGATCAAAATAGACTCAAAGTTAATTGTTATTTTCTCCACCCACTTTAAATAGGTTATCTATACTACACTTACACCCATTGTACTGCTAAAAAAATCAAACATTTTCTATAATGAAAATCCTTTATAAATAAAACTTCATTAACTAACAAATAAATAAATAAACAGAATTTCCACATAATAAGCATTTCAAAAAATTTCATTATATAGTCAAAAATAAAAATATTCACACGAACCAATCACAACTTAACTTGGTATAATATGTGTGCATATATATACAACACAAGTAATATAAAAAAAGATAAAATAAAATAAAGCAAGGTCTCCATCATCAAGCTTCTCCCTTCTAACCTTTTGATTTTCCATACTTATTATCTCATTACATTTCTAAATACAACTTTTTTTTTAAAAAAAAAGATTCAACAATGAAATAATAATCCAACATGAAATATTAAACAACAGTTATTGAAAGATAAAGATAATACGATTGAAAAAGACGCATTGTCTATTGTAGTTTTTGTGTTCTCAATTTGTTTATTGAGTGCATTGGCCAAGGGCATAGTCATTGTTCCTATTTATCCGAAAGCTAAATCTCTTTCTTATTTTATATTAATGTTTGCGTTCTTAAATTTAAGAGGAAAAACAATAATCTTTTGATGAAAATTAAAAAGGATATTATTATGTGTTAGGACCTCTTCATATTTATCGTTTCATACCCTTTCCATGTTTCTATATTATTTGATATACTAATTATAATTTATAAATGAAGAGGTGAAAATTTGTTACAATAGTAGTATAATTATCATTGGGGAAAAAGACTGATTTAGACTTCTGCAAATAATTTAATGTATTTTTAACCCTAAATTAGATAAAGAATAATTGAGATATATTTTAATAATTAAACCAAAAAATGAATGAAAAAATAGAAACCCAAAAATTAAATAATAATGTTTGTATAACTCTATTTAAATAAATGAGGAGAAGTCAAAAAATAAATTCCTACAATAATAATTTTATTATACGACGTCACAACTTATTTTTCTTCTGATTTGTTGCCACTTCCCTCAATTTTTTTTAATAAATCTTCTTCACTTTTCCTTTATTCATGTAAGCACGACATCAACGAATTGTTAGTTACTCTATAGAGCTTATATGATTTTTTTTCAACCTTAAACTCTTAAGTAATATTTTGTACTCTTATGTGACAAAATGAAGAAACAACAAAAAATATTTTATAATTAAATATCATACTTTATTTACTTTACACTATACCTTATTGCATTCTTGAGTTAACATCTAAATTGAGCAAAAATTATAAAAAACACTAATAGAATCTTTCATTCATAAAAAATCTCAAAACTTTCATGTTATCCATATCATGGAGTAAGAAAAGAACATACCTTTTCAGGCGTTGTTGATCTTTTCATTTATTTTGTTATCAATGTCGTAAAGTATAACATAACAATCAAATTCAATAATATTTATTTTCGAAATGGTAAGAAAGATAGTGGAAAATGACTTTTCAAGTTTCATTGAAGTAATAAAGCAAGAATGATGTGGAATTAAGGCAGTACATAAGTGAATAAATAAAAAAGAAGCATGTCACATTACTTTTATTTATATCTAATTTTATTATTAGATTATATATAAAGATACATACGTGGGATATATTAGATTAATAATAAAAAGAAGGTAAAAAAAATAAAAAGAAAAGAATAAATTTATTAAGAGTAAAAATTAAAGAGATGTGAGCAATGAAGAATTACTCCTAGTAATATGAAGAGTTTCGTTGAAAATGTTCTCCCATTAATAAAATATTTATTTATAGTCAGTTAAGTAATTTATTTTATTGAAAAATCTATTGACAAGACGTAGAGATCTCCAGAATATTGAACCAATTTTATGCTATCGATAATGAGTTTTTTAGTTAGTGAAACTTGGTACATTAGATAAATCATTTTGTTCTTGTAATAACTTATTTGTGAATTATTCATGTACCTAGTGTTTGTGTGATGCTTATGTCCTCAACAAATTTATTTTTTTCAAACGTGCATACCCCTTTTTTTGCCAATGATCGTGAGCTATAGCTCACCATCTTTTTAGGCGATCCGGATTTCCGACTTAAAAATGTCAAAATTTCTCATGGAAATCTGTTTAGGCCTTGGCTATGCAGCTGGTTATCCCTCACGGCCATGCCGACCCATTTTCAAGCCAAACGAGCCTCAAAGTGCGTATATCCCCCATTATGTCGATGATCATGTGCTATAGCTCACCGTATCTGTTGGATTTCCGACTTCAACAATGCTGAAATTTCACGTGGACATCTATTAAGACCTTTGATATGCACCCGGTTGGCCCTCATGGGCATGCCGGTCCAATTTCCAGGTCAAACAAGCCCTGAAGCAAACATACCCCCTGTTTTGCCGATGATCGTGTGCTATAGCTCACCATCTTTGTTGGTGATCTGGCCGAAAAAATTAAAAAAACCTAACCAACCCGATGATAACCTTACCAATCGTTATTTTTTTATTTTAGTTTGGTTTGGTTTTAGAAATTTAAAAACCGATTTAAATTAATTTAGTTTTGATTTTAACTAATAATCGAACCATAAACACCCCTAATTCTAAGTACAATCGAATAACATACATTTTATCCCCGAGAATTTCTTTAAATAAATATTTTTTTGCCAATTTGCTCACTTTCATATTTTTAATATTATAAATATAAAGTTGTAGTATTTATAAATTTATATAATTTACCATTTACTCCATTTTTGTACTTCTTAATTTTTTCATTTTTATTATTACGACATCAGAAAATGTAACATAAAAAACAAAAAGAATTAAGGAAAAGAAGGAATGTAGGACAGAAGGGAAATAGACACCAATTAAAGTCTTGACTGTAGCATAAAAGAATTAAATTATTTTTATTTCTATTTTTAACTTTTTTGATGACTTCCCTAATTTTTCTGTTGCTCATTTCTTTTTGTCCCCTTTTCCCCCCCTCTAATTCATTTTCGAAGATCAAATTGTGTTTCTTTTATTTGTTTTTTTTGTAAAACAAAAACAAAAAAAAGGGTTATGTAATGTAACACTTTCTCTGTTTGGGCAATTTTTACATAATAGCACTAAAAAATTTATATTTGTATTTTACCACAAAAAACAAAGTTGGCATAATTGCGCTCATAGAAACATAAAACTTATAATTCGCTATACATAGACAGTTGAATCAATTTTATAAAACGAAGTGTATCAAACAAGAAGAAGAAAAGACCACTTGGGCCGAGAACTGTATAAAAACGAAGTGTATAAAACGAATTGTATTCTCATAAGTGTATAGAACGATTATATACATTTGATTTATAAATGAGGAAAGATCGAAAGACCAAAGCTATTGACAAAAGAAAAATACAATTGAAAATGATCGAATTGTATAAATGAGAAAGATACAAATTAGAATACATTTGAAAATTGGTATAAAACAATAAAGAGATAAAACAAAATAAATTGGACAGGAGAATATTTGTTTGTATAATTATTATGTATAGTTGACGAATATATATATATATATACTTGCATGTGTATATACATGTGTCTCACGCTTTTGTACAAAACCATAAATGAATTTATATATTTCGCTTCCTGTTTTTATAAGTAGAAAGGCGAGGGTGGCAAGCAGATTTGGGAGTAGTGGTGAGTATGAGATCTGGAAGGGGGAGGAGAGGAACAAAAATAGATGTACTTTACAATTTTCTTTGCTTTATACAATTATAAATAATTTTATACACTTGTTTTGTAATAAAAATTGGAGGAAGCGAGCGAGAGATTGGAGGATAGTGGCGAGCGAGATATTGGGAAGAGGGCGTCTGGCAATTTTTTGCAAACGTTTTGCTATGGACACAATTAAATCAAACCCTAACTATCTGCTTCCATTTCCTTTTAGGGTCATAATTTGCTATGCTGTACAATTGTTCCCTTCTCTTTTCATTTTCTTTATCTTTTTAATCTTTCGTTTGTTCATATTTTTCATCAAGATAAACTTTCAATTTTCTTTCTTTTACTAATTTTGCTCAAGTTGTGAATACATCTATAAAATATAATGCCGTATATATGATTACATTCACAAATTTACATAGTTTACATTCTATATATCATATATAATTAAATATATAAAGTTTATATAGTTTGCATTCGAAACATCTTCATTTTACTTTTTTTTTGAGCGTCATCCAATTTTTCGAAATTATAAAGAGAAGAGAATTTTTTAAACAAAAAAGATAAGATAATACAAATTAAAACGTTTTGACATATTATGCTAGGTTTTTTTTTAATTTGAATTTACAATAATTCTGGATATAAATTGAATTATATTTCTCATATAATTAAATATAAAAATTTATGCAATTTATATTTGGAATATCTCTCACCTTTATGTGTAGTCGCGATCCCAATTTCGAACAATAAATTGTTTGCTTTACAGAACCGGAAAGCACTAAACTTTATGTTATTAGTGCCATGCTTGTTTTGGGAAATTAAATATAACAACTAAAATTAAAAAGATATAGAACTGAGACGGAAAGTACGTAGGAAAAATATCATATGTTTACCAATTAAAAATGAAACTTGAAAAGGAGAAGATGAATTAATTTTTACCAGATCGTGGTATTAAAACCAGAAATGTTACTGATTGTATAATTATTCAGAAACACGAATAAACTGAATTTATCGAATCATAAGCCAGATTAAACATAAATTTATTTCAGACAATACTTAAAACAAACGTACAGAAACTGAAACAACTCTTTTTAATTTGAAATAAGATCAAGTCCACTGAACTCACAGTGTCCCCTTAAGGAAATTATTCATCTCTATTATCCGATGTTTTGATTTGGAATAATACCTCCCAGGTAAAATGAGCTTCATCACTAGAGTGTAGATACCAAAAATTCTACTGTCAGCGAATCAATCCACAGCAGGAAAGTACACGAAGAACAATGTGTTTAGAATAAGAAGAAAGATCAGAAAATTTCGTTTGAAAATATCCTGAAGATTGAGTGGTATTTATAGGCAAGAAGAATATGTTCTAAAAGGTTGCAATCCTTTCAGAATTGACACGACAATTAATGAAAGTTTGCAACATTTCAAATGGTATTGACTTTTCTTGAAAGTTGCTACCTTTCAGAACAATACTAGCGAAAATTTTAAATAAAATGGAAAATAAAATGGGTCACAGATCCGAGTCGGATCGAGTTAACTAAAAAGTTGAAAACATTCTGTTATCAACTAATTAATATAAAATATTATTTGGCCATTTAATTAATTAAATTTCAAATAAATTTGTCCAAAAAATTATCTCTCATCGATCAATTGCCAAGCGAAGGGGAAGATGAGCGACGACACGAACAACGGGCGAGGGGGGTCCTCTTTCCAACCTTTTAACATTAATAGGAGGGTTATGTATAAACTCTTCTATGTTCCTTGTCATACCGCTGAGGGACACTGTCTTTTTTCATTAAAGCATAAGAGGACTTTTGAAGTTCCCAGCTTCAAAGTTCTCAACTTTTCAACTTCCCCTCGTTCCCTCATTACCATCAATTTGGTAATACAAACAATCACCCACCTTGATGGGATGGTTTAAACATAGGGAAGATGCACTAACAATGGTGTAATTTACAAGCAAGGAGTAATTGCTTGGATAAGTAGGTTCCCCTTGGACTTTTCTTAGTGAACATATTGTGGATATACTCGGTTTTCAATCGGTTAGATGTGATATCTTTGAACCGTCGAGCTTTGGTGATACCTAGACAAACGTATGTCACATAATTAACCTCCTTTACTGTTTAGTTTGCTTCTGACGGTTGTGTTCGTTTTAGCCATATGAACACATCCTGGTTTCATGCGTGTATAGAGAAGAGGCTTTTGACTAAAAATTCCTGTGGAAGCGGCTTCCACCTCACACTCAAAGGTGATTTTAAACCGTTGTATCTCGAGATACACTATTAGGTCAAAGTACCAAACTTCTAGCAAATCATTAAAATTCTTAAGCTTCTTTCTTCATAACACAAGCCTGAAAAGTTGAACTTTTTCCTGAACATTGTCTTCAATCATGAGAATGAATTGAGTTAATTGACAATGTCGAAACCGTAGCCACACTTTATTTTCTCCTTGAATCTAGCTCTTGGTATCTCCAGTCTACTAGATAGGAGTTTAGAGTTACCGTCATGTGATTTGTCCGAAGCCCGTAAACCCATTTACTTAGATGATCTTTCAACGGCATATCTCACTAGGCCTTTCGTTAGGGATTTGACACATTATCGCTTGACTTTACATAGTCAATTGTGATAATCCAATATTAGAGAGAAAAGTGTCTGACTGGTTAGGTCTCAGTCGTAATGACGAACTTCACGTTGTACATAAACGCTCCTGCCTACCTATTGCTGATTGACTATCGCAATGTTGCAAATTAGTCCCAACAATTTGGGCAAGACTGAATATCCTATAGGAATTTCGGAACCATTAGCATTTCTTCACAGCCTTATCCACAAGCAATGAATTCAGATTCCATGGGGAGCGAGCAATACAGGTCTGTTTGGACGATTTCCAAAGAGATTGCTCCTCCATCAAGTGAATACATTAACCAACTCGTGGATTTTATATCATTTGACCGGTGAATTCCCCCCCCCAAAAAAAATTTTTGCATCATTAAAGCCTTCAATAACAGCATGAGATTTATTATAATGCCAAAGACTATGTGTGTATATTAGATAAACACCAACACACATTTTCATAGCCATCATGAGTTTTGATTCGGATACTAGTGTGTACCAACTTAGTTACTAATAGCATGACTATATCTGGTCGCGCTTGCAATTCATAATATACATAAAATTTCCAACACGCCTGGCATATTTTTTTTTTTTCCCCAATTCAGAGTCACTTTTTGACTTCATCTTTTTAAATGTACAACTTAAAATAAATGGAGTTTTGATAATATTGAAAATTCAAAGAGTGAAACTTATCAATACTTTTTCAACTATAGAGATTGAGATAATGATAGTCCCTGGGGAGTTTCGATATCCTGAACCCTTATGATTCAAATCAGCAGCTCCTAAGTCTTTCTATCGAAAACTTGTTAGACAACATGCGCTGAGTAGCATTTATATCGTCAGGTTCTTACTCATTATCAATGTCATTCAACATACAACAAACAATGACTTTCATGATCATAAACATTTTCAATGAAACACATTTATACATTCGTTAATCTTGAATGCATTGCCAACATGTTTGGTCAAATTAGCATGCCATTGTTTGGGGGCTTCTTTTGAGTCCATTAAAGTGAATCACAAGTCTTGCACACTTTCTTTTCTTTACCAGGAACTATAAACCATTCAGGTTTTCCATGTAAATCTTCCTCCAATTCTCCCCATTTAAGAAGGCTGTCTTTACATCCCTTTGGTGGATTTTAAGATCATGCACTGCTGTTAGTACTATTAACATCTTAACGATGTTATCCTGTACTAGAGAGTATGTGTCAAAGTGTCCCAGACTTCCTTTTGTGGTACTTATTGACTACCAGTCTAGGACCTTTATTTTAAATTAGTCCCATCAGGTTCATTTTCTTTTAAAGATCCACTTTGATCATAAAGGTTTATTTCTGGAGGAAGATCAAGCAATTCCTATGTGTGAGTGTTTAAAATTGATTTCAATCTCACGGGACTGCTCTTTCCGATATAATTGACTCTGAGAAGCAGAAAAAGTGCTTAAATGTGTGAGGCTCCATTTTCAAGCAATTAGTGATACAAATCTGGTCGAAAGAAGCAGTTTTTGTTGCCGAGTACTACGCCTAGATTCCTTACTAGTAGAAGAGTTTGCTCATGATTCTTCTCGTGGTCGTTTAGGTCTTTCACTTGTGACTCACTTTCAGTTTATCGGATAAATATTTTTAAAAAAATCTACATTATTAATTCCAATTATCTATTAAACATGAATCTTGGATTATCAGATTTTGAACCGTTCAAAAATCGACAGACTGTACTATCACAACATACCTAAATAAAGACACAATCTATTATTTTGGGTCCAATTTTAACCCTCTCGGTAAAGGAACCTTACCTGGTAAAACACCCCACACTTGACAATTTCAAGTTAGATTTTCTTCCTTTCCACAACTCATATGGAATTGATGTTTTGTTCCATGGGGTACTCTATTGAGTATTTTATGAGCTTGTAAGGATGACTCCACCCAAAGGTTTCACGTGAACCAGAATTAATCATTAAGGCATTCAATTCATTTTCTTTTAATGTTCTGTCTTCCGTTTTGCAAACCTTTGAAGTGGTATATAAGGATGCAAGTAGTTTGATGAATAAATACCATATTCCAAAACATATCTCTGCAGAGGAGAATTCATATTCTCCACCCTATCACTCCGCATTATTTTATCCTTAGTTCAATTGTTTCACTTCATTTGTGTATTGCTTAAATGATCAAATGCTTCATCCTTACTAAGTAAGCAAATTATTACATAAACAAAAATGAGTGCAGTCATCAAAATTAGTTATAAAAATTACTTTCCCACCACGAGATGGTGGTGACTTCATGTCGCATATATCTGTGTGAATTAAGTTTAAAGATTTTTAGGAATTTCGTCAACGACTTGTAAGGATGTTTAACAAAACTTTACTTTTCACACAAATTTCGCATTTCGACACTTATCGACATTTTAAAATCAGGCAATACTTCTAGATTAAACTAATTTTCGCAGGGCTTTGTATAATTTACATATCCAAACGGGCATGCCATAAATCACTGAACGCAATAAGTAAACAGAAGCGAATTTTAATCTCCTGTCAACAACCCATACATTTAGTTTGAATAGACCCTCATTGAGGTTAGCCCCTTTCCTATGAACATTTCATTCTTATATTACAACTTTATCACTAACTAGGACACACTTAACCGTTCTTAACGAGTAGTGCAAGCAGAAACTAAATTATTCCTAATAGTAGGACATTGCAGAACATGTTCAAAGTCAACACCGTGCCGAATGTCATTTCAATATTACTTCCCAGTTCTGCCCCCAATCCTTGTTGTTGTGATTTCCCATGAATAAATTTTATTGTACACAGCAGGAACAGGAGTGATGTTGCAAAGGCTTCTTTCGACAGAGCAATATGTCTAGTGGCCACCTGAGTCGAGAAATCACTCTTGAGATTTCCAACTAAGTTATCAATTCGATATCATTGCACACAAGTCCGAGTATTCTTCCATATTTGTCACGATTTTTGCTGGACTTTTGTCTTTGCCTTGTTTTTGTCCTTTCTTGGAGCATGACCAATAGAAGACCTAGACCAGCCTTAACACAATTGTAAAACGTTGCCTTTTTGAATTTCTGCTTGACTGTTTCGACTTCTGCCCGTGGACTTCTCTCTTTTTGGAATTTGGTAGGAGCTCTTCAACAATATTCAAATCTAATGATTGTGGAAATCTACGCGAATTCTTTCGGTGTTTTTGTTATCTCCTCAATCTTGAGCCGAATCACAAGATTCTTCAAGCTTCATTCTTTACGCTTGGCTTTAGATAATTCTTGAAATGTTCCCCAAAAGGAGGCGCAATTTTCGATCATTTTGCATCACTTGAACAACTTCATTTAACTACCATATCTTCAGCCATCAATCATGGAGAATAAGTTAAAGTTCTTGCCTTGTGATCACGGTTTACTATCTACCATTTTATGTCTAAAAACTTTGCAACCACAAACTTTTTCAAGCATGCATCTTCTGTCTTATATTTCTCTCAAGGGCATCCCAAAACTCTTTTGAAGTGTTTATTGCACTATAGACATATAAGAGCATCTCTAAAGCACTTCAAAATAGGCTTACATAGGAAGTCTGACTGTTTCCAGGCTCAATAATCATGAATTCTTCCCTGTCTGGCATATATCAGCAGGAAGGAAATGAAAGTCTCTTCAATGTAAATTTCTGCAGAACAAGAGTTGGGGAGCCAGAGAAAAAATACTAGTTGCTGCCATCCTTTGAAATTCACACCTGGAATTATCCGGTTTCTCGCTTGTGGTACAAGAGTTCGGGTTGTTGCAACAACAGCCACTTGTAACACCAGTGTTTCCATTCATAATCAGAAATCGAAAAACAAAAATTGATACATTAAGTAAGCAATAAACTATAAATGCAGACTTAAAGCGAGTTAAAACACGAAGCAGATTTGTCTCAACAGAAAACGCAGATTTAAAATTAATCCTTAAGATTGTTTACCAATCTGTGTATTAAAACCAGGAATTATGATTGTATAAATTTTCAGAAAAACGAAGTGAACTGAAAGTTATTCGAATCAGTAAGCAAGATGAACAAAAAATTTATTTAGAAAAGACTTTAACAAACGTACCAGAAACTGAAAACAATCTTTAAGTTTGGAAGAAGACAAGCCACTGAACTCACAGTGTCCCCGTTAGGAAAAGTATTCCCTCTAGTATCCGAGTTTGATTGGACTATAACATCCCAGGGGTTAAAAATGATCTAATCAGTAGAGTGTAGATACAAAAACTCTACTGTCAGCGAACAACCACAACAGAAAGAAAAGTACACGAAGAAAAATGTGTTTAGAATAAGAAGGAAATTCAGAAAATTTCATTTGAAAATATTCTGAAGAGTGAGTGGTATTTATAGGCAAGAAGAATATGTTTTGAAAGGTTGCAACCCTTTCAAAATTGACACGACCATTAATGAAAGTTTGTAACCTTTCAAATGGTATTGACTGTTCCTGTTAATTGGCCATTTAATTAATTAAATAAATAATTAAAATAAATTTTGTCCAAAAAATAATCTCTCGATCGATCATTTGCACAAGCCGAAACCAAAGCGAGCGAGCAATGACGACAGCCCGAGGGGGGTCCATCTTTCCAACCTTTTTAACAATTAATAGGAATATTTATGTATTTAAACTCTCCTATTTTCTTTTCCATTACCGATGAAGGACAATTGAATTTTTTTCATTAAAGCATAAGAGAACTTTTGAAGTTCTCAACTTTTCAAATTCCTCTCCTTCCCTCTATTTCCCATCAATTCTTTCTACATATCCAACAAACAATGCAAAAATAAAGTAAAAATAGGCTTTCAGCAAATGAGGTAGTTTTTATGGATTTGAAATAATATTAAATGAGTAAATAAATGGTAAGAAATTTAATTTGAATATGACTTTTGATATGTCAATGTTTGTAAAAGACATTTTTACACATTTAATATGACAACGTTTGTGGAAGACGTTTTTAAACAGCAGTAATAAAAACGACACTTACATTAATCTCTCATATTTAATATATTTTTGTAATTTGTAATTTTTTTAAAAATTTAATAATGGAAAGAAAAAAATTGAGAAGATAGATAAATGCATTTTCCTAATCAATGAGGCATGCCACATCAGCGGGCTTATGATCCTCATTTATATAAATATATAGATTACATCACGTTGATTGTCTAAAATTTATATTGGCGCAAAACAAAAAATAGAACTATAAATAAATTAAGGGGAGAAATTCTCAAGCAGCTAAGCCAAAGAAAGGATTCTCTAACAAAAAGGAGTTATTTAGTTTAATACAAACTCAAATTTTAATTTTTAAAGAATTTATTTGAACCAGGTATTGGGAAAAAAAGTGACTCCTTCTGTAAGATATTTTGAAACTTACTTTTTTTTTAATTTTTCAAAAGTAGAGGCGAATCTAAAATTTGTAAATTTTGGTGACTAATAACTTAAATTATATTTTTAAAAATAGGGCTTTAGTTGAATTCAAATCCTGATCTCCCAGGGGTTTACTTTAACTTAGATTAACAACACAAGGAAAATTATTTACTCCTCAATCCTCATGGGTGCATGTATATATATACTAGTTTTCGAGCCCGTGCATTGCACATGTATTCCAAGCTAAGTAATACTTTATTAAAATAGTATTAGAATTAAGGTGTGATGAGTTATTTATAGCGTTGAAGAGAGAGGATTACATTTTGCCTAAATTAACTAGGTCCTTAATAATTGAATTTAATAGAAATAATTAGTTAAAATGTATAATATCAAATGTAAAATGACAAGCCATTAAGATCAACATGCTTCGTGCGTTGCCACATCAAATTAGACAAAAAAACTTCAAACAATGAATTAATCCTCTAAAATACAAGTTCATCTACAACATATCATCTCATATAATAAAAATTATATATGGTAATTCATGCAATTACACATTCAAGTATAACCAGAATTAAAACTTAATAGCATAAAGAAATAACTTTTACTAATCAACATCACCTGGGGGTAAACTACCACAAAAATACCTAAAAAAGGAATTTGATTGAAGAGTAAAAATATGTCTTTAAATTTTATGAAACCATTCAATTTGATAGGATTTATTTAGTTTTTAATTACTTTAGTTTAAGATATTCTATTATCTAATAGTATAGCTAGGTAGATACATATTAAAACCTAGAATATACTTTTTTTCCTTTAAAGCTTGTAGCTCTAAACATGCAATCACATTTATTCGTAAATTTGAGATATTATTGTATTTAACACGAATAAACATAAAAAATTGGTACATTAAAGTAAGTCAGAGATGCAGAGAATTTCCTTTCGAAGTGATAGAATAAATCAAATAAAATGATACGTTGTAAAAATATATATAGTGTATATTTGTGGCGCATAGTCACCACAAAGTGCGTACCATTTAAAAGAAAAAAATAATTTAGAGTTTTCTTAGATTTTCAATTCACTCTAAACAATAATCATATGACGGGTATAGTAGTATTCCATGCATAAGTATTCGGGACTTGGGGTCAAAAGGATAAAACAAACAACCAACCACCTAAAAATAAAAGCAAAACAAAAAATAGACCAAATATAAAAGAATAAATATATAATAAAATCTATAAACAGAACATAATATATGTGTGCATATGTAGATTTTCTTTCATTCAACATCACTTAAACCTTGAAAAATGGCAACAGATATCAAATGATACAAGAAGCAAAAGAAAAGTAAAATCGAAATTAAAGAATCAAGAGATACAATAATGAAATGTGACTAATTTTTTTTAAAAAAATAATCTCTTTTTTTATTCCTCACACCTTGATAATGAAACTGATGAAAATTCTTTCATATCATCAACATTTCCATGGTTCATTATCCTTAAAAAAAAGCAAAATAAAAAAAATAACTAAGATTACTTCATAACAAAATTTACATAAAAGTACCTTTTCATGAAGCACACAAGTGTATTTATAAGTTAATAAATATATAATGTCATACAGAAACTCAGAAGTCATGCTTAAAAAAAAAACTGAAGTCATACAAATAACTCTTAGGTTCTTCACCATACATGCACTTGCAATTAATTTGTAATTATTTTTTTAGGCTAATTCATTATACAATATAATTAATAATTATTTAATTTTCATGCTAATAAATAACTCATAATCTAAAAAATAATTGAAATATTATTACTTAATATTTAATTAATTAGGTTTTGAAAATATTTTAATTAATAATAAGGGCAAAACTGTAATTCAACTTTAAAGACAAAATCTTCTCACTTATAATAATATATGATATATGATGATTTGAAGATATATGATATATAGACCGAACTCATAAGCAAATTCCTAAATTTGTTGGATTTTTCCGTTCAGGTACCTCAACTACGCCATTTTCCTATTGAATCACTGAACCACCCATAATTTGTTCCTTTTAAACATTGTTGGCTGATTTTGATCGGCTTCTATATGGTACAATGCTTCAATTGCGGTTTCGTTTGTAAGGATTTGGATGAAGGAATGAAGAATAAAATTGTGTGTTCGTATAATTGTTTTCTAATGTGTTTCAAAGACTTGAAGATAAAAACACCACATTATACTTGAACATTTTCACTGTCAATGGACTAATTAATGAGTTCTATAATAACATATGTATCTTCTATCAATACCTTTCACAAAATCTGGTTCAACATCAATCAGCGGTGTTTAAAAGGACCAAATTATGGGTGGTTCAATGATTGAATAGGAAAGTAACATAGTTGAGATACCTGAGAGGAAAAACCTAACAAGTTCAGAAATATGTTTATGTATTTGGCCCCATATATATATATATGTTAACGAATGGACCAATATGAAAATGGTTCACCTCTGTTCAAAAGCATACTATGGAGCTTTTGTTACTTGGTCATTGGTGCAAAAGACGAGGATGACTGGTATAAATAGATTTGAAATATAATTTGTATTCTTTTCAGGATTACACGTATATTATAAATTAATAGAACTTTAAATCTTTTCTTCCGTAGATAGAAATAATTCAATAGGCGATCATATTCCACAATCATGGTTGTTAAAGAAAATAATTAGGAGGAATGTCAAAAAGACAGTAAGAGACTAATTTGAATATAAATATTGAATTTAGACTAAAGTTAGTGATTTGATAGAAATGGTAATTGAAGCCCTATGCTCCTCCGTTGGTTCAAAGAAACAAAAAGTCAATACACGACCATAGTCCTTATGCTAGAATTTCATGCTTTGTAGAATCATTTTCTTAAGGCCCCAACAATATCATCAATCATCATCTTTGAAAATAATGATGCTTCATCCTTCGTTTTGAAAATTTGTAGGTACATGTAACTTTTTCTTGTTATATTAGAAGCCTGATAAAGATAAAATATTATTTTAAAAATATGTATGAACTTGGTTTTGGGGGACATTTTTCATGTGAATTTCATTTGTATATTGTTTATGTTGGGCATCTAAAAGGGAGGAGTTGAAATTACTTAGTTACATACAAAATGAATAGGAAAAAAAATATATTCACAATCTTTTGTAGTCGTATCAAAGAAAAACAATTTGATTTTTCCACTAGTAACATTATCAATTATTTTTATGATAATGATATAAAATGAACTCAAAAATTCAAATTTGTTTGAAGTTGATACATGTATTATCAATATTTTAAATTTTAAAAGCCTTCTAGATATATAAATATTATGACATTTTTAAAAGTATAAATTAAAATTTCATAATTAATAAATAACGTTACATAATTAAAAACAAAGTATAAAAATATCATTACATATGTGACTTTACAAAGCAAAAAAGCAAGACATTTTCCAAGTCGGAAAGTGATTGTTCCTTGAGAGAAAAGGGGAAAACACAATGTGAGTCATTAAGATTCTCTGTCTCCTCAAAACTTTCAACAACACAAACAAAATATTTTTCATACTTTTCTCGTCTTTTTTTCTTCTATATATTATTCAAGTAGACTTTCATTTCTTCCTTGCTAGTACTGACAAAAACTTCACTTATTAGTCATCACCTGAAATAGACAAATTTAGTTTTAAGTATCAGTATAATGAATAAAGTATGTATATTTACGGCAATTATTATGATCTTAAATATTTATAACCAACACTATAATATAAATTTTGTTAAAAAGGGTTTAATTAGTGATTTAGGATACAATAACCTAAACTCAATAATTGCTTAATGTTTTTATAGAAAAATTTACTGTCATTAAATGTCTCTTTTATTTTAGTGTATAATAATTGTAGTTTATAACTATATATTAATAATTCTTAGTACCAAACTAATAGACATATTACTAAGAAAATGCTTTTTTGAACCTTACTCGATCCAAAGTTTTAGTTCATGATAAATTGTAAAGAATGTAACGTATGAAGAAAATACAACTCACTTCCCTTAACTGTGGCGACATGGACAACGAAAAGGAATAAAAAATTACTTACATTGAAAAACTAAATACAAATTAGAGCAAAACCAAATAATTACCACCTTGTGCCAGATGAGAAATCGCTCAAAATGAAATATTTATGAATTTGATTAAGGAAATTGAAGTTAGACTCTGTATATTTTCTTATTAAATAACTCAATAAAATATAAAGAAGAAGTTGATGAATATGCCATACCATTAATAGTTCTTTTGCAATGAAGAACAGCTTCATAAATAGATGCGTCAGAATCACAAGATCTACGCCAATCTTCTTCAGAATAATTAGCTATACTTGTCCTTGGAGTCAAAGTTGTACCTTCAGAACTTTCCCACTTTTTCATTAACATTGCTCCCTCCACCACCCTTGTACTAGTACCACTTTTGCATCCAAAACTCATTTTCTTAAAAAAATCCAACAATTTCTGAATTATTGAAGATCTCTTATCCGCCTCCATATTGGACGATTTTTCTTGATCAGGTATACGAAAATCATGTCGATTAACATTAGAGAATCTCTTAGATGGAGGAAGTGAAGGATCCATTTCAATGAATGCCGATTCTTCTTCTTCTTCCATATTGCTATTGAAATTATTTGCTAATATCTTCGGATAATTGTCCATTGACAGTCGCTTTGATTTTTTCAACAAGATGAAGGGATCTCAACTCTCAATCTCATCAACTTTTACATGGAAAAAGTTAAGTTATATGGGGTCGCACTACGTAGACAATTTTTAACGTGAAGTTTGTAACTATTATTATCTACTTAATGAAGATTGTATAATTTAATGATTTTTTATGATTCCAAATATAGATAGTAAAACCTCCTCAAATCAATAATGTAAATCTTATTAAATTATTGAATTTTAAAATTTTATTATATATAAAATTAAATACAATATATATGTATGTATGTGTGAGATTCATTGTAAAAATATGTTCACTATACATAATCTTCTTTCTTTCTTAATGATTAAATATTATTCATCGTATATTTACTAAAAAATATTCAGTGTATCATAGTGATCAGAGGATAAATTATATGAACAACCAGGGAAATTTCTTGAAATTATATAAAAAATGGCTTTTTATTTAAAAAGTGTCATAAAATCAATAATGACATATCAAATGTGTAAATCATTATGTGATTACAAAAGAGATCATTCCACGTGGACTCAAAAAGATTTGCAGTCTTGGTACCATCAAAACTTTTGAATGCAATAAGAGAAGTTAGAGGCTTCAACTAAATTTATATTTTAATAATAAAATAAAATACAATAGAATCGTATTTTACTAAATTGTCTTAGATATATTTATATTTTAAAGAATTATTAATTTATAATATTAATGAAATTATATATTCATATAGGGGTGTTTTTCAAAAATACATTATCTTATTATCTTGTCAGAATTAATATTTTTTTCATGAATACCAAGGTCAGACCGTAAGGAAACTATTATTTTAGAGAAATATAATTTATGAGACTTAGTTTAAGATATTTACTGTATTACTAGTGTCACGACCCAAAAACGAGCCGCGACTGGCACCCACATTTACCTCACTATGTGACGCGAACAACCCAATTAAACCTTATCATTTCAATTTAATAGCGACATATAAAGTACTGCGGAAGACTAAACTATAAATAAAGACCAATTCAAAACTTCTAAAATTCAACATCCATATTCCCACAAAATCTGGAAGTCATCACAACAAGAACATCTATGATCAAATCTACTAAACTACGAAGTATTCTAGGAGCTAACAAAATCAAAGCTAGTCTATGCCGAAACTTCAAAGGACAAGACATGAGGAAGGAGAATCCAGTCCAAGCTAGAAGCATTAGCTCACCCTGAAGATCCGGTGTGACGCAAGGATGGCTTGTGAAACTTACTTGTTGAGTAGAAGATGACGGCCAAGTTTGCTGCATCCACAAATAACAAAAGAAAACAAAAAGTAGGGGGCTCAGGACAACCACATAGTACTGAGGACGGTATTATCGGCCAACTCAAAATAGAAGAAACAAGTATATATCAAGTAAACATCATAAAATCAAAACTATTATCCTTAGCTGCAGCATTTACAATACACATAATCCTTGGTTACAACACAAGGCACATCAATGAGGACTCACGGCCTCTCATCATACTCGTTTGGGAAACTGTTATTAGATTGAGTATATTAGTATCTTTACAAGATCATTATATTATTCACTCTCCGGCGGTACGTGACCACTCCGATCCGAATTTATCCTGGCTTGGAACGTGAACAATCCGATCTTATTCTATCATCTGGCTGTCGGAACGTGACACCCGATCCTCATATTCTATCCTGGTACCGGAACGTGCACCCGATCCATATATCTATCCTGGTGTAGGAACGTGACACTCCAGATTCCTCATATTCTATCTGCGGTATCGGAAACGTGGCACCCGATCCAATACTATCCTGGTGTCGGAAACGTGACACTCCGATCCTCATATTCTATCTGGTGTCGGAACGTGAAACTTCCGATTCCTCGTAGTCTATCCTGGTACGGAACGTGGCACCCGATCTCTATTTCTATCCTCCCTAGATGGTACCGGAACGTGGAACCAGATACCCTTAAATTCATTCAAGCCTTCTTTACACAAGGCATATATTCTCATTATATAATTATCAGCCTTCTTTTATTACCAAAGGCCTCTCATTAACAAGTGAATTCGGGTTTCGTCAAGAGTTAAGATTTTAATAGCTTCATCATGCTCTATTTTATCACAATGTCATGCATTTATATATATAAGATCACATAATGATACACGCCACTTAAGCATATAGAAGACTTAATAATACTACTCAACAATTATCATTTCGCTATTAAGAGTTTACACTACGGATAGTGTAAAAGAAACATACCTCCTCAACCGGAAGATAGTTGATCAAGCAAGCCAATTTCCAAAGCTTTTGTTTCTCTTCGTTTCCCTCTTTCTCTTACTCGTTCTCCTCTCTTTTCTTTCTGTTTTCTTATTCAAACCCGCTTTATTTACCATAATTATTATATTAATTAAGTTTAAAAGATGGAACTAATAATCACTAATTAACTTAAGGTACTCTTTTTTAACCCCCAAGTAATTTTAAGACTATTAACATTAACCCCTATAACTTAGAATTCAAGCAGGAATAGTCAAAAAAGTTCCCTTTAAAAGTATAAGAAATCCGACCCGAATGGGATGCGTAGCCCGTGACGGGCCGTCGCGCAGGACGACGGTCCGTTCTGATGTCGTCGCATGGCAACAGAGACTCGTTTTTAAGTGGTGGCTTTGTGACGGGCCGTCGAGCCTGCGACGTCCGTCTGACACTCGTCACGACGTTCAGAGAGTCGATTGTAGTACCCAATTTCAGATTTTCCAAGTGTTTTGAAACGACACCTCCACGACGGTCCGTCGTGCGTGGACGGTCCGTCGTGGCCTCCGTCACCTCTGCCAGTTTTTCAGAATAAAATCCTGTTTGCTCAAAACGACTAAACAGGTCGTTACAATTTGAAAATAATTAAATTTATTTAAAAATATATAACATTAAGAAAATAAAAAGTCATTATCAATTATATTTTTTAAAAATTCATCCTTATTACCCAATTAATGAAATGTTACTTAAGTTAGATGTCTTTTCGAGAAAACATAAAAGATGTTTTAGAAATGATCTGAGATTATTAAATATCTTCTAAAAATTGTGTGAAAATAAAAAAAAAAAACTGATAATATGAAGCGTATTAATTAATTAATATTAATAAAAAGAATTAAATGAAAGGAGTAAAAAAATAGATAAGCAAACCCCACTTGCACACATGAACATACATTATATTACATCTAAAGCTTACTCTTAATTATACTAATTAATTCTAGTATATTTACAACAACTAAACTTCATAAAGAAGCTATGGCTTTATTTTAATGGACAATAATAGCCAAGAAATTAAAATGTCTGTTAGTAATAAACATGTTGATGCACTCATGTCCACAATCCCCAAACTAAAATAAAGCCATAGAATAATGAAAATTGTACCACAAGCTTAAAAACTACACATTACACGCAAATTTTTATTTTGTTTTATAGTTGAAAAAAGAGGTAGTTACATATTATAATATATATATATATATAATAGATAGATATATTATATATATAGATCTATATATATATAGATATTCAATTATAATTTTTTTAAAATTTGGGTGGATGGAATGGGGAATTTGAATGACATTCCAAAATATCATAATATATTACGTTTTAATTTTGGATACATTGTTTAATATTCATCGCATCTCAGTGTTGGATATCTTATTCAATGTCTCGCTACATCGTGTATGTCTCGATACATCGAGTATAGTGATGTATCTGACCTATACATTGTGTAAAGTGACATATCTGAAACGTTTACGTCCTGGTACATTATATATAGTGATGTATTTGCTCGATACATCACATAAAGTAATGTATCTGACCGATACATATATCACATAAAATCAATGTATCCAAGAACAAGAAAGTATAGAGATTTTATATTTTTTTCAAATAATAAATATTTTTAAAAATATGGTAAAATAAATTGTATATTTAAATCATTTTTCTCTTATTTATTCGTGACCACAAAACAGAGTCAGACCGACATTTAGGTAAATTTTACATATATGGTTTTAAAGTTTTCGATAACAATAAACTTTTTTCACTTTTTTTATTAATATAAATCACCAACTTGAGTTAAGCTAACAAAAATATAATTTAATTTTGCTTACTTTTTGTATTTTATATCGAAAATATAACATAAGTCATATATAGTATTCCAAAATAAGTAAATTGCATTTGAGATAATTTTGAAAATTAAAGCCTCTCAATTTCGATTCATAAATTTGTTGTGGTTTATGATATTAGGTTGTGCCTTCCTTCTTTTTGTTGTTTTATGTACTTATTTTAACTCATTATTATGAATTAAAAGAAATATAATTTACCTATTTTACCATACTAATATACTCATTTGTGTAGTATATTTCATAAAAAAAAAGAACTTTTAAAATTAGCAAAAGAATTCTGTTACAACATCAATGACAAACTAGAACTTCACAAGCTTGACATGCATGGTCCAAAGACTTCAAATATTAAAAAATCAAATGAAGGAGATAAATACAATTGTGTCCACAGGGAAAATCAGTGTTAAATAGAAAAAAATAGGGGAAAATCTCTGAATTAACCTATTACAAAGTTCATAAATCAAATTAAATTGTGGAACATAACTTTTGTCCAAAGTGTGGAGATTTAAAAATGTTACGCGACAGTAATGCCGGCTTGGGCAGTTTCGGTGTGGGAGCGTGTTTCTGATCGAATTTTCATTAACATCTTGGAATTATTGGATTTTACTTTATTCAGGGGTGAAAGTAATAGTTACAATTTACAGAATAGTTGAGTTTTACTTTATTCGAGGGTGAAAGTAATAGTTGTAATTTAATTACAAAAAAACACGTTTAGCTTGTGTTTCAATCTCAATTATCTGCCTCAAGTTTACTGGACTCCATGAGTTGTTAAATTCATAAATTTCATATCTAAACGATTAAGAGATGATTTCCCTTAATCTTGTGTATAGGATGTTATAATATACATGCAATATTAAGAGCCTGTTGGGGCGCCCCATAAAAAGCTTAAAAGCTGGTAAAACTGACTGAAAAGTGATTTTTGACTTATGTAGTGTTTAGCATACTGAAATAACTTATTTAAGCTAAAAAAACTTATTTTAAGACCAAAAAGTAAAAGCTGGGGTATGAGGTGTTTTTCTTTTCTTTAGCTTATAAGCTGTTTTAAGTTGACCAAATTTTTATGGTTTGCCTTTAATATTTTATACAATCTCCAAATTACAAACATAACCTTAAATTCTCTTCTTCCATTTTTCCCTTTTAACGTTTTTTTTTTTGGGGGGACATAAGCAACTCAGCACTGTTATCCAAACACCTAAATGCTTATTTAAAAATAAGTGTCAGCACTTCAAAAGTACTTTTTTAAGTTGTTTTATTAAAGCCGGCATTCCAAACGGGCCTAAGTGGACCTCTGCTAGCTGTTGAATTAATCAATTACATTTCGAAGCAACAAATCCGCCACTTAATATTACAGGTACATTATAAAATCATATATGCAAGATTCAAGCTAGGAAAATCATCTCTCATCCATATAGATATGAAATTTAACAACACATGGGTCCAATAAAGTTGAGGCAAATAATTTCATATTAACAGGATCTGCTGCTTAGCTGTTTGAATTAATCAATTAAATTTCGAATTGCTAAGCAACAAATCTACTTAATATTACTTGTACATTATAAAATCATATATGCAAGATTCAAGCTAGGAAAATCAGCTCTCATCCATCTAGATATGAAATTTACAACACATGAATCTAGTAAAGTTGAGGCAGATAATTGAGGTTGAAATGCGAGCTAAATGTGTTCTTTGTAACTATGACTTTCTCCAGAGGCGGACCTATGTTGACAAACAATACTATTTAGGTAAAATAATTAGTAATTATATCAAATAATATTAATTGAGCACCCATTCTATGTAGTAGTTTTCAAGCTAAAAAAAAATTGAGCACCCATAATAATTTTTTTTTGAATTCGTCACTGATTTTCTCCCCCAAACAAAGCAAAAATCCAATAAAACTTCATACCCGATCAGAAAAACACGTTGCACATAAAACTTCAAAGTCGACACAACGTCGCTAAATATTTTAAATCTCTAAATTTGGGCAAGTCTTACACAGAAGTATAGATCCACAATTTAGTTTGATAGTTTCATTTAGTATGTTTTTTGAGTTAACCATCTACTAATGTAGTCATGGTATATTTATGATATTGTATATAAATATTTAGGTGTATATTATATTTTAATTAACTTGGCTAAAATTAAATGACTATTACGTGATAAAAATTAGAAAATGAGTAGTTTTTGTGTGATAAATTTTAACTTGAATAATTATATATGACGAGTAAAAATATAAATTTTGTGTGATAAATTCAAAATTAAATAATCATCAATGAAATTTACCTTGAAAATTTGTATGCAAATATTTTTGAAATACAAGATGCACATAAACATGGGATTAAAATAATTACTAAATTATATTACCACTATTGACAACAACGAGGTTAGGGAGATCCAAAATTTAAAATTGAATACTTAGAAGTGCAAAAGAAAAAATTGAGAAAGAATCTATAAATTAGAAATAAGGACATGCAAAATGTGATGGGACAACTCAAGGAATTTTGAACAATTTAAAGATTTTTTAAAAAAGCGATTTTCAAATTTCTTGGCAAGATTCAAGTAAAAAAATAAACATTTTTGAAAGAAATTTAATGATTTTACTTGAGAATATTAATTTAAATGATAGATCTGCAATTTTGACTATTTTATTAGTACCTTAAGATAATAATTAATACGTAGAAAGTATAAACTAGTCGTTTTATAAAAAATACTAAAAAGAAATCAAAGATCTATATCACAAGAAGAAATTACCTTAACATAAAGATTGAAATGGAAGCATATCAACAATCAATAAAACTTCTATGATATCTACGTAATAAAAAAAATGATTAAGAAATTATTAACCTCTCGAACCCATTTCAAAGTTCGTTCAAAACAAAATTGTTCAGGTCTGCAACTTTCTACTAAAATCAGATCAATTTCTCCAATGGGGGAGAATTTTTCTCCATAAAGACTCTGCATTTTTGTCACGACCCAAAACCGAGACGCGACTGGCACCCACATTTACCCTCCTATGTGAGCGAACCAACCCATCTAAACTTTAACATTTCAAGATATATCAACAGAAAATAATGCGGAAGACTTAAACTCATTAATAAAACAATTCAATACTATTATTATTATCCCCAAAATCTGGAAGTCATCATCACAAGAACATCTATCTCAAATTACTTAACTAAGAATGTCTAAGAACAAAATAACTAAAAAGCTAAGCTAGTCCATGCCGGAAGTTCAAGGCATCAAGACTTGAAGAAGGAGACCCATGCCAAGCTAGACGCATTAGCTCACCCTGAATTTCCGATGAAGTGAAGACTGGCTAGATCTGCTGTTGAGTTGAAGTTGACAGAACGTTTGCTGCATTACACAAATAACAAAGAGGAAACCTAAAAGTAGGGGGTCAGTACAACCACACATACTGAGTAGATATCATCGGCCAACTCAAAATAGGAACAGTATATATCAATAACTACAAACCGAGTTCAACACTGAGGGCTCAAGCCTCAATACCATACTCATTTGGGAATTAAGTTCATTAGATTGAGTTATCTTTATCTTCCAAGATTCATTATCTTTCTTCCTCTTTGTCGGTACGTGACACTCCGATCCTCTATTTCTATCCTGGTGCCGGAACGTGGCACTCCGATCCTCATTCTATCCTGGTACCGGAACGTGGCACCCGATCCATTTATCTATCCTGGTGTCGGACGTGACACTCCGATCCTCATATTCTATCCTGGTACCGGAACGTGGCACCCGATCCATTTATCTATCCTGGTGTCGGAACGTGACACTCCGATCCTCATATTCTATCCTGGTACCGGAACGTGCACCCGATCCATATTCTATCCTGGTGTCGGAACGTGACACTCCGATCCTCATATTCTATCCTGGTACCGAACGTGGTACCCATCCCCAATTCATCAAGCCTTCTTTACACTAAGGCACACAATTCTCATATATAATTTATCAAGCCTTCTTTCATACTAAGGCATCATCTCCATTATATAATATATCAGTGAATTAGGTTCTTTCAAGATTTGGGATTCAATATACTTCATCATGCTTTGTTATTCATCACAATTTTATAATCATAATCATGCAAGCATACAACTTAAGCACATAGCAGGGTTTACAATATTATCAACACATATATTCCCTATTAAGAGTTCACTACGAATATCGTAACATAAACCATAACCTCCCTCCACCGAAGAATTGAATCAACAAGCTATCTTCTTCGTCTCTCTCTCTGATCGATTTTCTCTCTCCTTGCTGTTCTTTCTTTTTCTGTTTTTCTTTATTCAAACCCTCTTTCTTTTACCCTAATATTATATAATTAGTTTTGAAAGATGGCACTAATAATCCACTAATTAACTTAAGGTTCCCTCTTTTAACCCCCAAGTAATTAGACTTATTAACATTAACCCCCTAACTTTATAATTAAAGCAGGAATAGTCAAAAACGTCCCTTAAAACGTGTAAGGAAATCCGACCCGAACTGGGATTGCGTAGCCCGTGACGGGCCGTCCGCCTGCGACGGTCCTCCTCTGTCCGTCACAAGGTCCAAGACTTATTTTTAAGTGGATGGCCTGTGACGGGCCGTCGAGCCTGACGGTCCGTCCTGCCATTCCGTCATGACTTCAGAGAGTCGATTTTCAGTACCCAATTTCAGATTTTCTAAGTGTTTTTGAAACGACACCCTCCACACGTCCTCGTGCCCTTGACGGTCCGTCGTGGCCTCCGCACATCTGCCAGTTTTTCCAGATAAAATCTTGCTCAAAACGACTAAACAGTTCGTTACATATGTACCCTACGCGATAAACAGATTTGAACCGTCACCAATCAAAGAAAAACTGGCGAAAAGGAGTACCTGAATCTGTAACAGATGTGGGATTTTTCTTGTATATCTCGCCCCTTCTCCCAAGTAGCCTCTTCAACCGGTTCGATTCTTCCATTGCACCTTGATGGATGCAATCTCTCTTGACCTCAACTTGCGAACTTCTCTATCTAAAATAGCAACAGGTTCCTCCTCATAAGACAATTCTCATCCAACAACACTGAGTCCCAACGGATAATGTAGTTTCCATCTCCATGGTACTTTTCAACATGACCCATGAAATACGGATCACTCCGGACACGCCGTGGGGCAAGGCTAATTCATAAGCCACCTCCCCATTCGCTTTAGTACCTCAAATGGTCCATATACCTTGACTTAGCTTACCTCTTTGCCAAACCGCATCACCCCTTTCATGGGTGAACCTTCAACAAGACTTGTTCACTTCCATGAACTCCAGTCTCTAACCTTCGGTCTGCATACTCCTTTTGTCTACTTTGCGCCGCTAGAAGCTTTTCTTGAATGCCCTTCACCTTTTCTAACGAATCCATCCTCAAGAGATCGGTACCCCAAGGTCTAACCTCGAATGCATCAAACCACCAATGGGAGATCTACAACTCCTCCCATACAATGCTTCAAATGGAGCCATATCAATACTGGAGTGATACTATTTTGTACGAAACCTCTGCCAAAGGTAAGAAGCTATCCCAATGGCCACCAAAACTCTATCACACATGCACGAAGCATTCCTCCAACACTTGAATCGTTCGCTCAGACTGACCATCGGTCTGAGGATGGAACGCGGTAACTAAGGTCCAACCTAGTACCCAATTCTGCATGCATGTTTTCCAAAACTTAGAAGTAAACTGCGTACCTCTATCTGATATTGATAGTGGAACCCCATGCAATCGAACGATTTCTGAGATGTAGATTTTTGCTAATTCCTGCATTGTAAGTCACCTTGACCGGAATGAAATGAGCCGACTTAGTCTCTGTCCACAATACCCAATGAATCAAACTTCCCCAGTGTCTTCGAAGACCACCACAAAGTCATTGCAATTCTCTCCCACTTCCATTCAGGAATGGCATTCTTTGAAGTGTTCCTCCGGGCCTTTGGTGTTCATATTTCACTTTTGACAGTTTGGACACTTGGCATAAAGTCAACAATATTGCGCTTCATTCTACTCCACCAAAAGTGTTGTTTTAGGTCGCGATACATCTTGGTTGCACCCGGATGTATAATACCTTGAACTATGAGCTTCTGCCAGAATAGTGTTGATCAAATCATCAATGCGGGTACACCATACCCTTCCCTTAATCCTCAACACACCTTCCTCCGTCGATTGTTGCTTCTTTAGCCTCTCTCGCAACACTTTATCTCGGATTCGCCTTGTTTTTTCATCAAACTTTTCCCTTAATCTTGTCAAGAAAAGAAGATCTTGACTCCACACTAGCCAACACCTCCTTCTCATTTATTTCCAACACTCATCGTCGTTAGCCAGAGTCTGAACCTCTCTAGCCAATGGGCGTCTAGAGGCTTGCAAATGAGCTAGACTTCCCATGCTTTCCCTTTCTACTCAAGGCATCTGCCACACATTCGCCTTCCCCGGATGATACAAAATAGTGAGGTCGTAGTCCTTCAGTAGTTCCATCCATCCCTCTGTCTCAAATTCAAATCTCTCTGAGTGAAGACATATTGTAGACTACGATGATCCGTATAGACCTCAACCTTAACCCCATATAATAGTGTCTCCATTGCTTCAATGCAAACACTACCGCGGCCAATTCCAAGTCATGAGTTGGATAGTTACGTTCATGCACTTTTAATTGTCGGAGGCATAAGCAATCACATTCTTCTCTTGCATTAGCCTGCACCCAACCCGAATAGGATGCATCACAATAATAATGAAGTTCTTACCCTCTAACCGGCAGGTGAGGATAGGTGCGGTAGTCAACAAAGTCTTAAGCTTCTGAAAGCTTTCCTCACATTCATCTGACCATACAAATGGAACATTCTGCTTAGTCAAGTTCGTCAATTGGGAAGCAATAGAAGAGAATCCTTTGACAAATCGCGGTAGTAG
The DNA here is from genome assembly GCA_027704765.1 of Solanum habrochaites. Classification (NCBI taxonomy): domain Eukaryota; kingdom Viridiplantae; phylum Streptophyta; class Magnoliopsida; order Solanales; family Solanaceae; genus Solanum; species Solanum habrochaites. The sequence goes on along the minus strand of JAKWJA010002494.1, from coordinate 26,542,082 downwards.
CTAGCTAACCCAACGAAGCTCCTTATTTCTGACACATTAGTAGGTCTTACCCAATTCTTCACTGTCTCAATCTTAGAAGGATCTACCATCACCCCATCCTTCGAAACACATGCCCCAAGAAGGACACTGCATCTAGCCAAAACTCCCACTTAGAGAACTTGGCGTAAAGCTTTTTCTCCCTCAACATTTCCAACACAACCCTCAAATGCTCCTCATGTTCCTTCTTACTCTTGGAGTATATCAGTATATCATCAATAAATACGATCACAAAGAGGTCCAAATACGGCTTAAAATCCCGTTCATCAAGCTCATGAACGCAGCAGGGGCGTTCGTAGACCAAAAGACATCACCACAAATTCGTAATGTCCATACCTCGTTCGAAAGCAGTTCTTTGGCACATCCGTTGCCCGTATTTTCAATTGATGATAACCGGATCTCAAGTCAATCTTGAGAAGATACAAGCACCTTGTAACTGATCGAACAGTCATCAATGCGAGAGAGGATACTTGTTCTTTATATCACCTTGTTCAACTGCCGGTAGTCTATACACATCCGAAAACTCCCATCTTTTCTTCTTCAAACAAAACCGAAAGGGCACCCCAGGAGATGCACTTGGTCTAATGAAGCCCTTGCTCAACAACTCTGAAGTTGACCTTTAACTCTCTTAACTCCGCGGGAGCCATTCTATATCGGGGGTATAGAAATGGGGCGTGTGCCCGGTTCAAGATCGATACAGAAGTCAATACCCTGTCTGGGGGCATACCCGGAAGATCTGCAGGGAATACATCAAGAAACTCACGGACCACCGAACCGACTCAATCGAAGGTACTTGGGTAGTGTCGTCCTGAGATGCACCAAGAAAGCTAAACACCCTTTACTAACCATTTTCTTAGCACGAAGAAAGGAGATGGTACGCACCGGATGGAAGTTAGTCACCTTCCACACTAACGGATCTTTCCCAGGCTTGGCCAATGTCACAGTTTTAGCATTACAATCCAAGATCGCAAAATTTGGAGAAAGCCAAGTCATACCCAGAATTACATCAAAGTCACCCATTTCTAAAATAACCAAATCTACATAAGTGTTGCTCCCCAAAGTTCACCAAACAAGACCTATGTACCTTTTCAACTACCACACAGACTCACCCACCGGTGTAGAAACACGAATAGGCATGTCAAGTAATTCACACAATGTATTTTAGACCATTAGCAAATGATGAAGATACATATGAAAACGTGGAGCACAGGTCAAATAATACAATGCCATGCATTCACAAACCAAAGATTACTTGTGATAACAGCATCAGACGCCTCCGCTTCAGATCTCCCAGGGAAAGCGTAACAATGGGCCCTATCGTTTGTCTGTCCATTGCCCCTACCAGTTGCGTAGTAGTGGCTCCATTTTGCCCATCACCTCTGCCGTTGTGATGACCACCATTACCTCGACCACCACGTCCTCCAAAAAGGGGCCTATCTAATACCACCTCTACCTCTAGCTAGTGGGGTTCTGTAACTCTGGTTGGACAATACCTCTTGATGTGTCCAACCTCCCACATCCATAACACTCTCGGGGTTCATGCATAGTCTCTCGGTAGTAGTGTTTGACCGTTCTGAGGTGGACCCCCAACTACAGTCTGTAGTGAAGACTGAATTGGTCGGACTTGAGTAACCTCCGGAGCTCTGTCCTCTAGAGTGAGAACATTAAAACTCTCCTCCCCTTCGAAACCTTTTTGATGTCGATGTCGTGGTGAAGTCGTCTGGCTTCACTCCTTCCACCTCTATACAAAGTCTACCACCTCTGGGAAGGATGTTGCCGTAGCCGCTACTGTAGGCTGTGATGAAATCCGCAACTCTGACCTCAACCCTTCACAAAACGGTGAATCGCTCTTGTGGACTGAAACAAAAGTTGGGTGGCGTATCTGGATAGTGTCGCGAAATTTAGCATCATACGCGTTAACTGTCATCCTCCCTTGCTCTAGACTCAAGAAACTCGTCCTTTTCTATTCTCTCTCAAAGTCCTTTGGGATATACTTCTCCATAAACAGGGTAGAGAATGATTCCCAAGTCATAGGTGGTGCCTCTGTTGGTTGACACTTCAACATGTGAAGCCACCACGTTTTGGCGTTCCCCTTGAAACTGATAGCTCACGAACTCAACGCCAAACCGTTCTACTATACCCATCTTGTGTAGTAGCTCATGACAATCAACCAGAAAATCGTAGGCATCCTCTGATTCTGCGCCCTTTAATGACTGGAGGTTTTCAATTTCAAGAACTTACTGAAAAGTTTCATGCTGATCATTTGTCATAATAGGCCCAGTAGTCAGACGTGGAAATGTGCCTATTCCCAATGATGCATCCTGCGGGGAGCCATAGTAGCCGCATGTCGTACCTCTGATACCGGAGGTGTTGGTGCAGAAACCACTGGAGTGCCTGACCCTGATCGGAAACCCACTAAGATAAGCAAGTACTTGGTTGATCATCTCTGGTGTAGGTTGGGTGGCATTTCCTCATTCTGCCCTTGTTCATTCTCCCTTCCTCCCCCTCTCTTATCACCTCCTCGGTCGGTGGAGGAGTCACCGCCCTAGTATCAGATGGGCTAGGTGCTTTCCTCTTCCTCTAGAGGACGTCCTCCCACGACCTCTCCCACGGCCTCTTGCCGTTGCTCTTCCTCGAGCTACAGCCCCAGTGGCTGGCTCAGTCGTTTCTTGTCTTTCCGTTGTTGCTGCTGGTGCGGTCGTTGCTCTAGTTCTAACCATCTGCGAAATAGAGTGAAGATGGTCAGATACCAATTCGTATCGCCCAGATACCAATTGGACTCAAGTAGTAGCACGAAAGAAGAATGAAAGAGTGAAATTTTCCTAAAGTCTTATAGCCTCTCAAGGAAAAGTAAAGGCGTCCCCCTACCGTTCCTTAAGACTCTACTAGACCTGTTTCTTGTGTGATGAGACCAATGAACCTAATGCTCTGATACCAAGTTTGTCACGACCCAAAACCGAGACGCGACTGGCACCCACATTTACCCTCCTATGTGAGCGAACCAACCCATCTAAACTTTAACATTTCAAGATATATCAACAGAAAATAATGCGGAAGACTTAAACTCATTAATAAAACAATTCAATACTATTATTATTATCCCCAAAATCTGGAAGTCATCATCACAAGAACATCTATCTCAAATTACTTAACTAAGAATGTCTAAGAACAAAATAACTAAAAAGCTAAGCTAGTCCATGCCGGAAGTTCAAGGCATCAAGACTTGAAGAAGGAGACCCAGTCCAAGCTAGACGCATTAGCTCACCCTGAATTTCCGATGAAGTGAAGACTGGCTAGATCTGCTGTTGAGTTGAAGTTGACAGAACGTTTGCTGCATTACACAAATAACAAAGAGGAAAACATAAAAGTAGGGGGTCAGTACAACCACACGTACTGAGTAGATATCATCGGCCAACTCAAAATAGGGAACAGTATATATCAATAACTACAACCGAGTTCACACATGAGGGCTCAAGCCTCAATACCATACTCATTTGGGAATTAAGTTCATTAGATTGAGTATATTCATTATCTTCCAAGATTCATTATCTTTCTTCCTCTTGTGTCGGTACGTGACACTCCGATCCTCTATTTCTATCCTGGTGCCGGAACGTGGCACTCCGATCCTCATTCTATCCTGGTACCGGAACGTGGCACCCGATCCATTTATCTATCCTGGTGTCGGAACGTGACACTCCGATCCTCATATTCTATCCTGGTACCGGAACGTGGCACCCGATCCATTTATCTATCCTGGTGTCGGAACGTGACACTCCGATCCTCATATTCTATCCTGGTACCGGAACGTGGCACCCGATCCATATTCTATCCTGGTGTCGGAACGTGACACTCCGATCCTCATATTCTATCCTGGTACCGGAACGTGGTACCCGATCCCCTAATTCATCAAGCCTTCTTTTACACTAAGGCATCATCATTCTCATTATATAATTTATCAAGCCTTCTTTCATACTAAGGCATCATCATTCTCATTATATAATATATCAAGTGAATTAGGGTTCTTTCAAGATTTGGGATTCAATAACTTCATCATGCTTTGTTAATTCATCACAATTTTATAATCATAATCATGCAAGCATACAACTTAAGCACATAGCAGGGTTTACAATATTATCAACACATAATATTCACTATTAAGAGTTCACTACGAATATCGTAACATAAACCATAACCTACCTCCACCGAAGAATTGAATCAACAAGCTATCTTCTTCGTCTCTCTCTCTTGATCGATTTTCTCTCTCTCTTGCTGTTCTTTCTGTTTTTCTTTATTCAAACCCTCTTTCTTTTACCCTAATTATTATATAATTAAGTTTTGAAAGATGGCACTAATAATCCACTAATTAACTTAAGGTTACCTCTTTTAACCCCCAAGTAATTAGACTTATTAACATTAACCCCCTAACTTTATAATTAAAGCAGGAATAGTCAAAAACGTCCCTTAAAACGTGTAAGGAAATCCGACCCGAACTGAGATTGCGTAGCCCGTGACGGGCCGTCGCGCCTGCGACGGTCCGTCCTGCTGTCCGTCACAAGGTCCAGAGACTTATTTTTAAGTGGATGGCCTGTGACGGGCCGTCGAGCCTGCGACGGTCCGTCCTGCCATTCTGTCATGACGTTCAGAGAGTCGATTTTCAGTACCCAATTTCAGATTTTCTAAGTGTTTTGAAACGACACCCTCCACGACGGTCCGTCGTGCCCTTGACGGTCCGTCGTGGCCTCCGTCACATCTGCCAGTTTTTCCAGAATAAAATCTGTTGCTCAAAACGACTAAACAGGTCGTTACAATTTTAAAACTTTACATCATTCAAAACGTTACAAATTTGATTTTAGAAGACCAGTTAAATATAGTAAAAATTTGTAGATGTTATTGCTTTTAAAATAATTTTTTCTTTTCAAAATATATTAATTAGTCAAGCATAGTATGGACCACAGATTTAATAATTGAGTCTTCCAATTACGTTACTGATTCGCAAAATGAATTAATTCTAGCATAATAAATTACATATTATTTCACTAATAATTCGTAATTACAGTGTTCAATTTAAATTTGAAATCTATCACTAAATTTAATTTGACTTCCTATGTGTTAGAATTATCGTTATCAATCAATTAGATTAAATTTTTGAAAATTTAATTGGTGAAAATCATTTCTCACCCAAATTTTGCTTTAAAATAAAACTCCCCCCTCAACTTTAAACAATAATCAAACTCCCCCCTTCATCCTAATTAAAATTTTAATATATCTATTATACTCTTTCATTATTAACTTTTTTTTAGTTCTTTAAAAATTATGATATTATCATTTTTTTGAATTCATGTAACAATTTTTTCATAAAGCATAAACCTTTTCATTTGGACGAAAAAAATATAAATTTAGTATATAATAAGCTAATGATGTTTTATAATGAAGTAAATTAGCATAACCAAAAAAATATTTTTATTAATAATAATTCAAATTCTAATATTTATTCATATAAGTGAAAACATCATAGAATAATAGTTATCCTCAAACTTTGAAATTATTATTCAAAAGGTTTTCTTAAAAGAGATATTGCTCAAAACTACTCGTGAAGTCATTTGGAAATCAAAGTTTTCTCTCATTTTAAATGTAGATGTAAAAATATTTACTCTTCAGAATACTTATATTTCTTTTGAAAAACATGAAACTCTACTCTCATCATCCTCATTCTCATTTACTCAAGTCTCAAAACAAATTAAAATAATTGTAAAAGACTTCTCAAAATAGGTTCATACCTAATTATGGATATGAACGACTCAATTCAAGGCTTTCAATAACCATATATGGAACTCGATATTCGGAACTCGACAACTCCAAAACTCAAGGAATCAATGAAACTACCCATCTCAAGAATGCTCGACTCATAGGGTTCATGTAGAATTATGGACATTAACAACTCAAGGATCTTCATGTGTAACATAAAGTAGTCCGTATAATATCAAAAGTGCACTATATCATCTTAGGCCTACGATCACAATAATTCTGAACAACGCTTTTAAAGTGTTGCCTAAGAGACTTTTGGAAACACTTTTAAAGCGTAGCCCAAGTTTTTAACTTTTAGCTACGATAATATTGACAACACTTGTAAAGTGTACTCTTTAATGACATAATCTACATTTTACAGGCATTGTTATAGCATGATATAATTGACAACAATTATTTACTATATATAGCCACACTTTTAAAGTGTCCTATTTTTATAATTGTAAAAACAACACTTAACAAATGTGGTCTTAATGCTTTCATTAAAATGTTATATTTCCTTAAAAAATTTCAACATCAAAACATGTCCTCCTTCCCATATTTGTTGTTCAAAAAGATTTATTAACAAAACAATAAAACTTAATTTCTCCCATATCTGAAAATTTTTTGTCACTTTCCTCACTAGACAACACACTTTTTTCCGCACAGAAGAACCATAAATTTTGTGAAGAACAGAAGAACAATAGCTTTTTCGTCACAGATTTCCTTCAAAATTTATCACATATTTCTTGTTAAAGATTGAAGAGCCGAAGAACATGAATTTCCTCACAGTTTCTTTGTTAAAGAGTTGTTCCATCGGATTTCGCAGATGAAAAAAAATGCTTCACACATGAAGATCTCACGTCATAAAGCTTTGTGTTTTTGGAATAGGTTTCATCAGGTAAGAAATTCTATCTCTAAAATTCTCAAGTCTTGTTTTAGAGTTTTGATATTCTTGTGTATCTTTGAAAGTCTAAATTTTAACTTAGGGTTTTAATATTTTTGTGTTGTTGACACGAAATTTGTTGATTTTTGGGAGTGTAGATAGTTTTTTCTTCTCGTGAATGTTGAATGTTCCAGCTGAAGCTAAGTTGTGTTTCTAGGATGAACTAAGTTGAAGATAAGTCGTGTTTCTCTGAAGAACTGAAGAGCTGAAGCTGAAAATATCTACGATTCTCTTCTCCTTGATACCGATTTCGGCAAGCGTAAGCAGCTACTCTACTAATCATCTTGTCAATAAATTGATTTTTTTTTCTATTTAGAAGAAGAGAAAATAAGGAATTGATTACTTTGGGGTTGTTGGAATGGAACAAATCACGAGTTATGGCTGAATTCCAAAGTATAGGAAGAAAGTACGAAAATTATAAACCCTCCAAACTAATTCCAAAGAACATTGTAGCACAGTGAGTTAGTATCTATCATTAATAGCTTGTGTTGACTTTCGATATAAAACCCTCCATGCTAATTCCAAAGCACATTATTGAATTGTAGTTATGCAGGTTAAATGGTACTGCTGCGAATGTTATCTACATATTTTATTTGTTTTGGACATCCAGGTGGTTCAAATTGTATTAAGCCTGCAAGTGTTGCAGATGTTACATATGCAGGTTATTATGTAGTTAATTGATAATCAGTGTGTTTCCTTTATGTTATATGGGTATCTAACTGCTTGAGTTGCTTATTATATCATCATATGTACATTATACGTTTACTAGACTTACGGGTGTCGTATTGCGTCTATTTCAACGTTCAGGTTATTATCGTGAGTTATGCTATCATGACAACACGTTCCCTTGACCTGAACTAGAAAATGAGGGCATTGCGAGTTTTACCAATGTCTCTGTTGCCTGGCTTATCCTTAAGTACATATTCAGCAATTGGAAGTTTTACAAGGATGTGTAAGTAATTAATGGTTGTTCGCTAACCAAAGTTCTCGTACTACTCGTTTCATAATCGTATTGTCTTACACACTCATTTACCCTTTTTCTTATTGTCCTTGCTCTTTGATGCTGAATGTGATTTAGGACATTGATTTTTATGACAAAATGGTAATTGCCCGAGAGATAACCAGGTTATCTGTGGGTACTTTTACTATGTCAAATAAATGTGGTATCGTTCATCAACATATAGAAAAATAGAAACAATTGCAAAAATAGAACTCTTAAGTATGTCTTTTTATGCAACAACATACTACTGCACAATTTCTTTCTAGAGACTTGAGGTTGTCATTTGAATGTCTTTTATGCAGATATATCCAACATCTGTAAGGTCAACTAGTATCGGAGTTTCAACTTCTGTGGCCATACTTTCTTTTATTGTTGTGGTGCAATTGGTAAGAGGGTGCCATCAAATGACTGCAATCATATGTTTCGAAGCAATTGTAGTCTTACCGGCAGCTAGTGTTCTGCTCATTTCAGTAGGGACAAAGTGTAGGGAACTATATGATACTCTTGTCTACATTTCTACTGTCTTTCATTCTCATTCATAAAACATAAAGGGATTTATTTCTTGTTTGTGGAGCTTGTTGATTATATTTGGTGATGACTTAATTTCTTCATGGTGGAGTTGATCATGTATTCACCCAATACCAAATCATAGTCTATGAGTTGGAGCTCTAAGTTTGTTTGCAACTTTGCAAATAGTTGAAACTAAATGCTTATTGAGACCGATCATTTTAGCTGACGAGTTCTTGGTAAGACAATTTTGTGCATTTAATAACTTGTAAACACTACTAGTTGGAGTAATGAAAAATTACTCTGATTTTGGGTCTGTCTATGCTATAATGTAACTATTTTACACATTTTAAGCATCATGTTCAGCAACATACAGGTCACAGGATCAAAAAATGTAAGAGAAAAAAATAAAAAAAGCTAGTTAAGGGTTGTCTATTTAAGGTGTAAAGGGGGCATATGAATGGTCACTTCGTATCTTACCTAGAAAAGTCTTAAGAATGGCTCTAGTTAGGTAAGATGTTGATTATGTGGACATGATCTAAGCCTTAGGTAGTCTGAAAGATTATTTAGGTATTTTTGAAGAGGGAAATCATGGACGTTATCTTGTTGATTTACTTAAGTAAGTATTTTGATAGCCTTGGAAGGAGAATGTCATATTATCTATGTTTTGATGTATTAAATGAGAATGATTCTATCTTAGGTAGTCTATAGGATCTGTTAAGTGTGTCTTCGTCTCATTATAGGTGGTCTTACGGATCATTTATGTGTGCCTAGAGAGGGCGTATGTGTGGTCTCTATTTTTCTTACTTAAGTGAGTCTTAGGATAGAGTTTAGTGAAGGAATTACATACAAGGAAGTGTCTATATTACATGTAAGGCACTTTACTATACAGTGAAGGGACTTCACTGTAACACTGAAATGGGTTCACCGTAAAGTGACCTTAAAAATGTGTTAAATTGCTTAAATGATATCTTACGTATTTCTAAGGTGTTAAATGTTATTTTTATGATCATGATATCGTATTTAAGTCAAAAAGATTCAATTTTCTAATAAAATGTTTGTTTTCATGATTTTATGCATAAAACAATACTTAGTACAAGTGTTTGTACTAACTCCATACATTTGTTCATCTCTTAAGGTGTAGGTGAAAGGTTAGAAGGATTGTGAAGGAAAGCTTGGATTCTAGACTCGTTCAAGCAAAGTGAAGTATGTCCTCAGTTGACTCGAGGGCATACATATATGTCCTTTATTTTAAAGTATTATAATATACTACGTATATCTTAAATTCGTATAGTATGGGCCATGTCCAAGTATTCTTGCGTCTAAGGATGGCATATGTTGAGACTTAGCATTTCTATGATTTTATATAAAAATATATTTTATGATATTCGTGTGAAAAGTTTTAATTCCACTTTACTTTTCATACTTGTATATACGATGAACGATACGGAAGATCTTGTACAAGACCTCCGAGAGGTCAAGTATGCCGGTTCCATCCCGAGAATGTCATATCTTCTAGGGTGTGGTTTCGTGATGTGACACATCTATTGTGTTAACCCTTTTTTCTCTTTTTGACTGAAGTGTAGGGAAATGGAAATCTTCATATGTAATGGAGGATGGATAGGTTTGTATAGAGGATGAAGTATTGGTGAGTCCTCATCGATTCGAGGACAATACCCACTTGTTACTTTTTGTCTTAGTGCTTATTTTTATGTCTTGTATGGGCTTAGTCCTAAATGTTGTATACTCCAAAGTATAGAGGTTCAATGATATTGTAAAGGTTTAATGTTTTAACGGAAGTCTTCCGCTTGTATATGTTATTGAAAGAGTTCTTCGTGTGTGAAGAAAAAATTAGATTCTTACTTATAGTAGAGTGTTTATTATGGGATGATTGATACAAGTGGCTTAAGTGATACTTTTTGGAGTCTCATATGCCATGTTCCGACTTGAGGGATGCCCTACCTTCTAGGGTGTACTTGTGGGTCGTGACACCTGCAATTCTCGCAGCTCACAGTTAATTGAAAGGGTGAATTAAGAATCCACCCAACATCCAAATAAATGTGAAGGTGGTTCTTTTAGGTATTTTTAGGAAATATATGCATATGAAAACAATAAAACATCCTCTTAGACTCTAGACTCCAAAGAAAAACATCCCTCTCGCATTAGAACTCTCAAGAACACCATTGAAGAAGAAAAGAAGTTGGGGACAACATCTTAGGACAAATTCACAGAGGGTTCAAGCTGGGTTTAAGACATTAATATATGGTATGTGAAGCTTATTCAATCATGGATTATTCCATCCATGAAGACCCCCCTAGTATCTCTTTAATTGTGAATCCAAAGCACCCCAGTCTAGTGAGGTTGTGTTTGAACTGTGGGTAAGGTGTGTTTGTGATCGCAATAGAGTGGGTAACATTCACTTATGATTCGTGTGATGATTATGTAATGTTTTTATAAGATTTTCATGGTGAATTATAGTAATTGATTTTGAAGGTGATCATGGTGATTTTAGACCATTAGAGGGAAGATGAAGGTTCTAAACTGATTTTCTTAATTCAACTATATTCTATGCTATTTGATCATGATTGAATCACCTAGATTAGAATGGAACTAGGTTCTTGACTTGTAAAGCTTTAATTGAACCTATGTGATCATGTATACCTAGAATTACCTTCTAATGATCTAATTGACTGAAGTAAGCATGAAATTCAACCTAGATCATAATGAATTTAAAGTGATAATTGACTATGGGATATTATGCCATTGATTCTAGAGCTTTGAGGGTAAATTCATATAAAGGGATTAATATGAAATTTTCTTCTAACTTAGACATGAACATGATTAAGAAAAGCAAGTTTTGTCACATAGATGAATTTTAGGTTGACCTAAGGACCTAAAATGAATCAAGACATAATGAAGTAGATTATCTTGAATATGGATTATAGATGTGATCACTTTATGTAATTAGACTTGGTTAGATGAGACTACGACATGATAGCTTGATATGTGGATCTCATGATATCTTGAGATGTGAATCCCATGATATCTTAAGATGGGAGATCTCATAATAACTTGAGAAGTGAATCTTGTGATAGCTTGAGATGTGAATTCTTATGCTAGCTTGAGATAGCGGATCTCATATTATCTTGAGATGGTAGGTCTCATGGGTAGGTTGGGATAGTGGTCTCATGGAGTCTTGAGTTGAAATACTCATTGTATCTTGCGATGTTGAAATCTCATGGACGCTTTAGTTGAATTACTCATGGTAGCTTGAGATGTTGAGTCTCATGTAAGCTTTAGTTGAATTACTCATCATAGCTTGAGGTGATGAAATTCATCATAACTTGAGATGAAGGAAGTGATCTTTCTCATGTTTAGCTTTTTCATGTGTTGCAAGGATTCTCTATCATGGTAGCTTGAGAATGGTGATTCTCAAGGTATGTTGGATGGAGGAAGAAGCTCTACCATGATTAGCTTGGTCTTGTGTTGTAAGGATACTTGATCATGTTATGTTTACTTGGTTAGGACAAAACCATTTCATGGTAGCTTTAGTTGAAAGACATATACTCTCCTAATGTTAGCTTGACTTGCATGCAAGGTGCATTTCATGGTAGCTTGATTGACATGCACGCTGAATTTCATGTCATAGCTTTATATTAGTTTCTCATTGTAGCTTAGGGTTGAGGATTCATGCTCCCTTATGGTTAGCTTTCATCAAAATGATTGATTGAATTGTGGTTAGGATGATTTTATCCTTCCTTTAGTTAGCTTAGTTAGTATGTTGAGATGCTTTCCATGGTTGTAGGCCTATTATGATAGTAATTTGAGCTTAATAGAGAATAATGCAAGAGAAGTTAGCTTTGTGTAATAGTCTAGAGGATTACTTAATATGGATGGTAGTATGTGATGCTATACATACATGGAACAAGTATGACTTGAAACTATCTATGATATGTCCACTAAATGATGTATGTTTAACTTGGATAGTGAAATAGTTTCTTTCCATGAAACGATTGACTTAAGTTAATAGTTTCTTGTCAATATAAAGTATTTCTATTAGATGACTCCTAAGATGACACGAAGTAGGATAATGAGACCTCAATATATGCTTAGTGTGTGATGGAATATGGGATGCTTCACATGCATTGCACAAGTATGCTTCGGGGTGGCTTGGGGGTTTAATGCTTATACGATATGATGGAACCTGAGGTATTAAATATGATAGTTGACTATGATCAAGAATCACTAAAGAGATATACTTAGATTTGGTAGCAGTATGGGATTCTATCGTAGCCTTGCACTAGTACACTTGGAGTTGGCTTGTGAGACAGTTCATTTGAGTTAGAAGGAGAATGATTTAAGTATAAACTCTTATATGAATTTATGATTCTTTATTATACTTATGTTATTCACGTAATTCTTATGCCTTATTCTCTTATGATTATTTTGACTAATCCTTTGAGATATATGTTTGGTATGATAGTGTCCATACTAAGTACATATCATTATAACACATATTGCCTGCCTATTGTCCATGTACGGTCTTTAGGATATTGACTTGCTTTTAGTGGTAGAGATTTCAAGGCTTTCACGGAAAGAAGATTGGTGAGTCCTCATAGCATTTGAGGACATCACTACTATGTTATCTTTTATGTTCTTTCTTATCTCGATTGTTTTCGTGGGCTGTGACCCAAGACTATTATATTTATGATGTCATAGATGATTTTTGAGGCATATGTTAGGCATTTTATGAAATGACTTCCGCATTATTTTTTGAAGAAAGAGTTTTAGTTTTGCCATACTTTTCGTATATATGTAATGAATGATGCTTAAGAGGCTTGTACAAGACATCCGAGAGGTCAAGTAGGTAGTGTTGCAACCTAAGAATGTCCTAACTTCAAGGGTGTGTATGTGGGTCATGAAAAAATTTGTATCAGAGCATAAGATTATGAAACATTCTTAGGATGTCCCAAAACCACGTCTAGTAGAGCCTTATTCATTGGTGTGAGTCACGACACATCTATGAATAGGAGGTTATAGGATGCTTAGGAAAGTTTCACTTCTACATTCATCAAGTCGTTCTATAGATCTATAAGGTCTCTCTTTCTTATCCTTTATCTGATTGCCTTTAGGATGTGACTACTAGATGGGTTATGCTACAAGATGTGAGGGAGGAAGGTTAGTTGAAATTCTAACTATGGCTATGTTATTTGATAGAGTTGGGATAATGGGTTTTGATTTTGTTTTTAGTATTAATGGGTTCATATATGGTTAGGTTGATGTTTCTAGAAGTCCATGATGTGTTTGTTGTATGTTGATAGAATTTGGTGGAATAGAGTGTTTGAGTAATTCCTAGAAGGGGTGATTGAATAAACTCCTATAAGGAGGGTAGAAGTATAATTAACCATGGTTTAATAGTCACCTTGGGTGAAATATGTGAATTTTAGGTGACACTTAGAAAGGAGTTCCCATAGGCTTGCTCCAATTAGGAGAATGAGGTTGTTATGTATCCTTGATGTTCTTAAGCTTGGAGTTCTAGAGATTGTCAGCTTGAGTGGTGTATTTACTATGAGAAGTTTAGTCGTGGTTGCTAGGGTCATGTTAGATTATAAATGGTGCCTAATGAGATTGCCCTAAGGCTAGGATTTCAAGAAGAGAAGGCAAGCAAATTGATTGTAGTAATGTGGAAAGTGCTCTTCTAGCAAAGAATAGGTTCTATGATCTCCAATCCAAGGGTGATCAAGAATAAACTCTTTATGTTTTGTAATAAATGAAAAATTCTCAGAATTTAATATGATTATGAATTGTCTTGTGTTTTTTTCTATTTCATTATGATGAGGAAATGATGTTAGAAAGACATGTATAGTTTATTCCTAAATGGGGGATAAGAAGACTTTGTATGTGGTCTTTATATGAAGATGTGTAGTTATGAGTAGCTTGGAATTGACTTGTTTATTTGATTTGGGTATGTGCATTTAGGTATAATGCATATACGATGGGCTTCTAGTCTAGAATAGGTCCTTTAAAGAAGTGATTAACAAGGTGTCATTCGGAGAGGAATGTTGCCCAAGTAGGGGATATTGTAAGGACCCAAAATGAATTAAGTCCAAATAGAGCCTAAATATACATCAAGAGCTTATGAGGTCCTAGAAATGTCAATTATGGTGTTTACAGGAAGTATATAGAGTTTAATATAGTTTGGAGATGAAACGTCCGATGATGTTTGAAAGTTAGTCTTAGACGTACTTGTGTGTTCTCAGTGAGTTTCGGGTATGTTGAGTGGGTTGTTTGGTGTTTAAACTCACAAAGAGGGACCATAGAATGAATATGAGTGTATTTAGGGTCAAGACATCAAGGCATAACTCCCCAAGGGCCCGTCAAAAGTCCCTCAAAGAGGACCCCAACCATTCCCTAGACACTACCTTGGAAATGTCAATCAACGAGATCATCGACGCCTTGTGTGTTGGTCGACGCCCCGTCAATGGGTGGGGGGCGTATGTTGACACTTAGCCTCCAGAGCTTAAGACTCATTTGGGTAGTATCTGACCAAGACAAAGGTTGCTAACACGGTCCGTCGTCTGGTCGACACCCACTGGATGGCGTCCGCCAATGCAGGCCTGTAATTCTCACAGCTCAATGTTTAAAGAATAGGTGAATTGGTAAATTCACCCAACATCCAAATAAATGTGTGGGAGGTTATGTTAGGTAGTTTTAGGCATTATATGAGTATTAAGAAATGAAAAGACCCCCTTAGACTCTAGACTCCAAATTAAAACTACTCTCTCACATTATAACTCTAAAAAACACCATTAAAGTAGAAGAGAAGTTAGGGCCAGCAACTTAGGACTACTTCACAAAGTGTTCAAGCTGGGATTAGTGCTCTAATCTAAAGTATGTGAAGCTTATTCATTGATGGATTTTTCCATCCATGAAGCCCCCCTAGTTTCCCTTCAATTGTGAATCCAAAGAACCCCAATCTAGTGAGGGTTGTTATTGCATTGTAGGTAAGCTGTGTTTGTGATCCCAATAGAGTGGGTAACTTTCACTTATGTTCATGTGATGATTCTGTATTTTTTTATGTAACACATCCAAAATGACTTAGGTTGAATTTAGAGCCTAACACTTGTGTAATGTGGTTTTAAAGTCCTAAAATTGTTTATTATGATGTTTTGAGGCAGTATCTAAGGTTTGGTGATGTTTGGAGTTCAAACATCGAAGAACGTCAAAGACGTCCGAAATCTAGTCGAAGTTAAACTAGTGTGTCGTAGTGTTTTGCAGTGGAGTTTTGGGGTATTGTTTGTCACAATACGAAAGCACCCCCTGATGTCAGGAGGAACCGTCATTTCGTGACCCGGCGTACTTGACCCTTTGGGTTCTTGTACAAACCCTTTATCTAGCATTCATTACATAAGAATGAAAAGTAGTGCGAAATTAAAGCTTTTCATGAATAAATTAATAAAAAGGAAATGTTTCATGAATACTTAAGATATCTCATCGTCACAAGCCAAAATTAATACACTTCATATAATATCTTAGGTTCACGACCCTTTACATTGGAATCAAATACATAATAACTCTTAATAATAAAACTACGAAACAATAGACTACGTCCACGAATATGAGGACAGAGCAATTCTTGAGGGATTGAATTTCCCAAGCTTCGCCTTCGAATATTCCAAAAAGTCTTCAACCTATACTTATAAGTTATAGAAAAGAATGGGGTTAGTACAAAACAATGTACTAAGTATGGCATATGCAAAAATATGTAAAAAGGGACATTCTAGTAAAATGGATTTTCATGAAATTTAAGTAAAACATTAATGAATACAAAGGCAAAACATAATACTAACCATCATTTAATACTCTGATGAGAGTTCCCAAATTTTTAACCAAAACGATTATTTATAGTAACTCATCAAAACTTATAGTGAACTAACTTGAAATTTACAGTGAATTTGTAACGACCTGTTTAGTCGTTTTGAGCAGCAGATTTTATTCTGGAAAAACTGGCTGAGACGACGGACCCCACGACGGACCGTCATGGGCACGGCGGACCGTCGAGGGGGTCTCGTTCCAAAACACTTATAAATTAGAAAATTGGGTACTGAGAGCGACTCTCTGAACGTCACGACGGAATGGCAGGACGGACCGTCGTGTCCACGACAGACCGTCACAGACCATCACTAAAAATCAAGTTTCTGTATCGTGTGACAGACAGCAGGACGGACCATCGCAGGCACGACGGCCCGTCACAGGCTGCGCAATCCCAGGCTGGGTCAGATTTCTGTTAATTTATTTAAGGGGCGTTTTGGACTATTTCCTGCTTTAATTATAAAGTGGTGGGTTAATGTTAATAAGTCTAATTACTTGGGGGTTAAAAGAGGTAACCTTAAGTTAATTAGTGGGTTATTATTGCCATCTTTTATACTTAATTATATGCTAATTAGGGTAAAAGAAAGAGGGTTTGAATAAGAAAAAGAAAAAGAACAGAAAGAGAGGGAAATCGAGCAAGAGAGAGAGAAAACGAAGAGACAACAAGGATTTGAGGAATTTGCTCGCTTGATCACGAATCTTCGGTGGAGGTAGGTTATGGTTTTTATGCTACTCGTAGTAAACTCTTAATAGCGAATGATATGTGTTGGGTAGTATTATAAAGTCTTCTATATGCTTAATTGTGTGTATGCATGATGTGATTTTATATATATGATTGTGATGAAACAAGCATGATGAAGCTATTGAATCCCAAATCTTGATAAAAACCTAATCTCTTGTTAAATGATGATGCCTTGGTATAAAAGAAGGCTTGATGAACTAAAGTAATGAGATGATGATGCCTTGATATAAAAGAAGGCTTGATTTACTAATAGAATGAGATTAGTGGGGCGAGTGTCATGAACCGACACGTAGAATTAGTGGGACGGGTGTCACGAACCGACACGTAGATTTAGGGAATCGGGTGTCACGAACCGACACGTAAATTTAGGAGATCGGGTGTCACGAACTGACACGTAGATTTAGGGGATCAAAGTGTCACGTTCCGACACATAGTAGTAGGGGATCGGAGTGTCACGTACCGACATAAGAGGAATAAAGACTAACGAGGGATCGGAGTGTCACGTACCGACACAAGAGAAATATAGATAATGAATCTTGAAAGATGCTAATATACTCAATCTAAAGAACATGTTTCTCAAAAGAGTATGGTGTGGAGGCTTGAGTCCTCATAGATATGATCGGTGATATTATAAATGATGTTTATACTTGTTGCTATCACCTGTTAAGAATATTAGTTGATTTTATGATGTTATCTGAGATATATTGCTTTCTATTTTGAGTTGGCCGATGATACCTACTCAGTACTTGTGGTTGTACTGACCCCCTACTTTTATGTTTTCTTCTTGTTTATTTGTGGAGTGCAACAAACGTGCCGTCGTCTTCAACTCAACCGCAATCCTAGCCAGTTTCGTCACACTGGATCTTCAGGGTGAGCTAATGCTTCTATCTTGGACTGGATCTCCTTCCTCATGTCTCGATGCCTTGAAGTTCCGGCATAGACTAGCTTTTGTTATTTTAGCTTCTTAGAATATTCTTAGTTTAGTAATTTGATCATAGATGTTCTTGTGGTGATGACTTCCAGATTTTGGGGAATTAATAGATGTTAAATTTTAGAAGTTATTGAATTGGGTTTTATTAACGAGTTTAAGTCTTCCGCATTACTTTCTGTTGATATTATATTGAAATGTCAGGGTTTAGATTGGTTGGTTTGCTCACATAGGAGGGTAAGTGTGGGTGCCAGTCACGATCCGATTTGGGTCGTGACAAACTTGGTATCAGAGCATTAGGTTCGTTGGTCTCATCACACAAGAACAGGTCTAGTAGAGTCTTAAGGATCGGTAGGGGGACGCCTTTACTTTTCTTTGAGAGGCTATAAGACTTTAGGAAAACTCCATTCTTTCTTTTCTTCTTTCGTGCTATTACTTGAATCCAATTGGTATCTAGGTGATACAAATTGGTATCTGACCATCTTCATTCTGTTTCGCAGATGGTTAGAACTAGAGCAACAACGACTACGCCAACACCAACATCGGCAAGACAAGAAGCGTCTGAGCCAGCCACTAGGGCTGTAGCTCAGAGAGAAGTAGTGACAAGAGGCCGTGGAAGAGGTCGTGGGAGGACGTCCTCTAGAGGAAGAGGACGAGCACCTAGCCCATCTGGTACTAGGGCGGTGACTCCTCCACCGACTGAGGAAGTGGTAAGAGAGGGTGAGGAAGGGGAAAATGAACAAGTGCAGAATGAAGGATTTCCACCCCAACCTACCCCAGAGATGATCAATCAGGTTCTCGCTTATCTTAGTGGGTTGTCTGATCAGGGTCAGGCACCTCCAGTGTTTTCTGCACCAACACCTCCGGTTTAAGAGGTACAACATGCAGCCACTATGGCTTCTCGTATGGATGCCTCATTGGACATAGGCACATTTCCACGTCTGACTACTGGGCCTATAATGACAAGTGATCAGCATGAACTTTTCAGTAAGTTCTTGAAATTGAAACCTCCAGTCTTCAAGGGTGCTGAATCTGAAGATGCTTACGATTTTCTGGTTGACTGTCATGAGCTACTACACAAGATGGGTATAGTAGAACGGTTTGGTGTTGAGTTCGTGAGTTATCAGTTTCAAGGGAACGCCAAAATGTGGTGGCGGTCACATGTTGAGTGTCAACCAACAGAGGCACCACCTATGACTTGGGCCTCATTCTCTAGCTTGTTTATGGAGAAGTATATCCCCCGGACTTTGAGGGATAGGAAAAGGGATGAGTTCTTGAGCCTAGAGCAAGGTAGGATTTCGGTCAATGCATATGAGGCTAAGTTTTGTGCACTATCCAGATATGCCACCCAACTTTGTTTCAGTCCACAAGAGCGGATTCGTCGTTTTGTGAAGGGGTTGAGGTCAGAGTTGCGGATTTCAGCCTTACAGGTAGCGGCTACGGTAAAATCCTTCCAAGAAGTGGTAGATTTCGTGGTAGAGGTGGAAGGAGTGAAGCCAGATGAATTCACCATGGCATCGACATCAAAGAGGTTTCGAAAGGGAGATGAGTTTAATGGTTCTTACTCTAGAGGACAGGGTTTCAGAGGTTACTCAGTTCGACCCATTCAGTCTTCACTACAGACTGTAGTTGGGGGTCCACCTCAGACCGGTCAACACTTCTCTGAGAGACCTATGCCCGACTACAAAGAGTGTTATGGATGTGGGGAGACTGGACATATTAGAAGGAATTGTCCAAAACAGAGTTATAGACCCCCAATAGCTAGAGGTAGAGGTGGTCATGGTAGGGGCCGTTATTCTGGAGGACGTGGTGGTCGAGGTAATGGTGGTCACCAAAACGGCCGGGGTGATGGGCAGACTGGAGCCACTACAACACAACATGGTAGGGGCAACAGACAGACAAGTAATGGGGCCCATTGTTACGCTTTCCCTGGGCGATCGGAGGCGGAGACATCTGATGCTGTCATCACAGGTAATCTTCTGGTTTGTGATTGCATGGCTTCTGTATTGTTTGATCCTGGATCCACATTTTCTTATGTATCTTCCTCATTTGCTAATGGTCTAAATTTACATTGTGAGTTACTTGATATGCCTATTCGTGTTTCTACTCCGGTGGGTGAGTCTGTGGTAGTTGAAAAGGTATATAGGTCTTGTTTGGTGAACTTTGTGGGGAGCAACACTTATGTAGATTTGGTTATCTTAGAAATGGTTGATTTTGATGTAATTCTGGGTATGACTTGGATTTCTCCGCAATTTGCGATCTTGGATTGTAATGCTAAAACGGTGACGTTAGCCAAGCCTGGGACAGATCCGTTAGTGTGGGAGGGTGACTACACTTCCAATCCGGTGCGTATCATCTCCTTTCTTCGTGCTAAGAAAATGGTTAGTAAAGGGTGTTTAGCTTTCTTGGCACATCTCAAGGATGACACTACCCAAGTACCTTCGATTGAGTCAGTTTCGGTGGTCCGTGAGTTTCTTGATGTGTTCCCTGCAGATCTTCCTGGTATGCCCCCAGATAGGGATATTGACTTCTGTATTGATCTTGAACCGGGTACTCGCCCCATTTCTATACCCCCTTATAGAATGGCTCCCGCAGAGTTAAGAGAGTTAAAAGCCCAACTTCAAGAGTTGTTGAGCAAAGGCTTCATTAGACCAAGTGCATCTCCTTGGGGTGCTCCGGCTTTTTTTGTGAAGATGAAGGATGGGAGTTTTCGGATGTGCATAGACTACCGGCAGTTGAACAAGGTGACCATAAAGAACAAGTATCCTCTTCCTCGCATTGATGACTTGTTCGATCAGTTACACGGTGCTTGTGTCTTCTCTAAGATTGACTTGAGATCCGGTTATCATCAATTGAAAATACGGGCAACGGATGTGCCAAAGACTGCTTTTAGAACCAGGTATGGGCATTACGAATTTGTAGTGATGTCTTTTGGTCTTACGAATGCCCCTGCTGCGTTCATGAGTTTGATGAACGGGATTTTTAAGCCATATTTGGATCTCTTTGTGATCGTATTTATTGATGATATACTGATATACTCTAAAAGTAAGGAGGAACATGAGGAGCATTTGAGAATGGTATTGGAAATGTTGAGGGAGAAAAAGCTTTATGCCAAGTTCTCTAAGTGTGAGTTTTGGCTAGATACAGTGTCCTTCTTGGGGCACGTGGTTTCTAAGGATGGAGTGATGGTGGATCCTTCTAAGATCGAAGTAGTGAAGAAATGGGTAAGACCTACTAATGTGTCAGAAATAAGAAGCTTTGTTGGTTTAGCCAATTATTACCGTCGATTTGTCAAGGGATTCTCTTCTATTGCTTCCCAACTGACGAACTTGACTAAGCAAAATGTTCCATTTGTATGGTCGGATGAGTGTGAGAAAAGCTTTCAGAAGCTCAAGACTCTGTTGACTACTGCACCAATTCTCACCTTGCCAGTGGAAGGTAAGAATTTCATTGTCTATTGTGATGCATCCTATTCGGGTTTGGGTGCGGTGCTAATGCAAGAGAAGAATGTGATTGCTTATGCTTCAAGACAATTAAAAGAGCATGAACGTAACTATCCAACTCATGATTTGGAATTGGCCGCGGTAGTGTTTGCATTAAAGCAATGGAGGCACTATTTATATGGGGTTAAGTGTGAGGTCTATACGGATCATCGTAGCCTACAGTATGTCTTTACTCAGAAAGATTTGAACTTGAGACAGAGGAGATGGATGGAACTACTGAAGGACTACGACATCACTATTTTGTATCATCCGGGGAAGGCGAATGTTGTAGCGGATGCTTTAAGTAGAAAGGCGGGAAGCATGGGAAGTCTAGCTCACTTGCAAGCTTCTAGACGCCCATTGGCTAGATAAGTTCAGATTCTGGCTAACGACCTTATGAGATTAGAAGTAAATGAGAAGGGAGGATTTTTAGCTTGTGTGGAGGCAAGATCTTCCTTCCTTGACAAGATTAAGGGAAAGCAGTTTAATGATGAAAAATTGATCCGGATCCGAGATAAAGTGTTGCAAGGAGAGTCTAAAGAAGCGACAATCGATGAGGAAGGTATTTTGAGGATTAAGGGAAGGGTATGTGTACCCCGCGTCGATGATTTGATCAACACTATTCTGACAGAGGCTCATAGTTCAAGGTATTCGATACATCCAGGTGCAACCAAGATGTACCGTGACCTAAAGCAACACTTTTGGTGGAGTAGAATGAAGCGTGATATTGTGGATTTTATTGCCAAATGTCCAAACTGTCAACAAGTAAAGTATGAACACCAAAGGCCCGGAGGAACACTTCAGAGAATGCCCATTCCGGAATGGAAATGGGAGAGAATTGCAATGGACTTCGTCGTTGGTCTTCCAAAGACGATGGGTAAGTACGACTCTATTTGGGTGATTGTTGATAGGTTAACTAAGTCTGCTCATTTCATTCCGGTCAAGGTGACTTATAATGCAGAGAAGTTAGCCAAACTTTACATCTCAGAAGTTGTTCGATTGCATGGAGTTCCATTGTCCATCATATCAGATAGAGGTACGCAGTTTACTTCTAAGTTTTGGAGAACATTGCATGCCGAATTAGGTACTAGGTTGGATCTTAGTACTGCGTTCCATCCTCAGACCGACGGTCAGTCTGAGCGAACGATTCAAGTGTTGGAGGATATGCTTCGTGCATGTGTGATAGAATTTGGTGTTCATTGGGATAACTTCTTACCCTTAGCGGAGTTTTCATACAATAATAGCTATCACTCAAGTATTGATATGGCTCCTTTCGAAACATTGTATGGGAGGAGATGTAGGTCTCCCATTGGTTGGTTTGATGCATTCGAGGTTAGACCTTGGGGTACTGATATTTTGAGGGATTCGATAGAGAAGGTGAAATCTATTCAAGAAAAGCTTTTAGCGGCTCAAAGTAGGCAAAAGGAATATGCAGATCGAAAGGTTAGGGACTTGGAGTTCATGGAGGGTGAGCAAGTTTTGCTGAAAGTTTCGCCCATGAAAGGGGTGATGCGGTTTGGTAAAAGAGGTAAGCTTAGTCCAAGGTATATTGGTCCATTTGAAGTTCTGAAGCGAGTAGGGGAGGTGGCTTATGAACTAGCCTTGCCTCCAGCACTCTCAGGAGTGCACTCGGTATTTCACGTGTCTATGTTGAAAAGGTACCATGGGGATGGAAACTACATCATTCGTTGGGATTCGGTTCTACTTGATGAAAATGTCTTATGAGGAGGAGCCTGTTGCCATCTTAGATAGAGAAGTCCGCAAGTTGAGATCGATTGAGATTGCATCCATTAAGGTGCAATGGAAGAATCGACCAGTTGAAGAGGCCACTTGGGAAAAGGAGGCTGATGTGCAAGAAAGATACCCTCACCTGTTTACAGATTCAGGTACTCCTTATCACTCTTGTTGTTTTTCTTCTCGTGATCGTTCGAGGACGAACGATGGGTAAATTGGTATCTATTGTAACGACCTGTTTAGTCATTTTGAGCAGCAGATTTTATTCTGGAAAAACTGGCTGAGACGACGGACCGTCATGGCACGACGGACCGTCGAGGGGGTCTCGTTCCAAAACACTTAGAAATTAGAAAATTGGGTACTGAGAGCGACTCTCTGAACGTCACGACAGAATGGCAGGACGGACCGTCGTGTCCACGACGGACCATCACTAAAAATCAAGTTTCTGTATCGTGTGACGGACAGCAGGACGGACCGTCGCAGGCACGACGGCCCATCACAGGCTGCGCAATCCCAGGCTGGGTCGGATTTCTGTTAATTTATTTAAGGGGCGTTTTGGACTATTTCCTGCTTTAATTATAAAGTGGTGGGTTAATGTTAATAAGTCTAATTACTTGGGGGTTAAAAGAGGTAACCTTAAGTTAATTAGTGGGTTATTATTGCCATCTTTTATACTTAATTATATGCTAATTAGGGTAAAAGAAAGAGGGTTTGAATAAGAAAAAGAAAAGAACAGAAAGAGAGGGAAATCGAGCAAGAGAGAGAGAAAACGAAGAGACAACAAGGATTTGAGGAATTTGCTCGCTTGATCACGAATCTTCGGTGGAGGTAGGTTATGGTTTTTATGCTACTCGTAGTAAACTCTTAATAGCGAATGATATGTGTTGGGTAGTATTATAAAGTCTTCTATATGCTTAATTGTGTGTATGCATGATATGATTTTATATATATGATTGTGATGAAACAAGCATGATGAAGCTATTGAATCCCAAATCTTGATAAAAATCTAATCTCTTGTTAAATGATGATGCCTTGGTATAAAAGAAGGCTTGATGAACTAAAGTAATGAGATGATGATGCCTTGATATAAAAGAAGGCTTGATTTACTAATAGAATGAGATTAGTGGAGCGAGTGTCACGAACCGACACGTAGAATTAGTGGGACGGGTGTCACGAACCGACACGTAGATTTAGGGGATTGGGTGTCACGAACCGACACGTAGATTTAGGGGATCGGGTGTCACGAACTGACACGTAGATTTAGGGGATCGGAGTGTCACGTTCCGACACATAGTAGTAGGGGATCGGAGTGTCACGTACCGACACAAGAGGAATAAAGACTAACGAGGGATCGGAGTGTCACGTACCGACACAAGAGAAATATAGATAATGAATCTTGAAAGATGCTAATATACTCAATCTAAAGAACATGTTTTCCCAAAAGAGTATGGTGTGGAGGCTTGAGTCCTCATAGATATGATCGGTGATATTATAAATGATGTTTATACTTGTTGCTATCACCTGTTAAGAATATTAGTTGATTTTATGATGTTATCTGAGATATATTGCTTTCTATTTTGAGTTGGCCGATGATACCTATTCAGTACTTGTGGTTGTACTGACCCCCTACTTTTATGTTTTCTTCTTGTTTATTTGTGGAGTGCAGCAAACGTGCCGTCGTCTTCAACTCAACCGCAATTCTAGCCAGTTTCGTCACACCGGATCTTCAGGGTGAGCTAATGCTTCTAGCTTGGACTGGATCTCCTTCCTCATGTCTCGATGCCTTGAAGTTCCGGCATAGACTAGCTTTTGTTATTTTAGCTTCTTAGAATATTCTTAGTTTAGTAATTTGATCATAGATGTTCTTGTGGTGATGACTTCCAGATTTTGGTGAATTAATAGATGTTGAATTTTAGAAGTTATTGAATTGGGTTTTATTAACGAGTTTAAGTCTTCCGCATTACTTTCTGTTGATATTATATTGAAATGTCAGGGTTTAGATTGGTTGGTTCGCTCACATAGGAGGGTAAGTGTGGGTGCCAGTCGCGATCCGATTTGGGTCGTGACATAATTCCTTAGGCATTTACAATAAATACCATTGAACATTAACAATGAATCATTTAAAGCATTCACAATGAATTCAACTTGCGCAATTACAATGAACAATCCTATTCTAAATGAGTGAACTTCCAAGGCCAAGGAAAAGGGAAAGTGAACTCATTTTCTGTAAGAGTTTTCTTAGCTCAGGATTATCCTGAGACTCACTAAGGTAAAACTTGATTGAAGTGTGCATATGCCTCTTTCAATAACCACAAAAGAGATCCTCAAGACTACCCCTTTCGGCTTACTCAACTCGGGTGAAACAAGCCCCTCAATAAATGGCAACACCTTAAAAGTCACCCAACAAACCACCAAAGTCATCCTTTTCGGAAGGCCTACTTAGTGAAATGAGTACATAGCGTCCGATAACACCACCTACCCTAAGTAGTACATTATTTTAGAAGGTTTGGCACCAAGCCTTCCCTTTTGGAATGTCCTACCTAGTGAAATGAGTAGATAGCGTCCCACATCACCACCTACCCTAAGTAGTGCATTCTTTTAGAAGACTTAGTTCAATCGATTCTTTTTGAGGGTTTAGCTTAATAGACATAGACCATGAGAGATAGACATAGTATCCCGATATTAACCCCTATCGGATTAGGGATCTATACTTTCCTAGATTTAGTTCATGTTTCTTAGCTTTTACATGGATTCCCCAATAGCTACACCTATGTGGACACATAGTTAAGGGATAATGAGATTTCTACTAAGTAACTCATTCTTTACTAACGAGGAGTACTCATCTCAAGAGGTACTTAGAAGTACAACATCTCAAATCACGAAGTGTAATCCACCTCTCCTTCATATCCTCTCTGTGCTAGGCATAACTCCCCACAGATTCTCAATATTATAACCTATAGGTTAAGGATAACTAATGAACACCACATCTCAACTCACGAAGGGAATTCATCCTCCAACCTATCTTAGAAATCTCATTATGAATAACGGGGTTGCTACTAAACACTTCATCTCAACTCATGAGATACCCAAAAAACGATTATGATAAATAATGCTAAATGTGACTAGAATGCCTACGATTAGACCGGGTTCACATGGATTGAAGCGAATATAACTATACCTCTGAACCCTTACGAAATCCAGGACAATTAACTTGTGGAGTTAGTTAATCTTAGAAAGGTTTGGTCCAGCCATGTATAGCTCCCGAAAATGAAGATATACTCGGATGAATCTTTACCGGACTTAAAAAGGGGAAATCTTATGTTTGAAGGGTATAGGTGTAAAATTCTCTTTTTACAGGCTAAGGTTAGCATCGTAAATACCCTTAATATATAATTAATTATTTAATTAATAAGGTGGAGGGTCATTTTTGGGAGAGAGGGCCGAAAATTGGCCCTTAGAGTGAAGTCTTGCTCCACCCTGGTTCAAATATTGGTGAAAGCAATAAATTAATTTTTTTTTAAAATTTAAGTTGGTAAATTAATGTAAATAATTAATATCTATTATTATTATCTGATTTAAAAACAAGGGAAATCAGTTGTTTATAATAATTAACTAAACCTTATTTGACTAAGTCCTAAACTAGACTCCTAAGCCTAAGGTAACTCTCTCCTCTCACTCTCATCTCACTCTCATGTCTCTATCACTCTCATTCACGTTCTCTCTGCAAAATAATGTACAAGAACAGTAGGTAAACCAAAGTTCTTCACACTTGAAGAACTCACAACGAAAAATAAAATCAAACGCTAAGCAAAATACATTAGGAAAAGGGAGGTTTTTTTGTCAAAAGTTTGGTGTTGAAAATTGGTGTTGGATGAGAGTGCTTGAGAAGGTTTGTGTTTTATCGAAAAAATACTTTTCCATGAATTTTCTACTTTTTAGAGTGACCACTTAATTTTGAGAAAAATTAAGAAAACCTTTATTTTCAAAAGACTTAAACAGATAAAAATCATTTGAAAACAGGAGAGGCGTTCAGGGATTCATATTGTATTTTATGAAGGTGTGTAAAGCATCTAAACTACCCGTTAAGTACGGTTTTCCGGCAACTAACTATCTGGCCAAAGTAGTTTGAAATAAAATTATTTAGAATTTCTTGGGAAATAAAACTTAATTTTCTCTAAAGTAAAAGTATCTAACTTGCCAACATTTTCTTATAATTAAACTACTTAATATTGATTCAATTTGAAGTTGCTAAAACATTACGGCGTTCTACGGGGATTGGATTCTTTTAACTTAAACTAATAGCAGATAGATATAAGCAAATAGACGATAAGACAAAGAGAGGGAGATTGGGAGGGAGAGATTGGGTCCAAATCGGATTCTGCACGCATGGACCGGATTTTGGATCCACCTGCTTTCAGGTTTTTGACCCCTTTTCTAGTACATGTCCTAGTGTAGACATTCAATAATAATAAAAAATAAAAAGATGAAAAGGTCTTAGGCCCCGAAATAAATACAATAAGACATATAATGCAACTAACTAATAAATAAAATATAGGCCCTCTTCAAAGATTTCTTCAACTTTCGACTTCTTCTAGAAAATCTCTATGGCTATTTTTTTGGATGACCAACTCACTGGATCGAGATTTGAGTCTTCATGGATAGACTAGAGAACGCGAAAATGAGGGATGGAGTCCAAATGAACTCGATAGGAGTGTCACATGCAACAACAAATGAAGGAGAGGAATTAGTATCTATTCACAATGACTAAGCTTAGAAGCAAAGTTTAATCACTAAATAGACAAGACACACTGATGTCCTAGAAAAAAATGCGACCAAACAAAAGATCAAACTAAAATAAAGCGATTTAACATGATGAAAATAAAGCGAGGTGATAAAGAATTTTAAATTCAAACAACTGATCCTTTCGGATTCAAGCAAATTTAGTGAACAAATCTGCAAAATCTTTCAAGAATCTCCAACAGGTAATAAAAAGTTGGCAATTCCGAAATGTCGAACAAATCCCAATGGAGTAAATAATGTCATATCAAGACATAAATGATTTTCATGTGAAGATAACTATCAAACTTGAGCTTTTTTTTAAATAAAAAATGAAACAATTCTTATAATAAGAATGCCAAACAAAGTACCCGCATGAGGTTGACAGTGTGTAAAATATAAAAATAAAAAAAGAGAGGGAGGGGTGATGAGAAATGAAGCATGCACAATTACTGGGAAAAGAAACAAAACAATCAACAATTTTGATGAAGTAATCCACAAGAGATGGCTTCTACTTAAAAATCATTACTAAAGGGACTAGCAAATAGTAAGCGTATGAACTCAAAAGGAACACCTAACGTAGCATTTCTACCAGCTGAAATTGCACCAATACAAACACACAAATCATGACTACAAACTATAATTTGCACTACTGCCTCATTGAGATACCAGACAATCAAGACTATTTTTTTTAAAGAACAAACAATAGCACTGTGGAGAAGCTTGCCAATAGGTAATTTGAGGATAACACAACCTTCGAAGAGCAAATCATTTTCATAAATGACAAGCACTACCTTTGAATGCGTTCAAAATCTGCCGATCCAAAGTATGCTAATGATAAACGAATAACGAGCAATGAACGGGCAAAAGTACTTCTTAACACATAAAAGAAAATGATTCCTATGACACTGGAAAAGAGGCTTGCAACTTTATACCAAACATTTCCAGAAAAAAAATTTGGCAAAATAAGAATGAAAGACCAGTTGGGTATCATATTTTCCTAAAAAAAATAAGTGAAGGAGGGAAGAATGGTTGATCCTCAGTACCCAACAACGAATTCAGATAGTATCACGATAAACTGCAAAGTTAGACTCAATAACGAACAAACCAACCCGAAGCCAATTAGTCCAAACCTAGTCGACAAAATTCACCAAACACACATGAATAAGACCACATATCCATAAGGGCACACAACTGATAATCTTTAGAATACACCTTCTTTTTCATTAATGCTAGATAAGACAGTGAACATAAAACACGAAAAGGGGAGGGCACATCACCCATCATATTTAACATCAAATTTGACATCAATCGATAACCATAGCAGACAACATCACGCTAAAAGATCAATGACGCAAAAGATACTTGAATATGAGTCTGACTTCGTTATACATGCTAGCCATATCGATCAATTTATGAAGAAAATTCAACTTATAATGAAACAAATCTTGAAATAAAGACGACCCTAAATTGTATTTAACAACATTCGAACACTAGCTATGAAGAAAAGGATATCAAAATGCATTCAAGCAAAACAAGACAAATAAAAGTACTAGCAAAAACTTTGCGGAACCTTGCAATAGAATCATGACTAAACAACATCGAGGTAGTTAATAGTACGTGCTTGGTGTAAAAACAAGCAATCAGACGACATATGCTCAACCGACAAACAACCTAATCACAACTTTGGCATCATCAAGCAAAAAACGAGGAGTCGTAAGGGAAAAACTTAACAGAGAGATTATTACCACTCTTCGAGCGTGGAATTGGGAAAGCTTTGGGAGTGCTTTCATTATTCCATATTTTTAACGTAAATGGGAAGTTGGGTTGAACGGGTTGCCTGATTAGGAATGGGTTGGATAGGTCTCTTTTGATCAAAATTTGTGGGCTGGTAATTTAAATGGGTCCGCAGATTTAAATACTGGGCTGGAGGGTGACGGAAGATGGGGAAATTTTTGTACGCTGAGATTAATGGGTTGAGAAAGGGAATAAGGCTGGTCGAAATAAGGGCCCAAGACTTACGAAAGGAAGAGCGGGCCACTGAGAATTTATTAGCTCATCCGAATAATATCGGCTAAATTCGAAATAGGAAAACTAACATAATTAAATCATGAGCTTCTTAATCCTAGAGACATAAAATAATTATGTTAATTATAAACTAATGACTCAGCAAGATAATTATAATTAAACTGAATTAGTTTGATTTAAAATGAAATACTTACGAGAATTAAAATCTCTTGAGATGATTTTTTTATCTATAAAATAGACTAATTATGTACATAATTACGTAAATCATATATATCATGTAAAAATTATAAAAAGCGATAATATTAACTCCAAATAACTTACAAAACACTTCAAAATTTTATAAGATCTAATCATGTCAAATCGCCTAGCATTAAGAAGCTCGTTAATTAATTATTGCGGGTGGGTCAAAATTGGGTGTCAACAGTTCGGGCAGCAACTTCAAGGTTTGAACGTCATAAAAGGTATGGGTTCTCTTCTCTCTTGGTCCCTTTCCCAAGAGATCCCTTAAGGTTCAGAATTTCAGCTCGAAAACTAAGGTTGTTCCCCGTTGCATGTCCCTGTCAGTAGCTCCCAATTATTCTTAAGTTGGGTATGTTTTCTAATAGATATTAGGCGTGTGTTATATTTTCGTGATGAATATGTTCATGTTTGTGTGTTTGAAATCGTATGAATGACAACCTATGTATTTTTGAAACTATGTGTATGCGTGTACAAGGATGTCACCGTGACTAATGTTCTCAGATTGATGTTCCAAAATTGTAAATGTTATGGTTGTTATTTTATGTGCATAAACCTATGTAAATTGTGATGTTCATGTAAGATAAAATGTGGCTGATTTGAGTGATAATCTCCTGGCTAAACGAATCTATGAAAAATGCACCCCAAAACTTGTTAAATGGTCTACGAATTACCCTATGAGTTCAAGTGAAAATGTTGAAGAAAGTTAACTGAAATGTGACCAAATTTCCAGCAACTTACAAGTTTCTTTTTTTCTATACGTAGATGAATAAATCTAGAAAATTAATTTAGTGTAAATTAGGTGAGGTCACTAGATTCGAACCTGCACCCTCACCCGTGAGATACACTAAAAACGTGAAAAGAAGTGGGGGTAAAGGGGATTGATCTCAGGTTTATTTGGCTAAAAAAAATACAAAATTATGAATGAGAGGAGTGGGATTCGAACCCACAACCTCTCGGTCATAACGTATGAAATACTAAAATAAAATAAATGTGAGGCGTGGGAATCGAACTCACGACCTCTAGGCAGTAAAGGAGAATTAAAAGAAACATAAAGTAAGGCTATGAGGATTTGATTCCAAAACCTCATAGTTAACTAGAGATAGTCAAGGAAATCTAAATAAAAAAATAAAAAAAATAAAAGGGGATGTTGGGGATCGAACCCACAACCCCTCGGCCAAGGAAGACAATTTTCAAAAGATAAAAATAAAAAGAAAATGTTGATGTTGGGGATCGATGTATGATCCCAATGTCATGTGGATCAAAATTAAATAAAAAGAAAAATGTTAAGTGTTGTCCAAGGGATTTAAATACCGGGTTCCCTTGCCAAAATTCTGTATTGATACATAAATCATATGTGAATTAAATATTCAAGAATAATATTGCCTACTTAGATCGAAATTGAGATCTTGGCCTACATACAAGATGCATAAATCTTGTACCTCATAATCTTAGGAAGATATAAATCACTTTAACAAACTATGAACAAAGCCTCATGACGTGTGTATAGACCCATAAGTCTAGCATACATTTGAAAATAACTGAACCTAAGACATATGTAATGAAATGATGTAACCCTAGAAGGGTTGAGTAAGAGTGTAAAACACACTAAATGGCCAAGTGCACTGGCACATGATGAAATGAACAAAGAAATGATGAAATGAACAATGAAATGACGAAACCCTATAAGGGTTAAGTAAGAGTGTGAAACACACTAAATGGCCAAGTGCATTGGCGTATGATTAAATGAACATTCACGTAAAATGGAATGAGTAATTATGAAAAACGAATGTGCTAATGTTAATGAATGTGGTGACAACATTATATAAGGCTAATGTAAAAGATGAGAGCAATCTCAAGTGATCTTAAGTAAATGTTACCCAAAACGTACTCACATAACTATTGAGATTAACACACTTAATATTAACGATGATATGATAAATCATCTATTGAGCTATGATGTCCTCATAGTAGAAGCCAACTTCCATGATGTTTGAGTTGAATGTAATGGAACTTAATGCTTAGCATTGATTGACTAGTTATGAGCGGTGATGCCTTTTTACGGAAAGGGCAGAGGAGCACGTAACTCTCATGAGATGAGATTGTCTGGCATGCCGGGTATGTGTCTCCTCATATCTCCTAGTCTTTCAACCTATACTGCTACTATATGGATATGGCGGGGTTTAATTCCCATGTACGCTTGTATGTTTTGGGTCACTTTGAGTGGTGATTCCACCTTTTGTTGGTGTGGGGGAGACACTGGATTTCATGATGCTCACATGATCTATATCGGTTAAAAGTTAAAGTTTCCAATGAATGAGGGAGGCCAGCCTCAAATGATCCACATAATGAAATGAATGATACCAAAGTTGTTAGGATAGGATAATCAAGAGGTGAGCTAGATACAATTAATGACACTAGGACATTCTTGATCATTGCACAGTGAACCCGATGAAAGTCTTAAACTACATCCTAGGTATATCTAGTGTTCACACTAGACTATGAAAGAAATGAAATGAAGTACTTATGAATGAATGAAGAAGACTCTGTGTTTGCTAAAGAAGGATCCCTAGTTGAGGTCCCATATGTTGAGCCCTCATTTTTGGGAAGTCTTGATGTCAAGTACATGATCCCAATGTCTCATGGCATATGAATGAATGATATGAAAGATGTTATGTCCTATATGCAATATGTTATGTGTTATGTTTAAGATGCTATGTGTTGTGTGCAATATGATAAGTATGATGATGCATGTTACTCTCACTTTCCTAATCAAAATTTTGAAAGCTCACTAACTTTCCTAATCCGAATTCGGCAAGTCCACTGACTTGACTTTGCATAATCATGTTGGTAGGAAAGAGTTGTTCTTAATCATGCATGTCCTTGGTGTAACCATACTTAGTACAAGTGTGTACTAATCCCATACAATTCTACAATTTTAGGTGCTGGCACAGGTGGACGCTAGAGCTTACAGGTTGACGCTGCAACTATCTGGACGTGGAGCTTTCACCCCGACTTTGTAGGCACTCATTCTTTTGAGGATGTCTACCATTATTATCTAGATTAGATATAGGCTATAACTAGTGGAGCATTTTCCACTAGTATTTCTTTCGGCTTTTGTTCAAACTTTGTATTGGTGACGTTTTGGCAAAAATAAGTTTAATAAAATTATGAATAGATTGTTTCATTTGATTATGTATTTATTAGATGGTTTATTTGTGAACACCTATGATGTTAATTAGTATGTATACATATTGTTAAGAAACAAAAAGTTCAAATTTTCTGCTAAAATTAACCTAGATGAAGTAAGAATGGCGTATGTAGGCTTGTCTGCGACCTCTGAGAGGTCAACGACGCCGGTCTCGTCTAGGTTGTAGATTATTATTGTGACAAAGTTGGTATCATATCCCTAGGTTAAATTCCAAGGATAATAACTTCACATCAACCACATTGAGTAGTTTATAAGTCATGGTAGTGAAGTGCACCACTATCCTGAATTAGAGACTGGATGATGCATAGGAAAATTTCCCTTCTTCTAATCTCATCGTGCCTTCTCTAATGTTGGATTTCTTGGTGTTAAGAGTGTATCTAACATCAACTCTTGATGTTTCCAAAAGATGAATACAAGGAGAAAAGGAGGCAAAGAGATTGGAGGAGCAACTGCTGGGGTAATTCAGGTTCCTTCCAAGGCTCCAGCTGCTGGAATAGAGATGCCTGTTAACCCAACTGGGTTGACAGATGGAGAATTAAGGACCACAGTTGTACAGATGTCCAAAGCTAGCACTTTACAAGCTCAGGCTATTGGGTTTGATTTATGTGGAGAAGTATGAGTTGGCATCCTACCAGCTAAGGGATGTAGCTCAATCCTGCTATAAAGTGTGGTAGGATAACAGGGCCTCAGAAGGAGGTCCTATGACTTGGGATCTTTCCAAGATGGATTTCATAGATCGTTTATTTCTAGATAAATGAAGGATTTTAAGGTTAGGAATTCATCAGCCTTAAGCAAAGCTCAATGTCAGTCAGGGATTACTCCCTGAAGTTCGTAAAACTTAACAGCTCAGGAGAGGCCACCTTGTAGGTAGTGTGGCATATGCATGCAGGAGAGTGTATAATGGTCTCTAACGCTTGTTACAATTGTGGAAAACCGGGTCAAATGATGAAGAATTGTCTGATTAAGAGGAAATGTAAGTACTAACAGGGTTCACAAAGAATGCCAAATAATTGTATGCGGTAAGACTATGTATGCAGACTTGGTTGAGTTACACAGGCATGATTTTGATGTTATTCTTCACATGGACTGGCTTCATAGTTGTTATGCTTTCATGGATTGTCGTAATAGGGTTGTCAGATTTCATTTCCCTAATGAAGAAGAGATATTCTGGGAGGGGTACATCTCGAGTCATCCTAAACTTGATTTCGAACCTTAAAGCTAATAAAATGATGTCCAATAGGTTATTAGGTCATCTTGTGAGTGTTAATTATTTAGATCGTAACATTCCTTCTATGGACTCAGTGCTTGTAGTGAATGAGTTCAAAGATGTATCTCCTGATGATTTGTTTTGAGTTCCTCCCCCTCGAGAGATTGACTTTGGTATCGAATTAGAACCCGATAATAAACCAATTTCAATTCTTCCTTAGAGAATGGCTCCAACTGAACTCAAAGAATTGAAGATACAATCAAAAGATCTAACTGATAAGGGTTTCATTCAGCAGAGCATATCCCCTTGGGGCTCTCCAGTGTTGTTTGTGAAAAAGAAAGATGGAACCATTAGAATGTGTATCGATTATCGGCATCTCAACAAAGTCACTATCAAAAATAAGTATCCAGTTCCTAGAATAAATGACTTGTTCGACCAACTCCAAGGGTCTAGTTTCTTCTCAAAGATTGATCTTCGTTCAGAGTACCATCAGCTTAGTGTTAGGGATGGAGATATCCCAAAGACAACCTTTCGTACTGTTATGGTAATTATGAGTTCCTAGTTATATCATTTCGTCTCACGAATGCACCAGCTGCATTTATGGATCTCATGAACAGGGTCTTCTGTAAATACCATAACTCTTTGGTCATAATATTCATTCATGACATTCTCATCTACTCTAAGACCAAGGAAGAGCATGAACAACATTTGAGACTAACCTTGAATGTACTTAGAGAACATCAGTTGTATGCAAAATTCAGCAAGTGTGAATTCTGTCTTATATTAATGACCTTCCTAGGTCATGTTGTGTCCGAAAAAGGTGTGGAGGTAGATCCCAGGAAGACTGAAGATGTTAAGAACTTGCCAAAAACTCTTAATCCGACAGATATTTGTAGCTTCTTTGGATTAACTGGTTATTATCGCAGGTTTGTGGAGGTTTTTTCTTCCATTGGTGCCTCACTGACAGCTTTGACTAAGAAGAAGGCCAAGTTTGAATGGACGGAGGCTTACAAGAGTTTCCAGGAGCTCAAGGATAGACTCACTTCAGCCCCTATGCTTATCTTGCATAAGTGTAGTGAGAATTACAGTGTGTATTGTGACGCATCAAGAGTTTCTTTGGGTTGTGTTATTATCCAGGGTTGGTAGGTTATAGTGTATGCATCCAGACAACTCAAGGTTCATGAGAAGAATTATCCCACTCATGACCTGGAGTTGGCAGCTGTGGTGTTTGCACTGAAGCTGTGGAGGCACTACTTGTATGGGGTGCATTTGGATGTAATCATAGACCACAAGAGTCTCCAATACGTGTTCACAGAACGAGAGTTAAATCTACGTCAGCGGAGATGGTTGGAGTTGTTGAAGGACTATGACATGAATGTCCAGTACCATCCAGGTAAGTCTAATGTTGTAGATGATTCTTTGAGTAGGATGAGCATGGGAAGTACAACCCACAATAAGGATGGGAATAAGGAATTGGTGAAAGATATACATAGACTGTCCAGACTAGGTGTGCGGTTGGTTGACTCTACTAATGGGGGTGTTTCGGTTCATCACAGTTATGAATCATCCTTAGTAGTTGAAGTCAAGGATGTTAAGCATCTTGATCATATGTTGATGGAGCTAAAGGACTCAATTTTGGTTATGATGTTGTAAGATCCACGAATATCCTCTACACGTAACCGGTGTCGTCGTCCTCTTTGAGGACTAAGACTAGCCTCTTAGCTTACATCATTACATTCATATGTAAAATTTAGGAAAAACTTGAAACTATTCATTACCTCTACTCGGAGATTTACATAGACCTCTACATTTACAGAGTGCATGTGTGTGTATATATATATATATATATATATATATATATATATATATATATATATATATATATATATATATATATACACACACACACACATAGAACCTTCGTATAGGATGATTACTTAGTCTTCCACTCTTATTGCATGTAGATATATAGAATATAAAATAGTTTTCTCATCTCATAACTATACGATAAGAGTATATGAAATTGTATCCTAGCCCATACATCAATACAATAAGACCACATATAGGTCATCCAATGTTTAGTCCTTAAATGAAAGGATATACACATATGAGTATTAATACTAAAACAACTTCATAACCTAATATTGGCATTGCCCTCGAATATAGGGACCTACCCAACATGGATGATCAAGAATTCCAAGTCTTCTTCAAAGTTATCTCCAAAATCCTTAAACGACCGAAACCTAAAATGTTGTGGAAAAACAAAAGAAAATGGGTTTAGCACACCACTTGTACTAAGTATGAGACCATATGCGCACACATCTTTAAATCATGCTAATAAAAGGTTCATTTCATAAAGGTACAAAAATTTACTTTGAAAAGCTTTAAACACATCCAATAACACCATACCAATCAATGAGACACATTCATTAAGTCCAAAGCATGTATACATTAGACTAACAATATTAAGTCTAGTCAAGTCAACATGCATATCATATAATTGGATACAAGTCAACCTTCTCTATAATCAAGTCATAATAGCAACAAGCATGAATAAGATTACATTTCAACACAACCAAAGCATAATAATTAACCACAACCTATCAAGTCAACAAGTGTCATGTCTAAGCAATGTCCCATAACCTTACTAAATCAAGTAACCCAACAAAAATCATGACCAACCTCCTACTTCACATAGCATAGCATCTAAGAGTACAAATTATCATAATTTAACAACATAGACCAACACATATTCATAAGTGACACCAATCAACATATAGTATCAACAATGTGCGAGTTCATCATATACATATCATGTACAATTATAAGATTATTCATTTATAAGAACATTTTCCTAATACATCCTTCAAGGTTAACTAGTGCAATGTTTAGGTAGAGTCCCATGCCCCTACCTTGACTAAGCTAAACCCTTTAAGTTATCTTAGTTAGAGTTAATTTCATAAGAACATATTACTCTAACCGACATAGACCACATGAGCTAATGGGGAATCTAATCTCATGGAACCTCACACCGAATGAAGGTGGACTACTTGTTAAGGTAGTACCAAGACATGACTATAGAAACTACGTAGATCCACTAGCTAGTATTCCTGTGGGGGAAACGTAGTTCAAGAACTAGGAGACTTTATTCTACATGCATTATAGTGTCCAATCTCAAGAGTACATTATTGATCCTACCTTCCCTATATGGGAAGGGACACTCCTCACTCTACTTCACTCGGTGCAAAGCTAGAGTCCCTTTTGAAATGTATTTAATGTCTTTATTAATCATCATAAATTATTGTGGGTCATAGGGTCTAACCCTTGTATAAACATCATCATCATACCTTAATAATAATTGCATGAGTAATCCTTCATTACAATTCATATAAGTTAAGTAAGCACATTTACATATCACTTTATAATAAGGAACATTGGTAACTCATTTACCATCCTTATAACATTTACATCTTAGGCAACACCTCACAAACCATAGTCAAGATATTTCAATTCAAAATAATTCCACCCTATCAACCCTAATACAAGGCATAATCCAATACAACATCATGACTTAATCATGATTAACCATAATTTGAAGTAATAATAGGGATCACAAGACTTGCCAAGTCTCCTTCATAATTCTTCATCAAGGTCTTACCATACAACCCTTATTTTAACCCAATTAGGATATAACATCATCATAATTCAATGACTAACATGATAACAAGGCTAAAAGAATCACTACATCATAATTCAATACTAGTTCATAACTTAAGAAAATAGACATAGATAAACGTCATAATCTAATTCAATTATTCAAGAACTACCATGATAGGACTATAATTAACCCTAATTCATTCATTATTGCTACAATCACATCATATAGTAGTGATTCAAAAAATAACCAAGTCAATTGAATAAACATTACATAATTCATATCAAGATCATTAGCTAGGTTAAATGGTGAGAGTCATCTTCTACAAAGTAGACGAATTCATCAAAATATATCATAATTAAGTTAGAGTATATGTTAATATATTCATAATATCCAAAAAAAATCATTAAAAAATCAATTCACAACCTCAAATTCGTATTGGATGAAAACAGACTTGAAAACAAATTTTTTGAAATCAATTTGATGGAACCTTTTGAGGAAAGAGGTCTCAAAGGTGAAAGGAATCTCATACCTTACTAATTGATGAAGATTGATGGAGAAACTTGACTCTTTTCAGCCCTTAAATCCTCCCCTATCTTGGTGTTCAATAGGGTTTTTTTCTCTAGAGAGATAAAGAAGAGAGAAGGAAGAGAGTTTGGGGTTGTGAGTTATGAGAGCTTAGATTAGTCTATTGGGGTTGGGATCTTTATATGGGGTGTTAATTAACTTAATTAGATTTCCCTTGACCACTTACTAATGACCTAAACCCTTAATTAATTAATTAATTGGAACCAACTAAAAAACGTGCATCAAAGTCAGGACCTCGCAGACTAGACGTCGACCAACAACCTGTCTGTGAGTCGACGACTCCTGCCCCCTTCTGTGCTGCACTTCGATGATGAGTTAAGAGGCTGGTACAATTGGACCATTAGCCAAAATTTCTATGTGTTGGTTGATGGATGGCATCAACGTCCTTTCAATCCACACTTGCCCCGTCGACTCCCCTCGTGGGTGCATACTACCCTGGCGGTGCTTTTGACCTCTAAATGAAAGGTTCCTCCTCAAGGGCCAAGGTTGGTATTTTTGGGATTCGACCATCAATCATCCCTAATACAATTTACAAACCCTTCGCTAAAATTTCTTAAATTTTCAACCCTTAAAAGCTAGTCAAATAAGCTAAGGCACGCTAGTATCTCCATGAACTTGTTTCCGGACGTCATGGACGTTCTATGACTCATTGGTTTCTAGACATCCTAAATGAATTATATTCATTAAAATGAACCTTAATATAGTGTCTAAAATTTTTTACACTTATATTAGGGTCTAGAACATCATCATAATTCAATTATCAACATGATTACAAGGCTAAAAGAGTCACTACATCATAATTCAATACTAGCTCATAGCTTAAGAAAAGATACTTAGGTCAATTAACAACATACTTCATAACCTAGATCACTACTATACAACTAGCATGAAAGTACTATAATCAACCCTAAATAATTCATGATTAGTATAAAACATCATCTAGTAGTAATTCAACCAATAACCATGTCAATTGAAGTAATACATTATAATTCATATCAATATCGTAACCTAGGGTTAAGGGGGTAAAGGTGATTTTCTACAACAATTATTAAGTTTCTATACATGTTAATCTATTCATAATAACTAAAAGAAACCCACTTGAAAACCCAATTTGGAAATCAATTTGATGGAACTCTTTGAGGAAAGAGTTATCAAAGGTGAAAGAGATCCCAACCTTGCTAATTGATGAATATTTATGGTGAACCTTGACTCTTTAAATCCCTTAAACTCTCTCCTAGCTTGGTCGTCAATGGCGTTCTTCATCAGAGACACAAAGAAGAGAAAAGGAAGAGAGTTTGGGTTTGGCAATTATGCAATTTTAAGTTAGTCTTAATTAGGTTAGGACATTATATAGGGGGTTATTTTACTTAAATAGACCTCCCTAAACCCCTAACTAATTAACTAACCACCAAATTAATTAATTTAACCGAATTAAAAACGTGTAGGAAATCACAGCCCTCACAGACGAAACCCCGATCGACGATCTGTCTTTAAGTTGACAACCCCTCCCCCTTCCGTCCTGCACATCAGTCTCTAAGTTCAGAGACTGGTCAAAAGGGAACCTTAGAGAAAATGGCTAAGTTTTAGTCGACTGATGGCATTGACGCCCCATCGATCAACCCACGCCTTGTCGATTCCCCTCGCAGGTACATACTACCCAGGTAGTTCTTTTGACTTATAACGAAAGGGTCCTCCTCAAGGGTTTTTGGGGTGTCCTTGGGGAGTCATACTCATACGTTTTGACTATGAATCAACTTAAACACATGTTAGAAACCCTTCCATCAATTTTCATCATTTTCTGATTATAAAAATCTAGTTAAATAGGCTAAGAAATTCTAGCACCTCCTTGAAAGAGTTTTCAGACGTCATGGACGTTTTGGTTTCTAGACTTCCTAAATGACTTATATTCACTAAGATAGACTTTAAAACAATGTATACACCTTATGAAACTTAATTTGTCTCTATAACACGTCTTGAATATACGAAGTGTTATATTATCCCCCCCTTAGGAATATTCGTCCCCGAATGACATTAAAAATTTCTTTTGAAGGAAGGAATAGACTCAAGACTAGCAACACAAACAACAATAACACGTTAAAAAAATCAACCATTTTATTTACAAAAGGCAATTCAAAACTTAAATTAATATAGAGAAGACTCAACATTACATTATGAGGAATATTCTTCTCACAACAACAAGAGTTCAACATAGCATATATGAGTCAATTATGTCAAAGTTCAACTTACCAACATTCTACATATCATTTCATAAAGACTTACTATATCAAAATGCACAACATAACTCAAACAAGGAAAATTTCAAATAATTAGCATACCTCATTGTAATTCATTGTAATGACACCAAAAATGCATATTTTGCAAAACTTAACGAAAAATAAGAAACATAAATTTCAGTCATTATTTTCATTATTAGCAAGAACAAATAAACTTAGTTATTAAATAGATGAAGGTAACGGGACTTCATGTCGGCTTCGGCCTCCCATGTTGCACACTCAGCTCGGTGATTCTTCCATAACATCTTTACGGAGCCACCTCTTTATTCCTTAACTTCTTTACTTGCCTATGAAGGATTCGAACTTAAACCTCCATATAAGAAAGGTTATCCTTCACACCAAGACCCCCCAATAGGAACAATAGATTCGGGATCACCGATACACTTCTTAAGCATAGAATCATACAAAACCAGATGAACCGAAGTTAATTCACTAGGCAATCTCAACTCATAGTCAACCTTACAAACCCTTTGTAAGATTTCATAGGGACCCACATAATGAGGACTCAACTTCCCTTTTTTTCAAAATCTAACCACCCCTTTCATGGGAAAAATTTTCAAATACACTTTATCACCATCTTCACACTCTAATTCCCTTCTCATGTGATTGACATAAGACTTTTCCCGACTATAGGTAGTTTGCAACTGACTCCT
The DNA here is from genome assembly GCA_027704765.1 of Solanum habrochaites. Taxonomy (NCBI): domain Eukaryota; kingdom Viridiplantae; phylum Streptophyta; class Magnoliopsida; order Solanales; family Solanaceae; genus Solanum; species Solanum habrochaites. The sequence goes on along the minus strand of JAKWJA010002494.1, from coordinate 26,500,402 downwards.
TATGATATGAATCTTCTCCAAAGTCTTATAAATGAAATCAGGACAAAAAATTAAAGACCCGCCCACTTCAAACCATCCAATAAGAGACCTACACCTCCTACTATACAAGGCTTCATAAGGATCCATGGATATGAATGAATGAAAACTATTGCTGTAAGCAAACTCCACCAAAGGTAAATGATTATCCTAATTTCCGTAGAAATCAGTTATACAAGACCTAAGCATATCATCAAGGGTTTGAATAGTACACTCCGCTTGACCATTTGTTTGGTGATGAAAAGCGATGATTAGCTTCCCCTTAGTACCTAAGCCTTCTTGGAATGACCTCTAAAGCCTAGATTTGAATTGTGCACCCCTATCCAATATAATGGATACCGGAATACCACGGAGACAAAAAATCTCATCTATGAAGATCCTTGCATAATCTTCCGCTGAATAAGTCACTTCACAGGAATGAAATGAGCGCATTTGGTAAAACGATCAACAATCACCCATATAGATTCAAATTGTTTTTGTGTCCGAGTAAAACCTACAAGAAAATCAATATTGATGTCTTCCCACATCCAAGTAGGAACCTTCATTTCTTGAAGTAAACCACCTGACTTTTGATGTTCGGCCTTCACTTGTTGGCAATTTGTACACTTAGTAATAAATTCTGCTATCCTTCTTCAAACATGCCCACCAAAATACTTCCCTAAGGTCATGGTACATCTATGTCGAACTCGGATGAATAGAGTAATAGGACCTATGAGCTTCCTTAACAATATGGTTTCTCAACCATCTATATTATGAATACTCAACCTTCCATCATACCTCAAGACACCATTCCCGATAAGGATAATGACTCATTAAGCTTGCTAAGAACCAATTCCTTCAACTCAATCAATGATTGATCAAGGTATTGTTCGGACTTCACCTCAACTATCAAAGATGACTCGGAGTTATGATGGATCATGAAAACACCATTTGGAGAATCTTCCAACCTAACACCCAATCTAGCCAACCTAAGAACATCTTTAACTAGGCCTATCTTGGCTTCCTCTATATGAGACACACATACGACTAAGAGCATCTACAACGACATTGACCTTGCTGGGGTGATAGAGAACACTTATGTCGTAATCCTTTGAAATTTCCAACCACCTTCTTTGTTGAAGGTTCAACTCCTTTTGAGTAAACACATATTGGAGACTCTTGTGGTCATTATACACATCAACATGAACACCGTACAAGTACGACCTCTAATTCAAGATCATGAGTTGGATAATTCCTCTCATGCACCTTAAGTTTTCTAGAAGCATAGGCTACCACTTTCCCATGTTGCATAAGAACACATTATAAACCCACTTGGGATGCATCACAATAGACAACAAAACCCTTTGTACCCTCCGATAAAGTAAACATCAAAGTGGAAGTAAGCCTATCTTTCAAGATTTAGAAGCTTCTCTCACATGCCTCAGACAACTCAAATTTCATACTCTTTTGGGTCAAAGTAGTCAAGGAAGATGCAATGGAAGCAAAACCATCCGCAAACCTCCGATAATAACCCTCTTGACCTAACAAACATCTAATATAGGTTGGAGTCAACGGTCTAGGACAATTCTTGACAGCCTCGACTTTCCTTAGATCAACCTCAACTCCCTCACTAGAGATGATATGACTAAGAAACGCCACCAACCTCAACCAAAACTTACATTTGCTATACTTGTCAAATTATTGGTTCTCCTTAAGCACTTGTAACACCACCCTCAAAAGGTCCATGTGATCACCCTCATTTTTCGAATATACCAAGATGTTATCAATGAAGACAATTACAAATGAATATAGGTAACATCGAAACACCCTATCAATAAGATCCATAAATGCCACTTGGGCATTAGTGAGACCAAAGGACATTACTAAGAACTCATAGTGACCATATCTTGTCGCAAATGTCGTCTTTAGTATATCCTCAGCACTCACACTATGTTGGTGATACCCACACCTCAAGTTAATCTTAGAAAAGTAGCTTGCTCCTTGGAGTTGATAAAAGTAGTTTTCAATTTGAGGGAGAGGGTACTTGTTCTTAATAGTGACTTTATTTATTTTGCAATAATCAAAATACATTCTAAGGGAAGCATCACTCTTCTTCACAAACAATACTAGAGCACCCCATGGAGAAATTGAAATGGGATTTGTATCCGGCAGAAAGTCGATACCAAAATCAGTTTTTCCGTTCGAGTGAAATACCTCTGGAAATTCACTCACTACAGGGATTGACTAAATTGGAGAAATTTCAGAGTCTAAATCTTGGTATCTTACTATATGGTATAAACACCCTTTAGAGATCATTTTACAAGCCTTAGGACAAGACATTATAATACCCCTAGGAATATAATATTTTCCCATTCCACTCTAAAATAGATTTATTTGGAAAGTTAAACTTCACCAACCTTGTTCTACAATCTATAGAGGCAAAAGATGCATGCAACCAATCCATGCCCAATATGACATCAAAATCCAACATATAAAGTTCTACTAGTTCACCATAAGTAACTCTATTGGGAACCATTATAGGACAATCTCAATACACCCTCTTTGCAACAACTAACTCACCCACCAGGGTAGAAACAATAAAAGGTTAATTTAGAATGTCGGGTAAGATATCAAATTTCATAGCTATCATGGGAGTAACAAAAGATAATGTAGCACCCGGATCAAGTAAAGCATATACATTAATGAAAAAGACTTTCAACGTACCGTTCACCACATCGGGAAAGTCTCTTGCTCACATTTAGAGTGGAGAGCATAAAAGTAATTCTTCTTCGGATCATCATTAGAACCACTTGCTTACACATTATCCTTCTACTGACCCCTCACATTTGGGAAATACCTAACCTTGTTTCAACTTTTACCACAACCAAAACATTTTTCCGTTCCTTTTACAACAATCAGCATAGTGCTTCTTATCACACATTCCACAAGTTCACTTCTTTGTTGGTGAACTAGTATCTCTTCCCATTTTTGGCTTAGGGTTAGACACCCTGTTATCCTTAGCCTAAGGGAACTCGAAAGGAACATGATTAGAAACCCTCTTCTTGAACCTAGGCTTGTCTTGAATGTCAAGCCTACCCTTAGAAGAACCACCATAAAAAAATCTTGCCCTTGGCATCTCTACTCTTCCTCTTAGCCCTTGCCTCATCAACTTGTTGATCATGAACCATGGGACAAGAAATTTTCATATTGTCATGTAACATGGATTAATGACACTCCTCTTGCAAATCATCTGACACCTCCGTCACAAAATGACTCATTTCATCCCTAGGATCATAAACCAAAGAATGAGCATATTTTGACAACTTAGTAAATTTTAAGGAGTATTCAAGCACACTCAAACCTCCTTGATAAAGGTTTATGAACTCCACCTCTTTAGATTTTCTCTTTTTCCTAGGAAAGAACCAATTAAGAAAGCCTTCTTGAACACTTCCTAAGTCACCGGTCCACCCCTCCATTGGACATACCATGTTTGGGCCACATCTTTAAGTCGGTAAGTGGCTAACTCGGCCTTCTCACTAGTTGTAAACCCCATAGCATAAAGGATATTGTAGATTTCATCATTGAACTCTTTTGGGTGTCTGGTTAAACCTTGGACCCATAAAATGTAGGAGGACTCATCCTAGTGAAATCCCTTTGACGGGAGGCCATGGTAGCAGCTTGTTTATTTGCTCGGGGTAAGTTTAGGCTATCACGTCTAGTGCTTGAGTAGTGGTGGCTTGTTCTTGGATAGTAATGGCTTGGGACATTTGGAGAAAATCAACCCTTATGTCACCATCCGTCAAAGAAGGAGGATTCACCAGAGCTTCGTCATTATTCATATCTTCATCAAGAGGAGGAACTTTATCACCACAGGGAGGAGATCCCGCATTGGCAATCTCTTCCTCAAGTATTCGTGCCTAATTCCTTCGAGTATTCATTGCCTATGATCAAAATAAGAGGATTAGATGCAAAAGCACAAATAGAGGCACGAAATTGGACTTCCAAGAAAGCGAGAGTTTCCTAAGCATCATATAGATTCCTATTCATAAGTTGTGCGCTTCACAATTATGAATACGAACCTACATAGATGTGGTTGAGAGAGATATTGACATAAAGATATTCAACTTCATGCTTTGATACTAAGTTTATCTCAACAATGAATACCTCATAGACGTAACCGGCATCGTCGTCCTCTTTGAGGATTAAGACTATCCTCTTAGATTACATCATTACATTCATAGGTCAAATTTAGAAGAAATGTAAAACTTTTCATTACTTCTACTTTGAGGTTTACATAGACCTCTACATACAGATAGTACAGATATATGTATATATATATACATATATATATATATATATATATATATATATATATATATATATATATATATATATATATATATATATATATATATATATATATATATATATATATATATATCGAGTATACATTCGTATATAGGAAGATTACTTAGTCTTCTACTTTTATTGCACGCAAATATATAGAATATAACATAGTCTAAAAATAATCGTCTCATCTCATAACCATCTAATAAAAGTATATCAAATCGGACCAAGTCCATACATTAATACAATAATACCACATATAGGTCATACAATCATTAGTACTCAAATAAAAGGAAAGAAACATAAGAGTCTTAATTGTAAAACTACTTCATAGCTATGTATTGGAATTTCCCTCGTAATGTGAGGACCTACCAAACTTAGATGATCAAGAATTCCAAGTCTTTGTCAAAGTCGTCTCCAAAAGTTCTTCAACGATGGAACCTAAAATGTTGGGGAAAAGGAAGAAAATGGGGTTAGTACACCACTTGTACTAAGTATAAATCCATATGCGCACACATCTTTAAATCATGTTAAAAAAAGGGATATTTCATAAAGGTATGCAATTTACTCTGAAAAGCTTTATGCATAATCAATAAGACTATTCCAATCACTTAGACACATGCATTAAGTCCAAAGCATGTATAAATAAGACCAACAATACTATGTCTATACAAATCAATATGCATATCATAGAATTGGATAAATAGTCAACCAACTCTGTCATCAAGTCATAATAGCAACAAGCATGAATAAGAGTACATTTCAACATAAACAAGGCAAGTCAATTAACCACAAACCCTATCAAGTCAACAAGTGCCATGAAAAAGCGAAGTCCTATAGCCTTATTCCATCAAGTAACACAACTAGAATCATGAATAACCTCCTACTTCACATAGCATAGCATTAAGAGTACATATTATCATACTTTAGCAACATAGACCAAAACATATTCATAAGTAACACCAATCAACATCTAGTATCAATAATGTGAAAGTTTATCATATACATATCATGTACCGTTATAAGAATTTTCATACATAAGAACATCCTCCTAAGACTTCATTCAAGGCTAACTAGTGCAATGTTTAGGTAGAGTCCCATACTCTTACCTACACTATGACCCCTTAGGTTATCTTAGTTAAATTCATTCTGTTAATTCATTTTATTGTTTGAAACATCTTTCCTTAACCAACATAGACCACATGAGCTATTTTGGAATCCGGTGTCATGGAACCCCACATCTAAAGAAGGTGGACTACTTGGCCAAGGTAGAACAAAGACATGGACATAGCAACTACGCGGATCCATTAGCTAGTATTCCTATGGGGGAAACAGAGTTCAAGAACTAGGAGATATAGTTGGGACCCTCTTTATGCTGCATGCATTGTAGTCTCCAATATCAAGAGTACATTTGTGATTCAACCTTCCCTATGTCGGAAGGGACATCCTCACTCTAGTTCACTCGATGCTAAGCTAGAGCTCTTTTCAAATGTCCTTAATGTCTTTATTAATCATAATAACTTAGTGTAGCTCATAGGGTCTAAACCTTCTATGAATATCATCATAGCTCAATAAGAATTGTATGAGCATAATCCTTTATTACAATTCATATAAGTAACGTTAGAACATTTATATATCACTTCATAATAAGGTACATTGGTAAGCCATTTACCATCCTTATAACATTTACATCTTAGACAACATATCACAATCCATAGTCAAGACATTTTGATTCAACATCATACCACCCTGTCAATCCTAATACAAGGCATACTCCTATACAACATCATGACTTAATTACAATTAACCATAATTGAAGTAAAGGATAGGGATCACAAGACTTACCAAGTCTCATTCATAATTCATCATCTAGGTCTTACCATCAACCCTTTATTCAACCCAATTATGGTATAACATGAACATAATTCAATGATCAATATGATAACAAGGTTAAAAAAATCACTACATCATAATCCAATACTAGTTAATATCTTAATACAAGAGATATAGATCAAAATCATAATCTAATTCAATTATTCAAGAACTAGAATGTTAGGAATATAATTAACCCTAATTAATTCATGATATATACAATAACATCATCTAGTAGTGATTCAACCAATAACCAAGTAAATTGAATCAACATTACACAATTCATATCAAGATCATCACCTAGAGTTAAGGGGTAAGTGTCATCTTCTACAAACTAAACCAATCCATCAATATATACTATAATTATATTATAATACATATTAATATATTCATAATATCAAAAATAATCATATACAAATCATTCACAACATCAAATTTGTATTGGATGAAAACCCAATTTTTGCAATCAATTTGATAGAACCCTTAAGGAAAGAGGTCCCAAAGGTGAAAGGAATCCCATACCATAATAGTTTATTAAGATTTATGAAAAAATATTAATATTTTCATCCCTTAAACACTCCCCTATATTATTCTTCAATGGAGTTTATTCACTAGAGAGAGAAAGAAGAGAGAAGGAAGAGAGTTTGGGTTTGCTAGTTATGATCGATTAGATTAGTCTAATGGGGTTGAGGTCTTTATATGGGATGTTAATTAAATTAATTAAACATCCCTTAACCCCCATATAACTATTTAACTTCTTAATCAATTAATTGGAACAAACTAAAAACGTGCAACAAAGTCATGCCTCACAAACGAGACCTCGACCAACGGTCGGTCAGTGAGTTGATAACTCCTGCCACCTGCCTTGCTGCACTTCGTCGATGAGTTCAGAGGCTGGTGCAAATGGAAAATGATCCAAAATGGATAAGTGTTGGTCTACGGATAGCATCGACTCCCTATCCATCCACACACGCCCCGTCGACATCCCTCGTGGGTGCACACTGCCCAGGCAGTGCTTTTGACAACAAAATGAAAGGGTCCTCCTTAAGGGCCCTTGGTTGGTCCTTGGGGAGTATTACCCTGAAATTTGACTATTAATAAACCCTAACACAGGTTAGACACCCTTCCACCAAATTTTATAAATGTCCAACCCTAAAATCTAGTCAAATAGGCTAAATCATGCTAGCACCTCCTTGAACTAGTTACCGGACGTCATGAACGTTATAGGTTGATTTGGTTTCTAGACTTCCTAAATTTATTATTCTTTAAAATGGACCTTAAAACTATGTATAAACCTGTTTACACTTATTTTATGCTATAGAACATGTCTTGAATTTTTGAAGTGTTAAAAATGTGGCCTCGTTCCCGTTAGTATATGTATTATGATGATCATGTCCTTGTCAACATTACTTTATATATAATGATGATGTGTGTAGTTGATTATGTGAAGTATGATAATTTCTAGCTACATGTTAGTAATGTGAAAGTATGTGTTCTTCTATTGATGTTGTTAGGTGATCATGTTTGACAATAAGTATGTCCTTATGTGTATAATCTTAATGATAATACATTACTGTTCCTACTTGATTATATGAGTCGATAATTGTTATATCAGTGATGTTATAGTAGTGGATAGGATCACCTAAAGATGTGGATGGTTGTGCGTATGTGCTTTCAGAATGACATGCTAAAGGTTATATGCAAAGTATGTTGTGTCTTGTGTGATAGACTTGTGTCCCTTAGTTGATACATGTATGAATAAGAATATGTTATGTCTTGATTTATGATTAAAAAGCCTCTTAGTCATTAATGTTTTAATGACATGTGACCTTGAATGATGTTAAAAGGAATTTTTTGTGAAACATTGAACCTAGTGGTAGGATTATGAACCTTTAAGTCAAAATTCGTTATTGTATCCTTCTTTTAATGAATAATGGACTTAATTTTGATTGGGTGGAATGACATCATATCATCCTTAGGAAAGTCATGATGAGTTATCTTTGTCTCCTTTATAAGGTAGCCCTAAGGGTAAATGTGATTGGGTTATGAACTTTATATGGAACCCTTTTGTATGATTCCTCAATGTAAATTACTCTATGAGACAAACGCTTTCATCGAGTTAGTATGGTAAGGGAAGTGGCTATATTTAAAGGATGAGGCTAGATTAAAATGTAACACCTTCATGTTTTCGAACCATGTGCCTACATGAGATGTGTCCAAGTTCTACAATTTGCAAGTAGAACACCCTCTATCTGAGTAGGTTAGAACTCCAGATTCCATGCTTTGCTACCATGGTCTATGTCGATAATTTCCAATTCTCATCAGATGGTATACCTACTAGTATTGGAGAAGTTCTATGATGTTTAAGTGGTGGTATAAGACGCTATCTAGACATTGCACAATAGGTTTTGAAGATTTTAGTGAGACTCCTTAAGTCTTATCCAAGACCATTAATTGAATTTCCTTACGTGATGAATGAGTCTTGAATAAACTAATGAATATAATGACTTAATGTAAGAAAGCATTTAAAATGAAGAAGTACTTATCGAGAGTAGTTAAAGTTTATCTAGTTATGGTGTGAAGGGGGCATAGGAATGTTCACTTCGTATCTTACAAGATAAGTCTTAAGAATGAATCTAGTTAGGGAAGTTGGTTGATTATGTAAATATGACCCAAACTTAGGTAGTCTTAAGGATTATTTAGGTAATCTTGGAGAGTTCAATCATGGACTTTATCATGTTGATTTACTTAAGTAAGTCTTTTGATAACCTCTGGAAGGGAGAATGTCATATTATTTGAATGTTGTTGTATTAAGAGAGAATGACTAGGTAATGTATGGTATTTCTTAAGTGTGTGTGTAAGGGATTGTATGGGCGGTCACTTTATATCTAACTTAAGTAAACCTTCGAATCACCTATGGTAGGAGGATCTCATGTCTATGTGGTTGATATATTATAAGTGTGTATATATCAATATAGATGGTATTAAGGATCATTTAGGTGTGCCTAGAGAGGTGTATGGGCGGTCTCTCTTTGTCTCACTTAAATGAGTCTTAGGATTGCTTTTAGTGAAGGAATTACATACTAGAAATGATCCAAGGTGAAGTTAAATAACTTCATCGTAACAGTGATTTAGTTCACTGTAAAGTGACGTGGTTTCACTATAATGTTTATAAATATGTGATTCTTATTAAGTTATTTTTATGCGTTTCTAAGGTGTTAAATGTTGTTCTTATGCTTACGATATAATGTTTTAGTCAAAAGATGCTTATTTCTAATAAATGTCCATTTTCATGATTTTTATTCATTATGTCATACTTACTAAATGTGTTTGTACTATTCCATGCTTTTATCTATATCTAAAGTTATTCTTAGGTGAATGTGATTTTTTTAGATAAGCTTGAATTAGATAATCGTTCCAGCAAGTTGAAGTATGCCCTCATTTGATTCGAGGGCATATATGTCTTTTATTTCTATTGCATTATTGTAATAATGAATTATTTCCATATTCGTATTGTATGGGTCATGTCCCAAGTATTCTTGAGTCAAAGATTTTATGAAATGATACATTGGAAAGATGTTTATGATATTCGTGTGAAAAGTTTAAATTTTGAACTACTTTTCATATGTTTATATGCAATGAACGATACGGAAGGTCTTGTACAAGACCTTTGAGAGGTCAAGTACGACGGTCCATGATTTGAGATTGGAACTATCTTCTAGGTTGTGGTCTTGGGTCGTGACAATCTTTGTATCAGAGCATACATAGGTTATGAAAGTGGTCTTAAGAATCAAAAAGTCTCACCAAGTAACGTCAAGTAGAGTCTTGATCGTCAGTGTGAGTGGAAACACATCTATGGGCGAGAGGCTATAGAACGATAGAGTTTCCCTTCTTTTCTACTCCTATGTCGTTCCGTAGGGTAAAAGTTATGAGTGCTCTTTTCTTATGGTTTTTCTTGTATTATATGAGATGAATACGAGGAAACCGACTAAGAGAGTTGTGGAGAATAATGTGAGTGAGAAGATTCCTCCTTAAGTTGAGAATGTTGAGCAAGTTACTCAAGGTTACTATGGTTATCAAGTCCCTATCGTAGGTCAAGGTAACGAGTTTCAGTGGTTCCCCTGGAAATTACTAATGGGGAGTTTAGAGAGGCTTTACTTTCTATAGCTCGAGCTTTGACTAACCATGTGAATATGGGTATTGCACCTACAATGAATGTTTTTGAGAGCACTATGATATCTAGATTTAGAGATTTGTGAGTATAAATCCTGCAATATTTCTTGGCTCGAAGGTGGGAGAGCATCCCGAAGGGATCCCACATGGAATGTATAAGGTGTTGTTTACCATGGGGTGATCTAAGGAAAAGGCGGAGTTAGTTTTGTACCAATTAAGGGAGGTTTATAAAGTATGGTACACTTAATGTAAAGATAGTAGGACGATTAAGTTGGGTCCTATTGAGTGTGAAGAGTTTAAGGAAACCTTTTGTGGAAAGTACTTTCCCCGTGAGATGAGAGAGGTGAAGGTTGTAGATTCACTACTCTCAAGCAAGGCAATATGAGTGTTGAGGAGTATTCTTTGAAGTTCTCTGGATTGTTTATATTTGCTCCATCGCTTGTGTCTAACCCTAGGGATGATATGAGTAGGTTTGTGATGGGAGTTGCCTACCTAAGGAATTAAGAATGTCATACGACTATGCTACATGATGATATGAACATATATTGACTCATGATGTATGCTCAATCAATTGAGAAATATAAACTTGGTAGGATTTCAAGAAACTTGAAGAGGAGTGGTTCTTGTGATCGAAGTCAACCTAGGTTTAATACGATGACTCAAATTCAAGATGGACCTAGTGCTCCTAAGGTCAAACTTGAGAAGGGAGGTGGTTCTAAAATGGCAAGTCTACATGTGCTACTTGTTGAAAGAGGCACTATGGGGAATGTCTACGGGGTACTGATAGTTGCTTTGTATGTTTTAAGGATGCACCAAAGTGAGGGATTGTCCTACTAGAGATGGTAAGCAAGTTGCTCCTAATGTTTCAAAGTATGATGCTCGAAAGGCGAAGGCTTGTTTCTATGCACTCTGGACAAGAGGAGCAAAGCCGAATGAGAGTGATGATGATGATGGTAAGTTCTTATATTTATTTAGAGTATGAGTTCCTTCCAAGTGGGGGAGTATGGTTAGTAGATGGGCTAGATGGTCCTAGAAGTATGGTTCATGTGCATGGTGTTTAGAAGTCTTGTTGAAATTTAATTTCATTGATTTATTGCATTGTGTATTTCATGAAGTTATGATTATGTCAGAACATGTGTTTTATATGGTTTTATCTTGCATATTAGCATGTTTCTATCATGAATTGCCTAGATGTTGCATTTTTAAAAATATTGCATAAACTGTAATGGTTGCCTGCTCAATGTTAAATTTTTTTAAAAATTATTAATTCATTCTTTGGTTTAAAGTTGCTTCAAGGTGGTTTCAAATAATGTATATGAGCATGATATTGAATAAAAATTAATTTTTGCTATTTAGAATGAAGGATATGTGTCTTATGGCATAATGACTTGTAGAATTTATTCTAGTTTCTTGTGGTGTTGTGATTCTCTTAACTATGTGAAATTGATGTTTATTCTTTATTGTGTATTGAATCTCTATTCTTGGAAGTTTTTGGAGCATGACAAGTGTCATTCGAGGACAAATGTTGAGCAAGTGGGGAAGATTGTAATACCTCGAAAATAACTTAGGTGAAGCTAGAGTACAACATGTTTATAATGAGGGTCTAAGGTTATAAAATTATTTATAATGTTGTATAGAGGCAATACATAAAGTTTTAGATGCATTGGAAGTCAACATCATGGGACGACAAAGACGTTCGCCGACTAAGTCACCTATGGGAATCGTAAGTTGTTATGTACCTATATGTGTGTTTTATGATATTATGAGTTCATTATATGAGCTACTATAGTGTTAATACGCAGTATGTGTAGTTTCAGAAAGTTTCAAGGACAAACGTCCAAGAACGTCCATGACGTTTGAAAGGTTTGCCTTAAAACAACCTTCTTTGTCATGGCATATTTCTCTGAGTTTTACGTGTTCGTTTTGGATGATATTGATGTGGGAGGTCCTAAAATTTTATAAAATCATATTCGGGATGGAAACGTCCGGGCAAAATTCCCCAAGAACCAACCAACGGTCCTTGAGGAAGGACCCTTCTCAAGAGCCAATACTGTCTAAAACAGTCCCATACAACGGAGGTAGTAGACGACTCGTTGGCCAGTCTATACCCCGTCGATGGTAGTCATTGTCAGGACTAAGTTGTGGTATAAGGATATTCCAAAGACAAGCCTCAATCTCTAATCACGGACCAATAGGACAGTCTATTAAACGGAAACGGGTTGTCATCTGGCAACCGATTGTGAGGGCTAGTTCCTGCGCAACTTTACTGTAATTCTAGGGGTGAAGAGGTAAATTCACCCCACGTCCAAATAAGACTTTAGGCGTATACTTAGGGGTACATTTGGTTTTTAAAAAATATTTGTAAGCCTTAAACACTAGGAGAATTTATTCTTAAAAAATCAAAACCCAAAATATCCTAAAGAATTCTCTAGAACTCCATTGAAGCCAAAACTCAAGGAAGAGCTTGTATTGGAGGTTTGAGTGGTGATTCTTCATCAATTTTGTGTATTAACATTATTGAGGTATGGTTTTTGATCCTTGAAACTCTATTCATCAAGGAGCCAATCTTCAAAGTAATTTTCAAAAGCTAATCAAAAGATGAGTTTTCCAAATTGAAATCTATTCATGGGCTCTTCCGTTGTAAGTTTTAAAGCATTGAATATTGTTTGATTTGTTTTTAATTTGATGATTTTACTCAATTAACCTATGAAACCATGTAATTGATGAACCCTAGTTTTTGACTACTTTATGGGTTAACTGATATTGACTTACTGCTTATCAATTCTAGTGTAGTTTTATATGGGCTATTGAATGATGTAATAATTATATTCAATTGATTTCTAGGTTGTCTTATATTGATAAATCTATATTGAATTGTCCTATATTCATTGAAAATTATAGTTTATGTATCTAATTGTTGATTATAGCCATGGGTAAGTGCCTTATGGTATTAAATTGTATAATTTAGCTATGAATTGAAGTGTTGAGAATGGATTCGTGGTAATATGACCTGATTCTCTTTAATTAATGTTAATTTGACGTGAACTATGTAGTGATTGGTATGGTACACTTATGGTGGCGGTGCTGTGGGAATGATGTGGCCTCGTTGGCGTTACTTTATGTATTATGATGATCATGGCCTTGTCAGCATTACTTGATATATTATGACTATTTCTTTAGTTTATTATGTTAAGTATGATCATATATACCTATATGTTAGTAATGTGAAAGTATGTATTTTTCTTGATCATGTTAGACTATGACTATGTCCTTATGTATGTAGTCTTAGAGTTGATACATGATTTTTCCTACTTTATTATATGAGTCCATAATGGTTATATTGATTATTTCATTGTAGTGTATAGGATGACCTAAATATGATGTTGCTTGTGCCTATGTGCTTCTAAAATGACATGCTAAAGTTTATAGTTAGAGTATGGTGTGTCTTGTGTGGTATACTTGTGTCCCTTACTTGATACATGTATGAATATGAATATGTGATGTCTTGACTTAGGATTCTAAAGCCTCTTAGTCTTGAATGTATGAATGACATTTGACCTTGACTGATGTTAAGAGGGTCTTTATGTGAAACCTTACAACTATTGGTAAGGTTATGAACCTTGAAGTCGAAAGTCGTAACGGTATCCTTCTTGTAATGAATGATGGACTAAAGTTTGATTGGCTGGAATGACATCATATCATCCTTAGGAAATTTATGATAAACTTTCTTTGTCGCCATTGTAAGGTAGCCCTAGAGGACCTTTTTGGTAGGGTGAATGTGTGGGGTTATGAACTTGATATGGAACCCTTTCGTTTGATCCTTTATTGTAAATTACTCTATGAGAACAAAGGCTAGCACCGAGTGAATATGGTAAGGGAACTGACTCTAGTTAAAGGATGAGGATAGAGTTCAAAGTAAGCCCTTCATATTGCCGAACCGTGTCCCTACATAGGATGTATCCAAGTTCTACCATTGGCAAGTATAAAACCCACTATCGGAGTAGGTTACAACTCCTGATTTCATGCTTTGCTAGCATAGTCTATGTCAGTTATTGCCTATTTGTAAGACCCCAAAATGAGATAGTGTGTCTGGAGACTAACATGCTCGTATTAAGGCTCTTAGGTCCTAAAATTACTTATAATATGGCTTATAGTAAGTGTGTAAAGTTTGAAGTGATTTGGAAGTCGAACGTCAAGGGAAGACCAAAACGTTCGACAACTAGTCATCTATGTGGCTCTTGTATCTATGCATGCTTATATTTGTGTTTCATGATCTTTTGAAGACTCTAAATGAGTTATAATTATTTTTAATGATGGTATATGATGTTTCGAAAAGTTTGGAGGTCAAACAACTAAGAACGTCCAAGGCGTTCAAACTATAGCCCTTAAGATGTTCAACGTGTGTCTTGATGGAGCTTGACCTTTTTGGATGTCTTGTAGGTGTTTGTTTTGGATGAATTTATGTGGAAGGTATAAATTTTTTTAAAGGTTATAATGACATTAGAAACATCCAGGTACGACTTATAATGGCACTTGCTGGGGCAGGTCATAATCCAGGAATATGGCTAATTGTCAGGCACGGACCGTCGACAGCATGATGCCTCGTCATTGCCTCCGTCTTTGGTGCACTGTAAGTTTTATGCTGCGTCTGTTTCATTAAAGGGTAAATGGTAAATTAACCCCACGTCCTAACCTGACCCTAATAGGTTTATTTATCTATTTTTGGGTGTATATAAGTTATCAAAAATGTGATCACCCCATTCTAAAATACTCTCACAGGATTGAAGCCTTTCCCTCCAAAAATATTTCCCTTAAAACCTCCACTGTTGGTGCTATGGATGAATCATCAATTTTTAGAGGTTGTAAGCAAGACAAAGGTATGGTGATCTTCATCTCTAGTTATGTTTTCATCTAAAGAGCCATTCTCAAAGATTTCAAAAGAGAAAGAATAATCAAACACTTTCTTGTTCAATCTAGCCATGAGTTCTTTCTAAAAACGTTTTGAATGATTAAATCATGATTAATTGAAGTTAATACAGTGGTTTGAACGTGATTTCACTCCAATTGCATGATGAACTCATGTTCCTTCCTCAAATTGATTTAGCCTTGCATAGGTTTTGTGATATTGACTTGTTATCGATTGAATTATGATTCTATTACATTGAATCTCCTATATCTACTGTTCTTTACGTGAATTAATGTTGAATTGTGTATATTGGATCCATCTATGAAGATTTGAACATGTTTAGCTTAGTTTTACATGATTCACTATAACATTGGCTTCTTAATAATCTAAAGTGGATTTCGATTAAGTTGTGGTTCTTGTAGCTACTGTTTTAGGTTAATACCATGGTTGAATTGTGGATAATATTGTATGATCAAAATAAAGAAGTCTTGGCTTGAATGAATCTAGGTTCTTCTAGTCTATGTAGATGTAACTTGAAATCTTGACGATAGGTTAGTTGTTATATGAATTGATCATGGTTAATGCCTATAGAAGCTGCCTATAACGAAATATGAGGATGAATTATATGTAATAAACACAATACGGGTCAATTCATGATAGTTTGAATAATATTAACCTATGTAAACTTACCTTCCATGAACTCCTTATATGAATCATGTTTGTGTCGACCTTAATGGCAATTGTAGTAGTGTATCATCTAGACTATGATTTCATTAGCTACTGCCTAGCATGTATTTTTATTGGTAATATATGATTGGCGATCAAGGCCTTAGGAATTGATAGTATTGGCGAATTCCTCTATCTTCTAGCAAATTGACAAGTCTAATGCCTATGTTGTAGCTTGATCTGAAGTGCTTAAGAATGTTTTCATTGTGACTAACAGTAGGAATAGCTACTGACTTAGAGTGATATGATTCATGAAATATGATCTATAAACCATATAGAATAAATTGGCTGATGGTCTATGTTCTTCTACTTCCTAGTACATGTGAGATGCCTTGTATTATGTTAGAGTATGATGTTATAGCGACTTCTACATGGTTTATTCTATGATTAAAGTACATTTAGCTACTGCCCTATATATGAATTGTTGATGAATAAGGTGTATTGATCAATGATAATCAAAGGGTGAGAAACTAGTAAGAAAGCTTATCTCTTCTACATTCTTTATAGTATTGTAGTTGATGAAGCTTTGTATGGCATTGTGTGGTATGATCCACTTATGGTTGCAGTGTTTAATTTATTGTCAATCTATATATGTCTTGACCATGTCCATGAAGGTAAATTGATGAATATATGAGCATGTGCTTATGATTATACTGTGTGAAGCTTATGCCTACTTTCCTATTCTAGTTGTGATTATGTAAGCATGTGTACATCCATGTTAGGGTGAAGTATAGGTTCTGCCATTGATGAGTTAAAAATGGTTAAATAATCCCTTGTCTATGTACCACGATGTGAATGCATGAATAGCACAAGTTAGGTGTCTTAAGTGTAATATGAAGTTGACTTGTCTCTTATGCTATTGTGTGTTGTGTTGTTTATGCTTCAAGGAATGATATGGTCAAAGAAGGTGGCTTCCTCAATATGTTGTAGACATCAATTATGTGATCATGTTGACCAATGTACACACACACTCACTCACATGCATATTACAAGTAGTATATGTCAGGTGTCTAACTGAAAGGTTGTTTTCATATTAACTAATGTCTACTACTATGCATGTAAAGTATATGTATGTGAAGTATGTTATGTATTCCTTACTAGGATGACTTCATAGGTGTACTAGTATGGGCAATGGTATGGGACTTTGCGTATGCATTGCACATGTGTATCTTGACCGGATAATTCTAATTTTGGTTTCTACATGTATGAATATGTATGTATGAACTTGTGTGACTTAATGTGTTGTGTGAAATGTTTTCTCACATATATGTATATACACACACATGTATGAAGATCTATTCAAGAGAAGAGCCTTTAATGGTGTATTCATGTGTTCCCTAAACTAGATAATGCTTTACAAATGCTATGTTCATGTGAATGGATTTCTTACATGATTTGGGTTGATGAACTTCCATCTATGACCTATGAGTTTAGAATATGAGGGGATAAATGTCCTAAACCTATGGTTTATAAAGTAAATATTGACACTCAATTTTGACCCTCCTCTATAGTGATTAACTGGCGAGCTTCTGGAGTTTAAACAATTTAAAATAACCAATGTTTAAATAATAATAATAATAATAATAAATAAACATATATAACATATAGGTATATATAACATATAGGTATATATATGTTAAATAAGGTTTGATGCTTTATATTATTTTAGCTAGCGTGTTTGTCTTGCTTAATTTTCGTATAATTATTTTAAAATTTAGCAATATTCAAAATCGATGATAGTAATATTTTGTTTCATATGAATATTTTGTTATTTATTTTAGCTTATATTTTGAATCTTTAGTTTTTACTTGAGTTTATTATTTTATTTTTGTTAACCCTAAGAAGCTTGTTAGTTAATACTAATTCGTCTTTTTTTTTTAAAAAAAATATATAATCAAATAGGCCAATTTTAAGCTAATATAACTATATTGGTAATGTTGTTAACTAAATTACCAAATTTGGGCCTCCGTTTTATTTTTTGCAGCCCAAATCCTTTGAATACCTAAAAACTTTTGCCAGCCCACTTCAAAATTTGACCCAATTTCCTTAGGGCCCACTTTTTTTTTTCAAGTCCAACTATTGTCATTTCCCTTTCAAATCCATTTCCCTCAACTAATCTGGGCCTTTTTTTTTGGCAATTCAGACCTTTTGCAGGCTTGAATTCCCCAGTCCGTTTTCTTATTTTCCAACCAAAAAATCGACCCAACCTTCACATTATCTACTCAATTCCAATTCAATACCCAGATGACCTGACCCGACTACTGCTTCGTCCTCTTCCTCGCGTAAAATGAAACAATCCAGCAGCATAGCGCGTTCACTTCCCCTCTCCTTTATCCTCTCATATGAAAATGGTACTCGAAGGCCCCAGGTGTCGAAATATCCCCTTACCTCTCCTTCTTCCCCTCAATTGGACGTCCGAGATTTCTTTTTCCGTTGAGCGATCGTA
This sequence comes from Solanum habrochaites, assembly GCA_027704765.1. Taxonomy (NCBI): domain Eukaryota; kingdom Viridiplantae; phylum Streptophyta; class Magnoliopsida; order Solanales; family Solanaceae; genus Solanum; species Solanum habrochaites. The sequence goes on along the minus strand of JAKWJA010002494.1, from coordinate 26,481,917 downwards.
TAGGTCTGTACTATTGAGACTCAACCTTATCCCTTTAGGGTTTTTGGATTTCAAAACGGGACATTGAATCACAATTTTACCCCAGCCCTTTTTGTGATTTCCTCCGCTGTCCATCCGTTAAAAATTGCTATATATATTGCCATCTGCTCGCTGTCAAGAAAAATAATTTTTTTTTGGCTTTTCAATTTTTTTTCTTCCGACTAATACTCTTGGCTGGAACTTCCTGGCAAGGGATATTCATATACTGAGGGAGATTGGTCGAGCCACAAAAACAGAACACGTTAAGAAGCAGAGGGTTGTCGTTCAAGTCGTGGAAGTTCGTCTGCTCTTGCTCGCCTCATCCTTAGTACGCTATCCGAAAAAGGTATCGTCTTCCCTATTCGATTTTCGTCACCTCTGTTGCTTCACTGTAATGCTCTTCTCCTCTGATTGTCAATTTTTTTTATTATTATTTTTCCTTTGTTCGATAGCCTAAAAATAATTTGTGAGTGTTTTCGATTGATATTCTGGTTCGGTGTCTCGTTTGGATCAAACATCGTTGAATCATTTCACTTGTTAATTACATATGACCAATTTTGTATGTTTTATTATTATTCAAGCCTTTTGAATAGCGTGTTAGCCACACATATTTGCGCCTTTCGCTGTTGTTGTGTTTTCTGATAGCTTCCTTTGTCAACTTGATATACGCAAACCAGTGGTCTTGTTATTTTCGTTTGAACATGATATCACCTTTGAATTTAGGATAGCGGTTACAATAGTTTGCTCCACTGCACTACTTTTCTTCCACTCATTTCGCTTTTCCTGTTATTATCTGTCCAAGAAAGTGCGTTTAAATCTCTTCCGTTTAGTCACCGTTAGCTTAACCATTTAGTATTTGCTGCCTAACCATGGTCTTCTCTTTGTGTTCTATAGTTTTCCATGCATGTTTGTGTTCATTTGCAGCATGTTTAGTTTGACAAATAGGCTCGATCCGTGCCAGTGTCTTCCTTTTGCTGTAAGGAACATGTTTACTATAGTCTTCAAATTTACTTTTGACATCAACACCATTAAAGCCATTCATATAACTAAGTTCAATCACTGCATGCATTGTAGTGAAGTATTTTTTTTCTTCATCATCTTTTGGCTTTCCATGTGGTTGTTGATTATTTTTCTTAGGATATGATTTACCTTTTGCGGTCTTGTTAATTTGATTTTATTTGCTTGTTCAAGTATTCATGCGTATCACTTGTGGGTGGAAAAAATAGTGATCGTTAACTAGTATTATTCGTTAAGATTGCTTGTTTTTGCCTATCTTAAGTGTTATTCGTCGTGTAGTTTTAATAGTTGAAGTTGGCTGTACCTTTCTTTCAATTTTTTTCTTCTCAAATAGTTCTTGTATGAGTTAAGATTTCCCCATTCTTCCTATTCGATACGGATACTAATTCTCTCCTTTTGTCGTTTTGTTGTATGAACCCCTCCGAGTCCATAATGGATTCTTCTCATTGCATCCCAAATGTGAGCCATAAAGACTCGAGTCTCTCCCGTCTTTGAGTCAGTCGAACTGCTGTTTTACGGAGCAGAAGAACCACAATAGGGGCTGTAAAATGTATTTGCAGGTTTTGAGGAAACTGTATACCAGTTGTATACATATTCTATACACCAATATACATGTCTAAAAATGCATAGGTGGACAAATTCTACGTGCAGGTAAATAGCAGTAAAGATATATTGCAGGAAAAGAATTTTCAGCTTTCGGAAGTCGAAGAACAGGTTGATATACCTGTCGTATACACCGGTATACACAAATTATACAGCGATATACAGTAGTAAAAATAGTACAGACATAAAATACGTCGAATAAGTCCAGAAAATTCAGAAAAAAACGCGAAATGCAAGTCAAAACGCAGATTTAGGAGTGCGAAATGCATCAATGTACAGGGTGTATACATCCGATACACATTCGGTGTATATTTTGTCATTTGAAAGCAGCAGGAAGCCCAAAGGCTTAAAGGGAATAGCCCATCAACAGAATTTTAATTAAATAGGCCCAAAAGCCATAATTCTTATAGGAAAAAATAGTAAACTAGTCAAAATAAATAACATATTTAGTAAAAATATCCATACTTTATAAATATTAGCAATAATGTAAAAAATGTCATTATTTTAAAAAATTTATGTGTCCCAATTTTCTTCCTATGTTATCTCTCTTTTTCAATTAATTCTATATATCTTTTTTTTTAAAAAAAATCATTCTCTCTCATATTTATCTTTTCAAATTGTTAATTCTCTCTCCCATTTAATTTTTTTTCTCTCTCATGATTATCTTTTCTGATTTTATTTTTGTTTAAATCTTAAAAAAATGTTGTTTGTATTTCTCAATTTCCGTTATGATTTACTCTCCATTGGCTGAATCCAAGAGGCTTACTAGAGGTATTCATCTTAATCAATCAATTTCTGTTGATTTTTCATCATTTAATTTATTTATTACTTAACAAATAGTGTATAATGTATAATCCACTGCTAAAATGAGGGAAGAAAGAGGGTAAGAACATTTACAAGACTCATTGGTGTGCAAAACCTTCCTCAAATTCAGAACGCAAATGTAGAATCTTTGTCTACTCGTGAGGATCTTGAAAAAGACGACGAAGATCGGATAGATGTCGAACAATTTTCTATTAGATTGTTTTGTATTTATAGTTCTTTTTTAGAATTTGGTATGCTTTCTTAATTTGTATTTAAATCACTATGTATACTATCAATATTTGTATTTATTAAAAATTTCATGTTGCATGGTTTATGAATCTTGTATTTGTCCCTAATTTGTATTCATCCAAATGTATGTCAACTAGTTATGTATTTTATTTATAAGAAGAACAACTTTCTATTAGTTTATTTGTATTCTAATACAAATACAAATAATAGACATATTGGAATGAATACGATTTAGAAAGGGAAACAAGATTTTTAAAAGAAAAATAAATACACAGTGAAAAATATATACTAATACAAATGTATTTCTTAAATAGCTACATTTTATTTGACATACATATTGGAATGAATACAAACTAATAAAGGTATGTCAACTGAATTTGACATTGTTTTCTAATTTGTATTTATTCTAAAGGTATGTCAACTAGTTATGTATTTTATTTAAGAATGAGTACACCAAATATTCAATTATTTCTTTTCAATTTTATATTTCATTCACTTTTTCATCATACTAATATTTTGTATTTTATATATTATTATACAAAATTCTAAATAAAAACTAGAATAAATAGAAATACAAATAAAATACATATTGAAATGAATACACACATGATTTTTGAAGAAAAAAATAACTATATAGGGAAAAAATATATGAAAATACAAATATATTTCTTAAATGACTATATAGATAAATTCGACATACCTATTGGAATGAATACAAACTAATAAAAAACTATAATAAATATAAATAGAATATATTGTGGAATGAATATAATTTTAAAAAGGTAAATATTCTGGAGAAAAAAAAAATTAAATTTTATTTGAAAATGTAACTGATGAGAAAATTAAGGATGCTTGTCTTTTTTTTGAAATATTCCCCCCCTTAATTTTCTTCTTTTTGTTATTAAATAATTATATTCTTTTAATAAAAATAAATAATAAAAACATAAATAAGATACATAACAAACTAAAATGACATTTTTACTAAATATTGAAATTGTTGCTAATGAGTCCTCTTAAATACTAAAATATTGACATTTTGAAAAATTTCTCATTCTTATATGCAGGATTGAGTTGCTGAAAAAGGGGCCCAAGCCCATGTTCTTGAATAAGTTTAAAATTAGGACAGGTGGGTCAAACCACAATTTATTGAATTTGGGTAATTGACCCAAATTCAAAGACTTCCTCCTCCTCTTTTATTTATTATTTTTTGGATCGACTAACATTTTGATTAAATTTTATTAATTCCCAAGGATAGCCATTTATTGTATGCATATATATATATATATATATATATATATATATATATATATATATATCCTATTATTTGATTTGTTCAACCGATTTGTTAGCGTTTAATTCCCTTTAGAATATTTTCTTTAGTTAATTACCTTCAAGGAGTAAATAATTAAATAAAATAATGATGATAGCAAGTAAATAATTTTAAAAGTATAACTTTCTTTTAGTTAGTTTTAAAATAAATTATTAAAGGTCATTTAGTCAAATCGCCGATCAACCGCGAGTTAGCGGGCTTTTCGCGGGCCTAGCACATTCTCAGCATGTACATTTGAACTTCGACCCCTTTTTTCAAATTGATTTTCATCTGTTTTAAATCTTTTGAAAATTAATTATAAAATTTTTCTTGATTTTATCAAAAATCAAGTGGCGACTCTGTTAAATTGGAAAGTCAATTTTTCTTAAATGATAAGATTAATTGATTTTCCAAAACTTAGTCATATATATATATATATATATATATATATATATATATATATATATATATATATATATTATTTTTAAGTAAAACAGTAATGACGACTCCGCTGGGGATTAATTAAGTTTTAACCAAAATGATTTGATTATTTGGACTAAATGTTATTATTAAATTGTTTTTGTGTGATTGATTTGTTTAAATTATAAACTGGCATTGCATATCATGGCATATTTCCGATATATATGTATAGTATATTAAAGGACGGTTTACGGAACCGCAACCAGACTTTTTTATACTCACCCTCTTTTGAAATTAGCGACAATTTATTGGTTCGTTAGGCGTCCAATGGTTGTCGCATGATTCAGCCCAAATTCTCCATTTGGGTTACCGGTCCTTTCAAAAGACACTCCTAGTCAACTAGCGTAGAGCTGAGCCAAATCCCAGATTTCGGAGCATTTGAACTAAGATGACCCAACGCTCAAGGCGTGTGGGGCCAATTAGAAGCCCACCTTGTGTCTACTTGGACAAAATTTCCAAAAAAAAGACAATCATGCTTACGTGTTAATTGAAGGATGTATATGCATTTTAAAAAACAATTTATTGTCTACGGGGCGGGGGGTTGACTAATTTTTGTTTGCTATTTTTGTAGGATGAATCTGACGTACAAGACTTTGAAAACAAGAATGGTTACTATTCCCGATCCTTTCCTCAAAGTATGGTGGAGGTTCATGAACAACGACGATAAAATGATCGTTCAGAAACACATAGGTTACCTTCCGTCGCTGCTAGAGATGAATGTGTGGCCTGGCCTAATTGGAACGATGGTGAAATTCTGGGATAGTGAGAACATGGTTTTTCGGTTCGGGGAAGTAGAGTTGACGCCAACTATAGAAGAAATTCTTATCAGCTATGAAAGTGTCGCCATGTGCAACAAAAGGAAACGACATCCAGATACAGATCTCCTAAATCCCATAATATGGGATTTCGCCAAAATTAGAGAAAAGTTGTCATTGGTTAAAGCCGAGTGGATGGACAAACTCCCTGGCCCAAATATACCATTCAGAAAACTATATTATCGATTTGGGCGTGCAAGGGCTTATGAGAAATATAAAGACGAGTTCGTTTCAAAAGAAAAATGAAAAGAGACGCGTCCCCTCGCATTTGCGATATGTTTTCTCGAGACGATGGTTTTCCCTCAAGGGCCAAATTACAATATTCATCCTAGTGTATTTATGGTCACTCATGCCATTTTATATGGAGTGGATTACAAAACATCAATAAAATACTACACTTTCGCGCCTATGATTCTAGCCGACATCTACAGGGCTTTAGACAAGTGTTAGAGCGGAGAACGCTTTTTTCAATGGTGTAATATGATACTACAGTGGTGGATGATGCGACATTTAATCAAGACTCATAATCCAAAAGAACAAGATCCCTTAAGATGGTCAGACGAGTTACATAGTCATGATTGGTGGTTGTATCACAATTGTTGCAACAAGACTGGAGGAGAGAGTTTCAGGTATCCGAGACTTTGAGGGCCGAGCGAAGAAGACGTTCAATGGTCAATAGATAGTTTGGTGGTAACTAAGAATATGGTGGTTCGAACAGAAAAGGTCCCTTATTTGATATTTGCTGGGTTAAGAGGGACTAGACCATATGCTCCCGGTCGAGTTTTGAGACAACTAGAGGGAAACAAGAGTTGCCCCAGATCGCAGATATGAGGAAATTTGCGACTGACCACGAGAATGGACGAATTGCATTTGCTGAAGACATGCCTCGGATGTGGAGATCTCGAGGAGTGTTGGGTGAACCTGTACCAAACAGGTTTCGCCCAGAATGTTCGAGGGAGTACAAAGAATGGTTGAAAAAGAGTCTCGCTGGAACTATTGAACCTGGTCCAAACGTTCCTCACATTATTGCCGATGTTAGAGCCAAACATCAAGCGCGACTTCACCTCCTTCAAGAGAATTTTGATAGGAATTAATTAGAGCATCAACATCGTCACTTAGAAGACGCCAAAGTTATAGCTCGATTGAAACAAGAACTACAAAAAGCCAGACAATGCATGGCAGAGTTAGATGATAGCATGGAACAACAGATTCAGTCGATAGAGGGGTTCAGATATCAAGAAGGATCTCGATTGGCGAGAGATCATCTCTGGGAAAACAAATATGCTATGTGGGAAGAGGTCAACATCGCCAAGAGGACAAGACTTGGTGAAAGATCAGAGGAGGATTGAGTTTTATTTACCATCCCCTGCGTGGGACTGCTTTTTTTGTACTTTGTTTTGTAATTTATTTTCAGAACTACTTCCCTGTTTTATATTTATCAGACATTTTGGATGCTATTAATGAAGTATTTTGGGAATGGTAAATCAGGTTTAAAAAACATATACATCCTTCAATTCGTTAGGCCCACCCTTGGCATAAAATGGTCACAAGCATGTTTAGGACGCGATATGTGTGTTTAACTGCTTATGTGTTACGTTGCTTTGAATGAGGATACCATAAATCCACTCCTGTCCAAAATTTCTAAAAACAGAAGCCACTGTTATAAAATGTCTGACCAAAATTTTTGAGTCTCAAGTTTCTCACTCAAAAGACACCTCCTATACCACAAATCTTAAAACACTGTTCTACCATCTCAGGAAAGGCAAAATTACTGCTATGGACAAGTGTAAGAAAAACCATATGGAACTCACTGAAGAAGAACTACAGAGAAAGATCGAACGGATCACTAGAGAAATTCAAGAAGCCAAGGAATAAGAGCTCAGAGTCGACATAGCCACCGCAATTTACAAAGCTGCAGCAGTGATGTTGGATGAGGATCTGACATCACTGATGAAAAGAAAGAAGATGTTGAGATGGAGACAGAGAGCTTGAGAGAGAAGTTGGACACACTTCGGTTGAAAGTGCAAGAAATAGAAGCGAGAGAGGTGAGGATAGATTCGGAGACCGCCACTTTGTTAGCTAAAAGTGTGTTACTTGACAGGGAACTGACAGTCCATAGCAACCTGAAGGGCGGAAAATACCCCTCCTATGAGCAAGGAGCAGCCAATAGTGGTCCCAATAACTCTCACCCTAAAGTGACTGAGGAGGATGACAACGAGGAAATCTTCTACAAGCCGCCATTCCTAGGTCGCCTGAAAGGAAGATACTAATGTTGCAACAATGACTAACGCGTCATGTCATTTCATCATTTTTTTAAAAAAAAGCTCTTTTGTTGCTTTCAATTTCCTTGTTATCGTAATGAACGAATGAATGAAAATGTTTTATCTTAACTCGAACTACGTTGGGACTGAATTCTCCTTGTGAGATACGTATGCAGCCTCTCGAGGCCCGACCCCTATCTTTAAAAAATTTTCATTTCCCCCTCCATGTTATGAGAAGATACGAAGACCGAATCAACAGACATCGAAAAGCAGTCGCAAGAAGACTGTAGCTCAACGTGATTTAGCCTTCCCGACACAGTATCAAAACTAAAACAAGAAAACTCCTGCTTGTTAAAAATATGTTTCCGTCCTCACTCGTGGGTTGAAGATATTCTCAAACAAAGCAAATTATGTGTTTATCTGTTCTCTGTTGCGATATTATGCATTTTATACTCTGAATCTGCACTGATAAATTCTGCCTTTAAGTTGCTTTCCTTCTCAGGTACTTTGAAACTGATCTATGTCGATTGAAAGCTGGCAGGTCATCCTTATTTCACAAGATCAAACAGTCCCGCAGATTCCTTCCTTAGACAAAGCTCAGACAGAGGAAAGGAAGTTATGGGGGATAACAATGAAGAAGTGAGTCTTACTGATGTTGTGGTGGCCCAACCCACCGTAGCAGAACAAAATGAGTTGATTATGCAGCTGATGCAACAGATTGCAACAATGAGAGTTGAAATGCAACAGAGACAGGATCTGCCTCCACCTAGATTTTCTTCTAATGCTGCTGACGGAACGCCTCCAATCTACTTCCCTTCCTCAAATATGGATCCAACTCAAAATCAGCCATCTACACCTGTTCATAATCCGTCGGTTATATATCTAACTACCCTAAATCCCCAATATGCTTCTGCATCCTACAAAACTCCATCACCTCTTCAAAACAACCATCCTCAAATGCCACCCCATCCTCAAAATACTCACCATCAAACCGCTCCACCGCCACGAAATCAAAACCAAAACCAAAACAAAAATGCTTTCAATCCCCAAACACCTCATCACCATTTAAATCAGAACACCAATCCTCAGGCCTACCCACAGAATTACCAAACTGCCCAAAATGCTCAAAGTCCCTCTGTAGCTCCACCCTTCCCAAAGAGAGGCACTTTTCAAGTTCACGTCCTTGCTGAGAATGATGTGCACGGTTCTGAGTTGGACCATTATGAAGAACAATAAAAGGAATGGAGGGAAAAGGAGGATGCAAAGGTCGATATAAAAGAGAAAATCAAACAGTCCATGAAAGAGCTACAGTGCATCCCCGACATCGCTGGACTCAGTTACGAGGACTTGTGTATCAACCCATATTTGGACATTCTAGAAGGGTTCAAGATTCTGATGTTTGATAACTTCGGAGGAGTGGGAAACCCCATGGATCATTTGAGAGCCTATTGTGACCAACTCGTGGGAGTTGGCAGGGATGAAACTTTGTTGATGCGACTTTTTAGCCGAAGCCTGTGTGGGGAGGCCCTCGAATGGTTTACCTCACATGAAACCAGGCAATGGACCAGTTGGAATGCAATGGCCAAAGATTTCATTGACCGATTTGTCTACAACGTCGAAATAGTTCCCGATCAGTATTCTCTAGACAAGATGAAGTAAAAGTAAACTGAAAGCTATAGGGAGTTTGCCTATAGGTGGAGGAAAGATGCGGCAAGGGTAAGTCCTCCCATGACCCAAAAAGAAATCGTTGAAGTGTTTGTGCGGGTGCAAGAGCCGTAATACTATGATAGAATCATGTTGCTCGTTGGAGAAAAGTTTGCTGAGATAGTCAAGATTGGTGAGACTATCGAAGACGGTTTGAAATCGGGGAAGATAGCCCGTGTAGCCGCATCACCTGGATCTTTAGGGTTGCTGAAGAAGAAAAGAGAAGAAGTTGCTGTTGTCTCGTATGGGAGAATGAAAATCCCCAGAAGCTCTTTGTATTCCCAAGGTCGTTCCAGGGCTTCCCTAAAGTCCAACCAAGCTTACTATACGCAATCCAGTCATCCCAATAACAAGAATACTACCCCATTTACCCAAACACCCAAGATCCACTGTACCAAAGTCCACCCCCAAATCTCCAAAATCTTTCTCCCATGTACCCAAATTACTCTCCACCTTATCGAATCCCATATCCTTATCAGGGTATTGCTCCAAACTGTGCTAATGTACAGTCGATATACCGAGAACTACCTTATATTTATCAAGTCCAAGCTCCACTATACCAAAATCCCCTCCCGAATTACCAAGCCCCACCGCCAAATTACCAAACAAATCCATATCCTAGAAGCCAAGCTCCTCGTCCAAATACCAGAAATTATCAACAGGTGCCTCCCCCTCAACAAGGCAGTTATGACCCTCACCAACCCATATTTGAGAAGAGGCCTTCAAGGAAATTTACTTCACTCGCTGAAAGCCGGACTAAATTGTATGAGAGACTGGCCGCAGCTGGATACATCCACTCTGTGGGGCCCAAAACCGTGGATGTCAATTAAAAGTTCTACAATCCCAATCAGAGATGTCCTTATCATTCCAACAATGTTGGACATGATACAGAAGATTGTATAAACCTTAAGCACAAAATTCAGTATCTGATTTATCAGGAGGTAGTCTCTCTCCAATCGGCGATGCCAAATGTCAACACAAACCCGTTGCCGAATCATGGAGGTGGCAATGTCAATATGATCGATACAGATGAAGACTGGTGTGGAATGAAGATGATTACTACCATAGTTCATGATATTTGGAAAATTCTGTCGCTTCTTTAAGCGTCAAAGAAAAGAGAGTTTGTTATTTTGACACCTACGAAGGCTGTTGCCTTGGTGCCGTCAGAAACTCTCGTCAAGCCTAAGTTTGTCATTGAAACTGTTGCTGCTCAAGGAATGACCAGGTCTGGAAGGTGTTACACTCCTGAGGATCTTGCTTTCGGAGGACAGAAGAAGGACCTGGCTAAGAGGACGATAAGCGAAGGAGAAAAAGGAAGAATTCCGGAGAAGGATGCAACCAAAGGATTATTCCATTGTAAAACATTTGGAAAAGACTCCAACTCAGATATCCATATGGGACCTGCTGATAAGCCTTCAATCCCACGGGATGGCCCTAATAAAATCTCTCAATGATACATACGTACCCGCAGGTACAAGTAGTGATAACGTGGCTGCCATGATTCATCAGGTTATTTGAGGGCACCAAATCAGCTTTTGTGACGATGAGCTTCCTGTCGAAGAAAGATCACATAACAAGGCGCTGCACATCAGTGTGATATGACGTGAAAAGGTTGTTAACCGGTTCTTAGTAGATGACGGATCTGGTCTGAATATCTGCCCGTTCTTGACATTGAGTCAGCTAAGGTTTGACCTCGGGAATCTGGAACAAAACTAGGTCAACGTGAGAGCCTTTGATGGGGTTCAAATAGACATGTGGGGGGCATTGAATTTGACCATTAAAATGGGCCACGCAGAGTTCCATGTGTAATTTCAAGTATTGGATATATATAACATTTACAACCTTCTTCTGGGAAGGCCGTTACTCCATATGGCTGGAGCCGTCCCCTTTACTCTCCATCAAATGATGAAGCTTGTGTGGAAGAATGAAGAGTTGGTTATTCATGGAGAGGGGAGTCACCTTGGCAGGCAGGTGCCGATCATTGATGAGATTTCATGAGGTACAGACTTTTATACAGTGGAGCTGGTGAATGCCACCGGTGATGACTTGGTCCCAAAGACCCCCATGCTTGCGTATACAAGATGATAACTACTGTGATTCTGCAGAACAGTTTTGAGCCAAGGTTTGGATTGGGAAGAGATTCCCAAGAAATTATTGAGCCTATTCCGGTCCTCGTCAAGGGATCCATATATGGTTTGGGGTACATCCCTACAGATGATGACATGAAGGTGAAGAAGAAAAATGATCAAGCTTTGCCTAAGCCGATCCCACATCTGTGTCAATCCTTTCCGATCCGAGAGTATGCCAAACGTGAAGACTTTGGGGAAGGAATCTGTGACCTCTTAGTGGAGATCGATGCTGTTATCAAGGAAGAGATCGAGCTAGCTGCTATTCGCGATGCTGAACCAAGGGAGGTGCTGCAGAACTGGACCTCCACACTGATCCTGATACCCCAAACACTTCGGTAGAAAGGCGTCATTTCATGCACATTAAAATCGGTGGTATTCCGGAAGAGGCCCGAGACCCACCATTTTGCATTTTCTAACCTGTCCAAATTTTTGAATTTTTATTGTGATGTTCAAAAAGGCAATATGGCCCCATGCCATGGCCAAAGTTTGCATTTTTTCTAAATGAAAAAGCCTCTTTGTTTTAACTTTATTTATTTAATCATTTGTTATGCCTTGCACTTCTAATTTTTGTCTATTTATGATTACAGTAACATAAGTTACAAACCTGCCAATGTCAAGTCATGTCACGAGCTAAATGAATGAAATGAGGTATGTGACGACGAGGCTGACAATCATGAAGAATAAAGTGATGAACCAGATTATGTCACCGAGGAATTCTGGCAGTTCGAGAATCAGCATAAACCAAATCTCGAGGAAACAAAAATGGTGAATTTGGGAGATTCGGAATGTGTAAAAGAGGTTAAGATCAGCACACACCTAAATGAAGCTCAGAAAGAGGGCCTAGTTCATTTGTTGGCTGCATATAGTGATGTGTTTATTTTGGAAGTCGGTGACATGCAAGGGTTGAGTACCGATGTCGTACCTCATAAGCTGATGATTAACCTAGGGTTTGAATGGGTGAAGCAGAAAACTTGAAAATTCAAGCCTGAACTGAGTTTGAAGATTAAGGAAGAGATCACCAAGCAAATACAGTCCCGATTGGTGGAAGTGACAGAATATCCAACCTGGCTGGCCAACGTTGTTCTAGTTGCTAAGAAAGACGGGAAAATCCGGATTTGTGTTGACTATAGAGATCTCAACAAAGCTAGCCCGAAGGATAATTTTCCGTTGCCGAATATTCATATTTTGATTGACAACTGAGCTAGGCATGAGATCCAGTCGTTTGTGGACTGTTACACAGGCTATCACCAAATTCTGATGGATGAGAAAGATGCGGAAAAAACGGCTTTCATTACACCTTTGGGTGTATATCACTACAGGGTGTATACATCCGATACACATTCGGTGTATATTTTGTCATTTGAATGCAACAGGAAGCCCAAAGGCTTAAAGGGAATAGCCCATTAGCAGAATTTTAAATAAATAGGCCCAAAAGCCATAATTTTTTTTATGTAGGATTGAGTTGCTGAAAAAGGGGCCCAAGCCCACGTTCTTGAATAAATTTAGAATTAGGACAGGTGGGCCAAACCTCAATTTGATGACTTTGGGTAATTGACCCAAATTCAAATACTCTTTCCTACTCCTCTTTTATTTATTATTTTTGGATTGACTAACATTTTCATTGAATTTTATTAATTCCCAAGGATAGCCATTTATTGTATACACATATATATTTTTTATATATCTTATCATTTGATTTTTTCAACCGATTTTGTTAGCGTTTAATCCCCTCCCTTAGAATATTTCCTTTAGTTAATTACCTTCAAGGAGTAAATAATTAAACGAAATAATGATGATACCAAGTAAATAATTTTAAAAGTATAATTTTCTTTTATTTAGTTTTAAAATAAATTATTAAAGGTCATTTAGTCAAATCATCGGTCAACTGCGAGTTAGCGGGCATTCCGAGGGCCTAAAACCTTCTCGGAATGTACATTTGAACTTCGAACCTTTTTTCAAATTGATTCTTATCTGTTTTAAATCTTTTGAAAATTAATTATAAATTGTTTCTTGATTTTATCAAAAATCAAGTGGCGACACTGTTAAATTGGAAAGGCTATTTTTCTTAAATTATAAGATTAATTGATTTTCCGAAACTTAGTCATTTCTACTATTATTATATATGTAAATTTTTTATTTTTGAGTAAAATAGTAAAAATATAATAAAGGTTTTCAATGAAGGGAACTTAGCTTAGCACCGAGTGAACTTTAATATGAGTGTGTGTCCCTTCTTATTGTAGTATTGTAGGACACCATAAATCTCATGAGGTGGATAACCACAATGCCTCAATGGGGATAAATAGGCTTTCCATAAGTGAATAACTACAATGCCTAATCTTGGCATAAATAGGGTTTTAACATGTACCTCCAAGTTCCATAACTATGTTGCAACCATAGGATACTAGCTAGTGGATCCAACTCGAAAGTTAAGTCACATTTGGTACTACTTTGGCTTGTAGACCACCTCCTTTCGGTGTGGGGTTCTATTACACCAGACTCCATGTTTAGCATCGCATGGTGTATGTTGGTTAAGACTATAGTTTCCCTAAAGTAAAATGTACAATGGTAGTTAAATGACTAGGACTCTAAATAGAATGACTTAAGAGAGGTTACTTAGGATAGATGGAAGTAATTAACAAATCTAGACATTGCACAAGTAGCTCCTTAGGATGTTCTAGGGAGGTTTTCTAATGCATGTCGCTATGTATATGTTCCCTATGCATGACATTGTAGTATTTTTCTACTTTTAGGAAGATGTGCATGATATGAGTGTTTATGCATGATGTTGATCTTATTGACTATATGATGAAGTTATTGACTTAACTATGGCTATTTTGTTTTATACTTCTATGATTGTATGTGTTGTCTTGTATAGATGATATGTAGGGTTTTACTTTTGATCCCATGGTGATACATTGCATCAAGTATCCCTAAAGGATTACTTGGGAGACTAATGAATTAAAAAAACTAGTTCATTGTAAAGAAGAATGAGCTCACTGTAAAAAATGACCTCTAATTGGACTTAAATTCTATATGTGCTATTCTATGATGTTTGGCATTTGGTTGTGTTTCTATGAGATATGAAAATAATGAAATGCTATTATTTAAAGGTTTCATAAGGATTTACTCAAAAAGGCATGATATATATTTTTTAAGAAAAAGATTAATTTTGAATTAATGTTTTTGCATGGTTGTTATACTTAGTGCATTCTTGTACTAATCCCATTCTTCTCTAATTTTTACATAAAGTTTAGGTTATGGATGATTAAAGGATGTCTTGACTAGTGAAGATCTTGATAGGTGATTTCCCAAGCTCAAGGAAAGGAATCCTTAATTCAAAGGATTTCCTAATGTGTACTTATTGCAAAGTCTATTAAATATTGTATAGTTCTGTATTATGTCTTAAGGGTTGTGTCCCTAATGTATTCTAATGTTGTTGAGGCTAAGATGACAAAGAGACATAGTTTATATATGTATTATGATTTAAATTTTATATGTATATAAAGTAAAGTTTCTAGCATATGAGGTGCTATGAAAACTTTTAAATACTCCTCTAAATTTACTATGTCGATGTGATGAATGATAACTATGGGCTTGTATAAGACCTCCGAGAGGTCAAGTACGCCACGTTACTTCTAGGGGGTGCTCCCCGGTTATGAAAAACGTGGTTTCATAGCAAGGTTTTTAAAAGTGGTTTAGGGTCCAATAAGTCTCTTATTGCCACATATTTTTGTGCAAGAACCCTAAAAATGAATATGCTAATTAATGCTTAATGTGTCTAGAATGCTTACGATTAGATCGAGTTCACACGGATTGATGCACGTAGAACCTGAACTCTAAACCCTTGCTACAGCTAAGCCAACTAACTTGTGGAGTTAATTGATCTATAAAAGGTTGGTTCCAGCCATGTACGACAATCGAATACAAAGATTTACTCAAATGATTCTTTACCAGACTTAAAAAGGGAAAATCATAGGTTTGGAGGGTCTAGGGGGAAAATGTTGTTTTTCCAGATAAGGGTAGTATTGTAATTACCCTAAATATATAATTAATTATTTAATTAATAAGGTGGAGACGCATTTTGGGGAGAGGGACAAAAAGTGCCTCTTAGAGTAAAGTCTTGCTCCACCAGGGTTCGAACCTAGGTGGAAGCGATGATTTAAATTTTTTTTTTATTTAAGTTGGTAAATTAATGTAATTTATGGCCTATTTAAAATAAAAAGTAAATCACATTTTTTAATATTTAACTTAACCCTATTTGACTTGTCCTAAACTAGACTCCTAAGCCTAAGATAACTCTCTCCTCTCACGTCTATCTATAACTTTCACGATCAAATCAACTCTCATTCATATTCTCTATTGCAAACAATGTACAACAATAGAAGATAAAACAAAGTTCTTCAAAATTGAAGAACTTACAACGAAAGTTTTAAACAAACAACTAAACAAAAAACGTTAGTCAAAGGGATTATATTTTATGTTGAAAGTTTGGTATTGAAATTTTTCTATTTGAACGTGAGTGTTGGAGCAGGTTTGGGCATCAACTTAAAGGTTCGAACTTCAAAAATGTAAGGGTTCTCTTCTCTCTTGGTCCCTTTCCCAAGTGACCACTTAAGGTTCAGTATATTCCGTCTGAAAACTAGGGTTGTTTAGCTCCCATAGAATCATAGGTTGGTTATGTTTGCTGGTAGAAAAATAGGTATAAAACGTTTTTTCGTGATGCTTATGTGTTTATATGTATGTTCAGAATTATGTGACTTATGTTGATGTTTTCCAAAAATGTAACTACGTGCGTTTGGGTGTGTTACCGTGGCTATTGGTAGAGGTTTAGGAATTGAAATGGCATGTTAGTTATTTGCATTTCATGTACACATGTTTATGTAAATACTGATGTTAATATGAGATGAAGTGTGGCTGATTTGAGTGATAATCTCTTGGCTAATAGAATCCATGTAAATGCACCTAAAACGGTAAAAGTGCACTATGAAATTCCTCTAAGAACCAACGTGTAATGGAATGGAAAAGAAGCAGAAAATGTAGCTCAAATTTCCAGCACCTTAAGTTGTTTAAAATGTTATGAAAAGTGAAGAAAAATAAGTAAGGTCACTAAGGGTCGAACCCATGACCTCACCATGTTAAAAGTTTTGAAAATAAAGAAGTGAAAAACAATGTGGTAATGGGGAGTCAAATCATACTCCTAGCTGGAAAATAAAGTATGAAAATAAGAAATGAGAGGAGTGGGATTCGAACCCACAACCTCTCAGTCAAGCTTAAGCAAAAATGAAAAGAAAATAAGTGTGAAACGTGGGAATCAAACCCAAAACCTCTAGGCGGAAAAGGAGAATCAAAAGAAAAATAAAGTAAGGCTTTATGGGATCGATCCCACAACCTCATGGTCAACTCAAAAAAGTTAAAGGAAAAAGAAATTAAAATAAAAGGGGCTGTGGGGATTTGATCCCACAACCCCTCGATAAAGAAAGAGAAAATTTAAAGAAAAGAAATTAAAAGGAAATGAAAGAGTCGGGGCTTGATCTTGGGTCCCCAAGCCGTGTGGACCACAATAAAATAAATGAAAAATGTAAGTGTTATCCAAGGGATTAGAAACTGGGTTCCCTTGCCCAAATTTTGTATTGATACATAAGTCATACGTGAATAAAATGTTCAAGAATAATCCTGCCTACTTAGATCAAAATCGAGATCTTTACATACATACAAGATGTATAAGTCTTATACCACATAATCTTAGGAAGATATGAATTATTTAAAAAGACTATGAATGAAGCCTCATGGATTGTATGTATAGAATCATAAGTCTAGCATACTTTAGAAGTAATTGAACCTAAGATGTATGTAATGAAATGATGGTATGAACAATGAAATGATTAAACCCTAGAAGGGGTAAGTTTGAGTGTGAAAAACACTAAATGGCCAAGTGCATTGGTATATGATGAAATGAACATTCACGTGATATGGGGTGAATAGTTATGAAGAGAAAATGTGCTAAAGTTAATGAATGTGGTGACAATGAGATAAGAGGCTAATGTAAAAGATGAGACCAATCACAAATGAGCCTAAGTAAATTTTACCAAAACGTACTCACTTATGAGAGTGTAAAGTTAATCAACAGATCAGTCTCTGTGAACACTCTAATGCTCAGCCTAGCACTAATCCACAGGATGCAGCAGCAGTCGAGCCTCCTTAGAGGATTAGGTTCTACGCCCTGAAGGGCAGGGAGGAGCAGGATAATTCCGCTGATGTGGTCACAAGTATGCTACAAGTATTCTCAACTTTTGTTTATGCTTTACTTGATCCAGGGTCTACGCTTTTCTTTATAACTCCTTTGCTTGCTATCACTTATGAGATATTTCGTGAAGTTATGCATGATCCTATAGTGGTTAGTACACCTTTAAGAGGAAATGTAAGAGCTGATAGAGTATACAAGGATTGCCCAATAGTTGTATATGGTAAGACTATGTGTGCAGACTTGGTTGAGTTACCAATGCATGATTTTGATGTTATTCTTGGTATGGACTTGCTTCATAGTTGTTATGCTTGCATGTATTATTGTAATAGGGTTGTTAAATTTTGTTTCCCTAATGAAGAAGATCTAGTCTGGGAGGGGTACAACTCGAGTCATCCTAATCCTTTGATTTTGAACCTCAAGGCCAGTAAAATGATGTCCAAGGGGTTATTATGTCATCTTGTGAGTGTAAATTATTTAGATCATAAGATTCCTTCTATAGACTCAATGCCTCTAGTGAATGAGTTCCAAGATGTATTTCCTAATTATTTGCCTAGAGTTCCTCCCCCTCGAGAGATTGACTTTGGTATTGACTTAGAACCCTATACTAAACCAATTTCAATTCCTCCTTACAGAATGGCTCCAGCTGAACTCAAAGAGTTGAAGCTGCAGTTAAAAGATCTCTTTGATAAGGGTTTCATTCATCCTAGCATAGCCCCTTGGGGTGCTACAGTGTTATTTATGAAAAATAAAGATGGAACCCTTGGAATGTGTATCAATTATAGGCAGCTCAACAAAGTCACTATCAAGAATAAGTATCCACTTTCAAGAATAAATGACTTGTTCTATCATCTTCAAGGGTCTAGTTTCTTCTCGAAGATTGATCTTCATTCAGGGTATCATCAACTTAGGTCTAGGGATGAAGATGTGTAAAAGACAGCCTTTCATACCTGTTATGGTAATTACTAGTTTCTAGTTATGTCATTTGGTCTCATGAATGCACCTGCTGCATTAGTGGATATCATGAACATGGTCTTCCATGAATACCTTCACTCCTTCGTCATAGTACTCATTGATGACATTCTCATCTACTCTAAGACAAAGAAGAGCATGAATAACATTTGATACTAACTTTGCAGGTACTTAGACAACATCATCTGTATGCCAAATTCAGCAAGTGTGAATTCTTGCTTAGATCAGTGACCTTCCTGGGTCATGTTGTGTTCGACAAAGGTGTAGAGGTAGATCCTAGAAAGACAGTAGTTGTTAAGAACAGGCCAAAACCTCTTACTCCCACAGATATTCGTAGCTTCTTGGGATTGGCTGGTTGTTATCGCAGGTCCGTGGAGGGTTTTTCTTCAATTGATGCCTCAATGACAACTTTGACTAAGAAGGCCAAGTTTTAATGGACGGAGGCTTGTGAGAAGAGTTTCAAGGAGATCAAGGATAGACTCACTTCAACTGTAGTGCTTACATTACTTAAGTTTGGTGAGAATTACACTATTTATTGTGATGCATCTAGGGTTGGTTTGAGTTGTGTTCTTATGTAGGGTGGTAACGTGATAACTTGTGCGTCCAGATAGATCAAGGTTCATGAAAAGAATTATCCCACTCATGACCTGGAGTTGGAAACTATGGTGTTTGCACTGAAATTGTTGAGGCACTACTTGTATGGAGTGCATGTGGATGTGTTCATAGACCACAAAAGTCTCTAGTACGTGTTCATACAAACGGAGTTGAATCTACGTCAGCGGAAGTGGTTCAAGCTTTTGAAGGACTATGACATGAATGTCCACTACCATCCAGGTAAGGCTAATGTTGTAGTTGATGCTTTGAGTAGGATGAGCATGGGAAGTACAATCCACGTTAAGGATGATAAGAAGGAGTTGGTGAAAGATATACACAGACTGGCCAGGCTGGGTATGCGGTTAGTTAACTCTACTAGTGGGGGTGTTTCAGTTCATCCTAGTCCTGAATCATCCTTAGTAGTTGATGTCTAGGAGGGTCAGCATCTTGATCTTGTGTTGATGTATCTTAAGGACTCAGTATGGGTTAAGATGAATGCGTCTTTTGCTTTGGGAGATGACGACATACTTAGGCACCAGGACAGGCTGTGTGTACCAGAAGTTGATGATTTTTGGACCAGGATCAATGCAGAGGCCCATGGTTCAAGATATTCCATACATCTTTATTCCACCAAGATGTATCATGACCTTAAACAGATCGATTGGTGGGATGGCATGAAGAAGGACATTGTAGATAATGTGTCCAAGTGTCCTAATTATCAATAGGTTAAGGCAAAACATCTTAATCCTTGAGGTATTACAAAGATTATTGAGAGACCGACTTGGAAATGGGAGGTCATTAATATGGACTTCGTGGTTGGTATTCCGAAGACTAGGAGACAGCATGACTAAATATGGGTTATTGTGGACAAGATGACTAAGTATTCCCACTTTATACCTGTGAAGTCTACTTACAAAGCCGAGGATTATGCGAAACTCTACATTGATAAGATTGTGAGATGGTTTCATATAGAGGAGCTCAGTTCACTTCACATTTATGGAGATCCTTCAAGAAGAGAATAGGTACGCAGGTGAAACTTAGTACTGCCTTTCATCATAAGACTGATGGGCTGGAAGAGCGCACCATTCAGACATTGGAGGACATGATGAGGGCGTGTGTGGTTGACTTCAAGGGTAGTTGGGATGACCATCTTACTTTGATAGAGTTCTCGAATATTAATAGCTATCACTCAAGCATCTAGATTGCACCATTTTAGGCATTGTATGGTAGGAGGTATAGGTAAGCAGTTGGGTGGTTCGAGGTTCAAGATTAATCCATTTTTTTTCATGAAATTATTCACGAGGCCTTAGAGAAAGTAAGGATGATTAGGGACATGTTCCTTTTGCTTACAGTAGACAGAAGCCTTATGCATACAACATAAAAAGCCTTTTGATTTTGATGTTGGTGACCAGGTCTATTTCAAGATATCACCTGTGAAGGGGGTGATAAGGTTTGGCAGGATGGGGAAGTTGATTTTGAGATATGTTGGGCCATATGAGATCCTATAACATGTGGGTGAGGTGGCCTATGAGTTGGCGTTGCCTGTGGAGATACCTTCTATTCATCCAGTCTTTCATATATCTATGTTAAAGAAGTGTCTAGGTGATTCAACATCAATTCTACTTGTTGAAGGTTTGGGGGTTGATGAAAATATATCCTATCAGGAGGTACCTATTGAGATTTTAGACAGATAGGTCAAGCGGCTGAGGAAAAAGGAGATTGCCATAGTGAAGGTATTGTGGAGAAATCATGTTGTTGAGAGTGCTACGTAGGAGGCCTAGGCCGATATTATATCCCGCTATCTCCATCTTTTCAGCTCTTGAGTTTAGACTTCCTACTCTTAAGCCTAAGTTTCCTTATCTCTCCATTCTTTGTTGCTATTGCTTGATTGTGTATATTAACTATGTTATAATCTGACTGGCATTACGTGAGATAGTTAATAGTGTCATTTGGGGAGAATGTTCCTAAGGGGGGGGGGGTAAATGTAACAACCCTAAAAAACGATATGCTAAGTAATACTTAATGTGTCTAGAATGCTTATCGTTAAACCGGGTTCGCACGGATTGATGCACGTAGAACCAAACCTCTGAACCCTTTCTACAGCCAAGACAAATAACTTGGGGAGTTATTTGATCTTGAAAGGTTTTGGTCCATCCATGTAGGGAACTCAAATACAAAGATTTACTCTAATGAGTCTTTACCGGACTTAAAAAGGGAAAATCTTAGGTTTGGAGGGTCTATGGGTAAAATGGTCTTTTCCAAGCTAAGGGTAATGATATACCGTGGTTTCACAGTATAGTTAATACTTTTTCCTTAGGTTTAGTGTGTCCAAAAGACTTTTTGTTCTAATGTTTATATAGATTTCTCTTTATTTTGTAGGAAATCTGTCCAAAGATGAATGCGGAGATTTTGAGCGAAGAAATGCAGAAGAGACCACCTACGGAGCTTGTGACAGTCTGTAGGTGGCAGCGTAGTGCAGCTGCTGAAGGAAGATGGGGACATCTGACCAAGTGTGGGGTTATGAAGCTTGTGACGGTCCGTCCTGTCTATGACGGTCCATCCTGCAGGTTCGTCATGAAGTTCAGAGAAGTAATCCCAGTACCCATATTCAGAGAGTTGAAGTGTTTTGGAACGAAGACCCTCGACCGACCGTTGTGCCTATGACGGTCCATCATACTTGCCATCGAGGGTAATGAAGAGAGCAGCAGAAGAAATTGCATAAGTATGGGACGACGGAGTCCATGACGGTTCGTCTTGACCAAGACGATCCGTCGCGATGTCCGTCGATCCAGCCGCGTTTTGGCAGATTTCCAGCAAATAGAATCCTTGTTTAATTAGGTTTTTATTTTCTATAAATAGTTTGAAAAACCTCGTTTTTGAGGTTAGACTCTGGATCATTGTTAGAGTCCGTATTGTTAGACATCATATTAGTAGACACTTATTGTTAGACTTTTGAGAATCATTAGAATTTTTGTGAGATTGTTGATTACTTTGAGATTCCTGCAAGTGATTATTGGTGATTAATCAAGCAAACTTTCGAATTTTACGCTTTCTCATTGAAGTAAGTACATGAATTCTTATTTAATATATTTGAATATTGTGATTATGGCTATGAGTAACTAAACTCTATAACTAGGGTTGTGGGAACCATAGGCAAATAATGAGATAAAACCTAACTAAAATAACGATTCTAGAATAGTGTCTTGCATGTATTAATAATTCGTTCGCTTAGAAGTCTTTTTAACGGATGGCCAACAATAGAACTCGCCTTAATGCTACTTGCCGGACCAAGGAGGTAGATAATAGGAAAAGAATTATCAACATAGATTTAGTGTATACTATCTAATAGGCTAGTATTGATTGGTACGAGGTAATAACTTAGTCAAATATCGAATACGATGCTTAATATGAGGTAAAGATAAGGGTTAGGATAGCAACACACGTAGCCGGACCAAGGTGCGGAGTGAGATTTTCTAGATGCCGGACCAAGGATTTAGAAATACATAACTTATCACTTTGCATGCAAGATACTAGGAAAGAATTGTTATAGTTAGAATTATCAAGTTATGAACCTGTGGGGAACACGTAAACCCTAGTTACTTTGATTAATTGATTAAAATCCAACATTCAAAGCTGTTAAGTGTCTCTTTCAATTTGCGTTAGTTATTTTCATTCATTTAGAAATAGAAACCCCCCTTTTATTGTTTTTACTTTCCAAGGAAGTCATTGACTGAACAATAGTAATAATAGATTGAAGTTAAGTCTAGACTATTTTCCTCGTGGGAACGATCCCAACCTCACTAGTTGGGTTATTTACTTGACACGACCTCTTTACTTCTTATTTGAGAAGTAAGTTTGAGCGTATCAAATTTTGGCGCCGCTGCCGGGGAATATAGCTTTTAGATTAACTTGAACTTATTACTATAGTTTAGTTGATATTTTCTTGATTTTACTTTGTTTTATTATTTTTGATTTTTTTCAGAACTATCCTCCTTGTATGCCAAATACACAGAGAGGAAGAGAACCCTTGTTTCTCTATGATCACGAATTAGAGTGTACACTGCACAATATGAATCGAAACTTGGGAATAAATGATGATGATCCGAACCAAAACATCCCAGCTCCGATTGATGTTCATGGTCAGTTGTTACCCGATGCTCCGGGTGAACACCAACAAAGGGGACAAAATCCCGCTCCACGGCCCAGGCATACTACAGAGGCTATGATAACATAGCAGACTCCGATGGGCCACTTGTTTTGCCTCCCCTACCCACAGGCCATACTTTTGTGGTAACTAGTAGCCTGATGCAAATGCTCACTGCCAGAGGTTTGTTTTCAGGGCTACCTTCTGAGGATCCACATGCCCATATAGCTAAGGTAAGGGCAGTGTGTAAAAGCTGTGTAGGGAGGCCTGATTTGGATTTAGATGTAATAGGGCTCAGAGTGTTTCCTCTCTCACTGACGGGAGAGGCTGCTATATGGTTCACTGAGCTCCCATACAACTCAATCTTCATTTGGAACCAACTAAGGGATGTTTTCTTAGCACGCTATTATCCGGTCTCCAAGAAACTAAACCATAAAGACAGAGTGAATAACTTTGTGGCACTACCAGGAGAGTCAGTTAGTAGTTCTTGGGATAAATTCACCTCATTCTGGAGAAGTTTTTCAAATAACCGTATCGATGATGAGTCACTGAAGTAATACTTCTATAGGGGACATGATGATAATAGTAAAGCGGTGTTGGATACTATAGCAGGTGGATCTTATGGGGAATGTCCTTATGCTGAGATTGCTGAAAAATTAGAGAAAATCTCCCGGAATAATAAAGCTTGGAGTACTAGGAAGTCTGATACAGGGAGAAACACCTTCGCAGTGCAGTCCACTCAAAACCCATCAACAGATGAGATTTGCGAAGAAATGGCTCAGATGAGAACCGAGCTTGGGTTGTTACTAAAACATGTCACTGGGGTGTAGAAAAGATAAATGCAGTCAACTACTTCTCAAAACCACCGCCACAAAACGATGAGTGCTATTATGAGGAGGATTCTTATGCAGTAAATGAACAAAAGGGGGGTTTTCGACCAAGTGCCCAAGGCTCTAATCAGTAGAATTGGCGCCAAGGTCAAGGGAACCAAGGTCGGAACTATGGTAACTACAGTCGCGACAAAAACTTCAACAGGGGTAACTATGGTAATAGAAATGACAGGAATCGACCCTATGTTCCTCCTCAAAATCATGAAGTTACTCCTAGGGATGGTGGAGGTAGTATGTCGCGAGTTGAGGATATGTTGCATAAAATGATGAGGAGGTTCGATGCTAGTGATGAGCACAATAAAGAGTTGAGGAATGATTTAGCGGGTATTGGGCAAAAAGTCGATACACATGCAATATCGATTAAGCAACTTGAGTTACAATTGGCCCAATTATCTGCGACTGTGAACACACAGCAACCGGGCACTCTTCCTAGCAACACTGTCCAAAATCCAAAAATGATGGACATTGTATGGCAATTACTACTCGTGGTGGCAAGCAAACCATTGACCCACCTATGCCGTCTAATGAGAAAAAGGTTACAAAAGATACTGATAAAGTGGTAAATGTTGATGGTGAATTAGAGGATAACACTGTACAAGATGCTGAAGTGCCTAAAAAGGTAACTCCCATGCCTAGGCCACCACCCCCATTTCCTCAAAGATTATTGAAAAAGACCGAGGATGGTAAATATCAGCGTTTTATAACAATGTTGAAGCAACTTTCTATCAATGTCCCTCTGGTAGAAGCTTTAGAACAAATGCCGGTTACGCCAAGTTTATGAAAGATTTGGTCACAAAGAAAAGATCGGTCACTTTTGAGGATGATGATAGAATGCAGCATTGTAGTGCTATTGCTACAAGATCTCTGGTACAAAAGAAAGAAGATCCGGGTGCGTTCACTATTCCTTGTACAATCGGGCTATTACATTTTGCGAAAGCATTATGTGATTTGGGGGCAAGCATAAATCTCATGCCCCTCTCGATTTACAAGAAGTTGGGTTTGGGTGATCCAAAGCCCACTGCGATGCGGCTACTGATGGCTGATCGAACAGTAAAAAGGCCTATAGGGATACTCCACGATGTGCTAGTAAAAGTGGAGTCGTTCATATTTCCGGCAGATTTTGTTATTCTTGATTGTGAAGTCGATTTCGAAGTACCCATTATTCTTGGGAGGCCATTCCTTGCTACGGGAAGAGCCTTAGTAGACATGGAAAAGGGGCAGATGAAATTTTGGTTGAACAATGAGGAAGTGACCTTTAACATTTGTAGGTCCATGAGGCAGAGTGGTGAACTCCAATCGGTATCTGCTATATCCTACAACATGGGTGAGATATCTGAGACACAAATAGAAAAACGTCTAGGTGTGAAGAATTAGCGGTAGTGATAATGAATTTTGATAGAAATTGCATTGAAGAGTATGAGTCATTAGTCGCGGCTCTTGACCGAGGAGATGTTCGGTTTAAACCGAAGAAATATGAGCTAGATATGAAGAATCGCGAGTCCCCACCCGCGAAACCATCTATAGAGGAGGCTCCAAAATTAGAACTAAAAGCTCTCCCACCTCATCTCAGGTATGAATTCTTAGGAAATGGTGACACTTTGCCGGTAATCATTGCATCAGACCTGAATGAACAACAAGTTCAGAGTTTGGTGAAGGTGCTAAAAAGGTTCAAAAGAGCTATTGGGTGGACTATTGCGGACATTATTGGGATCCCTCCTGGTATTTGCTCTCATAAAATCCAACTCATGCCTGATCATAAGCCAAGTATTGAGCACCAGAGACGCTTAAATCCTCCTATGCAAGAGGTCGTGAAGAAGGAAATCATTAAGTGGTTGGATGCCGGAGTAATCTATCCAATCGCCGATAGTAGTTGGGTATGCCCGGTTCAGTGTGTACCTAAGAAAGGGGGAATGACTGTGGTCCCCAACGAAAAAAATGAACTTGTTCCAATGAGACCGGTTACTGGATGGAGGGTGTGTATGGATTACCGCAAACTAAATTCATGGACTGAAAAAGACCACTTTCCTATGCCCTTCATGGATCAGATGTTGGATAGACTTGCCGGAAAAAGGGTGGTACTGTTTTCTTGATGGATATTCGGGGTATAATCAGATTTCTATTGCACCAGAAGATCAAGAGAAAACCACTTTTACTTGTCCATATGGGACCTTTGCGTTCCGAATAATGTCGTTTGGGTTGTGCAATGCACCCGCCACATTTCAGAGATGTATGATGTCGATATTTTCTTACATGGTGGAGGATACTATAGAAGTTTTTATGGATGACTTTTTTATGGTTGGTGATTCATTCGAGTGGTGTTTGACCAATTTATCTGAGGTCCTTAAGAGATGTGAAGACTGCAATTTAGTACTAAATTGGGAAAAATGTCATTTCATGGTGAAAGAGGTTATTGTTTTGGGTCATCGCATTTCAGAAAAGGGTATAGAGGTTGATCGAGCTAAAGTCGAGGTAATAGAGAGACTTCCCCCACCGATCTCTGTGAAAGGTGTGAGAAGCTTTCTTGGGCATGCAGGTTTTTACCGGAGGTTCACCAAAGAATTTTCAAAGATTGCACATCCATTGTGCAAACTGCTGGAGAAAGATTGTAAATTTTGTAAAAGAAAAATTGGTGTCTGCGCCTATCATTGTTTCTCCGGATTGGAACAGTCCATTTGAGGTGATGTGCGACGCAAGCTCTCTTGGTGTAGTATTGGGACAGAGAAAAAACAAAATCCTTCAACCCATTTACTATGCTAGTAAAGCCCTAAATGAAGCTCAGAAGAACTACACAGTAACCGAGCAAGAACTCCTTGCAGTAGTCTTTGCTTTTGAGAAATTTCGCTCCTATTTGCTAGGTACTAGAATTATAGTGCATACTTACCACTCAACACTGAGATATTTGATGGCAAAGAAGGATGCGAAAACTAGGCTGATTCGTTGGGTATTACTGCTACAAGAATTTGACTTTGAAGTGATGGATAAAAAAGGAACTGAAAATCAAGTTGCTGATCACTTGTCTCGTCTAGAGGATGAAGCTATGAGAGAGTTAGGGGATAAGACTGACATTGATGATACTTTCCCCGATGAGCATGTATTGGCTGCTTCACAAGACTTGATCCCATGGTTCGCAGATTTTGCGAACTATCTGGCTAGTGATATTGTTCCATCGGACTT
The DNA here is from genome assembly GCA_027704765.1 of Solanum habrochaites. Classification (NCBI taxonomy): domain Eukaryota; kingdom Viridiplantae; phylum Streptophyta; class Magnoliopsida; order Solanales; family Solanaceae; genus Solanum; species Solanum habrochaites. The sequence continues at coordinate 26,454,513 of JAKWJA010002494.1, read as the reverse complement.
GTCCTTTCATCAAAGAAAAAAGTTCATGTACGATGTGAAGAAGTTCTTTTGGATGAACCATACTTATATAGGAGTTGTGCCGACGGGCTTATTCGGCGTTGTGTGCCAGAATGTGAGATGTTGGGTGTGTTGGAGGCATGCCATTCCTCACCCGTTGGTGGACATCACAGCGGTATCCGAACCGCTCATAAGATATTACAATGTGGTTACTATTGGCCAACTCTTCATCAAGATGCTCATGAGTTTTCTAAAGCATGTGACAGATGCCAACGAGATGGCGACATTTCAAGAAAGCAAGAGCTCCCTCTAAACCCCATTCTTGTGATTGAGTTATTTGATGTTTGGGTATTGACTTTATGGGCCCTTTTGTGAGTTCTCATGGAATGAAGTACATTCTAGTAGCAGTTGATTATGTATCTAAATGGGTCGAAGCCATCGCCCTCGCAAACAATGAAGGGAAGAGTGTCACTGCATTCTTAAAAAGAATATATTCTCTCGTTTTGGCACCCCAAGGGAAATTATTAGTGATGGGGGCTCCCACTTCTGCAACAGATTGTTCAAGGGGTTATTGGAGAAATATGGGGTTCGCCATAATGTGGCCACTCCTTACCACCCTCAAACTAGTGGGCAAGTTGAAGTGTCGAATCGGGAGATCAAACAGATATTGTCAAAAACAGTGAACGCTAGTAGAACGGATTGGTCAAGGAGGCTTGATGATGCTCTTTGGGCCTACCGGACAGCATATAAGACTCCCATAGGTATGTCTCCATACCAACTTGTATATGGGAAAGCTTGTCATCTTCCGGTTGAGTTAGAGCATAAAGCCATGTGGGCTATGAAGAAGTGGAAAATGGATTGGAGCGAAGCTGCAGAACAACGGTTAAATGGGTTGAATGAACTCGATGAATTTCTCCTGAAAGTCTATGAAAGCTCAGCCCTATACAAAGAAAATATGAATAAGTACCATGATAAAAAAATTCAAAAATGAGAGTTTATAGTCGGGGATTTGGTGCTTTTATTCAATTCCAGGTTGCGCTTGTTTCCGGGCAAGCTCAAGTCCAAATGGACTGGTCCCTACTTGGTTACCCAACTATTCCCTCATGGAGCAGTTGAGTTGGAAACTAAGGAGGGTGTGCGGTTCAAGGTGAATGGACAACGCATAAAAATCTATTTCGGGCATGCTGAATCGGCGAATGAAGTGATCGAGGCATACCATCTTGATGAAGTCTGAGTAATCAAGTGTCCCAGTCGTGCCGCGACATTAAATCAGGCGCTTGTTGGGAGGCAACCCAATACTTATAGTCTTTTTAGTAATGGTAGCATTTTTCTACTAATGGGTTTTTAAATTTGCAGGCACATCACCAGGAAATTCTGCAGAAAATTACTCTGCAGCAGTCACTGACGGATACATCGACGGACCGTTGCGCCTGCGACGGACCGTCGTATGCCTCCGTCGTACCAGGTACGTCTTTCTGTTATTTTCAAACTAGGGCACACACGACGGAACCAACGACGGATCGTCACAACTGAGACGGACCGTCGTCGGGGAATCGTCGCGTCATTAATGAGGCGTACCCGACCCGACCCGGTTGGAGTTTTTTATAAAATGTCACCATTTAAACTCCCCAACCCCTCATTTCACCCCCATTCCTTCATTATTCCTCCCATTTCCCTCTCTTTTCAACTTCCACAATCTCTCCCTCGATCATTGTTCCCCCAAAATTCTCCAAAGCCCTAAAAGTTATAATCTACTAGTCGGAGTTGCTGCTGTGGGTGTCTTCCTGGTCACCAAGTACTTGTCCATCTTGTTTTTCTCCAATTCTAAGGTATGTGTCTCTAATTTCTACTCATTTTTCTTGCATTTTTGTTTATTAATTAGTATTAGCTTAGTTCTTCATGATATGTTCATTTCTTTTATATAAGATTCATTCTAACCTAGGTTAAAAATGTTCGAAATTGCCATGTTTACAACCCTAGACATAGGTGCTTTTGCATTGCTAGTTTCCTAGGTAGTTGGGTTAGACAAATGTAGGTCCAAAACACTACAAGTTCGATTTGGGTTCATCGGGGATGCTTGGGGTACCCCCAGTTCTGTCACTGATCTACAGAACGAGACCCCGATGACGGACCGTCGTACCCACGACGGACCGTCATAGGGTCCGTTCCAATAGCCCTAACACCCCACTGTCCAAATTTTTTAAGTGTCCTCCAACGGACCCATGCGATGGACCGTCGTCTTTACGACGGTCCGTCCTGCACAACCGTTCTGGTTGTCAGAGACCCTGTTCCTGAGGGTCTCTCATTTTTTTCTAAGTGTCCCTAACGGACACATGTGACGGACCATCGTCTTCCTGCACAACCGTTCTGGTTGTCAGAGACCCTGTTTCTAAGGGTCTCTCTCCATTTTTCTAAGTGTCCTTCAACGGACACATGTGACGAACCATCGTCTCCTGCATGACCGTTATGACGGTCAGAGACCCCTCTCCTAAGGGTCTCCAAAATTTTTTCAAGTGTCCTCAGACGGACACCTACGACGGACCGTCGTACCTGTGACGGTCCGTCCTGCACATACCGTCATACTAGTCAGAGACTCTCCTTCAGGGTTTTCCATATATACATAGTCTAAGTAAGACACGACGGACCCCATGACGGTCTGTCATATTCACGACGAGCCGTCACCTGGCCCGTCGTGTTTCACTGTTACTATAGAAATATCATATTATTTTAATTTTTTTTGTGCGGTTTTTCTTGTCTTGTTTGCCACTACTCGTACTAATATTGATCCTTTACAGGTACTATCTACTATGACACCCAAGCAAGATCGAATCTATGCACGCGGGCGATCGAAGTCTGTCGCCCCGTCTGCCCGCATGGTCATTGGCTCTGATGACGAGCGTGACCCCGAGTACGTGCCCCCAGGCACTTCCACCCCTTCCTGTGCTGCACGTGCTCCCAAAGCCACACCCAAAAGGTGGCGTCCGGCGTAGTCACTGCCTCCCAGTCTGATGAGGAGCGCACACTGACCGGCACACCCTCTGGGTCAGCCACAAATGAAGAAGGAGCGTCTGGCTCCTTAGGAGTCTCGTGGTCGGAGGAAGCCTCCGGCTCTGCTGAGGTTCCCGCACCCGCCACCGCTGCAGCGTCGGCCTCGTCTGATGAGGCTGACAGTTCAGAATCCACATCAGGTTCACCAGCTCAGGCCCTCACCCCAGCCACTGACCAGCCCAACCGGTGGTGTGTCGACGGGCAATTTCAAGTCTACTCCGACGCCAAGTTCCTGACTGACAAAGGAGTGATGACTCGAACACTCACCTTGGAGCGGTGGGTCCTTACAGGGAGTCTCCCGACAATGCCTGAGATCCACAATCTCTTCACCAAGCATCGCGTGGAGTGGACAGCACGTCCGTTGGGACGTTATAGTGAAGAAATGGTCTGAGAGTTCTACGCATCCTACGTAGCGACTCTCCGATCACAGATAGATAGGCGGGCTGCCCCGCCAAACAGGCCCCACTGGAGCAGGTCCGAGTACGGGGCGTGCAGGTTGACATTTCCCTGCCTGCCATCCGCCGTTTCTATACGGCGAGGGTGTTGATGCTACTCGAACCCCTCTCACTGCCGAGTTTGACTACCGATGGCAGATTGTTAAAGATGGCCAGTTCCTGCGCGAGCCATCGCTGAGAGAGACCACCAAGAGGTGGATGGCCCTGCACCTGTCAGTTGATGGAGAGGGTGCCGATTGGGTGACCGAGCCAAAGGGGGCCATCAAGAAGGCCAACCTCACTTTCACGGTGAAGTTCTTGTGGCTGATTGTCCGCCACTGCCTTTCCCCCACAGCCGCTGATAATATCGTTACATGGGATCGAGCAGTGTTGATGGCGGCGATGATAGCCGGGTTCGAGGTGGATTTCGCGTGGCTTCTACAGGCAGTCATGCACGAGAGGGCTTTCAAGGTCACAACTACTTACCCTTTCCCGTGCATGATCTTTTCTCTCTGCAGGTCCGCAGGTGTGCCTATATGGCACGTAGATCAGCTTAAGACCCCGCAGGGCAGTGTTGAGTTGGCTCAACGTAGAGGGCCCCGTCCATATTTGCCCCCACTGGCTGATGATCTTGCTGATACAGTAGCCCAGGCCTGCACGGCTACGCAGGCGGCGTGCACTGACACAACCCCGGTCGAGTCTATCCCGGGTAATAGCACTGCCCCGAGCTTCTCTCGCACAACCCCTCTACCGGCGCTGGTCCCGCTTGCTAGGTTCCAAAAATTAGTGGTAAAAATGGCTACACTTCTGCATCATATCCAGCCGTGGATGCAAAAGTCTATTACTGAGTCAGAAGAGCGCCTAGAGCGGAAAATGGTCCAGTATATAGAGCGGAAGATTGCTGAGGTTCACCAGTGCTTGGACGCCTTTGAGTTGAGTGTGATAGCTCGGCCAGCCCCTCCTGTGGATGTGTCGACTCTTCAGGCTGCGGTCGATAGCCTTCGTGCAGATATTGACACGATCTTAGAGGCTAGGGTGCCGGAGTCTGAGGCCCCTTTAGTCGAGCCTGTTGAAGACACAGTGTTGGCGACCCTATTCACCAGTTCAGAGATTCCACCACCTCCCCCTCGAGAGCATGTTAAGAGGCGTAGGGGTCGAGATGAGGACGAGGTGCGAGCACGGAAAAAGGAGCACCAAGAGATGGAGGCTGTGAGGAGAGCCTCACATGTTGAGGAGGAGGCGCACAAGATGAGAGCATCAGAGTTAGCGGCTGGGGCGTTTAGCTCCCGAACTGTGGAGATAGCAGGAGACACTACTGATAGTGCGGTTGTTGCTGAGGACACCAGTGAGGGTGTCTAAATTGTAGAGGACATGGGTTACGGGGAACCGGACCCACCAGCTTGCTGATCGACGGCTCTTTGCGCCACTAGTTTTCTTCACCAACCACTCTAGTATTAAAATTTTTATGCATTGGGGATAATTTCATGTTTTTTTTGTTGGGGGTGGGGTAAATGGACAGTAAGTGTTAGGGTGAAGTCTGACTAGCCCAATTCACTATCCTCTTTTGGGGTTTTCTTGCCTGTGTTCTTTTCCCCCAAAAGACTGATTACTTTTTCTGTTGAACCGGCATGTCTATATCTTTCATACATAGTTTAATTCTGGGGCATGATGGCTAAAACGATATCCTGATAAATTGGAAAATGATGCATGACTAGGCATAGTAACTGATAAATGTGTGACTCTAAGCATGACATAGAGGTACACCATTGCCTTACCCTAAATCTAAAATTCGAACTAGGTGTCTGATAATCTGGTAGAGTGATGAGATGTCAAGTGAGTGTGAGGAAGATTTGAATAGTCCACTATCTGTACTGAGCTAGAACTTGCCTGGTTAGTCCTGCTAAAAGTAACCTGTAATAGACAATTAGGAAAGGATCATAGGCCCTTATTCAATATAGCCCATTTTTAGCCTAAATAAAAGAGAACCAAATGAAATTTATCCTTCTTTGATCCAAATAATTTGAGCTTAAATTAGACCTTTCTTTTTCACCCCAACTGTTCTTTTCTGGGAATAATGTGTTGGCCCTGGTCCCTCCTTGGACATGTGCACCTCAGCTTATGCTAAAAGCATAAGTTGAGGGTGGCTAATGAAGTAAACAACCTTCGTTATGGCCCTGACCCAACTTTGGGTATTGTGTACCTTGACTCATGGCAAAGCCATGAGTTGAGGGTGGCTATTATGAGGAATGCTCTGGAAAGTGGGGTTGAAAGAACAAAGAGAAAGAGAAAGAACAAAAGTAAAGTGACTCAAGAATTAGTTGAAAGAAAAGTAAAGAAAAAGAAAAATATACAAGAAATACAAGTAAGAAAAGAAGAGAGTCACTTACACAAATGAAGAAAGAAGAGAAAATAGCAAGGTGAAAGAATATGAGAAACTGGGCGAGATAAAATGATAGAAAGTGGTAGATTTAGCCGATATGTCAAGGAGGGCAAAAAGTCACTAAAGTATACCTAAATATACCCTACCTGACCCTGAGCCTATGTTACAAGCTAAGAAAGTCCTATCGTGATCCTAAGGGTTGTATAGCGAACTTAAGACAGTGAAAATAAGGGCAAGCTTATGGCAATAGGTATGAATGAGTGTGATTTTGTTCTGAGAGCGAGTGTTGAAAAGTAATCTTTATACTCAAACTAAAATCATTCTGTGAAAAATGACGATTTTATTTTAAAGTGAGGACACTAGTTGCAATACCGGAATTGTTAGCACCTCAGTGAGAAATTGAAGAGGATAGGTGTTAGCTCATGGTGAGTCTGTGTCATATTCTGATCCCACATAATTCAAGCCTAATAGTGATAGTATGCATAGATTTAATGAGATTAATCGGGATTGTTAGCCAAATGAGTGCAAAGGATAAAACATGGATACTATTGTACAAAGATTTTGTATCGAGTCATAGTGCGTCGCTTGAGGACAAACAACGAATTTAAGTTGAGGGTGTTGATATACCATGATTTCACGGTATTATTAATACTTTTTCCTTAAGTTTAGTGTGTCCAAAAGCCTTTTTGTGCTAATGTTTATATAAGTTTCTCTTTATTTTGCAGGAAATCTGTCCAAAGATTAATGCGGAGATTTTGAGCGAAGAAATGCAGAAGAGACCACCTACGAAGCTTGTGACGGTCCGTCGTGATTGTGACGGTCCGTAGGTGGCAGCGTAGTGCAGCTGCTGAAAGAAGATGTGGAAGTCTGACCCAGTGTGGGGTTACGATGCTTGTGACGGTCCATCGTGTCTATGACGGACAGTCCTGCAGGTTCGTCATGAAGTTCAGAGAAGTAATCCCAGTACCCATATTCCAAGAGTTGAAGTGTTTTGGAATGAAGACCCTCGATGAACCGTTGTGCCTATGACGGTCCGTCATACTTGCCGTCGAGGGTAATGAAGAGAGCAGCAGAAGAAATTGCATAAGTATGGGACGACGGAGTCCATGACGGTCCGTCGTGACCACGACGATCCGTCGCGATGTCCGTCGATCCAGCCGCGTTTTGGCAGATTTTTAGCAAATAGAGTCCTTGTTTAATTAGGTTTTTATTTTCTATAAATAGTTTGAAAAACCTCGTTTTTGAGGTTAGACTCTGGATCATTGTTAGACTCCGCATTGTTATACATCATATTAGTAGACAGTGTATTGTTAAACTTTTGAGAATCATTAGACTTTTTATGAGTTTGTTGATTACTTTGAGATTCTTGCAAGTGATTATTGGTGATTAATCAAGCAAACTTTCGGATTTTACGCTTTCTCATTGAAGTAAGTACATGAATTCTTATTTAATATATTTGAATATTGTGATTATGACTATGAGTAACTAAACTCCATAATTAGGGTTGTGGGAACCATAGGCAAATAAAGAGATAAAACCTAACTAAAATAACGATTCTAGAATAGTGTCTTGCATGTATTAATAATTCTTTCACTTAGAAGTATTTTTAACGGATGGCCAACGTTAGAACTCGCCTTAATGCTACTTGCCGGACCAAGGAGGTAGATAATAGGAAAAGAATTATCAACATAGATCTAGTGTATACTATCTAATAGGCTAGTATTGATTGGTACGAGGTAATAACTTAGTCAAATATCGAATACGATGCTTAATATGAGGTAAAGATAAGGGTTAGGATAGCAACACACGTAGCCGGACCAAGGTGCGGAGTGAGATTTTCTAGATGCCGGACCAAGGATTTAGAAATACATAACTTATCACTTTGCATGCAAGATAATACTAGGAAAGAATTGTTATAGTTAGAATTATCAAGTTATGAACCTGTGGGGAACACGTATACCCTAGTTACTTTGATTAATTGATTAAAATCCAACATTCAAAGCTGCTAAGTGTCTCTTGCAATTGCGTTAGTTATTTTCATTCATTTAGAAATAGAAACCCCCCTTTTATTGTTTTTACTTTCCAAGGAAGTCATTGACTGAACAATAGTAATAATAGATTGAAGTTAAGTCAAGACTATTTTCCTCGTGGGAACGATCCCAACCTCACTAGTTGGGTTATTTACTTCACACGACCGCTGTACTTCTTATTTGAGAAGTAAGTTTGAGCGTATCAGGTAGTATATTAATTACCCTAAATACATAATATATTATATAATTAATACGTTGGAGGGGCATTTGGGGACAGAGGGCAGAAAATTGGTTTTTAGAGTGAAGTCTTACTCCACCCAAGTTCGAACCTAGGTGGAAGCGATGATTTAAATTTTTGTTTTTATTTAATTTGGTAAATTAATGTAATTTATTAATACTTATTATTTATTGTCTGATATAAAATAAAAAGGAAATCAGATTTTTTAATATTTAATTAAACCCTATTTGATTGAGTCTTAAACTAGACTCCTAAGCCAAAGATAACTCTCTCCTCTCACGTCTATCTCTCACTTTTACGATCAAACAAACTCTCATTCACATTCTCTCAGAAAAAAACATACAAGAACAGAAGATAAACAAAATTTCTTCACACTTGAAGAACTCAGAACAAAAATTTTAAACAAATAGCTAATCAAAAACATTAGGCAAAGAGAGGAGATTTTCCGTTGAATGTTTGGTGTTGAAACTTGGATTTGGACGTGAGTGTTTGAGCAGGTTTGAGAAGCAACTTCAAGTTTTGAACATCGAAAAGGTATGGGTTCTCTTTTCTCTTGGTTCCTTTCCCAAGAGACCCCTTAAGGTTCAGTATATTCCGTCCGAAAACTAGGGTTGTTTCCCTGTTGCATGTCCTTATCATTAGCTCCCGTTGAATCATAGGTTTGTTATATTTGCTGGTAGAAAACTAGGTATAAAACGTGTTTTTGTGATGATTATGTGTTTATATGTATATTCGTAATTATGTGACTTATGTTGATGTTTTCTGAAAATGTAACTACGTGTGTTTAGGTATGTTACCGTGGCTATTGGTCACGGTTTAGGAATTTAAATGGCATGTTAGTTCTTTGTACTTCATGTACACATATTTATGCAAATCGTAATGTTCATATAAGATGAAATATGAATGATTTGAGTGATAATCTCTTGGATAAACGAATGCATGAAAATGCACCTAAAACATTCTCAATGCACTATGAAATTCCCCTAAGAACTAACGTGTAATGGAATGAAAAAAAAACTGAAAATGTAACTCAATTTTCCAGAAACTTGTTGATTAATTTAAGCCAATTTAACTTGTTTAAAATGTTATGAAAAGTGAGGAAAAACAAGTGAGGCCAATAAGGGTCGAACCCGTGACCCCACCATGTTAAAAGTTGTGAAAATAAAGAAGTGAAAAACAATGTGGTAAGGGGGAATCGAACCGTGCTCATGGCTAGAAAATAAAGTATGAAAAAAATAAATGAGAGGAGTGGAATTCGAACCCACAACCTCTCGGTCAAGCTTTAGGAAAAATTAAAAGAAAATAAGTGTGAGGCGTGGGAATCAAACTCACGACCTCTAGGTGGTAAAGGAGAATAAAAAGAATAATAAAAGGAGGTTTTGGGGGTTCGATGCCACAACCTCATGGTCAACTCAAAAAAGTCAAGGAAAAAGAAATTAAATGAAAAGAGCTATGAGGGTTTGATCCCACAACCCCCAACCTAGAAAGAAAATTGAAAGAAAAAATATTAAAATGAAATGAAGGCGTAGGGACTTAATCTTTGTCTCCCTAAGCAGCGTGGACCACAATAAAATAAATGAAAAATGTAAATATTGTCCAAGGTTCAAAACTGGGTTCCCTTGCCCAAATTCCGTAATGATACATAAGTCATATGTGAATTAAATTTTCAAGAATAACGCTTCCTACTTAGATCGAAATCTAGATCTTGTCATACATACAAGATTCATATGTCTGGGACCACATAATCTTAGGAAGATATGAATCACTTAAACAGACTATGAATGAAGACTCATGGCTTGTTTGTATAGACCCATAAGTCTATCATACATTAGAAGTAAGTGAATCTAAGATATATGTAATGAAATGATGATATGAACACTGAAATAATAAAACACTAGAAGGGTTAATTATGAGTGTGAAAAACACTAAATGGCCAAGTGCATTGGCATATAATGAAATGAACATTCACGTAATAAGGGGTGAGTAATTATGAAGACCAAATGTGCTAAAGTTAATGAATGTTGTGACAAAGGGATAAGAGCCTAATGTAAACGATAAGACCAATCACAAGTGAGCCTAAGTAAATTGTACCAAAACGTACTAACCTATGAGAGTGTAAAGTTAATCAAGAGATCATTCTCTATGAAAACTATAATGAAAGTATTGATATTAATATACACTTAATACTAATGACGAGATGAGAAATTATCTATTGAGCTATGATGTCCTCATACTAGAAGCCAACTTCCATGATGTATGAGTTAAATGTAATGGAACTTTATACTGAGCATAGATAGACTAGCTATGAGTGGTGATGCCTTCTTTCAGGAAGGGCGGAGGTTCACTTAACTATCATGAGATGAGAGTGTCCGGCATACTTGGTATGGGTATCCTTATATCTCCTAGTCTTTGAACCTATACATACAATATAAGGATCTAGCAGGGTTCAATTCCTCATATATGCTAGAATGTTTTGGGTCCTTTGGCCGATGATTCCACCTCTTTTCGGTGTGAGGAAGACACAGGATTTCATGATTCTCACAAGAACTATGTTGGTTAAAGTTTAAGTTCCCAAAGAATGAATGAGGTCAGCCTCAAATGATACACCTAACGAAATGAATGATACCAAAGGTGTTAGGATAAGATAATCAAGAGCTAAGCTAGACTTATGTAATGACACTAGGTAATTCTTGATCATTGCACAACGAACTCGATGAAAGTCTTACACTACATGTTAGGTATAATTGGTGTCTACAGTAGCTTTTGAATGTATGAAGTGAAGTACGTATGAGTGAATGAAGCAAACTCTATGCTTGCTTAAGAAGGCTCCCTAGTTGAGGTCCCATATGTTTAGCCCTCATTTTTTGGGAATTCTTGATGTCAAGTCCATGATTCCGATGTCTCATGGCGTATGAATGAATTACATGAAAGATATTATGTGTTATACACAATATGTGATGTGCTATATGCAATATGTTATGTACTATGTGTAAGACGTTATGTGTTGTGTGCAATATGAAACGTATAATGATGCATGTTACTCTCATGGCATGACTTTATTAATCCAATATGGCAAGTCCATTGACTTTCCTAATCCAAATTTGGCAGGTCCACTAACTTTTCTAATCCAAATTTGACAAGTCTACCGACTTGAATAAATCATGTTGTTAGGATGGAGTTATTCTTACTCATACATGTCCCTGGTGTGTCCTTGTATATACCCATACTTAGTGCAAGTATGTACTTATCCCATACAATTCTATATTTTTATATGCAGGAACAGGCAGACGCTAGAGCTTACTGGTTGATGTTGTAGCTATCCGGACGTGGAGCTTTCATCGGGACTTGGTAATCCCTCATGCTTTAGAGGATGTCTACCGTTATTATCTAGCTTATATGTAGGATATAGCTAGCGGAGCATGTTCCACTAATGTTTCTTTTCACTTTTGTTCACACTTTGTATTGTGGTCGTTTTGGCAAAAATATGTTTCATAAAATTTTGAACTAATTCTTTCATTTGATTATCTCTTTATTAGATGGTTGATTTTTGAATGCCTATGATGTTAAGTTTGAAATGATTAGAATGAAATAAGAAAACAAAAAGTTCAAATTTTTTGGTAAAATTTACCTAGATAAACTAAGATTGACGTATGTAGGATTGTCCGTGACCTCGTAGAGTTCAACGACGTTGGTCTCGTCAGGGTTCTAAACTCCGGTCGTGACAAGTACAGTCTCGTATCATTGGTGGTGAATCACGACACATCAAACGGTATGAGAGACTATATGACGATAGAGTTTTCCTTCTTCATCATTGTCATATCATTCCATAGAACTAAACTCTATAAGATCTCTCTCTTATGTTTTCTTTTCCGTTGGTGTTTTAGATATGATTTCTTGGATGAGATTGTTCTCTATGCTTGAGGGAAAAAAGGTTAGTTTAACTGCTTATCTTTGTTTTATACTTTGAATGATTATGTGTAAATGTGAATTTTGGTATGTTTTTATTATGTGATGCCAATTATGTCTATATAGGAAAACTATGTGAAATAGCGTGTTATGTTTCAAAATTTATGTCATGATATAATTAAAGTATGTTAGAAGTTATTAAGGATAAAATGTGTTCTTTTCGAATGATATGTTCCTAAATGGTTTTGCATGATGATAGCCTTATGCTACAATTTAAACTTGAAATGCTTGGTGACTACCTATGGAAGCATGATACCCTACGAGTATGTGCTTAAAAATGTCCAATATTTCCCTTTGTATACATGTAGTCCTTGATAAGTTGCCTAGTATGGATTTGAGTCCTTTATATAGAATTTATCCTAGGTAAGATGATAGCTTTCTTGTCTTTTTTAAGTTTTGTATCCCATATTGTCATGCTTTTCCCAACAATTGCCTAAATGTTGCATTTATGAATTTGGAACCGTGTTCACTATAATGATCACTCAACTTACTACATTTTTGAAAAATCAACTAAATTGATCTTTCATTAAGATGTTCTTGAAATATGTATAGAATTGATGTATATGAACATAATAATAAATGTAAAAAAGAGTTCTGCGATTTGAAATAAAGAATGAGAGCCTTATGGAATGATGAGTTGTAGAATTGTTTCTAACTTGATATTGTGTTGTGAGTTCCTTGATGTTGTGGAATTGATGTTTCCATATAATTGGGGGTAGCACTCGTATCCTTGTAGGGTGATGCTCTAGGTTTGATTGACGTAGAAATTACCTCACTTTAATGCTGAAAGAAAAGAAAGAGTCCTTAAGACTAAGTAAATTGTTTAGCCTTATAATGGAAATTGAGTCTCTTTTACACTGAAATATGTGACTCTCTTAAAAACTATGTGACTCTTATGATTTTGGAATTCATAATTTTAGGCTCATTATTGAAAGTGAAAGTATGTTTAGCTAAGTGGTCATGTGTGTGACTATAATTTGTGTGATTCTTCTAAAATTATGCTTACCGTAAAGGTGAGTACTATGTTAGGGATTGAATTTTCGTGAAATGGCTTCCTATTTATTGTGATGTACTTGGTGTGACTTACTGATATACCGTGGTTTCACGATATTTTTAATGCTTTTTCCTTAAATTTAGTGTGTGTCCAAAACCTTTTTTTATTGATTTTATGTAAGTTTCTCTTTATTTGCAGGAAATCTGTCTAAATATGAACGCGGAAACGTTACCACCTACGGAGCTTGTGACGGTCCGTAGGTGGCATTGTAGTGAAGCTGCTGAAGGAAGAAGGGGAAGTCTAACCAAGTGTGGGGTTACGAAGTGCATGACGGACCGTCGTAGCATGACGGTCCATCCTGCTGGTTCGTCGTGATGATTGGAGAAGTAGTCCCAGTACCCAAATTCCAAGAGTTAAAGTGTTATGGAACGGAGACCCTCGTGACCACGATGGCCCGTCAAAAGGTCCGTCGACCCTGATGAATTTTGACAGATTTTCAGCAAATAGAGTCCTTCTCTGATTAGGATTTTGGTTTTATAAATAGTTCGAAAAACCTCATTTTGGAGGTTAGACTCTTTGTTATTAGACACTTTCATGTTAGATTATTTGTTAGTAGATTATTTTGATTATTACACTTTGGATTGTTACACTTTTCTCTGGAGTTGATTGTTAGTGATTTTGTCGATTAATCAAGTAAATTTCTTGATTTTATTCTTTCTCATTGAAGTAAGTGCATGAATTATTATACTATATATATGAATATTGTGTTTATGACTTCGGGTAACTAAACTCCATAACTAGGGTTGTGGGAACCATAGGTGAATAATGAGGTAAAACCTAACTAAAATAACAATTCTAGAATAGTGTTTTGCATGTATTGATAATTCTTTAGCTTAGAAGTCTTTTTAAAGGAGGGCCAACCTTAGAACTCTCCTTAATTCTACTTGCCGGACCAAGGAGGTAGATAATTTGAAAAAAATTATCAACATAGATTTAGTGTATACTATCTAATAGGCTAGTATTGATTGGTACGAGGTAATAGCTTGGCCAAATATCGAATACAATGCTTAATATGAGGTAAAGGTAAGGGTTAGTATAGCAACACACGTAGCCGGACCTAGGTGCGGAGTGAAATTTTCTATATGCCGGACCAAGTATTTAGAAAAAAATAACTTATCACTTTTCATGCAAGATACTAGGGAAGAATTGTTATAGTTAAAATTATCAAGTTAGGAACTAATATACCGTGGTTTCACGGTATTATTAATACTTTTTGCTTAAGTTTAGTGTGTCCAAAAGCCTTTTGTGATAATTTTTATATAAGTTTCTCCTTATTTGTAGGAAATCTTTCCAAATATGAATGCGGAGGTTTTTGAGCGAAGAAATGCAGTAGAGACCACCTATGGAGCTTGTGACGGTCCGTAGGTGGCAGCGTAGTGCAGCTGCTGACGGAAGATGGGGAAGTCTGACCAAGTGTGGGGTTACGGAAAGCGTGACGGACCGTCATATCCATGACGGTCCGTCCTGCAGGTTCGTCATGAATATCAGAGAAGTAGCCTAGTACCCATATTCCAAGAGTTCAAGTGTTTTGGAACGGAGACCCTCGACGGACCGTTGTGCTCGTAACAATCCATCATACCTGCCGTCGAGGGTTATGAAGAGATCAGCTGAAGAAATTCAAGTATGGGACGACAGAGTACACGACGGCCAATCGTGACCACGACGTCCCGTCGCGAGGTCTGTTGACCAAGCCGCATTTTGACAAATTTCCAGCAAATAGAGTCCTTTTTTAATTAGGTTTTTATTTTTTATAAATAGTTCAAAAAACCTCATTTTTGAGGTTAGACTCTGGATTATTAGGTTAGACTCTGGATTATTAGACTCTTTGAGAGATTATTGATTATCTTAAGACTTTTATCATTGATTGCTGGTGACTTTTGCTGATTAATCAAGTGAACTTTCGGATTTTACTCTTTCTCATTGAAGTAAGTGCATGAATTCTTATATCACATATTTGAATATTGTAATTATGACAATGGGTAATAATGAGGTAAAAGCTAACTAAAATAACAATTCTAGAATAGTGTCTTGCATGTATTGATAATTCTTTCTTTTAGAAGTCTTTTTAACGGATGACCAATGTTAGAACTCGCCTTAATGCTACTTGCCGGACAAAGGAGGTAGATAATAGGAAAATAATTATCAACAAAGATTTCATGTATACTATCTAATAGGCTAGTATTGATTGGTACGAGGTAATAACTGAGTCAAATATCGAATACGATGCTTAATATGAGGTAAAGATAAGGGTTAGTATAGCAACACACGTAGCCGGACCAAGGTGCGGAGTGAAATTTTCTAGATGCCGGACCAAGGATTTAGAAATAAATAACTTATCACTTTGCATGCAAGATACTAGGAAAGAATTGTTATAGTTAGACTTACCAAGTTATGAACCTGTGGGGAACACGTAAACCCTAGTTACCTTCATTAATTGATTAAAACTCCAATATTTGAAGCTGTTAAGTGTCTCTTTCAATTTCGCTAGTTATTTTCATTTATTTAGAAATAGAAAACCCCCCTTTTATCATTTTTGCTTTCCAAGGAAGTAATTGACTGAACAATAGTAGTAATAGATTGAAGTTAAGTCTAAACTATTTTCCTCGTGGGAACGATCCCAACCTCACTAATTGGGTTATTTACTTGACACGACTGCTTTACTTCTTATTTGAGAAGTAAGTTTGAGCGTATCAGGAACCTGTGGGGAACACGTAAACCGTAGTTACTTTTATTAATTAATTAAACTCCAACATTTGAATCTGTTAGGTGTCTACTTTAATTTAGTTAGTTATTTTCATTCGTTTAGAAATAAAACCCCCCCTTTTATTGTCTTTGTTTTGTAAGGAAATAATTGACTAAATAATAGTAATAATATATTGAAGTTAAGTTTGAACTATTTTCCTCGTGGGAACAATCCTAACCTCATTTGTTGGGTCCTTTACTTGATACGACCGCTTTACTTCTTATTTGAGAAGTAAGTTTGAGCGTATCAAATTTTGGCTTCGTTGCCGGGGAAAGTAGCTTTTAGGCGATATTTTCATAATTTTTCTTTGTTTCTTGTTTTTTATTCTTGCAAAACTATCTTCCTTGTATGCCAAATACACGGAGAGGAAGAGAACCCTTGTTTCCCTACTATCACGAATTAGAGCGTACACTACGCAACATGAATTGAAACTTATGTATTAATGATGATGATCCAAACCAAAACATCCCAGCTCCGGTCGATGTTCATGGTCAGTTATTACCCGATGCTCCAGGTGAAAACCAACAGAGGGGACAAAATCTTGCTCCACATGTCCAAGAATACTACAGAGGCTATGATAACCTAGACCACCACCCGCTTTACCTCAAAGATTAGTGAAAAATACCCAAGATGGTAAATATCGGCATTTTATAACAATGTTGAAGAAACTTTCTATCAATCTCCCTTTGGTAAAATCTTTAGAACAAATGCTCGGTTATACCAAGTTTATGAAAGATCTGGTTACAAAGAAAAGATCGGTCACTTTCGAGAATGATGATAGAATACAGCATTGTAGTACTATTTCTACAAGATCTCTCGTACAAAAGAAAGAAGATCCAGGAGCATTCACTTTTCCTTGTACAGTCGGGTCATTAAATTTTGCGAAAGTATTATGTGATCTGGGGGCAAGCATAAATCTCATGCCTCTGTCGATTTACAAGAAGTTGGGTTTGGGTGACCAAAAGCCCACTGCGATGCGGCTACTGATGGCCGATCAAAAAGTGAAAAGGCTTATAGGAATACTCCACGATGTGCTTGTAAAAGTGGAGTCGTTCTCTTTTCTAGAAGATTTTTTTATCCTTGATTGTGAAGTCGATTTTGAAGTGCCTATTATTTTTGGGAGGCCATTCCTTGCTACGGGTACAACCTTAGTTGATATGCAAAAGGGGCAGATGAATTTTTGGTTGAACAATGAAGAAGCGACCTTCAACATTTGTAGGTCCATGAGGCAGAGTGGTGAGCTCCAATCGATATCTGCTATATCCTACAAAGAAAAGATGAAGAAGCACCATGACCTAAAAAGTGAAAAATGAGAGTTTATGGTTGGGGATTTGGTGCTTTTAGACAATTCTAGGTTGCGTTGGCTTTCGGGCAAGCTCAAGTCCAAATGGACTAGCCCTTACTTGATTACCCAACTATTCCCTCATGGAGAAGTTGAGTTAGAAACCAAGGAGGGTGTGCGGTTTAAGTTAAATGGACAACAAACAAAACTCTATTTTGGGCATGCTGACTCCGTGAATAAAGTGATAGAGGCATATCATCTTGATGAAGGCTGAGTAATCAAGTGTCCTTAGTCGTGCCGCGATGTTAAATCAGGCGCTGGTTGGGAGGCAACCCAATACTTATAGTTTTTCTTTTTAGTAATGGTAGCACTTTCTACTAATGGGTTTTAAATTTGCAGGCACATCACCAGGAAGTTCTGTAGAAAATCACTCTGCAACAGTCACTGACGGACACAATGACGGATCATCACGTACGCGATGGACTGTTGCATGAATTTGTCATGCCAGATATGTCTTTCAAATATTTTCAAAAATAGGGCATATGTGATGGAAATAATGATGGAGTGTCGCACCTGCTATGGACCCTCGTCGGGGTTTCGTTGCATCATTAATGAGCGTACCCGACAAGACCCGGTTGGTGTAATTTAAAAAATCGTCAACCTTTAAAAAACCCACCCCTTCATTTCACCCATTTCCTTCCCTCTCTCTCCCATTTCCCTCCCTTTCCAACTTCCTACTTCCTACCTCTCTTCTCTATCACTTCCACAATTCCCCAAATTCCTAAAATCTACCCTCTACTAGTCAGAGTCTGCTGCTGTGATTCTGTTCTTACTAACCAAGTACTTTCCTCGCTTGTTTTTCTCAGATTCTCAGGTATGTGTCTCTGCTTTCTACCCATTTACATTGCATTTTTGTTTATCAATTCGTATTAGCCTATTTCTTTTTGGTGGGTCTTCATGTTTTGATCAAATTTTGTCTGACCTAGGTAAAGAATTCTTAAATTGCATTGTTAAACTATAGAAATATGTGCTTTAGCATTGCTAGTTTGATAGGTATTTGAGTTAGACACATGTAGGTTAACACTAAAGATTCCATTTGGGTCATAGGGGATGATTGTGGCATCCACAGTTCTATCAATACATGACAACACGAGACCCCGATGACGGACCGTCGTAGGGTCCGTTCCGACACCCCCAACACCTCGCTATCAAATTTTCTACAAGTGTCCACCAACGGACACCTGCGACGGACCATCGTTACCACAACGGTATGTCTTGCACAACCATTCTGGTTGTTAGAGACCCTATTCCTAAGGGTATCCCACTTTTTCTAAGTGTCCTCATACGGACATCTACGACGGACTGCCATACCCTCGACGGTTCGTCCTGCACAACCATCGTGATGGTCAGAGACCCATCTCCTGAGGGTCTCCATAGTTTTTGTAAGTGTCCTATGACGGACATATACGATGGACCGTCATACACTTGATGGTCCATCATGCACAACCGTCGTGACGGTCACAGACCCCTATCCTAAGGGTCTCCACGACGTACATCGACGATGGGCCGTCATTGTAACGATGGTCCGTCCTGCCTATCCATCATATTAGGCAGTGACTTTCCTTCAGGGGTCTCCACATCAACATAGTTTAAGTAAGACATGACGGACCCCATGACAGTACGTCGTACTCACAACGAACCGTCACCTGGTCCATCGTCTTTCACTGATTACTGCAGAAAAGTCATTACAACTTTGCTCTTATATTTATTTTATTTTGTTTTTGATCGTCTTGTTTGATCCTTCTCGTAATAATATTGATTCTTTACAGGTACTAGATATTATGGCACCAAAAACAGATCGAGTTTACGCACGTCGGCGATCAAAGTCTATCGCCCCGTTTGCCCTCCTGGTCATTGGCTCTCATGATGAGTGTGACCCCGAGTACGTGCCCTCAGGCACTGCCACTCCATCTCGAGCTGCACATGCTGCCAGAGATACGCCCAATAAGGTGGCGTCCGATGTAGTCACTGCCTCCGAGTCTAATGATGAGCGAACACTGATCGTCACACCTTCTGGGTCAGCTACTCATGAAGAAGGAGTGTCTGGCTCCATAGGAATTTCATGATCGGGGAAGCCTCTGGGTCTGTTGACAGTTCTGAATCCACTCTCGGCTCACCGACTCCTGCTCTCACCCCGGTTGCCGACCAGCCCAACCAGTGATGTGTCGATGGGCAGTATAATGTTTATTCAGACGTAAAGTTCTTGAATGATAAAGGAGTCATGACACGGACCCTTACATTGGAGAGGCAGGTCCTTATGGAAATATGTATGAATAAGTTGTGAATTTTTTCAGAGAGTGAGTGCTGAAAATTAAATCTATACTCAAACTGAAATCATTGTGTGAAAACTGAGGACACTAGTTGCAATACAAGAAATATTAGCACCTCGGTGAGAAATCGAAGAGGATAGGTGTTAGTGCATGGTGAGTCTGTGTCATGGTCTAGTTCCACATAATTTATGCCTAATAGTTATAACATGTATAAATATGATGAGACTGATAGGTATTGATAGCCAAATGATTTCGAAAGCTAAAACATGGATACTATTGTACAAAGTTTTTTGTAGTGAGTCATAGTGCATCGCTTGAGGACAAACAACAAATCTAAGTTAAGGGTGTTGATATACCGTGGTTTTACGTTATTTTTAATGCTTTTTTCTTAAGTTTAGTGTGTGTCCAAAAGCCTTTTTATATTGATTTTTATATAAGTTTCTCTTCATTTGCTGGAAATCTGTCTAAAGATGAACGCGAAAGTTTTTGAGCAAGAAATACAGAAAAGTTACCACCTATGGAGATTTTGACGGTCCGTCGTGCCTGTGACGGTCCGTAGGTGGCATCGTAGTGAAGATGCTAAAGGAAGATGGGGAAGTCTGACCAACTGTGGGGTTAGGAAGTGCATGACGGACAATCATAGCTATGGCGGTCCGTCCTGCTGGTTAGTTGTGATGATCAGAGAAGTACTCCCAGTACCCAAATTCCAAGAGATTAAGTGTTATGGAACGGAGACCCTTCGACGGACCGTTGTGCCTGTGACGATCCGTCATACCTGCCGTCGAGGGTAATGAAGAGAGCATAAGAACAATTTGCATAGTATGGGACAACGGAGTCCATGATGGCCCGTCACAAGGTCCGTCGACCCAGCCGCGTTTTGACAGATAATCAGCCAATAGAGTCCTTCTTTGATTATTTTTTTGTTTTTTATAAATTGTTCGAAAAACCTCGTTTTGTGGGTTAGACTCTTTGTTATTAGACACTTTCCTGTTAGATTCTTTGTTAGTAGATTATTTTGATTATTACACTTTGGATTGTTACACTTTTCTTCGGAGTTGATTGTTGGTGATTTTGTCGATTAATCAAGTAAATTTTTGGATTTTATTTTTTCTCATTGAAGTAAGTGCATGAATTATTATATTATATATATGAATATTGTGATTATGACTATGGGTAACTAAACTCCATAACTATGGTTGTGGGAACCATAGGTGAATAATGAGGTAAAACCTTACTAAAATATCAATTCTAGAATAGTTACTTGAACGTATTGATAATTCTTTCGCTTAGAAGTCTTTTTAACGGATGGCCAACATTAAAACTCGGATTATTTCTACTTGCCCGACCAAGGAGGTAGATAATAGGAAAAGAATTATCAACATTGATTTAGTGTATACTATCTAATAGGATAGTATCTATTGGTACGAGGTAAGAGCTTTGTCAAATATCAAATACAATGCTTAAAATGAGGTAAAGGTAAGGGTTAGTATAGCAACACACGTAGCCGGACCAATGTGCAGAGTGAAATTTCTAGATGTCGGACCAAGGATTTAGAAATACATAACCTATCACTTTGCATGCAAGATACTGGGGAAGAATTGTTATAGTTAGAATTATCAAGTTAGGTAATTGTGAGGAACACGTAAACCCTAGTTACTTTTATTAGTTTATAAAACTCCAACATTTGAATATGTTAGGTGTCTACTTTAATTTAGTTAGTTATTTTCATTCATTTAGAAATAAAAAACCCCCTTTTATTTTCTAAGGAAATAATTGTCTAAATAATAGTAATAATAGATTGAAGTTAAGTCTAAACTATTTTCCACGTGGGAACGATCCCAACCTCATTACTTGGGTTCTTTACTTGATACGACCGCATTACTTCTTATTTGAGAAGTAAGTTTGAGCGTATCCCTTACCATTTAGACTTTACAAGGAAGGAATCATGAGAGCATGTCTTGGTTAAAAGTTGAGAATTTCTCATTTTAAGCGAAAATTGACTTTGTACTTGATAAGGTGTGAAACTCATGATACATGTAAGTGTGTTTGGGAGAAGGACATTCTTCTATGGACACCACTAAGCATGGTATGATTGACTATGAAATTTATGGCACTGGGTCTAAGTGATGAAGATCTTTGTTGATTCAATTAAATTGAGTCAATATGCATTTAATTATTAGTGCCGAAATTGCTTCTTGAGTGTTGTTGAAATATTCCTATGTGTGACTATAATAATAGTTCCAAAGATGATCTCCTAATGAATTAAGGTGTAAGAATTATGTTATGACTAGCAGAAGAATTTTCCTCCTATGAACATGATAGAATCCTTTGTGTTTGATGCATTAAAGAGTGAGTGAGTATTGATTTAGAAGTCGAACGTCAAGGAACGACTAAAACGTTCGATGACTAGTAACCTATGTGCCTCATGTGTATATGCATTCTATATTTGTGTTTCATGAGTTTGTGAAACCTCTAAATGATTTATAATGATGTTTAATGATGGTATATGATGTTTCGAGAAGTTTGGAGGTGAAACGACCAAGAATGTCCTAGGCGTTCAAAAGATAACCCTTAAGATGTTCAACGTGTTTTGATGGGGCTTGGCCTTTTTGGAAGTCTTGTAGGTGTTTGTTTTATATTAAATTTATGTGGAATGCCTATAACTTATTAAGGGTTATAATCATTTTTGAATTTTCCAAGTATGACTTTTAAAGGGACTCATAAGAGGCCCCAAAAGAAGGACCCAAGGCTGTTGAAGACACAGCCTGGGCAGTGTCCATTGACGGACAGAACGATGGATCGTTGGTCCCCAAACGGCCCGTAGAGAAAGTCTCATCGACTGTAACTTTATTGGGGCAGGTCACAATCCAAGAATTTGGCTATGTTCCAGGCGACGGAAGCCAACCACGGACCGTCGACAACATGACACCTCGCCATGTCCTCCATCGTTGTTGCATTGTCAGTTGCAGGCTGCATCTGTTTCATTAAAGGGGTTAATGGGAAATTCACCCCACGTCCTAGCCTGACCCTAGTAGGTTTATTTATATATTCTTGGGTGTATATAATTAATCAAAAATGTTATCACCCCTTTCTTCAATCCTCTCACACGATTGAAGCCTTTCCCTCCAAATATATTTCCCTTTAAACCTCCATTGTTACTGAAGCTCAAGAACTTCTTGGAGATGGGTTTTCTATGTATGAATCATCAAATTTTAGATATCTTCAACTATAAAAAGGTATGGTGATCTTCATCTTTACTTATCTTTTCATCTAGAGATCCATTCTCAAAGATTTCAAAAGAGAAAAATATGATCAAACACTGTCTTCTTCAATATAGCCACGGGTTCCTTATAAAAACATTTTGAATGATTAAATCATGATTCATTAAAGTTAACATAGTATTTTGAACGTAATTTCACTTCAATTGCATTATGAACCCATGTTCCTTCCTCAAATCGATTAAGCCTTGCATGGGTTTTGTGATCTTGTCTTGTTATCAATTGAATTATGATTCTATTACATTGAATCTCCTATATCTACTGTTGTTTACGTGAATTAATGTTGAATTTTGTATAATGGATCCATGAGAATAAATGTATGAAGATTTGAACATTTTTAGCTTATTTTTACATGATTCACTGTAACATTGGCTTCTTAATGATCTAAAGTGTATTTCGATTAAGTTGTGGTTTTTGTAGATACTGTTTAAGTTAATAAAATTGTTGAATTATGGATATAAATCTTGTATGATCAAAATAAAGAAGGCTTTGTTTGGGTTAATTAGGTTCTTCTAGTCTATGGAATTGTAACTTGTGATCTTCACGTTAGGTTAGTTGTTATATGAATTGATCATGGTTAATGTCTATAGCTGCTGCATGTAATGAAATAGGAGGATGGATATAATGAACACAATATGGGTCAATTCATGATAGTTTGAATATGATTAACCAATGTAAACTAACCTTCCATGAACTTTTTATATGAAGCATGTTTGTGTCGACTTTAATGGCAATTGTAGTAGTGTCTCATCTAAACTATGATTTCATTAGCTACTACCTGGCATGTATTTTTATTGGTATTGTATGATTGGTGATCAAGGCCTTAGGGAATTTATTGTATTGGCAAATTCCTCTATTGTCTAGCGAATTGACAAGTCTAATGCCTATGTTGTATCTTGATCTTGAACTCCTTAAGCATGTTTTCATTGTGACTAAGTGTATAATAACTACTGCCTTAGAGTTATATGATTCATGAAATATGATCTATAATTCATATAAAAGAAATTGGCTAATGGTCTATTTATTTCTATTTCATAGTACATGTGAGATGCCTTCTATTATGTTATAGAATGATCTTGTAGCAACTTGTACATGGTTTCTTCTATGATTAAAAGTACATTTATCTTCTTCCCTGTATATGAATTGTTGATGAATAAGGTGTATTTATCAATGATTATCAAAGGGTGAGAAATTGGTAAGAATGCTTATCTTTTCTATTTCCTTTATATTATTGTAGTTGATGAAGCCTAGTATAGAGTTGTGTGGTATGGTCAACTTATGGTGGAAGTGTTTACTTTATTGTACATCTATATATGTGTTGACCATGGACAAGAAGGCATATAGATGAATATATGAGCATCTGGTTATGATGATACTATGTGAAGCTTATTCCTTCTTTCCTATTCTAGTTGTGATTGTGTAAGCAAGTGTAAATCCATGTTAGGGTGAAGTATAGGTACTGCTATTGATGAGTTAAATTTTGTTCAATAATCCCTTGTCTATGTACCCCTATGTGAATGCATGAATAGCACATGTTAGGAGTGGAAAGTGTAATATGAAGTTGGCTTGATTCCTATGCTATTGTGTGTTGTGTGGTTTATGCTTGAAGGTATATTATGGTCTAAGAGGGTGGCTGCCTCAATATTTTTTCATAGCCATTATGTGATCATGTTGACCAATGTACACACACACTCACACACATGCATATTAAAAGTAGTATATGTGATGGTGTCTAAATGAACGGTTGTTCTCATATTCACTAATGTCTACTACTATCCATGTAAAGTATATGTATGTGAAGTATGTTATGTGATACTTACCAGGATTACATGATAGGTGTACTACTATGGGAAAGGGTATTGGACTTGGCCTATGCACTGCACTTGTGTATCTTGATAGCATAGTTCTAGTTATAGTTTCTACATATATGAATATGTATGTATGAACTTTTCTGACTTAATGTGTTATATGAAAGGTTTGATCACATATATATATATATACACACACACACATGTATGAAGATATAGTCAAGAGAGGGGCCTTGGATGGTGTATTCATGTGTGCCCTAAACTAATGATGCTTTACATATGCTATGTTCATGTGAATAGATTCTTTACATGATTTGGGTTGATTAACTTCCATTTATGACCTATGAGTTGAGAATATAAGGGATGACTCTCCTAAACCTATGATTTATAAACTAAAAACATAATAAATGTTTTTAATAAAGAGAACTTATCTTAGCACCGAGTGAACTTGAATATGAGTGTGTGTACCTTCCTATGGTAGGAAGGTTGGTCACCATAAATTTCATGAAGTG
Source organism: Solanum habrochaites (assembly GCA_027704765.1). NCBI lineage: Eukaryota > Viridiplantae > Streptophyta > Magnoliopsida > Solanales > Solanaceae > Solanum > Solanum habrochaites. The sequence continues at coordinate 26,429,413 of JAKWJA010002494.1, read as the reverse complement.
GATAACCACAATGCCTCAATGGTCATATATAGGGTTTCGATAAGTGAATAACTACAATCCCTAATATTGCCATAAATAGTGTTTTCACATGTACCTCCAAGTTCCATAACTATATTGCTCTAGAGGATACTAGCTAGTGCATCCACCTAGAAAGCGACGTCACATTTGGTTCTACTTTGGACGCTAGACCACCTCCTTTCTGTGTGGGGTTTTATGACACAAAATTCCATGTTTAGCATCACATGGTCTATGTCTGTTAAGGCTATAGTTTCCTTAAAGTAAAATGGACAATGGAAGTGAAATTACTTGGACCCAAAATAGAATGACTTAAGGGAGATTACATAGGATACGTGGAAGTAATGAACCCATCTAGACATTGCAGAAGTAGATCCTTAGGAAGTTCTAGAAAGTTGTTCTAATGCATGTCAGTATGTATGTGTTCCCTATGCATGACATTGTAGTAATTGTCTACTTGTTAGGAAGATGTGCATTATATGAGTCTTTATGTATAATGTTGATTTTGTTGACTATATGATGAAGGTCTTGAATTAACTATGTCTATGTTGTATTATACTTCTGTGATGGTATGCGTTGTCTTGTATAGATGATATGTACGGTCGGTTTTCCTTATGATCCTAAGGTGATACATTCCACCAAGTATCCCTAAAAGTTTACTTGGGAGACTAATGAATCAAAAGAAATAGTTCACTGTAACGAGGAATGAGCTCACTGTAAAGTGACCTCCAATTGGACTTAAATTCTATATGTGCTTTTCTATGATGTTTGGACTTTTGTTGTGTTTTTATGTAGTATGAAAATGATTTAAATTCTATTGTTTAAAAGTTTCATAATTATTTACTCAAAAATACATTAAATATGATTTTCATGAAAAAGTTCCCCTTTAAATGCATATATTTGCATGGTTGCCATACTTAGTGCATTCTTGTACTAATCCCATTCTTCTCAACTTTTTACATAAATAGTTTATGGATGCTCTAAGGATGTCTTTAATTTTCAAGAGCTTTATAGGTGATTTTCCAAGCTAAAGGAAAAGGATCCTTAAGTCCAAGGATGTCCTAATGTGTACTTATAGTAATGTCTATTAAATATTGTTTAATTTTGTATTATGTCTTAAGGGTCGTGTCCCTAATGTATTCTAATTTTGTTGAGTCTAAGATTTCTAAGAGACTTAGAGTTTATATATGTATTATGACTTATATTTTATATGTGTATGAAGTAAAGTTTCTAGCATATGAGGTGTTATGAATGGTTTTAAATTTTCCACTAAATTTACTATGTCGATGCGATGAATGATAAATATGGGATTGTATAAGACCTCCGAGAGGTCAAGTATGCCATGTTACTTCTAGGGGGTGCTCCCCGATTGTGACACTATTATCATCATGTGGGATACCTACTAGTATTGGAGAAGTTTCATGAAGTTTAGGTGGTGATATGGAACGCTATCATGACATTGAACAATAAGCATGAAATATGTTAGTGAGAGTCCCTAGGTCTTCTCCAAGACCATTACTTGATTGTTCTTATGTGATGAATAAGTCTTAAATGAACTAATGAATGTAATCAATTAAGTTAAGAAAGCATTTTTAATGAAAAAGTACTTATGTAGAGTAGTTAAGGGTTGTCTAGTTAAGATATGAAGGGGGAATAGGAATGTTCACTTCGTATCTTACCTACATATTTCTTAAGAATGACTCTAGTTCGGGAAGTTGGTTGATTATGTAGACATGATCCAAACTTAGGTAGTCTTAAAGATTATTTAGGTAATCTAGGAGAGGTCAATCACGGAAGTTATCTTCTTGATTTACTTAAGTATTTTAATAACCTTCGGAAGAGGAGAATGTCATATTATTTGTATGTTGTTGTATTAAGTGAGAATGATCTTATCCTAGGTAATCTATAGGATCTTTTAAGTGTATGTGTAAGGGATATTATGGTAGATCGCTTCACAACCCAATAAAGTGAACCTTAGAATAATCTTTGGTAAGAGGATCTCATGTCTATGTGGTTTATGTATTATACGTTGTTTATCTCATTATAGGTGGTTTTAAAAAACATTTAGGTGTTCCTAGAGAGGGTGTATGGGAGGTCCTTACTCGTCTCATTTAGGTGAGTCTTAGGATAGCTTTTAGTGAGGGAATTACATCGTAGAAAGTGTCCAAGGTAAAGGAAAGAACTTTACTTTAACAGTGACTAAGTTCACTGTAATGTTTGAAATCTGATAAATTTATTAAGTGATTTTTTACTTGTTTCTAAGGTGTTAAATGTTGTTCTTATCCTTATTATATGATGTTTTGATCAAAAAATGTATTTTTCTAATAAATGTCTATTTTCATGATTTTTATGTAGTATGTCATATTTAGTAAATGTGTTTGTAGTTTTCCATGCTTTGATTTATCTCTAAAGTGATTCATAGGTGAAGGTGCTTTTGGGAGATAAGGTTTGATTAGATGATCGTTCAAGCAAGTTGAATTATGTCCTCATTTGACTCGAGGGCATAGATGTCTTTTATTTCTTTCGTTGAAGTATTGTAATGGAATATGTATCTCTATATTCGTATTGTATGGGCCGTTTTATAAGTATTATTGACTCTAAGATTTGATAAGTTAGACTTAGTATTTCCTATGGATTTTATATGATAGATGTTTTATAATATTTGTGTGAAAAGTTTAATTTCGCACGACTTTTCATATGTTTTTATGTGAGAAATGACACGGACGGTCTTGTACAAGATCTCGAAGAGGTAAAATATGTCGGTCCACAATTCGATATTGGCACTATATTATGTGGTGTGGTCTCGGGTCATGATAATATGCTTGCTTTGATATTGTTATAGTTGCCTTCTATGACATGATTGACTTAAGATGATAATTCCTTGTTAATTTGAATAATTCCTTGTCAATATGAAGTAGGTCTACTAGATGACTCCTAAGATGACATGACTCTAGATATGGTGAGTTCAAGATATGCTTAGTGTGTGAGGTAGTATGGGATGATTTACATGCATTGCACAAGTATGCTTTGGGGTGGCCAAGGGGCATAGTGCTCATATGATATGGTGAACCTAAGGTCTTAATAATAATGTTTACTGTGAGCGAGAACGAGCAAAGAGATGTACTTAGCTTTGGCAGTAGTATGGAACACTACCTTAGACTTGCACTAGTATACTTCAAGGTTGCTTGTGAGGCATTTCATTCAAGTAAGAAGAATAATGATTTAAGAATGAGCTCTTATATGACTTTATGATTCTTTATTATGCTTACCTTATTCATGTAATACTTATGTCTAATTCTCTTATGATTCTGTGCATTATTGACTAACCCTTTGAGATATCTTAGTTTGGTAAGATAATTTCCATACTTAGTACATATCGTACTAACACATATTGTGTACATCATGTTCATGTAAAGTCTTGATGATATTGTGTTGGTTTAAAGGGTAGAGTTTCCAGGGCTTGATAGAAAGAACATTGCTGAGTCCTTATATCATCCGAGGACTTCACTACTACGTTTTCCTTTATGTTCTTTATTTTCTAGACTCTTTTCATGGGCTGTGACCCAATCCTATTATACTCATGATATAATAAATGTTTTTTGAGACACATGTTAGACATTTTATGAAATGAATTATGCGTTATATTTGGGAAGAAAAACATTTAATTTCATGCTATTTTTCATATTTACGCAATGAAATATGTCTAAGAGATTTGTACAAGACCTACGAGAGATCAAGTACACCGTGTTGCGACCTAAGAATTCCTTAACTTCTACGTTGTATATGCATGTCGTTAAAAACTTTGTATCAGTGCATAAGACTATGAAAGGATCTTAGGATGTCTCAAAACCACATCTAGTACAATCTTATTCATCCGTGTGCATCGCGACACATCTATGAGTCGGAGGCTACGAGATGCTTAGGAAAGTTTCACTTCTTCATTCTTCAACTCGTGGCATAGATCAATAAGGTCTCTCTCTCTCTCTTATCCCTTATCTTATGGTCTTTAGGATGTGATTATTAGAAGGGCTATGCTACAAAAATTGAGGGAGGAAGGTTGGTTGAAATGCCAAGTACAGATTATTAACTTTATAGAGTTTGAATGATGGGTTTTGATGTTAATTTTAGTATAAATGGATTGATACAGGGTTTGGTTGATATTGGTAGAAGGCCATTATGTTTTTGTTGTATGTTGTTAGAATTTGGTGGAGTAGAGTGTGTGAGGACTTCCTAGAAGGGGTGAGTGAAAATACTTTCTAATGAGGATAGAAGTTTAATTTACCGTGCTTTAATAGTCACCCTGGGTGAAAGATGTGAATTTTTAGGTGATGTTTAGAAAGAAGTTATAAGGCTTACTCTTAATCAGGGAATGAGGTTGTAATGTATCCTTGAAGTGCATAAGCTAAGGGTTCTAGAGATTTTCACCTTGAGTGGTTTAGTTACTATGAGAAGTTTAGTTTCGGTTTCTAGTCTCCCGTAAGATTATAAATACTGCCTAGAGAGATTGACCTAAGACTTGGATTTCAAGAAGAAAAGGCAATCAAGTTTATTCTAGTAATGTTGAAAGTACTCCTCTAGACAAGATCGATCTCTTTATTGATTTATGAAAATTTTTCAGAATTTCCTGTGAATATGAATTTTATTGTTTGATAAGGATCCTTTGTATGAGGTCTTTATATGATGATGTGTACTTATGAGTAGCTTGAAATTGAATTGTTTCCTTGATTTGGGTATGTTCATTTAGGTATAAATAATATATGATGGGCTGCTAGTGTAGAATAGGTCCTTTAAAGAAGTGATTAAGAAGGTGTCATTCGAGGACAATTGTTTCCTAAGCGGGGGATATTGTAAGGACTAAAAATTAATTAGGGTAACCAAGAGCCTAACATGTGTGTCATGAACTTATGAGTTCCGAAAATGGTAAATTATTGTGTTTAGAGGCTTGTACAAGGCCTCCGAGACGTCAAATATGCAGTTTTGCGACCTAAGAATTCCCTTAATTCTAGGGTATATATGCAGGTCGTGAAAGTTAAGCGATGAGGAAATTGCTTCTAAGTAACTCATTCTTTACTAACGAGGAGCACTCATCTCAAGAGTTATATTAGGTGCAATATTTCAACTCAGCAATTGTAACCAACCCTTCTTCAAATCCTCTCGGTGCTAAGCATATCTCCCCCACGGAGTCTTATACATTCATTGTTAAAGGTTAAGATATTACTATTTGACATCACATCTCAACTCATGAACGGTATCCATACTCCAACCTATCTTAGAAAACTTTTGTGAATAATGAGGTTGCTACTAAACCCTTCATCTCAACTCAGGAAGAGTGTCCATCCCAAAACTCTCTTTCTTCCTATGATAGGGATAGTAGGGATGGTATAGACACTTCATGTCTATTCACAAAGAGTGTCTACCCTAAAATCCCACATTAGAATATATTAACTTCATTAATTCATTCAAAGTGTGTGTGTATGTGATTACATGTGAGCACATCTTTCATATATTCACCATTTTCATAGCATTGACTCCTAAACATGCTCATACCTCCATTCATCATAAATCATACACTAGCACGCTTAACATATGCATATATTTCACTTACTCATAATCTCTACAAAATATATATTCAATCTTCATAAAGCATATAAAAAGAGAACATCATTTCTATCACTTTACTTCACTTCTTAAGTCTTCAAGGTCATATTCACAATACACATATAAATACATAATCATATACTTCAATAAACACCGTCGCCATAGGTGGACCATACCACTGAAGAATCATTTCAATGGATACTGACAAGATAGAATAACTTACCCTTCATCAAAGGTCTCACCAGGTTTTATCAGTATTTCACCAAAAAAACATAAATAAGCGTATATAAAAAGTATCTAACTCTAAATACAACATAACTAACTCTACTCTAACATTACCAAGATAAAATCAACAAACTCACATCATAAGCCAAAAGTTGATACTAAGAATAAGTATGGTTTAATTGAAGTTTTGACATTAAAATCACCAATTAACACTAAAAACAACATATTTGAATCCTTAAAACGTTTTCATGCAATGACCCATGCTTAGAGTCAATGATAGAGGAAGTTTGAGTACAAAAGCCTTTTCTAAACCTCTTTGGAATGACTCCTTGAATAAAATAAAGTTCAAGGATGAATAAACATACCTCAACGTGAATAAATCCAGGAAATCTTGATGAAGAAAACGTCCAAAGCATTCCCTTCTATTCCTTCCTTGAGTTCTAGCTTCTATGAAGTTTGAGAGAGCTCTTTCTTCAGTGAGAGGTTTTGAATATTTGAAAATGAGGTCTTGTAAAGGTATAGGACATTAAACAAACATAAAATACCTTAAAGACCTTAAAATAATCATTTTGGTTAATAGAATACCTACGGTGATTTTACCAAAAAAACCCAAACTAAACCGCAGCTGGAAAACTTTTGTATGACAACCATCGACAGACCCTAGCAAAGGGACCATTGATTAGATGATGGACCCTGATGCTGGGCATTGATTGGTTCAAGGGATGGTATGCTACAGGTTAATCTCCCACTACTAACGGTGGTTCTACAGCCCCAAAAGGCGGGGCATCAAAAGGATTACTATCAGTTGATGAGGGGGTCTTGACTGTCAGTTTTGGATGATTTTGCCAAAAAGTTGGGATCCTCTCCTAGGGTCCCTTGTGATTTTCATGTGATGTCATACTGGGATATTTAAACCCTATTCAGGATCATATAGGTCTTAGGAACTCCCACTATCAATTTGGACTCCAAAAAAACCTACCAAACATGCCAAGGCACACAAGAACTCATCTAAGCGAATAGACGTATAGTCGTCAAACGTCTTAGATTTCCCTTGATGTTTGACCTCCAAACATAAAAGACCGACCCAAAATATATAAATTATTTATTTTAACACATTATTTACTCTTTAAACACTTGCAAATCTCTAGTTCAACCTAGTTTGTCATGAGTGTCGTTACATCGTCCATTAAAATTGACCTTTAGTATTATCATTCACAGAAGTTCTTATGTTGTACCTAGGTGTGTTTAATTGGAAGTTTCCTCCAAAGGTGATGATGTGGGTTGAAATGACCTAGAAGTTACCTAGCCTAGTGTATAAAGAAAAGAAAGAGACTTTTTATGGCCATGTTTCCTCTATTGATTCCCCAAAGGTTTTCATGACCCTTGGTATTAATGGTGTACTTAAGGTCTTACGTGGTTGGTAATATGACCTAGATTGATTGTCATAATTTTCCTATAGATGTTATACATTTTTGAATGATTATGCATGGACGATACCTCTTAATGATAGTGATAAGTCCCTCTAACATGGTTTCACCTTAAGGTGATGATGATGATGTGAGTGGTAAGGTTGTATATATATCTATCTTATCTATTTATTAATAATCAAGTTAGAACTCCAAGATTTCCTAGTAGCTTTTCCATCATAGGAGTCTTGCATATAAGCACGAGTTGCATGTTCTCCATATGTTCTGCATGTCAAAGTTTACCCTATGTTGTGCATGTTTTAAAGACTCTTAGTTACTTGTAAGTTGATTTTTTTTAACAAACTCGTGTTTTCTCATGTTGATTGTGCCTCTTTATATGTTAGTTGTGCGTTTGACTTCATGACACAATATAAGGAGCATGCTAGATGTCACTTTTGAGGTGTGGTGTTCTAGACCATCATAAGAATTAGAGTCTCCTTTAGATGAAAAATTATGAGTTTCCTGAAATGGTGTGACTTTTATGACATAGGAAGTTTCATTGTAGGCTCACTCTTGAGAAGTGATGGTGTGTTTAGCTAGTGTTCTTTAATGTGTGCCTATAATTTAAAAAAATTTCCTAATTGGTTCATATTTATGAAGACTAGTGTCATGCTAGGGCTTAAAACAATGTGAAATGATTTTCTATTATTGTGATGCGTATGGGGTGATTTACCATGGTTACTTCATTAGGAAGAGAGTATGAGCATTCTTCGGATAAAAGTGGAGGATTTCTTTTTGAAATGAATTGACCTTTGGGCATTGCTTGTGTATGATCTCATGATAACATGTGAGCATGTTGAGGAGAAGTACATTCCTCCTTAAACATAAAAAAACCATGATTTAAACAAGGTATTATGTCTAAATGATAAGGGTCCTTGTTGATCTACATTGCTCATGATCTAAGTGCATTGAGTGTGAGTTGCTTAGTTGTTTCTTGAGTAATGCTAAATCTTCCTATGTGTGTCTTAAAGGTTGTTGCATGTTGAGATATTAAAATAATAATATGCAAAGACCATGTTATTATTAGGATAAGTATATTCCTCCTATGACATGAGAAGTGCTTATTTGCTTGATGCATTAAGAAAGAGAGTGAGTAGAGGTTTTACTTACTTGTATTGCATTGAGTGCATTATGTTCTAAAGTTGGTGTTCCTTGTAAGTTTTGTGGATTGACTCCTATGTAACGATATGCTTAATGTTGTGAGCTGCTCTATAAGTCATTGATGTCTTGAAAGTGTTTTAAAATGTTACAAGTGAATTTCGAGGAAGAATATTTTTAAGTGGGGCATATTATAAGGACCCTCAAGATGAATTAAAGTACCTAGAACATAAGATATTCCTAAAAAGGTTAATTATATGTTTATTATGTGTTTTAAAGTGTGTATGGTTGATTTGAAGTGATTTGGAGGTCAAACGTCCTAGAACATCCTAGACACTCGAATGATAGAGCTTAGATGTGCTAGTGTTTTTTCAGTGTGCTTTGGTATGTTTTACATGTTTTTTGATGCTCAAATTTATATGAACGGTCTGTAACATGTTTATCATTGTAATTAGGTTAGAAACTTCCAGGAATGACTCCCCAACGACCATGCAAGGGTTCCTAGTGGGGGACCAAAATGTTTCCTTTGGAAGTGTCCTAACGCGGAGCTAGCATTGACGGATCATGCCTCCATCGACCCCCAATATATTGAGGGCATCATTAAACACTTAGAAGTTTGATCATAGACCCTCAGCGATGAGTCTCGGTCACCATCGACGGATGTGCAGCACAGAACCATCATTCCATCAACGGTTTGTTTCAACGCACGTCGAGGGGAAGCCTGCAACTGGTGCCTGCTTGTTGATCATTAAAGCTGTTAGTGGGAAATACACCCCAATTCCTAAATAGATCATACTATGTTATTCAACCTATTTTTGGGTGTGTTAAGTAAGTTAAAAAGATGAAACCCGTATATTAAGTCATTCTTAAAAATTAGACTTTTCCTCTCAACACAAACTCTCTCTAGAAGCCTCCATTGAAGATGAAGCACAAGAACATCTTGTATATTTTTTTTAATGGTTTCCTCATCAATTTTTCTTGGATTTCTCATATAATGAGGTATGGTGAGATCCTTCATCCTTAGTTATCCATTCATCTAAGGAGTTCCTTCCAATGTTTTCAAAGAGATTTCGTGATGAAGTTTTCCATCTTTCAAACTAGACAGGTTACAAAAGGATTCCAAAAGCATGGTTATGATAAATTGATGATTAGCTACTACTTTTAATGTGAATTTCAATCCAATTTAATGTTGAACCCTTGATCCTCCCAAGTTTTCAATTTAGCCTATAATATGGGCATTGTGATCTTTATTCTATGTTTATTGAATTATGATTCTAGTATGTTCAATTATATATTTCTACTATTTTGTATTAGAATTTATTGTGAATTATTGATATGTGATCAATGATGATAAAGGCTTGGTGAATTGGTAATATTTCCCTACTTCCTCTAGTTGTAGATAAAATTGATAATTGAATTGGGCTTGAAGGGCATTTTGTGTTATTGTCCACTTATGGTGGTGCTGTTTACATTTTTTTTTTGAATCTGTGTATGTGCTGATCATGGCCTTCAAGGATATTTTATGAATTATGAAGTGTGGTTGTGATGATCACACAAGGTAACTTATATGCCTAATCTTTCAATGTAGTATAATGTGCTAGGTGTTCATGGTGTCTTTAACATTTGAATGGACTTGTTAGGAATAGGTATGGAGTATGTTCTTCCATTTATAATGTACTAATGGTCAATGAAACCCTACCTAGGTACCGCTATATGAATGTGTGTTTTATCAAAGGTTAGGAATCTTGTTTGCAAAGTTGACACTATCATGTGTCCTATGTTATTAAGTGGTGTGTGGTCTATGCATGAACACTTATTATGATCCTTGGAGGGTGGATGCCTCACTAATCTGTTAAGTGCCATTATGTGATCATGTTCTCCAATGTACACACACCTCATTTATGCTTGTGTAAGTGTGATAATGTATCTTAACTATGATGACTTGATAGTTGAACTAGTATAGGTAAGGGTATTAGACTTTCCTATAAATTTCACATGTCTAACTTGATTGAATAGTTCCTAGGGTGACAACAATATGTATATGAATATGAATGCGTGATCAAGATATGAACATAAAAGTAAATGATATGATGAAGTATGCATACATGTAATGTCTAAATGTGGTATGTGAAAGGTTTCCTCATGTATGAAAATATGTACACACATGAATGAATGCATAAATAAAATATGTATGATAACCTAGTAAGTAGAGTCCTTTGAAAGGTTTGCTCATACTACTCTAAACTAGACTATGCTTAAGTATGCTATGTCCATGTGTAAGGTTTTCTCACATGATTTAGGTTTATGAAAGGACACACTCATCTATAACCTATGATCTAAGCATATGAGAGGTTAACACTCGTAAACCCTATTTTATGAAATAATGTTAATAAAGGCTTTTTCTAAAAAGCTAACTTAACTTAGCACCGATTGAACTTGATAATGAGAAGTGTTGACTTCCCTTGGAGGATGGTTCACCAATGGTTTCTCATGAAATGAGCAATGCAATTATAATGGGCATGGAGATGGTCTAATACATATTTCTTAGTTCCATAAATATATTTCCCCAAGACCTAGCATGTGGAACCACCTACAATATGCTAGTATGCTACTAATATCGTACCATTGCAGGTAAGATACTCTCTTTTGGTGAAAGGGGGTGACACCAGATTACATATTTAAATCTCATGGTCTTATTGTCGGTTACGACTAGGATTTCCCTATAGTAAAATGGAAAATGTAAGTGATGTAATGAACCTTATCTAGGATATCCTAAGGGAAGTTTCTTAGTTTTTGTGAGTTGTAACGATCCAAGAGGCCCCCCTAGAAGTTAGGGCATTCTTAAATTAAATCATGGCATACTTTACCTCTCACAGGTCTTGTACAAGCCGTTTGACATTATTAATTGCATACATGTATGAAAAAATAATGCATAATTAAAACTTTTCACACAAAATATCTTAAAATATCTTTCAAATAATCATGGAGAAAACAAAGTCTCAGCATATGCAAATCTTAAACTTAAGAATACTTGGGATATGGACCATATAATAAAAATATATATATACGTGCTCTATTACAATAAGTTGAATAAATGAAAACTAAAGATAAATATTTCCTCGAGTCAAGTGAGGACATACTTCAATTTGCTTGAAAGAATCCTAGTTTCCAAGCATTGCGACAAAACGCTTATCACCTTCCACCTACACCTTTAGATATAATAAAAAAGTATGTAATTTTGTACAAACACATGTGATAACTATAGCTTGATGCTTAAAACATGAGAAACATACAATTATGCGAAAGATTTTCTTTTTTTTGAAAACATCATATTAAAAGTATAAGAACAAGATTTAAGCACAATACATCACATTATAAGACACATTCCAAGTCATACTCAATTTATAGCAATTTAGGTAACATTGTAGTGAACTCACACTAACATTACAATGAACTCATAGTTACACACATTGATAGCATCAAGAGTACATCACAACATATAGACATGAGATCCTCCTACCAAAGGTGATTCTAAGTCTCAATTGAGTTATGAAGCGACCACCCATATAATCCGTCACACACACGTAAGATATCCTTTAAACTAGATAATATAAGGTCATTATCATTACACACAATAGTATACATATAATATGACATTCTCTTCCTAGAGGTTATCAAAATACTTACTTAAGTAATGCCATAATACACCGCCAATACACCATCTCCAACCTCACCTAAATAACCTTAAGACTACCTAAATTTAGAGTCATGTCTACTTAACAATTTACTTACCTTATCTAGAGTCATTCTTAAGACTTCCCTAGGTAAGACATGAAGTGACCATTCCTCTTCCCCCTTCATACCTTAACTAAGCAACCCTTAAACTACTTTAAGTAAGTACTTATTCGTTTACATGCTTTATAATTTATGTCATTATCTTTAACATATAAGGACATTCAAGTAATGATCTTGGAGTAAACTAGGGACTCACTAACTAATATCATCAAATCCTAATTGTGCAATTTCTATATAGAGTCCCATACCACCACGTAAACTTCATAGAACTTCTCCAATACTAGTGGGTATCTCATATGATGAGAACAACAATAACCAACATAGACCATACTAGCTATGCATGAAATCCAAATTTATGAACCTAATCTATTGGAGTTTCGTTCTACGAGCCAATGGTAGAACTAGGATACCTCCCATGTAGGCACTTGATTGAGGAATATGAAGGGTTTCATTGTACTCTAATCTCATCCTTCACTAGAGCTACTTCCCAAAAACGAAATCACTCGATGCTAGACTTTCTTCTCATAGAGTACTTCAATAATGGAGTACATGAAGAGGTTCCATATCTAGTTCACCATCTAATCAAATTACACCTTACTAAAGAGGGTCCACTAAGGTTACCTACAATGGTCAAGAGATTACCTCAATGACTTTCCTAAGGATGATTTTTTGTTGTTCCTACCAATCAAACCTAAGTCCACCATTCACTCAAGAAGGATACCATTACGACTTTCAACTTAAAGGTTATCATAACCTTCCAACTAGGTTAAAGGTTCCACATAAAGGACCTTATTAACAATGTTCAAGGTCACATGCGTATCACACATAAAAGACTAAGAAGCTTTATCCTACAAACTCAAGAAATCGTATTCACATTGTACATGTATCAAGTATGGGACACAAGTATACCAAAGTAAAACACACACATACTTCACCATATCACATATAACATATCATTCTAGAAGCACATAGGTATAACAAACATCATCTATAGGTCACCCTATTCACTACTATAATATCATCAATAGAAGTATCACAAAAATCATATTATCTTTCAAGAAACATCATACTTCAACATCATGTAATAAACATAATGAATACACTTTAGTCTACTACAGAAACAGATCACCAACAAGAAGAACTCATGCTTTGACTCCAAATAAACACATAAGTCATCTTGACATTCATATTATCCATATATTCAAGTTGTAACATTATAAAACCATAATAAATAATTTAATGTCGATGAGGACAAATCATTCAGATTTCATAAAGTAATACCAACAAGGACACATTAATTACAAGTACAACACATAATCACTGACACCATAAGTGAACTAATAAAAGCATCATTACTATCTAAAGCTTATACTACACAATTTAAAAAAGTTATATCAACATACCATGAATCCAATCTCAAAACTTCTATCCATAGAAAATTCATCAAATATAATTTAAATAGTCCCTAACCTATGGCAATGACAATCAATTCAACCTATGAGTTACAATGTACAACGAATCAAAGATAACTGAACATGAATTTATTAAATTTGGGCAGCAGAATAAAAATTCTAGAATTATTCATTCAATAGCCCTATGTAACAACCCTAAAATAATGGATATGATAAGTAATGGTTAATGTGTCTAGAATGCGTACGAATAGACCAGGTTCACACGGATTGATGCGCGTAGAACCAGACCTCTGAACCCTTGTGAAATCAAATCCAGCTAACTTAAGGAGTTAGTTGATCTAGGAAAAGTTGGGTCCAGCCATGTAGGGCTCCCAAATATGAAGATTTATTCGGATGACTCTTTACCGGACTTAAAAAGGGGAAATCTTAAGTTTGGAGGGTCTAGGGGTAAAATTATCTTTTTCTAAGATAAGGGTAGTATCATAATTACCCTTAATATGTAATTAATTATTTTATTAATAAGGTGGAGGGGTATTTTGGAAAGAGATGGTAGAAATTGCCCTTTTAGCAAAATCTTGCTCCACCCAAATTCGAACCTAGGTGGGAGCAATGATTTAAATTGGTAAATTAAAAAAATAATTAATATTGATTAGCTGATTTAAGAAAAAGTAAAATCAAATTTTTAATGGCTTGAAAGAGTCGTAGTTGACCAAGTCTAAACTACTCCACCTAATCCTAAACTACCTTTCACGTTTCAACTCTATCTCTTATGTCAATATCTCTCTTTTATTTTCACGTTCTTCAAATGAAGAAGGTTTTTGACATGAATGAAGTAGTCCTCACTTGCTATGTTGATGTATGAATTGTATGTTAAGGCTTGTGCTCTTATGATAGGTTACTAAGTATGTTTGAGGTTATAGAGCTTCTGATATACATTGCACTAGTAGACTTAGAGTAGGATTGTGAGAAAGGTATTATAATTTATTGATGTGAAGTGAAGTTAGAATATGCACAATTGGATGTAACTTACTGTAATATGCTTATAGTATTGGCTTAAATGTGTCATTGAGGTATTACACTTCAATGATATGTTGTAGTGATGGTTTTTCTTGTTGCCTTAAGGTGATGCATTGCACCAAGTATCAGTAGTGTGTGAATTGGGAGGTTAATGAGTTAAAAGAAGTTCACTGTAAAGAAAAATATGCTCACTGTAATATGGATGATCTTAGTGTAAAATGACCCCAAATATGGCTTAAATTCTATGTGTGATCTTAAATGATATTTGGACTTCGAATATATCTATATGAAGCATGTGAATTATATAAATGCTATTACATAAAGGTTTTATGAAGATTTACGCAAAAAGTCATGAAGTATGATTGAAGAAAATATTCTATTTAAATGAATGTTTTTGCATGGTTGCCATACTAAGTGCATTCTTGTACTAACTCCATTCTTTTTACTTTTTTTCAAAGTGTAGTTTATGGATTCTTAAAGGAGCTTTTAAATGGTGAAGAGATTGATAGATGATTCCCTAGATAGAGGAAATGAATCCTTAAGTCTAAGGATTCCTAAGTCATGTCATTACTGTAAACTCTTTTATTATTGTACTTATGTATTATTATATATGGGCCGTGTCCCTAAAGTAATCTTATGATGTTGGGTCTAGGATGGAAAAACAGTCTAGCGTCTTAAACTGTCTATGATGACATTTTATATATAAATGAAGTAGTGGTCTAGTATATGATGTGCTAAGAAAATTTTAAGTCCACTAAATTTACCAATGACAATTCGATGAATGATAACTACATTATTGTATAAGACCTGTGAGAGGTTAAGTAAGCCATGTTACTTCTAGGAGATGATCCTCGGATGTGACAAACGTGGTAACAGAGCATGAGGTTTATGAAAGTTGTTTTAGGTTCTAATAGTTTCATATGTCACGTTTAGTAGAGTCTCAATCATTACTGGTGAGTCGCGACACATCTATGAGCGAGAGGCTATAGGATAATAGAGTTTCCCTTACTCATCATTCTCATGTATTTCCATAGAAATTAACTCTATAAGATGCATCTCTTATGTTTTCTTTTACCGTTGTCTTTAAGATGTGATTGCTTGGACGAGATGGTTTCTCTAGGATTGAGGGGGAAAAGGTAAGCTTTGACGCTTATCTTTGTTTTATAGTTTCATGAGTATGTGTGAAGGTGAATTTTGCAATGATATGTTGATATGATATTCTTTGTGGCAATATATATGAGAACTATGAGAAATAGCATGTTATGTATAGAAATATATGTCATGATATAGCTAAATCATGTTAGAAGTCATAATGGTTAAAATGAGTTTCTTTGTGGAATGGTATGTTACTATATGACTTTGTATGATGATAGTCTTATAATATGGTTAAGATTTAAATACTTTAGGAGTATGTTAAATGGTAAAGATGCGTGTTGCCTAAGTATATGTGTTTAAAAGTGTTCAATGTTTCCCTCTGTATATATATGTGAATCTTCCTAGTTGCCTTGTATGAATTATAGTACTTTGTATAAGCTTGATTCTAGAAGTAAGGGTGGCATGATTATCTTGGTAGGGTGATGATGTTGGTTGATTGACCTAGTTAGTCACCTTAATATAAAATTTAATAAAAAGAAAGAGTCCCTATTGTTAAGTCTCCTTGATGTTTTACTCTAATGTTGTATGACCTTGGTGTCTATTGTATTGTTGAAAACATGTTTTAGTTTAAGAGTATGACTTA
This sequence comes from Solanum habrochaites, assembly GCA_027704765.1. Classification (NCBI taxonomy): domain Eukaryota; kingdom Viridiplantae; phylum Streptophyta; class Magnoliopsida; order Solanales; family Solanaceae; genus Solanum; species Solanum habrochaites. The sequence continues at coordinate 26,413,049 of JAKWJA010002494.1, read as the reverse complement.
ACTTAAGAATTTGGGTATAAATTTTCCTAGATGATAAGGTTTAGAATGCCTTGGTTTACTTACTTTAATTCCTTCCAAAGTGGTAATAACTTTTAAGTGATGGAAATAAAGATTGTTAAGTTAAGATCCTCTTGAAGATCTGGTTAAGTTGATCTTAATTGGGTTTACCCTAAGTGGGGGGGGGGGGGGTGATGTAGTAGTGAGGTTGTAGATATGTTCTACATTGTCCTTATATTCTTACTTTAACTTGAAACTAATGAATTCTTAGTAAACATGTACATGATAAGAGTTTTGAATTAAAGTATGAATGGCATGACCTTTCTACGTTTGGTATGTCTTGATTGACATTATCTTAAGAACATTTTGAAGTTTCTAAAGTACTTGAAAGGAAATTTTTAATAACTTCATGGTTTTCTCATGTTGATTGTTCATATTTATATGCTAGTTGTGCATTTGACTTCATGAGATAAGGTAAGAAGCATGTTTGAAGTCACTTTTGAGATGTAAGGTTTAGATTTATAATGTGAAATTGAGCCTCTTTAAAATAAAATAAGTCGAGTCTCTTGAAAACTATAAAACTTGTATGGTTCGGTCGGCATGATTGTAGGTCCAATATTTAAAAATGAAGGTATTATGAAATAGTGTTTTTTTCAGTACCTATTATTTATGTTATTTTTCCCATATGATTCTTACTATGAAGGCTATTCCTATGTTAGAAGTTTACATTTTTTGAAGAGGCTCCCTAATTGTTGTGATATGGTTGGTGTAACTTACCATTTAGACTTCACTAGGAGGGATGTTTTAACATGTCATTATTAAATTTGTGAAAATTCTCATGTTACATTAAGGTTTACCTTTGAGAATTTTCTTGAGTATGAACTTACGAGACATGTAAGTGTCTCTAGGAGAAGGACATTCCTCCATGGATAGAACTAAGCATGGTATGGTTGAGTATGACTCTTATGGCACTAGGCTTAACTAATAAGAATGCATTGCCAACCTATCTTACTAAAGTATATGTGCATATAAGTATGAGGGCCTTCTTGTTCTTGAGTGTTGTTGAAACTACCTAAGTGTGACTTAAAGATGGTTGGAAGAAGAGGTCTTAATAAAATTAATTGTATTGACCATGTTATGATTAGGGGAAGGATGTTCTTCCTATGAAGATTATAAGTGACTATGTGTTTTGATGCATTAAAGAGTGAGTGAATAAATATTTTGCTTGCTTGTGTTGCATTGAATGATAATTGTTGGAAGTTCTGTTCCTTGTAAGTGTGGAGCATTAACTTCTACAAGATTATGCTATAACTTTTACAAGATGCTCTATGATTCATTGGAGTCCTTGTTGTGATTTAAGTGTTCCAAATGTCATCCCTTGAAGAATGTTCCCAAGTGGGGGATATTCGAAAATACCCAAAATGAGTTAGGGTTTCTAGAGACTAACATGTTCTTTTAAGGGTATAATTTAGTAAAAAAATTTATTATGTGGTATTGAGAAAGAGTATAAAGTTTTAGGTGATTTTGAATCCAAACGTCAAGGGACGACCAAAACGTTCGACGACTAGTCACCAAAGGGGCCTTAGATGTTCTTACGTGTTTTTGAATGTGTCATCATCTTATGAACTCTTAAAATGAGTTATAGTGATTTTTATAGGTAGTATATAGAGTTTCATGAAGTTTGGAGGTCAAACATCTAAGACGTTTGAAAGTTAGCCCTTGAGACGTTCATGTGTGTCTTGAATGTGCCTTACATGTTTGGATGTGTTTTACACATTCATTTAAGGTCAAACTTGCATGGAATGTATTCAACATGTTAAGGTGTATATTTACATTTTAAAGTCTGGGTACAACTTCCCAAGGGCCCCGCAAGAGGCCCTCAAGAAGAACCAACATGATGTCGAGACACTGCATAGGCAATGTCAATCGACGAGCCAAACGACACCTCGTTAGTAGAATTATGCCCCATAGATTTGGAGGCATCGATGGGTAATTAGCCTCGATAATGATTATACACATGGGAACTTCATACCAAAATGACGTAAGACATAAGAGGGTCCGCCTACCCCATCGTTGGGTCCGTCAATGTAGGTCTTCAGTTACTGCCAGACACGCTGCCTATTTATGGGGTGAATGGTAAATTCACCCCACGTGCTAAAATGAACCTAATAGGTTTATTTAACTATTTTTGGGTGTAATTAAGTGATCAAAAACGTGATCAACCCATTCCCAATCCCTTCTACACAAATTAGACTTTCCCTCCAAAAAGATATTCTCTGTAGAAACTCCATTGAAGGTGAAGCTCAAGACCATCTTGGATATTGTATTTCCATGAATTCTTGATCATGTTTTATAGGTTTTCTTACACATTGAGGAATGGTGATTCTTCATCTATAGTTATCCTTCCATCCAGAGAGTTAATCACAATGTTTTCAAAGAGAAAATATGATCAAATCTCTTGTTCTTCAATCTAGCCATGGGTTCTTTCTCTAAATATTTTTAAAGGATTCCTAATGATAAATTGAAGTAAACATGTTGATCTTACTGTGAATTTATACAATTGCATAATGAACCCATGCTCCTGTTAAACAATCATTTTGTCCTACGCATGTGCTTTATGATGTTGAATGTATATCGATGGAATTGTGATGCTATCTTGTTAAACTACTTGTATATACTTCCTATTACGTGTGTTGATGATGAATTATGTGATATTGGATCCATATGGAATGATGCTTGAAGAACATGATTTGTACTTCTTAATTATTGTTAAGTATGACATTCACTGTAACTTTGATTCTTTTATTCATGATTGTGGGATTCCTTTGTGCAAGGACTATTGAATATACTACATTATGTTAATAATAATGTTGAATTATAGATAAGATATCCATGTGGATCATTGTTTGATTTGCTGATATTCCTCTATCTTTCATGTATTTATAATATAACATGATCACTATAATCTTGAGTTTATGGCAATTGTAGTAGGATTTCGTTTAGGTTATGACTTCTTCAAAACACTACCTTATATTTATGTTATTGATGTATTTTGGGTATCAATCACTCATGATCAAAGTAAAGAAGTCTTGGTAAATATTGATCAAGGTTCTCTAGCCTATAGATTGATAATGATTTATACATGATGTGATCTCACTTCTAGGATAGATGAAGTATGACTTAGACATGTTTATAATATCTTTATATACTGATGTAGATTGATACTATTAATTAAATAGGATTGATGATCATTGTAATAGAATTTCATTAAGGATTTATGTCCTTCTACTTTCTAGTATGTTGATGATGTGTTGTACTAGCTTGTAGCTTGGTCTTGCAGTATCTTATACATGATTTGATATATGATTATTGTATTGTAGTTACTGTCATATACTTGAGTTGTCCATAAGAGAGTAGTAATGGTCAATGATGACCAAAGGCTAAAGTATTGGTAAGAATTTCTCTACTCTTCTATTTCTCTACTTAGCTGAATATTGTTGATCAAGCCTTGTAGGACATTCTATGGTTTGGTCAACTAATGGTGGCGGTGTTTACTTTAATTTTTATTATATATTTGTTGACTATGGCCTTAAAGGCAAATTGTTGAATATATGAATGTGTAGTTATGATGATCACACTATATGAAGCCTATTCTTACTGTCTTATTCTAATTGTGATGTACGTTGTATGTCTATTGTATATGCATGTGCATATGTATGTTAGGATTATGTGTAGGTTCTTACATTAATGAAGTGTTAAGGATTGATGACCCCTTCCCATGTACCCCTATGTGAATGTGTGAATAGCTAATGTTAGGAGTCTTAAAGTGTAATGTGAATGTAGCTTGCCTCCTATGCTAAATTTTGTTGTGTCGTCTATGATAGGTTGTGCATTGTGGTCTTAAGAGGGTGGCTGCCTTAGTGTGTTATTGATAGCCATTATGTGGTCATGTTTACCAATGTACACACACATTCACACATTATGCACGCTTACAATGTAGTAAAGGGTCATGGTGTCTAATGAAATGTTGATCTCATATTCACTACATATCTACTAATATGCATGTACGGTAAATGCATCGGAGGTATGTTATGTATTCCCTTAACTTTGACTACATGATAGGTGTACTAGTATGGGCAAGGGTATGGGACCTTGTTTATGCATTGCATATGTGTACCTTGATAGTATTGTTCATATGTGTGGTTATCTATGTTTATGAAAATGAATGTATGAACATGTTATGAATATGAGTTATATGCTATCATTTTAAGTATATGATATGATGAAGTATGAATGTGCATAGTGTCTTGGAGTGTTGATATGAAAGGATTGATCATATAGGTATACCTATAGATTTATGCTTTAATGTACGAACATGTGAAACATTTATATGTTATGTGAAATGTTTTCTCACATATAAGTATACACACACATGTATAAATATCTTGTTAATAGAGGGTCCTTGAAAGGTGTGCTCATATGTACACTAAAACTAGAGAGGTGGTTGAATATTCTATAAGCATATAAGGAATCAATATCCTAAGCCTATGTTTATTAAGTAAAGCAACAAAAGGCTTTAAATAAAGGGAACTTTTCTTAACACCGAGTGAACATGACAATGAGAGGTATTGAATTTCCTTGGAAGAAGATTCACCACTGCGTTCCCATAAGGTTTGACTTCCCTTGAAGGAATATTAACCATGGTTCCACATGAGGTTGTGGCTTCCCTTTGAGGAAGGTTCACCCATGTTATCTTATGAGATGAGGCTCCAACTCCAATGAGCATGTTTAGGGTCATGTATATCTCTTAGTTCCATAAACTATGGTCGCCACATAAGATCTAGCAAGTGAATTCATTAAGTATGGTAGCATGCCTTAATGTTCTACCTTTCTAGGTAATAACAACTTCCCTTGGTGTAAGTCTCTACAACATCAAATTCCATGTTTAGCACCCATGGTCTTAGTGTCGGTTAAGTCTATGGTTTCCCTAAAAGTAAAATGGACAATGGAAGTAAAGTAAGGATCCTAACTAGGATTTCCTAAGGGTAGTTGCTTAGTTCTAGGTCGGGGTATGGTACTTCACATATGCACTGCACAAGTGGATCTTGAAGGAAGTCCTAGAAAGGACTTTTAATGCATGTATATATGTATATGTTCCTTATGCATGACTTTGTAGTATTTTCTACTCGTTGTGATTAAGTGCATAGTATGAGTCTATGAAATTTGGTTTTGTCCTTATATGCACTAGATTGTTCTTAATGACTACATGATGAAGGTTGTTGACATGAATGAAGTTGTCCTCACTTGCTATGTTGATGTATGAATTGGATGTTAAGGCTTGTGGTCTTATGATAGGTTTACTAAGTATGTGTGAGGTTATGGGGGCTTCACATATACAATGCACTATAAACTTAGAGTAGGATTGTGAGTAATGGATTATAATGCGTTGATTGAAGAGAAGTTAGAATATGTGCAAGTTTATGTAGCTTATTGTGATATGTTTATCATATTGGGTTAAATGTATCTTTGAGGTATTACACTTCTATGATGGTATGTGTTGACTTATGTAAGATGTAGGTATGGTTTTCCTTGAGTCTGTAAGGTGATGCATTGCACCAAGTATCACTAAAGGGTCACTTGAAAGGTTAATGAGTTAAAAAAGTTCACTGTAAAGAAAAAAATGCTCACTGTAATGTGAACCAGCTCACTATAAAGGGACCCCAAATATGGCTTAAATTTTATGTGTGATCATATTTGATATTTGGACTTTTAATATGTCTATTTGAAGTATGTGAATGATATAAATTCTATTACATAAAGGTTTATTTTTGAAGATTTACTTAATAAAGGTATGAAGTACGATTTCAAGAAAATGTCCCTTTTAAATGCATATTTTTGCATGTTTGTCATACTTATTGAATTCTTTTACTAACTCCATTCTTTATTTTTTACACAGTGTAGGATATAGATGCTTAAAGGTGATTTTAAATTGTGAAGAGTTTGATAGATGATTCCCAAGATCAAGGATGGAATTGTTAAGTCCAAGGATTCCTAAGTCATGTCTTTCATGTAAAGTCTCTTATTATTGTAATGTATTTTGTTATAAGGTTCGTGTCATTAAAGTACTCTTATGATGTTGGGTATAGGATGGAAAAAAAGACTAGAGTCTTAAGCTATGTATGATGATATTATATATATATATGAAGTAATGTTCTAGCATATGATGTGCTAAGAAAGTGTTAAATTTTCAGCTAAATTTATCTATGACAATGCGATGAATGATAACTATTGGCTTTTATAAGACCTTCGAGAGGTCAAGTACGCCATGTTACTTCTAGGGGGTGCTCCTCGCATGTGTCATCAGTATTTTTTGTTGGAGTTTAAAAGCTTCATGAATAGAGGTTTTGGGGATAAGAATGGAGAGGTTTTTTTTTAGTAGAGGGTTTAGATTTGATTGGTGAGTTTAGCGGTATAAAAATTATCAATAACCATCAATAAGTCATACCAAATAACCAAAAATATCCCTTCTCTTATTAGACAAATTAACCAATTAAAATTTGACTTAAAAACGACGAGACCAAATTTCGGAGTTCACAGCACGTCGAGGAGGAATTTTCAAATCTTGTTTCTGTAAACATTCGACATAGAAAGTTTCATGACAACCCTGCATTGTAGGGAAAGAATTTTGCCCATTCAGTGCAAGTTGCACGATGCACAGCCACTCCAGATCTTGGATGGCGCGGCAACTTGGCTGTCCCATGTTTGGGTACTCTTTGGGGAACCTTAGACTTGTCCATAAGGCGTCGTTCTGGGAAATTTCAGCCCTTTACATGTATTCTATGTGTAGGAACTGTCGATATTGAATTTAATCTTCAAACAACCCCCCAAAACTCCACTACAAAACACTATGACACACTAGTTGAACTTGAACTACTTTCCGGACGTCTTGGACATTTGATCTGCAAACACTTAAAAATTTTATATAATTTTTATGAACACTATTATTAACCCTTTTAAGAGATTAAAATATCATGACACACACGCTAGACCCTAGTTTAACCTAGGTCGTTTTAAAGGTGTTATATTAGAGTATGTGACTTTACATATGCATCACACAAGTTGCTCGTGAAGGGAGTTCTAGAAAGGTGTTTATATGTTTATGTATATGTATTTAATGTATGATATTATTGTATTGACTTATTTGTATGATGACATACATAGTATGAGTCCTATTGTGTCCTTAAAATGATGTCTTACTTTAGATGTGTAATGTTGATCTTATTGTTTATATGTTGAGGTCTTGCCTTGTATGTATGTTATTGGGATCAATTGTAATTTAATGAAGGTCCTACTTGAGTATGTAGTTGACTATAGTTGTCATGATGTTGCGTGAAGTAAATATTATGCTTGTGGTCCCTTTGTGAGTTTACTTAGTATGTTTGAGGTTATGAGACTTCACATGTAAGAAAGCTAAAATAAAAAGTAGCGAAAATACACATTGGTAAAGTGTGTCCGCGTCGCGGACTTGATGTCCCTTTGGTCAAAAATAAAGTATGTGTCTTGGTCAGGTTGCTGACTCTACTGTCTTAAATAATAATATAGAAAACCTTGGGGGAGAAGCTCCGCGACACGGACTTGTTCCCCGACGAAAATCTGAAATTTGGAATTCAAGTTTGACTTCATTAAAGGGTCAACATAAGCGAGCGGTCTTTGGGTATTTAATGGAAGGTCAATATATTGATTTTAAACCAGTTTTCCTTCACATTAACTAACTCAAATCAAATCCCCAAATCAAAACATAAAAGCTCTCACCTGTCTCTAATTTCTCTCTCTATTCAACCTCCATTGAAGGAAGAAGGAAGCTTGAAGAAGAAGGTCAATTTCTCTAGGATTTCACTTGAATTTTGTTTATTAAGATTCTTTAAGGTATGAGTTCTTCACTCATGGGATTCTTTTCCCCAAGAGGTCCTTACAAAGTTGATTTCTAAATCACCCATATTCCAAAGGTTTTGCTCTACAAATGGGGTTTCTTCTAAAATTATTGATGATTTATTGTTATTAATTACAATTTCCCATGGATAATTGAATTTAGATTATTCTGAAATTAAGGTTAATTAGGGGAAATTCTTGTGGATCATGTCCCTTTTAACAATTTCCCCAAATATTGGATCTTGTTCATGAATTGATTGGAATTGAATATTGTATTGATTGTTAGGCTTGTGTTATCTACTATATTTAATTTATGGAATGTCTAGGGTAATGTATTTTTGGGATTAGACATAATTCTTGTTAAATTCGTGATGAACCCTATTCCACCTAGCCATAGGTTATGAATTTAAGTTAATTGGGGTAGTGATGATATAATTGACTTAGTGCTTGTGTTAATTTATCGTATCACGTTATTACACCTATTGATGGATGAAATTTGATTTGTTGAGGGTAAGACCAATGAAGATGTCTTGTTAGAGGATAATTGGTAAGACTTTGTAATCTTGAACCTTTACTTCTATTGTGACGGCTTTTACTTTATGATGAAGTTTATTTCAACCATGCCTTGTGATTATATTAATTAGGTGTTGGTATAAAGATGTTATTGAAATATTTTATCCTATGAAGGTGTGATATTATGTTTAAGATGAAATGAATAAGGTTTATTATGAATTGCCTATGTGCTTTACTATGGCATGATGATGATAATGTGTTGATCTCACATATGAGGGTTGTATTGAAAGGTTATTGTCATGTAATTCCTAATGAGTTAATTATTATTAATAAACAAGGGGTTAGTATTCAATGGCCTATACTACGTTATGTTTATTAATAAAGGATTAAAGACATTTCAAAAAAGGTATCTAGGTTAGTACCGAGTGAACTAGTAGTGAGGAGTGTCCCTTCCCATGCTGGGAAGGTAGGTTCACTATGTTACTCATCAAATTGGAAACTATAATGCAATGTCAATAAGGAGGGTCCCAAGCATGTATCTTAGTTCTTGAACTATGTACGCAGAGGAATACTAGCTAGTGAATCCACCTAGAATGTGGTCCACCTTCTTTCAGTTTAGGGTTTCATTGCAACAGATTCTACATTTTTTAATGTTGTCTGTGTCGGTTAAGGCAAGTACTCCCGAAATTTAAATGAAGTAATAAAGTAAACACTAACTAGGGTGACCTAAGGGGTTCGACTTAGTCGTGTTAGAGGTATGGGACTCTACCAATACATTGCACTATTTGGTGTTGAGAGAATTCTTGGGAGCTTGTTATTATGTGTTATAAAGTAAATGATATAGATATGTTGACATTACGCATTGCTTATGATCTTTTGTTAAATGAAGTTAGGCATTGCTTAATATCATTTGTTTGGTTTACTTAGTTGAGTAAGGTAATGGAGCTTTACTTGGTCATTGATGTTGCAGACTTGATGAAGGGTTATGAGTAAGGGTCTTCTATATGTTGTAATTTTATGAACACTTATATATGCTTTTTTGTTATAATATGATGTTGGAGTTTTACTGATTATGTACTCAAATATGTTATGATACATGTTGAATTGATTATACTTGATAATGTTGGTTTTGTGTTGTATATAATCTTGTCTTAAGGAATGTATGATTATTGGCTTATATGTGTTATTGATTTTACACAAGGATTTTCAAATTAACTTAGCATGGTTTTGAACAAAAGTCCCTTTCTCATGCATTCTTTTCAAATATTTTATGTACATATGCCTATACTTTGTACAAGTTATGTACTAACACATGTTTTTATGTTTACTACAAAATGTAGGTTCCGATCTTTAATATTTTAGAGGACCATTGAAGAAGACTTGGATTGTTATTCTCCAAGTTCGGTAGGTCTTCACCTTCCGAGGATGATGCCACTATCATGATATGGGCTACTATTTAGTCTTAAAGACACTTCTCTTCATTCATTTTCATTTGAAGATTAATGTTGTATATACCTATATGTATCTTTTATCGTATGAAGTATGGACTATGCTCAATGTTTTACTCATTTTAGATTGTTTACGATGAGACGTATTCTAGACTTCTAATGAATCTAAAATGCTATATTTTGTATGTAAAATAAAAGTAGAATCCTATGTAGTTCTTCTTATGCGAGTAGTCTATGTACATTTCCTATACATACATATATATATATATATATATATATATATATATATATATATATATATATATATATATATATATATATATATATATATATATATGTGTGTGTGTGTGTGTGTGTGTGTGTGTGTGTGTGTGTGTGTGTGTGTGTGTGTGTATGTATGTATATATATGTATTATGTATATATATGTGTTATCTATATATATGTATTATGTATATATATGTATCATGTGTTTGCGAGAGGTCAATGTAAACATCAACGTAGAATTAAATAAAAAGTTTTAATTTTTTCGTAAGTTAACCTATGAAATATAATGACGAATGCTAAGAGGTTTATCTTAGTCCTCTTCGAGGATGACGACACTGGTTACTTGTACGGGGTGCTCCCCATATGTTACAAGTGTGAGTTTTTGTTAAGATCGATTGCGTTCTTTGGTCATACTATTTCAAGCTAGCCTGCAGATGTTAATCCAAGAAATACGGATGCGGTTTAAAATTGGCCTAGACCTTTGACTCCAACAAACATTAGATGTTTCTTTTGTTTGGTTGGGTATTGTAGGAAGTTTGTGGATGTTTTTGCATCCATTACTTCTCCTTTGATGTAACACTTTATGATGAATTATAGCCTTTTATCATTGTTAACCAATTATGATGAATTATAGCCTTTTATCATTGTTTAACTAAGTATTATTTGTCAATTATTGTTAATCAATCAAGATTGCCCCTCTGAACCCGTGTCCTACCCTACATTCATTGTGTCTTGTAATTTTGTTGTAATTGTAAAGATGATGATTATGTGAAGGTGTAGAATAGTAATTGTTATGTATTACTTCTTGGATTTAAATTTTTATGAATTGGTTATGAAATTCATGGTAATTGAAGTATGAAGGCAATGAAAGGGCAATAAGGTATGAAGAATGATTTTTCTTGAACTTTATTATAGACTATGATTTATTTTTATTGCAATGCTTCTATGTCTATTGCATGGATGTGATGTTGATAGTATGTTTTCCTCATCCTTAACCCTATACTATTAAATTGATTATGAAGTATGTCATTATGTTATGGTATGATTACCATATGATTGAAACTAACTTCTCATGAATATGATAAAGTGTTGAGTGAAAGGTTTACTTACTTGTATGTGGTCTTCTAAAGTGAAAGGATAGTTCTCACTTAAGAATATCTATGAGCCATGATGATGAATTGTTCACATAGGGGCCTACAAAAGACTAATGTGATCATGTATGAAAGGTATGACTATTACTAAATGGAATAGATGTTTAGTACCTAAAGGGCATGAAATAAAATGGAGGTCTCACATTTAGTATTGCCGGCCTCCCACATGGATTTCTACATGTTTACTGAGTCTTGATTCCCAATATATGTGTTGTCTCATTAGATGGATACATTCACATTAGTAAGTCAAGGTTTCTAGTAACAAATATCCTTGACCCTTAACTATGTGCCCTCATAGGACTATAGATTAGTGGATCCACCTAGATATATATGTAAACCAGTTACACCTTAGGAAAGTGTTAACCCTTTCTTTTCGGTGCGGGAGAACACCGAATTCCATATAGCCTACATTGTCTCATGTTGACTATTGCACTATTTTACCTACTGTAATAATATAAATCAATAAGTCAAGTATGTATCTATTATTTGGGCTGTATTAAAGGTTATAACATAGGTTAAGGGAGGGTATGGGACTTCTCTTACTCATTGCACATGTGTGTTGGTAAGGGATGATTCTAGTAGTAGGTAATATGGTCAAGTTGTTTATACTTTATGAGAATATGTTGTATGTATATAATAAGTGACTTAATGTGGTACTTATATTTGAATAGGGTAATGGGGTTCTATTTTTGTCATCACACAAGTATTTATATGGGTTGCTTATATGTTGTAATAATACTATGTTGGATTGACTTGTAATATTCCAAATATGTCTGTTTGTTGTGTTATTGAACATAAAGTATTATTTTGACTAAATTGTTCCTTTTCTCATGCATTTATTATTTTAAACATAGGAGTCATACTTAGTACATTTGTTTTCTACTAACACATATTTCTTCCCTATTTCCCAACATTGTAGATTCCGGCCATTAAAGAGCTTCTAGGCCACTTTTAAAGAATACTTTGACTTCTTCATCCAAGTAGTGGTGAGTGATATACTGTGGTTTCACGGTATAATTAATACTTTTTCCTTAAGTTTAGTGTATTCGAAAGCCTTTTTGTGCTAATTTTGATATAAGTTTCTCTTTGTTTTGCAGGAAATCTGTCCAAAGCTGAATGCGGAGATTTTGAGCGAAAAAATGCTGAAGAGACCACCTACGGAGCTGATGACGGTCCGTCGTGCCTGTGACGGTCCGTAGGTGGAAGCCTAGTGAAGCTGCTGAAGGAAGATGGGGAAGTCTGACCAAGTGTGGGATTACGAAGCTTGTGACGGTCCGTCATTGCTATGACGGTCCGTTCTGCAGGTTCGTCGTGGAGTTCAGAGAAGTGATCCCAATACCCAGATTCCGAGAGTTGAAGTATTTTGAAACGAAGACCCTCGACGGACCGTTCTGCCTATGACGGTCCGCCATACTTGCCATCGAGGAGAATGAAGAAAGCAGCAGAAGAATTTGCACAAGTATGGGATGACGGAGTCCACGACGGTCCGTTGTGACTAAGACGGTCCGTCGCGTGGTCCGTCGACCCAGCCGCGTTTTGGCAGATTTCAAGCAATTACAATTCTTGTGTAATTAGGTTTTTGTTTTTATATAAATAGTTCGAAAAACCACGTTTTTGAGGTTAGACACCTGATAGTTAGACTCTAAGATTGTGAAAACTCCGTATTGGTAAACATTGTATTGTGAGATTGTTGATAATCATTAGACTTTTTGTGAGATTATTGATTACTTTGAGAATTCTTGCAAGTGATTTTTGGTGATTAATAAAGCAACCTTTTGAATTTTATTCTTTCTCATTGAAGTAAGTACATGAATTCTTATTTGATATATTTGAATATTGTGTTTATGGCTATGAGTAACTAAACTCCATAACTAGGGTTGTGGGAACCATAGGCAAATAATGAGATAAACCCTAGCTAAAATGACAATTCTAGAATAGTGTCTTGCATGTATTAATAATTCTTTCGCTTAGAAGTCTTTTTAACGGCTGATCAATGTTAGAACTCGCCTTAAAGCTATATGCCGGACCAAGGAGGTAGATAATAGGAAAAGAATTATTAACATATATTTAGTGTATGCTATTTAATAGGCTAGTATTGACTGGTACGAGGTAGTAACTTAGTCAAATAAAGAATACGATGCTTAATATGAGGTAAATATAAGGGTTAGGAAAGCAACACGCGTAGCCGGACCAAGGTGCGGAGTGAGATTTTCTAGATGTCGGACCAAGGATTTAGAAATACATAACTTATCACTTTGCATGCAAGATACTAGGAAAGAATTGTTATAGTTAGAATTATCAAGTTATTAACCTGTGGGGAACACGTAAACCCTAGTTACTTTGATTAATTGATTAAAATCCAACTGTCAACGCTGTTAAGTGTCTCTTTCAAGTTCGTTATTTATTTTCACTCATTTAGAAATAGAAACCCCCCTTTTATGTTTTTACTTTCCAAGGAAGTCATCGACCAACAATAGTAATAACAGGTTGAAGTTAAGTATAGACTATTTTCCTCGTGGGAACGATCCCAACCTCACTAGTTGGGGTTATTTACTTGACACAACCGCTTTACTTCTTATTTAAGAAGTAAGTTTGAGCATATCAAATTTTGGCGCCGCTGCCGTGGAATTTCGCTTTTAGATTAACTAGAACTTATTACTATAGTTTAGATGATATTTTATTGATTTTACTTTGTTTTATTGTTTTTGATTTCTTTTCAGAACTATCCTTCTTGTATGCCAAATACACGGAGAGGAAGAGACCCTTTGTTTCCCTACGATCGAAATTTGGGAATAAATGATGAGGATCCGAACCAAAACATCCCAGCTCCGGTTGATGTTCATGGACAGATGTTACCTGATGCTCTGGGTGAACATCAACAGAGGGGACAGAATCCCGCTCCACGGCCCCAAGCATACTATAGAGGCTATGATAACATAGCAGATTCGGATGGGCCACTGGTTTTGCCTCCTCTACCCACAGGCCACACTTTTGTGGTAACTAGTAGTCTGATGCAAATGCTCAGTGCCAGAGGTTTGTTTTCAGGGCTACCTTCTGAGGATCCACATGCCCATATAGCTAAGGTAAGGGCAGTGTGTAAAAGTTGTGTGGGGAGGCCTGATTTGGATCTAGATGTAATAGGGCTCAGAGTGTTTCCTCTCTCACTGACGGGAGATGCTGCTATTTGGTTCACCGAGCTCCCATACAACTCCATCTTTACTTGGAATCAACTAAGGGATGTCTTCTTAGCACACTACTATCCGGTCTCCAAGAAACTAAACCACAAAGACAGAGTGAATAACTTTGTGGCACTACCAGGAGAGTCAGTTAGTAGTTCTTGGGATAGATTCACCTCATTCTTGAGAAGTTTTCCAAATCACCGTATAGATGATGAGTCACTGAAAGAATACTTCTATAGGGGACAAGATGATAACAATAAAGCAGTGTTGGACACTATAGCAGGTGGATCTTATGGAGAATGTCCTTATGCTGAGATCGCTGAAAAATTAGAAAAAATCTCCCGGAATAACAAATCTTGGAGTACTAGGAAGTCTGATACAGGGAGAAACACCTTCGCAGTGCAGTCCACTCAGAACCCAGCCACAGATGAAATTCGGGAAGAAATGGCTCAGATGAGAACTGAGCTTGGGTTGGTACTAAAACATGTCACTGGGGGTGTAGAAAAGATTAATGCAGTCAACTACATGGCTAAACCACCACCTCTAAACGATGAGTGTTATTATGAGGAGGATTCCTATGTAGTAAATGAACAGATAGGGGGTTTCCGACCAAGTGCTCAAGGCTCTAATTAGGATAATTGGCACCAAGGTCAAGGAAACCAAGGTCGGAACTATGGTAACTACAATCGTGAGGGTCATTATGTCCGAGATGGAAACTACAACCGCGACAACAACTGTAACAGGGTAACTATGCTAATAGAAACGATATGAATGGGCCCTATGTTCCTCCTCAAAATCGTGAAGTTACTCTAGGGATGGTGGAGGTAGTATGTCGCGAGTTGAGGATATGTTGCATAAAATGATGAGGAGGTTCGATGCTAGTGATGAGCACAATAAAGAGTTGAGAAATGATTTAGCGGGTATTGGGCAAAAAGTTGATACCCATGCAATATCGATTAAGCAACTTGAGTTACAATTGGCCCAATTATATGCAACTGTGAACACACGGCAACCGGGCACTCTTCCTAGCAACACTGTCAAAAATCTGAAAAATGATGGACATTGTATGGAAATTACTACTCGCGGTGGAAAGCAAACCATTGACCCACCTATTCCATCTGATGAGAAAAAGGTGACAAAAGAATCTGATAAAGTGGTAGAAGTTGATGCTGAGTTAGAGGAGAACACTGCAAAAGATACTGAAGTGCCTAAAAATGTAACTCCTATGCCTAGGCCACCACCCCCATTTCCTCAAAGATTATTGAAAAAGATCGAGGATGGTAAATATCGGCGTTTTATAACAATGTTGAAGCAACTTTCTATAAATGTCCCTTTGGTAGAAGCTTTAGAACAAATGCCCGGTTACGCCAAATTTATGAAAGATCTGGTCACAAAGAAAAGATCGGTCACTTTTGAGGATGGTGATAGAATATAGCATTGTAGTGCTATTGCTACAAGATCTCTGGTCCAAAAGAAAGAAGATCCGGGTGCATTCACTATTCCTTGTACAATCGGGCTATTACATTTTGCGAAAGCATTATGTGATCTGGGGGCAAGCATTAATCTCATGCCCCTCTCGATTTACAAGAAGTTGGGTTTGGGTAACCCAAAGTCCACTGCAATGCGGCTACTGATGGCTGATCGAACAGTAAAATGACCCATAGGGATACTTCATGATGATCTAGTAAAAGTAGAGTCATTCATCTTTCCGGCTGATTTTGTCATTCTTGATTGTGAGGTTGATTTTGAAGTGCCTATTATCCTTGGAAGGCCATTCCTAGCTACGGGAAGAGCATTAGTAGACATGGAAAAGGGGCAGATGACATTTCAGTTGAACAATGAGGAAGTGACCTTTAATATTTGTAGGTCCATGAGGCAGAGTGGTGAGCTCCAATCGGCATCTCCTATATCCTACAACATGGGTGAGATATCTGAGACACAAATGGAAGAACGTTTAGGTGTCGACTCATTAGCGGCAGTGATAATGAACTTTGATAGCGATTGCATCGAAGGGTATGAGTCATTAGTCACGGCTCTTGACCGAGGTGATGTTCGGTTTAAATCAAGAAATTTGAGCTTCATATGAAAAATTGCGAGTCCCCACCCGCGAAAACATCGATAGAGGAGGCTCCAAAAGTTTAATTAAAAGCTCTCCCACCTCATCTTAGGTATGAATTCTTAGGAAATGGTGACACTTTGCCGGTAATCATTGCATCAGACCTTGATGAACAACAGGTTCAGAGTTTGGTGAAGGTACTAAAAAGGTTCAAAAGAGCTATTGGGTGGACCATTGCGGACATTATTGTGAAGAAGGAAATCATCAAGTGGTTGGACGCCGGGGTAATCTATCCAATCGCCGATAGCAGTTGGGTATGCCTGGTTCAATGTGTACCTAAGAAAGGGGGAATGACTGTGGTCCCCAACAAAAAGAATGAACTTGTTCCAATGAGACCGGTTACTGGATGGAGGGTGTTTATGGATTACCGTAAACTGAACTCATGGACTAAGAAAGACCATTTTCCTATGCCCTTCATGGATCAGATGTTGGATAGACTTGCTGGAAAAGGGTGGTATTGTTTTCGTGATGGGTATTCGGGGTATAATCAGATTTCTATTGCACCAGAAGATCAAGAGAAAACCACCTTCACTTGTCCATATGGGACCTTTGCGTTCAGAAGAAGGCCGTTTGGGTTGTGCAATGCACCCGCAACCTTTCAGAGATGTATGATGTCAATATTTTCTGAAATGATGGAGGATACTATAGAAGTTTTTATGGATGATTTTTCTGTGGTCGGTGATTCATTCGAGTGGTGTTTGACCAATTTATCAGAGGTTTTTAAGAGATGTGAAGACTGCAATTTAGTACAAAACTGGGAAAAGTGTCATTTCATGGTGAAAGAGGGTATTGTGTTGGGTCATTGCATTTCAGAAAAGGGCATAGAGGTTGATCGAGCTAAAGTCGAGGTAATAGAGAGACTGCCCCCACCAATATTTGTTAAAGGTGTGAGAAGCTTTCTTGGGCATGCAGGTTTTTACCGAAGATTCATCAAAGACATTTCAAAGATTGCACACCCATTGTGCAAACTACTGGACAAAGATTGTAAATTTTGTTTTTATGAACTTGTCTTAATGCATTCGGTGAGCTAAAGAAAAAATTGGTGTATGCGCCTATCATTATTTCTCCGGATTGGAACAGTCCTGAGGTGATGTACGATGCTAGTGGGGTGGCTCTTGGGGTAGTACTGGGACAGAGGAAAAACAAAATCCTTCACCCCATCTACTATACTAGTAAAGCCTTAAATGAAGCTCAAGAGAACTACACAGTGACTGAGCAAGAACTCCTTGCAGTAGTTTTTGCTTTTGAGAAATTTTGCTCCTATTTGCTAGGTACTAGAGTTATAGTGCATACTGACCACTCAGCATTGAGATATTTGATGGCAAAGAAGGATGCGAAACCTAGGCTGATTCGTTGGGTATTGCTGCTACAAGAATTTGACTTTGAAGTGAAGGATAGAAAAGGAATTTAAAATCAAGTTGCTGATCACTTGTCTCATCTAGAGGATGAAGCTATGAGAGATTTAGGGGATAACACTGACATTGATGATACTTTTCCTGATGAACATGTATTGGCTGCTTCACAAGACTTGATCCCATGGTTCGCAGATTTTGTGAACTATCTGGCTAGTGATATTGTTCCACCAGACTTGTCCTTTCATCAAAGAAACAAGTTCATGTACGATGTGAAAAAGTTCTTTTGGGATGAACCATACCTGTATAGGAGTTGTGCTGACGGGATTATTCGGCGTTGTGTGCCAGAATGTGAGATGTTGAGTGTGTTGGAGGCATGCCATTCCTCACCCGTTGGTGAACATCACAGTGGTATCCGAACCGCTCATAATATATTACAATGTGGCTACTATTGGCCAACTCTTCATCAAGATGCTCATGGGTTTGCTAAAGCATGTGACAGATGCCAACGAGATGGCGGTATTTCAAGAAAGCAAGAGCTCCCTCTTAACCCTATTCTTGTGATTGAGTTATTTGATGTCTGGGGTATTGACTTTATGGGCCCTTTCGTGAGTTCTCATGGGATGAAGTACATTCTAGTAGCAGTTGATTATGTATCTAAATGTGTCGAAGCCATAGCCCTCACAAACAATGAAGGGAAGAGTGTCAATGCATTTTTCAAAAACCATATATTCTCTCGTTTTTGCACCCCAAGGGCCATTATTAGTGATGGGAGCTCCCACTTCTGCAACAGATTGTTCAAGGGGTTATTGGAGAAATACCGGGTTCGCCATAATGTGGCCACTCCTTACCACCCTCAAACTAGTGAGCAAGTTGAAGTGTCTAATCGGGAGATCAAACAGATATTGTCCAAAACAGTGAACGCTAGTAGAACGGATTGGTCAAGGAGGCTTGATGATGCTCTTTGGGCCTACCGGACAGCATATAAGACTCCCATAGGTATGTCTCCATACCAACTTGTATATGGGAAAGCTTGTCATCTTCCGGTTGAGTTAGAGCATAAAGCCATGTGGGCTATGAAGAAGTTAAAAATGGATTGGAGCGAAGCTGCAGAGCAACGGTTAAATGGGTTGAATGAACTTTATGAATTTCGCTTGAAAGCCTATGAGAGCACAGCCATATACAAAGAAAAAATGAAGAAGTACCATGACAACAAAATTGAAAAACGAGAGTTTATGGTCGGGGATTTGGTGCTTTTATTCAATTCCAGATTGCGCTTGTTTCCAGGAAAACTCAAGTCCAAATGGACTGGTCCTTAGACGGTTATCCAACTATTCCCTCATGGAGCAGTTGAGTTGGAAACTAAAGAGGGTGTGCGGTTCAAGGTGAATGGACAGCGCATAAAAATCTATTTCGGGTATGCTGAATCGGTGAATGAAGTGATAGAGGCATACCATCTTGATCAAGTCTGAGTAATCAAGTGTCCCCAGTCGTGCCGCGACATTAAATCAGGCGCTTGTTGGGAGGCAACCCAATTCTTATCATTTTTTTTAGTGGTAGCATTTTTCTATTAATGGGTTTTGAATTTGCCGGCACATCACCAGGAAATTCTGTAGAAAATTACTCTGCAGCAGTCACTGACAGACACCTCTACAGACTGTTTCGCCTACGACGGACCGTCGTATTCATCCGTCGCACCAGGTACGTTTTTCTGTCATTTTGAAACTAGGGCACACACGACGGAACAGACGACGGGCCGTCACAACTGCGACGGACCGTCGTCGGGGAACCGTCGCGTGATTAATGAATTATACCCGACCCGGCTGGACCCATTTCCAAAATCTGACCGTTTAAACACCCAACCCCTCATTTTCACCCCATTCATTCATTATTCCTCTCATCTCCCCTCTCTTTTCAACTTCCACATTTCCCCCTCACTGATCATTGCCCCCAAAATCCTCCTAAGCCTTATAATTATCATCTACTAGTCGGTGCTGCTGTTGTAGGTGTCTACCTTGCCAACTGAATCTTTCTCCATTTCCAAGGTATATTTCTCTAAATTTATACTCATTTATCTTGCATTTTTGTTTAGTAGTTAGTATTAGCTTAGTTCTTAGTCGTATATTGTTTCCTTTATATGATTATGTCTAAACCTAGGCTCAAAATGTTCGAATTTGCCATGTTGACAACCCTAGACATAGGTGATTTTGCATTGAATGTTTTCTAGGTAGTTGGGATAGACACATATAGGTCCACAACACTACAACACCATGTGGGTTCATCGAGGATGCATAGGGTACCCCTAGTTCTATCTGTGCTATTAAAAATGAGACCCCGATGACGGATCGTCGCACACACAACGGACCGTCGTACGGTCCGTTCCAAAAGCCCTAGCACCCTGTCCCAACGACACATGTGACGGACCGTTATCTTCACGACGGTCCATCCTGCACAACCGTTCTGATTGTCAGAGACCCTGTTTCTAAGGGTCTCTCACTTTTTCCAAGTGTCATTCCACGAAGACATGTGACGGACCGTCATACCCACGACAGTCCGTCCTGCACGACCGTCATGATGGTCAGAGACCCCTCTGCTAAGGGTCTCCCAAAATTTTTTAAGTGTCCTACGACGGACCGTCATACCCACGACGGTCTGTCCTACATGACCGTCATGATGGTTAGAGACCCCTCTGCTAAGGGTCTCCCAAAATTTTCTAAGTGTCCTACGACGGACCGTCATACCCACGACGGACCGTCATACCCACGACGGTCCGTCCTGCACGACCGTCATGATGGTCAGAGACCCCTCTACTAAGGGTCTCCCAACATTTTCCAAGTGTCCTACGACGGACCGTCGTACCAACGATGGTCCGTCCTGCTTGACCGTCATGATGGTCAGAGACCCCTCCTTCAGGGTTCTTTATATATATATAGACTAAGTACAACACGACGGACCTCATGACGGTCCGTCATAGCCACAATGAGCCGTAATCTGCTCCGTCGTGTGATACCGTTTCAATATCACTAACACACCATTTTCAATGTTTTATGTCGTATGGGATTGCCTGTCTTGTTTGCCACTACTCATACTAATATTGATCCTTTACAGGTACTATCTACTATGGCACTCAAGCAAGACCGCACCTACGCACGCGGGCGATCTAAGTCTGTCGCTCCGTCTGCCCGCATGGTCATCGGCTCTGATGATGAGCGTGACCCTAAGTACGTGCCCCCAGGCACTTCCTCCCCTTCTCGTGCTGCACGGGCCACTAGAGCTACACCCAATACGGTGGCGTCCGACATAGTCACTGCCTCCCAGTCTGATGAGGAGCGCACACTGACCGGTACACCCTCTGGGTCGGCCACAAATGAGGAAGGAACGTCTGGCTCCTTGGAGTATCATGGTCCGAGGAAGCTTCTGGCTCTGTAGAGGTTCCCGCACCCACCACTGCTGCAGCGTCGGCCTCGTCTGATGAGGCTGACAGTTCAAACTCTACATCTGGCGCACCAGTTCAGGTCCCCACCCCAGCCGCTGACCAGCCAAACCGGTGGTGTATCGACGACCAGTTTCAAGTTTACTCTGATGTGAAGTTCCTGACCGATAAAGGAGTAATGACTCGAAAACTCACCTTGGAGCGGTGGGTACTTACAGGGAGTCTTCCCACGATGCCGGAAATCCATAACCTTATCACTAGGCATCGCTTAGAGTGGACAGCACATCTGTTGGGACGATACAGCGAGGAGATAGTCCGAGAGTTCTACGCATCCTACGGAGCGACTCTCCGATCACAGATCAACAGGCGGGCTGCCCCTGCTAAACAGGCCCCATTGGAGCAGGTTCGAGTCCGGGGCGTAAAGGTTGACATTTCCCTGCCAGCCATCCGCCGGTTCCTATACAGAGAGAGTGCAGATGCTACTCGGACCCCCATCACTGCCGAGTTTGACTACCGCTGGCAGATAGTAAAGGATGGACAATTCTTGCAAGAGCCAGCACTGAGAGTGACCACCAAGTGGTGGATGACCCTGCACCTGTCAGTAGATGGAGAGGGTGCCGATTGGGTCACCGAGACGAAGGGGGCCATCAAGAAGTCCAACCTCAGGTTCGTCGCAAAGTTCTTGTGGCTGCTCGACTGTCACTGCCTTTCCCCCACAGCTGCTGATAACATAGTTACCTGGGAACGAGCAGTGTTGATGGCGGCGATGATAGCCGGCTTCGAGGTAGACTACGCATGGCTTCTCCAGGCAGTCATGCACGAGAAGGCATTCAAGGTCACTACTACCTACCCCTTCCCGTGTATGATCTTTGCCATTTGCAGGTCCGCAGGTGTGCCCATATGGCACGTCGATCAACTTAGGACCCCGCATGGCACTGTCGACGTCGGCCTCATCAGAGACGAGGCCAATGAGTTGGCTCCACACAGAGGGCCCCGTCTAGAGCTGCACCCACTTGCTGATGATCTTGCGAATACGGTAGCCCAGGCCCGCACAGCGACACAGGCGTCCACTGACATTACCCCGGTCGAGTCTATCCCGGGTAGTAGCACAGCCCCGAGCTCCTCTCGCACAGCCCCTCTACCGTTACTGGTCACGCTTGCTAGGATCCAAAAACTAGAGGCACAAATGGCCACCCTTCTGCACCATATTCTGCCGTTGATGCAGAAGTCGATTATAGAGTCTGAAGCACGTCTAGAGAGGAAGATGCAGCAGTTTACAGAGCGGAAGATTGCTGAGGTCAACCAGCGTCTGGACGCATTTGAGTTGAGAGTGTTAGCCCGACCAGCCCCTCCGGTGGATGTGTCGACTCTTCAGGATGCAGTCGACAGTCTTTGTGCAGACATCGACACGATCCTAGAGGCAAAGGTGCCGGCGTCTGAGGCCCCTTCTGTCGAGCCTGCTGAGGATACCGTGCTAGCGGCCCTGTTTACTATTTTAGAAATTCCACCACCTCCCCCTCGAGAGAGTGCCAAGAGGCGGAGGGGTCGAGCAGAGGATGAGGCGCGAGCAAGGAATAAGGAGAACCAAGAGATGGAGGCTGCGGAAAGCCTCACTTGCTGACGAGGCGGCGCACCAGATGAGAGCGTCAGAGTTAGTGGCTGGGGCGTCTAGCTCCCGCACTGTAGATATCGCTGGCGGCACTACTGATGGTGCGGCTGTTGCTGAGGACATCACTCAGGGTGTCCAGATTGCAGCGGACGTGGGTTTTGGGGAACGGACCCACCATCTTGCTGATCGACGGCGCTTTGCGCCACAAGTTTGCTTCACCTACCACTCTAGTATTTACATTTTTATGCATTGGGGACAATTGCATGCTTTTTTGTTGGGGGTGGGGTAAATGGATAGTGAGTGTTAGGGTGAAGTCTGAGTAGCCCAATTCACGATCCTCTTTTGGAGTTTTCTTGCGTGTGTTCTTTTTCCCCAAAAGACTGATTACTTTTTCTGTTGAACCGGCATGTTTATATCTTTTGTACATAGTTTAATTCTAGAGCATGATGGCTAAAATGATATCCTGATAAACTGGAAAATAATGCATGACTAGGCATAGTAACTGATAATTGTGTGGCTCTAAGAATGAAATAGAGTTACACCATTTGCATTACCCTAAGTCTTAAATTCGAACTAGGTGTCTGACAATCTGGTATAGTGATGAGATGTCAAGTGAGTGTGAGGAGAATTTGAATAGTCCACTATTGGTACTTAGCTAGAACTTGCCTGGTTAGTCCTGCCGAAAGTAAGCTGTAATCGACAATTAGGAAAGGATCATAGGCCCTTTTTCAACAAATCCCATTTCTAGCCTAAATAAAAGAAACCAAATGAAATTTTATCCTTCTTGATCCAAATAATCTGAGCTTAAATTAGACCTTCTTTTTCACCCTAACTGATCTTTTCGGGGAACAATGTGTTGGCCCTGGTCCCTCTTTGGACATGTGCACCTCAGCTTATGCCAAAAGCGTAAGTTGAGGGTGACTAATGCAGTAAACAACCTTCGTTATGGCCCTGACCAATCTTTGGGTATTGTGTACCTTGACTCATGGCAAAGCCATGATTGGAGGGTGGCTATTATGAGGAATACTCTGGAAAGTGGGTTTGAAAGAAAAAAAGAGAGAGAAAGAATAAAAGTAAAGTGACTCAAAATTAGTTGAAAGAAAAGTAAAGAATAAGAAAAATATACAAGAATTACAAACAAGAAAATAAGAGAGTCACTCACATAAATGAAGAAAGAAGAGAAAATATCAAGGTGAAAGAATATGAGAAACTGGGCGAGTAAAAATGATAGGAAGAGGGAAGGTTTAGCCGATATGTCAAGGAGAGCAAAAAGTCACTAAAATATACCTAAATATACCCTACCTGACCCTGAGCCTATGTTACAAGCTAACAAAGTCCTAACGTGATCCTAAGGGTTGTATAGAAAACTTAAGGCAGTGAAAATAAGGGCAAGCTTATGGAAATAGGTATGAATGAGTGTGACTTTGTTGTGAGAGCGAGTGTTGAAAAGTAATCCTTATACTCAAACTGAAATCATTGTGTGAAAAATGAGGATTTTGTTCTAAAGTGAGGACATTAGTTGCAATACCAGAATTGTTAGCACCTCGGTGAGAGATTGAAGAGGATAGGTGTTAATGCATGTTGAGTCTGTGTCATGTTCTTATCCCACAAAAATTCAAGCCTAATAGTGATAACATGCATAGATTTGATGAGATTAATCGGGATTGATAGCCAAATGATTGCAAAGGATAAAACATGTATACTATTGTACATGGATTGTGTAGTGAGTCATAGTGCGTCGCTTGAGGACAAACAACGAATTTAAGTTGAGGATGTTGATATACCGTGGTTTCACGGTATAATTAATACTTTTTCCTTAAGTTTAGTGTGTTCGAAAGACTTTTTGTGCTAATTTTGATATAAGTTTCTCTTTGTTTTGCAGGAAATCTGTCCAAAGCTGAATGCGGAGATTTTGAGAGAAAAAATGCAGAAGAGACCACCTACGGAGCTTATGACGGTCCGTCGTGCCTGTGACGGTCCGTAGGTGGCAGCGTAGTGTAGCTACTGAAGGAAGATGGGGAAGTCTGACCAAGTGTGGGATTACGAAGCTTGTGACGGTCCGTCATGGATATGACGGTCCGTTCTGCAGGTTCGTCGTGGAGTTCAGAGAAGTGATCCCAGTACCCAGATTCCAAGAGTTGAAGTATTTTGAAACGAAGACCCTCGACGGACCGTTCTGCCTATGACGGTCCGCCATACTTGCCATCAAGGAGAATGAAGAAAGCAGCAGAAGAATTTGTACAAGTATGGGACGACGGAGTCCACGACGGTCCGTTGTGACTAAGACGGTCCGTCGCGTGGTCCGTCCACCCAGCCGCGTTTTGGCAGATTTCAAGCAATTACAATTCTTGTGTAATTAGGTTTTTGTTTTTATATAAATAGTTCGAAAAACCTCGTTTTTGAGGTTAGACACCTGATAGTTAGACTCTAAGATTGTGAAAACTCCGTATTGGTAAACATTGTATTGTGAGATTCTTGATAATCATTAGACTTTTCGTGAGATTATTGATTACTTTGAGAATTCTTGCAAGTGATTTTTGGTGATTAATAAAGCAACCTTTTGAATTTTATTCTTTCTCATTGAAGTAAGTACATGAATTCTTATTTGATATATTTGAATATTTTGTTTATGGCTATGAGTAACTAAACTCCATAACTAGGGTTGTGGGAACCATAGGAAAATAATGAGATAAACCCTAGCTAAAATAACAATTCTAGAATAGTGTCTTGCATGTATTAATAATTCTTTCGCTTAGAAGTCTTTTTAACGGCTGATCAACGTTAGAACTCGCCTTAATGCTACTTGCCGGACCAAGGAGGTAGATAATAGGAAAATAATTATTAACATAGATTTAGTGTATGCTATCTAATAGGCTAGTATTGATTGGTACGAGGTGATAAATTAGTCAAATATCGAATACGATGCTTAATATGAGGTAAAGATAAGGGTTAGGAAAGCAACACGCGTAGCCGGACCAAGGTGCGGAGTGAGATTTTCTAGATGCCGGACCAAGGATTTAGAAATACATAACTTATCACTTTGCATGCAAGATACTAGGAAAGAATTGTTATAGTTAGAATTATCAAGTTATGAACCTGTGGGGAACACGTAAACCCTAGTTAGTTTGACTAATTTATTAAAATCCAACTTTCAAAACTGCTAAGTGTCTCTTTCAAATTTGTTAAGTTACTTTTACTCATTTAGAGATATAAACCCCCTTTTTATTTTTTTACTTTCTAAGGAAGTCTTCAACCGAACAATAGTAATAACAAGTTGAAGTTAAGTCTAGACTATTTTCCTCGTGGGAACGATCCCAACCTCACTAGTTGGGGTTATTTACTTGACACGACCGCTTTACTTCTTGTTTAAGAAGTAAGTTTGAGCGTATCAGTGAGTCCTTCAAGTTTGAGGATGGTGTCTTTGATCTACTCTAGTAGTATTGATATTTTCTAAATGATATTCGTTGCTTTTTTATTCTTAAAGACAATTGTTGTAAGCCCTAAGAGGCAATATGTACTTGTGTAAGGGCTATGCCCAAATATTGTACTTCATTTATTTGGTTTAATGTTAGAAGGTAGTACTGGACTAACTCCTTATATATATTGTATATGTTAACTAAGCGAGAAGGCAAAGTAAACTTTTGATGTGAGGAGTCTACATAAACTCCATAGGTATATATCCAAAGTAAGCGAGAGGTCTATGTATACCTCTATATGCATAATGTTTCAAATTCTTCAGTATTTTGATCTATGAAATGTACTGTTAAATTCTAAGAGGCTAGTAATAGTCTTCTTCGAGGACGCTGGCGGCGGTTACGTCTAGGGGATTCTCCCCGGTCGTGGCAAACTTTGTATCAGAGCATGAGTGTCACATACGGGGGTACCCTCTAAAAGTTACCGTCTTCTTCATCCTCAAAGAGGACTAAGACTAACCTTTTAGCGTTCATCATTACATTTCATAGGTTAAATTGTGGAAAACATAAAACTTTTTATTTACATCTACATTGAGGTTTTCATAGACCTCCCGCATACAGACACACAATATATATATATATATATATATATATGGAGTATAAATAGACTCCTCCCATAAGAAGCACTACATAAGATTCTACTATTATTTCACATACATAATATAGCAATATAGATTCATTAGAAGTCTAGAATACGTATTATATTAAAACCATCTAAAAATGAGTACAACATTGGACATATTCCATACTTCATACAATAAAATCCACATTTAGGCATGTGAAACATTAGTCTTCAATTGAAAGTAATGAACTAAATTTTCTTTAAGACTAATAAACATCAATAGCTAGATATTGGCATCGTAATCGGAAAGTGAGGACCTACCGAACTTGGACAATGAGAAATCAAAATTGTTTTCAAATGGCCCTCAAAAAGCACAATGGACGGAACCTACATTTGCATTAAACATAGAAACATTGATTAGTACATCACTTGTACAAAGTATATGAATATGCACATATAACATTTGGAAAGAATGCATTAGAAAGGGACATTTACTTTAGAAAACTTGCTACGTGTCACATATGAGAGTACCCCCTAGACGTAATCGGCATCGTCATCCTCCTTGAGGACTAAGACTAGCCTCTTAGATTACATCAGTACATTCATAGGTCAATACATCATTACACTCATAGGTCAAATTTAGCGGAAATTTTAAAACATTTCATTATTTCTACTTGGAGGTTTACATAGACCTCTACATACACATAGTATATATATATCGAGTATACATAGAACCTTTGTGTAAGAAGATTGCTTAGTCTTCTAGTTTTATTGCACTTAGATATATAGAATATAACATAGTTATAATAGTTGTCCGATCTCATAACCATCTAATAAGAGTGTAAGGACTTGGACATAGCCCATCATCAAAGTAATAATGCCTCACATGGTCTATACAATGTTTCATACTAAATGGAAAAGAAAGAAACATAGAAGTCTTAAACTAGAAAAAACTCAATTAGCTAGATAGTGTCATCGCCCTCGAAATGTGAGGACCTACCCTACATAGATAAATAAGAGATACAAGCCTTCTTTAAGTTGTCTTCAAAAGAACTTGAATGACCTGAATATAAAATGTTGGGAATAAGGAAAAAATGGGGTTAGTACACCACTTGTACTAAGTATGAGACCATATGCACACATACTTTGAAACCATGCTAAGAAAAAGGGACATTTCATAAAGGTATGCAATTTACTTTGAAAACAATTATACATATGCAACAAAACCATACCAAATTACTTACAAAAATTTATTTATTCATAGTCATGTACATCACAAGACCAACAATATCAAACTATTCCATTCAACATGCTTATCATGTAATTGAATACATGGTTAAGTAACTCTATCATCAAGTCATAATAGCAACAAACATGGATGAGAGTTCATTATAACATGATCAAAGAAAGAAATTTACCATGAACGACTATCAAGTCAACAAGTTCAATGATCAAGAAAAGCCCCATAACCTTACTCAATCAAGTAACTCCACAAGAATGATGACCAACATCCTACTTCACATAGCATCGCAGTAAAGATTACAGAGTATCATACTTTAACAATATATACAAACACATATTCATAAGTGAAACCAATCAACATATAGTATCAACATTGTGCAAGTTCATTATATACACATCATATACCATCGTAAGCATATTCATGTATAAGAACATCCTTCTAAGACTTCCCTCAGGGCTAACTAGTGCAATGTTTAGATAGAGTCCCATACCCCTACCTAGACTAAGCTAAACCCATTAGAGCATCTTAGTTAGAGTTCATTCCTTCAGTTCGTTATACCTTTTGGTAACATCTTGCCTTAACCGACATAGACCACATGAGATAATCTGGTGTCCGGTGTCATGAAACCCTACACCGAAAGAAGGCAAACTACTTGCCAAGGTAGTACCAAAATATGAACATAACAACAACGTGGATCCACTAGATAGTATTCCTATGGGGGAAATGTAGTTCAAGAACTAGGATATATAGTTGGGACCCTCTTTATGCTATATGTGTTATAGTCTCCAATCTGAAGTACATTAGTGATCCTACCTTCCTTATGTAGGAAGGGACACTTCTCACTTTAGTTCACTCGGTTCTAAACTAGAGTCCCTTTTTGAAATTTCATTAATGCCTTTATAATTCATCATAGCTTATTTTAGGTCATACGGTCTAACCCTTGAATATTCATCATAATCATAGCTCAATAAGAATTGCATGAGTATAATCCTTTCATTACAATTAATATAAGTAAGGTTAGCATATTTACATATCACTTCATAATAAGGAATATTGGTAAATCATTCACCATCCTTATAACATTTATGTCTTAAACCAAAAACTCACAAACCATAGTCAAGACATTTGAATTCAATATCATACCAACTCTATAAATCCTAATACTATGTAGTACCATCAACCCACAACTCAACCCAATTATAATATAACATCATCATAATTATATTATCAACATGATTACAAGGCTAAAAGAATCACTACATCATAATTCAATACTAGCTCATATCTTAAGAAAAGATACTGAGGTCAATTTACAACATACTTCATAACCTAGATCACTTCTATCGAACTAGCATGAAAGTACTATAATTAACCCTAAATAATTCATGATTAGTATAAAACATCATGTAGTAGTAATTCAACCAATAACCATATCAATTGAAGTAATACAATATAATTCATATCAATATCGTAACCTAGGGTTAAGGGGTAAAGGTGATTTTCTACAATCATATTTAAGTTTCTATACATGTTATGTATTCATAATAACTAAAAGAAATTATCAAAAATATATTCATAACATAATTCTCAAGATTGGATGAAACCCACTTGAAAACCCGATTTAGAAATCAATTTGATGGAACTCTTTGAGGAAAGAGTTCTCAAAGGTGAAATAGATCCCAACCTGATAATTGATGAATACTTATGGTGAACCTTGACTCTTTAAATCCCTTAAACTCTCTCCTAGCTTGGTCGTCAATGGGGTTTTTCATTAGAGAGACAAAGAAGAGAGAAGGAAGAGAGTTTGGGTTTGGCAATTATGCAATTTTAAGTTAGTCTTAATTAGGTTAGGACATTATATAGGGGGTTATTTTACTTAATTATACCTCCCTAAACCCCTAACTAATTAACTAACCACCAAATTAATTAATTTAACCCAATTAAAAACTTGTAGGAAATCACAGCCCTCGCAGACGAGACCCCGATCAACGATCTGTCTTTGAGTCGACATTCCCTCCCCCTTCCATCCTGCACATCAGTCTCTAAGTTTAGAGACTGGTCAAAAGGAACCTTAGAAAAAATGGCTAAGTTTTAGTCGACTGATGGCATTGAAGCCCCATCGATTAACCCACGCCTCGTCGATTCCCCTCGTAGGTACACACTACCCAGGCAGTGCTTTTGACTTATAACGAAAGGGTCCTCCTCAAGCGTTCTTGGGGTGTCCTTGGGGAGTCGTACTCATACGTTTTGACTATAAATAAACGTAAACACATGTTAGAAAACCTTCCATCAATTTTCATCCTTTACTGATTATAAAAATCTAGTTAAATAGCCTCAGGGTAAGGTATGGTACATATGGATACATTTTAGTGACTTGTTTCCCTCCTTGACATTACGGCTAAGCATCCTAGCTCTTTCATTGTATATTATTCCCTACTTTTCCTTTTTTGTATTATTTTCCTTGTTTTCTCCTTTCCTTCTCCTTCTGTGCAAATAAATCTTCTATAAACACTTCTTTTATTTTTTTAATTTTTTCAAATTCTTCACTTGATTTGTACTTTTATTGAGTCACTTTTCTTCTTCACTATTTCTTTTATTTTTCCATTCACATTAATCTTTTTAACCCCACTTTTTGGACCATTACTCATAATTGTCACCCTCAACTCAAGGCTTTTCCATGAGTTGACGTACACAATACCTAAGGTTGGGTCAGGTCCAAGATCAGATCGGTTTCTGCATTAGCCACCCTCAACATATGCTTTTGCCCTAAGTAGAGGTGCATATTTCAAAGGAGGGACCAGGGCCAACACATTATAGCGAGGGAAGATGAGTTGGGGTAGAAAAGAAAGGTACATTGTATGCTCAAAATATTTGGATAAAAAATGGATAAATTTCATTTGTTTTTATTTTATATAGGCTAAAGATTTTCAAATTTGAACAAGGGTCTACGATCCTTTCCTAATTGTCTAACACAAATACTTTTTGCAGGATTAACTGGGCAAGTTCTAGCTAGGTACCAACGGTAAAAGATTAGCTTTCCTCACACTCTCCTATAACCTCATTACCCTACAAGATTATCCGACACCCAGTTCTAGAGTTAGATTGAGGGTCATGCAATGGTGTATCTCTATGTCATGCTTAGAGCAAACACATTCAACATTCATTATGCCGAATCATGCAAGCTTTTCTTTAGAACGGGATATCATTCATATATATTCATCATGCTTCGGATTTCACATTAATACTTTTTACAAGTGTCACATCCGGGTTTACCCCCTAGACAGAACGGACATCTTCATCCTTTTTAAGGATTAAGACTAGCCTCTTAGTCTCACGTCATTACATTCATAGGTTAAAAAATGGGGAAAAAATTTTAAACTTTTATTTTCACTACTTGAAGGTTTACATAGACTTTTACATACACATAATATATATTATTCACATAGAGTATACATAGACCCTTCGTATAGGAAGGTAACATAGCCTTCTACTTTTACTGCACATACATATATATAAATTATAAAATTAGTCTCAATGATTATCTCATCTTATACAATCTAAATGATTATCAAAATATGGGTATAGTCCTTACATCAATCCAACAAGACCACATATAGGTCATATAAAAGTATATTACTCAATGGAAAAGGAAAGGAATGAAAGAGTCGTGAAGGTCATAACAACTACGTAATCGAGATGATGGCTTTGCCGTCGGAAGTTGAGGACCTACCCAACTTGGATGAAAGGAAAAATCCAAGCCCTCAACAATGTCTCCTTCAAAACTCTTCAACGATCGGAACCTAAAATGTTTGGGAAAAGGGAAGAAAATGGGGTTAGTAATACACATGTTCTAAGTATGAGACCTTATTCACATATACAAGCAAAACATGCTACGAAGGGACTTTTGTCAAAACATGCCATTTTACCCTTCGAGGGACCTAGTGGATTGTCAAGAAAACCATATCAACCAACCAAACATGCTTACTATCTCAACAAGTAATACTTATCTTAACATACTGGAAACCATGATTTATTACAACCCTACTATCAAGGAATAATATCACAAGAATAAATAAGAGCAATAAGCAAGACAACTACTCATGAGTACTTATCAAGTCAAAAAGAGCATTGATCAAGCAAAGCCCCATAACATTACTAAATCAAGTATCATCAACAAGAAACCATGACAAATGTCCAATTTTACATAACATTACAATTAGGTTTACATTTCATCATATATTAACATTATTACCCAATGCATAATGCATAAATGAACTAATCAACTTATAGTATCAACAATGTATCACAGTCATCATATATGTAAGTGACTAACTCAGCCTTCTCACTAGTAGACAACCTCATAGCATAGAGAATATTAAAAACTTCATCAATGAACTCGTGGGGGTTTTCTTCTACCTCGGACCCATAGATAGTAGGGGGATTCATCCTAGTGAAATCCCTTAGACAGAAGTCCATCGTAGAAACTTGTTGATGAGCACCGGGTACAACCTCCCGATTAGCTTGGTCCGTCATGGCTTGGTATTGAGTATTGGCGGCTTGTACTGAGGTAGTAATGGCTTGAGACATTTGGAAGATTTCAGCCCTTGTGGCACCATCCGTCAAAGAGGATCGACCGGAGCTTGGACATCATTCATGTATTCATCAAGAGGAGGGACTTGATCATTACAGGGTGGAGCTCCTGCATTAGCAATCTCTTATACAAGCCTTCGTGCCGCATTATTTAAAGTATTCATTGTGTATAATCTCAATAAAAATATTAGATGGTAAAAACACATAGAGTTAAACTCTATAGGCACGATATTGGACTTCAAAGAAAAGAAGAGTTTCCTATGCATCGCATAGGTTCCTATTCATAAGTGTGGCACGCTTCACAAGAATGAATACGAATATACATAGACTTGGTTAAGAGATACACTAACTCAAATGTATTCAACCTCATGCTCTGATACAAAGTTTATCACATCCACGAATATCCTCTAGACGTAATCGGCGTCGTCGTACTCCATTAGAACTAAGACTAGGCTTTTTGTTTACTTCATTACATTTACAGCAAAAATTTAACAAAATTTTTCATACTTATCATTACTTAAATTTGGATGTTTACATAGACCTCTACATACACATAGTATATATATGTAGAGTATACATAGACACTTCGTATAAGAAGATTACTTAGTCTTCTACTTTTATTGCACATAGATATATCGAATATAATATAATATATTCATAATAGATGTCTCATCGCATAACCATCTAATAAGAGTGTAAGAACTTCAACATAGA
This sequence comes from Solanum habrochaites, assembly GCA_027704765.1. Lineage (NCBI taxonomy): Eukaryota > Viridiplantae > Streptophyta > Magnoliopsida > Solanales > Solanaceae > Solanum > Solanum habrochaites. Next base: position 26,379,475 of record JAKWJA010002494.1, on the reverse strand, counting down.
TCATACATCAAAGTAAGAATGCCTCACATGGGCTATACAATGTTTCATACTAAATGGAAATGAAAAAACATAGAAGTCTTAAACTTGAAATAACAACATTAGCTAGATAGTGACATCACCTTCAGAAAGTTAGGACCTACCCTACTTGGATGAATAAGAGATTCAAAGCCTTCTTCAAGTCATCTTCAAAAGCACTTCAACTACTGGAACCTAAAATATTGGGTAAATGGAAAAAATGAGGTTAGTGCGCTCTTATACTAAGTATGAGACCATATGTACACCTACTTTGAAATCATGCTAAGAAAAAGGAAAATTTCATAAAGATATGCAATTTACTTTCAAAACAATTATGCATATTCAACAAGACCATAACAAATCACTTAGTAAAATTCATTAAGTCATAGGCATGTATATCACAAGACCAAAAACATCAAAACTAGTCAATTTAACATGCATATCATGTAACTGAATACATGGTCAAGTAACTCTATCATAAAGTCATAATAGCAACAAGAATGAATAATATTTCATAAAACATATTCAAAGCAAGACAATTTCTCATTAAACCCTATCGAGTTAACAAGTGCAATGACAAATCAAAGCCCCATATTATTTCTCAATCAAGTAACTCAACAAGAATCATGACCAACATCCTACTTCACACAGCATGACATTTAAGAGTACATTCCATCATACTTTAAGAATGTAGACCAACACATATTCATAAGTGAAACATACAAACATATAGTATCAACATTGTGCAAGTTCATCATATACATATCATATACCATCATACACATATTCATACATAAGAACATCCTCCTAAGACTTCGCTCAAGGCTAACTAGTGAAATGTTTAGGTAGTTTCTCATATCCCTACCTAGACTAAGATAAACCCCTTAGGTTATATTAGTTAGAGTTCATCCCTTTAATTCATTTTACCTTTTGGGTACGTGTTTCCTTAACCAACATAGACCACATGAGCTAATGTGCAATCTGGTGTCATGGAACCCTACACCGAAAGAAGGTGGACTACTTGCCAAGGTAGTACCAAAACATGAACATAGCAACTACGTGGATCCACTAGCTAGTGTTCATATAAGGGAAACATAGTTAAGGAACTAGGAGATATAGTAGGGACACTCTTTATTCTACATACTCTATAGTATCCAATCTCAACAATACATTACTTGTCCTACCTTACCTATGTGGGAAAGGACACTTCTCACTGTAGTTCACTCGGTTCTAAGGTAGAGTCCCTTTTTGAAATGTCTTTATTGCCTTAATTATTAATCATAGCTTATTGCAGGTCATAGGGTCTAAACCTTGTATACTCATCATCATAGCTCAATAATAATTGTATTATTATAATCCTTCCATTAAAATTCATATAAATGAGGTTAGCACCTTTGCATATCACTTCATAATAAGGCACACTGATAAATAATTCACGAACCATATAACATTTATATTTTAAGCAACATCTCACAAAAAATAGTCAAGATATTTTAATTCAACATCATACCAACCCTATAAATCCTAATACAAGGAATACTCCAATAAAATATCATGAATTTTCAATTATTTACCATAATTGAAATAAAAAATAGGGATCACAAGACTTACAAAGTCTTCTTCATAATACATCATCAAGGTTTTACCATAAAACCTTAATTCAACCCAATTAGGGAATAAAATCATCATAATTCAACAATCAACATGATATCAAGGCTAAAAGAATCACTACATTACAATTCAATACTAGCTCATAGCTTCAGCCAAGATAGTTAGGTTAATTCACAACATACTTCATAACCTAGATCACTTCTGAAGAACTAGAATGAAAGGACTATAATTCACCTGAATTAATTCGTGATTAGTATTAAAACATATTCTATTAGTAATTCAACCAATAACAAAGTCAATTGCACCAATACAATATAATTCATATCAACATCATCACCTAGGTTAAGGGGTAAAGTTCATTTTCTACAAACTAGACCAAACCATCAATATATATATAATAATTAAGTTAGAATACATGTTAATCTGTTAATATTATCCAAAAAAAATCTTAATCAAATCAAGTTATAACATAATTTTCGAGATTAAATGAAACCCAATTTTGGAAATCCATTTGATGAAACCCTTTGAAAAAAGAGTTCTCAAAGGTGAAATAGATCTCATACCTTTCTAATTTATGAATATTTATTGTGAAACTTGACTATTTTCAACCCTTAAACCCTCCCCTATGTTGGTCTTCAATGGAGTTTTTCAGTTGAGAGAGAAAGAAGGGAGTTTGGGTTTGGGAATTATGTGAGTTTAAGTTAGTCTTAATAAGGTTAGGACTTTAAATATGAGGTTTACTTACTTAATTATACATCCCTAAAACCCTAATTAATTAACTAACCACCTAATTTATTAATTTATTTAACACAATTAAAAATGTGCAGGAAATCATAGCCCTAACGGATGAGACCCTGATCGACGATCCGCCTGTGAGTGGACGCTCCTCCCCCTTTCGTGCTGCACACCTATCTCTAAGTTCACAGACATGTCCAAATGAACCCTTAGCCAAAATCTATAAGTGTTTTTCAATGGATAGCGTCGATGACCTATCGATCAACCCACGCCTCATTGATTCCCCTCGTGGGTACACACTACCCAGGTAGTGCTTTTGACACCAAACAAAACGGTCCACCTTAAGGGCCCTTGGTTGGTCCTTGGGAGGTCGTACCAAGACGTTTCAACTATGAATCAACTTAAAGACATGTTAGACACCCTTCGACCAATCTTCATCATTTTCGAAAATCTAAAAGCTAGTCAAAAGGGTTAAGGCACACTCGCACCTCATTGAAATAGTTTTCGAACGTCATGGACGTTCTTGGACGTTTGGGTTTCTAGACATCCTCAATAATTTATATTCACTAAAATAGACTTTAAAACAGTTTCTACACATTATTACACTTATCATAGGCGCTAGAACACGTCTTGGAATTTTGAAGTGTTACACTAAGTCATTTGAAAGTCGTTATTGCACATTCAAGAATCCACATAATCCAATAATCACATATTCACTAAGACAGATCATATATATGACAAGACAAACATCATCAAGCATAATCAAGCAATTTTTGTAGAATCAATCTTAAGTACATTACAAAATAACTCAAACATCTTGTTATGACAACAAAGCATGTAAATAAGTTCATAACATTACAACATATACAAGACCCTTATTCATAAACCCTCATCTATTCAATAAGTGCAATGTCCAACTAAATCCCCATAACCTTACTCAACCAAGTTAAACAAACAAAAATCACAATGAATGTCTAACCTTATATAACATAGCATCACGAGAATTTATCGTCATATCTAGCAATATAGAGAAATAGCATGTTCATAAATTAAACTAACATCATATAGGATCATTAAAATTTAAAGTCCACATATGCATAACATGTTCTTATATCACATAACAACAATTCCTAGGACGTTCTTCAAGGTTAACTAGTGCAATATATAGGTAGAATCCCATACCCGTACCTACACAAAGTCAAACCCCTAAGGTCACCCTAGTTAGTTTTACTTCATTCCTTTATTTTACTTTAGGGAGCACTTGTGTTAGCCAACATATAACACGAGCTATATGTGGAATTCGGTGTCATGAAACCCTACGCCGAAAGAATGCGGACTTCTTGCCAAGGTAGTATAAAAACATAAACATAGCATTCTAGGTGGATCCACTAGCTAGTATTATTATGGGGGAAACAAAGTTCAAGAACTACGAGTTATGCTTGGGATCCTCTTTATGCACATTGCATTATAGTCTCAAATCTCATGAGTAACATAGTGACCATCTTCCCCACCTTGGGAAGGGACACTCCTCACTATTATTTCACTCGGTGCTAAGCTATAGTCCTTTTTTGAAATGTATTTAAGGCTTTATTAATCATCATAACATCGTATAGGTCATAGGAGACTAACATTGAATATTTATAATCATTAGCTCATTAGGAATTGTAGGAAATATCCTTTCAATACAACCCCCATATGCGAGATCAACACATTTTCATCATGTAATAATAAGACACATAGGCAAATAACAACAAAACTTGTATCATTTTATTATAAACATAATCTCACACCATCACGTAATCAAGACATTTCAATTACATCATCATATGAATACCTAATCAATATAATCACAAGGCATGCTTCAACTGAACATCCTTCAAGTAAAAGTCATCACAATTGAAGTAGTATTTGAAGATCAGAATATCTTACTAATTCTCCTCCAACAAGCAATCATCATTCGTCTTACCCTCAACCAATAAAAGTTAATCAATTAATAGGTGTAATAACCTCACACGATAGTAATTAACACAATCACTAAGTCAATTGCATCACGACTACCCCAATTAATATAAATTCATACCCTGTGTTTAGGGTCAATAAGGTTGATCATGAATTTATCAAGAATCAGATAAAATCCAAATAATATGTTTTCCTAGGCAGTCCATAAATTAATTTTAGTAGATAACACAAGTCAAACAATCAATACATTCTTCAATTCCAATGAATTGATAAGAAATATCCAAGATTTGGGGAAATTGGGGAAAGGGACATGATCTACACGAAATTCCCCTAATTACCATATATTATTCAACAATCTATATAAATATCGATAGTTAATTATAATCAATCATCAATTGCAAGGGAAGAAGAAAACCCATTTGTAGAGGAAAACACTTAGAATTGAGTGATTTAGAAATCATCTTTTAAAGCACTTCTTTGGGAAAGGAATCCTAAGAGTGAAGAACCCATACCTTAATGAATCTTAATCCACGAAATTCAATTGAGATCAAAGAGAAATTGTCCTTCTTCTTCAAGATTCCTTCTTTCTTCAATGGAGGTTGAATAGAAAGAAAAAGTAGAGAGAGGTGAGAGCTTTTAGATTTTGATTTGAGCGAGTGAATATAAGGGATAAGTGATTTGTAATCAATATATAGACCTCACATGAAATACCAAACAGATCCCTCACTTAATTTGACCCTTAAATGTAGTCAAAATTGAATTCCAAATTTCAAATTTTCGTCAGGAAAAAAGTATTATATTTTGAAACAGCAGAGTCCGCTTCCTTCCCGCAACACATGCTTGATTTTTTACAAAAGGCCCACAAATTCCGTGACATGGACAAACTTTACATATGTTCATTTTGGTTGCTACTTTGGCAACTTGCTTGGCCAAGTTTGGGGTCTTTTCGTGGACCCATACGCCGAGCCTTGGAGGGTTGGACGTGGATGTTTTCACTCAATAGAAATATATTTTACTTATTTAGAATCGTTCAACAAGTGTTATAACTCATACAACACCTCCAAACCTTGACACAATCTAAGGATGTTTTACTAGTTTCAAGTGCACTAGTTTCCGGATGTCTTGGATGTTTCTTAACATCTTTACCCTAAAATTTCCTGAATGGTTTATAATAATTATTTTTGTCATAGAAACAGTGTTACTAACCTTAGTTCAACATGTGAGGCCCTAGATTAGTTATTAGACTTTTAGAATGTTACAATGAGGTTAAATAATCTTTAGATTGATGTCTCACTAAACCACATCAAGTATAGTATTTTTCATGCTTGTGAAGCGTGCCACAGTAATGAATGAGAGTCTATGTGAAGCTTAGGAAAGTCTAACATTGTTCATATTATTTAATTCATACCTCTAAAGTCTAACTATATGTCCTTATCTTGTAATATCTTTATTGTGCTTATGGGCAGTGAATACAAGAAGAAACAATGCTCGAAGGGTAAAGAGGAGAATGTGAATGAGGCAGTTCCCCCTCCGACTCATAAAAACCCTCAAGTTCTTATTGAATAAGGACCTATGTCTAATGTAGATAAAAGGGAAGTCATTCATAGCTTGACCCAAGTCTTTCCTGCAGAAGTTGCTAGAGATACTAGGGTTCAAGTGGTTCCCAATGCTAGCACTACTGCATAAATGATAAGGGAATTCACAATGATGAATCCCCCTACTTTCTTTGGTTGTAAGATAGAAAAGGACACTCAAGGGTTCATTGATGAAGTTATAATGTTAAACGATATTATGGGGGTCTCTTCTTATAAAGAGGTGGATCTGGCCGCCTACCAACTCAAAGATGTAGTTAATATTTGGACAACACCATTTAAGGCCCAAGCTAACACTAAATCTGGACAACACTTGTAAAGTTTTGCCTAAAATATTTTTGCGTACACTTTTAAAGCGTAGCCTTAGTTTTTAGTTTTTCGCAACGGTGTCATTAGCAACAATTTTAAAGCATGCTCTTAAGTGGTATAGACTATACTTATAAGTGTTGCCATATCTTGATATAATTGGTACTACTTATTTTTACATATGACTACACTTTTAAGGTGTGCTATTTTTATAATTCTATAAACAACACTTTATAAGTTTAGACTTATAGTTTCTTTTAAAATTATCACTAAAATATAGTTCTCCCTCTAATTTCTTATTGGCTAGAAAGAATATTCATAAATAAATGAAAAAGGTCTGGCTGAAAAGTACTAAACTCTAAAAAACGTTTTGCCCCAAATAAAAAAAAGGAGCTGCTCAACGAATGAAATATTCATAAATAAATAAATAAAAAACTGGCAGAAAAGAACTAACCTCTACACTATATTGAAGAACATGTTATCCCTAGATTTTGAAGAGAGAAAGAATGAAAGAAGCAATGATCGATGTAATCAAATCTGAACCTATATCTTCTAGGACAATTGGGAAGGTCAGAGTTCACCCGCTTGTGCTTTTGAGCATCGTAGACCACTACAATAGTGTTGCAAGAGACACAAGAATGTTGTTGGGGTTTTGTCTGGAACTTAATTTGAAGGTAGTGTTGATGTTACGAATAGCTATGAAGATATCATTGATTCAAACCCTTTTATGATCTATTTAAATTTCTGTTTCATGGTATTTTTGATTTTTTTTTTAATTGAATATGTAGTTTTTAGGAGTTATGACGTGCATTTATTATTTGAAAAGTAAACTGGAGTGTAACAAAAGGTAAGGCACGTTTCTTATGAGCTAAATGTGAGATTGACACTAGGAATAAGTATCTAATATAATGGGAAATTGTAAAATAGAAGTCAGTTTGGCTTTATTTTTGGAATTAATAGAGTTGCTTTGTTGTTATTGTTCATGCATTTTGATGGACATATTAGTATGTTAGGTTTTTATGAACTAAATTTATGATTCGAACACTGAGTATAGGAATGTCATGTGCTGGAAATCCTTATATTGCAGTCAGGTAGTCTTTATTTATGAGTTTAGATGCGTTGCTTTTGATCTTGCATTTTGATGGAATTAAAAGTTACATTTTTTTTAAGAGCTAAATTTTTATATTGGACCTAGGAATAGGTATCTAATGTGCTGGAATATTGTAAAAAATCATTCACTTTACCTTTATTTACATGGATTAATTGGGTTAGTTTTGTTCTTTCCTTTGTATTTTGATGGATTTAACATGAAGATCATATAGGTGTTTTCAACTAGTTTGAGATTTAGTATAATTGATTACTATGGTCTTTTTCTTCCAGTGGATATTAAAGTTAGTTGGGTTTAATATGAAGCAATTTACAGATAGAAAATGGATAATGTTATGTTCTTGAAATAAGGTAATTGTTTAACTTCTTGACTTAAATTAGGCATAGATTTATGTTATTTTAATTTCGCTTAGATTTTGAAGAATCTATTGCAGCCGTGGCGAAAGAAGTAGAAGCCTTCACATGAGCTTCTGCGACTTTCTCAAAGTCAAACATTAATAACAACATTAAGGAGAACTTGTTAGACATCGATTTGTTACATCTTCTACCAAAAAGCTTGCAATACCTATTTCCAAGTAGTGAAAGATCTTTTACTTGAGTACAAGTCTAAGTTAGTTCCATGTTGTCTTAAGTACTGAAGTAGGTTATGCAAATTGGACATGCATTTTTTGTTGGCATATTTTTATATTGAAGGAATAGGTTTTTGTATTATGTTATCACTTCGAGTTTGAATAATTGTCTTCTAGCAAATATTTTGAAGCGAGTCAGCTAATTGGACTCGGTTGTTTAACTTTGATTTTCTTTGTCTAGTCAAATAATGAAATGATGATGATTTCAATATTTTTTTAGGCGAAAAAAAGATCAAAAATATTAGTTTAATTTTCTTCTGGTTTGACGTTGCAGCTTGTAACATTTATGTTTTACCATCATATGTGCTACAATGTTAAATAAGATATTTCAATTCTTAGCAGGTATATATCCTATGCTATTGGGTGCCCAGTTGAAGGAGCGATTTTCACCTCCAAAAGTGGCATATGTAGCATAGGAACTTCATGACATGGTATGTTTCAAAATTTCCCTTGGAGACAAAATAGGAGTCGTTACTAGAGCTAATGTTCTTTAAAGACTATTTTTTAGTTAAAAATCTATACTAGCTGGATATAATTACAAAATTCACTTGATTTTACTGCTTGGTTTTTTCTATATTCTTGATTCCTACATTTGATCAATTCATGCTAGGTTCAATCATTACTCCAAAGTGTCGAGTTTTCATGCATTATCTCAAATATCAATGCTACCTTCCCCTGGTCCTGCTCTTGCTTTTACCCCTTCCTCCGAACCTAAGGGTTATCCAAAAATTGACAATGTAAAGAGTATAAAAGTTTATAGATCTCTTACCGCTTGTTCTCCTTTAAATTTTTATATCTTCACTATTCATGAATTTTTGTTCTCGGAATATAACAAATAATTATAGTCGATTTGTTTTTAACATTATGAAATAAGGACTACTTTTTTTATTATCTCTTCAAGATTGATGATTCGTATTCTCTAAAGTTTTGAAAGTATTACCGTAATTATGGTTGTTCGTCTGCACTTGCTTAGGACGTTTGTAATAATATGATAAAAAAAATGTTGTATCATTTTGGGTCGAGTTTGTTATTAAAGTGTGGCTCTCTATTCAGTATTAGAGGCTATTTTGAATTAAAGTAGCATAGAAAATTGAATGGGTAAAATAATTGGTTTCGTGCATTTTTAAACTTTAGCTTCTGATTTCAACACTATGAAGGGCCCATTTCGTATTATTCATTAGTTTTTACTAATGATATAGGTCTATATTATACTTTTTTCATTGTAATTTTTTTCTCTACTATTCAATCCTACTTGCACATATTTTGGGAAGTGGCAGGACTGTTCACAGTCCTTTGTTCTGTAGCATTTTTACTCTGGACTAACCTCACACCACCATGGGGAGGGGTGGTCGGGGCGTGACACAGAACTTAGAACCACAGGTGATCCCAAGCTTACCCTGCTGGCATAATCATGAGCATAAATAAAATAAACTGATGCTGAAGCTAAATCATAACTTATAATGAAAAGATGGGGAATACCCATATTGTAATACTGATTTAATATGAAGACTGATGAGTTTAATATAATGAAGTTATAACTCAACACTAAGCTGAAACTCTTACGTCTGAAAATAGCTTCTAAACTAAACTAGAAATAGTTGGACATGCCCCAGCTAAATCTAGAAAAAATGAAGTTGAATGACTAAATACTGAGATGAAACTCATAACTATTGTCCTCGGAGATTGAGGACTCACCATTGAATCTACGAAACTGGAGATTGGATATGGATTTGTGCGTGTTCTGGATGCTGAGAACTTGAACCTACATTATGAGAACATGTAGTCCATGAATGCGTCAGTAATTGAAAGGTATTGAGCATGTATGATAGAGTAAAGCTGAAATAAAACATAATTGAATAAGAAAAATAGCAAGTATAATAATCTGACATGATAAACTGAATTCTAACCTAACTTGATGCAATAACCAATTTATAACATGCTGAAAATGAATAATGAATATACTGATAAATGTTTAATGCGTAGAGTCTAACTGATCTATGGGAGCTACTAATAAGAGATAATAAAACCACATGAGCTAAATGTGGAGTCCGATGTATACGCCCCATCGAGAGGACCCAGTATACCGTACCAAAGGTGTTAAGGCATGCTAGAATGATCACTAAACTGATTGCCCACAGAGGGGACTTAAAATCTACTTGTCTAGTAGTTCTGGGATAATTGGGCATGCTAAACCCTAGTCCAATTCGATATTATGCTACTCCGAATGAATTCTGTAAATATACTATTTATGTCTGAATTTCTATAAATACTGGATATCTCGAAACCGAACTTGCAAACTGAAATGCAACAACTAATCTTGTAGTTATTAATTTATATCCGAGGCATGTATATATGAAATGTCTGAAATATCTGACCTAGCATTTGTATATCAAGAACTAAAAAAATACAAATCTTGAGTTCTAAAATTTATGCGATAATCTGAGAAATAACATGATATTCTGATTTGGAACTTATATTTAAGTAAATCATGATGTTCTATCAAAGTTCTAGAAACCCTAAGTTTAATCATGAAAAGAGAATCAAGAATCTGGCTGAAAACTAGGGGCCCAATGGGTTAAAGGAACTCATAAGTGAAATCCCACATACCTGGTGATGAAATCCACATAAAAATTCTTAAGTTTAGGGGCCGGAACTGCATGAACTTGTGTTGTTCTTGAACTAGGGTTCTTGATCTTTTTCTCCTCTCTTGTTTCTAATTTTTTAGGTTTTGATTAATTTATTTGACTTAGATATGTTTTAGTTATGCTTCTAGGCTTAAATGACTAAAATATGATGATTTAGCGTAAAAACGACATAACAAAGGGTTTAAATGGAGTGGGAGATGTCAAAAAGACACTTGGGAAAGTTGATGTCGAGCAAAATGACGGCCAAGACTGAAGGTCTGTCATTTTTCCGACGCCCCGTCGTTGGGTCTGTCGTCAGGGCCTATTCGATATACCTTTACTAAAATGTGTATAACCTTTTAGTCGGAGGTATGATTTTATCAAGGTCGGTGGCTATGGAAAGATAATTCAATTGTCTATCTGTGGGTAGGTCATGGGACACATATTTTTTTTTTCTAAGAGTTATTAGCAATTGAAGTTGATATAACAGCATTTCCCCTAAACTATCTGCGGATTTTCCACCTACCAACTATAGGTCCACATACATACCATGCTGGTAAGCCGTAGCTCTTGTCAGAGAGTGGGTGCATGGGGTATCGATTGACGGTGATGGACTACGAACTGTCGTCTAGCCTATGGACCGTCGATCCGTCCGTCGATCAAGACTTAGCCAATTTTTCCCGGCTAAGGTTTTGGGAGTTTCTGATCCAATCGACGGTTGTGCAGGACGGACCGACGATGCGACAGTTTGTTGCACCTACAGATTTTCCTGAAAGAAAGTGATTTTTGCTCTATTTTTGCTACGGGGTGTTACATTATCTCCACTTTGGGAATATTCGTCCTCAAATGAAGACTAAACTAGCTGAAATAGAGGGACAGAGCTTCAAACCCCACTATTAAAAACTTTAGAACTTATTTTCTGATTGAACTGAGTTCCTAGTACATTCAAATACGCTTAAAATGCAAGTAAAACTGAGAGAACATGATTCTAAGACTGAATTTATGATGATGACTGGAAAAATTAAGAGGAAGTATTACCTCAAGCTCGAGTGGAATCGGAAGGAAAGAGGTGAGGATACTTGTCTTTCATTGTTGAATCTGCTTCCCAAGTAGCTCTCTCTACGGACCGACTCCTCCACAAATCAATGAATGGAGCGACTTCTTTGTTTCTTAACATTATGACCTGATGTTCAAGAATCTGAACTGGTTTACCCTCATAAGAAAGACTATATTTCACCGCCACACACTCCAATGGCACTATAGAGGCTGCATGACCCACATACTTTTCCAAGAGTGAGATGTGGAAGACCGGATGCATTGCTGCTAATTCTGCTGGTACCTGTAAATCATATGCCACCTTTACAACCCTTTCAATTATGTTGTAAGGGCCTTCATATCTAGAACTGAACTTTATTTCCTTTCAAATCTCATCACCCCTTTCATAGGTGAGACTTTAAGAAAAATCCAATAATCAAATTAGAATTATAGTTCCCTTCTCCGTAAATTTGCATGAGATTTCTCACTACTTTGGGCTATCTTATGTCTATCACTAATGAGTTGCACTTTCTCCATAGCATAAACGACTGAATCTGTCTCTATCAAAGCAGCTTCACCTATTTCAAACCAACTAACAGGAGATCTACATCTACGACCACATAAAGCCTCATAAGGGTCTATGTGAATGCTTGAATGGTAGCTATTATTGTAGACAAACTTAATAAGAGGAAGGTGATCATCCCAACTACCTTTAAAATCGATCACACAAGCTCTCAACATATCCTCTAAGGTCTTAGTGGTACGTTCTGCCTGCCCATCAGTCTGTGGATGAAATATTGTAATAAGGTTAGCTTGAGTACCAAGACCTTTCTTAAATGACTTCCTGAAATGAGAGTTAAACTGAGGACCTCTATATTAGATGATAGAATAAGAAACCCCATGCAACCTTACAATTTCATTGATGTAAAGCTTGTCATATTCCTCCGCCGAATCTATAGTCTTGACCGCTAAAAAGCGAGAAGACTTAGTCATCCTATCAACTATCACCAAAATGGAGTCATGTTGTCTGCGAGTACGAGGTAACCCTGTGATGAAATCCATATTGACCACATCCCATTTCCAAGTAGGAATATCGATCACTTGAGTCATGCCTCCTGGTTTCTGATGTTCTACCTTGAATTGCTTGTAATTGGGTCACTTACTCACAAAATCTTCTATATCCCTCTTCATGCCATTCCATCAATAGACTTCTCGCAGAAAGCGATACATATTAGTAGCACCGGAATGAATAGAATACCTAGAGTTATGGGCTTCTACAAGAATATGATGTCTCAACTCGCCCACATCAGGAACACACAATATACCCTAATGGCGAAGTACACCATCTCCCCCTTGGGAGAAAACCTCCACTCTTTTATTATGGACTGCACCCTTAAGTTCAAGCAAGATTAGGTCACTGTCTTGCTTTTCCTTAACCTCTACTACCAAAGACGATTCTTCCCCATTCTTAACTATGACACCGCTGTCTGATATGCTCACAAGGCGAACTCCCAAAACGAGCAAGCTTGTGAACATCCTTCACTAGCTTCTTCCTTTCTTCCTCAACATGGGCTACACTACCCATAGATAATATAATAACAACACCTACTACTACATTCACCTTACCAAGATGGTAATGCACACTCATATCATAATCCTTAAAGAACACAATCCATCTCCTCTAGTAAACATTCAACTCCTTCTTGGTGAACACATACTGAAGGCTCTTATTGTCAGTGAACACATCCACGTGAACAACATACAAGTAGTGTCTCCAGATCATGAGTGCAAACACCACTACTGAGAGCTCGAGGGGTCATGAGTTGGATGATTCTTCTCATGAACTTTAAGTTGTCTAGAGGCATAAGCTATCACCTTACCTCGCTGCATCAACACACAACCGAGGCCAACTCTGGATGCATCACAATAGATCACATAACCATATGAGCCCTATGGTAGAGTCAAGACAGAAGTTGTAGTCAGTCTAGTTTTCAATTCTGCAAAGCTTTTCTCACATTCATCTGACCATTGGAATTTGACCATCTTCTAAGTTAACCTAGTCAATGGTGAGACTATGAATGAAAATCCTTCCACAAACCATGTGTAATAACCACTAGACTTACGAAACTTCATATATCTGTAGTAGAGGTAGGTCTTGGCCATTGTTTCACAGCTTCTATCTTATGTGAATCCACTCGGATCCCTTTACTAGGTACAATATGACCAACAAGAGCAATAGATTGCAACCAGAACTCACATTTACTAAGCATAATGAATAATTGGTGATCCTAAGAGTCTGTATAACAAATCTCAAATGACTTGCATGTTCTTCCTCACTCCTAGAGTAAATGAGGATATCATCAATAAAGACAATAACGAAAAAAGTCGAAGTACTGTTTGAACACTTTGTTCATCACATCAACGAAAGATGAAGAAGCATTATTTAGTTCAAACGATATAACTACAAATTCATAATAACCATACCGAGTTATGAAGGCTATTTTCAGAATGTCACTATCTCTGACTCTAAGCTGATGATAACCCGATCTAAGGTCTATCTATTAGAAAAGGCTAGCACCCTGAAGTTGGTCAAACAATTCATTGATCTTGGGTATGGGATACTAATTCTTGATTATGACCTTGTTCAACTGTCTATAGTCAATGCACTTTCTGAGAGAACCATCTTTCCTCCTTACGAACAAAAGTGGTGCACCCCATTATGAAATACTATGTATTATGAAGCCCTTATATAGAAGATGTATTCAACTGCTCTTTCCATTCCATAACCTCTGCTGGAGCCATTCTCTAAGGAGGAATCGAAATCGGCTGGGTATCTGGAAGGAGATCAATTCCATAGTCGATTTCCCTTTCGGGAGGGAGTCCGTGAAGATCTTCTAGAAACACTTCAGGAAATTCAAAGACTACTCTTACAGACTTAAGAGTTCAAGCTTCAAGTCTAGAATCCTTAACCCGAACTAGATGATAGAGATAACCCTTAGAGATCATCTTTCTGGACTTAAGGTAAGAAATAAATTGACCCATAGGCGCTAAGCTACTACCCTTCTATTCTAAGATTGGTTCGTCTGTAAATTGAAAATGAACTATTCTAGTTCCACAATAGAATGAGGCATAACATTAGTGTAATCAATTCAAGCCAACAATAACGTCAAAGTCTACTATTTCTAACTCTACTAGATCTTCTGAGGTGACTTTTTGAGATACTGTGACAGGGCATTTTCTGAATACCTGTCTAGCTATGACTGGGTCACCGATTGGAGTAGAGATTGAGAAAAGTTCTAAGAGAGTTTCTAGACTGACATTCAATTGGACTACTATGTAAGGAGTTACAAAAGAAAGTGTAGCCCCTGGATCTAACAATGCATAAACTTCAAGTTCAAAGAAACGTCACGTACAAGTGACGACATCAGGAAAACCTTCCTAATCCTAGCTATCCTGAAGAGCATACAACCTATTCTGGCACTGACCGCCACCTGTATTAGATGAGTTACCCTGCTGAGTTGGGCGCCTTGCTAGTGTTGCTGAAGTTGGAGATTTAGCTCTACCATTACCCCCTCCTAGACCTTGTCTAGAAGGACAATCCCTAATCCTTTCACAAGACTAACCGCACCCAAAACATCTCTCTTTTCCTGCAAGACACTCGCTCTGATGGTTCTTACCACACTTAAGAAAAGTTGGGTATATCTTGGTGCCTAAAACACTTCCCTGAGATTTACAGTCTGGTGTTGTACCCTTCTGGTCATAATTGTTATTGGAGAATGGAACAGTAGCTGATGAAAGGGTTGGAGCCAAAAATTTCTACTGACCCTGCGAGCGATTTCCACAACTCAATTTCTGCTGAGAATAGTCATAGTTCCCACTCCTAGCCTTCATATTTTGCTTAGCCTTTTCCCTAAAATTATCATCCTCAACTTGCTGAGCATGAGCCATAAGCCTATAGATGTTCATAACTCCAAGTAACATCATATTTTTGCACTCAATTTTCACCAAATCTGACATTCCATAGAAAAACTTATTCATCTTAGCCTTGGAGTCAGCAACCATGTGAGGAGCATACCAGAAAAGTTGGTTAAACAAGACTTCATACTCTTATACTATCATGTTACCCTGCCTTAAGTTCATGAATTCTTGGGATTTTGCTTATCTCAACTCTATTGGGAAAAACCTATCGAGAAAAGACTCACTAAAGAAATCCCAAGTGATAGGATCCGCATTTGCACCCCTATTCTCCTTCTACTTAGTGTACCAGATACGAGCAACATCCTTCAACTGGTATGATACTACTTCAAACCGATCATTCCTAGTGGCTTGTATTACCTCATTGATCTTTTTGATCTCATCCATGAAATTATGAGGATCCTCATTAGCTTACGATCCTAAGAACTCAGGAGGATTTATCCTAACAAAGACACGGACCCTTGCTACCACTGAACCACCATGTTCATTCACATTAGGATGAACCCAAATGTTATGGTTAGTCATACTCAGAGCCAACATCTGTATGGCGTTCTTGAACTTAACATTAGAGACTTCTCTGATTTGTGACTGGAGGAACTGCGTTTGCATTCCTGACGTTCACTTTCCTAGCATTAGCTCTACGAGGAGGCATGATTTAAAACATAGAACGTCAAGTTAAAATCGAATAAGATCATACCTCACGCATGATGAGAATACCAAGAAAGTGATGTTTTTCCTAAAACACTTCATAGGCTCCATCTCATTAGATGTGGTGCACTTCACACCCATGAAAAAGACTCGACATAGTGCGGCTTTTTCATACATCCTAGGACCCTTGAACCTAGTGCTCTGATACCAAGTTTGTCACGCCCCGAGCTACCCCAGTGACGTGGACAGGAAAATTAGAATCAAAAGTGATTCCAAGCTAACTCTGCTGGCATAATCATGAGAATGCTAAAGAATATAAACTGACGCAGAAGGTAAATAATAATTTATAATGAAAAGATAGGGAATACCCATATTGTAAAACAGTTATAATATGAAGAATTATGAGTTTAATACAATGAAATTATTAACTGAACACTAAGCTGAAACTACTATGTCTAATAATAGCCTCTAAACTGGACTAGAAATACTGACAAGCCCCAACTAAATATAGAAAAAATTGAAACTAAATGACTAAAGACTGAAATAAAACTCATAATTGTTATCCTCGGAGAATGAGGACTCACCACTAAATCTACTTAACTAGGATTGAAAATCGATCTATGCGTGATCTGGATGCTGGGAACCTGAACCTACATCACGAGGAAATGTAGCGCACATATGCTTCATTATTTGAAAGGTACTGAACATGTAGGATAAAGTAAAGGTGAAATAAAACATAAGTGAACAAGAAAAATAAGCAAGTATAATAATATGACATGATAAACTTTATTCTAAGCTAACTAGATGCAATGACAAATTTATAACATGCTGAAAATGAATACTGAATATATTGATAGATGGTCAATGTAGAGATCCTGACTGATATGTGGGAGCTACTAATAACCGAAAATAAAACCACATAAGCTAAATGTGTAGTCTGATGTATACGCCCAATAGGGAGAACGGAATATACCCTGACAAATGTATAAAGGGATGCTGGCGTTATCATTAAACTAATTTCCCACAAAGGGGACTTACAACTTACTTGGTTAGTAGTTCTAGGACTACTAGGTACGCTAAACCCTATTTCGACTCTGTATTATGCTGCTCCTAATGATTTCTTTAAATTTACTATTTATGTCTTAATTTCTAAAAATATTGGATAGGTCGAAACTGAATATGCAAACTGAGAATGCAACAATTAATCTGGTATAACTTAGGCATGTATATCTGAAGTGTCTGAAATGTCCTACCTAGCATGTGTAATTCAAGAACTAAAGAAATACAAAGCTAGTGTTCTGAAATTCATGTGATAATCTCATTATTAACATGATAATTTTATTTGGAACATATATTTAACAAATCATGAAGTTATCTCAAAGTTCTAAAAACCCTAGGTTTAATCATTATAAGAGATTTAAGAATCTGACTTAAAATAAGGACACAATGGGTTAAAGGAATCCACTAGTGAAATTCCACATATCTGGTGATGAAATACATGGAAAAATACTTAATTTTCAGGAATGGAACTGCTGGAACTTGTGATGTTCTTGAACTAGGCGCCTTGAGCTTTTTCTCCTTTCTTGCTTCTAATTTTCTAGGTTTTGATTTAATGATTTGACTTAGATATATTTTAGTTGTGTTTCTAGGCCTAAACTGAATAAAATATGATGATTTAGGTTAAAAACGACATAACTAAGGGTTTAAACGGAGTGGAAAAGGTAAAAAAGACACTTGGGAAAGCTGTTGTCGGGCCAAATGACGGCCAGGACTGACGGTCTATCGTCTTCCCCGAAGCCGTGTCGTTGGGTCCTTCATTAGGGCCTATTCGACCTTTACTAAAATGGGCATAAAATTTTAGTCGGAGGCCTGATTTTAGCAAGGTCAGTGGCTATGGAAAGATAATTTAATTATCTATTTATAGGTAGGTCATGGGACACCTAATTAATTTTGTGGTAAGAGTTATTATCATTTGATTTTTACCCAACTGCATTTCCCCTTAACTGTTTGTGAATTTTCCACCTACCGACCATGCTGGTCATCTGTATCTCTTGTCAAAGAGTTGCTAAATTTGTTTCTTGATCTACGGTCATGACTACGGACCGTCGTCTGACCTACGGACCATTGGTCCGTTCATCGTTCAAGACTTAGCTAATTTTTCCCAGCTGAGTTTTAGGGAGTTTCTGATCCCATCAACATTTGTGCAGGACGGACCGCCGTCTTTCCCACGGACCGTCGATGCAAATGTTTGTTGCACCTGCATATTTTTTAAAAAAATAAACTGATTTTTTGTCTTTTTTAGCTACGGGGTGTTACAAGTATGTGATAAATGACTTGTAAATTTTCTTTTGTGTTGCTGAACTGTTCTTCTATTTGATATTATTTTGTACATCTTTTGTCCAGACAGAATCAAAGGCTCTTACTATTGATGATTTATACCTTTTCCTTAAGGGGTTCTGTTGGCCGTCTTACCAAATATATATTTAAAATGCATCAAAAGTAAGACTCAAAAGATGCTAAAGATTGTTTAGATATCTTATCTTGACGTTTTATATGGTTGTTTTTATTGCTTTCTTTTCACATTATATTATCAAGAAACTGATTTTTGTAGTCTTTAATTGTGTTAAGAGGAAGGTTTTTTCTTGATTAGTATGTATACTTATGGATTTTATAGCTGAGTTAAACCATCCATATATAGTGAATTACATGGATGCTTGGGTCGAGAACGTATTATGTTATTCATTTTCTAGAGAAAGATTTGAACTAAAATTATTATCCTTTACTTGAGAAAAACAGTATATTCAGTTGCCTAAAGACCGGAGTGAATTTTTTTTTCCTTAAAAGGGAACATGATATGCTAGCCTTGCTAACAATTTAATACTTATTGAAAATCTTGGGCAGGTGGACATGTAATAGTGGTTATCCTAACATTTGAAGCATTTTTATACTTGTTGACATATGAAATTTACGTATCCTCCATAAGACACTCAAAACATATTTGTCGACTTAACAACCATATGATGCTTTTATATGAAGAATATATAGACATCTTTTCCTCGATTAGGAAATTGAAAGTGGTAAGTGCATGGGAATTTTTTATGGTGTAATATGAAGATAGTGACTTCTGTTTTTGTTATCAGGGCAATGAGCATAAGGATGTCTAGAGAAACTCTCTTCCTAGAAAAGGTAGTTTAGATACAACTTCCATCATAATGGGTTCTCATACTAGAGTTCTTTACTTAAAGTTTATTTCTTCGGTATCTTTTTCCTCTTTAGAAACTAAGTATAGGACTGACAGAGTAATTAGTGGCGGTAGAATATTTACACTGTAACCGTGTTCTACACAGAGACGTAAGGATTAAACACACTTATTTATTAATGAGATTTCCTTGTATGACCTCTTTTAATATGAAGTACTTCGATTTATTAATGATCTTTCCTTGTATGAAGTTAATAATGTGAATTGAGCTTAAACAAAGAAGTGGGGGTTCACATAGTGGACGACAACTTGTTTAGCATAGTAGTTGCTATTTTTTATTTAAGAAAGCATTAGTAAGCTCTATTCGTTCCCTCTTATGTTGCGCTGTCACAAAATTTTAATCCAGCAGACGCAACTCTAATTGGCTATGTCATCAGTCATAACTTCTTAAGAATCTTTCAATTTCAATTCATCTACGTTACAGTAAGTTTATCAAACATATATCCCAGAGATGAAAATGATCATGCAGTTAGAGTTGATGACATGACCAAGTTATTATATTTTCATGCGCCTAGCGTCTTGAGGAATTTGGCTTTAAGATATGAAATAAACGAAATATATGTAAGTTTATGGTTAAATTTCTATAGATTAGTGAGAGGAAGAAATGAATTGTTATATCTATGGGTTGTTCTATCGTGATATGAGATTGTGACGGACTTATAATGGAAGTGTTACATTCCAACAATCCATGCCAAAAGTTTCCTCGTCTATATTATCGCTAGATGATGGAACAATACAAGTGAGCACCGTTTGGTGAGTTAAGTCCTCATGTCTCGATTATTGTTGATGCTACTTACAAGTACTCCTGTTTCAAATTCCACTACCCATGATTTACCTCTAAACACTATACAATTGTCACTAAGATTATGTAAGTTGAATAAGGCAGACGATAAACGAAGGTAAAAGTAATTTAATATTGTTTAGCGGTGAAAATGGGCTAGTAAAACTGAAACTACTAAAATGTTGATGAAATACCTTGCTTATATTGGTAACCATAGAAGCACTGGAGGTCAAAATATGGGGAAGCAATTTCTAGATTTAATTGTATGATGTTGATGAGTCGAGCATGTTTAAACTCTTTTTCCCCTTTAACTTTCAAGGGTAGATAAGCCATTGGCAAAATTTTGTTTTGAGGCTTTAATACTGTATAACATACATTATTTTTACATACTGAAGATTTGTGGCACAAATGCTGCATTTGGTATGGTACTTTCTACATGCTGAAAATCTGAAGTACAAGACATGAGACCATTTTTTTGATAAAATATGTCAAGTAAATATGGTACTACAACTCTATTAGCTCTACAGATGAAGAAATAAATATGCTAATTTTGTAGCACATCTCTGATTTAAATCTTTTGATATGAATGAATCATGAGATACATTAAAAGACAAAGTTTAAGACAAAATGAAAGAAATGAAACTAATTGAAGTGAGAATCTTATTGTAATGAACAAATTTTTTGAG
The DNA here is from genome assembly GCA_027704765.1 of Solanum habrochaites. NCBI lineage: Eukaryota > Viridiplantae > Streptophyta > Magnoliopsida > Solanales > Solanaceae > Solanum > Solanum habrochaites. Next base: position 26,358,513 of record JAKWJA010002494.1, on the reverse strand, counting down.
AAAGGTAACCTAGTACTGTCATTATGTTAAATATTAAGATTTTAATTACTTTTAAAGATACCTATGACAAAATAATGGTATAGAGTAGAAGTCAGTGAAAGTTCTGAAAAAATGGCGTAGTAAAATCAACATATATTTTCTGAAGTGCATTCATAAGAGACAATTCTTGTTTCTGATTGATTCACTAGCATTTTGCTATGTTATAGACTTACAAAAATCTTGTGAAGGTGTCACCATGCTATATGATAGTATATTATTGTAATTTATTTCTCATTTACTTGAATATAATAATCTTGAAATAACTGATTTCATGTTTAATAAGTATAATTCATTAGGGATGAGAGAGCTTCAATCTTAAGGATCATCAGTCATTTTCTTCTATCTTCTTACTTGTTTTGTTATTCATTTAAACTTGATTCATATATAGTCAAATCCAGTACTTGAAGCATTTGGGAAGTCCAAAACAATAAGAAATAACAATTCAAGGTGAGATATTATTCCACTTATGCATCCAATTAAGAAGTGAGTCATTTAGTTGTTTTGGACAACGTTTTCTTCTGAATGCTTAAACTTGTGTAGTTAAAGTCACTTTGGTAAATTTATGGAGATTCAGTTTGATAAAAAATGAAGAATGTCGGGTGCATCTATTAGAACTTACCTCCTAGAAAGGTCTCGAGTTTGCCAGGTTTCAGATTTGTAACGCACCTATCATTGTTTCTACCATCTATGTGCAGCACCCAAGGAGGTAATTGGATTTCAATGCTTCTCTCTTTTTTTAAAATAATTTTTCAGCTCTTGCTATAAACTTATTTTAAAGTCTTGATGTCCCTCTTAATAGTTTCTCTAATCTTAATAGGAGCTTTAAAAGTATAATTTTGGAGATCCTAAAAATTTAACAATCTTAATCAATAGAGTTGATTTGAACTTGTAGTTTTCAGTAATGCTCAAGATTATCGGGCAAAAAGGAGGTCCATGGATGTTGTTGGCTTTAGTGAGAAAGAGTAGGTAATGATCTGTTTTCTTTAGTTTGTGCGTCAAATTTTATTTTTATTAAGAGTCTAAGAAGTCACTACTCACTTATTTTTCAAGAAGCAATTTTTAGAGTAGTGGTTTCTGTTCTTCATCTTTGTAATCTTCAGTTTACAGAGGGCAAAGAAAATGATTCATAAATGCTAAAGATGACAAGTCTAAGTTCTATCTTCACACTATTGCAGAGCTTTTGATGTATGTTCTTGGCTTGTAAACTTTTAATTATCTCTTAATTTTTTCTTTGTTGATGAGTGTTTGATATGATTCAATCGTTATATCAGGTGTGATCTTAAGGATTTGGAAGATGAACTATTAAAACGTGTAATGGTCACACTTGAAGAAGTAATAAACAGAAGTCTTTATCATGATTCTTCAACAGTCTGTAGAGATGGGATTTGTAGAACATTATATTCTCGCTTGTTTGACTGATATGATTCTATTGTCTCAACCAGCTTGTTTGACATGGTTTTGTTACTTATTATTTGACACTAATATTTTCAGTTTTCAACTGTTTATAGTTTGGTAGACAAAGTAAATAACTCAATTAGTTAAGATTCGAGCTAAAAATTTCTTATTGGTGTTATTAACGTTTATGGTTTTGAAAGTTTTAAAACTAATAGGTAGAATTCAAATCATTGCCAGACACGCAAAATATTATTGAATGTTGTTCTTTAACATTTGTCTCTTATGACTTTTTGTGTACCAGATTTTAACAATACTGCAATAATTCACAAATCAGAAGATGCATCAATACTTTAACCATATATTTGTAGTTGAAATTTAGAGATTTCATGTCCATATATTCTAAGACAAATCTGAACTAGAACATGTTCAAGATTCAGAAGGAGAAATAAACTAGATAAGAGATCGATAGAGCTATATATAATTTACTTATAATTCACTTTTGAATGTGAATGACAATGCCGCTGTTTGAACTTTATCATTAGATGATAGAAGTAGAATCAATTTGTAGTGAATGATAAATTTTTTTTGTATGATTATCATAAATTTTCTTTGAATACATTTGGTTTTGTGAAATTTATTGCTATTATAGATCTTTAAGTAATTGCTTTTTATATGTATGCACACACACACACACACACACACACACACACATATATACATAATTTTTATTTATATATGCTAATATTCTACACAAACATAGCAACACTTCGAAACTGTGGCTTATACCTCTTTGGCCACGCTTTTTAAGTGTTGTTGTAGGTGAGATATAAAAGGCAATACTGTTAAAGTGTAAAGATAATGACATAAAGGTCACACTTTTAAGTGTAGTATAATATGATATAGGTGTTTCTTATGAAGTACTCTAAAGCGTGGCCTTTATACAACTTTGGCCAAACTTTCTAAGTGTTGCTGATGTAGCAACACTTCAAAAGTGCTGTCTAATGTCAAATGTTATGCTTCTTTTAGGACACCCCTTAATAAGTGTTGCCTAAATTTATAAAGTTTGGCCTTTGATAAAAGGCCACACTTTTTTCTAGTTTAGGCTACACTTTGATGGAGTAGTCGTAGGCCTAACATGGTGTAGTGAAGGTTGGATTACTTGGTGAAGTTTAAGAAGACCTTACTTGATAGGTTCTTCCACTTTGAACTACGGTTGATGAAAATGCAAAAGTTCATCAACTTATGCTAACAGAGTATGAGTGTGAGGGAGTACAGTCTCAAGTTCACACAAATATCAAAATATGCTCCTACTATTATGGCGTATTCTAGAGCCAAGATAAAAAAATTTTATGGGGGTATCCGATCTTATGGTGAATGAATGTAGGTCGGCTATATTGATCCTGAGCATGGAAATCTCTCGTCCCATGGTTCATGTCAATCAGATTAAGAAGCAAAAGCTTAAACAATTTTGTAGAGAGTTTAAGAGGACAAGGGCGCAAGATGAAAATTCTTCTATGTCAAGATTTTAGGTGCAAGATAAGCCAAGGTTCAAGAAAATGTTCCCCAACAAAAGTTTTTTTACCATCCCAAGGGTCAACAAAGGTAAAGGGTCTACACCCAAGCCTAAGGAGGATAAAGGTAGTGGTCCTTATGTTGAGATGTTTACTTGTGCTAATTTTTGAAGAAAACATGAAGACAAGTGTCTTGTCGGTACGGGAAATTGTTATGGTTGTAGCATGATTGGTTGCATGAAAAGAGATTCCCCAATGATGAAGGCGCAAGGGAGATAAAATTATTAAGAACAAACATGTACTTAAACCCCGATGCTTCTAAGAAGAATCACTTCTATGCCCTTTGTTCTAGAGGTGAGAAAGAGGAGTCTTTGACGTGGTCACCAGTGTGTTACAAGTATTCTCTATAAATTTTTATGCTTTAGTTGATACCGGTCCTACATTGTCATTTGTAACTCCTCTAGTATCTAGAAAGTTTGATTTTCTACCTCATATTTTAAATGAAACATTATTGGTTATAACCAAAGTGGGTGACGCCGTTCTAGCTAAAAGAGTCTTTAGGAGATTTAATTTGCCCAATAGATTTTCTTGGGTGGATTTGGTAGAACTTGATGTGGTCTATTTTGATATTATTTTGGGAATGTATTGGTTTCATATTTGTTTTGCTTCTATATATTGTCGAAAAAATAGTTCTTGAGTTCAACTTTAAAAATAAACCCATCTTAGAGTTTGTTGGGGGGGATAATTCAATTCTAGTGGTCAAATTATTTTATGTTTAAAATCGTGCAAAAGGGTATCTTCACCATATTATAAGAGTCGAAGACCTTGAGTTCGATATTCCTCCCATTGATTCGGTTCCTGTTGTAAGGATATTTATAGATGTCTTTTTGGATGACTTGCCCAGAATTCCTCCCAAATGGGAAATTGATTTTGGTATTGACCTATTACCGGATACGTATCCCATTTCAATCCTTCATTACTGGATGGCTCTGGCTGAATGGAAAGAATTAAACATCCAACTCAAAGACTTGTTAGATAAGCAATTCATTCAACCTAGTATTTCACCAGGGGGAGATCCGATATTGTTTTTTAAGAAGAAGGATTGATCCTTTAGGATGTGAATTGATTATCGCAAACTGAATAAAGTCACTAGTAAGAACAAGTATCCTCTTCCTCGAATTGACAACTTATATAATTAACTCTAAGGGGTAAACTACTTTTCTAAGATTGACTTGAGATTGGGATATCACAAACATAGGGTGAGAGGTGAGAATTATCCTAAATAGGCATTTCAAACTAGATATGGGCACTATGAGTTCTTAGTAATGTCGTTTGGTGTAATGAAAGCCTCGGCGGACTTTATGGACCTAATTAATAGGTTGTTCCAAAATTACCTAGATTCCTTTGTGGGTGTTTTCACTGATGATATCTAGTTGTATTTGAAGAATGAGGGTGATCATATGAATCATTTGTGAGTATTTTTGCAAGATCATTAGAAGCACCAACTATTTGCCAAGTACAAGAAGTTGAGATCGGTGGCGTTTCTTGGTCAGATCATCTCTACTAAATGTATTGAGGTTGATCCAAGTATATCCGAGGCGATTAAGAACTAGCCTAGACCATTGACTCCAGATTACATAAGAAGTTTCTTGTGTTTAGTCGGGTAGTATAGGAGGTGTTATAGATGGCTTTTCCGCCATTGCTTCTCCTTTGACTACCTAGTCCCAAAAGCGTGTGAAATTTGAGTGGTTAGAGGCATGCGAAAGAAGCCGTAATGGTATCCTTCTCATGATGAATGATGGGATTGAAGTTGATTTGCTGGAACGATATACTATCATCCTTAGGGAAGTCATGATGAGATATCTATGTAGCCATAGTAAGGTAGCCCTAGTGGATCCCTTCGGTAGGGTAAATTTGATTGGGTTATGATGTAGATATGGAACCCCTTTGTATGAACCTTTAATGTCAATTACTCTATGAGAACGAAGTATAGAACAAAGAGATTATGTTACGGGTAGTATATCTACTTTACAAGGAGACTTGAGTACAATGTAGCTCTACTTGGGAATGAGACTAAAGTTAATAAATGCCCTTCATATTCCTTAACCATGTGACTACATAGGATGTATCCTAATTCTACCCTTAGCAAGTATAACACCCTCATCAGAGTAGGTTAGAACTTCGGATTCCATGTTAAGATATCGTGGTCCATGTCGGTTATTCACTATTCTCATCATATGAAATACCTACTAGTAGTAGAAAAGTTCTATGAAGTTTAGGTGGTTGTATGGGATGCTATTTAGACATTCTTTGAAGATGTTAGTGAGAGTCCCTAGGTCTTGTCTAAGACCATTACTTGAATGTCCTTATGTGATTAATGTATCTTAAATGAACTAATGAATGTCATGACGTAAATTAAGAAAGAATGTTAAGTGAATAAGTAATTAACTAGAATAGTTAATGGTTGTTTAGTTAAGGTGTGAAGGTGGCCATAGGAATGGTCAGTTTGTATCTTACCTAGATAAGTCTTAAGAATGACTCTCGTTAGGGAATATGGTTGATTATGTAGACAAGATCTAAGACTTAGTTAGTCTTATGGATTATTTAGGTAATCTTCAAAAGGTAAATCATGGATGTTATCTTCTTGATTTACTTAAGTAAGTCTTTTAATAGCATTTTAAAGTAGAATGTCATATAATCTATATGTTGTTTCTATTTATTGAGAATGATTCTACCTTAGGTAGTCTATTAGGATCTCTTAACTGTGTGTATAAGGGATTGTTGGGTGGTTACTTCACAACTCACGCAAGTGAACTTTAGAATCACCTTTGGTAAAGTACTTGGCCTGTCCAAGATGATCACATAAGTATGCAATCAGCGGGATCGGGTATTTATTCCTGATTGTGATCTTATTGAGTGCCCTGTATTCAATGCACAAGCTCATCGACCCGTCTTTCTTTTTCTGGAAAAGTACTGGTGCGCAATAAGGTGCCTTGGATGGACGGATGTGACTGGCTTCGAGGAGCTCCTTTAACTACTTCCTTAGCTCCTCTAACTCGGGTGGAGCCATGCGGTAAGGTGCATGCGCAGGTGGCTTGGCTCCAGCCTCCAACTCTATCGTGTGGTCTACCTTACGCCTTAGAGGTAACGATTTTGGCAGCTCCTCTGGCATCACGTCTTTGTTCTCCTCAAGGACAGTTTCTATGATCAGTGGCAATGACTCCGTAGCACTATGGTCTTCTCTTGAACTTGCGATGGTGGCTAAGAATGTCGATGCTCCTTTCTTTAGACCCTTCATAGTCTGCATGGCCAATAAGTGGGCATATCTATCTTTCTTTGGTACCTTAACAAGAGGCACCAACCACCATGAGTTGTTGAAGGTAGGGATCAATCATAGTGAGGCAACGCTGAAAGAATTCTTGCCCAATAATGATATCGAATATGTCCAAAGGAGCGACGGTAAAGTTCGTTTTACCTTGCCATTTCCCCAACGTGATGCTTACTCCATGAGCGATTCTTCATACGGGAGTCGGTGGGGGCATTGACCGTCTTGATGCGGTTGTTGCTAGGCACAACGTTCAGACCCAACTTCTCCGCCATCGTCTTGGTCATGATATTTGCCTCGGCCTCGGAATCTATCATGGCACAAACTTGTCGCCCAACGGGCTGTAGCAGGTATGAAGGTAGCATATTTAGAAAATCTGTCTACCACGACCATAATCTTTCCAAATCCGTTTGAATTCGCCAAAGAAGTGATGAAGTCCATAGTTATACTCTCTCATGGACGATCTGCTATGGGTAGTGGCTACAACAGCCCTTCTGGTTGCCTTTGCTCTACCTTGTCTTGTTGGCACACAAGACAAGTCTACACCTCACGCTCAATATCGTCCCGCATACGTGGCAAGAAGTAAAAATCTTCAATCAATGCCCTTGTTCTTCGCTGCCCTTGATGCCCAGCCCACGGTGTATCGTGGCTTTCTTTTATAATACGCCGTCTGATAGATCCGAACTTGGGTACATAAATTCTTCGTCCGGCGGTAAGTAATAATCCATCTTCTACCCAAAAACCACTGGTTTGGTCTTGGGAAGCCAGCTCCATTATCTTCTTGGCTTCCGGATCGTGCTGCATACCATCTTTGATTAAACCTTTGAATTCATAACGAGCTTAGGAAATTGTCACTACATCAGCCTTCCTGCTCAATGCATCAGCCACTACATTGCCCCTTCCTGGTTTGTATTCCAAGATGTACTCATATTCTTCCAGGAAATCTTGCCATCTAGCATTCTTTGGTGTGATCTTCTTTTGAGACTGAAAATAGCTAGTGGCAACATTGTCGGTTTTCATCACGAATTTGGAGCCTAGCAGATAATGTCTCCATGTGCGTAGACAATGTACGATGGTCGTCATCTACTTTTCTTGCACAGTGTACCGTCGTTTAGCTTCATTTAACTTTCGGCTTTCAAATGCTATTGGGTGTCTTTCCTGCTTCAAGACTTCCCCAATGGCAAAATCAGAGGCATCTGTATGAACCGCGAAGGTCTTTGTGAAATCGGGCAGCATCAAGACTGGTTCTTCTATAACCGCAGTCTTAAGACTTTCGAATGCGCCCTGGCACTACTCGCTCCACACCCATGGCTTATTATTCTTCAATAGCTCGGTTAGTGGGGCAGCTTTAGCGGAGTACCCACTAATGAACCTACGATAATAGTTCGCAAGTCCTAGAAATGAACGCAGCTCGGTCACCTTCTTAGGAGCTTCCCATTCTTGGATCGCCTTAACTTTTGCCTCGTCCATCCGAAGTTCACCTTGGCTTATGACATGGCCTAAGAAATGTACCTTGGGTTGGGCAAAATTGCACTTCTCCCGCTTGACGTAGAGTTCGTTCTCGGGCATGATTTTAAAGACTTTCTTCAAGTACACCACATGTTCTTCAAAGGTGTCACTGTAGATGACTATGTCATCTAAGTATACCACCACGAACTGGTCCAAGTAGGAATGTAGGATTTCGTTCATTAGCATGTAAAAGGTGGCGGGTGCGTTGGTTAAGCCGAAGGTCATCAGCAACCACTAATATGCTCCGTATCTAGTCACGGAAGTTGTCTTTGGCTCATCCCCCTCTGCGATGTGCAGTTGATAGTAGCCTTTCCGGAGATCCATCTTGGAACAGTACTGTCGCGCCATAAGATGCCTTGGATGGACGGATGTGACCGGCTTCGAGGAGCTCCTTTAACTACTTCCTTAGCTCCTCTAACTCGGGTGGAGCCATGCGGTAAGGTGCATGCGTAGGTGGCTTGGCTCCAGCCTCAAACTCTATCGTTTGGTCTACCTCACGCCTTGGAGGTAATGATTTTGGCAACTACTCTGGCATCACGTCTTTGTTCTCCTCAAAGACAGTTTCTATGATCGGTGGCAATGACTCCGTAGCACTATGGTCTTCTCCCGAACTTGCAATTGTGGCTAAGAATGTCGGTGCTACTTTCTTTAGGCCCTTCACAATATGCATGGCTGGTAAGTGGGCATGTTCATCTTTCTTTGGTACCTTAACAAGAGGCACCAACCACCATGAGTTGTTGAAGGTAGGGATCAATCATAGTGTGGCAACGCTGAAAGAATTCTTGCCCAATAATGATATCAAATACGTCCAAAGGAACGACGTTAAAGTTCGTTTTACCTTGCCATTTCCCCAACGTGATGCTTACTCCATGAGCAATCCTTCATACGGGAGTCGGTGGGGGCATTGACCGTCTTGATGTGGTTGTTGCTAGGCACAATGTTCAGACCCAACTTCTCCGCCATTGTCTTGGTAATTATATTTGCCTCGGCCCCGGAATCTATCATGGCACGAACTTGTCGCCCATTGCTGGATACGTCTACATATTGTATACTGAAGTCTCCTGGCTTGTCGGTCTGTTTGGCTATGGCACCGCACAGTCAAACCATGCCTAGCTGCGTCGGGCCTGCCTCTTTCCCCTGCTCTTGGGAATCCTTTTCCTTCCGCTCACGTAGGATGGCAATAAGGCTCTTCATCTCGGGCACCTGGCATAGCCGTGTGGTCCGCCGCATATATAACACCCATCTCCTTTGCTAGACTGCGTCTACTTCTCCGTATACTTTTCACGATCAAACCATTTGTTGTCTGGTTTGGGGGTGTCACGCTGTTTGGAGTGTGCCTGCTGTTCCCTACTTCGGCCATGGTTTCCCCAACTTTTCGCATGACTGCCCCTTATCTCCCTGCCGTTTGCCTTGTCATGACGATCATGTTTAAAATCTGTCAAGGTTTCGGCTTGAGAGATGGCTTCGTGTATGGTCTTTACTTGGCGCCGCTCCAACTCTGTCTTGGCCCAATTCTGCAGTCCGTCCATTAAGTTTAATAGCATGTCTTCATCCGTAAGGTTGGGAATTCGGAGTGCTAGAGTTGTGAACTCTTTCACATATGCCCGAATACTTCCCGTCTGTTTCAACTCCCGGAATTTGCATTTCACCTCATAAACTGTATTATTTGTGAAGAAAGCCTTCTTAAATTCTTCACGAAATTGTTCCCATGTGTCGATGGTACATGTGCCTTTACTAATCTCTGCTTCCTTGCGCTTCCACCACAATATTGCTATATCGGCGAGATATGACACGATAGTGAGGATCTTTTTCCTATCACTCCTCACCTGATTACACTTGAAATAATTTTCCAACTGCCATAGGAAAATTTCAACCTCTAGGGCGTCGCGGGCGCTTTTGAATATCAGTGGCTTGGGAGCCTCGACTCTGGCCTCCCTTTCCCTGTCAAATGATGTTGATCCACCAACCTCCCTATCTACCTAGAGAGTTTTCACTTCGATCTTCAGCACCTCAATCGTCTCAAGGGCTTCCAAGAAACTGAACTCTAAGGAAGTAATGGCCTCCTTCATCTCAAATTCGGCCCGCTGGCGTACCTCCAACTCCTTTCGGATGTTGTCTATCTCCTCAAGGGCGCTTCAAAGTTTTTGAATTTGTTGTCCGTCCTGTTCAAGCTCTGGCCTAAAATCTAAACGGCCTTCCTTGCCGTTTCTACCCTTGCAATCCACTCTTCTCCGGCAGTAACGTATACGGCATCCTCGCCGGTCTTTTCGTCACTTCCATCAACAATTGTGGGTGGGTGATATGTTTGCACCTCACTTGGTGTGGGTTCGGGAAGAATCCCTTCATTTCCCTTCTGCTGCTTCTTCCCTTTCTTGTTCTTCTTTCCTCCATCCGTGCGGAAGTTGGTGGTTGTACTAGCCCGATAATGTCTCCTTCATTCGCCATTCTCTTACGATTAACCTGCTCTGATACCACTTGTCACGGACCTACTGATTCTGATAAGACTCCATGCGGCACTTGACGGTTTACTCACGATTCTTTCCCAATCTCGTAAACTCAAGTAAGCCTTTTACTACTTGGAACGCTAAGAGAATTAAGATGAAAGACAAAGACAGAATTTTGGAAGAGGGGACTTGTATTGATTGTTGGATTATTGGATGATTTACAAATACAATGATACTACTATTTATACTACTCCCTAAGCCTAAGAGTAAATAAATGCTGCTATACAAGTCCCTAAGTACATGCACTTCATACATGTTCTATATTCCTAGAATATGTCCCTAGCTCTTCCAAAAAGGCTCCTAGAATTCTCTAGTCTGCCTGAAGAATCTAGAATGCTCTAGAGTCTCCTACAAGCCTCTCCAAGGCTCTAGGGTCGCCTGGGTCGCTTGCCTCATCCGGATGTTGCAAGATGGCTGGAAAATGTGGCAGGACGTCACAATATCCCCCACTTAATGATGCGACGACTGCGATGCATCGCTTCAAGAACGCCTCGACTTTGTCCTTGAATTTCCACAAGTCTTTGTACTTCTCCCATGTGGCTTCTTCAGGAGTCTGTCCCTTCCAATGTACGAGAAACATAGTGGTGGCTTATTGTCCTCGTTTCCGTTTGTCTTGGTAATCTATGATGGCTTCAATATCTCGATCGTGCGAGGCAGTGATAGTAATAAGGGCGCGTTGCGATTTGTTCCAGTTGGGATCGTCCTTATCTTCATGATACGACTTAAAGGATGCTTGCATGAAAGACCGGGTGGATCTTCAAATGTGGAGGTAACTCCAACTTGTATGAAATCTTTCCCACCTTGGCAACAATCTTGAATGGATCCTCGTATTTACGCACTAAGTTGTGATGGACGCATCTTAGTGCCTTAAACTGCCTTGGATTGAACTTTACTAAAACCATGTCGTCTTCTTTGTAGTCCGTGGAACGACGCTTGCGGTCGGCAAATTTTTTCATCCTCTTTACAGCCTTATCCAAATAAGACTTGGCTATGTCAAGTTGTTCTTCCCATCCCTTGGAAAGATGGTAAGCACCCAATCTCTTTCCCTCAAATAAAGTTGGCAGTGAATGTGGAGTTTGGGTTGATGACCCGTTGCCAACTCTAATGGTGTGCGACCTGTCGATTCACTCCTCTGCAAATTATAAGAAAATTGTGCCATGTGTAGGATCTTAGCCCCATCTTTCTGGTGCACACTGACATAGTGCCTAAGATAGCACTCTAACAAGGAATTGACGCGTTCAGTCAGGCCATCAGTTTGCGGGTGAAAACTTGTGGAAAAGTGAAGTCTTGAGCCAAGAATTTCGAAGAGTTCATTCCAAAAGTTGCCATTGAAACGAGGATCCCTATCGCTGATTATGTACCTCGGCAACCCCCAATATTTCACTACATTTTTGAATAATAACTGAGCGGCTTCCTTGGCGGTGCAACCGTCTATAGCAGGCATGAAGGTAGCATATTTAGAAAATCTTTCTACCCCGACCATAATCGTGCCAAACCCGTTTGACTTCGGCAAAGAAGTGATGAAGTCCATAGTTATACTCTCAATGGATGATCTGCTATGGGTAGTGTCTCTAACAGCCCTCCAGGTTGCCTTTGCTCTACCTTGTCTTGTTGGCACACAAGACAAGTCTGCACATAACGCTCAATATCATCTCGCATACGTGGCCAGAAGTAAAAATCTTCAATCAATGCTCTAGTTCTTTGTTGCCCTGGATTCCCAGCCCACGGTGTATCGTGGCTTTATTTTATAATACGCTGTCTGATAGATACGATCTTGGGTACATAAATTCTCCGTCCGGTGGTAAGCAAGAATCCATCTTCTACCCAAAAACGCCTTGTTTGGCCTTGGGCACCCAGCTTCATTATCTTCTTGGCTTCCAGATCGTGCTGCCTACCATCTTTGATTGCATCTTTGAATTCACAACGAGCTGAGGAGATTGTCGCTAGATCAACCTTCCTACTCAATGCATTAGCCACTACATTAACCCCTTCCTGGTTTGTATTCCAAGATGTAGTCAAATTCTGCCAGGAAATCTTGCCATCTAGCCTGCTTTGGTGTGATCTTCTTCTGAGACTGAAAATAGCTAGTGGAAACATTGTCGATTTTCACCATGAATTTGGATCCTAGCAGATAATGTCTCCATGTGCGTAGACAATGTACGATGGCCTTCATCTCCTTTTCTTGCACAGTGTACTGTCGTTCAACTTCATTTAACTTTCGGCTTTCAAATGCTATTGGGTGTCTTTCCTGCATCAAGACTCCCCCAACGGATAAAATCAGAGGCATCTGTATGAACCTTGAAGGTCTTTGTGAAATCGGGCAGCATCAAGACTGGTTCTTCTATAACCGCAGTCTTAAGACCTTCGAATGATCCCTGGCACTCCTCGCTCCATACCCATGGCTTATTCTTCTTCAATAGCTCGGTCAGTGGGGCAGCTTTAGCGGAGTACCCACTAATGAACCTGTGATATTAGTTCGCAAGTCCAAGAAATGAACGCAGCTCGGTCACCTTCGAAGGCGCTTCCCATTCTTGGATCACCTTAACTTTGCCTCATACATCCGAAGTTCACCTTGGCTTATGACATTGCCTAAGAAATGTACCTTGGGTTGGGCAAACTCGCACTTCTCCCGCTTGACGTAGAGTTGGTTCTCGCGCAAGATTTTAAAGACTTTCTTCAAGTGCACCACATGTTCTTCAAAGGTGTCACTGAAGATGACTATGTCATCTAAGTATACCACCACGAACTGGTCCAAGTAAGGATGTAGGATTTCGTTCATTAGCGTGCAAAAGGTGGATGGTGCGTTGGTTAAGCCGAAGGGCATCACAAACCACTCATATGCTCCGTATCTAGTCACGCAAGTTGTCTTTGGCTGATCCCCCTCTGCGATGCGCACTTGATAGTAGCCTTTCCAGAGATCAATCTTGGTAAAGTACTTAGCCTGTCCAAGACAATCAAATAAGTCTGCAATCAGCGGTATCAGGTATTTATTCCTAATTGTGACCTTATTGAATGCCTTGTAGTCAATACACAAGCACATCGACCCGTCTTTCTTTTTCTGGAACAGTAATGGCGCGCCATAAGGTGCCTTGGATGGATGGATGTGACCGGCTTTGAGGAGCTCCTTTAACTGCTTCCTTAGCTCCTCTAACTAAGGTGGAGCCATGTGGTAAGGTGCATGCGCAGGTGGCTTGGCTCCAGCCTCCAACTCTATCGTGTGGTCTACCTCACGCCTTGGAGGTAACGATTTTGGCAGCTCCTCTGGCATCACGTCTTTGTTCTCCTCAAGGACAGTTTCTATGATCGGTGGCAATGACTCCGTAGCACTATGGTCTTCTCTTAAACTTGCAATGGTGGCTAAGAATGTCGGTGGTCCTTTCTTTAGGCCCTTCACAATATTCATGGCCGATAAGTGGGCATGTCCATCTTTCTTTGTTACCTTAACAAGAGGCACCATGCATGATCCTTCCCGTTCCACCACCATGAGTTGTTGAAGGTAGGGATCAATCATAGTGTGGCAACACTGAAAGAATTCTTGCCCAAGAATGATATCGAATATGTCCAAAGGAGCGATGGTAAAGTTCGTTTTACCTTGCCATTTCCCCAACGTGATGCTTACACAATGAGCGATTCAACATACGAGAGTCGGTGGGGCATTGACCATCTTGATGCGGTTGTTGCTAGGCACAACGTTCAGACCCAACTTCTCTGCCATCGTCTCGATCATGATATTTGCCTCAGCCCCGGAATCTATCATGGAACGAGCTTGTCGCCTATTGATGGATATGTCAACATATTGCGTGCTGAAGTCTCCTGGCTTGTCTGTCTGTTTTGTTATGACACCGCACAGTCAAACCATGCCTAGTTGCGTCGTGCCTGCCTCTTTCTACTGCTCTTGGGCATCCTTTTCCTTCTGCTCACATAGGATGGCACCAAGGATCTTCATCTCGGTGCACCTAGCATAGTCGTGTTGTCCGCCGCATATATAGCACCCATCTCTTTTGTTGGACTGCGTCCGCTTCTCCGTATACTTTTGACGATCAAACCGTTTGCCGTCCGGTTTGGGGGTGTCACGCTTTGGGAGTGTGCCTGCTGTTCCCTACTTCGGCCATGGTCTCCCCCACTTTTTGCATGACCGCCCCTTATCTCCCTTCCCTTTGCCTTGTCATGACGATCATGTTTAAAATCTGTCAAGCTTTCGGCTTGAGAGATGGCTTCGTCTATGGTTTTGACATGGCGCCGCTCCAACTCTGTCTTGGCCCAATTCTGCAGTCCGTCCATGAAGTTGAACAGCATGTCTTCATCCGTAAGGTTAGGAATTTGGAGTGTTAGAGTTGTGAACTCATTCACATATGCCCGAATACTTCCCGTCTGTTTCAGCTCCCGGAATTTGCGTTTCACCCAATAAATTGCATTATTGGGGGAGAAGGCCTTCTTAAATTCATCACAAAATTGTTCCCATGTATCGATGGTACATCTTCCTTTACTAATCTCGGCTTCCTTGCGCTTCCACCATAATATCGACATATCGGTGAGATACGACACGGTAGTGAGGATCTTGTTCCCATCACTCCTCACCCAATTACACTTGAAATAATTTTCCAAGTTCCATAGGAAACTTTCCACCTCTAGGGAGTCGCGGGCGCCTTTGAATATTAGAGGCTTGGGAGCCTCGACTCTTTCCTCCCTTTCCCGGTCAAATGATGTTGATCCACCAACCTCCCTATCTTCCTGGAGAGTTTTCACTTCGTTCTTCAGCACCTCAATAGTCTCTAGGGCTTCCAAGAACCTGAACTCTAAGGAAGTAATGGCCTCCATCTCAAATTCGGCCTGCTGGCGTACATCCAACTCCTTTCGGATGTTGTCAATCTCCTCAAGGGTGAAGTCTTCAAGGGTTTTGAATTTGCTGTCCGTCCCGTTCAAGAGCCAGCCTAAGATCTCAACGGTTTGCCTTGCCGTTTCTACCCTTGCAATCCACTCTTCTCCGGCCGTAACTTCTACGGCATCCTCGCCGGTCTCTTCGTCACTTCCATAGACAATTGTGGGTGGGTGAGATGTTTGCACCTCGCTTGGTGTGGGTCCTGGCAGAATCACTTCATTTCCCTTCTGCTGCTTCTTCCCTTTCTTGTTCTTCTTTCCTCAATCCATGCGGACATTGGTGGTGGTGCTAGCGCCGATAACGTCTAATTCATTCGCCATTCTCTTACGATTTACCTCCTCTGATACCACTTGTCACGGACCTACTGATTGTGACAAGACTCCGTGCGACACTTGACGGTTTACTCAAGATTCTTTCTCGATCTCGTAAACTCAAGTAAGACTTTTACTACTTGGAACGCTAAGAGAATTAAGAAGAAAGACAAAGACAGAATTTTGGAAAAGGGGACTTGTATTGATTGTTGGATTATTGGATGATTTAAAAATACAATGATCCTACTATTTATGCTACTCCCTAAGCCTAAGAGTAAATAAATGCTGCTATACAAGTTTCTAAGTACATGCACTTCATACATGTTCGATATTCCTAGAATATGTCCCTAGCTCTTCCAAAAAGGCTCCTAGAATTCTCTAGTCTGCCTGAAGAATCTAGAATGCTCTAGAGTCTTCTACAAGCCTCTCCAAGGCTCTAGGGTCGCCTGGGTCGCCTGCCTCATCCAGATGCTGCAAGATGGCTGGAAAATGTGGCAGGACATCACAATGTGCTAAGTGTATTGTAAGTGTTTGTATCATCATTATAGGTTGTCTTAAGGGTCATTTAGGTGTGCCTAAAGAGGTTGTATGGGTGGTCACTCTTTTCTTTACTCAAGTAAGTCTTAGGATAACTTGTAGTGAGAGGATTGCATGTTAGGAAGAGTTCCTTCTGAAGTTGAGAAACTTCACTATAACATTAAGAAATAGTCAATGTAAAGTGACATGTATAAGGTTATTTAAAATGTGAATAATTGCATGTGTGTTTTATTATGTATTTTAAGGTGTTAAATGTTTTTATTATGATTATATTATGTTATTTAAGTTAAAAGTTGCATATTTGTAATAAATGTCCGTTTTCATGATTTTATGCATTATGTCATACTTAGAACATGTGTTTGTACTAATTCCATGATTTTACAAAATATCAAAAGTGATTCATAGGTCAGGGTTCTTTCAGACACTTAACCTTGGATTAGATGGTTGTTCAAACAAGTGGAAGTTTGTCCTCATTTGACTCGAGGGTATAGATGTCTTTTATTTCCTTTATCGAAGTATTGTAATAGATTTACTTGTACTTACTTCTATTGTGTGGGCCGTGTCCCAAAATATTCTTGTGTCTAAGATTTGATGAAATCAGACTTATTATTTCGTATGATTTTCATATTGAAGAAATTTTAATGACTTATAGAATGTTTGTGAAAAGTTTTAATTTCGCACTACTTATCATATGTTTATATGCGATGAACGATATGGAAGATTTAGTTAAAGACCTCCTAGAGGTCAAGTACGTCAGTTGCACTCTGAGAGTGACATAACTTCTAGTGTGTAGTCTAGGGATGTGACAATACATCTACCTAAACAAGAAACAGATTCATTATCATCTTTTCTCATGTAGAATATCATTAAAGTAGCATATAGGATCGACTTAAGCATAATACATGCCACCCTACCCTCTTCTATAAAATTATCAACATGACTCATCATAATGTTCATATAGTCAACCAAGAAGATTCAGACTTCAACATCAAGTATACATATTTAAGGCATCACTAAAACCTATCATCACCATAATAATTACTTAGAAGAACACATACTTTGACTTCACATATACACATAAGTAATCAATACCTTAAAAAATACTCATATGAAATTGAAGTTTTAATATGATAATATCATAATTCATAAAGTAATGCTCAGTGGTGATACACCGTGGTTTTACGGTATTTTTACTTCTTTTTCCTTAAGTTTAGTGTGTGTCCAAAAGCCTTTTTGTATTGACTTTTATGTAAGTTTCTCTTTATTTGCAGGAAATATGTCTAAAGATGAACGCGGATGCTTTTGCGTAAGAAATGCAGAAAAGTTACCACCTACGAAGCTTGTGACGGTCCGTCGAGCTTGTGACGGTCTGTAAGTGACATCGTAGTGAAGCTGCTGAAGAAAGATGGGGAAGTCTGACCTAAGTCTGGGATTACGAAGTTCATGATGGACCTTCATATCCACGACGATCCGTCCTGCTTGTTCGTCGCAATGATCAGAGAGTAGTCCTATTACCTAATTTCCATGAATTTTAAGTGTTATGGAATGGAGACCCTCAACGCACCGTCGTGCTTGAAACGGTCTGTCATACCTGTCTTACATATATTGATAATTCTTTCATTTAGAAGTCTTTTTAATGTGTGGCCAATGTTAGAACTCGCCTTAATGCTACTTGCCGGACCAAGGAAGTCGATAATAGGAGAAGTATTAACAACATAGATTTAGTGTATACTATCTAATAGGCTAGTATTGATTGGTCGGAGGTAATAACTTAGTCACATATCAAATACAATGCTTAATAAGGAATCCCATACGCTACTAATAAATGAATATTGATGGAGAATTTCCATATTTTTCAGCCCTTGAACCCACCCCTAGTTTTGTATACAATGGAGTTCTTCTACTAGAGAGAGAAAGAATAGAGAACGAAGAGAGTTTTGGGTTAGGAAATTATAAGAGCTTAGGTTAGTCTAATTATCTTAGGGGATTTATATAGGTCATTATATAACTTAAGTAGACCTCACACAAATCCTAATTAACCTCCAAAAAAATTTAACTAATTAATTGACTTAAATGATAACGTGCAGCAAAATAGACCTATCACAGATGACACCATGATCAAAGAATTGTATGTCAATCAATGACCAATTTATCCTTCTGTGTTGCACATCCGTCTATGAGTTCAGAGACTGTGAAAAAGATGCCTTCCAAGATTTTTTCTAAGTGACCATTTATGAAAGCATCGATGCCTCATCGATTCACCAATGGCCCATTGGTGGCATTTGTTGATGATACTGTCTGTTGACAGATTTTGGTCAGTTTTGAAAGGGTCCTTCTCAAGGGACTTTGGTTTGTATTTCGCGAGTATTTCCAGGACGTTTCAACCATTAATTAACTGAAATATGTTTTATAAACCATTCCACCAATTTTCATCTTTTCCGACTCCTAAAAGGTAGTCAAATAAGCTAAGGCACGGTAGTACCTCATTGAACTAGTTTTAGGACGTCATGGATGTTTTTTGGTGTTTTGGTTTTTTTACTTCCTAAATGACTTATATTCATTAAAATAGAAGTTAATACAGTGTCATACCATTTTGAAACTTATGTTAGGCTCTAGAGCACGTCTTAGATTTTAGAAGTGTTACATATGACTTTTGGTAAGAGCCTTTGTGTAATTAGTTGGTTGAATTGTCTATGGATTGGAATTGTAAGATTGGAATGGTGGTATGTTGATCTAACCATTTCAAAAAAATTTAGTATAGGTCTTGAATTATGATTATCATTGTTATGATCCACTTATGATGACCGGCTTATGGGTTTACTTGTGAATAATATGGCCTCGTTGACATTACTTTAAGAATTGTGAAATAATGTGGACTCCTCGGAAATAGTTTATGAATTGTGAAACATGCAAAGACAATATTCTAGAATTGTTATTTTAGTTAGATTTTACCTCATTATTCACCCATGGTTCACACCACCCTAGTTATGGAGTTTAGTTACCCATAGTAATAATCACAATATTCATATATGTAATATAAGAATTTATGCAGTTACTTCAATGAAAATAAATAAAATACAGATTTTAACTTGATTAATCAACAAACACACCAACTATCAATTCCAGAAAAAGTGTATCAATTACTGAAATTAATCTAGGACTCAAGATTCTCCAAAAGAAAAACAATCACAAAGTGTAATAACAAAGAGTCTAACCACAAAAATGAGGTTTTTCCAACTATTTATAAAAAACAAAAACATAATAAAAGAAGGACGATAATGAACCTCAATGACGTCCAGAAACTAGTTCAATGAGGTACTGGTGTTCCTTAGCTAATTCGACAAGCTTTTAAGAGTCGAAAAATGATTAAAATTTGTGGAAGGGTGTCTAACACGCATTAGAGTTAATTCATAGTCGAAATATCCACGCACGATTTCCTAAGGACAACCAAGGGCCCTCGAAGAGGACTCTTCCAAAAGTGACAAAAAGTTGTCAAGGGACAGTGTCAGCACCGAATGCCACCAACGGGCTATTGATGAATTGAAGAGTTGTCGATGCCTTAGTCGATGGTCACTAATCAATAATAGTGTAAGGACTCTTTATCATTTTCTCTGAAATCATTGACGGATGTGCAACACGGAAGGGAACAGTGGTCATCGCTGGACACACGATCCGTCGATCATTGTGTCATTTGTGATAGGTCTATTTTGCTGCATGTTTTCATTTAGGTCAATTAATTTAGTTGGCTTAGTCACAAGGTTAATTAGGGGTTAGGGTAGGTCTCATTAAGTGAGTTTACCATCTATATAATACCCCTAAGCTAATTATACTAATCTAAGTTCTTATATTTCAAAAAGCCAAAACTCTCTTCCTTCTCTATTCTTTCTCTCTCTAGTTGAAGAACTCCATTAAAATCCAAGATAGGGATGGGTTCAAGTGCTGCAAAGGGTATAATTTCTCCATAAATCTTCATCAATTAGTAAGGTATGGGATTCCTTTAACCATTGATACCTCTGTCCTCAAAGGGTTCCATCAAATTGATTTCAAAAGTTGAGTTTTCAAGTGGGTCTTTTCCAATTTTTAAATTGATCTTCTGAATTGTTCTGTTTATAATATTTTTGGATATAACGAATATATTGACATGTATTTTAACTCAATTATGTAATATATTTTTAGGTTGGTCTAGTTTGTAAAATGTGACCTATTCCTGTTATCCTAGGTTATGATCTTGATATGAATTGGGAAATATTCGTTCAGTTTAAGTTTTTATTGGTTTAATTACCACTAGATGATGTTATTCTATGAATTATGAATACCTTAAGATGTATTTGAGTCCTATCATGCAAGTTCCTGAGTAACTTGTCTAGGTTATGAAGTTTATTAAAGAATTGACCAACGCCTCTTATTAGGCTATGAAATAGTAATGGATTGTAATTTAGTGACTCAATTTACTTTGTTATTATTTTGGTTATTGATATGTGATGATATTATACACTTTTTGGGGTGAATTAAGGGTAGATTGTAAGACCTTGATGATGAATTATGAAGGAGACTTGGTATGTCTTGTGATCCCAACTCTTTACTTCAATTATGGTTACTTGTGGTTAAGTGATGATGTTGTATTGAATTATGCCTTGTATTAGGTGTATGATATAAATTTTATAAGAATGGTGATAATTTACCAAGGTGGATTATCATGATGTGAATATTTTAATATGCTAACCTCACATATATGAATTGTATGAAGGAACAATACTCATGCAATTCTTATTGAGCGATGTTGATGATGATATTTATGCAATTCTTCGACCCTATGACCTACATAAAGATATGATGATTAATAAAGGTATTAAATACATTTCATAAGAGACTCTAGCTTAGCACCGATTGAAATTGATTGAGGAGTGTCCCTTCCCACATAGGGAGGGTAGGATCAGTAATATATTCTTGAGATAGAGACTCCAATGCATGTAGCATACGCATTGTCCCAACTATATCTCCTAGTTCTTTTAATATGTTGCCCCTATATGAATACTAGCTAGTGGATCCATGTAGTTTCTATGTTCATTTTTTGGTACTACCTTGGCAAGTAGTCCATCTTCCTTCGGTGGAGGGTTTCATGGCACTAGATTCCACATTAGCTCATATTGTCTATGTCGGTAAAGGAAAGATGTTCCCAAAAGGTAAAATGAACTAAAGGATTGAACTCTAACTAATATGACCTAAGGGGTTTATCATAGTCTAGGAAGGAATATTGCACTGTGCCTAAATATTACACTAGTTAATCTTGAGGGAAGTCTGAGGAGGATGTTCTTATGTATGTGTATGATTATAAATGAAGATGATGTGTATATAATGATCTTACATGTTAATGACACTATATGATGTTGATTACTTGTCAGGACCCGAAAGTACACCCTAGAAGTTTAGGAGAACCCTCGTTTCATGAGTGGGCGTACTTGACCCTTTGGGGTCTTGTACAACCCATTTTACTATCGTTCATTAAGTAAGACATGAAAGTTAGTGCGAAATTAAAAATTTTCACTAATTAATTTATAAAAACGAAATATTTCATAAATTTTTAAGAAATCTCAATGTCACATGCAAAACATAAGGCACGACATAATATCTTAGTGACATAAATATCGTTCATACCACCACCTACCCTAAGTAGTACACTGTTTTAGAAGAGTTGGCACTTAGACTCCCCTTTCAGAAGGTCCTACTTAGTGCAATGGATAGATAGCATCACATACCACCACCTACCCTAAGTAGTACATTCTATTAGGAGACTTAGTTCAATTAATTCAAATAAGATTCACCATGACTCCCCATTCTGATTTCCTACCTAGTGCAATGGATAAATAGCGTCGCATTCCACTACCTACCGTAAGTAGAA
Organism: Solanum habrochaites; assembly: GCA_027704765.1. Lineage (NCBI taxonomy): Eukaryota > Viridiplantae > Streptophyta > Magnoliopsida > Solanales > Solanaceae > Solanum > Solanum habrochaites. The sequence continues at coordinate 26,336,604 of JAKWJA010002494.1, read as the reverse complement.
CATTCCTTAAGAAGACTTAGCACATTCAATTCTTTTATGGGAGTTATCTTAACCGACATGGACCATGAGAGATAGACATGGAATCCAGACATTAACCCCTATTAGATGACGGATCCTTACTTTCCTTAAAGTAAGGTCTTTCTTTTTAGCTTTCATATGACTTTTTTTCCAATAGCTACACATATACGGCCGTGGAGTTAAGGGATAACGAGACTGATACTATGTAAATCATTATCTACTAATTAGGAGTACCCATCTGAAGAGGTACATTGAAATACAACATCTTAAATCACGAAGTGTAACCACCTCTTCTTCATATCCTCTAGGTGCTAGACATAACCCCCACAGATTTTAAACACTTTGAACTATAGGTTAAGGATAACTAGTAAACACCACATCTCAACTCACGGAGGTCATTCATCCTCGACCTATCTTAAAAAGCTCTTTGGGTGTAGTGAGGTTAATACTAAACACTTCAAATAAACTCAGGAAGATTGTTCACACCAAAAATCCTCTACTTACTAAACTTAGCTTCATGCATTAATCTAGGTTTGTGTGTGTACTTGTGCGAACATCTAGAATATAAGATATTTCATTAACCTTACCTTCAATACATGCTTTAGACCTACATTCATCAATTCACACACTTGACATGCTTCACAATGTCATATACTTTACTTAAGCATAATCTAAACCAAAGATGCAATTTAACTTCACAAAACACAATACAAGACTTATCTTCAATATCACTTAATTTAATATACTAGGCCTCCATAGAAACACTCACAAAGAATACTAAGTAATATCAAGTTAATCAAATAAACAACGTCAACAAGATGGTGGACCATACCACTTAAGAGCAGTTTATCATAAGAATTACACAATATAAGCAACTCACCCAATAACCAAACCATCATCACCTATAACCAATTTCTCAATATTTCATCATACTAAAGCCTTTAGGGCAATAGCTAAACCAAAATAACAACATAAGAAAAAAAAACTTCATACCTTACCCAAAAAAGCTCATTTAACCCATTTCTTACAAAAAGTTTGAAATATGAATATACATGATTTTATTAGGTTCATAACATTAAAATAATCAATTAATACTAGGATAAACACATTTAAACCATTAGAACACTTTTACAAGAATACTCATGCTTTAAATCAACGATAGAAGGAATTTTAGTTTAGAAACCCTTTCTGAAATCTTCTAGAAATGATTATTTGAATAAAAGAGGGTTCAAGGATGATTACCATACCTCAAATGCAAGAAAAAGCACTGATTTTTTGTGAATAATGTGTCCCGAAAATCCTTCCAAGTTCTTCTTGACTTGTATCTTCCAATGTGACTTGAAAGATAATTCTAAGAGAGAGCGGATTTGGGTTTTTACGAAATAAAGTCTCAAATAAGGTCTTAGGTTTTGAAATACTTTAATATACCTAAATAACACTAAAAATAACACCCTAGGGTCATAAAATACTTTGGGTGAATTTACCAAACAACCCAAGACTTCAAAGGCAAAAGACAACTTTTACAAGCAGCCCAAACGGTTCCCTACAGACAGATCATTTGTCAACAAACGCCCCGTCGAAGGGTTGTCATTGGTATGGATGGAAAATATCCGTTGTGAGGGCTTCCATGTACGAATGACGGACAAGGTTGACGGTCCATCTCCTGGTTGACTGGCCGTCGATTGGCTAGTCGATTGGTTACTACTTTTTGGTAGTTTTGTCTAAGTGTTGGGAACCTCTTCTATGGCCCCTCGTGGTTCCTAGATGGATAGTACCCAGACGTTGCACTCCTAAACGTAGTTGTATAGTTCTTAGGAACACCTTATATCGAATTCAAGAAAAACGAAAATGTAAAACTTACTCGAACACCTCAAGATACACAAGTACTTTCTAAGGCATATCTTCCGAACATCATAAACTTGTTGGACGTTTTTGACCTCCAAACTTAACCAAACTTCACACACAGCCTACAAAATCTAAAGTTACTCATTCAAAAACAAAATTAACTCAAGAAGCACTCACGAGGCTCTAGTTCACCTTAGAACATTTTGGGGTGTTACATTACTCTTTTGAACATGAATTTGGTCTCTATTGGTAATGTATGATATTATGTTCTCTTAATTTTATGTTATGTGAAGTTGGACATTGGTTGTGGTTCTTTCTAGGCTTACTTCATTTAGTAAGGTTATTGGTCTTGCTTAGTCATTACACAAGTGGACTTAAAGAGGGTCATGTGTAATGGTCTTACATTGGTCATTTTGATATGTACTCTTATTCATGCTTGTTGTTATTATAATATAATGATCAAGTTACTTTGATTATGTGTTCAATTATATGATATACATGTTGACCTGATTAGACTTGGTGTTGTTTGTCCTATGATGTACATGTCTATTAATTAACGAATACGTCTTATTGATTGTTATTGTCTTATAAATGTTCATAAGCTTTTCAAAATAAATTTCTTACCTTTATGAAATGTTCCTTTTCTTATCAAGATTTGATGATATGTGTGCATATGGTGTCATATTTAGTACAAGTGGCGTACTAATCCCATTTCTCCATTTTCACCAACATTTTAGGTTTCGATCGTTGAAAGGCTTTTGGAGACGACTTTGAAGAAGACTTGGAATTCTTAATCGTCGAAGTTAGGTAGGTCCTCAGTTTCTGAGGGAAATGCCACTATCAAGCTTATGAAGTTGTTTTAGTATTAAGACTTTTATGTTCTTTCCTTTTCTTTTGGATACTACACATTGTATGACCTATATGTGGTCTTGATATATTGATGTATGGGATAGGCCAAAATTATTATACCCTTGTGATATTGTTATGAGATGCGATGACTATTTGACACCATTTATATTCTACATATCTATGTGCTACTATGTGTATGTAGAGGTCTATGTAAACCTCAATGTAGAAGTAGTGAAAAGTTTTATTTTTCCACTAATTTTACCTATGAATGTAATGATGTAATCTAAGAAGCTAGTCTTAATCCTCAAAAAAGGCAACGACACCAGTTACTTCTAGGGAGTGCTCCTGGGATGTGACATCATCATCACAAATTCAATTCCATAATAACAATATACAATGATCCAATATAATACGATATAACTTACAAATTTAGGACATTATACTTACAATTCTAGCATGATTCTTTCATAATTCAATAGCCTAAACAAAACTACACAAGAGTTTAATAGTATAGAGACATGATGTCACATGAAGGGAGCACCCCCTAGAAGTAATCAGAGTCTCGGCCTCTCATATACATATACTTCGTAAGGTTTAATTAGACTTCTCTCTTACACATAATATATTTATAGTGACTACACATAGACTCCTCGTATAAGAAGATTACATAGTGTTCTATTTTTATGCTACATATAGACAACATAAATAATATAGTCTTGAAAGGAATGTCTCATATAAAGCATCTAAACAGAGTCAAATCAACATGGGCATAAGCCCTTACACAAAAGAAGAAATTTAACTTAGGGATTACAATAATATCTTGAAACAAAGTGAATGAAATGATTGTCTTTATAATATAACAAAGAACCATAGCTAGAGTAATAAGAAGGCATCATCCTTGGACCTGAGTACAAACCCCACACATGGAGAAATGATACATGCCTTCCTTCAAAGATTTCACGAACCTTCAATTTCCGAAACCAAAAATTTTAGGGGAAAAAGGAGAAATGGGGTTAGTACATAAGTTGTACTATATATGAAATCATATGCACATACAACATAGAAATCATGCCAAAAAGGACATTTGTTCAAAACCAAGCCAATTTACTTTGAAAATCATGATGCACAATCAAGAACACAAAAAATACAATAATCACCTATTCGTTAAGATAATAGCATATTCAACATAAGACCACTCTACTCAAGTTAAGACAATGTAAACATATTCATACTATAATAGAATTTACAATCAATATAACTCCAACTTCATGTTTACAACTACAAAGCATTCATAAAGGTTCATGACATCATAACCTAAGCAAGACAATTACATATAAATATTTTATTAAGTATACAATAGCAAATGACCAAGTAAAGCACCATATAACCTTACTCAAAAAAGCAAACCGAAGTAGCATTCGTAAGCAATGCCTAACATCACATAACATTGTAAGACACCCAAAATGAGTTAGGGTGTCTAGATCCTACCAATGTTTTCTTAAGGGTCTAAGGTCGTAAAATGGGTTTTATGGTTTAAAGGAGGAAGTGTGTAAATTTTGAGGTGAATTGGAAGTCAAACATCAAGGGAGGACCAAGACGTTCGACTACTAGTCACCTATGTGCCTCATGAGTCTATACATTCTTATATTTGTATTTCATGAGCTTTTGAAGTCTTAAAATAAGTTATAATTATGTTAATACACATTATATATAGTTTCATTAAGTTTGGAGGTCAAACGTCCAAGAACATCCAAGATGTTTGAAAGATAGCCTTTGAAACATGCATGTGTGTGTCTTGAATATGCCTAGCCTATTTAAAAGATTTGCGTGTGTTTGTTTTGGTTGAAACTGATGTAGAAATTCTTAAACAAGGTAAGGTTCATGTTTAAGTTTGAAACGTTTGGGTATGACTTGCTAAGGGCACTGCAAAAGTCCCACAAGAAGGACCAAAGGCTGTCGAGACTCTGCCTAGGCAGTGTCAATCGATTGAACCAAATGACACTCCATTTAGTGACAAACGACCTTTTTCTGGGGAATTGGTCAATGTTCAGTTAGCCTACACTAGTCTCAGCTAAATAACAGCCCAAGGAACCGATCGACTAACCCACATATGGTTCGTCGATGTACCTACTGGACGTCGATTGTAGTCGTTAGTGCAGGCTATTGGAAGCTTCCTAGCGACTGTTTCATTAAGGGGTGAATGGGAAATTCACCCCACGTCCTAAACTAACCCTAATAGGTTTATTTGGTTATTTTTTGTTGATTTAAGGTATCAAAAACATTATCAACCTCATCCTCAATACTATTCACCAAATTACACTTTTCCCTCCATAAATATTCTCCCTAGAATCTCCTTTGAAGGTAAAGATCAATAACAACTTGGAGCTTTGTTTACTATGGTTTCGTCATCAATTATTAGATGGTTTCTTCTATATTAAGGTATGGTGATCCTTCATCTCTAGTTATTCTTTCATCTAAAGCGTTATTCTTAAAAAAATTCGAAGAAGTTCCATGATAAAATCTATTTTTCTTCTATCTAGACATGGGTTCTTTCTAAAAACATTTTTAAAGATTTAATAATAAATGAACTGATTATAATGTATAGGTTTTAACTTGAACTTCAATCCAATTGTATGATAAATCCATGTCCCTTCTAAAACTCCATTTAGACCTTGCATGGCATTGTGATCATGTCTTATTAATGGTTGAATTGTGATTCTTTTACGTTGAATTGCCCATGTATACTTTTATTTAAGTATATTGTTGATGAATTATATATTAATGATCCAATTGGATCAATCTATGAAGATTTGATCATGACCTATGTGTTCACTGTAACGTTGCCATTATAATGTATAAAATTGGGATTCAATTATGAAAGGATGTTTATCGATACTGCCTTATATTGATTTTATTGATGAATTATGGGTATGAAACATTAAATATCAAATCAAAGGAATCTTGGAAAGGATTGATCTACATGTTCTAGACTATAGATTGAGGATGCTACCATGCTTATTGTGAGATTCAATTATGTTAAAGTGAGTTTTAGCTAATGCCTACGATGTATTGTGATTGTGAATTATATGTAATGAATCCAATGTAGATCAATGCATGATAGTTTTAATAGGATCAACCTATGTCAATTCATATTCCATCAATTGCTAATATGAAACATACTTACATTGATCTCAAGTTTATTTGAAATTGTAGAAGGATCTCCTTTAGGCTATGATTCCTCAGATACTGGCCTACATTTACAGTATTGATTAATTTTTATTCATAATCAAGACTAGGGAAAATGGTTGATGATCTATAACTCTCTATTTTCTAGTACATATGTGATGTATTCTATTAGATAGTAGTATGATCTTTTAGCGACTTGTACATAAGTTTATTTATGATTATGGTACTTTAGCTACTTACGTATACATGAATTTTTGATTAAAGAGTAGTAATGGTAAATGATGACCAAAGGCTAAAGGGTTGGTAAAAATTGCTTTACTCATCTTCTTCTCTACCGCTCTATAGTATTGTTGATGAAGCCTTATATGGCATTGTGTTGTATGGTCCACTTATGGTGGTCGTGTTTACTTTATTGTCATTATATATGTTTTAACCATGGCCGTGAAGGAAAATTGAAGAATATATGAATATGTGGTAATGATTATCACCTTATGTGCAACTTGTAACTACTCTTCTACTCTTGTTGTGAATCTTGTTTATGTTACTATTTTTATGAGCATAAGAATGATTATGTTAGGGTTATGTGTAGTTTCTTCAATAAATGAAATATTAAGGAATGATGCTCCCTACCTATGTACCCCTATGTTAATGCAAGAATAACAAAAGCAAGGAGTCTTAAGTGTAATATGAAGTAGGCATGCCTCCTATGCTATTATGTAGGATATGGTCTAGGTTTGGTTGTGGATTGTGGTAATAAGAGGGTGTCTGCCTCAATGTGTTATTGATAGCCATTATGTGATCATATTGACTAATTTACATACCCGCACTCTACATGCATGCTTATAAGTAATATGAAATAATATTGTCTAATTAAATATTATTCTCATATTATCTAGTGTCTACTAATATAAATATTAGGTTTATGTCTATGAAAGTATGATATGTGTTTCCTTAAGTAAGATGACTTGTTATGTGTACTAGTATTGGCAAGGGTCTATGGACCGTGTCTATGCATTGCATATGTGTACCTTGATAGGATAGTTCCTAGGTTTGGTCTCTTATGTACATGGATATGAATTCATGATTATGTTATGAACATGTCTTATATGATATAATGTGAAGTATGTGGTATGATGAAGTATCATTATACCTAGTGTCTAAATGTGTTTATATGAGAGTATTACTCATATAGTTACACTTATACACTTATGAATTAATGAGTTAAAGTATAAATATGTGTGACATTTATGTGTTATCTTCCTCACATAAAAGTATGCACACACACACGTATAAAGATCTAGTCAATAGATGAGCCATGGAAGGTGTGCTCAAGTGAATCCTAAACTAGATAGGTTCTTACATATGGTATGTCCATGCTAAAGGTTTTATTACATGATATAGATTGATGAAAAGACTTCTCATCTATGTACTATGATCTAAGCATATGAGGGTATGACTCTCCTAAGCCCAATTTCATAAGATAAAGTTAACAAAGACTTTTTAATAAAAAGGGAACTTGTCTTAGCACCGAGTGAACTATGAGTGAGGGGTTTCCTTCCCATTGTAGGAAGATAGGTTACCATAATCTTCATGAGGTGGATAACTACAATGCGTCAATAGATATAAATAGGATTTCAAAAATTGAATAATCATAAAGCCCTATTTGGCCTAAAGAGGGTTTTCACACATATGCCTCCAAGTTTACATAACTATGTTGCTCCATAGGATCTACCAAGTGATAGCACCTCATATACTAGCATGATACTCATGTCTTACCTTGGCAAGTAAGACACCCTCTTTTGGTGTGAGGGGATGACACCAAATTCAATGTTTGGCTCACATGGTCTTATTATCGGTTACGTCTATTGTTTACATAAAGTAAAATTGACAATGGATGTAAGTAAGGGTAGTTTGTTGGTATAGGTGAGGGTATGGTACTTCACCTATGCAGTGCCCAAGTGACTCTTTAGGGATGTTCTAAGAAGGTGTTTTAATGCATGTGTCTATGTATGTGATCCTTATACTTGACATTTTAGTGATTATATACTTGTTGTGATGAATGTATGGCATGAGTCTTAACAAATCTATGTGATGTGGTCTTGTCCTTATATGCACTAGATTGTTCTTAATGATTAGATGATGATGATGAAGGATTGTTGACATGAATGAAGTTGTCCTCACTTCCTATGTTGATGTATGAATTGAATGTTATGGCTTGTGGTCTTATGATAGGTTTACTAAGTGTGTATGAGGTTATGGGGCTTCACATATACATTCGACTAGTAGACATAAAGTAGGATTATGAGTAAGGGCTTATAGTGTATTGATGTTAAGTGAAGTTAGAATATGTGAAAGTTGAGGTATTAAATTTCCATTATGGAATGTGTTGACTATGTAAGTTGTAGGTATGATTTTCCTTGTTGCCTTAAGGTTATTCATTCGACCAAGTGTTACTAGAGGGTTGCGTGTAATGTTAATGTGTTAAAACAGGGATTCACTATAAATAAGAAAATGTTCGTTGTAATGTGAAAGGAGTTCATTGTAAAGTGACCTCAAATATGCCTTAAATTTTATATGTGATTTTATATAATATTTGGAATTTGAATATGTCTAATGAAGTATTTGAATTTTACAAATGCTATTGTATGGAGGTTTTATGAAGATATACTCAAAAAGGCATGATGTATGATATCAAGAAAATGTCCCTTTTAATTGCATGTTTTTTAATGGTTGTCATACTTAGTGCTTTCTTATACTAACTCATTATTCTCTACATTTTACACAAAGTGTAGGTTAAGGATTCTTAAAAGGATATCTATGATTGAGGAGCTTCTTATGTGTTTCCCAATCTCAAGCAAAAAGGAAACCTTAAGATTCAAGGATTTCCTACATCAAGTTATGTTTAATGTCTTGTAATTCAACATTTTTGATAATGTTATAAGGTCATGTCATTAACGTGCTCTTATGATGTTGAGTCTAGGATGGCAAAAGAGACGAGAGTACTTAGCTATGTATGATGATATTTTAAATATAAATATAGTAATGTTCTAGCACATGATGTGTTATGAAAGTTTTAAATTTTCTGCTAAATTTATCTATGACAATGCGATGAATGATAACTACGGGCTTCTATAAGACCCCCGAGAGGTCAAGTACATCATGTTACTTCTAGGGGGTGATCCCCGGATTAGAAAAATGTGGTATCCGAGCATGAGGTGATGGAAGTGGTTTTAGGTTCAAAAAGTCTCATATTGTCACGTCTAGTAGAGTCTCAATCATTGGTGTGAATAGTAAAACATCTATGAGCGAGAGACTATAGGACGATAATGTTTCCCTTATTAACTATTCTCATGTCGTGTCATAGAACATAACTCTATAACATCTCTGTCTTATATTTTCTTGTTCACTGGTCTGTTAGATGTGATTGCTTGGGTGAGATTGTATGTGAATGTTTGAGGGAGAAAATACGAGTTTTGATGCTTATCTTGGTTTTATGGTTTCATAAGTTTTTGTGAAGGTGAATTTTGCAATGATATGATGATATGATTTCCCTTGTGTCTATATATGAGATTTATGTTAAATAACATGCTATGATGAGAATTATGTTTTATGATATAGTTAAAGCATGCTAGAAGTTAATATGGTTAAATTTGGAATGTTTAGTTATCACCTTTAAAGGCATGCTGCCCTAGGTATATATTAAAATTGTTCAAATGTTGTCTTAGTTTATATGAGTGAACTTTTATGACTGTTTTTCATGGATTAAAATGTTTGTATAGGCTTAGTGTTAGAAGCAATGGTATCATGTTATCCTTGTAAATTGATTAAGTGGGTTTGGTTGACTTAGAAGTCATCTTACTGTATAATTGAATGAAATGGAAGAGTCCCAATGGTTATGTCTTTTCAATTGCTTTCCCTAATGTTGTATGACACTATTGTCTTGACATTGTTAAAAATCCTTAGGTGGTTGAGTATTATGATCTTTTTTAATTATTGGGGATAAATTTCCTAGATGATATGGTTTAGAATGCCTTGGTTGACTTACTGTAATTCCTCCTAACGTGATAATCACTTTTATATGATGAAAATGAAGGTTGTCAATTTTACATCCTATTAAAGTTGGGTTAAGTTGCACTTAATTTGGTTTACTCTAAGTAGGGGATGGTGATGGAGTAGTGAGGTTGTACATATTTTTTACCTTGTCCTTCTAATCTTACGTGATCTTGAAGCTAATGAATTCTCAGTAAAAAGTACATGATAAGAGTTTTTCATTAAAGTTTGAATTTCATGACCTCTATATGTTTGGTATGTATTGATTTAACCTATATTGAGAGTATTTTTAAAACTCTAAAGTACATGAAATTTGATTAAATTAATGGTTTTCTCATGTCGATTATGCATCTTGACATGCTATTTGTGCATTTGACTTCACTAGTTAATGTAAGAAGCATGTAGGTCACTTTTGATATGAAGGTTTAGAACTATATTGAGAAATTATGAGAATATTTAAAATGAAATATGTTGAGTCTCTTGAAATCTATATGACGTGTACGATTTGGAAAGAATGATTATAGCTTCACTATTGAAAAAGTGAATGCATATTAGCTATTGTCCTTGTGTGGGCCTATAAATTATAAGATTTTTCCTAAATGATGCATGTTTATGAAAGCTAATGTTAAGCTAGAAACTGAAATCTTGTGAAATTGCTTCTTATTGATGTGACACGTGTGGTGTGAATTACGATTTTTTACTTCACTAGGAAGGATTTTTGAGCATGCCATGATTAAAAGTTGAGAAATTCTCATTTTACAGTAAAGATGACCGTTTTTCCATTTGCTTGGGTGTGAACTCATGAGACATGTAAATGTGTTGAGAATAAGAACATTCCTCCATGGACAGAACTAAACATGGTATGGTTGAGTATGACCCTCATGGCACTATCACTAACTAATAAGAATCCATTGTCAACTTAACTTACTCAAGTCTATGTGTATTGAAATATGAGTGCTTAATTTTTCTTGAGTATTGTATAATCTTCCTATATGTGATCTAAATTATATGCTCATAACAAAATAAGGGGCAATGATCATGTTATGATTAGGAGAAGGTTGTTCCTCCTATAAACATAAAGAGTACCTAACTGTTTGATGCATTGAACATGAGTGAGTGAAAGTGTGGCTGTTTGTATTGCATTAACGTAAAGATATTATGAATGTTGTGACCTTCTCTACTAGTTATTGAATTCTGTAATGTGTTTAAAATTCCAAGTGTCATTCGATGATGTATGTTCCCAAGGGGGGATATTATAAGACCCCCAAAATGAGTTAGGGTGTCTAGGGCCTAACATACTTGTATTAAGGGTCTAAGGTCCTAAAATGACTTTTATGGTTTAAAGGAGGCAGTTTTTAAAGTTTTAGGTGAATTGGAAGTAAAATATCAAGGGACGACTAAGACATTCATCTACTAGTCACCTATGGGCCTCATGTATCTATACGTGAGTATATTTGTATTTAATGAGATTATGATGTCATAGAAATGAGTTATCAGTATGTTAATACTCCATATATGAAATTTCATCATGTTTGGAGGTCAAACGCCCAATAACGTCCAAGACGTTCAAATATAGCCGTTGAGACATTCATTTGTGTGTGTTGAATGTTCCTAGCCTATTTAAAGGAGTTGTATGTTTTTGTTTTGGTTGAAACCGATGTAGATGGTCTTTAACATGTTAAGGTTAATATTTACCCCATTCCCAATACATATCACCAAATTAGACATTTCACTCAAAAAATATACTCTTTAGAACATCCATTGAAGGTGATGTTCAAGAACAACTTGGATCTTAGATTACTATGGTTTATTCATCAAGTTTTAGAGGTTTTATTCCATATTAGGTATGTTATCCTTCATCTTTAGATAACCTTCCACCTAGAGAGCTCTTATCAAAGTTTTTCAAAGAAGCTCCATGATCAAATCTCTTCTTCTTCAATCTAGACATGGGTTTGTTCAAAAAATTTTATCAAAGGCTGAGTCATGATCAATTTATGATAATGTTTTGGTTCTAATGTTAAATTTTGTAACACTTTGAAAATCCAAGACGAGTCTTAAAGCCTAATATAGGTGACATGGGTTCTAAGAACTGTTTTATTACCTAACTTAATGAATATAGGTCATATAGTAAGTTTAAGAAACAAAACGTCCAAGAGTGTTCGTGACGGTCGGAAACTAGCTCTAAGGGATACTAGTGTGACTTAGCCTATTTGACTAGCTTTTAGGAGTCAGAAATCCATGAAATTAGGTGGAAGGGTATATAAAAATTGTTAAAGATGATTTGTGATTGAAACGTATGGTTACGACTCCCCAAGGACAAACTAGGGGCCTTTGAGGAGGAACATAGCACGCAAGTGGAAACACCGCCTAGGTAGTGTGCAACCACGAGAAGCCATCAACGACTCCTAAGTGGATCGACGAGGCGTCGATGCCCAACGTCGTCCCACACTTAGCGAAATTTCAGGAGTCCATCATGATACTAAGTCTTTGAACTCAACAATGGTTGTGCAGCACAGGAGGCACATTGCCTGTCGACTCACTGACGGTTCATCGTTCGGGGTCTCTCTTTGAGGGTCGAGTTTCCTGCACAACTTAAGTAACTTTCATTTAATTAGTTATGGGTTTAGGTGATTAGTCAACGGTTAAAGGGAATATGATTAAGTTGATTAAACCCCAATATAAAGACCCAAACACTCATTAATCTAAACACAACTCACCAAAATAAACTTTCTTCTTCTCTCTTCTTTGTCTCTCTATTTGGAAGCTACCATTGAAGACAAGCTTGGGGGAAGTTTTTGGGTTTGTAAAGGGAATATTTCACAATCAATTCTTCATTAAACGTTAAGATGTGGGATTTAATTCTCCTTTGAGACTCTTTCCTCAAAGGGTTCCTTAAAAATGGATTTCAAAAGTTGAGTTCTGATGTGGATTTCATCCAATTACGAAATTGATGTTGTGAACTGAGTTGTTTATGGTTTATTGTTTATTTAGGATATAATGGATAGATTAAAATGTATTATCTTGATTATAATCAATTATAATGGTTTGGTTTAATTTGAAGATTATGATTCTTAACCCTAACCCTAGATTTGATCTTGATGCAAATAGGGTTGTGATTGATTCAATTGTCTTGCTTATGGGTTAAATCACTATTACATGATGTTGTTGCACAAATCGTTAATAAATTGGAATGAATCGTTGTATTTAATACTAATCTCGAAAGTTATCTAGGTTATGGAAATTGACCTAAGTAATATTATTCTAAAGCATTGATTTGACATTTAATTATGGTGTAGGGACTCTTCTAGTATTTTTATCAAGTTTATTATTGAATTTTTTGGTGAGGCCTATATGATGAACCATGCAGGGGACTTGGTAAACCTTGGAATCTCTATCTTTACTTCCAATTGTGATCAATTGTGAATAAGTCATGATGTTATATTGGAGTATGCCTTATATTAGGATGATAGGGTGGTATGATGTTGAAATGAAATATCATGACTTTGTTGTGAGGTTTATTAAGGTGTATGTGATATAAGGATGGTGATGACTATCAATGTGCCTTGATATGCTATGAAATGCTTATGTGTTAACCTCACTTATATGAATTGTGATAAAAGTACTATACTCATGCAATACTTATTGAACTATTGATGATGATGATTATACAAGGGCTAGACCCTATGATCTAATCTAAGCTACGATTGGTAATTAATGGCTTTAATATATTTCAATAAAGTGATATAACTTAGCACAAAGTGAACATGACAATGGAAGATGATGACTTTCCAAAGGGGAAGATTCACCCTATGGTTCTATATGAGATGTTGACTTCCCAAAGAGGGATACTCATCCAATGGATTCCCAAGAAAGGAGGCCCCAATTACCAAGTGGTATTAAGAGGGAATATACTATCTCTTAGTTTTTTGAACTATATTGCCCCCATAGGAAGACTAGCTAGTGGATCCACCTAGAAATCTACGTTTATATTGAATTTAGTTTGGCCGGTAGACAACCTTCCATCGGTGTAAGGTTTTAAAACACCGGATTCCACACTTAGATCTTTTATTCTATGTCGGTTAAGGCAAGTGCTCCGTAAATTAAATTAAAGTAATGAAGTATAAACTAACTAAGGTGACTTGAGAGGCTTAACTTAGCTAGGTAGGGGTATGGGACTCTACTTATGCTTTGCACTAGTTGACCTTAATGGAAGATTAAGGAAGTTCATATTATGTATGTATATGATAATGATGTATATGATGATAACATGTTGATGCTACAATATAAATGATATTATAGAGTGATTATTATCCTCCTAAACATGTAATTGGGTTGTACTATTAAATATGATGTTAAATCTCATTAAAGGTTATGTTATGTGAAGTTAGAAATTGGTTCTAGTTTCATGTTAAAGTTACTTGATTAAGTAAGGTTATGAGGCTATGTTTGGTCATTGAACTGGTTCACTTGAAAATGATTCATAAGAAGATTTCTTGCTTATTATGATATAATTGACTCTTATCCATGCTTGTGATGTTATTTATTAATGATAGGGTTGTAGTAAATCATGGGTTCAAGAATGTTGGGATACCTATTACTTGTTTGAGTTTGTAAGCATGTTCGCGCATGAGACTTTTAAAGGGTAAAATGACATTTTTTCACTAAATGTCCTTTTTAACATGTTTTGATATTATATGTGCATATGGTCTCATACTTATCACATGTGGAGTACTAACCCCATTTTCCCCTTTTACAAAGTATTTTAGGTTCCGATCATTGAAGGATCATTCGGGACGACTTGAAGAAGACTTGGATTTTCTCTATCATCCAAGTGGGTAGGTCCTCACTTTCCGAGGATGATGCCAATATCTTGCCTATGAAGTTCCTTTGTTTTTCTATGACTTTTATATTCATTCCACTTTCATTGTTGTATGACTTGTATAAGTAATGTGTGGCTTCTTTACCTTTGATGTATGGTTATGCCCAAATTGTGATGATCGTTTAGATTGTATGAGATGAGACAATTCTTGACACTATCTTTCTATCTTATATATATGTATGTGCACTAAAACTAGAAGGCTATGTAACCTTCCTATAAGAAGGGATTATGTATACTCGATACATATATATTATATGTATGTAGAGGTATATGTAAACCTTCAAGTAGATGTAATGAAAATTATAATTTTTTCCCCATTTCAACCAATGAATGTAATGACATGCGACTACTGGGCTAGTCTTAATCCTCAAAGAGTACGATTACACTGGTACCGTCTAGGGGGTAAACCCGGATGTGAAAAATTTAATCCAATTGCATGATGAACCCATGTCCCTTCCAAAACTTGATTTAGCCCTTGCATGGGTATTGTTATTGTGTCTTGTTAATGGTTTAATTGTGATTCTATTATGTTGAATTGCTCATGTCTATGTTATTTAAGTATATGATGATAAATTATTGATGAATGATCCAAGTTGATCAATGTATGAAGATTTAAACATGATTAGTTTAGGTATCTATGTGTTCAGTGTAACGTTGTAATTATAATGCATAAAATTTTAATTCGATTATTAAAGGATGATTGTAGCTACTGCCATATATTTATGTTATTGATGAATTGTGGGTTTGAACCCTTGTTGATCAAATCAAATGAATCTTGGTAAGGTTTGATTTACATGTTCTAGCCTATATATTGAGGATTCTAGCATGTTTCTTGTGAGATTCAACTATGTTAGAGTAAGGGCTAGCTACTACCTATGATTTAATGTTATGATGAATTATATTCAAACGATCCAATGTGTATAAATAATGCATGATAATTTTAATAGGATTAACCCATGTAAATTTATCTTCCATTAATTCCTAATATGAAGCATACTTATAGTGATCTCGAGTTTATTGGCAATTGTAATAGGATCTCACTTAGGCTATGCTTTCTTTAGCTACATACCTACATGTACATTATTGATGAATTTTTATTGATAAGAAAGACTAGGGAAATTGGTTGATGATCTATAACTGTCTACTTTCTACTATATATATGATGTATTGTATTAGATTGTGGTATGATCTTGTAGGTACATGTACATTAGTTCAATTATTACCAAAGGCTAAAGGTTTGGTGAGAGTTGCTATACTCTTCTACTTCTCTACCTCTCTATAGTATTGTTGATTAAGTCTTGTATAACATTGTGTGGTATCGTCCACCTATGATGGCGGTGTTTACTTTATGGTCATTATATATGTTTTGACCATGGACTTGAAGGAAAATTTATGAATATATGAATGTCTGGTTATGATGATCACCTTATGTGTAACTTGTGCCTATTCTTCTACTGTACTTTTCAATCTAGGTAATGTTACTATATTTATGAGCATGAAATGATCATGTTAGGGTTATGTGTAGGTGCTAACATGAATGATATATTATGGAATGATTCTCCCTACTTATGTACCCCTATGTGAATGAATGAATAGCAAAATATATGAGTCGTAAGTGTAATATGAAGTTTGCTAGCCTCCTATGTTATTATGTGTTGTGTGGTTTATGTTTGGTTATGCATTGCGCTCCTAAAAGGGTGGATTCCTCAATGTGTTATTGATAGCCATTATGTGATCATATTTACCAATGTACACACACCCTCAATATACATGCATGCTTAAAAGTAGTATAAAATCATAGTGTCGAATGAAAGGTTATTCTCATATTCACTAGTGTACTACTATGCATGTTATGTTTATGTCCATGAAGGTATGACCTGTCTTTCCTTAACTAGGATTACTTGATAGGTGTACTACTTTGGGCAAGGGTATTGGACCTTGTCTATCCATTGCACATGTGTACCTTGATTTGATAGTTGCTAGGTTTAGTATATTTTGTATATTGATATGAATGCATGAGTACGGTATGAACATGTCTTATATGCTACAATGTGAAGTATGTGGTATAATGAACTATGATTATACCTAGTGTCTAAATGTATTTATATGAATGTATGGCTCATATAGTTACACTTGTACACTTATGCATGAACGAAGTAAAGTATGAACATCTGTGACAGTTATGTGTTATGTGAAATTCTTGCTCACATATAAGTATGCAAACACATTTATGAAGATCTAGTCAATGGAGGAGCCTTTAATGGTTTGCTCATGTGTATCCTCAACTACATAGGTTTTTACATATGATATGTCCATGTGAAATGTTTTCACACATGATATAGGTTGATCAAAGGACTTTTCATCTATGAATTATGAGCCAAGCATATGAGGGGATGACTCTCCTAAGACTAATTTTATTAGAAAAAGTTAACAAAGGCTCATTAATGAAAAGATAACTTAGCTTAGCACCGAGTGAACTTGAAGTAAGGTGTGTCCCTTCCCATTGTAGCAAGGTAGGTTACCATAATCCTCATGAGGTGGATAACTATAATGCCTCAATAGGCATAAAGAGTGTTCCAAAAAGTGAATAATCATAATGCCCTATTTGGCATAAAGAGGGTTTCCACACATATGCCTCCAAGTTTCCATAACTAAGTTACCCCACAGGATCCAGCAAGTGATATAACCTAATATGGTAGCATGATATCATGTCTTACCTTGGCAAGTAAGACACCCTTTTTTGGTGTGAGGTGATGAAACCAAAGTCAATCTTTGGCTCACATGGTCTTATAACTCATGAAGGCACAACATACTAAACTACACCATATAATTTCAAATCAAGGAAAATAACATTTTTGAAAATTCACTTCGATATGCATAGTAAAATGTATATCACTGTAAAAAATATATATTTCAATATTTTACAATAAATCAAGGCAAATTCAAATAAAAACATTATTTTCACTTTTAATTAGGAAAAACTAACCTTAGTTATAAAAAAGATTATGGTTATGGGACTTCATGGCGGCCTCGGCCTCTCATGTTGCACCCTCAACTAGGTGGTTCTTCCATAACACCTTTACAAAAGCCACCTCCTCGTTCCATATCTCTTTTGATAGTCTATCAAGGATTATAACCGGAATATCCTCATAGGAGAGGTTCACTTAAACACCTAGACCCTCAATAGTTTGTATGGACTCAGGATCAATAATGCATTTCTTAAGCATGAATACATGGAAAATTTGATGAACGAAGCCAATTCACTAGGTAATTTCAACTAATATTCAACCTTACCGGTTTTTTGCAAAATTTCATATGAATCCACAGAACGAGGACTCAATTTTCTTTTCTTACCAAATCTCACCACCCCATTCATTGGTGAAATTTTTAGGCATAGCTTATCACCTTCTTAAAACTCTAAGTATCTTCGTCTATGGTTTGCCTAAGACTTTTGCCGGATATAGGTTATTTTCAACCGGTTCCTCAACATATGAACTTTTTCCAATGTATTATAAATAAATTCGGTACCCAAGAGTGAAGATTCACGCACTTAAAATCATCCAATCGGAAATCTACATCTCCTAACATATAAGGCTTCAAAAAGAGCCAAAGATATTGATGAATGGTAACTATTGTTATACTATAACTCAATGAAACACAAATGTCTATCCCAATATCCCTTGAAATAAACTATGCAAGCTCTAAGCATATCCTCAAGGGTTTTAATAGTACATTACACTTGATCATCCGTTTGGGGATGGAAATCCGTGCTTAGCTTCACGTTGTTACCCAACCCTTTTTGGAACAATCTACAAAACCTAGATCTTAATTGTGCACCCCTATCCGTCATCATGGCTAATGAAATACCAAGGTGACACACAATTTCATCTATGAAGATCCTTGCATAATCCTCCGATGAGTATGTGGACTTGACGGGAATAAAATGAGTTAATTTGGTCAACCATCTTTTTACAACAACCCATATGGAGTCATGTTGCTTTTGTGTCAGAAGAAAACCTACCACGAAGTCCATATTAATATCTTCCCACGTCAAAGTTTGAACGTGGATTTCTTCGAGTAAACCACCCGACTTTAGGTGCTCGTTTTTCACTTGTTGGTAATTTGGACATTTTCAAACAAATTCTGTTATGTCCTTTTTTTAGCATTAGCACCAAAACACTTCTCTAAGTTCATGATACGTATTTGTAGAAACCAGATGAATGGAATAACGGGAACCATGAGCTTCCTCAAGAATATGGTTTCTCAAGTCATTAACATTGGGAACACATAACCTTCATTGATAGCTCAAGACACCATCCCCCCTAAGGAGAATGACTCATTAAGCTTACAAAGAACCGACTCCTTCAACTCCATCAATGGTTGATCAAGGTGTTTTTTAAAATTAACTTCAACCAGCAAAGACGATTCATAGTTATGATGGCCTATAAAACCACCAATTCGAGCATCTTCAAATCTAACACAAAACGAGCCAACCTATGAACATCTTTCACTACGTCTTTGTTGTTTTAATCTACTTGAGACACACTACGCATGGTTGTACGACATATATCATCCACAACCACATTTGACGTTTTGGGGTGGTAGAGAACACTCATGTTGTAATCCTTCAATAATACCAACCACCTTGTTTGTTAGAGACTTAACTCATTTTGAGTAAACAAATATTAAAGATTCTTGTGGTTGGTATAAACATAAACATGGACACCATATAGATAAGATCTCCATATTATCAAGGAAAATACCACTGCCACTTACTCAAAATCATGAATTACATAATTCTTCTCATGCCCTTAAGTTGTCTAGAAGCATAAGATACTACTTTCCCATGTTGCATAAGCTAACACTCCAAGCCCACTCGGGATGCATCACAAAATATAACTAACCCCTTGGTACCCTCTGATAAATTCAACACTAAAGCATAGGTAAGCCTCTCTTTTAAGATTTTGAAGCTTCTCTCTCATGCCTTCGACAACTTAAATTTCACACTCATTTGGGTCAATGTAGTCAAATGAGATGCAATGGACACAAAACCATACACAAACCCACTATAGTGTCACGCTAGACCCAAAAATCTTCAAATGTCAGTTGGAGTCAATGCTCTAGGAAAATTTTTGACCGCTTTGTTTTTTCTTAAATCAACCTCAACTGCCTCACTAGAGATGATATGACCACGAAATGCCACCAACCTCAACCAAAACTCAAATTTTCTATACGTGGTAAATAGTTGATTCTCTTTTTAAACTCATGTAACAACACCTTAATATGATCTATGTGTTCACCCTCATTTTTCAAAAACACCAAGATGTCATCAATGAAGAGAATGACAAATGAATCTATCTAACTTTGAAACACCCTATTTATGAGATCCATAAATGTCGTCGGGAATTACTTACACCAAAGAACATTATTAAGAAATCATAATGACCATGTCTAGTCCTAAACACTATTTTTTTATATCCTCACCTCTCACCCTATGTTGGTGATACCCCGATCTAGAGTCAATCTTAGAAAAGTAGCTTGCCCCTTGGACCTGATCAAACAAGTTTTCAATCCGAGGGAGAGGATACATGTTCTTAGTAGTGATATTATTGAGTTGGAGAATATCAATGCACATTCTAACGGACCCATCCTTCTTTTCCAAAAACACCATCGGTGCACCCCATGGAGAAATACTATGTCTAATGAAGCCATTGTGTAGTAAGTCTTTAAGTTGAGCCTTCAAATCTTTTAATGTGGCCGGAGCCATCCAATAAAGCGGAATTGAAATGGGGTTGGTATTAGGTAGCAAGTCAATACAAAAATCAATTCCCCGTTCAGGAGCATTGTGGGAGAATCATTTTGAAATACCTCTGGAAATTCCCTGTCACGACCCAAAAGCACCTCGTAGAATTTAGGAGGAACTCTTGTTTCGTGATTGGACGTACTTGACCCTTTGGTGACTTGTACAAGCCCTTTAACAAGCATTCATTATATAAGACATGAAAAGTAGTGCGAAATTAAAAATTTTCTCGAATAAATTAATAAAAAGGAAATCTTTAATAAATAGTTAAGAAATCTCATCGTCACAAGCCAAACATAGAGACACGACATAAATAACTTAGGGACACGACCCTTTACATTGAAAGAAATACATAATAATTCTTTAACTAAAAAATTAAGAAATGGACTATGCCCTAAAATATGTGAGGACATAATTTATCTTGAGAGGAACTTTCCCAAGCTTCACCTTCCAGACTTCAACCTTCAAATTTCTTCAAGCTTATACCTATAGTATAGAATAGTATGGGGTTAGTAAAAATAATGTACTAAGTATGGTTGCAAAAACATGCGACAAGGGACATTTAAAATAACATCTCATGACAAATTAAGTAAAACATTCATGAATTTAGAAACAAATCAACATGACAACCATCATTTAAAACTAAAAGAAGAACTCACATAAATTTAAATCAAAAGGGCACTTTACAGTATCTTCTCAAAACTTATAGTGAATTTAAAATTCCATTGTAGGGCACTATTATGAACCATCACAATGAACTATTTAAAGAATTTACAATGACTTCAACTTGAGCAATTACAGTGAACTATCCTATTCTAAACGAGTGAACTTCAAAGGCCAAGCGAAAGTGAAAGTGAACTCATTTTCTGTAAGAGTTTCCCTAACTCGGGATTATCCTAAGACTAACTAAGGTAAGACATGACGGAGGTATGAATATGACTCCTTCAATACACACCAAAGAAATCCTCAAGACTACCCTTTTCGGCTTGCTCAACTCGGGAGAAACAAGCCCCTCAATCAATGGCAAGACATTAAAAGACACCCAACAAACCACAGTCTTCCCTTTAGGAATGCCTACTTAGTGCAATGAGTAGATGTCGTACCATACCACAAACTAACCTAAGTAGCACATTCCTTTAGAAGGTTTGGGACGAAGTCTTCCCTTTTTGGAGGTCTTACTTAGTACAATCGATAGATAGCATCCTATACCACCACCTACCTTAAGTAGTACGTTCTTTTAGAAGACTTAGTTCATTCAATTCAAATAAGTCTCACCAAGACTCCCCTTTTAGATTGCCTACCTAGTGCAATGGATAGATAGCGTCCCATTCCACTACCTACCCTAAGTAAAACACTCCTTTAGAAGACTTAGCACGTTATTTCTTTTGTGGGAGTTATATTAACCGACATAGAGCTTGAGAGCTAGACATGGAATCCCGATATTGACCCGTATCGGATAAGGGATCCTCACTTGCTTAGAATGAGGTCATTCTCTTAGCATTTACATGGCTTTCCCAGTAGCTACACCTATGCGGGCACATACTTAAGGGATAAAGAGATTTCTTCTAAGTAAGTCATTCTCTACTAATGAGGAGTACTCAGCGCAAGACATACATAGGAATAAAACATCTCAACCCACGTAGTTTAATCAACCTCTCCTTTATATCCTTTCGGTGCTACGCATAACTTCCCACGAATTCTAAACATTATACACTATAGGTTAAGGCTAACTAGTGAACACAACATCTCAACTCACGAAGGACATTTATCCTCCAACCTATATTAGAAAGCTCATGGGATGTAGTGGGGTTGCTACTAAACACTTCATCTTAACCATGAAGAGTGTTCACCCCAAAACTCCCCCTTTGGACTTAACTTAGCTTTATTCATTAATTCACGTGTGAGAGTGAGTGTACATGTGAGCACACCTTGCACATATGCTTCATTTCGTTAACATTTGATTATATACAATCTTAGAAATTCCTTCATAACATCACACACTTGACATACTTTATATAAGTCATTTAGACATAATCCTCAATATACTTCTCTTAACAAGCTTCATAAAACACTCAACAAGAAAATCTTAATTAAGGCATACTCTCTAGCCTATTTCATCTAATATCTTCATAAGGCACACTTAACAAGAATAGCATACTTTTAATCTTACTTCACATAACAAGCCTTCATTCACAATAAACTAGTAACTTTAAATTTATACAATTCATGTAAGCACACCCACCAAGAAGGTGGACCATACCACTTAAGAGATTTTCAAAAATTAAATATAAAAAACATAACCAATTTACCCTAGAATCCAAGCTTTCATCACCTATTACGTTTTACTCTATATTTCATCAAAATAAATCCCTTTGGGTAGTATCTAAAAACCAATAACAACAATAAGAAACCAAAGCTCATTCTCTACACAAACCTGCTTATTTAACCCATTTCTTAAGCCGACATTTGACGAAAATATTTAACATGATTTCATTGATGTTTTAACATTAAAATCATCAACTAACATTACGAATACCATTATTTGTAGAAACTAGGGTTGAAAACTGATTTTGAATATTTGTTTGAAGGGGCTACTTGATTGAAAGAGAGTTTAAAGATGGATACTATACCTCATATTGAAGAAATACCCATGATTTTTTATGGAGAAAGGACCACCAATAGCCCTCCTAGCACCTGTTGACTTCAAACTTCCATGAAGACTTTGAGAGAGAATTCTATGAGAGAAGGGTTTAAAGAATACGGGTATAAAATGAGGTCTAAGGGTTTTGAACACTTTAATATACCTAATAAATACTAAAACTAACGTCCTAGGGTCATAAAAGACTTGGGGTGAATTTACAAAACACCCCAAGTCTTAACAGGCAAAGGGCAGCGATTTGAGCAGTCACCATCAACGACCCTTTTGTCAAAGGACTGCTTGTTGGTGGGGGTTTCGTTGGTTGGTACTTCAAATCACCAACATGCAAGCTTTAATTTCAAAAGACTGACCAAGTCGATGGGCCGTCTCGTGGTGGACCGGCCGTCGATTGTCTTGTCTATTGGACACTGTCTTGGCAGTGTTGGTTCAAGTCTTGGTCCCTTTATCTAGGGCATTTTGTAGGTTCTATGTGGGATTGTGCCCGGATGTAAAACCCCTAAACTAAGTCGTCTAGATCTTAGGAACATATCATGCAAGTTTTAACCAAAACAAACACATAAAACTCACTCAAACACTTCAAGACACAAAAGCGCTACCTAAGGCACACCTTCCGAATGTCATGGAAAATCTTGGACGTTTGATCTCCAAGCTACACACACTGCCTAAGAACAATAAATTAACTCATTTTAAATATCTAGTTCACCGTAGTTAATTTTGGGGCATTACATTCACCCCCACTTAGAATAACATTCATCCTCAAATGACACTAAAACTTCAAGAACAACAAGAGTCACTTAACATCACATAAAACATTACAATGAAGGGTCAAACACTCAAAATCAAAGCATGAACTATCAAGGATCATCATTTCACACATTCAAACACTTGGCAACTTAAGCAACTCTTGCAAATTTATAACTTTTCAAAACTTACCCTTAACCTTCTGTTATGGAGAAACTACCTTGTCCAATATTAAAAATGTTCATATAAAAAACTTTTGCATACATTGAATCTTTAATTCAAGGCAAAATATATTTTCTCAAAATCCACAAAACTTACAGTAAACATCACTCTAACATCATTATGTATGCTTAAAACATCAAATTTTCATTGTTTGAGCAATTCATCAAGAGGGCATGATCAAACGAAGTATAATAGCATATAAAATTATCTTATAACACATTGAAACCATAATTCATGAAAAATGTAATATTCTCAAAATTTGAACTTCATTAGTTAATTCAAAACGTCACTATGTCACATGCTTAAAATTTTCATAATGCACCTTCCAAGAAACTTTATCAAGATGACATGACAATATGAGGGGCAAGACCACACTAACTTACTCAAAAGATTCTAGGTATGTTTCACTAAGTGTAATGTGAGACTAGAATACCATACTACCACTCCCACTTAGTGAACCTTGAGGATTCCCTTGGACTAACTACATACATGCCATTCTACTCAACTTAGTATCCCCCTCATAGGTTAAAGCCATCTTCAAAGTCTCCTACTTCAAAGAACCATTATGCCTCTCACAATGTAGGAACTCACACTATTCTCAATTCATGCACATCAAAATTAAACATCAACTTTACAAGTTAATCATAACAGTTCCCGTATTCGATTCAAGCCTAAAAAAACTCTCTTTAACATCATTTAATTCAACTTTTAGGCATCACTTAACTCAATTTCGTGGAACAAAACATCCTAACTAAATATTTATACCACATTTCCATCTTAATGTAATCCTACACCACAACATTCACCAATCACAAGAACAACTATGAAACATTAGCCTCACAAGGGAGTTGCCTTCAACTTCTAATAAATCTCCACATTCTCTCAACTTTTCCTCAAATGCATACTTTAAAGCATATCTACCATCATTGAACATGATTGCAAGATAAATAATTTATTCTCAAAAGCACTTTATTGTATCATTATCATTCTTACCATTCATAGAAATATATCAAACACAAAGTTTCTCATCACAAAACTTCCAATCTCATAATTCACACCTAGCCATAAATGATATCCCATCACAATTTTCAAAACTTACCTTCACCTCTACTAATCTAGTCACAAAACCATCATAACATCAAAAATCACCTTTTGTCTCCCTCAAACTTAGAAACATATCCCCTTCCAAGCAATCACACCTAGAAGACCACCAAACAAGGGAACATATGAGAGAGAGGCCTTATGTAGTTAAATTCTATCGAACGATTCAAGCGTAATGAATAAAGTGAAAATCTATAGTCCTATAGACTATTGCCAATGGATGTGTTGTGAATCGCACCAATGACCAAGATACGACGTGGATTGTGAGTCTTTTAGACCTTAAACTATTTCCAAAAGCTCATTCTTTATACAAACATGCTCATTTAACTCATGTCTTAAGCCAACATTTGAAAAAAAGTTTAAAATGATTTCATTGAAGGTATAACCTTAAAATCATCGACTAACATTAATAATACCATTATTAAGTTATTAGAAACATTTTCATGCAAGAATGATACTTAGATTTGAAGATAGTAGAAACTAGGGTTTAAACCCCATTTTGTAAATTTGTTTGAAGGGGATCTTTGAGTGAAAGAGAGTTCAAACATGGATACATACAAAACATTGAAGAAATATTCATGATTTTTGATGGAGAAACGACCACCAAAAGCCTACTAGCACTTCTTAACTTCTAGCCTCCATGGAGACTTTGAGAGAATATTCTAAAAGAGAGGGGTTTTTGGAGGAGGGGCAAAAAATGAGGTCTTTTAGGGTTTAGAAAAATTTAATATACTGAATAAAGACTAAAAATAACGTCGTAGGGTCATAAAAGACTTCACGTGAATTTATAAACACCCCAAGACTTGACATGAAAAGGGCAACGTTTTGAGCAGTCACCATCGACGCACCAACCAACTGTGCGTTTGTCAAAGGACGGATCGTTGGTGGGGATTTCGTGGATTTTGACTACAACTAACCAACCTGCAGGATTTTTTTCCAAACAACATACAAAATCGACGGGCTGTCTCCTAGTAGACTGGTCGTCTATTGGTTCGTCGATTGGACACTTCCTTAGGAGTGTGTGTCAAAGGCTTGGCCCTTCATCTAAGACCCCTTATACGTCCTATGTGAGGTCGTGCTCGGACGTAAAACTCCTAAAAGAAGTCATCTAGATCTTAGGAATATCTCATGAAAGCTTAATGCAAAACGAACACATAAAACTCACTCAAACACCTCAAGACATACAAGCACTACCTAAGGCGTACCTTCTGAACGCCATTGACGTTCTTGGGCGTTTGACCTCCAAACATAACTTAAAAACACACACTGACTAAGAACACTAAATTAATTCATTTTAACTTAAAATTAACTCAAGAAACACTCATGAGGCTCTCATTAATCCTAGTTTATTTTGGGGCGTTACATTCCCTCATACGAGGACTAAATCAATAGGAAGATTTTTGGAGTCTAAATCTTTGAGTCTCATAATATGGTATAAACACACTTTTCATATCATTTTACAAGCCATAAGACAAGATATAATCTGACCTCTAGGAATAGAATCCCCCCCCTTTCCACTCTAAGATGAGTTCATTTTTAAAATTGAACTTGACCATTCTTGTTCTACAATCAATGGAAGCAAAACAATCATTCAACCAATCCAGGCCCAAGATGAATTCAAAATTGACCATATCAATTTCTACTTATTCAACAAGATTAACTCTATTGGGCAACGTTATAGGAGAATTTCTATATACCCTTTTTGCAACCACCGACTCATCTACGGTGGTAGTTACCATGAAAGGTTCATTTAGGATATTTGACAAAATATCAAACTTTATAGCAACCAAGGGAGTAAAAAAGATAATGTAGTACCCGAGTCAAGGAAAGCATAAACATAAATAGAGAAGAATTGTAACATACTGGTTACCACATCGTAAGAACTCTCTTTTTCACCCCTACGCGAAGATCATAAAAGTGATTCTTCTTTGGAGAATCCACATTAGAACCACTAGCTTGAGCTTGCTCACTTCCTGTGTCTTGCCCCTTCAAATTAGGGAAATACTTAACGTTGTGGCCATTTTTTCCACACCCAAAGCAATTGTCCATTCCAACTAATCAATAACCATATTCTTCTTTCCACACATTTCACAAGTTGGTTTCTTGCATGGTCACCTACTACCTATTCCCTTTAGAGACATAGGGTTAGACACCCTATCATAACTACCCTTGGGATATTTTGAAGGAACATGATTCAAAAACCTCTTCTTGAACCTATTCTAGTCATGAATGTGAACCCTACCCTTAAAGGAAACACCATCATAAGACTTGGAATTCTTGATCTCCCTACTCTTTCTCCTTAACCTAGTTTCTTCTGCTTTTTTAGCATGAACCATGAGACAAGAGATATTAATATTATCATGAAGCATATCAAAACTACATTCTTAAACCAAGTCATGAGAGACCTCTGTTAGAAATAGAATCATCTCATCCATTAGATTTGAATCAAAGGATAGAGCATACTTGGATAACTTAGTTATAACACCCCTTAAATAACTTAGGTGAAACGGATCCTAACATGGTTGTTATCATGGTATATGGTCTCAAAATTGTCTAAAATTTATTATTGAGGCAATGTCTATAGTTTTAGCTGATTTGGAAGTGAAATGTCAATGGACAACCAAGGCGTTCGACGACTAACTCATCTATGTGCCTCATATGTGGTTATATGACATATTATGAGTTTTATCAGTTAATTTGGTCATTAGATGAGTTATTATGGTGTTTAGAGTCAGCATGTTGAGTTTCATGAAGTTTGGAGGTCAAACGTCCAACAACGTCCATGTTGTTTAAAACGTTTGCCATAAAACGACCTTGTGTGTCTATGCATGTTTTGTAGATTTTTGCGAGTTAGTTGGAAGAAATTGATGTTGTATGTCATAAAATTGTATATGAAGGGTTTGAAACATCTGGGTACGACTCCGCATAGGACCCACAAGGAGACCTAGAAGGAGGACCCCAGCTTGGAGCTCAGCACTGCGTGGCATTGCCAAACGATGGCTTATCGATGGAACGTACGCTCGTAGACTTGGGGTTCCAATGTTTCCAGCAATTCTGCAGGTTGAGGAGCTACATAATCAACCAATGAGACCCCATCGACGGGGCGTGGTCTCACCCAAGGACCATCAATGCTTGGCGTCGATGGTTCTGTTAAAACTGCCAACTTTTCTGTCAAGGCTTGGGTGTTTTTACGAAATTTCACACCAATTCTTATAATATAGGAGGAAGGTTATTTTGGGATTTGTCGAGTATTATAAAAATATGTAATTCATAAAATAATCATTTAAACCCTAACACCTAAATCAAAAAAGCCTCTACGAGAGCTCAATGTGAAGATTGAGATTGAAGATGGATGTTCTTTGGATTTTCTTATTCAATTATCATTGTATTCTTATAATAAGTAATTTGACTTTTTCATCTTATAATTTCTATTACCTTAGAGTCAATTCAAAGATAATTTTCGAGAATTTCAAAAAGATGAAAAAGACCAATTATTACTCTAATTATTGGGTTCTTGCATGATACGTTTTCAAACATTAAGATATGATATGATTGATTTATAATTCATGTTTTCCAATGAAAATATCCATGAGCCCTTTACCTTCTCAAATTTCTCAATTGGACTAAATAAGGGTTATGTGATCACGCTTTGGTATTAATAAATTCAAGTGTAGATTTCTATGGTCTTTTAATTAATCTATACGTTGTGATTGATTGGTTTATAGGCTGTTTCAATTTGATCAATTGAGTATTGTATACTCTTAGATCTATTGAATATTAAGCTTATTAAATTGAAATTGACATAATGATTATGAATTTTAGTGTAGTTTTTTATGGGCTATTGAGGGATGAAATAATTGCATTGAATTGATATCTAGGTTCTCTTAGATTGATGAATCTGTATTGAATTGACTTATTTTGATTTAATAGCATAATTTATTTATTGAATTATTGGTTATGGAAATGGGTAAGGGTCTCATAGTATTGAATTGGATAATTTATATTTGGATTGAAGAGGTGAGATTGAATGGGTGGTATGCTTCCCTAACTCTCTTAATAATATGTAAAAATTTTGTATTACCATAATGATATCTATGTTCCACATATGGTGGCAGTTCTATGTGTTTTTATTCTAAATGATCCGACCTTGTCGATATTACTTTATGCAATATGATGATCATGGCCTTGTCGGCACTACTTGAAGTATTATGACGATTTGTATATTTTATTCATGTTAATTATGAGCATATATAGTACATGGGAACTAATGTGAAAGTATATGTTTTTTTCTATCTATGTAAGGAGATCATGTAGACTGTAACGATGTAGTTATTTGTGTGGTCTGAGAGTTGATACATGATTGTTACTACTTGAATATATGAGTTATGAAAGTTATTATGATGATATAGTAATTTATAGGATGACATAAACATGATAAGGGTCATACCTAAGTGATTAGAAGAATAATATGCTAGATGGAATATGGTAAAGAATTTTATGTCTTATTTTGGTAGACTTGTGTCCATTACATGATACATTTATAAATAATATGTGAATACGAGATGTATTGACTAGGTAGGCTTAGTTCTCCCTTGTCATGTATAAATGAATTTTATGTGAGACCTTAAATAATGTTAATAATGTAATGTACATGGAAAAGGTTATGTTATGAATTTGTAGTCGAAGAGTTGTAATGGTATCCTTCATGTAAATGATGATGGACTTAGGGTTAATTTGATGGAATGACATCATATCATCCTTAGTAAAGTCATAATGACTTATCTTAGTCGCTATTCAAATGTAAACCTAGTGGACCTCTTTTGTAGGGTGAATGTAATTGGGTTATGAACTAGATATGGAAGGTCTTCATGTTACTCTTTAATGTTAATTACTCTATGAGAACAAAGGCTAGCATCGAGTGAATATATATGGGAAGTAGCTCTAATTGAGAAGGATAATAAAGTACAATGTAGCTTTACTTTAGAATGAGACTAGAGTGCATAAAAGCCCTTACTATTAATTAAACATTTGTCTACATGAGATGTGTCCGAGTTCTACACTTGGCAAGTAGAACACCCTCATCGTAGTAGGTTAGAACTTCATATTCAATGTCTACCAATCATGGTCTATGTCAGTTATTGCCTATTCTCATTATGTGGGATACCTACTAGCATTATAGAAGTTCTATGAAGTTTAGGTGGTGGTATGTGACGCTATCTAGACATTGCACAATAGGCTTTAAAACTGTCAGTTAAAAGTTCGTACGTCTTGTCCAACACCAATACTTAAATGTCCTTTGTGTAATGAATAAGTCTTAAATGATCTAATGAATGAAATTTCTTAGGTTAAGAAAGCATGTTAAATGAATAAGTTCATATCTAGAGTAGTTAAGGTGTGAAGGGGGCATAGGAATGGTCACTTTGTAACTTACCTAGATAAATCTGAAGAATGACTCTAGTTAGGGAAGATTGTTGATTATGAGGACATGATCAGATCCTTAGGTAGTCTTAATAATTATTTAGGTAATCTTGAAGAGGTTAATCATGGACGTTATCTTCTTGAATTACTTAAGCAAGTGTTTTTATAGCCTTTGAATGGAGTATGTCATACAATATATGTGTTGATGTATTAATTGATATGATACTATTTTAGGTAGTCTATAGATATCTATTAAGTGTATGTGTAAGGCATTTTATGGGTGGTCGCTTCACAACTCACTCAAGTAAACCTCTGAATCACCTTTGGTAGGAGGATATCATGTATATGTGCTTGGTGCGTATCTTATTATAGGTGGTCTTAAGGATAATTAGGTGTTCCTAGAGAGGGTGTATAGGTGGTTCTCTTTGTCCTACTAAAGTGAGTCTTAGGATAGGTTTTAGTGAGAGGATTGCATGCTATGAATTGCTTTATGTGAATTTTATAGGCTTCACTATAACAGTGAAGGAGTTCACTATAACAATGAACTTGTTGAATGTGAAGTTGTTCTAAAAATATGAATAATTTCTTAAATAATTTTGTATGTGTTCCTAAGATGTTAAATGTTGTTCTTATAGTGTGATGTTTTAATAAAAATTCATTAAAATAATGTTATTTACTAAATGTCCCTTTTTCATTGTTTTACATGTCTTCCATACTTAGTGCATCTAAAGGGATGACTCTTTCTTTTCCCTTTTTGACTAAAATGTAGGTAATAGGAAGTCTTGATATTCCATGGAGGATGGATAGGTTTCTAACGGTTTAAGATGACGTATTGGCGAGTCCTCGTCGATTTGATGACAATATCTGCATGTTTCTTAATATCTCAGTCTTTATTTTATGTCTTCTATGGGCTTAGTCCAATTATACTCCAAAGTGTTGATGGTTCAATAAGATGTTGTAAAGGTTTAATATTTTAAATGAAAGTCTTCCGCTTGTGTAATGATTATGGAAATAGTTCTTCTTATGTGAAGAAAGCTTTAAATTCTTACTCATTTTAAAATGTTTATGATGCAATGACTGATCCGAGTGGCTTTGATGATACTTTTTGTAGTCTCATTTGTCGTGTGGCTACACACAGATGCTCTAACTTCTGGGGTGAACTTGCGGGTCGCTACAAAGTTGGTATCAGAGAATAAGGTTTGGGAGTTTCCTAGTTGTCTCATGAACCACATCTTGTATTGTCTTTTTCATAATGTGAAGCCCACCACATTATGAATAGGAGGATATTGGGAGCTAGGAAAAGTTTCACTTTTTCATTCATCCAATCGTGCCTAATAGCTTTGTACATGAGGTCTTTCCCTTGTTTCCCTTATGTGTTGGTCCCTTAAGGGTGACTTTATGAAGATTGGGTTGAGATAGAGAAAAGATGAGATGTGAATTGGTAGATGATGTGTGATAGATGGTATTTTTGACCTTAGGTTGGTTTAATTTACCTTTTAAAGGATAGTGTAGTTTGAAAAGAAATATAGAGTATATTTTTATAAATGTGAACGAGTGGTTGCTGAGTCGGTTTGAAGTTGTTGAAGGCCCAACCATAGAAAAGAAGGTGATGAGATTTGAAAGAGTAAGGGTGAGGTTCTCTTAATAAGGTGGATGTAGTTGTTAGATTATTAATCCTTTGAGACTCTTTAGTTTTCATGAGATAGACCTTGGTAAGAAAGTATTAGTAAGGTTTAAGGTTTCTTGAGAGAGTTCATTGTGGTAGATGTTATGTTGACCTTAGAATGGGTTTCTCCGAAGAGGAGGAGTATGATGAAAGGTATGGTTGTTGGGAGTAAGGTACCCTAACCTTTTTTTATGTGTTAATTAATCCTAAAACAAAGAGTTTTTAGTAAGTTGAATTTTGTAGGAGTCTTGTTTGAAAAAGTGAGTTCAAAATTTTCTCTTTATGATATGCACGTTTTGGTTGAAGTTTTGTCAAATGGGAAAATGAGTTTAATGCAAGGTATCTTCCTCATGGTTCATGTGCATCTTGTGTAGGTTTCTAATTGTTTCATGAATAATTATAGTGAGAATGTCTAAATTATAATTTGAGACTTGGTTGATTGAGAATTTATAAGGAATTTCTTAAGTATTGTAGTGTTAGATTGTGAATCATGTTCACTGTATAGTTGCCGGGAATTTCTGTTTACTGTAAGGTGTTGTAAAAAATGACTATTCATCTACGCAAGACATAGAGTACAAATTAGAATTTTTCATCTTTTAAAAATTCTCGATGAAAAATTCTAATTTGTACTCTATGTCTTGCGTTCTTGCATGAAACATTTTCAAACATTATGATATTATATGATTAACATATAATTGATGTTTTCCAATGAATTCTCCATAAACCCTTGACCTTCTCAAATCTCTCGATTTGACTAAATATGAGTTATGTGATTATGATTTGATGTTAATAAATTCAACTGTAGATTGTTATGGGTTTTGATTCATGCATAGATTATGATTGATTGATTTATAGTCTGTTTCAATTTGATCAATTGAGTATTATATATTATTAGATCCATCGAATATTAAGCTTATTGAATTGACATTGACTTAATGCTTATGAATTCTAGTGTACTTTACTATGGGCTATTGATTGATGTAATTAATGTATTGAATTTATATATAGGTTGTATTATATTGATGAATCTCTATTGAATTGACCTAGTTTCATTGAATATCATAATTTATGTATTGAATTATTGGTTATGGACATGGGTAAGGGCCTTACGTATTGAATTGGATGATTTAGCTTTGGATTGAAGAGGTGATATTGAATAGGTTCTATGCTTCCCTAACTCTCTTAATAATATGTATAGATTTTGTATTACAATGATGATAGGTATGGTCCACTTATGGGGGCGGTGCTATGTTCTTTAGTTGCAAATGATATGGCCTTGTCGACGTTACTTTATGCAATATGATGATCATGGCCGTGTCGGCACAACTTGAAGTATTATGATTATTTGTGTAGTTGATTTATGTGAATTATGAGCATATCTATCTACATATGAAGTAATGTGAAAGTATTTGTTCTTTCTATGCATGTTAGGAGATCATGTAGACTATTATTATGTGCTTATATGTGTAGTCTTAGAGGTGATGTATGATTGTTCCTATTTGACTATATAAGTTTTAAAGGTTTTATTGATGATGACATAGTAATGTATATGATTACATAAAGATGATAGCGGTCATTCCTAAGTGAATGATAACATCATATGCTATATGGAATATGGCGAAGCATGTTGTGCCTTGTTTTGGTAGACTTGTGTCCATTACATGATACATGTATGAATGATATGTGAATATGAGATGTCTTACCTAGATAGGCTTAAGACACCCTTGTCATGTATGAATGAATGTTATGTTAGACCTTAAATGATGTTTAAAAGGTCGTGTACGTGGAAAGGTTATGTTATGAATTTGAAGTCGAAGAGCCGTAATGGTATCCTTCATCTAAAGGATGATAAACTTAGGGTTGATTGGCTAGAACGACATCATATCATCCTTAAGAAAGTCATAATGAGCTATTTTAGTCGCCATTGAAAGGGAGCCCTAGTGGACCTCTTTGGTAGAGTGAATGTTACTTGGTTATGAACTACATGTGGAACCTCTTTATGTGATCCTTTAATGTCAATTACTCTATGAGAAAAAAGGATAGCAGCGAGTGACTATCTATGGGAAGTAGTTCTACATGAGAATGACACTATAGTTCATAAAAGCCGTTCATATTCAGTAACCATGTGCCTACATGGGATGTGTCAAGCTATTCTCATCATGTGGGATACCTACTTGCATTAGAGAAGTTCTATGAAGTTTAGGTGGTGGTATGGGATTCTATTTATACATTGCACAATAGACTTTAAAGGTGTTAGTTAGAAGTTCCTAGTTCTTGTCCAAGACCATTACTTGAATGTCTTTTATGTGATGAAGGAGTCCTAAATGAACTAATGAACGAAATGGCTTGAGTTAAGAAACCATGTTAAATGAATAGGTACATATTTAGAGTAGTTAAGGGTTTTCTAGTTAAGGTGTGAAGGGGGCATAGGAAACGTCACTTTGAATATTACATAGATAAGACTTAAGAATGAATCTAGTTAGAGAAGATGGTTGATTATCATGACGTGATCTAAGCCTTGAGTAGTCTTAAGTATTATTTAGGTTATCCTAAAGATGTCAATCATGGACGTTATATTCTTGATTTTCTTTAGTATGTCTTTGGATAAACTTTGGAAGGAGAATGTCATATTATCCACGTGTTGATGTATTAAGTGAGAATGATTCTATAATAGGTAGTCTATAGGTTCTCTTAGTTGTGTCTAAGGGATCGTATGGGCAGTCGCTTTACAACTCACTCAAGCGAACCTTAGAATCTCCTTTGGTAGGAGGATCTCATGTTTATGTGCATGGTGTGTATCTCATTATAGGTGGTCTTAAGGATCATTTAGGTGTACCTAGAGAGTGTATATGGGCAATATCTCTTTTTACTACGTAAGTGAGTCTTAGGATATCTTTTTGTGAGAGGATTGCATACTAGGAAGTTCTCTATAAGAAGATGATAGGCTTCATTATAACACTGAAGGAGTTCAGTGTAACAATGAACTTGCTGACTCTGAAGTTTTTCTAAAAATATGAATAATTGCTTAAATGATTTCTTATGTGTTTCTAATATGTTTAATGTATTTCTTATGCTTATAGTGTGATTTTCTAACCAAAAGTCAAGAAAATCATGTTATTTACTAAATGTCCCTTTTTAATGGTTTTTACTTGGCTTCCATACTTATTGAATCTAACATGCTAACCCCTTCTTTTCCCTTTTTGACTAAAGTGTAGGGAATTGGAAGTCTTGATATTCCATGGAGGATTAATATGTTTTAAAATGTTGAAGATGAAGGATTGGTGAGTCCTCATCTGTAAAATTTCCAAAAAATCCAATACTTTTCTTGAAGCCTAACATGGGTGTCTTGATATCTAGACTCTGTTTTTAGGACTATTATAATTAATATAAGTCATTTAGGGTGTTTAGAAACCAAAACGTCTAAAGACGTCCATGACATTTTGAAATTTTGTTCAAGAAAGTACTAGCGTGTCTTAGCTTATTTGACTAGCTTTTAGGAGTTTAAAATTCATGAAAATAGGTGGAGCGGTATATAACATATTTGAAAGTTGATTATTGATCGAAATATCTGGGTATGACTCCCAAAGGACCAACCAATAGCCCTTGAAGAGGACCCTACCACGTATGAGGCAACACTACCTGGGCAGTCTGCAAACTTAGAAAGCCAAGGAACGACTCGTGTGTAGATCAAAGGGGCGCCGATGCAAACATTCATCTTATACTTAGAAAAAATAGGTAATCACACGCCTGCACAACTCTTTGACCAAAACTATGAGTGTGTAGGACGGAGGGGGGAAGGTCAAGTCGTCGATTCACAGACGCTCGTCGTTCGGGGTCTCGTTTGTCAGAATCATGTTTCCTACACGTTTTTTAGATTATATCATTTAATTAGTTGAGGGTGTAGGTTTTTATTTAGGGGTGTAAGGAAGTCTAATTAGGTTAATTTACCCTTCATATAAAGAACCCAACCGTAAATAGTCTAAACCCAACTCACAAAATAAATTATCTTTTTTCTCTCTTCTTTCTCACTCTTTTTGAAAACACCATTTAAGACATGCTGGGGGGAGGTTTTTGTGGATGGAAAGGGACGATTTAGACTTCAAATCTTCATCAAACGTTAAGGTATGAAATCTATTCACCTTTGAGACTTCTTTTCTTAAAGGGATCCTTCAAAGTATTTGAAAAAGTTGGGTTTTCAAGTGAGTTTCATTCAATTAGGAATTTTATGTTACGAACTGATTTGTTTATGGTTTCATTAGGATATAATGAATATATTCACATGTATTTTAACTGGATTATGCTAATTTGTGATTGTTTGATCTAAAAAGAAGAACCTGATCCTTAACCCTTAAGCCTAGATTTTATTACACTAATCCTGAACAAATTAGGAGTATTGTAGCCTTTCCTAATAGGTCTTTAGAAGTGATCTAGGTTATGAGAATTGACCTAAGTATCTTATCTTAAACTTTGATTTACTATTGAGTCATGGTGTAGTAACTCTTCTAGCCTTGTTATCATGTTGATTATTCAATTATGATGTGGAACATCTAAGTTGGATTTAAATGAGGGTTTATGGTAAACCTTAAATGATTAACTATGAAGTGACCTATAAGTCTTATGATCTCTATTTTTACTTCCAATTGTGATTAATCATTTCTAAGTCATGATGTTATATTGGAGTTAGCCTTGTGTTAGGATTCATAGGGCCTCCTCTCATCTAATAGATTCCCATGAGGGGAGGCCCTAATTACCAACTGGTATGAACAAGGAATATAATATCTCTTAGTTCCTGAACTATGTTTCCCCCATAGGAAGACTAGCTATTGGATCCACCTAGAAATCTATGTTTAGGTTTGGTTTTATTTTAGCCGGTAGACCACCTTCCATCGAAGTAAGGTTTTACAATACTGGATTCTACACTTAGCTCTTGTGGTCTATGTCGGTTAAGGAAAGTTTTCCGAAACATAAAATAAAGAAATGAAGTATAAACTAACTAAGGTGATTTTAGATGTTGGACTTAGCCTAGGTAGGGGAATGGGACTATACCTATGACTTTCCTTAGTTGGCCTTGATAGAAACTTTAGGAAGTTGATATTAGGTAATCATAGGATAATGACGTAGATGATGATAATGTGATGATGCTACAATATAAATGGTAATTTATGATGATGATTAACCTCTTGAACATGTATTTGGATACTTGAATGAGTAAGATTGTGGGGCTTTACTTGGTTGTTGCACTTGTTGAATTGATGGGGATACATGAGTAATTGTCTTGCTTGTTATGATATGGATAATTATCATACATGCTTGTAATGTTATTCCTTGATGATAGGGTTGTATTAGATTATGGGTTGAAATATGATGATATGCATATTACTTGTTTGAGTTAGAAAGCAAGTTTTGTTACTTAATATGACTTACTTGATTATGCACTAAACTTTTTAAAGGGTAAAATACCATCAAAATGTCCCTTTTAGCATGTTTGATCTAATATGTGCATATGTCTTCATACTTAGTACAAATGGCGTATTAGACCCATTTCATTCTTATTTCCAAATATTTTAGGTTCTGGTCGTTGAAGGCTCATACGAGATTAGTTTAAGAATGCTTGGATATTCTCTACCATCCATGTGTGTAGGTCCTCACTATCCGAGGGAGATTTCAATATCTTGATTATGAAGTTGTTTTGTTTTTTAAGACTCGTATGTTCATTCTACTTTCATTTGAGTACAATTTGTATAAGCCTTTATGTGGCTTCTTTACATTGATGTATAGCTATTCTCTAATTTTGTATGATCCTTAGATGGTATGAGATGAGACAATCCCTGAGAATATTATATATCTTATATATATGTATGTGCAATAAAAGTAGAAGGCTATGTAACCTTCATATACAAAGGGTTTATATATATCCGGTGCGAATATATATATTATGTGTATCTAGTGGTCTATGTAAATCTCCAATTATATGTTATGAAAAGTTTTAAATATTTTCTCATTTTTGACCTATAAATGTAATGATGTAAGACTAAGAGGAAAATATGTCTTCAAAGGGGAGGACGACACCGGTTACATCAAGAGGGTTAATCAAAATGTGAAAAACTTTGTATCAGAGCATGAGGTTTAATAACATTGAGTTTATGTCTTTCTCTCTACCACAACGATGTAAGTTCGTGTTCATAATTGTTAAG
This sequence comes from Solanum habrochaites, assembly GCA_027704765.1. Classification (NCBI taxonomy): domain Eukaryota; kingdom Viridiplantae; phylum Streptophyta; class Magnoliopsida; order Solanales; family Solanaceae; genus Solanum; species Solanum habrochaites. The sequence continues at coordinate 26,297,976 of JAKWJA010002494.1, read as the reverse complement.
CGCGCCACCCTTATGGATCAGAACATACATGATGCCTAAGAAACTCTAATTTTCATGGAAATCTTATGTCGTGCCATTTAAGTATACTTATGGTGTGCTTTTGCATTCAATTCTATTGTTTTGCATACAGGAAGAATGAACACTCAAAGATATGAGGCTCGAAAACTTGAAGAGGAAATGTCAAATGTAGGATCTCGTCCCCGTGGTGAGCAAGTTCCTCCACTTGAAGAAGTTGCTTATATGGAAAAAGATTTGGTCAATCCTCCACCATTGACTGATGGGGATATAAGTGTTGGCCTCATCTAATTGGCTCAAGCCTCTCTTGTTCAACCCTAATCTACGATGGTCCAAGCAACTGGGAGGATATACCCCGTCCAGATCAACAAGTTACTACAATGGCTTCCCGTCTAAGAGACTTCATTAGAATGAACCGTCCTACATTCTACAGGTCTAAGGTTGATGATGACCCCCAAGAATTCCTCGATGAAGTCTCTAAGGTACTTTTAGATATGGGGTTTCCCCCAAGTTAGAATGTCGAGTTGGCCACCTATCAACTCAAGGACGTGGGTCGAGCATTGTTGTATTCAGGGATACTAGGCCATTAAGGGGCGGTCTATTGACATGGGAGATATTTAAGAAGAATTTTCTATATTTGTTTTCCAATCCTAAAGATCAAATAAGTCGCTTTGTGATGGGAGTTTCCAAGGACTTACAAGAGGAGTGTCATTCGGCCATACTACATGACAACATGAATATTTCCCGTCTTATGGTGCATGATGGAATGGTGGAGGGGAGGCAAGGGAAAAGAGAAGAGTATAGATACTAAGAGAGAAAGATCATTTGATGGTGGTGCTACAATGAATAGTCTTTATATCAAAGACAAACCTAGATTAAAGAAAATGTTCTATAATTAAATTCCATCCAAATTCCCCAAGGCTCAAAATGAAAAGGTTCCTAAGCCTAGAGCCCACACGGGAAGAAGTGTAAATCACAAAATGACAAGCCTAAATGTGCTAAATGTTCAAAAGGTCATCTTGGTGAATGCTTGGTAGGAACGGGAAATTTCTTTGGTTGTGGCAAGAGTGGTCACAAAGTGAGAGATTGTCCAAATTTTAAGGGTCAAGATAAAGGTACTCAAGCTCAAGAAAGTTGTTCTAGTGATGCTCCTAAGAAGAAGCGCTTCTATGCTCTTCGTTCTAAGGATGAGGAAGAGACTTCTCCAGATGTGGTGACTGGTATGTTCAAAGCTTTTTCTATTAATATACATATTTTACATGTCCGGGTGCTACCTTATAATTAGTTACACCTCTTTTAGCTAAATAGTTAGACAATTTACCCAATATTTTGCATGAAGTTTTTATAATGTCTACACCGGTGGGTGAGTTGGGTATAGATTAGTTGCAATTGTCCTATAATGTTGCCAAAAATAGTTTATAATGTTTATCTAGAATAATTAGATGTGCTAGATTTTGATATTAAATTAGGTATAGATTAGTTGCATGCATTCTTTGACTCTATTGGTTGTTGTACAAGAGTGTTGAGGCTTATCTTTCCAAATGAACCCGTTTTTGAGTGGAAGGAGGGAAATTCAATTCCTAGAGGTATTATCATCTCTTCTCTAAAAGCATGTAAAATGATTTGTTAAGGTTGTCTAAACCATATTGTATGATTCCAAGATTTATACTCCGAAATTCCTCTCATTAAGTTGGTCACCGTAGTAATGGAATTTCCGGAGGTCTTTCCTAGTAACCTTCCAGGTATTTCTCCATAATGGGAAATTTATTTTTTTATCGATTTTTTACCGGAAACGAATCCCATTTCAATCCCTCCTTATTGGATGGCTCCTGCTGAATCGAAGGAGTTGAAGGCTCAACTCAAAGATTTACTAAACAATGGTTTTATTAAGGCCTATTATTTCTCTGTAGGGTGATCCAGTGTTGTTTGTAAAAAAGAGGGATAGATCCTTGAGAATGTGTATTGATTACCGCAACTCAACAAGGTCATTGTAAAGAATAAGTATCCTCTTCCTCGCATTGATGACTTGTTTGATCAACTCCAAAGGAAAAGTTTCTTTTCTAAAATTAACTTGAGGTCAGAGTATCCCAACTTAGAGTGAGAGGTGGGGATGTACTAAAGACGACATTTCAGACTATGTATGGGAACTACGAGTTCTTAGTAATGTCCTTCTGTCTCACTAATGCTCCAGCAGTGTTTATGGATAAATATCGTCTTTCAAAATGAACTAGATTCATTTTTCAATGTCTTCATTGACGACATCTTCTTATATTCAAAAAATTAGGGTGATCATATGGGTCTTTTGAGGGTAGTATTTCCAACCCATAAATAACATCAATTATTTACCATGTATAGAAAATGTGAGTTTTTGTTGAGGTCGATGACATTTCTTAGACATATTATCTCTAGTGATGGAGTTGAGGCTGATCAAAGGAAAATAGAGGTCGTGAAAAATTGGCCTAAACCATTGACTCCAATCGATATTAGGAGTTTCTTGGGTTTGCGGGTTATTAACGGAGGTTCCTGGATGGTTTTGCACCCATTGCATATCTCTTGACTACTTTGACCCAAAAGTATAAGAAATTTGAGTAGTCGGAGGCATGTGAGAAAAACTTCCAAATGTTGAAAGACGGGATTACTTTCGCTGTGGTGTTGACTTTACTGGATGGTACAAAGGGGTTTGTTATGTATTGTGATGTACCCCGTGTTGGTCTAGGGTGCGTGCTTATGCAATATAAAAAGGTGATATCCTATGCTTCTAGGAACCTTAAGGTACATGAGAGAAACTATCTGACTCATGACCTTGACTTAGGGGATGTGGTGTTTGCCATGAAAATATGGAGGCATTACTTTTATGGCGTTCATGTTGATATCTTTACGGAGAATAAGAGTCTTCAATGTGTGCTTACCAAAAAGGAGTTGAATCTTCGACAAAGAAAGTGGTTAGAGTTGTTGATAAATTACGATACGAGTGTCCTCTATCACCTTTTCAAGGCCAATGTTGTTGCGGCTACTCAAACTCATATGACTGTGGGCAGTTTATCACACATAGATGAAGACAAGAAAGACTTACTGAAACAGGTTCATAGGTTGTCTAGGCTTGATGTGAGGTTTGAAGATTCTCCGAATGGTGGATCCGTAGTCCATCATAACTCTGAGTAATCTTTAGTGGTTGAGGTGAAGTCCAAACAACTCATTGACCAACCATTAATGGAGTTGAAATAATCAGTTCTGAGCAAGTTAAATGAGTCATTCTCCTTGGGGGGGATGTTTTATTAAGGTACAAAGGTAGATTATGTGTTCCCTATGTAGATGGGTTGAGGGACCGGATCCTTGAAGAAGCCCATGGGTACCGCTACTCAATTAATATGGGTTCCAAAAAAATGTTCCATAACCTTAGGAAAGTATATTGGTAGGAAGTTATGAAGAAAGACATAGAAGTGTTTGTTGATAAGTGTCTAAATTTCCAACAAGTAAAATACGAACATCAAAAGTTGGTTGGCTTACTATAAGAGATCCAAATTCCTTCTTGGAAGTGGGAAGCCATAAATATGGACTTTGAAGTGGGTTTGACTTGGACTTATAGGAAATATGACTCTATATGGGTGATTGTGGATAGGTTGACCAAGTCCGCTCGCTTTATTCCTATCAAGTCTACTTATTCACCAGAAGATTATGCTAGGATCTTCATCGATGAGATTTTGTGTTGCCATGGTATTCCGTTATCCATCATATCGGATCAGGGTGAACAATTCACATTTTTGTTTTGGAGGTCAATCAAAAAAGGGTGTGGTACTAAGGTGAAGTTGAGTTCCGCATTTAATCCCTAGATGGATGGTCAAGCCGAGCAAACTATTCAAACCCTTGAGGATATGCTCAGGGATTTTATCATTGATTTAAGGGGAAATTGGGATAACCAATTTCCTTTGGTGGTGTTTTCTTATGATAATAGTTTTCATTATCCATTTCCATGGCTCCCTATGAAGCCTTGTATGGTAGGAGTTGCAGGCTACTATTGGATGGTTTGAAGTGGGTGACCCTTCGCTTCTAGTTCCCAACATGATTTATTATACTTCGGAGAAAGTTCATATCATAAGGAACCGGTAGCAAATGGCCTTTAGTCAGCAAAAGACTTATGACAATCAGAGGAGAAGGTAATTGGAGTTTGAAGAAGGTGATAAGGCGTATTTGAAAATTTCACCAATGAAAATGGTGGTTAGATTTGACAAGAAGGGGAATTTTAGTCCTCATTATGTGGGTCCCTAAATCTTGCAAAGATTTCGTAAGGTTGCCTATGAATTGAAACATCCTAGTGAATTGGCTTCGGTTCATCCGGTTTTCCATGTTTCCATGCTGAAAAAGTGTATTGGTGATCCCGAGTCCATTCTTCCTATTGAGGGTCTTTCTTTCAAGGATAACCTCTCTTATGAGGAAGTTCCACTTCAATTTCTTAACAGGAAAGTCAAGAAGTTAAGGAATTAAGAGGTGGTTTCCGTAAAAATGTTATGGAAAAATCACCTAGATAAAGGTGAAACATGGTAGCCCGAGGCCAACATATGAAGTCCCGTTAACCTCATCTTTTTTATATTTAAGATTTTTAATTATTTTTAATAATATAAATATGACTATGAATTGAATTTTCTTACTTTTTGGTGAAGTTTTGCAAATATGTGAATGTAGAATCAGTGAGTTAAGTAAGTTGGTGCCCAAAACTTGAAATTTTTGCCTTTTGGTTTGTTTGAGTTACGTTGTGCATTTTGATATGCTGAGTCTTTACGAAATGATATATGGCGTGTTGATAAGTTGAACTTTGTGCTAATTGACTCATGTAATGCATGTTGAACTCATGTGTGTTTTGAGATGGAAAAGCCTCATAATGAAGTGATTGAGCCTTATATGTGGTAATTCAAATTTTGAAATTTCATTGTTGAAATGATATGATTTATGTTGTTTTGATATTGTTGATTGGTTTTGCTGCTTGTATTGAGTCTATTACTTCCTTCAAAAATAATTTTAGTGTCATTCTGGGACGAATGTTCCTAAAAGGAGGATAATGTAACATTTAAAAAAATCCAAGACTTATTATAGAGCCTAACATATGTTTCTTGAGGTCTAGATGCTGTTTTTAGGACTATAGTAAATAATGTAAGTCATTTATGAGGTCTACAAACCAAAATTTCTAAGAATGTCCATGACGTTTGAAAATTCGGTACAAGGACATACTAGCATTCCTTAGCCTATTTGACTAGCTTTTAGGAGTCAAAAATTAATGAAAATAGGTGGAGGGTTGTATAACATATGTTAAAGTTGATTGTTGGTCCAAACTTCTGGGTACCACACCCAAGGGCCCTTTAGTAAAGACCCTAATACATAGAAGGCAAAACTGCCTGGGCAGTGTGCAAACCACGAAAGCCAAGGAACAACTCGTGTGTGGATCGACGGGGCGTCGATGCCAACCATCATTCCACACTTAGGCAAAATGGGGAATCCCTTGCCTGCAGAAGTATCTGACAAAAATTACGAGTGTGCAGGACGGAGGGGGGTCAAGTCATCGACTCACAGCCGGCCCGTCGTTCACGGTCTCGTCTATGAGGGTCAAGTTTCCTGCATGTTTTTTAGATTAGATCATTTAATTAGTTAAGGGTTAAGGTGGTTAATTTTGGGTTTAATGTAGTCTAATAAGGTTAATTGACCCCCCATATGCAGACCCCAATCCTTATTAGTCTAAACACAACTGACAAAATAAATTATCTTCATTCTCTATTCTTTGGCTCTCTTTTGGAAGAAACTATATAAGACAAGCTAGGGGGAGGTTTCGGGGGATTGTAAGGGATGATTTCAACATAAAATATTCATCAAATATTAAGGTATGAAATCTATTCACCTTTGAGATTCATTCTTTAAAGGGATCCTTCAAAGTATTTCTAAAAGTTGGGTTGTCAAGTGAGTTTCATTCAATTAGGAATTTAATGTTATGAACTGAGTTGTTTAGGGTTTTTTTAGGATATAATGAATATAATAACATGTGTTTTAACTTGATTATGCTAATTTATGATGGTTTGATCTAAATTGAAGAACATGATTCTTAACCATTAACCATATGTTTGATCTTTATGTTAATTAGGTTGTGATTAATTCAATTTACTTGATTCTTTGTTAAATCACAATTATATGATGTTATTAAACTAATAATGAACATATTAGGATGATTTTAGCACTTCATAATAGTTCTTCAGAAGTGATGTAATTATTAGCATTGACCTAAGTATCTTGTCTTAAGCTTCGATTTAGTATTGAATCATTGTGTAGTGACTCTTCTAGCCTTGTTATCATGTTTATAATTGAATTATGATTTGGAACATATAAATTGGATTGAATTGAGGGTTTATGGTAAAGCCTAAATGATGAACTATAAAGGTTACTTGGTAAGTCTTATGATCTCTATCTTTACTTACAATTATGATGAATTATGTCTAAGTAATGATGTTATATTTGATTTTGCCTTGTGTTAGAATTGATAAGGCCTCCTCTCATCCAATAGATTACCATGAGTGGAGGCCCCAATTACCAAGTGGTATGAAGAGGGATTATACTATCTCTTAGTTATTGAACTATGTTTCCCCGATATGAAGATTAGCTAGTGGATCCACCTAGAGAGCTATGTTTAGGTTTGGCTTTACTTTTGCCGATAGACCACCTTTTATCTATGTAAGGTTTTACAACACTGGATTCCACACTTAGCTTCTTGATCTATATCGGTTAAAGCAAGTGTTCCCTAGCCTAAAATGAAGAAAAGAAGTATAAGACAACTAAGGTGACTTGAGAGGTTTGAGTTAGATTAGGTAGGGGCATGGGACTCTACCTATGCCTTGCACTAGTTGTCCTTGATGGAAACATTAGGAAGTTTATATTACATATGCATACGATAATGATGTATATTACGATTATATGATGATTCTACAATATAAATGTTATTATATGATGATGATTATCCTCACGAACATGTATTTGGATTATGTTGTTAGCGTTAGACATTGGTTAAGTTTTGTTGTTGGGGTTACATGAATGAGTAAGGTTATGGGGATTTACTTTGTTATTGAAATTGTTAACTTGATAGGGATTCAGTAGCAGTTGTCTTGCTTGTTATGATATGGATAATTCTCATTCATGCTTGTGATATTATTCCTTGATGATAGGGTTGTGGTAGATTATGGGTTCAAATATGAAGATATGCATATTACTTGTTTGAGTTAGTAAGCATATTTAATTACTTGGTATGACATACTTGATTATGCATTATACTTTTAAAAGGGTAAAATATCATCATTTTAAATAATTTCCCTTTTAGCATGTTTGATGTAATATGAGGATATGGTCTCATACTTAGTACAAGTGGCGTACTAGCCCCATTTTCTTTCTTTTTTCCAAACATTTTAGGTTCCGTTCGTTACATGCTTATTCGAGATGACTTGAAGAAGTCTTGGATATTCTCTACCATCCAAGTGGGTAGATCCTCAATTTTCGAGGGCGATGTCAATATCTTGCTAATGGAGTTGCTTTGTTTTTTAAGACTGTTATGTTCATTCTACTTTCATTTGAGTACGATTCGTATAAGCCTATATGTTGCTTGTTTACATTAATGTAGGGCTATGCCCAAATTGCTATGATGGTTTAGATGGTATGGGATGAGACAATCTTTTAGAATATTTATATCTTATATATATGTCTGTGAAATAAAAATAGAAGGTTATGTAACTTTAATTTACGAATGGTCTATTTATACTGGATTTGAATATATATATTATGTGTATGTAGAGGTCTATGTAAACCTCCAAGTATATGTAATGAAATGTTTTAATTTTTCCTTATTTTTGACCTATGAACGTAATGATGTAAGCCTAAAAGGCTAGTCTTTGTCCTCTAAAGGGACGACGACACTGGTTACGTCTATGGGATAAACCCGAATATGACAAATTTTGTATCAGAGCATGAGGTTGAATTGCTTTGAGTGTATGTGTTTCTCTCTACCACGTCGATGTAAGTTCGTGTTCATAATTGTGAAACGCGCTACACTTATGGACCTAAACGTACATGATGCCTAGGAAACTCTCATTTTCTTGGAAATCTTTTATTGTGCCATTAGAGTATACTTATGGTGTGCTTTTGCATCTAATAATATTATTGTGCATATAGGAAGAATGACCACTCGAAGAAATGTGGCACGATGATTCGAGGAGGATATTTCCAATGTGGGAGCTCCTCCCCTTGATGAGCATATTCCTCTACTTAAAGAAGATGCTAATATGGAACAAGATTTAATCAATCCCCCACCCTTGACTGATGGGAATATAATGGTTTGCCTCATCAAATTGTCTCAATCCTTCATTGTTCAAAGCCCAATCTACGATGGTCCAAGCTAACCGGGAAGTTGTACAACGTCAAAAATAACAAGTCATTACTATGACTTCCGATCTAAGGGACTTAAATTGAGTGAACACTCCTACCTACAACAGGTCTATGGTTGATGAAGACCCCCAAGAATTCATCGATGAAGTGTCTAAGTTACTTTTAGCTATGGGGTTGTCCACCAAGTGAGAAGGCTTAGTTGGCGACCAATCAACTCAAGGACGGGGCTCAAGCATGGTTTGTGCAATAAAGGGATAATAGTCCATTAAGGGGTGGACCGTTGACTTGGGAGATCTTTAAGAAGGCTTTTCAACATCGGTTCTTTCCTAAGGAGATTAAGGAGGAAAAATTTGTGGAGTTAATGAACTTTTGCCATGGAGGAAGAAGTGTTCATGAATCCTTCTTGGAATTAATTAAATTTTCCTAATAATCTCCCTCTTTGTTTTCCAATCATAGAGATCAAATGATTTGCTTTGTGATGGGAGTTTCGGAGGACTTACAAGAGGATTGTTATTCGGACATGCTACATGACAACATGAACATTTTCCGTCTTATGGTGCATGTTAGAACGGTTGAGGAATCCAGGGCAAAGAGAAAGAGTATAGATTCTAAGAGGGCAAAGATCATTTGATGGTGGTGCTACAAACAATAGGCTTGAGATCCAAGACAAGACTAGATTCAAGAAAATGTTCTCTAATGAAGTTCCATCCAAATTAACCAAGGCTCGGGATGATAAGCCTAAGAGAGACCAAAAGGGAAGAAGTGGAACTCAATAAATGAGAAACCTACATGTGCTGAGTTGCAAAAAGTCATCTTGCTGAATGGTTGGTAGGAATGGGAAATTTCTTTGGTTGTGGAAAGAATGGTCACAAGGTAAGAGATTGTCCAAATTTGAAGGGTGAAGAGAAGGGTACTCAAGCTCAAGGAAATTGTTCTAGTGATGCTCTTAAGAAGAACCGTTTTTACGCTCTTCGCTCTAGGGGTGAGCAAGAGACTTCTCACGACGTGGTGACTGATATGTTGAAATAATTTACTACTTATTTATATGTTATACTTGATGCAGGTGCTTCCTTATCATTTGTTACATATCTTTTAGCTAAATAGTTTGACATTTACCTGATATTTTGCATGAACCTTTTATAGTGTGTATATCGGTGGCTGAGTCGGTTGTTTCAAAAATGGTGTATAAGAATTATCCTATAATGTATCCCAACAGAGTTTATAATGTTTATCTAGTAGAATTATATATGCTTTATTTTTATATTATATTGGGTATATATTATTTGAATGCAGTCTTTGCCTTTATTAATTTGTGGACAACATTGGTGAGGCTTATCTTTCCAAATGAACCCGTTATTGAGAGGAAGGCGGTAAATGCTATTCCCAGAGGTCGTATCATATCTTGTCTAAAAGCATGCAGAATAATCTTCAAAAGTTGTATATACCATATTGTATGAGTCCAAGATTTATACTCCGAAGTTCCTCCCATTGAGTTGGTCCTTGTAGTGAGGGAATTTCTTGAGGTGTTTCCTAGTAACCTTCTTGGTATTCCTCCCAAATGGGAAATTGATTTTGGTATCAATTTGCTACCGAAAAGGAATACCATTTCAATCCCTCCTTATCGGAAGGCTGTGGCCAAATTGAAGGAGTTGAAGGCTCAACTGAAAGATTTACTAAACAATGATTTTATAAAACCTGGTATTTCTCCGTAGGGTGCTATGGTGTTTTTAGTAAATAAGAAGGATGGTTCCTTGAGAATGTGTATTGATTACCTCAAATAAACAAGGTCAGTATTAAAAGTAAGTATCCTCTCCCTCGGATTAATGACTTCTTTGATCAACTCCAAAGGGCAAGCTTCTTTACTAAAATTGACTTGATGTCAGGGTTCACCAACATAGGGTGAAAAATGGGTATGCACCAAAGACGACATTTCAGACTAGGTATGGGAATTATGAGTTCTTAATAATGTCCTTCGGTCTCGCTAATGCTCCAGCGACATTTATGGACCTAATGGATATGGTGTTTTGAAATTACCTAGATTCATTATTCATTGTCTTCATTGACGACATCTTGGTATATTCAAAAAATTAGAATGATCATATGGGTCATTTGAGAGTAGTATTGCAAACCCTTAAAGAACATCAATTGTTTGCCATGTATAACAAATGTGAATTTGTGTTGCGGTCGGTGATATTTGTTGGTCATATCATCTATAGTGATGGATTTGAGGTTGATCCAAGGAAAATGGAGGCAGTGAAAAATTGACCTAGACCATTGACTCCAACTGATATTAAGAGTTTCTTGGGTTTGCGGGTTATTATCAGAGGGTCTTGGATTGTTTTGTGTCCGTTACATCTCCCTTGACTATTTTGACCCAAAAGTGTAAAAAATTTAGTGGTTGGAGTCATGTGATAAAAGCTTCTAAATGTTGAAAGATAGGCTTACTTCCGCTCCGGTGTTGACTTTTATCTGAGGGTATAAAGAGTTTTGTTGTGTATTGTGATACATCCCCTCTGTGTCTAGGGTGTGTAGTTATACATCATGGGAAGTTCATAGCCTATGCTTCTACAACTTAAGGTGCATTACAGAAACAATCTGACTCATGACCTTGAGTTAGCGGCCGTGGTGTTTGGTTTGAAAATATTGAGGCATTACTTGTATGGCGTTCAAGTTAATGTCTTTACCGACCACAGAATAAACCCGAAAAGGCCAATGTGGTTACGGATGCTCTAAGTCGTATGACTATGGGTAGTGTGTCACACATAGATGAAGCCAAGAAAGACCTCGCGAAAGAGGTTCATATGTTAGTGGTGCTTGGTGTGAGGTTTGATGATTCTCCGCATGGTGGATTCATGGTCCATCATAACTCCGAGTAATCTTTAGTGGTTAAGGTGAAGTCTAAACAACACCTTTATCAAGAATTAATGGAGTTTAAAGAATTAGTTCTCGGCCAGTTAAATGATTCATTTTCCTTAGGGGGATGGTGTATTAAGTTACTAAGGGAGATTTTCTGTTCCCGGTGTAGATGGGTTGAGGGACCGCATCCTTGAAGAAGCCCATGGGTCCCGCTACTCAATTCATCTTGGTTCGATTAAAATGTGCCATGACCTTAGGTATATTGGTAGGAAGGAATGAAGAAGGACATAGTGGAGTTTTTTACTAAGTGTCCAAATTGCCAACAAGTCAGTACAATATTTTAGGCCTACGGCCACACTAAATCTGAACAACTCTTGTAAAGTGTTGCCTAAAATATTTTTGGGAGCGCTTTTGAAGTGTAGCCTAGGATTTTTGCTTTAGGCATCGATAATATTGACAACACTTGTAAAGTGCAGTCTTTAATGGTATAGGATACACTTTATAAGTGTTGTTATAGTGTGAAATAATTGGCAACAACTATTTACATATATGGTCACACTTTTAAAGTGTATTATTTTTATAATTGAAAAAAAGAACACCTTAAAAGTGTAGCCTAAAACTTTTCACAAAAATATCATATTCCCTCCAACATTTTCAACTCTCCCTCCCATTTTTATTTGTCAAAAAAATGATTAATAAAACAAATTTTTCTTTCTCTCTCACGTTTTAATCTTTCTGTGTCACTTTTCCTCTTTCCCATCTCCAGCTCCAGAAAGCTAGCTCAAGAATGCTATCTCTTGTTTCTCGCTCTTATTTCCTAAGCGTAACTCCATAGTTCTTCATAACTCGAATAACTGAAGACCTGATGAACTGAAGAATTGATCTCCATAACTCGAATTTCGTCAGGTTGAATTTCTAAAAGAGATGAAGAGCTGAAGATACAGTGGTGGAGATGGATGAAATCAAGAGTGGAAGCTCAAGAACTCAAGTACTGAGATTCCTTTTTCTTCTCTAGTAATTTGTAGATCTGCAAATAGTAAATTGGTTGAATGTTCATTTTGTTTTTAGAATAAATTAATTGGTTTTGGGGTTCTTACAGCTGAAATTTTAAAGTAGGGAAAGAAAGTGTCAAAAATCTGTAGTCAAGCGTAGTTAGTAGGTTTCTTGCCTAAATTTGTGTGTGGAAGGAGGAAATTGTAAGTGGGTTTTGTGATATAGTATTTTTGGGTTTTTTTTTCTGTCTTAGAATTCCATGAAAATATACAAATTCTATTATTGAACCTGAACAATTTCTTTACATTGCAAAAAAGCTAATAGAAACAGGGACCTTAGAGTTTAAAACAATGAACAATAACTAAAGGCTGCTAAGCCACTAAGAGGGAGCTGATAAAAATTAAAAGTACAATTAACTAAAAATCTCTTAGATTTGGGGGAAGCATCTCATTGTGAGTTTGACTTTTGTTCAAATCATGTATGTATTTTCTGCTCGTTTAACTGTATTTTCTGCTAATGAGCATGATCTAGGTTTCTTCTAAGATGCTTTAGTTCATTTATATCCATAATTTATCAAGAGTTTTGTGAAGTATGTGGCATATAGTATTCATTTCGATGCAAATTTCGGAGTTACTACCTGTTAGTTTGGGAGATTGATTGAGTCAATGCATATCTTCAAGATGAATTAATATGTTTTGCTTAAATTGTTTTAACATTTTTTTAGTTGTGAATGTATCTTCAATATCATTTGATTTCGCCATTGCAAAATCGTCAAAGGGGTTTAAATATAAGCATAAATCTTGAATATTTCCTTTTTTTCAGTCACTACCTCAACACAATATATGTGTCTAATATTTATTCTTGAGTTACAAGTTACAAATCATGATTTATAATAATAATTCTTCATAGTTCTGCTCTTAATGAAGAACATAGCTTCATATTTTAAGATGTTTGAGATTTCTGTCCATATTTTCTTCTAAGTGAGTAAGATTGTAACAGTTCAAAATTCAATAGATACATTTCCAGCATGCTTCAATATTGTTATATTTCTGTCTTGTTCTGGATTTGGATAGCATTACATTATTTATTTGCTTCTTGGAACCTGGAAGCTGATGGGATTCTTTGGTTTATATAGCTAATCATTAGTAATACTCATCGATAGTACATTAACTAGCCAATTAGTTTATACTACTAGGATTTATTATTTTGATAAACTTGTTTGGATCTGTAGCTTGTGTTCAGAAGATTTTTTTGTTTTGTGTTTAAATGAAATTGATTACTTGTGGGGTTCTTACAGCTGAAATTTTAAAGTAGGGAAAGATAGTGTCAAAAATCTGACTGAGCAAACGAGTATTTTTCAGAGAAGTGACTATGTATGTTTTTGAAATAGTAAGATATGTACTTCTATTTTGCCGGATGGTTTGTTTGCTAGTATCATTCGTTAGAAAATAGTAAGAGATTGTTTGTATTCTATGTATGCGTTGGAATGAATACGTCTGCACATTCGTCCATTGTGTTTGGAAAATGGTGTTAAATGAGTATTGTGAATATGACATATTGCATATAAGTAGATAGTGTGTTTAATTATGATTCCTCAACCATATTATGTTGTTTATGGTTTTCGATAATGAGGCGTCTGGACTTTCACGTAATGTAAATCAATTGAGATGCATAGTAGCGGCTAATATAAAGGATTTCGTGGTTTGTTTCTATGTTTGAATTTTCATAGTTAACTTATATGTCTTAACTTCGTAACTTTGCTTTGATAATTATAGCTTCTTTTATGCAAATTTTGAGATGTGGTAGATTAATAAAGTTGGATTACATCTCGTTTTGTTCTACATTGATACATATCTAACTAGAGAGTCATTACATTATTTGGTGCGACTTACCATTCTTTGTTTGGTGTGACTACTATCCTGATTTACATTTATGAATTAGAGTATCTTTAAATATTTTTTTGTTGCCCCTTGTCTTTATCCTAAGGTGGACTTCGAGTAGGATATAGCTACAACAATCTGCTATAAATCTGCCTATTCGTAATCTGTTATACATTTGTTAATCTACAAATGTGTAATATGTAAATCTGCAATTTCGCAAATCTGCAGATCTACGTTGCAACTTACAACTGTGTTGTGGTATCTTGTTGTGGTTTGAAAGGTTATAGGAAAGTTGTTTTACTTGTTAATAGGGTTGTGGTTTCAACAAAATTTAGTCTTTGCAGTTTCTACACAACAAAAAGTTTCACAGAAACTAGCAATAAAACAAGAATATTTTTGTCTCGTAAAACACATTCTAAATTCTACAATGAACATGTATGATATAACAGAATGATACACAACACAATGAAATATTACCATAAGAGATTCATCTGGTGTTGTTTCAAATTAGGAGCCATGAATGTAAAAGCTTAGCAGCCATGGTTCTACTTTTATTCCCCTCCTCTTCCACAACACAACTTATGAAGTCAAATCTTCTTTAAACTATCACTCACTTTTTTCATAGGCCAATCAGTGCATTATCACTCATCTCTCTAGATAGTCAAAAGTAAATATATCTTCACAATCACAACTGGAGTCAGTTCCTCACTACACAAAACAAAGGAGAATCTAGAAAACATCTCTTAGGAACCATTACCACTAATGCTAGGATTAGAACCCTGAATTTAGAATGATGAAACAATACAAATCATATCCAGTAACATTCTTTATACATGTCAATATCATTCAGTTTTCATCATTTAGCAATACCCCAAAAATCAAGATTTGAGTTTTACAACCGAAAATCAAGGTAATGAACTTCGTTTATTTTCTCCAGTTCTTCATCAAAATGCACAAATTTTCTTATTTTAATGAATCTCTTACTAATGAAAACAACAACAAAGTAAAACACTCCACAAGAACAAATAAGGTTCTTTATTTGGTAACAGCAAATTTGGAAAATCACAAAGTAGCTTTCAGTTGCAAGGAAAGTGAATAATATGAGTGCATTAGTGCAAAAAATGTAAAGGTTGTATCAGTGTAGATCCATAGGTAAATGTTTGAAATGTTGTTTTGTTGGAGAAAGAAGGACAAAGAGGAACAAAGATTAAAAAAAGTAGTAGTATTAGAGAGAGAGAGAGAGAAAGAAACATGTGGTTGCCAATGAGTTGATAGTGAGGGTGGAGTTGGCAATAAATATTAAAGTACTATAATCAAGATTGATACTAATGGCATAGTTAATATACTAGTGTTAGCGTTTAGTTTATTAGTATATGCATATTTTGATGTTGGAATCTACTTTGAACATGAAAAGACAAGTAGAAATCTACTTTGAACATCAAAAGCTACAATCTGATTTTTTTGTATTTGTTGGACTTGTTGCCTCTCTATATTGTTGCAATATCAAGTTATTACCTCTTCTATATGACTGTCAATATCTTATTTGTGTAGGGAAATGTGGGTGATCAAATTGAAAGTGGATGATGAAATGTTTCTGAACTATTGTAAAAGTTTGAATACAGTAT
The DNA here is from genome assembly GCA_027704765.1 of Solanum habrochaites. Lineage (NCBI taxonomy): Eukaryota > Viridiplantae > Streptophyta > Magnoliopsida > Solanales > Solanaceae > Solanum > Solanum habrochaites. Next base: position 26,282,201 of record JAKWJA010002494.1, on the reverse strand, counting down.
ATTTGATTTTGTGAAATATATTCATTGCTAGAATATATTGAACTATTGTTTTACTTTTTTAACTATTGTGTACACATTTAGAATATTGATGTATAAGTGTGAGGTGGTACAGTTACCATTAATGAAGCTGAAATGAGAGTTAAAAAAGGAAAATCTTTGAACAAATGCCTAGAAACATTGTGTTGTTATGTAATTTAATTACTGAGACAGTATAGAAAGTTCATAAATACCATCAATTGATGACTTCTAACTTTATGTTTGAATCATTCAAAGTAGGTTTAGTTTTTGCATGAATGATCTGGAATTTATGTTGAGAAACCTATGAATTTCTATTTCTCTATGCAAAAGACTAAGTTCATTGCGTTCCTTGAATCTACAGTCTGTACAAATCATAACAATTTCCTTCTACATGGCTATTTTCCCACAAGAAATCATATCTGACATTGTAAATATGTTCTAGTCTGACAGGGATCCTCCAATAATGTGAAATCTGTGTTGAAGTAGAAAAAGAGATCTTTCCAGGCTATAGAGGTTCCTCTCTAAATACGTGGAATAAGTGCATTAACTTGCATATATGAAGATCTCAATTAAATTTTGGTTACTTTATTCCTCGCTTTGATGAGTATGAAGTAACTCTAAACTTGTTACATATTCTTGATTTGGTTTTGAATATTATTTAAAGGTGGCGAAACACTCTAAATACGACTGAGTTTTCTCTCTTTAGTTATTCTTAGTTGCTTTGGTTTTAATTGAGCTAAGGTTTTGCTTCTCTTGTACACTGTTCATCTTGCTTGTTTGGTATGGTTGAAGTCATGTTTTGCTATCTGAGATTTATTTTCCTTGTTTGATCATGTAGAACATATTAACTACACAAGGAAACTAATCTAATTTTCTTTAATTTTGGTTGTTGTGTAATCTACAATCTGGACTTTTCTAACTTTAGTTGTTCTTAATGTATTTGGTTTAAATTGAGCTAAGGGTTTGGTTCTTTTGTTTCACTGTTTTTTTTGCATTTGTATAGAACATTATAGCATGCTATAGGTATGTACTAGCTTGCAAACTTGTCTATCTAAGCCTCTGTAAATAATGTTCTACAAGGTATGGAATCTGCAATCTCTAGATTTGACATTTTTTGGAACTGCTACTGCAATCTGTAGATTTGTAATTTTTAATGTTTTCTATAACTGCTGATGTAATTTGTAGATTTGTTGATTTCATGATCTATATAATTTCTTTGGTTGTTCCCATTATAAACACAACTTAAATAATCTTTTTGACAGAACTATCTATTTTCTGTATGGATGCATTGCATTACTCTTTATATTCACATACCAATTCACTATGCCTTTTGTGCTTCTATATATAAATATTTTTTTTCAGTAAAGTCTATTTTCTTTCTTATTATATAGAATATCCATGTTATTACCCATAAATTATTACATCCTAATCGAAGGCATGCTTCCATAACTACAAACAAATAAACAAATTATTCATAGGAGAATATCATTGTTTGTGTTTCCTCATTAATTCCTTTATTTTAGTGTTCGTGTTAGCTTATGTGCATCATGGTTATTGTATAACAAAAAATATTTTATATTGTTTCGTTTGAAATTTGAGTGATAATGCAATTATACATTGTTGTTGAACTCATTTTGAATTCTAGACACCTAAGGGAACATCATCTACTTTGAACATCAAAATACAAGTAGGCATCTACTTTGAACATCAAAAGATGCAATCTAATTTTCTGTAACTGTTGGACTTCTTGCCTCTCTATATTATTTCAATCTGAACTCTTTCGTCCTCTATATTACAGCTAATATCTTATTTGTGTAGGGACATGGAGGTGATCAAATTTGAAGTGGATGATGAAGAGTTTTTGAACCATTGTAAAAGTTTGAGTACATATTTAAACCATTGTGTAGACATTTAGAATATTGATGTATATGTATGGCTATGTACACAACACATACTATCTTTTGAAGTACTTTAGGGAAATCTATAAATTTTAATTAGTTATTAGCGCTAGAGATTGTTTATTGCAATATAATATTGGAGTATTTTAATTAGAAATTGTGGCATAGGACTGTAAATTGTGTATGCACGTGAGCAAGGAAAATACTTCAATGTGTTGTCATAAATTATATACAAAAGGCAACACTTGATGAATGTGGGCAATATGGTATCAAAGGCCACGCTTCAAAGCGTAGTTGATAAGGCAACACTTTTAAACAAAGCAGCAAAAGCATGGATTTTTTCCTTTTAGGCTACTCTTGAAAGTGTAGCTGATAAGCAAACACTTTTAAGCATAGCTACTAAGTGTGGGCTTTTTGAATTTGAGGCTACGCTTAAAAGGTAGCTTATAAGGCAGCACTTGTAAGCGTAGGTACAAAGCGTGGCCTTTTTCTTTTGTCTACACTTTTAATCGTATCTTATAAGTCTTTTCTTATAAATCGTTGCCTAAACTCTAAGGTTCGATATTTTCGGCCACACTTGGAAAAGTGTGGCTTAAAGTCAAAAAGTGGCCTTTACCAATGGCCACACTTTTTCATAGTTTAGGCCACACTTCTATAGGGTTGTTGGAGACATAAAATGTTATAGTGAGTAAAGCCGTACATAGAAAGCCGGGTGGCTTACTAAAAGAATTCTAAATTCCTACATGGAAGTGGGAAGACATCAATATGTGCTTTGTAGTGGGTTTGACTTGGACTCAAAGGCAATATGACTTTATATAGGTGGTTGTTGATAGGTTAACCAACTTCGCTTGCTTCATTCCGTCAAGTCTACTTATTGGGTGGAAGATTATTCTAGAATCTTCATAGATGGGATTGTGTGCCGCTATGGTATTCTATTATCCATCATATCCAAACGGGGTGCACAATTCACATATATGTTTTAGAGGTTATTCCAAAAAGAGCTGCGTAATAAGGTGAAGTTGAGTACAGCTTTTCGTCCCCAAATAGATTGTCAAGCGGGCGTACTATTCTAACCCTTGATGATATGCTTAGGACATGTATCATTGCTTTCAAGTGAAATTGAGATAGGCATTTTCCTTTGGTGGAGTTTGCTTATGATAATAGTTTTCTTTCATCCATTTCCGTGGCTCGCTGTAAAGTGTTGTATTGTAAGAGGTGCAAGTCTCCTATTAGATGGTTTGAAGTGGGTGAGCCTTTGCTTCTTAGTCCCAACTTGATTGATGAGACTTTGGATATGGTTCATATCATAAGGAACCGGTTGCAAATGGCCGATAGTCGGCAAAAGTATTATCTTGATCATAGGATAAGGGAATTGGAGATTGAACAAGGTGATAAGGTGTATCTGAAAATTTCACAAATGAAAGGGGTGATTACATTTTTCATGAATGGGAAGTTTAGTCCTCGTTATGTGGGTCTATATGAAATCTTGCAAAGAGTTGGTAAGGTTTCCTATAAATTAAACTACCTAGTGAATTGTCTTCGATTCATTAGGTTTTCCATGTCTCCATGCTTAAAAAGTGTATTGGTCCATTATTCCTATTGAGGGTCTTGGTCTCAAGGATAACCTCCCTAATGAGGAAGTTCTGGTTGAAATTCTTGATTGGAAAGTCAAGAAATTAGGGAATAAAGAGGTGGTTTCCCTAAAAGTGTTATGGAAAAATCATCTTGTTGAGGGTACAACATGGGAAGCCGAGGCCGACATGAAGTCCCGTTGCACTCATCTTTTTGATAATTAAGGTTAATCATTCTTTTTAATAATATAAATATGACTAGAAATTGAAGGTTATTTATTTTTGGTGAAGTTATGCAAAATTGTGCATTTTGAATCACATTACTGTTAGTTACAGTAAATTGGTGCCCAAAATATGAAATTCTTGCCTTTTGGTTTGTTTGAGTTACATAGTGCATTTTTATATGGTCAGCCATTACGAAATGATATATAGCATGTTAATAAGTTGAACTTTGTGCTAATTGACTCATGTAATGCATATTGAGATCATGTGTGTTGTGAGAAGGAAATCCCTCATAATGAAGTGTTTGAGCCTTAGGTGTGGTAATTAAAGTTTTAAAATTGTCTAATTGAAATTATACAATTTATGTTGTTTTCATAAAGTTGATTGGTTGGGATGCTATTCTTGAATCTATTACTTCCTTCGAAAGAATTTTAGTGTCATTCGGGGACAAATGTTCCAAATGAGGGGGGGGGGGGGGGGGGGAGGGGATAATGTAACATTTCAAAAAAATCCAAGACTTGTCGTAGATCCTAACATAATTTTCTTGAGGTATTGACACTGTTTTTAGGACTATAATAATAATGAATATAAGTCATTTAGGAGGCTTATAAACCAAAACATCTAAGAACATCAATGACGATTAGAAATTTTTTTCAAGGACGTACTAAATTTTTTTCAAGGACGTACTAATAGGTGGATAGGTGTTTAACATACATTAAAGTAGATTTATGGTTGAAACGTTTGGGTAATACTGCCCAAGGACCAACCAAGGTCCCTTGATGAGGACCCTAGTACGTAGGAGGCAACATTGCATGGGCATTGTGCAAACCACCAAAGCCACGGAATGGCTCGTGTGTGGATCTACGAGGAATCGATGCCAACCTGTAACACCTTGAAAATTCATAACGTGTCGTAAATACTAACATAGGTTCCATGGGGTCTCAGTACTATTTTTAAGTCCATTTTAACGAATTTAGGTCATTTAGGAAGTTTAAGAACCAAAATGTCCATGACGTCTTAAAGTATGGTTCAAAAGGTTACTAGTGTGGCTTAGCATATTTGACTTGTTTTTAGGAGTCGGAAATGTATGAAAAATTGTGAAAAGATATATAATAGGTGTTTGAGTATTTTCATTGTTGAAACATCCGGTTACGACTCCCTAAGTACCAACCAAGGTCCCTTGAAGAGGACCTTTGCGTTTGGAAAAACACTGACTGGGCAATGAGCATCAGCGGGACCACCTACGGTCCGTGTGTGAACTTACGGGGCGTCGATACCATCATTGTACCATAATTAGTCAATTTGAGGAAGGCCCTCACCTTCGATGTCTCTGAACGCATCGATGGAGTGCAAGATGGAGGGATGAGGGTCTTTAGGTTCACAGAGGGCCCGTCAACAGGGATCCGTATGTGAAGGGTTAGTTTCCTGCACTTTTTTTTATATAAATTCATTTAATTAATTAAGTTTTTAGGGGTTATTTAGGGATTAAGGGGAGACTAATCAACTAACTTAAAACCTATATAAAAGTTCCAACCCCAATTCAAGTAATTAGAACTCTAAAACACAAACTCTCTTCCTTCTCTCATCTTTCTTTCTATACTTGAACTCACCATTGAAGACTAGCAAGGATTAGGGTTTGGGGGCTTAAAAGGGAAGAATTCACCATACATTCTTCATCAAACTTTACGGTGTGGTATCTAATTGACCTTTGAGACTCTTTCCTCAAAGGGTTCCTTCAAAATTGATTTCAAAAGTTTAGTTTTCCTATAGGTTTAATCGAATTATGAAATTGAAGTTATGGATTGAGTTGTTGATGGTTTATTTAGGTTATATTGAATAGATTAATATGAATCTTAACTTGATTATGGTAATCATTGATGTTTTGGTCTAAATTGAAGAACATGATCCTAAACCCCTAACCTTAGGTTGTGATCTTGACCTATATTGTATTGTGATCATTCAATTGACTTGGTTATGGATTAGATTACTATACTATAGTGCTAATATGAATAAATTATTATGAACTATAAGCCTATCATGTTAGTTATTGAGTTGTGATTTAGGTTATGAAGTATATTGTGAAATTAGCCTATGTATCTTGTTTAAAGCTATTATCTAGTGTTGAATTGTTTTCTAGAGATGCAATTGGCCATGTTATTTTAGTGTTTATCATTGTGTGATGATGTTTATCCCCTAATTTTTTTGATTTATGGGTTGATGATAAGACTTGATGATGAACGATGAGGAAACTTTATAAGTCTTAGAATCTCTATCTTTACTTCCAATTGTGATTAATTGTGGTTAAGTTATGATGTTACATTGGAGTATGCCTTATACTAGGATAATAGGGTGGTATGATATTTTGAAATGTCTTGACTATGTTGTGAGGTTGATTAATGTGTATAACTATATGAATGGTGACAACTATCAGTGTGCCTTGATATGATATTAAATGCTAATGTGTTAACCTCACTTATATGAATTGTGATTAAAGGACTTATACTCATACAATTCTTATTGAGCTATTAATGATGATTATTATACAAGGGGTATCCCTATGACCTAAACTAATCTATGATTGAATATTAAAGGCTTAAATACATTTCAAAAAGGGACTCTAGCTTGGCACCGAGTGACCTAGATTGAGGAGTTTCCTTCCCACGTAGGAAAGGTAGGAGCACTACATTACTCTTGAGATTGGAGACTGTAATGAATGGCGCATGAACAGGGTCCCAACTATATCTCCTAGTTCTCGAACTATGTTTTCTCCATAGAAATAATACCTAGTGGATCCACGTAGTTTCTATGTTTAATGTTCTGGTACTACCTTGGCAAGTAGTCCGCCTTCTTTCGGTGTAGGTTTTTTCAAACCTGACTCCAAACTCCTCTTTTTATGTATGTCGGTTAGGGAAAGATGTTACTAAAAGGTAAAATTATTTAAAGGACTTTCCTCTAACTTGGACAACCTAAGAGGTCTAGCTTAGTCTAGTTAGGGGTACGGGACTCTACCTAAATATTACACTAGTTATCCTTGAGGGGAGTCTTAGGAGGAGGTTCTTATATATGTTTATGTTTTGATGATATATGATATGTACATTATGAACTTAGAACATTGTTGATACAATATGTTGATTAGTTCACATATGAGTATGTTTTGGGTTACAATGTTAACATAAGATTAAATTTAAATCTAAACGTTATGTTATGTGAAGTTGGACATTGGTTATGGTTTCTAGTTAAGGCTTATTGATTGAGAAAGGTTTTGGGGCTTTGCTTGGTCATTGCACTTATTTACTTGATACAGATTCATGAGTAGTTGTCTTGCTTATTATGATGTGATTGACTCTTATTCCTTCTTGTGATTTTTTTCCTTTATGACAGGGTTGTAGTAAATCATGGTTTCAAGTATGTTGGAATACGTATTACTTTTTGTGTCAGTAAGTATGTTTGGTTGGTTGATATTACTTGCTTTACTTTGCATTAAGATCCTAAAATGGTAAAATAGCACGTTTTGACTAAAAGTCCTTTTTTTAGCATTTTTTGCTTGTATATGTGCATATGGTCTTATACTTCGTACATGTGCAGTACTAACCCCATTTTCTTCCCTTTTCCCAAACATTTTAGGTTCCAGTCGTTGAAGAGTTTGGAAGGCAACATTGTTGAAGGCTTGGATTCTTCATTTCATCCATGTATTTGTAATGAATGTTTTAAAATTTTTCGTATTTTCAAACGTATGAATGCAATGACATAAGACTAAGAGGCTAGTCTTAGTTCTTGAAAAGGACGACGACGCCTGTTACATTTAGGGGGTATACCCGGATGTGACACAACCATCATCCCACACTTATCCCAAATGGGGAAGCCCTCACCTGCACAAGTCTCTGACCAAAATAACGAGTGTGTAAGACAGAGGGGGGTCAAGTCGTCAACTCACAAACGGCTCATCGTTCAGGGTCTCGTCTAAGAGGGTCAAGTTTCCTATATGTTTTTAAGATTAGTTAATTTAATTAGTTAAGGGGTTAGGGTGTTAATTAGGTTTTTAAGGGAGTATAATTAAGTTAATTAACCCCCCATCTAAAGACTCCAACCCTCATTAGTCTTAACGCAACTCACAAAATAAACTCTTTTCCTTCTCTCTTCTATTTCTCTCTATTGGAAGACACCATTGAAGACAAGCCAGGGGGAGGTTTTGGGGGCTGGAAAGGTACAATTTCAACATCAAATCTTCATCAAATGTTAAGGTATGGGATCTAGTTCACCTTTGACACTTCTTTACACAAAGGACTCCTTCAAAGTATTTCTAAAAATTTGTTTTTCAAATAGGTTTCATTCAATTACGAATTTGATGTTATGAAATGAGTTGTTTATGGTTTATTTAGGATATAATGAATAGATTAACATGTATTATAACTTTATTATGATAATTTTTGAAGGTTTATTCATATAAGAAGAACATAATCCTTAACCCTTTACCCTAGGTTTGATCCTAATGTGAATTAGGTTGTGCTTGATTCTATTGAGTTAATTATTGGTTAAATAACTATTAGATCATGTTATTACACTAATCATGAACAAATTAGTATGATGTGTAATCATTCATACTAGTTCTTTAGAAGTGATCTAGGTTATAAGAATTGACATAAGTATCTTGTCTTAAGCTTTTATTTAGTATTGAATCATGGTGTAGTGACTGTTTTATCCTTTATATCATGTTTATTATTGAATTATGATTTGGAAAATATAAATTGTATTGAATTTAGTATTTATGGTAAGTCTTAAATGATGAACTATGAAGGAGACTTGGTAAGTCTTATGATCTCTATCTTTACTTCCAAATGTGATTAATTGTGGTTAAGTCATGATGTAATATTGGAGTATGCCTTGTGTTAGGATTGATAGGGTGGTATGATGCTGAATTGAAATGTCTTGACTATTTTGTGAGTTGATTAAGGTTTATATGTTATAAGGATGGTTTTGACTACCAATGTGCATTATTATGAGATGAAATGTTAATGTTCTAACTTCAATTATATGAATTGTGATTAAAGATCTATACTCGTGTAATTTTTATTAAGCTATTATTATGATGGTAATTATACAAGGGATAGATCATATGACCTAAACTAAGTTATTATTGATAATAGAGATTAAAGACATTTCAATAAAAAGACTTAGCTTAGAAGAAAGTGAACTTGACAATGGGAGGTGATGACTTCCAAAAGAGAAAGATTCACCCTATAGGTCCAAATTAGATTTTGACTTCCTAAAGAGGAATACTCATCCAATATATTCCCATTAGAGGAGAAACCAATTACCAAGTTTTATGAGGAGGGAATATACTATCTGTTAGTTATTGAACTATATTTCCCCCATAGGAAGACTAGCTAATCGATCTTCCTAGAAAGCTACGTTAAGGTTAGGTTTTACTTTGGCCGGTAGACCAACATCCATCTGTGTAAGGTTTTACAACAGCAGATTCCACACTTAGCTCTTGTGGTCTATGTCAATTAAGGAGAGTTTTCTCTATCCTAAAATAAAGAAATGAAGTATAAACTAACTAAGGTGACTTAACAGGTTAGATTTAGCCTAGGTAAGGGTATGGGACTCTACCTATGCGTTGCACTAGTTTGCCTTGATGGATATTTTAAGAAGTTCATATTAGGTATGTATAGGATAATTATGTATATGATTATGCTACAATATAAATGGTATTATATGTTGATGATTATTCTCATGAACATGTATTTTGATAATATTATTAAATTTGGACATTGGTTATGTTTTCTTGTTGGTATTATTAGAGTAAGTAAGGTAATGGGGCATTACTTTGTCATTGCACTTGTTGACTTGATTGAGATTCATGAGTAATTTTCGTGCTTGATATGATATGGCCAATTCTCATTCATGCTTGTAATGTTATTCCTTGATAAATAGGGTATTAGTAGATTATGGGTTCAAATATGATGTTATGCATATTACTTGTTTGAGTTAGTAAGAATGTTTTATTACTTGTTATTACTTACTTGATTATGTATAAGAATTTTAAAAGGGTAAAATAGCATGGTTTAAACTAAGTGTCCCTTTTTAGCATGTCTGATCTTATATGTTCATATTATCTTATACTTAGTACAAATGGCATACTAACCCTATTTCTTCCTATTTCCTAAACATTTTAGATTCCATTCATTGAAGTCTCATTCAAGACGACTTGAACAAGTCTTGAATATTATCTATCGTCCAAGTGGGTAGGTCCTCACTTCACGAGGGCGATGCCAATATCTTGCTTATGGAGTTGCTTTTTTTTTTTTTAAGAATCTAATGTTCATTTAACTAATATTTGAGTATAATTTATATAAGCCTATATGTAGCTTCTTTACATTGATGTAGGGTTATGGACAAATTGCAATTACTGTTTAAATGGAATAAGATGAGAAAATCTTTTAGACCATTTTCTTTTTTATATATATGTATCTGCAATAAAAGTAGAAGGCTATGTAACCTACATATACGAAGCGTCTAGTATATTACATACGAATATATATATATTATGTGTATGTAGATGTTTATGTAAACTTCCAAGTATATGCATTCAAATGTTTTAATTTTTTTTGCATTTTCAACCTATGAATGTAATAATGTAAGACTAAGAGGCTAGTCTTAGTCCTCAAAGGGAACGAAAACTCTTGTTACATTTAAGGGGTAAAACCAAATGGGATATCATCAATTCAAGCACAATATCCACATGTTCCCTTATGTCTCAGTCATTATTTTATGTGTTGTATGGGATTAGTCCAATGTGTTGTATACTCCAAAGTTTAGATGATTCGATAAGATATTGTAAAGGTTTAATGTTTTAAATGAAAGTCATCTGCTAGTGTAATGATTATGGAAAGAGTTCTTCGTTTGTGAAAAAAATAAATTCTTACTCATTTTAGAATGCTTATGATGCAATGCGTGATACAAATAGATTTGATGAGACTTTTTGGACCCTTATTTTCCGTGTGGCAACACAGGGATGCTCTAACATCGAGGGTGTGCTTGCAGTTCATTACATTAGTAAAAACCAAAGTGTAGTCAAGTATACTCATACCTCCTTGATGAAGGTTGATAAATTCTTCAAACTTAACTTCCCTCATCTCTCTGGTGAAGAACCTATCAAGGAAAGCTTTCTTGAAGATCCCCCAAGTCACCGGACCTGATCTTATCATCCTATTATCCCTCCATTTCTTGTACAAAGTTTGGTCGATATCTTTGAGTTTATCGGCTACCAACTCGACCTTCTCAATTAAGATCACACACATAACATAGAGAATCTTATATACCTCATCGAGAAAATCATGTTGTTCCTCATGCAAAATTAAAACGGTGGAACTGGGCATATTTGTAGCATGTTGAGGCACTCGAGGTCCAGCATCCCTATTTATTTGGGCTTTCATATCTCGGATTTTTGAAGTGACGGTAATATTTTTACAGGTCGGCTTGGGTAAATGTGAGAAGACTTAGGTCATCGGTAGAGTAAAAAATGGAATTTAATCATCCATAGCATCTTCGTCAAGTAGAGGCACTTGGTGGTCTTGTGGAGGCACTTGGTTGCCATTAGATCCCACATAAGCCTTTTCTTCCTAGACCCTTTTAGTAGAAGATTTTTGAGTATTCATACCTATTACCACGATATAAATTGTAGGTGCAAGCACATTGTAAGACTCTAGAGGCACGACATAAGAATAGAAAAAGATGAGAGTTTCTAAGCATCACATAATTTCTCATTCATAAGTGCACTGGCTTCACAATTATGATTAACAATATACATAGACGTTGTTTAATGAGACATCATTTCAGGGGTATTACCTTATTCTTTGATACAATGTTTGTCACATCCGGGAGCACCTGCTAAATGTAACCAGTGTCGTCGTCCTTGTATAGGACTAAGACTAACATTATTAGCATTCGTCAGTAAATTCGTACGATAAAAAATACAGAAAATTTAAAAGTTTTCATCTACATCTACTAATGAAGGTTTAATTAGATCTCCATCTTATACATAATATATTTATAGTGAGTATACACAGACTCCTTGTATAAGAACATTACATAATCTTCTACTTTTATTCAACATATAGAAGACATACATAATATAGTCTTAAAAGGGGATGTCTCATACTAACCATCTAAAAAGACTTAGATCATTATTGGTATAAGCCCTTATACAAATATAGAAATAACATTTAGGGCTTACAACAATATCTTGACACACCGTTTATAAATAGTCTTTTGACTATACCAGAGAAACATAGGTAGAGTAATAAAAAGGAATCATACTCGTACATGAGGAAATACCCCACACATGGAGAAAGATCCAAGCATTCCTTCAAATTGTTCACGAACCTTCAACAACCGAAAATTAAAATGTTGGGGAAAAACAGAGAAATAAGGTTAATACATCACTTGCACTAAGTATGGAATCATATGCACATACAACATATAAATAATGCTAAAAATGACATTTGTCAAAAAATTGCCAACTTACTAGAGAAGTATAATGCACAATCTAAACACATATAAGACAATAATCACCTATTGGTAAGGACAATAGCATATTCAACACAAGACCACCATACTCATGTTAAGCCAATTTCAACATATTCATAGCATAAAAGAATTCATCACCAATGTAACTTTAACATCACGTTTACAACATCAAATCATGCATAAGAGTTCATAACATCATAACCTAAGCAACAACATTACTCATAAAGCCCTTATTAAGTCTACAAGTACAATCACTAAGTAAAGCTCCATAACCTTACCCAATGAAGAAAAGCAAATAAGGATTCATAAGAAAGGCCTAACATCAGATAACATTGTATTAAGAATAGTCATAATCATAGTTTATCAATATTGATCATTAACATATTCATACACGATATCAACATCATATAATATCATTAACATATAGCATCAACACATACATTTCATTCATTTTATTAAAAAAAACAAGTAAGAACATCATCCTACCAACTAGTGCAATGTAAAGGTAGAGTACAATAAACCTACCTAGAATAAGTCAAAAAACCCAAGTCACCGTAGTTAGAAACAACTTTATTACTTCATTTTACTTTTGGGAAGATATTTCCTTTATTGACATAGACTAGATGAGCCAATGTGGAATCTGGAGTCATGGAAACCTACACCTAAAGAAGGTGGACTACATGTCAAGGTAGTACCAAAACATAAATATAACATATATATGGATCCCTTAGCAAGTATTCTTATGGGGGAAATATATTTCAAAAACTAGAAGATGTTGTTGGGACCCTCTTTATGCTACAACCATTATACTCTCATCTCTCATGAGTACAATAATGGATCTAACTTACCTATTTGGGGATGAACACTCCTCACTAATAGTTTACTTGGTTATAAGATAGAGTCCCTTTTTGAAATATCTTTAATTAATAATCATAACTTTGTTTAGGTCATAAAGTCTAGCCCTTATATAGTCTCTAACACTCTAAAAACTCAAGACCTAATCTATGGAATCACAAGTTGATTTAATTTTTTTTTGTACTGTTTTAAGACCCAAAATAATGTTTATAAGTAATCCGATAAGTCTTATAGCAAACACGTCAAGGAACGTCCATGACGTCCGAAAACTAGCTAAATTGAACTAGTTGAATTCGCTATCTTTGGTGAAGGATTTTGAGGGTCAAATGAAGTCAGAAACTTGTAAAAATACATAGTTTAATTAGAGAGTTTGTATCGAGTGTCTAAATGTTCAATAATGATTCCCCAACGACCATCCGAAAGGTCATTAAGGAGGACGCCAACATGGGAGAGAAGGCTGCCAAAGCAGCCTAAGTGAGTAAAAATGGGAATTAGCCTCGTGAGGCGGAGACACTTCTAAGATTTGGTAAAATCGTATTTTTGGCATTTGACTTCACCAAAAAGACCAATTCATGTGTGCGGTGTTTTAGGTAATATAGTGGGTTATTATATATAGAATAAGGGTAATTTAAATTCACTTTTACTAATCTAAACCTAATTCACAAAACAAAACTAAAAGCTCTCACCTATCTCTACTTTCTCTATCCCCAATTACTCTATTGAAGAAAGAAGAAAGCTTGAAGAAGAAGGTAAATTTCTCTAGGATCTCATTTCGATTTCGTTGATTAATCTTCATTAAGGTATGCTTTTTTCACTCTAGGGATTCCTTTCCCCGTAAGATCCATTCATAGTTGATTTCTAAATAACCCAATTCTAAGGGTTTACATATACTAATGGGTTTTCTTCTAAACTTAAAATTGATAATAAATTATGATCACTTATGACTAATTAAGTGTAAATTGTATTTTAATTTATTTCAATTGATGCAATTTGAAATATACTATTTCCCTTTCCCCAATTTCCACAAATCATTGATCTTGGTTATAAGTTGATTTGAATTGAAAAATGTATTGATTGTTATATTGGTTTTATCTACTCGAATTCATTTATGGATTGACTAGGTTAATGTATTGTTGGGATTTGATCTATTTCTTAAAGAATTCATTTTGACCCTTCTCCCCTAACCCAAGGTTACGAAGCGAAGTTAATTGGGATAGTGATGATGCACTTGACCTAGTTTTTGTATTAATTACTACTGATTGATTTTACTACACCTATTATTGGATGTAACTGATTGGTTGAGGGTAATACCATGATGATGGATTTTGAAGGAGATTTGGTAAGTCTTCATGATCCTTACCTTTACTTTAATTATGAGGGTTTGTCATCGATGATGTAGATCAATTGAAGCATATCTTGTCAATGGCCTTAATTGATGTTGGTATGATGTTTCAATTAAATGTCTTGATTTTTTGGTTGTTAGATTATGCTTAAGATGCATAGATATAAAGATGGTCATGAAGTACCTATGTGACCTACTATTATATGGTGATGTTAATGTGTTAGTCTCAAATATGAGGGTTGTAATGAAAGGTGTTCTATTGCAATTCCTATTGAGATAATGACTTTGGGTATACAAGGATCTATTCTCCTAAGACCTAAACTAAGCTATGATTATTAATGAAAGGCATTTTGAAAAGGGACTCTAGCTTAGCACAAAGTGAACTAGTAGTGATGAGTGTCCCTTCACACATAGGGAAGGTAGGGTCACTATTGTACTAATGAGATTGGAGAATATAATACACGTAATACAAAGAGGGTCCAAACTACTTATCCTAGTTCTTGAACTATGTTTACGCCATAAGAATAATGGCTAGTGGATCCATAAAGATTTTATGTTCATATTTTGGTACTACCTTGGCAAGTAGTTCACCTTCTTTCGGTGCAGGGCTTAATGACACGGGGTTCCACATTAGCTCATCTGGTCTATGTTTGTTAAGGCAAGATGTTACCGAATGTAAAAATGAAGTAATGAAGTACACACTAACTAAGGTGACTTAATAGGTTTGATTTAGCTTAGGTAAGGTTATGGGACTCTATGATGCCTTGCACTAGTTTTCCATGAGGGAATCCTTATGAGGTTGTTCTTATGTCTTTGTGATCTATAAAGTGACTATTATGTATATGTCGACTACACATGTTATTGATTATATATGGTGTTAGCTTCACTTGTGAACATGATGGTAGTCTATATTTTTAAAGTATGAGGATGATTACTCTTGATGACATGTTATGTGAAATTAGGCATTTCTTATAACCGTTTGTTTGGTTTACTTGATTTAGTGGGGCTATAAGGATTTAATTGGTCATTGAACTTGATGATGGGTTATGGTTAAGGGTCTTTAATATATTATGATGTTAAGAACTTTTATATATGTTGACTTGACTATAACTTGATGATGTTTGCACTGTGTTGTATATGGGTTTGAATTATCGATTATGTGAATATTGTCTTATATGAATTTTTAGATGAGCATAAGGCTTTTCAAAGTAAATTATAATGTTTTGAAAAAATGTCCTCTTTAGCATGATTTCAAATGTTTTATGTGAATATACTCATATTTAGTACAAGTGTGTACTAACCTATCTTTTATGTTTACTACATTTGTAGGTTTCTGATCTTTTAGAGGGCCATTGAAGAAGGTTTGGAATCCTATCCTCCAAGTTCCGTTGCTCCTCAATTACCAAAGACAATTCAACTATCTTTTTATTGAAAATTGTTTAGTTTTGATTATGATTTAGTTCATTCTAATTCTTTGTTGACTTTGTATATTCCTCTATGAGGCTTTTGTTGTAATGAAGTATGGGTTGAACCGAAGATGTTGTATTCAACTTATATGGTATAATTTGAGACGTATTCTAGTCTTCTTATAAATCTATATGGCTATATTATGTATGTGAAATAATAGTAGAAGCTTATGTAGTGATTCATATTGTGAGGAGTCTATGTAAATCCCTAAATGTATGTTATATTTAAGAGATAGGTCTAAGTAAACCTCAATGTAGAAGTAGTTAACAAGTTTTATATTTTCCACTAATTTAACGTATGAAATGTAATGACCAATGCTAAGAAGCTAAACTTAGTCCACTTCGAGGACGACGACGCTAGTTACTTCTAGGTGGTACTCCACGGATGTGACAAACTTTGTATCATAGCATCATGTTTAATATCTTTAGGACGATGTCCCATTTAACCACATCTATATAAAATCTTATTCATAATTGTGAATCAAGCCACACTTATGATTGAGAAGCTATTTGATTCTTAGGAAATTCTCATTTTGAAATACAATGTCGTTCCTCTAAAGTATTCTTTAAGTTCACTTCAACCTAAACCTTGTATTGTGCTTATAGGTATGAATGCTCGAATTTCAGCCACACGGATACGTAATGAATATATTGAAAATGCGGGAGTTTCTCCCCGTGGAAACCAAGATCCTTTTCTTGAAGAAGTGACTAATGATGATCAAGCTTCGGCGATCCTTCGTCCTTGTTGGATGGGGATGTAAGGGCAGCCTTTTTCCAAAAGTCCCAAGCCATTACTACTCAAGAACAAGATGTAACTACTCAAGATCAAGACATGACGTCACAAGCTAAGCAGGAGGTGGTACCATAAATTTTCAAGAACGCTTTTTATTTATAGGTTCTTTAAAAGTGAAAACATGGAATCTAAGGTGGAAGAATTTATTAACCTTCATCAAGGAGGTGTGAGTGTGTTTGACTACTCTTTGAAATTTACTATTTGTCAAAATATTCTCCTTTCTTGGTTTCTAACCCGAGGGATGAGATGACCCGCTTTGTTATAGGAGTGTGCGATGACTTGAAAGAAGAATGTCGTTCGACTATGTTACGTGATAATATGAATATTTCTCATATTATGGTTCACGCAAAACAAGTGCAGGAGATAATGATTAAGAGGAAGAGTAGATATGTCAATTGGGCAAAGTCATTTGAAGGTAGACAAGACTAGGTTCAAAAAGCGGTTTTCTAATGAATTTCCTTCCATATTTCCCAAGGCTCGTGATTATAGGGTGTCAAACCCTAAGACTCAAAAGGGAAGAGTACTAGTTCGCCAACTAAGAAGCCAAATTGTGGAAAGTGTGAAAAAAAAACAATATGGTTATATCGTCGTTCGGATTGAAAATTTTTTTGGGTGTGGCAAGAGTGTCCACAAGGTTAGGGGCTTGCCTAGTATGAAGGGGCAAGGCAAAGGTAGTGTCCAAGCTGAAGCTAGTGGTTCTAATGTGGATCCTCCAAAAGAAGAATCGGTTATATGCTCTTCAATCTAGGGGTGACCATGAGAAATCTCCCGATGAGATTATCGGTATGTTACAAGTCTTCTCTATTGATGTTTATTCTTTACTTGACTCGGGTGATACATTATTTTTTGTTACTCCCTTGATAGCTAGTAAGTTTTATATTTTTCATGATGTCCTAAATGAATCATTTATAGTAACTACCCTAGTATATGATTCGGTGGTGCCAAATGGGTATATAGATATTGTCTTATAAAGTTCCCCAATACAGTTACTCATGTTGAATTAGTAGAACTAGATATAGTTGATTTTGATGTCATTTTGGGAATGGATTGGTTGCATGATTGTTTTCCTTCAATTGATTGTAGAAGAAGAATTGTCAAGTTTAATTTTCCAAATGAACTCGTATTAAAGTGGAAGCAGTCGTATCATTTCTTGTATAAAATCTTGTAAATTGATCTCTAAAGGGTTTTTATACCAAATTGTGAGAGTCAAGGATTTTAGACTCCGAAGTTCCTCCGATTGAGTCAACACCCTGTAAAACATTAAAAATACAACACTTGTTCTAGAGCATATCGTAAGTGTCAAAAGGTTTAGATACTGCTTTAGGTGTAAGAATCCCAAAATGAGTTAGGGTATATAGAGCCTCACTTGTTACTATTTTATTTTTAACATGTTACTTAAGTGTTTTAAAGTATGCTTGGGTGATTTGAAGTCATTTGGAAGTCAAACGTCATGGGACGACTAACACGTTCGACGACTAGTCACTTATGGAGCATTATATGTTTTTATGTGCTTATGTGTGTATCATTAGCTTATGAAGTTTTAATATGAGTTATAATGATGTTTATAGGAAGTATATGTAGTTTCATGAAGTTTGGAGGTCAAACGTACAAGAACGTCTAAGACGTTCAAAAGATAACCCTTGAAATGTTCATTTGTGTCTTGATGGGGCCTAACATGTTTGGACGTGTTGCGTGTAATTGTTTGGTTTAAACTTATGTGTGAGGCCCTTGAATTTTTAATGTCCATATTTAAAATAGAAACTACGGGTATAACTTCCAAATGACCCCACACAAGGTTCCACAAGAAAGACCCAAGGGCTGTCGAGACACTAGCATGGAAGTGTCGATCAATGATCTCCAATTGATATCTCATAAGTGCATAGGCCCCCCAAGAGGAATCTTAGTCACGAATGATGGAGAATAAGGATGCCACGTCATCCAGTCGACACCTAATCGATGCTATCCGTCGATAGTGGCCTGTAACTACTGCCATGCGACTTCCTCATTAAAGGGGTGCATGGGAAATTCACCCCAAGTCCTAACCTGACCCTACTAGGTTCGTTTAGTAATTTTTGGTTGAATTTAAGGGATCAAAAACGTGATCAACCCTACCTAATAGAATTCTCCCAAAATAGACTTTCCCACAAAAAATATTATCTCTAGCACCTACATTGAAGGTGAAGATCAAGAGCATCTTGGAGCATGAATTTCTATAGTTTCTTAATCGATTTTTAGAGATTTTAAAACACACAAAAGTATGGTGATCCTTCATCTTTCTGTAACCTTTCACTTGGAGAGTTAATCTCTGAGTTTTCAAAGAGATTTCATGATCAAACAGTCAATCTTTAAAACTAGCCATGGGTTCTTTCTCAAAACATCTTTAATTGGTTAATCATGATGAATTAATTATAATGTTATTCTTTTAACGTTAAAAACAATCCCATTGCATTATGAACCCATGTCCCTTCAAGAAATTGATTTAGCCCTTGCATGGGCGTTGTGATTATTGCTTGTTAGTGATTTAATTGGGATTCTTTTACGTTGAATTGGTTATATCTACTTTATTTTACGTGAATTGATGATTAATTGATGATGAAGGATCCATATGGATCAATTTGTGAAGAATTGAAGATGCCTGGTTTAGATTTCTAGTAGTTCACTTATAAATAATATTACCTTTTTAATGATTGAATGTTGAATTCGATTAGGCTAAGATGATCATAGCTACTTTTTTAGGTTGATATTATGAGTAAATTGTGGGTATAAACCCTTCATGATCAAATCAAAGGAACCTTTATAATGATTAATCTACAAGTTTAAGCCTAAAGGTTGATGATGCTATGAACATAATGTAATCTCAATTTAGGATAGACGAAGCATGATTTAGTATTGATTATTATGTATTTAGTTACTTCCATAGATTTGTATTATTAGTATATTATAAATGTTGATCATGATGATCAAAACAAGGAATACTAGTAAGTGATCTATATTTCTCTACTTTATAATGTATTGGTGATGTAGTGTTCATTTTGTAGTTTGATCTTATAGTGATTTGTATATGATTTATTTCATTATTATGGTACTTTATCTACTTTACTATACTTAAATTATTGATGAAATAGTAGTAATGGTAAATGATGACAAAAGGCTTAAGGATTGGTAAGAATTGCTCTACTCTTCTATTTCTCTACCTCTTTATTGCATTGTTGATGAGGCCTTGTATGTCATGGTCCATTTGTTGTGGCGGTGTTTACCTTATTGTCATTATATATGTGTTTACCATGGCCTTGAAGGCAAATTGATGTATATATGAATGTATGGTTATGATTATTAGCTTATGTGTAACTTGTGCCTAGTCTTCTACTCTAGTTGTGAATCTAGATTATGTTACTATTTATAAGAGAATGTATATGTTTATGTTAAGATCATGTGTAGGTTCTGCCATTAAAGAAGTGTCAAGGATTTATGACTCTTACCCATGTACCCCTATGTGAATGTGTGAATAGCTAAAGTTAGGAGTCTTGAATGTAATCTGAAGATCTTCTTGCCTTCTAGGCTAAATTGTGTTGTGTGTTCTAGGGTTGGTTGTGCATTGTTGTCTTATGAGGTTGGCTGTCTCAAGGTGTTATTGATAGCCATTATGTGATCATGTTGACCAATGTACACACACAAGAACACCTTATGCACACTTACATTGTAGTAAAGGGTTATGATGTCTAATGAAAGGTTGATCTCATATTCACTAGATGTCTACAACTATGCATAAAAGGTAAATGCACGTGAGGTATGTTATGTATTCCATCTAACTAGTATGACTTGATAGGTGCACTATTATGGGCAAGGATATAGGACCTTGTTTATGCATTGCACATGTGTACCTTTATAGGATAGTTCGTAGGTTTGATTTCTAAAGAAATGAAACTGAATGTATGAACATGTATGAATGTGTCATACATGCTATAATGTGAAGTATGTGTTATGATGAAGTATGATTATACCTAGTGTCTAAATGCGGTTATATGAAAGTATGGGTCATATTTTTACACTTGTACACTTATGCATGAATGAAGTAAAGTATAAATAGGTGTGGTCTAAAGGTGTAATATGAAAGGTTTCCTTTCATGAATGTACGCACACACGCACACATGAATGATGATCTAGTCAATAGAGGGGCTCTTGAAAGGTGTTCTCAAGAGTATCCTAAACTACGTAAGTGCTTACATATGTTATGTACATGTGAAATGTATTCTCACATGATATAGGTTGATGAAAGGACTTCTCATCTATAACCTATGAACTAAGCATATGAGGAATAAATCTTCTAAAGCCTATATTTTATAAAGTAAAGTAATAAAGACTTTTAGAAAAGGGTACTTAGTTTAATATCGAGTGAACATGAAGATGAGGGTTGTCCCTTCCCATTGAAGGAGTGTATGTCACCATAATCCTCACGAGTTGGATAACCACAATGAATCAATAGTCATAAAAAGGGTTTCCATAGTGAACAATCATAATGCCTAATTTTGTATAAAGAAGAATTTCACATATATGCCTCCAAGTTCCATAACTATGTTGCCCAATAGGATCTAACAAGTGATATCACCTAATATGGTAACATGATATTCATGTCTTAACCTAGAAAGTAAGGCACCCACTTTTGGTGTGAGTGGATGACATCACATTCCTTGTTTGGCTTACATGGTCATATATTCAGTTAAGGCTATAGTCTCCCTAAATTAAAATGGACAATGGAAGTAGAGTAAGGACTCTAACTAGGATAACCTAAGGGTAGTTGCTTAGTGTAGGTGGGGGTATGGGACTTCACCTATGAATTTCACAAGTAACACTTGAGGGAAGTCCTAGAAATGTGTTCAAAAGAATGTGTTTATGTTTATGATTCTCTTGCATGACATTGTATTAATGTCTATATGATGAAGTGGTATACAATATCTGATGTTCTAAGATGACTATGTTACTAAGGTTGTATATTGAAGTATATGTGGTTGACTATAGCATCGTGTTTGGTACATGAAGGATATGTTAAGTCTTGAGTTTCCGTGATAGATATAATATGTATGTGTGGGGATATGGAGCTTCAAATGAACATTGTACTAGTAGATTTAGATTGGGATTGCTAGAAAGGTATCTTAATGTCCTATGTGAAGTAATATAAGTTTATGTGCATAATGACTATAGTTTACTCTAATGTTCTCGTTTATTTGATATACTATACTTCTATGATGGTATGTGTTGGTTTGTGTAAGACGAATGTACGGTTTTCTTATGAAATTAAGGTGATGAATTCTACAAAGTATCACTAGAGGAATTAATTTGGAGATTAAGGAGTCAAAAAAAGAAGTTCACTATGAAAGGAAAATACTCTCTGTAATGAAAAATTTTCTTACTGTAATATGACTCAAAAATGCCTTAAATTCAATATGTGATTTAATATGATGTTTGGCGTTTCAATATGTCTATAAGAAGTATGTGAATGATATAAATTCTATTATATAAAGGTCTTATGTATATTTACTACAAAAGGAATTAAGTATGATGTCAAGAAAATGTCTGTTTTAAATGTATGTTTTTTCATTGATGTCATACTTAGTACATTCTTGTGCTAACCCCATTGTTCTCTACTTTTTGCACAAAGTCTAGGTTATGGATTCTGAAAGGAGGTCTTTAATGGTGAAGAGATTGTTATGTATTTTCCAATCTCAAGAAAAAAGGAATCCTTAAGATTCAAGGATGTTCGATGTCAAGTAATATTTAAAGTCTGGTAATTCTATATTTGTGATTATGTTTTATGGGCCTTGTCCCTAATATACTGTAATGTTGTTGGGTCTATGATGGAAAGAGATTTAGAGTCAAACTATGAAATATGATATTTTATATATAGATGAAGTGAAGTTTCTAGCATATGATGTGCTATAAAAAGTTCTAAATTTCCACTAAATTTACTGTGACAAATGCGATGAATGATAACTATGGGCTTGTATAAGACCTTAAAGAGGTCAAGTACACCATGTTAGCTCTAAGGGGTGCTCCCCGAATGTGACATTAAGGTCCATCTTATTGAATATAAGTAATTAGTAAGTCTACAAACCAAAACATCCATGAACGTCCATGACGTCCGGAAATTATTTCAAGGAGATACTAGCGTGTCTTAGCCTATTTTACTAACTTTTAGAAGTCGGAAAATGATAAAAATTGGTGGAAGGGTGTTTAACATGTGTTTAAGTGGATTCATAGTTGGAAAGTTTGTGTAAAAATCCCCAAGGACCAACCAAAGTCCCTTGAGAAAGACCGTTTAATTCTTTGTTAAAAGCACTGCCTGGGCAATGTACACCCACAAGGAGAGTCGACAGAGCGTGTGAGGATCAAAGGGGCGTTGATGTAATACGTCATCAAATACTTAGCCATTTTGCATAATGGTACATTTGTACCACTGTCTGAACTCAATGAGGAGGTACAACATAGAAGGGGACAGGAGTCGTCGACTCACAGATCCGGCGGTTGAGATCTTGTCTTTGAGGACCACACTATTTTGCACGTTTTAATTTGGTTCCAATTATTTAATTAAGAGGTTAGGTTGTTAGTTGGGGTTTAAGGGATGTCTTATTAAATTAATAAACACCCTATATAAATAACCAAACCACATTAAGCTAATCTAAGCTCTCATAACTCACAAAACCCAAACTCTCTTCCTTCTCTCTTCTTTCTCTCTCTGGTGCAGAACTCCATTGGAAACCATCTAGAGTAGGGTTTAAGGGATTAAAAGATTCAAGTTTAACCATATATCTTCATCAATTAGCAACGTATGAGATCTCTTTCACCTTTGAGACTTCTTTCCTCAAAGGGTTCCATCAAATTGATTTCCAAAGATGGGTTTTCAACTAGGTTTCATCCAATCTCAAAATTATGCTATAAATTGATTTTTTTATGATTTGTCTTGGATATTATGAATATACTAACATGTATTCTAACTTATTTATGATATATCTTGATGGATTAGTCTAGTTATTAGATGATTACCCTTACCCCTTAACCCTAGGTTTTGATCTTTATATGAATTATTTTATATTGCTTCAATTGAATTGGTTTTTGATTTAATTAATACTATATGATGTTGTAATACTAATCATGAATTAATTAGGGTGATTTATAGTCCTTTTATTCTAGTTCATGAGAAGTGATCTAGGTTATTAAGAATGTTGTGAGTTTTACTTAGTATGTTGTATTAAGCTATGAACTTGTATCGAATTGTGATGTAGTTATTCTTTTAGACTTATTTATCATGTTGGTAATTGAATTATGAGGATTTTATACCCTAATTAGGTTGAACTAAGGGTTTATGGTAAGACATTGATGATTAATTATGAAGGAGAGTTGGTAAGTCTTGTGATCCCTATCCCTTGCTTAAAATTCTTGTTAATTGTGATTAAGTCATAATGTTTTATTGGAGTATGCATTGTATTAGGATTTATTGGGTGGTATGATGTTGAATTGATATGCCGTTACTATGGTGTGTGAGGTGTCGGCTAAGATGTAAATGTATATGGATGGTGAATGATTTACAAATGTGCCTTACTATGAAGTTATAGTAAATGTGCTAATGTCACTTGTATGAATTTTAATGAAAGGATTATTCTCACGCAATTCTTATAGAGCTATGATGATTATTATACAAGGGTTAGACCATATTACCTACAATAACCTATGACGAATCATAATTACATTAAAGATATTTAAAAAGATACTCTAGCTTGGCACCGAGTTAACTATAGTGAGGAGTGTCCCTTACCACATAGGGAGGGTAGGATTACTAATGTACTATTGAGATTGGAGGCTATAATACATGTATAATAAAGAGGGTCCAAACTATATATCCGAGTTCTTGAACGGTGTTGCCCATGTAGGAATACTAGCTAGTGGTCCAAACTATATATCCTAGTTCTATGTTCATGTTTTTATACTACCAAGGCAAGTAGTCCACCTTCTTTTTGTGTAGGGTTCCATGACACCAGATTCCACATAAGCTCATATGGTCTATATCAGTTAATGCAAGATTTTCCCAAAGGAAAAATGAATTACTCTAACTAGGATAACCAAAGATGTTAAACTAAATCTAGGTAAAGGTATGGGACTCTACCTAAACATTGCACTAGTTCACCTTGAAGGATGTTCTTATGTACGAATATGGTTATAATGGCACATGATATGTATATGATAAACTTGCACGTTATTGAAACTATATGTTTAATGGTGTCACTTATGAATATGTGTTGGTCTACGTTGTTAAAGTATGATAAGATGTACTCCTTAATGTTATGCTATGTGAAGTAGGAGGTTGGTCATAATTCTTGTTGGGTTACATCATTGAGTAAGGTTTTGGGGATTCGCTTTGTAATGGTTGGCAATCTTTCACTTGATAGGGGATATAGTTAATTGTCTTGATTTGATTATGTTGAAAGTCACTCTTATTCATTATTGTGGTTATTTTTGATCTGATAATAGAGTTACTTTACTATGTATTCAATTACATGATATGCACGTTGTCTTGACTAGTTTTGATATTATTGGTCTTGTGATGTATATGCCTATGACTTAATAAATATGCCTAAGTGTTTTGGTATAGCCTTTGAATGCACATAAAGGTTTTCAAAGTAAATTGCATATTTATTGAAATTTCCCTTTCTTGACATAATTTCAAAGTATGTGTGCATATTGTCTCATACTTAGTACAAGTGGTGTACTAACCCCATTTATTCCTTTTCGCCAACATTTTAGGTTCTGCTCATTAAAGGGCTTATGGAGACGACTTGATGAAGACATGGGTTCTTAATTATCAAAGTAGGGTAGGTCTTCAATTTCATAGGGTGCTGCCACTATCAACCCTATGATATTGCTTAGTGTTCAAGAATCTTATGTTCTTTCCTTTTTCATTTGGATATTAAACATTGTATGACCTATTTGTGGTCTTGTTTTATTGATGTATGGGCTAGGACCAATTTGATATACTCTTAATTGATTTTTATGAGATGAGACGACTATGTATAACTATGATATGTTTTATATACTTATGTGCAATAAAAGTAAAAGACTAAGTAATCTTCCTATACGAAGGGTCTATGAATACTTGATATATATCTAATATGTTTATGTAGAGGTCTACATAAACATCAATGTAAAAATAGTAAAAAGTTTTACATTTTGCTAATTTTGATCTATGAATGTAATGATGTAAGCTAAGAGGCTAGTCTTAGTCCTCAAAGAGGACGACGACGCCAGTTACATCTAGGGCATATTCCCGGATGTGACAAACTTCGTATCAGAGTATGAGGTTGAATAACTTTGAATCGATGTCTCTCTCAACCATGCCTATGAAGGTTTGTATTCATAACTGTTAAGTGTGCCACACTTATGAATAGAAATATATGTGATGCTTAGGAAACTCACACTTTCATGGAACTCCATTATCGTGCCTCTAGAGTTTAGCTCTATGTTCTTTTGCATCTAATACCCTTGTTTAAATTATAGTAAATGAATACTCAAAGGAATGCGACCTGAAGACTAGAGGAGGAGAATACCAATGCGGGAGATCTTCCACGTGGTGATCAACTCCCTCCTCTTGATGATGATATGAACGATGACCAAGCTCCGATCAATCCTCCTCCTTTGACGAATGGTGACAGAAGGGCTGATTTCCTCCACATATCCCAAGCCACTACTACCCAAGTGTCACACCCGGATTCTTGAACTCGAATGCGACCGGCGTTGTTAACCTCTCAGACGTCCCAGACAAGCCTCTTCTTAGCTTTCAGCACATTCATATAGTTAAATTTACGGAAAATTTAAAGATTTTAGAACATAATGATGTATAAATAGATATCATAGAATTACTATATTGAATCATATTCTAATGAACTCAAACTAAACAACCATCAACAATCGATTAATCAATTCAATTAAGAGATCATTATATTGTAATAGTTTGTCAAACGACCTTAATACAAAGCTTTCAATAAAAGTCTGAAATGAAACGCTAAGGACAACATGCACTAGCAATGTCTAAAGTTCTAAGCTAGTTCTACATGTGTAGCATCCTCGAACTCAAGAGGACCTATCATAGTCTGGAGATCACTAATCCAAACTGCTTCAATGAGTCTTCAATCTTCTTTCTGACCTGTGCCTATAAAATAGTAATAGTATAGGGTTAGTTCACACTTGTACTATATATGGGTATATGCACATATACACATATACACATAAGGACTATATATTCATGATCAAAGAAAGTTCTTCTTAAAACAACATGCCATTTATGGAAAGTGAAGTCACTAGACTGTCTTAATTCATTATTTGTGAATTATGATATGAATATGACATATTTGAATGAATTTAATGAACACAACTAATTTTCTATATGAACATAAGACCTTATAATCATGAACATAATTTTAGAACAACTAGAGCGAAAATTTTAAAATTTGATCCCCAAAATTTTAAAATTTGATCCCCAAATTTTTCCGTCTTTTTCATCTAGTTTTTGTGTAGTTAAATGATTTACCTTAAGCCTATGTTTTACTTACAAGTGCAATGATTCATTGTAGTCCCATGCCTACTTACAAGTGCAATGATTCAATGTAGTCCCATACCTACAATGAATCAAGTAAGTAATCCGAAGGACTATGAAATGATTTAACTACAAATTGGGCATGAAATCTTATTAAGCAAATCTTTATTGGTTATGCTTATGTGATTCTTTAAATAACATAAGAAATCATTATAAGCCAATCTTATTTGGATATGATCATGTGCACACTATAGTAAGTCATTATAAACCAATCGTATTTGTCTTTGATCAATTTCATAATAAAAGAAGTCATTATTGGGCATGCCTATTATTTGCTGAAAACTTCATTCTTATCAAACATGTACGATGAAATTATTAAGCTATTACTTTCTTAGCTCACTTTGAACATACATCTCTTCTTATTTCTTTCTAACTTTCTTAAGGACATCTTTAAAATTAAGATGATACGAGCTAACATGAAATCTAGTGGATGCCCCACACCGAAAAGAGGTGATTCACCGATCAAAGTGAATCTAGATCATGTGAGCTAACATGAAATCCAGTGTCTGCCTACACCGAAAAAGAGGGTTCACCAGCTAAAGTGCATCCAAGTCATTTTCTTCCCCACACCGAAAAGAGGGGTTCACGACTGAAGTGAACTTGATACTTTACATAGTTATAACCCACATAGATCATGTGATCTAAAAATGAAATCCGGGGTCTTCCCCACACGAAAAAGAGGTGGAATCACCGGCCAAAGTGAAACCGCTTCATTCCTAGCTCTATTAGGTGGAATCCGCTGGCTAGTTCCTATGCTGGCAACATAGTTAAAACACTAGAAGACATACTGAAACTACTTGTCCACATTGGTGGTAGCCTATTCTCATGAGACTTACATGTGATGGCACAATGCACATTGCTAGTCTAGAAGTACTAAGCTCAGATTTACTTTACTTCTTACCTCTTAGAGTTTCACAAAAACATTATGGAAGCTTGTTTCTAGTTATGAGTTTTACTTAATTCTTTGAATAACCGTTCATCCCTTTCTTTACTCGATGAAATGTTAATTTAAACTTACATTATAATTTTGGTGTTAATGAGACTTGTCTAAAGATTATTAACATTTTTTTGTGTAAGTATATTAAGCATAATTGTCTAGGTGTGAGTGAGACTTGTCTCACTTTTTTTAACAACTCATTCTGGTCACTTTCATAATTCTTAAACTTTTAATTATGTTATTACTCACCTTATCTTGTTCAATTACATTTGGTATCTTTATACCACTCTTTATGAAAGCTATGAACTTTTTTTAATGTACTTAATTATATTCATAGTTAATTTGGTAAAGGTATATTGGAACTTGTCCCAATGATTGGCACACCTTTGGTTATGGATTCTTGGAGTTACATTGGTCATGCTTAATTTGGTATAACTTAATAATTAGCCAAATT
Source organism: Solanum habrochaites (assembly GCA_027704765.1). NCBI lineage: Eukaryota > Viridiplantae > Streptophyta > Magnoliopsida > Solanales > Solanaceae > Solanum > Solanum habrochaites. The sequence goes on along the minus strand of JAKWJA010002494.1, from coordinate 26,253,477 downwards.
TGTATTATATTTTGGAAATACATTTGTATGCAAATTATTAGAATGGACTAATCCTTTACATATTGTAGTAATCTAGGATATTGTTAGCAAATTTATTGGCATAAACAAATTTTCATAGACAATGGTCATGATAACATCATTAGCCAATTTTTCATCATATATTTGTAATAACATTGTAAACAAATTTCATTCAACTTTTTGGGCAAAACATTATTAGCCAATTTATTGCAATGAACCAAATTTAGTTAAACCATTTTCATTATGTTTTCATTAACAAAAATCAATAAGTTTCATGAATGAACTATAGTGATCTCCTAAACATATGAAAGTCAACACTTTTACATTTTACAATAACTAAACTTCATAGCGGATTCATAGAAACTTCATATTTTCGAACACAAGTAAGTGGTACACCATTTCTTATTTCGTGTAACTAACCCTCAAATCATTCAAAGCAACTCTATAGGCCTCATTAGTCATTAACAAATCAAGAAACCTACACATAATGATCAATTATTACCACATACCAACAACATGGTAGAGATTTACATCTACATACTTATTAGAATCTAAAACAAGGATATCTCCAGAGATGGACGTTCAACAATATCATTGGGAGCAACCCTAGTTTCGACATTCATGGATTGAAAACGTTTAAAAAGTCTCTTGGAGAAAGAATTACAGTAGATAAAACCCATACCTTATGTATAATTTAATCTACGAAGATCACCTTGCACAAAAACCTTGAAGGATACCTTGAAATCGTCTAAGAAATTTTCTTCTTTTTTTTGCGTTTTGGTCACTGTTTTGTCACGCTTGTTTTCTTCTTTAGTCATAATTTTCTAGGTCCTACGAACTGATATTTTTTAATTTAACTTATAAAAATTAAATTAATTAATAAATTAATTAGCTAATTTACTAACACGGCCCTACTAAATTAACTAGAATTAGAAGAACACTTGAGATAACCGAAATCTAGAAATTGCTTAGAGGTTTCGGTTTTTACCAATTAAATTACTTTATTAAAATTGTAATTTAATTATTTAGTTAATCTAGGGTAATTTATTAAGTACCCCTAAGTTGTTAGGACCATAACCAACCCTTTGAAGCATCCTAAGTTAGGTACTACGATGTTTCTTAACTTGTTACTTGTCTAGTGTAAGGATTTAGGTTTGACCATTTAAATTAATAAGTTAAGTTGTTAATTTAATTAATTAATTGACCTAGGGTAATTAGTAAAGTACCCCTAAGTAAATAGGACCATAAGCAACCCTTTTTGACCATCCAAGGTTAGATACTAGGATGTTTCTTGAGTTAGTTATTAGGTTAGTGTAACGATTTCGGGTTTACCATTTAAATTAATTAATTATGTTGTTAATTTATTTAATTAAGTTACCTTTGTTAATTACTAGAGTACCCCTAAGTCTCTAGGTTCATAAACAACCCTTTTGGACCATCCTTGGTACTAGGATGTTTCTTGAGTTAGATACTAGGTTAGTGTCAACCTATTTGGTCTTAGATTGTCGGGTGTACTAGTTAGTTTATTTCGATTCGTCCTAGGTTAGTTGTATACTTAGGTAAGTTATTATAGACTATAGGATGTTAGGAAGAGCAACCCCACATGGATTGACCCCCACAAGTGTAACCGCCCCTAACCGCTCTAACCGAATTCTTTCACATATGCTTGCACATTGGTTGCTGCTCATTTCCTAACTAACTATTCTTGATGATTCATTTATAATGTTTACTTATTTCCCAAGGATCATCATTATTTCCTTGGTCACTGCTTAATCTACATGCCCATTTTAATTGGTCATGTGCTATGTTGTCTAGGCTTGACGCATGGATGCCTCACACTTTTTTTGTGAATGATGAAAATGAAGATTTTTAGCTTAGAGTCTTTATTGCAGGTACATTTCATGGAGAAGCTTTTTAATACATAGAAAATTGGTTATCACCCTTTGAGCCAATATTTTCTAATATGCCCAATATTTCTAAATATTTGGCATTGGAATTCCTATGTACCCCATACCTATTCTTAAAACTTAATAGGCTCTTCACTGGACGAGTACATTTTCTTTAATGTTATACCAATCTCAAGCCTCCAATACTTAAGCTCAAGCCATGACGGCCCCTGCAAATTGACAGGTTCTACCCCAAGCAAACCAATAAGTTACTACCATGGCCTCCCGTCCAAGGGATTTAATTAGGATGAATCCCCAAGAATTCATTAATGAAATTTAAAAGATCCTTTATGCTATGGGGTTGTCTATTGGTGGAGTTCATCAGAATTCGTCAAGGAGGTATGAGTTTTCTTAAATACTACTTGAAATTCACTAAATTGTAAAAGTATTATCCTTCATTGGTTTTTGACTCTAGAGATGAAATGAACCACTTTGTGATTTGAGTGTTGAATGACATGCAAGAGGAATGTCATATGGCTATGCTACATGAAAATATGAACGTTTCTCGTCTCATGATTCATGGTCAACAAGTTGAAGAGGCAAGGGTAAACAGGAAGAGTAGAGATGCCAAGAGGGCAAGATCTATTGATACTTGTACTTCAAAGGGTAGGCTTGAGATTCAAGACAAGTCTAGGTATAAGAAGAGGGTTTCTAATAAAGTTCCTTCCGATTTCCCTATGGCTCGTGATGATAGGATGTGTCTAACCATAAGCCTAAAAAGGGAAGGGGTACTAGTTCACCAACAAAGAATCCAACTTGTGCAAAGTGTTGCAAGAAGCACTATGTTGATTGTCTTAAGGGAACGGACAATTTTTTTACTGTGGAAAAAGTGGGAACAAGGTTCGAGGTTTCCCAAATGTTAGGGGGCAAGTAAAAGTGATCGAACAAGAAAGTGGTTCTAATGATGCTCCAAAGAAGAATCACTTTTATGCACTTCGCTCAAGGGGTGAGCAAGAGACTTCTTATGACGTGGTGACTGGTATTTTGAATGACTTCTTATGTGATATATGTTTTTTACTTGATCCGTGCGGTACATAATCTTTTGTTACTCCCATGATATCTAAGAAATTTGATATCTTACCCAACATTTTAAATGAACCTGTTATCGTGTCTACCCCACTGGGTAAGTCAGTTGTTGCCATGAGGGTGTATAGAAATATTCCTATAATGTTTCCCAATAGAGTTACTTATGTTGAACTAGTAGAACATGAATGCCTAATTTTGATGTCAGATTTGGTATCGATTGGTTGCATTCATGCTTTTCCTCTAAAGATTGTAGAACAAGGATGGTGAAGTTTAACTTTCAAAATGAGCCCATTTTAGAGTAGAAGAATGAAATTCTATTCCTAGAATTCTTATCATCTCTTGTTTGAAAGCTTGTAAAATGATATCTAAAGGGTGTTTATACCATAGAGTAAGAGTCCAAGATTTAGACTCCAAAATTACTCCTATAGAGTCGGTCCCTATACTGAGGAAATATCTGAAGGTTTTTCCTAGTGATCTTCCCGGATTCCTCCTTATCAGGAAATTTTTTTTGGCATTGACTTGTTATCTGATACAAATCCAATTTCAATTCATTTTTATCGGATATCTACGACCAAAATGAAAGAGTTGAAGGATCAATTCAAGGACTTATTAGATAAGGGTTTCATTCGACCTAGTATTTCTCTACGGGGTGCTTCGGTTTATTTGTGAAGAATAAGGATGGTTCCCTTAGGATGTGCATTGATTAACGCTAACTCAATAAAGTCACAATTAAGAAAAAGTATTCTCTAACTTGGATTGACGATTTGATTGATCAATTTCAAGGTACAACCTACTTTTCTAAGATTGACTTGAGGTAGAGATATCACCAACTTAGGGTGAGATGTGAGGATATACCAAAAATGGCATTTCGGACTAGACATGGTCACTATGATTTATTAGTAATGTTCTTTGGTCTCACTTATGCCCCAACGACATTTATGGATCTCATAAATATAGTGTTTCAAAGTTACTAAGAATACTTTTTCATTTTCTTCATTGACGAGATCTTGGTATCTTCGAAAATGAGGGGGATAACGTGAACCATTGAAGGGTGGTATTATATGTTTGTAAGGAGAACCAATTATATGAAAAGAATAGCAAATGTGAGATTTGGTTGAGGTTGGTGGCGTTTCTTTTTCATATCATCTCTAGTGAGGGAGTTGAGGTTGATCGAAGGAAAATTGAAGCGGTCAAGAATTGGCATAGACCATTGACTCCAATCGACATTAGAAGTTTCTTGGGTCTAGCGGGTTATTATTGGAGGTTTGAGGATGGTTTTGCGTCTATTGCATCTCCCTCGATTACTTTTACCAAACAGAGTAAGAAATATGAGTGGTAAGAGGCATGTGATAGGATCTTCCAAATCATAAAAGATAGGGTTACTTCTGCTCCAGTGTGGAATTTACCGGATGATTCAAAGGGATTTGTTGTATATTGTGATGCATTCAAACTGGGTTTAGGATGTGTGCTTATGCAACATGTGAAAGTGGTAGCCTATGATTCTAGTCAACTTAAGGTGCATGAGAGAAACTATCAAACTCATGATCATGAGTTAGAATCCATAGTTTATTGCCTTAAAAATAAGGAGTAACTACATTTATGGTCTCCATGTTGATGTGTATACTGATCACAAGAGTCTCCAATATGTATTTGCTCTTAAGGAGGTTAATCTCCAAATAAAATGGTGGTTGAAATTGTTAAAAGATTATCACATGAGTGTTATGTATAACCTAGGCAAGGACAATGTGGTTGCGGATTCTCTATGTCATATGACCATGGGTAATGTGTCTCATGTAGAGGAAGCCAAGAAAGACCTAGTGAAAGATGTTCATACGTTGGCTAGATTCAGTGTAAGGTTGGAAGATTCTCCAAATGGTGGTATTATGGTCCATCATAACTCCGAGTCATCTTTGGTATTTGAGGTGAAGTCCAAACAACACCTTGATGAACCATTGATAGAGTTGAAAGAGTTGGTTGTTCGTAAGCTTAATGATTCATTATCCTTAGGGTGGATGGCGTCTTGAGGAATCAAGGAAGGTTGTGTTTTCCCAATGTTGATGGTTTGAAGAACAATATCCTTGAGAACGCTCATAAGTTCCGTTACTCCATTTATCCGACTTCGAGAAATATGTACCATGACCTTAGGGAAGTATTTTGGTGGGAAGGTCATAAAAGGACATAGAAGAACTTGTTGCTAAATGTCCAAATTCCCAAAAGTGAAAGCGGAAGACCAAATGTCGGGTGGTCTACTTCTAGAAATCCAAGTTCCTAGTTGGTAGTGGGAAGACATCAATATGGATTTTGTGGTAGGTTTGCCTTTAACACAAAAGCAAAATGACTCTAGACATTGTGTGTCGCCATGGTATTCTGTTTCCATCATATCGGACAGGGGTGCACAATTCACATCTAGGTGATGGAGGTCATTCCAAGAAGGGTTGCGTACCACGGTGAAGCTAAGCACCGCTTTTGATACCCAAACGGATTGTCAAGCGGAGCTTACTATTCAAACGCTTGAGGATATTCTTAGATCTTGTATTATTGAATTCAATGGAAATTGGGATAATCATTTGCTTTTGGTGGAGTTTACTTATTACAATAGTTTCCATTCATCTATATGCATGGCTTCTTATGAAGCCTTGTATGATAGGAGGTGTAGGTGTCCTGTTGGGTGGTTTGAAGTTGGTGAGTCTTCACTTTTACTATTCCAATTTTATTTATAATACCTTGGAGAAGGTTCATATCATATGGAATCTGTTACAAGCAGCCTATAGTCAGTAAAAGTCTAATGTCGATCATCGGAGAAGGGAATTAGATTTTTAAGAAGGTGATAAATTTTATTTGAAAATTTCGCCTCTGAAAAGGGTGGGTAGATTTGGAAAGAAAGAGAAGTTGAGTCCTTGTTATGTGGGTCCCTATGAACTCTTGCAAAGGGTTGGTAAGGTTGTGTATGAGTTAAGGTTGCCTAGAGAATTGACTTCAATTCACCCGTTTTTCAAAGTTTCTATAATTAGGAAGTGAATCGGTGAACCCGAGTCTATTCTTCCTATTGAGGGTCTTTGTATGAAGTAAAACCTCTCTTATAAGAAGGATATCGTTTAAATCCTTGATAGACAAGTAAAGAAAGTACGAAACAAGGAGGCGGATTCCGTAAAGGTGTTATAGAAGAATCACCTAGTTGATGGTGCAACATGGTAGGCCGAGGCCGACATGAAGTCTCGTTACCCTCACCTATTTGATAGCTAAGGTTAATTGTTCTTACTAATAATGAAAACAATTACTTAAAATTGAAGTTCCTTTTTTTTGGGTATCTTTTGCAAAAATGTGTATTTTAGATATCATTATAGTGAATATGACAGTGAAATATGGTTTCAACTTTGAAATTTTATAATTACGCATGTTTTGAGTTATGTTGCGCATTTTGATATGGTGAATCTGTATGAAATAATATGTAGCATTTGTATAAGTTAAGATATGACATAATTTACTCATATATGATATGTTCATCTCTTGGTGTCGTGAGAAGGAAATTCTTCATAATGTAATATTGAGCGTTATGTGTTGTAATTAACATTTTGAATTGCCTTGTGCAAATGATGTGATTGATATTGTTATGTATTGATTGGTAGTTGGGCTGCCACTTTTGAGTCTATTACTTCAAAAGATTTTTACTGCTATTCGGGGACGAATGTTCCTTACCTGGGATAATGTAACACTTTAAAAATCTAAGACATGTTCTAGAGCCTAACATAATTGTCTAAAGGTTTAGACACTTATTAAGGTATATTTTAAAGAAATTAAGTCATTTATGATGTCTAAAAACCAAAATGTCGAAGAATGTCCATTACGTTGGTAAACTACTTAAATGAGGTACTAGCGTACCTTAACCTATTTGACTAGCTTTTATGAGTCTGAAAATAATGAAAATTGGTGGAAGGGTGTTTCACACGTATTAGATATAATTCATCATATAAATGTCCACGCACGACTCCCCAAGGACCAACCAATGGGCCCTTGAGAAGGATCCTTGCAAAAGTGACCAAAAGTTGTCAATGGACAGTATCACCAACGGATGCAACAGACGGCTCATGGTCAAACCGACGGGGCATCGATTGCCTCTATATTTGATCACATAACAAAACTTTTGGAAGGGTCATTTTGACAACTCTACGAACTTACAAACGGATGTGAAGAATAGAAGGGGGACTAGTCAACGATTGATCCACGATCTATCGATCATGTTGTCGTCTGTGAGGACTGGTTTTCACTTCACATTTTCACTTAAGTTAATAAATTTCTTTGCTTAGTTAGGAAGCACTCCATTGAAGACCAATCTAGGGGAGGGTATAAGGGATGGAAAGAGTAAATTTTCTCCATCAATCTTCATCAATTAGTAAGTTATTGGATGTTTTTCACTTTTGAGACCTCTTGCCTCAAAGGGTTCCATCAAATTGATTTCAAAAGTAGAGTTTTCAAGTGGGTTTCAACCAATATCGAAATGGATGTTATGAATTGATTTGTTTATCCAAAATAAATCATAATTGATTTGTTATGAATTATTTTGTATTCATAATATCCAAAATAAATCATAAACGAATCAATTAATAACATCAATTTTGTATTGGATTATAAGCTACTTGAAAACTTAACTTTGAAAATCAATTTTATGGAACCATTTGAGGAAAGATGTCTCAAAGGTAAAATAGATCACATACCTTGTTAATTGATAAATATTTATGGAAGAAATTTACCCTTTGAATCCCTTAAACCTTCGCCTAGATTGGTCTTCAATGGAATCTTCAGTAGAGATAGAAGAAAAGAGAAGGAAGACAACTTGGGTTTTTGAGTTATGAGCTTAGGTTAGTCTAACTTAGGTTAGGGTCTTTATATAGGTCATTAATTTACTCAATTACACCTTCCTTAACCCCTAACTAACCACCTTACCCCTAAATTAATCAATTGGAACTAATTAAAAACGTGCAGGAAATTATAGATCCCATTGACGAGACCACGATCGACGAATCATTGGTCAATCGACAGCTAATACCTCCCTCTGTGATTCTAATCCTAAGTCTTTGTCAGAGACTATGAAAATCTTTAGGCCCTCTAATGATTTGTCTATGTTTTGATCGATGGATAAGGCCATTTTGTGGGTGCACACTGCCCCGGCAGTGTTTGACTCCAAATGCAAGGGTCCCCATCAAGGGACCTTGGTTTGTCCTAGAAGATTTGTACCCGAACGTTTCAATAATGAGTATATATAAATACATGTTAGACACCTTTCCACCAAATTTCATCTATTTGCGACTTCTAAAAGCTATTCAAATAGGCTAAGGCACGTTAGTGCCTTCTTTAACTAGTTTTCGGACGTCATGGACGCTCTTGGACGTTTTGGTATCTAGACTTCCTAAAAGACTTATATTGATCAAGGTGGTCCTTGTAGTGATTACACCTTAGAAAACTTATGTTAGGCTCTATAACATATCTTGGCTTTTTGAAATATTACACATGTACACCTTGTCTCAATCCAAGGGTTCTCCCTACCTTCTAGGGGGTACTTGCGGGTCGGGACATGGGGTGTTAAATTATCTCCCTCCTTGAGATCATTCATCCACGAATTAGATTCACATTTCAAAATAAGAAGATTTAAGAACTAGATCATGCACGTAACTCATCTAAATGCAGACAATTAAGGGGGAGGGGACATCAAATCCTATATTAACATTTCTCATGTTCATGGAGGAACTATAATCTCAAAACAGAAACAATGTTCCACACAAATTCCTGGAGCTCATATGCAATTCAATCTAAAATTGCACATATTCAAGGAGGGGATATCCACTCCAACTCAAGGCATGTTCTACAACTCATCTCATGAAGTGTAAAAGCATTTAATACTAAAAACACAACACCATAAGTTACAAACATCATAAAATCCGTTTCTTTCAAAACTTAAGCTTTTTTATTAACAAACAATTTCAAGAAAAAACGGAAACACAAAACACACATGACTTCAAACATATGAAAAACAATAGAACTTAGTATTTAAAGCAAGAATAGAATGAAAAAGATGAGGAAACCGGGACATCATAATGGCTTTCTCCTCCAAAGTAAGGCCCTCAACTAGATGGTTTTTCACCATAACACTTTAATGGAAGTTGCATTTTTGTTCCATAATCTGTGAACTTCTGTGTCTAAGATATAAAACAGAACTTCTTCATAAAAAAGGTTCCCTTTTTGTTCCAACCCTTCAAGGGGATTTATAGATGTCGGATCTACAACACACTTTTTTATAATAGAGACATGGAAAATCGGATTCACCAATGCCAACTCGATCAGAAAAATAAGTTCATATTCAACCTTAACAGTTCATCTCTAAATTTGAGATGGGCATAAAAAATTAGAAGTAAACTTCCCTTTCTTACCAAACTTATTAAACCCTTTAGGGAGAGATTTTCAAAAAAACCCAATCATGCACATGAAATTCAAGGTCTCTCCTTCTAACATCAAGTATGACTTTATTAGACTTTGGGTCATTCATAACCTCTCTCTGATGAATAGAAACTTTTTAATTGCCTCATGAACTAACTCGGGCCGTATGAAGGCAGTCTAACCAACCTCAAACCATCCGATGGGAGATATACACCTCATACCATAAAGATTCTCAGATGGATCCATACAATTACTAGAATGCTCACTATTATAAATAGTTTCATGTAAGGGAATATTATCATCCTAAATTCCCTTAAAATCTATCGCGCAAGATCTCAAGATGTCCTCTAATCTTGGGATTAATCATCCCGCTTGGCCATCGGTTTGGGGGTGAAAAGTTGTGCTTAACTTAACTTCACTACAAAGACCCTTTAGGAACAATTTACAAAACTATGAAGTAAACTATATTCCTCTATTGGAGATAATGGCAAAAATCACTCCATGAAACCTTACAATCTCTCGCAAGTACAATTTTGTAACGACCTGTTTAGTCGTTTTGAGCAGCAGATTTTATTTCTGGAAAAACTGGCTGAGTCGACGGATCCCACGATGAACCGTCATAGGCACGACGGACCGTCGTGGGATTCTCGTTCCAAAACACTTAGATTTCTGGAATTTGGGTACTGAAATCAACTCTCTGAACGTCACGACAAAATGGCAGGACGGAACGTCGTGAGCACGACGGACCGTCACAGACCCTTTAGTGAAATTTAGTCCCTGAACTCTGTGACGATTCAACAGGATGGACCGTCGCAGGCATGACGGCCCGTCACAGACTGCGTAATCCCAGGCTGGGTCGGATTTCTGTTAAATGTTTTAAGGGGCATTTTGGACTATTCCTGCTTATAATTATAAAGTTAGTGGTTGAATATTAATAATCCAATTACTTGGGGGTTAAAAGGGAGAACCTTGAAACAATTAGTGGGGTATTTTATCATCTTTTATACTTAATTATATGATTATTAGGGTAAAAGAAAGAGGGTTTTGAATAAGAAAAATAGAAAGAACAGAGAGAGAAAGGGAGAAACAATCGAGAGAAGAGGGAAACGAAGAGGATAGCAAAGATCTTGAGGATTTGCTTGCTTGATCACGAAATCTTCGGTGGAGGTAGGTTATGGTTTTTATGCTATTCGTAGTAAACTCTTAATAGCGAATGATATGTATTGGGTAGTATTGTAAACCCTTCTATATGCTTAATTGTATGCTTGTATGAATGTGAATATACAATTGTGATAAAATAAGCATGATGAAGCTATTGAATCCTAAATCTTGAAAAACCCTAATCCGCCTTGTTAATGAGAATTGATGATGCCTTGATATAAAAGAAGGCTTGATGAACTAAAGTGATGAAATTAAGGGATCGGGTGTCACGAACCGACACGTAGATTTAGGGGATCGGGTGTCACGAACCGACACGTAGAATTAGGGGATCGGGTGTCACGAACCGACACGTAGAATTAGGGGATCGGGTGTCATGAACCGACACGTAGAATTAAGGGATCGGGTGTCACAAACCGACACATAAAATTAGGGGATCGGGTGTCACAAACCGACACGTAGAATTAAGAGATCGGGTGTCACGAACCGACACGTAGAATTAAGGGATCGGGTGTCACGAACCGACACGTAGAATTAGGGGAACGGGTGTCACGAACCGACACGTAGAATTAGGGGATCGGAGTGTCACATACCGACACAAGAGAAATAAACATAATGAATCTTGAAAGATGTTAATATACTCAATCTAATGAACCCAATTTCCAAATGGGTATGGAATTGAGGCTTGAGTCCTCATGGGTGAACTTTGCGGTGCTTATTTATGATTATAGAACTTGTTGTTGCTACATGTTGAGTATTGTAGTTCATTTATGATATTATCTGATATATACTGTTTTCTATTTTGAGTTGGCCGATGATACCTACTAAGTACTTGTGTTTTGTACTGACCCCTACTTGTATGATTCTTTCATTGTTATTTGTGGAGTGCAGCAAACGTACCATCGTCTTCAACTCAACCGCAACTCTAGCCAGTCTTCCTCACGTCAGATCTCAGGGTGAGCTAATGCTTGTAGCTTGGACTGGATCATCTTCTTCATGTCTTGATGCCTTGAAGTTCCGACATGGACTAGCTTTTTATTTATTTTAGCTTTTTAGATACTCTTAGATTAGTAATTTGAGGATAGATGTTCTTGTGGTGATGACTTCCAGGTTTTGGGAATAATAAGTATTGAGTTTTTATAAGTTATTTAATCGATTTTCTTTAATGAGTTTAAGTCTTCCGCATTTTATTTTGTTATTTATAGTTGAAAAGTTGGGAATTTTAATGGTTGGTTCGCTCACATAGTAGGATAAGTGTGGGTGCCAGTCGCGGCCCGTTTTGGGTCATGACAAACTTGGTATCAGAGCATTAGGTTCATTGATCTCATCACACAATAACAGGTCTAGTAGAGTCTTAAGGAACGGTAGGGGGACGCCTTTACTTTTCTTTGAGAGGCTATAAGACTTTAGGAAAATTCCATTCTTTCTTTCTTTCGTGCTATTACTTGGATCCAATTGGTATCTAGGTGATACAAATTGGTATCTGACCATCTTCACTCTATTTCGCAGATGGTTAGAACTAGAGCAACGACTACGTCAACACCAGCACCAGCGGGACAGGGTGCGTCTGAGCCAGCCACTGGGGCTGTAGCTCGAAGAGGAGTAGTGACAAGAGGTCGTGGGAGGACGTCCTCTAGAGGAAGAGGACGAGCACCTAGACCATCTGGTACTAGGGCGGTGACTCCTCCACCAACTGAGGAAGTTGTAAGAGAGGGTGAGGATGGGGAGAATGAACAAGTGCAAAATGAGGAATTGCCACCCCAACCTACCCTAGAGATGATCAATCAGGTTCTTTCTTATCTTAGCAGGTTATCTGATCAGGGCCAGACGCCTCCAGTGTTTTCTGCACCAACACCTCCGGTTCCGGAGGTACGACATGTAACTAGTATGCTCCCCGCATGGATGCCTCATTGGAAATAGGCACGTTTCCTCGTCTGACCACAGGGACTATAATGACAAATGATCAGCATGAACTTTTCAATAAGTTCTTGAAATTGAAACCTCCAGTCTTCAAGGGTGCTGAATCTGAGGATGCCTACGACTTTCTGGTTGACTGTCATGAGCTACTACATAAGATGGGTATAGTAGAACGGTTTGGTGTTGAGTTTGTGACTTATCAGTTTCAAGGGAACGCCAAAATGTGGTGGCGGTCACATGTTGAGTGTCAACCAAAAGAGGCACCACCTATGACTTGGGCATCATTCTCTAGCTTGTTTATGGAGAAGTATATCCCCGGACTTTGAGGGATAGGAAAAGAGATGAGTTCTTGAGCCTAGAGCAAGGTAGGATGTCGGTTACTGCATATGAGGCTAAGTTTCGCGCATTATCCAGGTATGCCACCCAACTATGTTTCAGTCCACAAGAGCGGGTTCGCCGTTTTGTGAAGGGGTTGAGGTCAGAATTGCAAATTTCAGCCTTACAGTTAGCGGCTACGGCAAAATCCTTTCAAGAAGTGGTAGACTTCGTGATAGAGGTGGAAGGAGTGAAGCCAGATGACTTCACCATGGCATCGACATCAAAAAGGTTTCGAAAGGGAGGTGAGTTTAATGGGTCTTACTCTAGAGGACAGGGTTCAGGAGGTTACTCAGTCCGACCAATTAAGTCTTCACTACAGACTGTAGTTGGGGGTCCACCTCAGACCGGTCAACATTTCTCTGAGAGACCTATGCTTGAATCCAGATAGTGTTATGGATGTGGGGAGACTGGACATATTAGGAGGAATTGTCCAAAACAGAGTTATAGACCCCCAATAGCTAGAGGTAGAGGTGGTCATGGTAGAGGCCGTTATTCTGGAGAACGCGGTGACCGAGGTAATGGTGGTCACAAAAACGGCCGGGGTAATGGGTAAACTGGAGCCACTACAGCACAACATGGTAGGGGCAACGGGCAGACAAGTGATAGGGCCCATTGTTATGCTTTCCCTGGGCGGTCTGAAGCGGAGACATCAGATGCTGTTATCACAGGTAATCTTTTGGTTTGTGATTGCATGGCTTCTGTATTATTTAATCGTGGCTCCACATTTTCATATGTATCTTCCTTATTTGCTACTGGTCTTAATTTACATTGTGAATTGCTTGACATGCCTATTCGTGTTTCTACTCCAGTGGGTGAGTCTGTGGTAGTTGAAAAGGTGTATAGGTCTTGTCTGGTGACTTTTGTGGGGAGCAATACTCATGTGGATTTGGTTATTTTAGAAATGGTTGACATCGACGTAATCCTGGGTATGACTTGGCTTTCTCCGAATGTTGCTATCTTAGATTGTAATGATAAAACTGTAACGTTGGCCAAGCCTGGCACAGATCCATTAGTGTGGGAGGGTGACTACACTTCCACTCCAGTTCGTATCATCTCCTTTCTTCGTGCTAAGAAAATGGTTAGTAAAGGGTGTTTAGCGTTCTTGGCACACCTCAAGGATGATACTACCCAAGTACCTTCAATTGAGTCGGTTTCGATAGTCCGCGAGTTTTTAGATGTGTTTCCTGCAGACCTTCCTGGTATGCCACCGGATAGAGATATTGACTTCTGCATCGATCTTGAACTGGGTACTCACCCCATTTCTATACCCCCTTATAGAATGGCTCCCGCTGAGTTAAGAGAGTTAAAGGCCCAACTTCAAGAGTTTTTAAGTAAAGGTTTCATTAGACCAAGTGCATCCCCTTGGGGTGCTCCTGTTTTGTTTGTGAAGAAGAAAGATGGGAGTCTTCGGATGTGCATAGATTATTGGCAACTAAATAAAGTAACTGTTAAGAACAGGTATCCTCTTCCTCGCATTGATGATTTGTTCGATCAGTTACAAGGTGCTTGTGTCTTCTCTAAGATTGACTTGAGGTTTGGTTATCATCAATTGAAAATACGGGCAACAGATGTTCCAAAGACTGCTTTTCAAACCAGGTATGGGCATTATGAATTCCTGGTGATGTCCTTTGGACTAACGAATGCCCCTGCTGCTTTCATGAGCCTGATGAACGGGATTTTTAAGACATATCTGGATCTCTTTGTGATCGTATTTATTGATGATATACTGATATACTCCAAGAATAAGAAGGAACATGAGGAGCATTTGAGAATTGTGTTGGAAAAGTTGAGGGAGAAAAAGCTTTATGCGAAATTCTCCAAGTGTGAGTTTTGGCTAGATTCAGTGTCCTTCTTGGGGCATGTGGTTTCTAAGGATGGAGTGATGGTAGATCCTTCTAAGATCGAAGTAGTGAAGAATTGGGTAAGACCTACTAATGTGTCAAAAATAAGAAGCTTTGTTGGTTTAGCCAGTTACTACCGTCGATTTGTCAAGGGATTCTCTTCTATTGCTTCCCAATTGACGAACTTGACTAAGCAGAATGTTCCATTTGTATGGTCGGATGAATGTGAGGAAAGCTTTCAGAAACTCAAGACCTTGGTGACTACTGCACCTATCCTTACCTTGCCAGAAGAGGGTAAGAACTTCATTGTGTATTGTGATGCATCCTGTTCTGGTTTGGGTGCAGTGCTAATGCAAGAGAAAAATGTAATTGCCTATGCTTTGAGACAATTAAAAGTGCATGAACGTAATTATCCGACCCACGATTTGGAGTTGGCTGCGGTAGTGTTTGCATTAAATCAATGGAGACACTATCTATATGGGGTTAAGTGTGAAGTCTATACGGATCATCGTAGCCTACAATATGTCTTTACTCAGAAAGATTTGAATTTGAGACAGAGGAGGTGGATGGAACTACTGAAGGATTACGATGTTACCATCTTGTATCACCCGGGAAAGGCTAATGTTGTGGCAGACGCCTTAAGTAGAAAAGCAGGGAGCATGGGTAGTTTAGCCCACTTACAAGTTTCTAGACGCCCATTGGCTAGAGATGTTCAAACTCTGGCTAATGAGTTTATGAGGTTAGAAGTAAATGAGAAGGGAGGATTGTTGGCCAGTGTGGAGGCGAGATCTTCTTTTCTTGACAAGATCAAGGGGAAACAGTTTGATGATGATAAACTAAGCCGAATTCGAGATATGGTGTTGCGAGGAGAGGCTAAAGAAGCGATAATGGATGAGGAAGGTGTTTTGAGAATCAAGGGAAGGGTATGTGTACCCCGTGTAGATGATTTGATCCACACTATCCTTACAGAGGCTCATAGTTCCGGATATTCTATACATCCTGGTGCAACCAAGATGTACCGTGACCTAAAGCAACACTTTTGGTGGAGTAGAATGAAGCGCGACATTGTTGATTTTGTTGCCAAATGTGACAATTGTCAGCAACTAAAGTATGAACACCAGAGGCCTGGAGGAACACTTCAGAGAATGCCCATTCCTGAATGGAAGTGGGAGAGAATTGCAATGGACTTCGTGGTTGGTCTTCCAAAGGCATGGGGCAAGTTTGATTCTATTTGGGTAATTGTGGATAGATTAACTAAGTCGGCTCACTTCATTCCGTTTAAGGTGACTTACAATGCAGAGAAGTTAGCTAGACTCTACATCTCAGAAATTGTTCGATTTCATGGAGTTCCACTATCCATCATATCAGATAGAGGTACGCAGTTTACCTGTAAGTTTTAGAGAACATTGCACGCGGAATTAGGTACTAGGTTGGACCTTAGTACTGCATTTCACCCTCAGACCGATGGACAGTATGAGTGAACGATTCAAGTATTGGAAGATATGCTTCGAGCATGTGTGATAGAATTCGGTGGTCATTGGGATAACTTCTTACCCTTAGCGGAGTTTTCATGCAATAATAGCTATCACTCAAGTATTGATATGGCTCCTTTCGAAGCATTGTATGGGAGGAGATGTAGGTCTCCCATTGGTTGGTTTGATGCATTTGAGGTTAGACCTTGGGGTACTGATCTTTTGAGGGATTCATTAGAGAAGGTGAAATCTATTTAAGAAAAACTTTTAGCGGCTCAAAGTAGGCAAAAGGAGTATGCAGATCGAAAGGTTAGGGACTTGGAGTTCATGGAGGGTGAACAGGTTTTGCTGAAGGTTTCACCCATGAAGGGTGTGATGCGGTTTGGTAAAAGAGGTAAGCTAAGCCCAAGGTATATTGGACCATTTGAAGTACTTAAGCGAGTAGGAGAGGTGGCTTATGAATTAGCCTTGCCTCCAGGGCTGTCAGGAGTGCATCCGGTATTTCATGTGTCTATGTTGAAAAAATACCATGGGGATGGAAACTACATCATTCGTTGGGATTCAGTTCTGCTTGATGAGAACTTCTCTTATGAGGAGGAGCCTGTTGCCATTTTAGATAGAGAAATTCACAAGTTGAGATCAAGGGAGATTGCATCCATCAAAGTCCAATGGAAGAATTGACCAGTTGAAGAGGCCACTTGGGAGAAGGAGGCTGATATGCAAGAAAGATACCCGCACCTGTTTACAGATTCAGGTACTCCTTTTCGCCCTTGTTTTTTTTTTCTCGTGATCGTTCGAGGACGAACGAGGGGTAAATTGGTATCTATTGTAACGACCTGTTTAGTCGTTTTGAGCAGCAGATTTTATTTCTGGAAAAACTGGCTGAGTCGACGGATCCCACGACGAACCGTCATAGGCACGACGGACCATCGTGGGATTCTCGTTCCAAAACACTTAGATTTCTTGAATTTTGGTACTGAAATCGACTCTCTGAACGTCACGACGGAATGGCAGGACGGAACGTTGTGGGCACGATGGACCGTCACAGACCCTTTAGTGAAATTTAGTCCTTGAACTCTGTAACGACTCAGCAGGACGGACCATCGCAGGCACGACGGCCTGTCACAGACTGCGTAATCCCAGGCTGGGTCGGATTTCTGTTAAATGTTTTAAGGGGCGTTTTGGACTATTCCTGCTTATAATTATAAAGTTAGTGGTTGAATATTAATAATCCCATTACTTGGGGTTAAAAGGGAGAATCTTGAAACAAGTAGTGGGGTATTTTATCATCTTTTATACTTAATTATATGATTATTAGGGTAAAAGAAAGAGGGTTTTGAATAAGAAAAATAGAAAGAATAGAGAAAGAAAGGGAGAAACGATCGAGAGAAGAGGGAAACGAAGAGGATAGCAAAGATCTTGAGGATTTGCTTGCTTGATCACGAAATCTTCGGTGGAGGTAGGTTATGGTTTTTATGCTATTCGTAGTAAACTCTTAATAGCGAATGATATGTATTGGGTAGTATTGTAAACCCTTCTATATGCTTAATTGTATGCTTGTATGAATGTGATTATACAATTGTGATAAAATAAGCATGATGAAGCTATTGAATCCTAAATCTTGAAAAACCCTAATCCGCCTTGTTAATGAGAATTTATGATGACTTGGTATAAAAGAAGGCTTGATGAACTAAAGTGATGAGATTAAGGGTTCGGGTGTCACGAACCGACACGTAGAATTAGGGGATCGGGTGTCACGAACCGACACGTAGAATTAGGAGATCGGGTGTCACGAACCGACACATAGAATTAAGGGATCGGGTGTCACGATCCGACACGTAGAATTAGGGGATCGGGTGTCACAAACCGACACGTAGAATTAAGGGATCGGGTGTCACGAACCGACACGTAGAATTAAGGGATCGGGTGTCCCGAACCGACACGTAGAATTAGGGGAACGGGTGTCACGAACCGACACGTAGAATTAGGGGGATCAGAGTGTCACGTACCGACACAAGAGAAATAAACATAATGAATCTTGAAATATGTTAATATACTCAATCTAATGAACCCAATTTCCAAATGGGTATGGCATTGAGGCTTGAGTCCTCATGGGTGAACTTGGCGGTGCTTATTAATGATTATAGAACTTGTTGTTGCTACATGTTGAGTATTGTAGTTGATTTATGATATTATCTGATATATACTGTTTTCTATTTTGAGTTGGCCGATGATACCTACTCAGTACTTGTGTTTTGTACTGACCCCTACTTGTATGTTTCTTTCTTTGTTATTTGTGGAGTGCAGCAAACGTACCATCGTCTTCAACTCAACCGCAACTCTAGCCAGTCTTCATCACGTCGGATCTCAGGGTGAGCTAATGCTTCTAGCTTGGACTGGATCATCTTCTTCATGTCTTGATGCCTTGAAGTTCCGGAATGGACTAGCTTTTAATTTATTTTAGCTTTATAGATACTCTTAGATTAGTAATTTGAGGATAGATGTTCTTGTGGTGATGACTTCCAGGTTTTGGGAATAATAAGTATTGAGTTTTTATAAGTTATTTAATCGATTTTCTTTAATGAGTTTAAGTCTTCCGCATTTTATTTTGTTATTTATGGTTGAAAAGTTGGGAATTGGATTGGTTGGTTCGCTCACATAGTAGGATAAGTGTGGGTGCCAGTCGCGGCCCATTTTGGGTCGTGACAAATTTATTATAATATGTTGCCATATATGACACCTTGACAGGCATGAAATGGTCCGACTTCGTCATTCATTCAACTATAACCCAAATCTAATCATAATGATGTTGAGTCTGTGGCAACCCTACTTTAAAGTCCATAACAAAACATCGCACTTCCAAGTACGAATGCTATATGTTGAGTTAAACCTCCAAGTGTCGGATGCTCGACCTTAACTAATTTTCAATTAGAACATTTAGACACAAATTCTACAATATCCTTCTTTATCCCATTCACCATTAGATCTCCCGCAAATTATGATACATCTTCATGACTCCTAGGTGAATATAATAACAAGAATTATGGGCTTTAGAGAAACATTGTTTCTTTAATTCATCAATGTCTAGAACATAAATCTATCCTGGTACGTTAGGATTCCATCCCTCCCTTCAGAGAAAGGCTAAATGAACTTCTTTAGTACCTTCTCTTTCAATTAATCTAATGTTGGATCAAGACATTGTTTTTTTTAACATAGCCAAGAAAGATGATTCAGAACCATAATACCAGTGTTAGTGAAAACCACTAGTTCAACTACAACTAGGATAACTTATGAACATCTGAAACAAAATCTTTCCTATCATCATAAACATATGCAACACTACCTACGGAAAAGTGACTAAAGGCATCAACCAACACATTTTCTTTGTTAGGTGATAGAGAACACACATATCATAATCTTTAAATATCTCAGGACATATTCTTTGGCGAAGATTTAGATCTTTTTGGGTAAACACTTATTGCGAGCTCTTGTGATTAGTAATTACATTAACATGGATTCCATATGAATAATGCATCCAAATCTTTAAGGCAAATACCACCACCGCTAGTTGAAGATCTTGGGTGGAATAAGTCTTCTCATGAACCTTAAGTTTTCATGAAGGATATAAAATCACCTTGCTTTTTAGTATAAGAACATATCCCAATAAAAGTCTAGAGGCATAAAAAAATACAAAAAGCCAGCCTTACCTTCCAATAAAGTCAATACTAAAGCAAAACATAGTCTATCTTTCAACTAATGCAGACTTTTCTCACTATGTTCGGACTATAGGAACATTGAAATTTTTTTGGTATAAAAGAATGTCAAAGGAGAAAAAAATGGAGAATACCCCTCAATAAACCTTCTATAACAACCTTCCAAACCCAACAAACTTCTATTATGTGATACAATTTTAGGAAAACACTTTACCGCAGCCGTCTTCTTTTGATCTACCTCAATACCCTTGTTTTATACTATATTGAAAAGGAAAGCTACAAACCTTGACAAAAAATACCATTTGCTTGGCTTTGCATAGAGTTGTTAGTCCTTAAAAAATTGTAATACAATCCATAAATGATCAATATACTAATTCTCACTTCTTCAATATATCAAAATACAATCAATAAACACAATCATGAATGCATCAATGTATTGTCAAGCTCCCTATTTATCAAGTCCATAAATGTCGCTATTCAAACCAAAATACATAACAAAGAACTCATAATGACCATATCGGGTTATTAAAGTAGTTTTAGAAATATCTCTCTCTTTCACACTCTGTTTGTGGAATCCCTACCATAGATCAATTTTAGAGAAATAAATTTCTCATTTGAGTTTATCAAATAGTTCATCTATACTTTTAAGAGGGTACTTGTTCTTAATTCGGACGTTCAATTGGCGATAATCAATACCCATGTAGAGTAAACCATCTTTATTTATAACAAACAGCCCCATAGCATCCCATTGACAGATACTAAGTCGGATGAACTCCATATAGAATAAGTCCTTTAACTGATCCTTCAGTTCCTTATGTTCCATCAGAGCCATTCAATAAAGAGAAATAAGCATAGGTTGGGCATCGGAGAGAAGGTCAAACCTAAAATCTATTTCCTCATTTGAGAGGAACAACAGGTAATTTAATACGCTCAAATGACACATCCCTACAAAACATAAGCGATTGTTATCAAGTAAATAACCCAACTTGTTGGTTTTGTTCAATCCCAGGAGGAATATGGTTTAGTCTTAAACATAACAAAAACTTATATTTGGTTACTAAGGGTATTTCCGAAAACAAGTAATTAAAGGAGTGGTTTTGTGAAAGAAATTCAAGAAACTGAGTAAGTATTCACTGAGGAAAGTCAACTGAGGTTGTTATAAAGATGACAAAGAAATAAGGGTGTACGTCTTCCCCATAAGCTCATAACGCAGTAATCCTAATAATAACAATACTTCTCTAGTATATTATATTCAAAATTATAAGATAACGTATCTCTAAATCCTTGGTCTGACATCTAATGAATTTCACTCCTCACCTTGGTACGGCTACTAGTGTATAATTTACTAACTGTTATATTTACCTCATATTAGACATCTCATCGATGTATGAATTTGTTTTTATACTCTCACCAATTGACACTAGACTATAAGATAGTATCACACTAAATTTATGTTTATAAGTGTTTTCTTAATAACGACATCATTGGTACGACATGTAGCACCTAGTTCTAACATTTCAAACCGCTAAAAAGAGCTCTATATAAAAGAGTTTTCAATGCATGCAAAACACTATTCAAAGATCGTTATATTCATACGTTTTAATCGCTCATGGTTTTCAAAATAATAGTTGTGGATTTGGTTACCCATATCAGCAAGAACACAATTCATATTTTTAGATGAAAAGATCATGAACTTACGTAATGAATCAAAGAAACCTAGAATTCAACATGAATTGCAAACTAGAATCTTCTAGAATAGTAACTCTTCTTTGTAGCTCCATATTTTGACTTTTCAACATCACGTAGTGGAACCACTTATCTGAATGATTTGATAAAGCAACACTATGGTCAGTAGATCAATCTACGATTTTCAAGTTCAACCATGGTACAACACTTGGTCAAGAATTCCCTGATCTTCAGGAATGCCTTGCCTACCCATCTTTATTCATCATTCCATTGAGCGTAATAGGACCTATGGTCCTTAAGTTGCCTTCGTCGATGTCATTTTTTAACTTCTTTCAGTTGTGTCTTCAAGTTTCCATGTCTGAACCTATTCCTAGCAAACATGAGTAAAACACATATAAACTAGTTCAAAATATATTTCTAGACATACAAAACTCTCAAGTGAAATGTATTAAAACTATTATAAACTCCCGGTACATAAACATCTTCAACTTAAAATCGTTGTTTGTTGCAAAGCGACACATTCTGACTCTAAACGACACATGCATAACCGAAAGCAATTTAAGAACAAACAATCACAAGGCTTCTTTCCCATGTCTCTTTTTGGGAGCAAAATATTCTCTTGTAAAATCAAAAATCTAAGTTAGGACGATAAAAATATGATAACTGATCGACCAATAAAAACACAACATACATTTTTCTTCTATTACCAAGGTACCAACTTTTCGACAATGTCACCAGTGCTCTTACTTAAAAAAAATCCTTTTTTCACAAAATAATTTTATTTTGAGTAAAAGGATTAATGAAACACTCACACTATGAAATAACTTCATCAACAGGCAGTGCTCAATACTATAGGATTGCCATTTATTTCCCTTCTTAGACTATTTAACTAGGTTCTAGAAAAACTATAGGATTTTCATGGATTGTAATGAATGCTCAGGGTATGGTATGGTACATTTGGATACATTTAGTGAAATTCTCCCCTTCTTGACGTTACATTAGGATTTCTACATCTTTTTGCCCTATTTATACAACCTACCTTCTTATCTTCTTTTCATTGATTCTTTTTAATCATTTATACGACTTTTGACTTTGTAGCTCATTTATTTTTTACTTTTAATCATTTTCTTGCATTCTATTCTTTTTATTAGTTTTTCTCACTTTCTTTCTTACAAAGTCGTATCCTTTCTTTTTCTTTTCATTTTAAACACCAAAAATTTTTCATACCCATTTTTCATAATGTCTCCTCATTCATATCCAACCTCAGCTTATGGCATTTCCATTAGTCGAGGAGCACAATACTCGATGACGGATCAGGGACATTGAGGTATCATTTGCATTAGACACCCTCAACTTATAATTTTTTCCTAAGTCGAACTGCACCGTTTCATGGAGGGACCGGGGCCAAACAATAGATTATGGGAATATGAGATACACGTTTAGACACAAATGGTCTCTTTTAGTCTCAAATCATTTTGATCAACGGGAACATTCACATCATTTGGTCATACTCTTTTAGGTATTTAATGTACTATTCATAACAATGGCCTATGATATCGTATTATCCTCTAGAGTAGATTATCTTCTTATGACTCACAGGGCAAGTCTAGATTGGAACCACTTGTTCGGAAAATGAACAATTCTCGCACACTCTTGGCACATAGTTCCATAATCATATTATTGGATTTCCTAGTTAAAGTTTTAGCTTAATTCATGACATCAAATTTGTCATTATCATGTCATACTCAAAGCCAACACATTAAGATTATTTTAGTATAAAACCTTTAGCACACATTTAATATTTTCTATGGTTTAGACATAAGTATCATAAGGTTTAGACATTGTTTAAAGTTGATTTTTAATGCATATAAGTCATGTAGGAAGTCTACAAACCAAAATATCCATGACGTCCGGAAACTAGTTTAATTAGGTGCTAGTGTGCCTTAGCCTATGTGACTCGCTTTAAGGAGTCGTAAATGATGAAATTTTTTGTAAGGGTGTTTAACACGTATTAAGGTCAGTTCATAGTTGAAAATTACGAGAAAAACTCGCAAAGGACCAACCAATGGCCCATGAGGATGACCCTTGCATTTTGGGGTGTAAGCTGCCTTCCAAGTGTTCACCCACGAGGGAAATTGATGGGGCGTAGGTTAATCGATGCGGCATCGATACCATACATCGACCAACACTTATCAAAATTCTCGAAGGCACTCTTTTTTCAAGTCTCTGAATCAAACAACGGATGCGGAGCATGGAAGGGAGGGATTTGGCGTCAATTGACCCATGATCAGTAAATCATGATGTCGTGTGTGAGGGCCTGTTTTCACTGCACGTTTTAAGTGTTAATTAATTAATGGCTTGATTAGCAAGTTATTTGGGGGTTATGGGAGGTCTAATTAAGTGATTTAACCTACTCTTTAAAACCCTAACCTATTTATCCAACCTAAACCACATAATTCCCAAACCAAAAACTCTCTTCCTTCTCTCTTCATTCTCTCTCTAGATAAGAATTCCATTGAAGACCAAGACAGGGGAGGGTTTAAGGTCTTCAAAGATTCATTTTCATTTATAAATATTCATCAATTATCAAGGTATTGGATCTCTTTCAACTTTGAGCCCTCTTTCCTCAAAGGGTTCCATCAAATTGATTTCAAAACTTTTATTTTCATGTGGGTCTTTTCCAATCTCGAAATTTATGTATTAATAGATTTGTTTATGATTTTTTTTATATTATAGACATACTAACATGTATTTGAACTCAATTATGATATATCTTGATGTATTGGTCTACTTTGTAGAAGATTAACTTTACCCCTTAACCCTAAGTTGTGATCTTGATATGAATTGTATTATATTCGTTCAATTTAATTGGTTATTATTTGAATTACTATTAGATGATTCTTTGATATAAATTATGTCTAAATTAGTATGAAGTATAGTCCTATCATTCTAGTACTTGAGAAGTTTATATAGGTAATAAAGTATGTTATCTTAAGTTATAAACTAGTGAAGAATTGTGATATAGTGATTCAATTGGCTTTATTGTAATTTTAATTATGGTTATATGATCATACTAAACGCAAAGTGAGTTGAGTAAGGGTTTATGGTAAGACCTTGATGATAAATTATGAAGGACACTTGGTAAGTCTTGTGATCACTATTATTTACTTAAATTATGTTTAATTGTGATTAAATCATGACGTTGTATTACAGTATGCCTTGTATTAGGATTCATAGGTTTGGAATGATGTTGAATATAAATGTATTGACTATTTTTGTGAGTTGTTGGTTAGGATGTAAAATGTTATAAGAATGGTGAATGATTTACCAATGTTCCTTATTATTAATTTATATGTAAATGTGCAAACCTCACTTATATGAATTGTAGTTAATAGATTATGCTCATACAATTCTTATTGAGCTATTATGATGATTATGATGTTATACAAGGTATAGACCCTATGATCTACAATGATCTATGATGATTAAAAATTCATTAAAGATATTTCAAAAAGGGAGTTATCTTAGCACCGAGTGAACGTGACAATGAGAGGTGATGGCTTTCCATAGAAGAAGATTCACCCTATAGTTCAATAAGATGTGTTGACTCCCCTATGAGGGATACTTATATATTGGATTCCCATGAGAGGAGGCCCCAATTGCCAAGTGGTATTTAGAGGGATTATACCTATCTCTTTGTTCATAAACTATATTGCCCCCATAGGAATACTAGCTAGTGTATCCACCTAAAAAGATACGTGTATGTTTGTTTTACATTGGCCGGTAGACCACCTTCCTTCGGTGTAAGGTTATACAACACCAAATTCCACACTTAGCTCTTGAGGTCTATGTCGGTTAAGGCAAGTGTTTTGTAAACTAATATGAAGTAATAAAGTACAAACCACATACGGTGACGTGAGAGGTTGATTTATCTTATGTGGGGGTATGGGACTCTACCTATGACTTTCACTACTTTACCTTGAAGGTATCTTTAGGAGGTTATATTTATTTATGTATATGCTTATACAGATACATGATATGAATAAGATGAACTTGTACATTTTTTATACTATAGGTTGACTAGATTCATTTATGAATATTTGTTGGTCTACATTTTTAAAGTATGATGATATGTACTCTTAAATGTCATGCTATGTGAAGTGGGATATTGTTCATGAATCTTGTTGGGTTACATTATTGAGTAAGGTTATGGTGCATTGCTTGGTTATTGCACTTGTTGACTTCATAGGGTTGTGGGTAATTATCTTCCTTTTGTTATGTTATAATTAACTTTTATTCGTGTTTGTGGTTGTTTATGACTTGACGAAATAATTACTTGACTATGTATTCAATTACATGATATGCATGTTGTTTTGACTAGTTTTGATGTTATCGTTCTTCTAATTTATATGCCTATGACTTAATAAATATGCCTAATTAATTTGGTATAGTGTTGTTTAATGTGCATAAAGGTTTTCAAAGTAACTTGCATTAATGTCCTCTTTTTATCATGTGTACATGATATGTGTGCATCTGGTCTCATACTTAATAAAAGTTGTGTACTAACCCCATTTCTTCCTTTTACCCAACATTTTTTGTTCCGGTCGTTGAAGTTATTTTTGAGATGAATGGAAGAATACTTGGATTTCTTAATCATCCAAGTAGGGTAGGTCTTCACTTTCTGAGGGCGATGCCACTATCAAACCTATGATATTGCATTAGTGTTCAAGACTTATGTTCTTTCATTTTTCTTTTGGATTTTAAACGTTGTATGACCTACATATGGTCTTGTTTCATTGATTTATGGGCTAAGCCTAATTTGATATACTCTTCCTAGATGGTTATGAGATGAGACAACTATTTGAGTCTATGTTATGTTCTCTATATATATTATGTGCCATAAAAGTAGAAGACTCAGTAATCTTCCTATAAAAGTAGAAGATTGAGTAAAATGTTTTAAATTTCTGCTAATTTAGATCATAGCGGTAATCGCGGATGTGACAAAATTTGTATCAGATCATGAGGTTGAATATCTTTGAGTTGATGTGTCTCTCAACCATTTCCATGTAGGTTTGTATTCAAATTTATGAAGTGCTCCACACTTATGGTTAGGAATCTATGTGATGCATATGAAACACATACTTTCTTGGAAGTCCAATATTGTGCCTCTAGAGTTTAACTACGTGCTTCTTCATTGAATACTCTTATTGTGGTTTTAGGCAACGAAAACTCGAAGGAATGCAACATGAAGACTAGAGGAAGAGATTTCCAATGCGGAAGAACCTCGACGTGGTGATCAAGTCCCTCGTCTTGATGAAGATATAAATTTTGACCAAGCTCCGTCCGATCCTCCTTTTTTGGATGGCGCCATCCGGGCTGCTCTTTTACAAATGGCCCAAGACATTACTATCAAAACACAAGTCACCACTGCTTAATCCAAAACCATGACGGCCCAAGCTAATCGGGAGGTTGTTTCCCGAACAAACGAACAAGTTTCTACCATGGCCTCCCGTCTAAGGGATTTCACTAGGTTGAATCACCCTAGTCTCTATAGGACCAACGTTGTCTAAGACCTTCAAGATTTCATTAATGAAATCTACAACATCCTCTATGCTATGGGGTTGTCTACTTGTTAGAAGGCTGAGTTATCCACTTACCAACTCAAAGATGTATTCCAAACATGGTATGTCCCATGGGGAACAATAATTCGTTAAGGTTTGACCGGTGATTTGGGAAGTTTCAAGAAGGATTTTATTGATAGGTTATATCCTAGGGAGAAGACGGAAGCCATGATGGTGGATTTCATCAGCCTTCATCAAGGAGATATGAGTGTTCTTGAATACTTTTTGAAAAATTCATTGAATTGTCAAAGTATTCTCCTTATTTGGTTTCTTACCCTAGAGATGAAATGAACCACTTTGTGAAGGGAGTATTATATGACTTGCAAGAGGAGTGTCATTCAGCTATGCAACATGGAAATATGAATATTTCTCTTCCATGGATTTATTCTCAACACGTGGAAGAGGCAAGGGCTAAGAGGAAGAGTAGAGATGCCAAGAAGGCAAGATTTTTTATCGGGGTTCTTCAAAGGGTAGGGTTGAGATTCAAGATAAGCGTAGGTTTAAGAAGAGGGTTTCTAATCAAGTTCCCTCCATGTTACCTATGTCTTAGGACTATAGGGTGTCTAACCCTAATCTTAAAAAGGGAAGGTATACGTGTTCACCTACCAAGAATCCAACTTGTGGAAAGTGTGGCATGAAGCACTATGGTGATTATATGAATGAGGCAGATAATTCTTTTTGTTGTGGTAAAAGTGGGCACATGATTCGGGATTGCCCAAATGTGAGTGGTCAGGAAAAGGATAATAGGCAAGCAATTGGTTTTAATGATGCTTCGAAGAAGAATCACTCTTATGCTCTCCGGTCTAAGGGTGAGCAAGAGACTTCTCTTGAAGTAGTGACCAGTATGCTGAAAATGTTTTCCATTGATGTATACACTTTATTTTATCTTGGAGATACATTATCTTTTGTTACTATTTTGATAGCTAAGAAATTTCATATCTTACCCGACATTCCAAATGAACCTTATATGGTGTCTAGCCCGGTGGGTGAGTCGGTTTTTGCAAAGAGGGTATATACAAATTGTCCTATAAGGTTTTCCAATAGAGATACTTATGTTTAACTAGTAGAACTTGATATGTTTTATTTTTGATGTCATATTGGGTATGGATTGGTTGCATGCTTTCTATGCCTCTATAGATTATAGAACAAGGGTGGTCTATTTTAACTTTCCAAATGAGCCCATTTTAGAGTGGAAGGGGGGAAATTATATTCCTAGTGGTCGTATCATGTTTTATTTGAAATCTTGTAATATGATCTCTAAAGGGTATTACACCATATAGTAAGAGTCCAATATTAGATACCAAACTTCCTCCCATCGAGTCAGTGTCACGACAGGGGAGCACCGCCTAGAAGTAACATGGCTTACTTGACCTCACGGAGGTCTTATACAAGCCCAAAGTTATCATTCATTGCATCAACATAGTAAATTTAGCGGAAAATATAAAAAATTTCATAGCACCTCATATCTAGAAACTTTACTTCATATACATATAAAATATAAGACATAATACATATATAGACTCTAAGTCTCTTAGCCATCTTAGACTCCATAACTTTGGAGTACATTAGGGACACGACCCTTAATATATAATACAAAACAATACATTATTTACAGACTTTACAATAAAGACATAAGTAGGAGATCCTTGAACTTAAGGATTCCTTTTATTGAGCTTGGGAATCATCTATCAAGTTTTCATTATTCAAGACATCCTTTAAGTATCCATAAACTACACTTTGTGTAAAAAGTAGAGGAGAATGGGATTAGCACAAGAATGTACTCAGTATGGCAACCATGCGATAACATGCATTTAAAAGGGACATTTTCTTTGAAATCATACTTCATGCCATTTTGACTAAATCATCATAAAACCTTTATAAATAGCATATATATGATTTTCATACTTCATAGAAACACAATAAAAGGCCAAACATCATAGAAAAGTACATACCATCATAGAAGTATAATATCACATAGACAAAGATAAGTCAAGACCTTCATCATATAGTCAACAAGATCAACATCAAGCAGAAGGACTCATATAATCTATATCTTCATAACAATTAGACAAATACTACAATATCATGCATAAGGAACACATACATAGTGACATGCATTAGAACACATTCCTAGAACTTCCAAAGGAGTTACTTGTGCAATGTCTACATGGATTTATTACTTCCACATATCCTACTTACCTCCATTAAGTCATTCTATTTATGGTCCTAGTCATTTAACTTCCATTGTCAATTTTACTTTAGGGAAACTATAACCTTAACCGACATAGACCATGTTATGCTAAACATGGATTCCGATGTCATATAACCTCACACCGATAAAGGGTGGTCTACCTGTCAAAGTAGAACTAACAACGGAGACATAACTTTCTAGGTCGTATCAACTATCTAGTATACTATGGTGGCAACATAGTTGTGGAACTTGGAAGTACATGTGAAAACCCTCTTTATTCCAAGATTATGCATTGTAGTTATTCACTTATGGAAACCCTATTTATGCCAATTGATTCATTGTGGTTATCCACGTCATTAGATTTATGGTGACCTACGTTCCTACAATGGGAAGGGACACACACTCATTTCAAGTTCGCTCGGTGCTAAGCTAAGTTCCCTTTATTGATAACATTTATTATATTTTAACTTTATAAATCATAGGTTTAGGAGAGTCGACACCACATATTCTTAACTCATAGGTAATAATAGATGGATGTTTACTAACATAAATAATGTAAAGAACCATTTACATGAACATAGCATATGTAAAGCATCATCTAGTTTAGGATACACTTGAATACACCATTCAAGGCCCCTCACTTGACTAGAGATTCATACATTTGTGTGTGTGTATACATATATGTGAGAAAACCTTTCACATAACACATTAAGTCACACGAGTTCATACATACATATTCATACACATAGAAACAAAAACTACAACTGTCCTATAAAGGTACACATGTGCAATGCATAGGCAAAGTCCCATACCCCTGACCATACTAGTACACCTATAAAGTCATTCTAGTAAGTAATACATAGCATAATTCACATACATATACTTTACATGCATAGTAGTAGATATTAGTGATTGTGAGAACAATCTTTCATTTAGCAACCATGACCTATACTACTTGTAACATGCATGTAAGTGAGACTTTGTGTGCATTGACCAATATGATCATATAATGACTATAAATAACTTCTTGAGGAATACACCCTCTTTGACCACATTATACTTCAAAGAACATACCACACAACACATAATAGCATAGGAGGCAAGACAATATAAGCATAATAACCAAGGCTCCTAACTTTAGCTATTTACACTTTCATATAAGGGATACATGGGTAAGGGATATTAACCATTTTAACAAATAAATGACATAACCTATTCAATACTCTAACATGAATATACGCATGCTCATACAATAGCCACACAACCTAGATCACCACTAGATAGTAAAATGACACAATTACATCATAAGGTGATCATCTAAATCTCTAAATCATATATTCATCACTTTTCCTTCAAGGCCATGGTAAAAAACTATATAATGAAAATATGATAAAAACAGCCACCATAAGTGGACCATACCACACAATGCCATACAAGGCTTCATCAACATTACTTCAATGAAATAGCGAACTAGAAGAGTAGAGGGAATAAGCATTCTTACCAATTTCTCACCACTTGATAATCATTGATCAACACTCCTTATACATAAATAATTCACATATATGGAAGTATCTTAATTTACTTTAAACACATAAGAAACAATGTACAAGTCGCTACAAGATTATACTTTTTAATAAAAAAACACATCAACATACTAGGAAAGTAGATAACATAGATCATTAGATAATTTCCCTTGCATTGATTTAGATAATATTTAATACATAATATTAGTATAACTAAGGAAGTATATAAACCTACATTTGACCATATTGAAATCATAATTACATACCCTCAAGATTAAGGTTACAACATAGGCATTTAGGCTTATTAATTTGCTAGAGTATAGAAGACATTACATATACTATAAACTCTCTAAAGCTTTGATTATCATTCATATTTTATCAACAATACACTCATTAGGAAGTAGCTTATTTTGTAGGAAATCAAGAAGAAACCATTCTTGATATAACGACAGCTCAATATCCATCACATATTTAGCTCTTTGACTTCATAGCCTAAAGGAATCTAGATCAATTCATGCAAGACTTTCTGAGATTGTTCATTAAGGATTTATACCTAAAACTTTCATCCATTATATCACCTTAAAACATTAGCTCCAGCATTTAATGCATAATAAAAAAACTCTACACAACGGATCTCACAATCATCTTCAAGGCAACGTGTAGAAACATAGGCTATTCATGTTCAAATATTCATACAATTATTATCATGGACTGATCATCATCAATTAAAAATAAATTCTTGTTAATAACATCATATACAATCACTTTAACATAATAGAATCATAATTCAGTCGATAACAAATCAAGATCATAAGGCCCACAAAAGGCTAAATATTTTGGTGATAGAGCATGGGTTCATCATGCAATTGGACTAAAATCCACTTCCAAATAAGTATATAATAATTAATACATTCATATTATGCCTTTGAAATCAGTTTAGGAAACAACCCATGGAAGATTGATGAAGAAAGTGTTTCATCATATTTTTCTCTTTTGAAATCTTTGAGAATGACTCTCTAGATGAATAGATAACTAGTTATGAAGATCACCATACCTTTGTCTAGTTAAAAACCTCTTAAACTTGGAGATTCGTCCATGGAAAAACCCGATTGAATCTGTTCTTGATCTTCACCAACAATGGTGGTTTCTAGAGAGTATTTTTTGAGGGAAAGGTTTCAATCTTTTTAGAGGATTCTAGAATGGGGTGATCACGTTTTTGAAGACTTATATACATACAATAATCAGTTAATAACCCCTTAATAATCATGTTAATACGTGGGGTGAATTTCCCATTCACCTCTTTAATTGGCAGAACGCAGGCTGCACATTACAGTGCATCATCCATGGATGCACCTACCTAAGGGGCGTCGTCCTTCCAATGGACCTTTCCTAGACTCCGTCATTGGGTACTTAGCCAAATATTTTCTTTATACCTTCCCAAATCAAGTCCCTATCGACGAGATCTTCTCGACGGGCCGTTGGTTGACAAACAATCCGCCGTTGGGTCCGTCAATGGACACTGCCAGGCAGTGTCTTAGGCAGCTTTGGGTCCTTCTTTTTGGGCCTCTTGTGCGGCTCTTTAGAAGTCGTACCTGGAAGTTTCCAATATGATTACGAACCATAAAAATTTATAGACCTTACACATAAATTTAATCAAAATCAAAAACATATAAGACGTTCAAACATCCTTTGCCCGAAAATAACATACGATGAACGTCTTAGGGGCTATCTTTCGAACTCCTTGGACGTTCTTGGGTGTTTGACCTCCAAATTTCACGAAGCTCAATGTAAACAACATTAAGAATAAGTTAAAACAATTTTAAGGATTATTAGTCTAATTTAATACATATTTAAGCATGCATAGAAACTTGAGGCACATAAGGGACTAGTCGTTGAACGTCTTGGTCAACACTTAACGTTCGACTATAAAATAAATTCAAACTTTATACATTGCATATAAACAATATAACAAGAATATTAGGACCTTATAACATTATGAAACACCCATAAACACATAGAACCACATATTAGGAATCTAGGTGACTTAGTCGTCGAACATATTAGTCGTCCCTTAACATTCAACTTCCAATACCTCTAACATATTTTATATTGCCTATATACTATATTTTAAGCATATATAGCACATTAAAACATTAAAAAAATGGTATTCCCTAGACACATTATCTCATTTTTGGAGTCTTACAGTTAGTCCCCGTAGTGATTGAGTTTTTGAAGGTCTTTCCTAATGATCTTCCTGGCATTCCTCTCGAACGTGAAATTGATTTTGGTAACGACTTGATACAAGATAGAGAGCCCATTTCAATTCCTTATTATTTTATAGCTCTGGCAAAGTTTAAAGAGTTGAAAGCTCATTTGAATGATTTGCTTGCGAAAGGCTTCATTGCACCTAGTATTTCTCCATGGGGTGCTCCAATTTTATATGTGAAGAAAAAGGATGGTTCCCTTAAGATGTGCAATCATTACCTCCCACTCAATAAAGTCACTATTAAGAACAAGTATCCTCTCCCTCGTATTGAGGAATATTTTTATCAACTCCAAGGGGCCAGCTACATTTCTCTGATTGACTTGAGGTCGGAGTATCACAAACATAGTTTTAGAGGTTAGGAAATACCAGAATGGAATTTCGAACTAGGTATGGTCACTATGAGTTCTTAGTAATGTCCTTTAGTCTCACAAATGCCCCGAAGGGAATTATGGATGTTATGAATAGAGTTTTTCAATGTTACATAGATTCAATTATAATTGTATTCATTGAAAACGTCTTTGAATATTAGAAAGATTAGGGTGATCACATGGACCATTTGAGGGTTGTGTTACAAGTTCTTAAGGAGAACCAATAATTTGCCAAGCATAGCAAATATTAATTTTAGTTGAGGTCGGTGGCCTTTATTGTTCATATCATCTCTAGCGAGGGAGTTCAGGTTGATCTAAGGAAAAACGAGGATGTCAAGAATCGCCCTAGTCCATTGACTCCAACGACATTAGGAGTTTTTTGTGGTCTATTGGGTTATTATCAAAGGATTGTGGATGTTTTTGCGTCCATTGCCTCTCTTTTTATTTTTTTTGCCTAAAAGAGTAAGAAATTTGAGTGGTCGGAGGCATGTGATAGAAGATTCAAATCTTTAAAGATAGACTTACTTTCGCTTCTAGTGTTTACTTTACCAGAGGGTACTAAGGGTTTCGTCGTATAGTGTGATGATGTCACATTCGAGGAGCACCCCTTAGAAGTAACATGGAGTACTTGACCTCTCAGAGGTCTTATACGAGCCAATATTTATCAATCATCACATTGACACAGTAAATGTAGCGAAAAATTTAAAATATTTCATAGCACATCATATGCTAGAAACCTTACTGCATATATATAAAAACATAATTTATAATACATATTTAGACCTTAAGCATCTTTATCATCTTAGAGTCACAACATTAGAGTACATTAGAGACATGAACCTTAAAACATAAAACATACATACAAATTTATACACTTTACTGTAAAGATTTAACATAGGAAATCCTTGGACTTAAGGATTCCTTTCCTTGAGCTTGGGAATCACATATCAAGCTCGACAATCATATAGGCATCCTCTAAGCATTCATAACCTGCATTTTGTGTAAAAAGTAGAAAAGAATGGAATTAGTACAAGAATTCACTGAGTATGGCAACCATGCAAAAACATGAATTTAAAAGGGATTTTTTTTTGAAATCATACATGAGACCTTGTTGAGTAAAATATTCATAAAACCTTTATACAATAGCATTTATATCATTCCCATACTATATGTTTATTCAAATGCCAAACATTACATAAGATCATTGATATACCGTGGTTTCACGGTGTAATTAACACTTTTTCCTTACGTTTAGTGCGTCCAAAAGCCTTTTTGTGCTAATTTTTATACAAGTTTCTCTTTGTTTTGCAGGAAATCTGTCCAAAGCCAAATGCGGAGATTTTGAGAGAAGAAATATAGAAAAGACCACCTACGGAGCTGATGACGGTCCGTCGTGCTTGTGACGGTCCGTAGGTGGCAGTGTAGAGAAGCTGCTGAAGGAAGATGGGGAAGTCTGACCAAGTGTGGGATTACGGAGCTTGCGATGGTCCGTCATGTATATGACGGTCCGTTCAACAGGTTCGTCGTGGAGTTCAGAGAAGTGATCCAGTACCCACATTCCGAGAGTTGAAGTATTTTGAAACGAAGACCCTCGACGGACCGTTGTGCCTATGACGGTCCATCATACTTGCCGTCGAGGGGAACGAAGAAAGAAGCAGAAGAAAGTGTACAAGTATGGGATGACGGAGTCCATGACGGTCCGTCATGACCACGACGGTCCGTCGCATGGTCCGTCGACCCAGCCGCGTTTTGGCAAATTTCCAGCAATTAGAATTCTTGTGTAATTAGGTTTTTATTTTTATATAAATAGTTTGAAAAACATCATTTTTGAGGTTAGATACCAGATAGTTAGAAATCATATTATTAGACTCTTTGTATTAGTGTTAGATTTTCGGATTATCATTGATTGCAAGTGATTTTTGGTGATTAATCAAGCAACCTTTTGGATTTTATTCTTTCTCATTGAAGTAAGTAATGAATTCTTATTTGATATATTTGAATATTGTGTTTATGGCTATGAGTAACTAAACTCCATAACTAGGGTTGTGGGAACCATAGGCAAATAATGAGATAAACCCTAGCTAAAATAACAATTCTAGAATAGTGTCTTGCATGTACTAATAATTCTTTCGCTTAGAAGTCTTTTTAACGGATGGTCAACGTTAGAACTCGCCTTAATGCTACTTGCCGGACCAATGAGGTAGATAATAGGAAAACAATTATTAACATAGATTTAGTGTATACTATCTAATAAGCTAGTATTGATTGGTACGAGGTAATAACTTAGTCAAATATCGAATACGATGCTTAATATGAGGTAAAGATAAGGGTTAGGAAAGCAACACACGTAGCCGGACCAAGGTGCAGAGTGAGATTTTCTAGATGCCGGACCAAGGATTTAGAAATACGTAACTTATCACTTTGAATGCAAGATACTAGGAAAGAATTGTTAAAGTTAGAATTATCAAGTTATGAACCTGTGGGGAACACGTAAACCCTAGTTACTTTGATTAATTGATTAAAACCCAACTTTCAAAAATGTTAAGTGTCTCTTTCAATTTCATTAGTTATTTTTACTCATTAGGAAATACAAACCCCCCATTTTTATGTTTTTACTTTCTAAGGAAGTCATCAATCGAACAATAGTAATAACAAGTTGAAGTTAAGTCTAGACTATTTTCCTCGTGGGAACGATCCCAACCTCACTAGTTGGGTTATTTACTTGATGCGACCACTTTACTTCTTATTTGAGAAGTAAGTTTGAGCGTATCAATCATATATAGCATTTAATCCATAATTGAGGTCACTTTACAATTAGCTCCTTTACCTTAACAATGAACCTTTTTTATTTTAACTCATAAACCGCCCAAGTAACTCCCTAGTTAAACTTGGTGCAATGCATTACCTTAAGGTCACAAAGAAAGAATACATACAACCTACATAAGCCAACACATGTAATTTTATAAGCATAATAGATTATAGACACATTTAAGTCAACACTCCATTGGATTTACAGTAAGCTACTTCAATTTGTACATATTTTTACTTCTTTTCATTTACATCATTATAAGACCTTGTTCATGACCCAAATCTTAGTATACTGGTGCAATATATATGTGATGCCCATAACCTCACACATCCATAGTAAACCCACCATGAGACAACAAACATTACCATTCAATTCATACATCAACATAATAAGTGAAGACAACTATATTCATGTCAACAACATTCATCATATAGTTAATAAGACTCACATAGTGAATATAAGGTTAAGACCACATCACGTAGATTCATACCATTCACATCTTCATAACAAGTAGACAAATACTACCATACCATGCATAAAGACATACTCATAATCATACACATTAGGTCACCTACCTAGGTTTTCCTAAGGCGCTACTTGTGCAATGTCTACATGGGTTTATTACATCCACCTATCCTAAGTAACCTCTCTTAAGCCCTCATAGTTATGATACTATTCATTTACTTCCATTGTACATTTTACTTTAGGAAAACTATAGCTCTAACTGACATAGACCATGTGATGGTAAACATGGAATCTGTTGTCATGAAACCCCATACCGAAAGAAGGTGTCTACCTGCCAAAGTATAACAAAACATGATATAGCTTGCTTGGTGGATCCACTAGCTAGTTTCCTGTGGTGGAAACATAGTTATGGAACTTGGAGGCTATAATGGAAACATGTCTCTATGCCCTTGGTCTATGAGGATTTCCACCACATAAGATTTATGGTAGACCTACCTTTACACATTGTATTGGGACACACACTCATATACAAGTGGACTTGGTGCTATGCTAAATTCCCTTTATTGGAAAAACCTTTATTATCATTTCTTTATAAAATAGAGGTTTAGGAGAGTCATCCCCTAATATGATAGTTCATAGGTCATAGATGAGAAGTCCTTTCATCAACCTATATCATGTGAGAAAAACTTTAACATGGACATAGCATATGTAAGAACCTATCTAGTTTAGGATAAACTTGAGCACACTTTTCAAGTCTCCTCTATTGACTAGATAATCATTCATGTGTGTGTGTATACATATATGTTATCAAACAATTCATATTACAAATTAATGTTACAATATTCATAAATTCATAGTCATGCACATAGAAACTAAAACTAGAAATCTACTATCAAGGCACACACGTGCAATTCATAGTCAAAAACCCATACCCTTTGCCCATACCAGTACACCTATCAACTCATCATAGTTAAGGTTAACACAAATCATATTTTCATATACATAAGACTAACATACATAGTAGTGGACACTAGTTAATATGAAAACTACCTTTCATTTAGACACCATGACCTATACTACTTGTAAGAAGGCATAATGTGTGAGTGTGTGTACATTGGTCAACATGATCACATAATGTATATTAATAAAATCTTGAGGTAGCCACTCTCTTGAGACCATATTGCACAACAAACATAGACCACACAATACCATTTAGCATAGAAGGCAAGACAATCTTCACATTAAATCAAGACCCCTAATCCTTAGCTATTCACACATTCACATAAGGGAACATGGGTAGGGTTATCCATCCTTATAAATTCATTTATGACAGAACCTACAACATGATCTTAATATAAACATGTGCATGCTCATAGCAATAGTAACATAACCTTGATTCCTAACTAAAGTAGAAGGTTAGCCACAAGTTACACATAAGGTGATCATCATAACCACTCATTCATATATTCATAAATTTTCCTTCAAGTCCATGGTCAACACATGTATATTGACAATAAATTAAACACCACCACATTAAATGGACCATATCACAATGCCATACAAGTATTTATCAACTATCTTAGTATAGAAAAGTTTGGACATAAGAATTCTTACCAATTTCTCACCCTTTGATCATCATTGATCAATACACCTTGTTTATCAACAACTGATATACAGAGCAGTAACTATATGTAATTTAATCATAAAAGAAACCATGTACAAGTCGCTACAAGATCATACTATAATATAATACAAGGAATCTAATATGTACTAGAAAGAAGATAGTCTTCGATCACTTGCTATATGATATACTTTGATTACCATGGCAATAATTCATACTATAGCAATAATACTAACCTAGAGTAGTAGCTAAATTAATATAAATAATGTTTATGTCATGCTTCGTCAAACCTATAACTTATATTTCATCATTGAAATAACATTATCAATCCATATACTATAAGAACCTTTATCAATTCATGTAAGTTTTATTTAATTTATCAACAAGGATTTATACCCACAATTCATCCATTATATCAAATTTAGGTAGTAGATACAAAGGTGCCTTTTATAATTGAAATCCTACACAATAATTATAATCAAAATCACTCTAACACAGAGAAACATAGGGTATTTATATATCCAATTATTATAATAAAAATCACTCTAACACATAGAAAAATAGGGTATTTATACTCAAATCTTCATATATTGACCCTCATCAATCCTTTATCATCAATTCACGTAAATAATAGAATATATAGACACTTCAACATAAAATAATCGCAATTCAGCCATTAACAAGCCATGATCACAATGCCCTTGCAAGGGCTAAGGCTATATCGATTTTTGTAAGGGACATGGGTTCATCATGCAATTGGATTAAAATCACGTTAAAAAGAATGGATTAATATCAACTAATCATGATTTACCAATTAAAACATTTTGAGAAAGAACTCATGGCTAGATTGAAAGACTGATCATAGAATCTGTTTGAAAACATTGAGAAGAACTCTCCAAGTAAAAGGTTACATAAAGATGAAGGATCACCATTCCATCGTCTAGTTGAAAACCTCTAACAATTGGTGAAGAAACCATGAGAATCCAATCTACAAGCTATTCTTGAGCTTCAACAACAATTGAGGTTTCTAGAGAAAATTTGTTTTGGAGGGAAGGTTTATTTCCTGAGCATGGGATTGGGAATGGGTTGGTCACTTTTTTGATCCCTTATATACACCCAAAAATAACTAAATAAGTAAATTATTGTAAGTTTAGGACGTGGGGTGAATTTCCAATTCACCCCTTTAATGAACCAGTGAGCAAGACAGTGGCACCAGGCTGCATCGACGTCCAGTAGGTCAATCGACGGGTCGTCTGTAGCTTCCGTCGATTGGAAATTGTCTTGATATTTTTTTAATACTTGACCAGGATAAGTTTCCATTGACGAGACCTCACCTATTGGCCATTGTAAACCAACTAGGCTTCGTTCGGTTCAGTCGATTGACATTTCCTAGGCATTGTCTAGAAAATGTTTAGTCCACCTTGTGGGCCCTTTTGCGGGGCACTTTAGAAGTCGTACCCGGTCGTTTTGAATGTAAATACAAACCTTAGCAAATTTTATACTTCCCACAGGACTTTCACCGAAAACAAATATGCATAAAATGTCCAAAAAGGATAGGCCCCATCAAGACACACTTGGACGTCTCAAGTGCTAACTTTCAAATGTCTTGGACGTTCTTGGACATTTGACAACCAAACATCACGAAAATGCACATACTCCCTGTAAATTTAATATTAAGTCATTATAAGACTTCATAAGATCATGACAAACAAATATAAGCACGTATATACTAATGAGACACATAGGTGACTAGTCATCGTAAGCCTTGGTCATCCCTTAATGTTTGACCTCCAAATAACCTCAAACATTGCACATTGACTCAATAACATATTAAAATTAGTTTTAGGACCTTATATACTTATGACAAACATTTTAGGCTCTAGACACCCTAATCATTTTGGGGGTCTTAAGGATGCATCCTGAGTGGGTTTAGGATTTGTACTTATGCAACATGGGAAAATGATAGCCTATGTCTCTAGAAATGAAGGTACATGAGAGAATTTATCAAACTCATGATCCTGAATAAGTTGTGGTAGTATTTGCTTTAAATATATTGAAGCATTACGTGTATATTGTTCATGTTGATGTGTATACCAACCACAACAGTCTCTATGTGTTTACTCAAAAAGACTTGAATCAACGACAACAAAGGTGGTTGGAATTTTTAAAATATTATGACATGAGTATTATCTATCACACCGGCAAGGCCAATGTGGTTTCAGATTCTCTAAGTCATTTATCCAAGGGTAGTGTGTATCATGAAGATGATGTCAAGAAACACCTAGTGAAAGGTGTTCATAGGCTGGCTAGATTGGGTGTGAGGCTGGAAGATTCTCTAAATGGTGGTTTTATGGTCCATCATAACTTCAATTCATATTTGGTAGTATAGGTGAAATCCAAAAAACATCTTGATCAACCATTGGTGGAGTTGAAGGAATCGATTCTCGACAAGCTTAATGAGTCATTCTTGTGTTGGGGAATCAAGAAAGGTTGTGTGTTCCCAATGTATATGGTTTGAGGAACCAGATTCTTTAAGAAGCTCATGGATCTGGTTAATCCATTCATTTGATTCCGACAAAGATGTACCCTGACATTACATAAACGTTTTAGTGGGAAGGTTTGAAAAAGGACATAGTGGAATTTGTTGCTAAGTGTCCAAATTGCATACAAGTGAAAGCCGAACACCAAAAGCCGGGTAATTTACTTCAAGAAATACAAGTTCCTACTTGGAAGTTGGAAGACATCAATATGGATTTTATTCTAGGTCCGACTCGTAAACAAAAGCAACATCAATCTATATGGGTGATTGTGGATAGTTTGACCAATTGTGCTCATTTTATTTCCGTCAAGTCTATTTATTCGACGGAAGATTATGCAAGGATATTCAAAGATAAGATTGTGTGTCGCCATGGTTTTTCTTTATCCATCATATCGGATAGTGGGTGCAAAGTTAACGTCTAGGTTTTGGAGGTTATTCCAAAAAGTGTTCGGTACCAAGGAGAAGTTAAGCACCCCATTTTATCACAAAACGGATGATCAATCGGAACATATTTTTCAAACCCTTCAAGATATGCTTAGAGCTTGTATTATTGATTTCAAGGGAAATTGGGATTAATGTTTCACTTTGATTGAGTTTTCTTACAATAATAGCTACCATTGATCCATATCCATGTCTCCTTATAAAGACTAGTATGGTAGGATGTGTAGGTCTTCTATTGGATAGTTTGAAGTGGGTGAGTCTTCACTTTTGGGTCCCGGTTTTGTTTATAAGACATTAGAGAAGGTTGATATCATAAGTAATTGATTTCAAACAGAATATAGTAAGAAAAGTCTTATGTGATCATAAGAGAATGTAATTATTGTTTAAAGAATGTGATAAAGTGTATTTGAAAACTTCTCCAGTGAAAGCGGTTGTTAGATTTTGCAATAAAGAGAAGTTGACTCCTCGTTATGTGGATACCTATGAAATATTGCAAAAGGTTGGTAATGTTGCCTATGAGTTGAAACTCCCTGGTGAATTGGCTTCGATTCTTCTTGTTTTCCATGTTTCTATTCTTAGGAAGTGTGTGGGTGATCCCGAGTCTATTCTTCCTATTGAGGGTCTTGGTGTGAAATATAAACTCTCTTATGATTCCAGTTCAAATTTTTATAGACAAGTAAAGAAATTAAGGAATAAAGAGGTGGATTACGTAAAGGTGTCATGGAAGAATCACCTAGTTGAGGGTTATATAGGGGAGGTCGAGGCAGACATGAAGTCCCGTTACCTTCGTCAATTTGAGAACTAAGGTTAGTTGTTCTTATTAATAATGAAAATAATGATAAAAAAATTTAAATTTCTTTAAATTTGGGGAAGTTTTGCAAAAATGTGAACTTTTGATAATGTTACAGTGACTTACAAGAAGTATTCTAATAATTTGCAATTTCGCTTGTTTTGACTTATTTTGTGAATTTTTTAATGGTTAGTCTTTATAAAATGATATGTAGCATGTTGGTAAGTTTAAATTTGACATTATTGACCGATAAATGCTATGTTGAGCTCTTGTTGTTGTGAGAAAGATATTCCTCATAATGTAATATTGAGTCTTATGTGTTGTAATTGATGTCTTGAATTTGCTTGTATAAGTGATATTAATGTATAGTTGTTTGTTGGGATGCTAGTCTTGAGTCTATTTTTTCCTTCAAAAGATTTTTATTTTTATTTGGGACGAATTTTCCTAAGGGATGGATAATCTAACACTTCCGAAATCGAAGACGTATTCTTCAGCCTAATATAAGTGTCATAAGGCTTATACACTATTTTAAGATCCATTTTAATACGCCACATGTACTATGTATCGGTATATGCACATAATGTTTGAGGACATGCATGAAAATGATAATTTCTTAGAAAGCATGCTAACTCATATATAAGTCTTTAATCTATATACCATATAACATATACAAGTTAAAAATTTCATCAACATAAAGCATGATCATAGTCAAGGACATATTAATATAAAGTCATGTTAACAAATTCATATTCAAATGGTCATACACACAGAAAATACAAATCAATTACCAATGATACCATCCTCATCCTACAAGTGTAATGGTCATGTGAATCCCAATAACCCCACATAACCAAGTAGATAAGATAGGAGACCATAAGTAAAGCTTTGATTCATGTAACTTCAAACATAAGTATTCATCACCTTATAAATCAATATAGAGCAATAAAATGTTTATTAATGTAACCAACTTCATATAAAAGTAACAAAATATATCATAATCATCATACCTTCAACGATATCCTATTACATAAGAACAATCTCCTAGGACATCCCTTAGAGTCAACTTATGCAATGTCTAGGTAGAGTCCCGTATCCCTACCTATACAAAGTAGGGTCTCCAAGTCACCCTAGACAACGTCAATTTACTTGTAATTTATTTTACATGAGGGAACATTCTCTTTAACGGATATTAGAGCATGTTGGAAAAATATGGAATCCGGTGTCACAAAACCCCACATCGAAAGAAGATGGTCTACAGTCCAAAGTCGAACCAAACATGACATGGCTTTTTAGGTGGATCCACTAGCTAGTATATTTTGATGGCATCATAGTTCAAGAACTAGGAGATGTAATACAGACCCATAGTTCCACATTACATGGCATCTTCTATCTCATAAGAGTCGTTGTGAACCTACCTTCCAACTAGGGAAAGGGACACCTCTCATATGTAGTGCATCACTGCTTAGCTTAAGTCCCTTTCTTGATTAACCTTTAAAATGTCTTTTATAATAAACATATCATAGGTAATAGGAGATCAACTCCTTGTATAAACATGATCATGAGCACATTAGGATAAGATGAAAATTTCCTTTAATCCTACCCTTCATATGGGAGGTTAACATAACGTAATAACCTTGTTTAAAGCATACAAGAGAATATTATAAACTTACATTTTTGTATTCTTATCATGGTCTCACATTAAGCATGTTCATATCAAAAAATATATTCATAGAAACATAATGCATACTTCATTAGCATATTATAATATTTCATAGGCTAACATAAAAATTATAGAGAAATCACAACTTTAGAAGACTTACATCTTTCTTCCAAGTACCTTATTCAAGAACTTACGTTCAATTTTTAATAACATAGAGAAACACTCAATAGTATTGTCGATACAAACTCTTCAGTTTATATAAAAGATCAATTCATTATGTAGGATTAGGAAAATAATTATTAAAGAGTTATTTCATGTTTTAGTTACAATCCTAACATTTAAACGTTACCAAGTAGTAGAAACAACCCAATCAAGACAATTATTTAATGAGAGATCCTGTATCACACGAAATTCAAACATTATTAATCAAACAGTCAAAAATACGTGTGAAATAAACCATAAAATATCATTAGTTTTCATCGAAAGTCATAAATCTAGAGTTAGGAAGAAAACTCGTTTTGTAGAGTAAAACCCTTATAATTTGAATTTCTTGAAAACTATCTTTGGAATGACCTCTTGGGGAAAGGAATGCTAAGAGTAAAAAAACCATACCTCTAGATGAATAATCAATGAAGTTTCATTGGAAACCTTGAAGTCTTCTTCTTCTTCCTTAAGATTTTGTGGTTCTGCAATGGAGTTTGGAAAAGAGAGTGTTTCTTGAGAGAGATGGGTAATTACAATTGAATCTTATTTTGACGTTTAAAAAGTTGTCTAAATCTGACTTAGATTCCATATATATTCGTCGTATAAAATACCAAAAGACCTTT
Organism: Solanum habrochaites; assembly: GCA_027704765.1. Lineage (NCBI taxonomy): Eukaryota > Viridiplantae > Streptophyta > Magnoliopsida > Solanales > Solanaceae > Solanum > Solanum habrochaites. The sequence goes on along the minus strand of JAKWJA010002494.1, from coordinate 26,208,772 downwards.
CTCTTAAATGGGTCTTTTTATGAAGTTAAATTACCAAAAATATGACTTAAAAATCTTGGGAGTGGTTGCGCATTGTGGGGCCAATTCCCATTATTTTATGAATTTTTGGGTTGAGGCAGTGAGGTACGTGTAAGCCTCATGTCATGAGGCTCCTATAAATTCTTGAGGTAGTAGCCTACGTGTCAGCCTTGTATCGCACACCTCATGGCCCAATCTTTTCCGCGCAGGCTTCTTCGGCAGCTTTCATACCCATGTTGGGGTCTTCCTTCCTTGGGGTGTCGTTACCAGACATTTGGACCCTTTGTAATACTTACTACGTAACAAGGTCTATTTTCATGTTTTGTAATTCATTTTACACCTCAGAACTTTGACAACGCATAAGGACATCAACTAGGTCAAATTACCTAGTTTCCGACGTCAAGGTCTTTCATTGTCGTTTTCGCTCTAACCTTTTCAAAATAAACTTACTATATTAATATAGTTCTTAAAATATCATTTAAAATATTATTTAATAGATTAATTTGTAGTCTACGTCATGACTTATGATGAGTGTTACAGGAAGTCTAGAAACCAAAACGTCCAACAATGTCCATGACGTCCAGAAGCTAGTCCAATGAGGTTATAACTTGTCTTATCCTATTTTACTATCTTTTTGGAATAGTAAATCGATGAAAATTTGTTTAAAGGTGTTTAATACATATTAATTAGAGTTAGTTCATAGTAAAAACGTCTGAGCACGACCCCTCAAGGACCAACCAAGTTCCTTGAGGAGGACCTTTGGATTTTGGGGTCAAATACTCTCTGTGCACCCAAGAGGGGAATCGAAAGGGTGTAGGTTGATCGACAATTCATCGATGCCATCCATAGACCAAAACTTTTAAAAAATCTTGAAGGGCCTCTTTTGTAAAATATATGAATAAAATGACGGATGTACAACACGAAGGGGGGGACTAGCCGTTTATTGACACGCAATTCGTCAATCGTGGTGTCGTCTGTGAGGGCCTGTTTTCACTGCTCATTTTAACTTTGTTTAATTAATTCATTGGCTTACTTTTGAAGTTAACTAAGGTTTAGGGGAAGCCTAATTAATAGATTTATCACCATATATAAAGCCCAAATCTTATTAGCTTAACCTGAAGTAACATAATCCCCAAACCCAAAACACTCTTCTTTCTCTCTTCTTTATCTCTCTAGTGAAAAATTCCATTGAAGACCAATATCTGGGAGGGTTTAAATGATGTAAATAGTCAATTTCCTCAATCAATATTAATCAGTTAGACAGGTATAAGATCTCTTTCGCCTTTAAGACCTCTTTCCTCAAAGGGTTCCGTCAAATTGATTTCCAAAGTTGGGTTTTCAAGTCCGTCTTTTCAAATCTCAAAAATTTATGTTATGAATTTATTTTTTATGATTTATTTTTGATATTATCAATATATTAACATGTATTTGAACTCAATTATGATATATCTTTATTGATTGGTCTAGTTTATAAAAGATAACCTTTACCCCTTAACTAGGTTGTGATCTTGATATGAATAGTATTATATTCGCTCAATTGAATTAGATATTGGTGAAATACTATTATATGATGTATTTTTATCAATTTTAACTAAATAGAGATTAATTATAGTCCTATCCTGCTAGTTCTTGAGAATTTGATCTAGGTTATGTAGTATTTTGGAATTGACCTAAGTACTTTATCTTAATTTATGAACTAGTAATGTATTGTGATATTGTGATTCAATTGGCTTTGTTTTAATGTTGATTATGATTATATGATAATACTACACCATAATTGGGATGAGTAAGGGTTTATTGTAAGACCTTCATGATGAATTTTGAATGAGACTTGGTAAGTCGTGTGATCCATATTCTTTACTTCAATTATGGTTAATTGTGATAAACTCATGATGTTGTATTGCAGTATGCCCTATATTAGGATTGATAAGGTTGGTATTATATTAAATTGATATGTATTGACTACGGTTGATAAGGTGCTGTCTAAGATGTAAATGTTATAAGGATGTTGAATGATTTACGAATGTGCCATTTTATGAAGTGATATGCGAATGTTCTAACGTCACTTACATGAAATGTAATGAAAGAATTATACTCATGCAATTTTATTGAGATATGACGATGATGATAATGATGATATTATACAAGGGTTAGACCCTATGACCAATTATAATCTATGATGATTAACAAAGACATTAAAGAAATTTCAAAAATGGGTTAAGCTTAGCAGCGAGTGAACTTGACAATGGGAGGTAATGGATTTCCAAAGAGGAAGATTCACCCTATAGTTCCATAAGAGTTGTTGACTCCCCTATGAGGGATACTCATACATTGGATTCCCATGACAGGAGGTCACAATTGACAAGTTCTATGTAGTGGGATTATACCTATCCTTAGTTCTTGACCTATGTTGCCCCAAGAGGAAGACTAGCTAGTTAATCCACCTATAAAGCAACATGTATGTTTGGTTTTACTTTGGCTGATAGATCACCTTCCTTCGATATAAGGTTATACAACATAGGATTCCACACTTAGCTCTTGTGGTCTATGTCGATTATGGAAAGTATTACGTAAACTAAAATGAAGTAATGAAATACAAATAAACTAGGGTGACATGAAAGGTTGACTTAGCTTAGGTAGGGGCATGTGACTCTACCTATTCCTTGAACTAGTTTGCCTTGAAAGGAACTTTCCGAGGTTGTATTTATAAATGTATATGCTTATGAGTATACAAGATATGTATATGATGAACTTGTGCATTTTTGATACTATATGTTGACTAGTTTTATTTTTGATTGTGTGTTGGTCTACATTGTTAATGTATGATGATATGTTCTCTTAAAATTCATGCTATGTTAAGTGGGATGTGGGTCATGATTCTTGATGGGATACTTGAATGAGTTTGGTTATGGGGCTCTGCTTGGTCATTGCACTTGTTGACTTGACAGGGGTTGCGGGTAAATGTCTTGCTTATGGTTATTTATGACTTATCATAGAGTTACTTGGGTATGTATTAAATTACATGATATGCATAATGACTTGACTAGTTTGTTGTTTTTGGTCTTGTGATGTACATGCCTATGACTTAATAAATATACCTAATTGATTTAGTATAGTCTGGTCGAATGTGCCTAAAGGGTTTCAAAATAAATTGCATACTTATTGAGATTTCCTCTTTTTAGCATGTTTTCATGATATGTGTGCATATGGTCTCATACTTAGTAGAAGTGGTGTAGTGACCCCCTTTCTTCCTTTCTCCCAGCATTTGAGGTTCCAATCGTTGAAGGGATTTTGGAGACGACTTGAAGATGACTTGGATTTCTTAATCATCCAAGTAAGCTAGGTCTCCACTTTCAGAGGATGATCCCACTATTAAGCCTATGATATTTTTTTAGTGTTCAACACTCTTATGTTCTTTCCTTTTTTAATTGGGTATTAAACTTTGTATGACCTATATGTTGTATTTTTTTCATTGATGTATGGTCTTAGCCCAATTGGATATATTGTTTCTTGATTGTTATGAGATGACATGACTATTAGAGACAATGTTATGATCTATATATATATATATTATTTGCATTATAAGTAGAAGACTAAGTAATCTTCCTATATGTTGTGTGTGTGTGTGTGTTTGTGTGTGCGTGTATGTAGACACCTCTGTAAACCTCAATGTAAAAGTAGTAAAAAGTTCTAATTTTTTTGCTAATTTTTACCTATGGATGTAATGTTATAAGGTAAGAGGCTAGTCTTAGTCATCAATGACGACGACGATGCCAGATACTTCTACGGGGTATTCCCGTATGTGACAAAATTTGTACCAGAGAAATAGGTTGAATATCTTTGAGTCGATGTCTCTCTTATCCATGTCTAGGTAGATTCGTATTCATAATTTTACATCTCATATGAGACATCTCTTCACGAAATTCATCCACGGGCTTGTTTTTTGTAGGTTGTACTACAAATATCTTTCTCCCAGTATTTGACTTTATAGTGCTCAAAACTTTATTATTTAGGGATATGTACTCTAGCTTTAACATAATTTTTTACAAAAGTGCACTCACTATAGGAACCTCCGACAATAGTATCAAGAACTATCTTACCGATGTAATCATGTCCTCCATAGAAATACTCTTTTAGTTACTCATTATAAATATGGTGATTCGCGAAAGATTTCATGAAGGCAGTGAACCTGTCCCAAGAACCACTCGCAGATTCTCAAAGAAGTGGAACAAAATTATTGAGTTTATCCTTTTAGTTCATCTTTTTTTGACATAGAAAAGAATCTCTCAAAGATCGCCTTTGTTAATTGTTCCCACGTATAAATTGAGATGTACGAAAGTTCATTGAACAACACAGTAGCATCTCAATTTAGTGATAAGGGAAATACCTACAAACAAATGACATTCCTATCCCATTCCGGTTGACCAATAAAAATTTTACACACATGTTTTAGTTTGGTTATATGAGAATGCAGGTCATTTTCTGGTAGACGTACAAACAAGACTATTACTGTAAGCATCTGTAAAAAATACTAGTCATCATATATGTATGACCCTAAGGTAGAGGTGGTAGGACAAGAGGTCCATCAGAATCAACAATATTAATTTGTATGATCATCTTTTCGTGGTCCTTGGGATCCTGGGCCCGAAGTGCTTCTCCCAATCTATTATCAGCTTGAGCCTGATTGTTATCATAAATAACCTCGTAGGCTGCAACCCAGCGCCATTACCTTCCTCTACAACATGAGGATGATATGGAACTGATATATTTTTAATTCTAAGCAAAATCTAGTCCAGTTTAGATCATAGGGAGTAAGTAGTTCTCCTTGGCTTTTTGTATTTTGCATACACTAGAGTAAGAACCTAACTGATACAACCACAAGAGAAAAAAAAAATTGGATATTGATATACTGTGGTTTCACGGTATAATTAATACTTTTCCTTAAGTTTAGTGTGTCCGAAAAGCCTTTTTGTGCTAATTTTTATATAAGTTTCTCTTTGTTTTGTAGGAAATCTGTCAAGAGCTGAATGCTGAGATTTTGAGCAAAGAAATCCAGAAGAGACCACCTACGAAGCTTATGATGGTCCATCGTGCTAGTGACGGTCCGTAGGTGGCAGCGTAGTGTAACTGTTGAAGGAAGATGGGGAAGTCTGACCAAGTGTGGGATTAGGAAGCTTATGATGGTCCATTGTAGCTATGACGGTCCGTCCTGCAGGTTCGTCGTGAAGTTTAGAGAAGTGATCCTAGTACCCAGATTCCAAGAGTTGAAGTTTTTAGGAACGAAGACCCTCGACTTACCGTTGTCCCTATTAAGGTCCGTCATACTTCCTGTCGAGGGGAATGAAGAGATCAGCAGAAGAAATTGCACAAGTATGGGACGACGGACTCCATGACGGTCAGTTGTGACCACGACGGTCCGTCGCGTGGTCCGTTGACCTAGCCGTGTTTTGGCAGATTTCCAGCAATTAGAATCCTTGTTTAATTAGGTTTTTGTTTTTTTATAAATAGTTCGAAAAACCTCATTTTTGAGGTTAGACACCTGATAGTTAGACTCTTAGATTGTTAAAACTCCGTATTGATAAACATTGTATTGTGAGATTCTTGATAATCATTAGACTTCTCGTGAGATTATTGGTTACTTTGAGAATTCTTGCAAGTGATTTTTGGTGATTAATCAAGCAAACTTTTGGATTTTATTCTTTCTCATTGAAGTAAGTACATGAACTCTTATCTAATATATTTGAATATTGTATTTATGACAATGAGTAACTAAACTCCATAACTACGGTTGTGGGAACCATAGACAAATAATGAGATAAACCCTAACTAAAATAACAATTCTAGAATAGTGTCTTGCATGTATTAAAAATTCTTTCGCTTAGAAGTCTTTTTAACGGATGGCCAACGTTAGAACTCTCCTTAATGCTACTTGCCAGACCAAGGAGGTATATAATAGGAAAAGAATTATTAACATAGATTTAGTGTATACTATCTAATAGGCTAGTATTGATTGGTACGAAGTAATAACTTAGTCAAATATCGAATACGATGCTTAATATGAGGTAAGGATAAGGGTTAGGATAGCAACACACGTAGCCGGACCAAGGTGCGGAGTGAGATTTTCTAGATGCCAGACCAAGGATTTAGAAATACATAACTTATCACTTTGCATGCAAGATACTAGGAAAGAATCTTTATAGTTAGAATTATTAAGTTGTGAACCTGTGGGGAACATGTAAACCCTAGTTACTTTGATTAATTGATTAAAATCCAACATTCAAAGCTGTTAAGTGTCTCTAACAATTGCATTATTTATTTTCACTCATTTAGAACTAGAAACCCCCCTTATTATTGTTTTTACTTTCCAAGGAAGTCATTGACCAAACAATAGTAATAACAAGTTGAAGTTAAGTCTAGACTATTTTCCTCGTGGGAACGATCCCAACCTCACTAGTTGGGTTATTTACTTAACACGACAACTTTACTTCTCATTTGAGAAGTAAGTTTGAGCGTATCAAATTTTGGCGCCGCTGCCAGGGAATATAGCTTTTAGATTAACTTGAACATATTATTATAGTTTAGTTGATATTTTCTTGATTTCACTTTGTTTTATTGTTTTTGATTTCTTTTCAGAATCATCCTCCTTGTATGCCAAATACACGGAGAGGAAAAGAACCCTTGTTTTCCTATGATAACGAGTTAGAGCGTACACTGCACAATATAAATCGAAACTTGGGAATAAATGATGAGGATCTGAACCAGAACATCCTATATCCGGTTGATGTTCATGGTCAGATGTTACCCGATGCTCCGGGTGAACATCAACAGAGGGGACAAAATCCTGCTCCACGGCCCCAAGCATACTATAGAGGCTATGATAACATAGCAGATTCGGATGGGCCACTGGTTTTTTCTCCTCTACCCACAGGCCACACTTTTGTGGTAACTAGTAGTCTGATGCAAATGCTCAATGTCAGAGGTTTGTTTTCAGGGCTACCTTTTGAGGATCCACATGCCCATATAGCTAAGGTAAGGGCAGTGTGTAAAAGTTTTGTAGGGAGGCCTCATTTGGATTTAGATATAATAGGTCTCAGAGTGTTTCCTCTCTCACTGACGGGAGAGGCTGCTATTTGGTTCACAGAGCTCCCATACAACTCCATATTTACTTGGAATCAACTAAGGGATGTCTTCTTAGCACGCTACTATCCGGTCTCCAAGAAACTAAACCACAAAGACAGAGTGAATAACTTTGTGGCACTACCAGGAGAGTCAGTTAGTAGTTCTTGGGATAGATTCACCTTATTCTTGAGAAGTGTTCCAAATCACCGTATAGATGATGAGTCACTGAAAGAATACTTCTATCGGGGAGAGGATGATAACAACAAAATGGTGTTGGACACTATAGCAGGTGGATCTTATGGAGAATGTCCTTATGGTGAGATTGCTGAAAAATTAGAAAAAATCTCCCGAAATAACAACGCTTGGAGTACTAGGAAATCTGATACAGGAAGAAACACCTTCGCAGTACAGTTCACTCACAACCCAGCCACAGATGAGATTCGTGAAGAAATGGCTCAAATGAGAACTGAGCTTGGGTTGGTACTAAAACATGTCACTGGGGGTGCAGAAAAGATAAATGCAGTCAACTACTTGTCGAAACCACCGCCACAAAACGATGAGTGTTATTATGAGAAGGATTCCTATGCAGTAAATGAACAGATGGAGAGTTTCCGACCAAGTGCCCAAGGCTCTAATCAGGAGAATTGGCGCCAAGGTCAAGGGAACCAAGGTCGGAACTATGGTAACTACAATCGTGAGGGTCATTATGTCCGAGATGGAAACTACAATCGCGACAACAACTTCAACAGGGGTAACTATGGTAATAGAAACGACAGGAATGGACCCTATGTTCCTCCTCAAAATTGTGAAGTTACTCCCAGGATATGTTGCACAAAATGATGAGGAGGTTCGACAGTAGTGATGAACACATTAAAGAGTTGAGGTGTGATTTAGATAGTATTGGGCAAAAAGTTGATACACATGCAATTTCGATTAAAAAGATCTAATTGCAAGTGGCCCAATAATCTGCGACAGTTAACACACCGCAACTGGGCACTCTTCCTAGCAACACTGTCCAAAATCAAAAGAATGATGCGCATTGTATGGAAATCACTACTCAGGGTGGTAGGCAAACCATCGACCCACCTATGCCATCTACTGAGGAAAATGTGAGAAAAGATAATGATAATGTGGTAAAGGGTAGTGGTGAAGCAGAGGAAAGTAATGAAAAAGATGCTGAAGTACCTATCAAGGTAATTCCCATGCCTAGGCCACAACCACCCTTCCCTCAGAGATTAGTGAAAAAGACCAAGGATGGTAAATACCGGCGTTTCATAACAATGTTGAAACAGCTTTTTATCAATGTCCCTTTGGTAGAAGCTCTAGAACAAATGCCCGGTTATGCCAAATTTATGAAATATCTGGTCACCAAGAAAAGATCGGTCACTTTCGAGGATAATGATAGACTGCAGCATTGTAGTGTTATTGCTACAAGATCCCTCGTACAAAAGAAAAAAGATTCGGGTGCATTCACTATTCCTTGTACAGTTGGGTCGTTACATTTTGCGAAAGCATTATGTGATCTGGGGGCAAGCATAAATCTCATGCCCCTCACAATTTACAAGAAGTTGGGTTTGGGGGATCCAAAACCCACTGCGATGCGGCTACTAATGGCTGATCGGACAGTGAAACGGCCCATAGGAATACTCCATGATGTGCTAGTAAAAGTGGAGTCATTCAACTTTCTGGCTGATTTTGTTATTCTTGATTGCGAGGTCGATTTTGAAGTGCCTGTTATTCTTGGGAGGCCATTCCTTGCTACAGGTAGAGCATTAGTTGATATGGAGAAGGGACAGATGACATTTCGGTTGAATAATGAAGAAGCGACCTTCAAAATTTGTAGGACCATGAGGCAGAGTGGTAAGCTCCAATCGGTATCTGCCATATCCCACAAAAAAAATATGAAGAAGGAGACTGAACAGAAAAATGCAAAATAAGAGTTTATGGTTGGGGATTTGGTGCTTGTAGACAGTTATGGGGTGCCTTGTCTTCCGGGCAAGCTCAAGTCCAAATGGACTGGCCCTTACCTGATTACCCAAGTATTCCCTCATTGAGCAGTTGAGTTAAAAGCCAAGGAGAGAGTGCGGTTTAAGAGGAATAGAGATATAATAAAACTCTATTTTAAGCATAAAGCATCGGGGAATGAAGTGATAGAGGCATACATCTTGATGAAATATGAGTAATCAAGGGTCCCCAGTCGTGCCGCGACATTAAATCAGGCGCTTGTTGGGAGGCAACCCAATAATTATAGTCTTTTTAGTAATAGTAGCATTTTTCTACTACAGGGTTTTTAAATTTGCAGGCACATTACCTGGAAATTCTGCAGAAATTTACTCTGCAGCAGTCACTAAAGAACACAGCGACGGACCGTTGCGCCTGCGACGGACCGTCGTATGCATCCGTTGTACCAGGTACGTTTTTCTATTATTTTGAAACTAGGGCACACACGACAGAACCAATGACGGGTCGTCACAACTGAGACGGACCGTCGTCGGGGAACCGTCGCGTGATTAATGAGTTATACCCGACCCGACCCGGCTGGACCCTTTTTCAAAATCAGACCGTTTAAACCCCCCAACCCCTCCTTTCACCCTATTACTTCATTATTTCTCCCACTTCCCTCTCTTTTCAACTTCCATATTCTCCCCCTCGATCATTGTTCCCCCATAATTCTCCAAAGCCCTAAAAGTGTTAATCTACTAGTCGGAGTTGCTGCTGTGGGTGTTTGCCTAGCCACCGAGTACTTGTCTAGTTGTTTTCTCCATTTCTAAGGTATGTGTATCTAAATTTATACTCATTTATTTTGCATTTTTGTTTATTAGTTAGTATTAGTTTAGTTCTTCGTCGTATATTGTTTCCTTTATATGATTATGTCTAAACCTAGGCTCAAAATGTTCGAATTTTCCATGTTGACAACCCTAGACATAGGTGCTTTTGCATTGCTAGTTTCCTAGGAAGCTGGGATAGACAAATATAGGTCCAAAACACTACAAGACCATGTGGGTTCATCGGGGATGCATGGGGTACCCCCAGTTCTGTCACTGTTATTCAGAACGAGACCCCGATGACGGACCATCGTACCCACAACGGACCATCGTAGGGTCCGTTCCAAGAGCCGTAGCACCCTGTCCCAACGGACACATGTGACGAACCGTCGTCTTCACGATGGTCCATCCTGCAAAATCGTTCCGGTTGTCAGAGACCCTATTTCAAAGGGTCTCTCATTTGTTTTCCCCAAGTGTTTCCCAACGGACACATGTGACGGACCGTCGTCTTCACGACGGTCCGTCCTGCACAACCATTTTTTTTGTCAGAGACCCTGTTTCTAAGGGTCTCTCACTTTTTCTAAGTGTCCTTCAACGGACACATGTGACGGACCGTCATACCCACAACGGTCCGCCCTGCACGACCGTCATGATGGTCAAAGACCCCTCTGCTAAGGGTCTCCATATTTTTTTCTACGACGGACCGTCGTACTTGTGACGGTCCGTCCTGCATATACCGTCATGCTAGTCAGAGTCTCTCCTTCAGAGTTTTTTATATATACATAGACTAAGTAAAACACGACGGATCTCATGACGGTCCGTCATAGCCAGGACGATCCGTCCCCAGGCCCGTCGTGTGATATAGTTTCAATAGCAATGACACACTATTTTCAATGTTTTATTTCGTATGGTTTTGCCTGTCTTGTTTTCCACTACTCGTACTAATATTGATCCTTTACAGGATCTATCTACTATGGCACCCAAGCAGGACCGCATCTACGCATGCGGGAGATCGAAGTCTTTCGCCCCGTCTGCCCGCGTGGTCATCGGCACTGATGATTAGCGTGACCTTGAGTACGTGCCCCCAGGAACTTCCGCCCCTTCCCGTGTTGCGCGTGCTCCCAAAGACACACTCAAAAAGGTGGAGTCTGGCATAATCACTGCCTCCCAGTCTGATGAGGAGCGCACACTGACCGGCACACCCTCTGGGTCAGCCACAAATGAGGAAGGAGCGTCTGGCTCCTTAGGAGTATCCTGGTCCGAGGAAGCCTCTGGATCTGCTGAGGTTCCCACACCCGCCACCGCTGCAGCGTCGGCCTCGTCTGATGAGGCTGACAGTTCAGACTCTACATCCGGCTCACCAGCTCAGGTCCCCATCCCATCCACCGACCAGCCCAACCGGTGGTGTGTCGACGGGCAGTTTTCTAATGCCAAGTTTCTCACTAATAAAGGAGTAATGACTCGAACACTCACTTTGGAGCGGCGGGTACTTACAGGGAGCCTCTCATCAATGCCTGAGATCCACAATCTCTTCACCAGGCATCACTTGGAGTGGACAGCACGTCCTTTAGGACGATACAACGAAGAAATGGTCCGAGATTTCTATGCATCCTACGTAGCGACACTCCGATCACAGATCGATAGGCGGGCTGCCCCACTAAACAGGCCCTACTATAAAAGGTCCGAGTCCGGGGCGTACATGTTGACATTTCCTTGCCAGCCATCCGCCGGTTTCTATACGGCGAGAGTAGTGACGCTTCTCGGACCCCCCTCACCGCTGAGTTCGACTACCGCTGGCAGATAGTCAAGGATGGACAGTTCTTGCGCGAGCCTACACTGAGAGAGACCACCAAGATGTGGATGGCCCTGCACCTGTCAGTAGATGGAGAGGGTGCCAATTGGGTAACTGAGCCGAAGGGAGCCATCAAGAAGGCCAACGTCACGTTCACAGCAAAGTTCTTGTGGCTGCTTGTCCATCACTGCCTCTCCCCCACAGCTGCTGACAACATCGTTTCCTGGGATCGAACAGTGTTGATGGCGGCGATGATAGCCGGATTCGAGGTAGACTTCGCATGGCTTCTCCAGGCAGTCATGCACGAGAGGTCATTAAAGGTAACTACCACCTACCCCTTCCCGTGCATGATCTTTGCCCTTAGCAGGTCTGCAGGTGTGCCCATATGGCACGTAGATCAGCTTAAGACCCCGCAGGGCACCGTTGACGTCGGCCTCATCTGAGACGAGGCCAATGAGTTAGCCCCACGTAGAGGGCCCCGTCCAGAGCTTCCACCACTTGCTGATGATCTTGCTGATACAGTAGCCCACGCCCGCACAGCTACACAAGCATCCACTGACACTACCCCGGTCGAGTCTATCCCAGGTATTAGCACAGCCCCGAGATCCTCTCGCACAGCCCCTCTACCGACACTGGTCCCGCTTGCAAGGGTCCTAAAACTAGAGGAACAAATGGCCACTGTTCTGCATCATATCCAACCGTGGATACATAAGTCGATTTCTGAGTCCGAAGAGCGCCTAGAGAGGAAAATGGTGAAGTTTACAGAGAGGAAGATCGCTGAGGTTAACCAGCGCTTGGATGCCTTGGAGTTGAGAGTGCTAGCCCGACCAACCCCTCTGGTGGATGTGGCGACTCTTCAGGCTGCAGTCAACAGTCTTCGTACAGATATCGACACGATCTTAGAGGTTAGGGTGCTGGAGTCTGAGGCCCCTCATGTCGAGCCTGCTGAGGACACGGTGTTGGCGGCCCTTTTTGCTACTTCTGACATTCCACCACCACCCCCCCTCGAGAGAGTGCCAAGAGGTGTAGAAGTCGAGCAGAGGACGAGGCGCAAGCATGGAAGGAGGAGCGCCGAGATATGGAGGCTGCACGGAGAGCCTCACTTGTTGACGAGGCGGTGCACCAGATGAGAGCGTCAAAGTTAGCGGCTGCGGCGTCTAGCTCCCGCACTGTAGATATCGCTTGAGGCACTACTGATGGTGCGGTTGTTTCTAAGGACACCACTGAGGGTGTTCGGATTGCAGAGGACGTGGGTTCCGGGGAACCGGATTTACCATCTTTCTGATCGACGGCGCTTTGCGCCACAGGTTTGCTTTACCTACCACTCTAGTTTTTAGATTTTTATGAATTGGGGACAATTGCATTCTTTTTTGTTGGGGGTGGTGTAAATGGATAGTGAGTGTTAGGGTGAAGTCTGAGTAGCCCAATTCACTATCCTCTTTTAGGGTTTTCTTGCCTGTGTTCTTTTTCCCCAAAAGACTGATTACTTTTTCTGATGAACCGGCATGTTTATATCTTTTGTACATAGTTTAATTTTGAAGCATGATGGCTAAAATCATATCCTGATAAACTAGAAAATAACGCATGACTAGGCATAGTAAGTGATAATTGTGTGGCTCTAAGCATAAAATAGAGTTACACCATTGCATTACCCTAAGTCTTAAATTCAAACTAGGTGTCTGACAATCTGGTATAGTTATGAGATGTCAAGTGAGTGTGAGGAAAATTTGAATAGTCCACTATTGGTACTGGGCTAGAACTTGCCTGGTTAGTCTTGCTAAAAGTAAGCTGTAATAGACAATTAGGAAAGGATCATAGGCCCTTATTCAATATAGCCCATTTCTAGCCTAAATAAAAGAAACCAGATGAAATTTATCCTTTTTTGATCCAAATAATCTGAGCTTAAAATTAGACCTTTCTCTTTCACCCCAACTGATCTTCTCTGGGAACAAAGTGTTGGCCCTGGTCCCTCCTTGGACATGTGCACCGCAGCTTATACCAAAAGCATAAGTTGAGGGTGGCTAATGCATGAACAACCTTCGTTATGGCCCTGACCAAATTTTGGGTATTGTGTACCTTGACTAATGGCAAATCCATGAGTTGAGGGTGGCTATTAGGAGGAATGCTCTGGAAAGTGGGGTTGAAAGAACAAAGAGAGAGAAAGAATAAAAGTAAAAAGACTCAAGAATTTGTTGAAAGAAAAGTAAAGAAAAAGGAAAATATACAAGAAATACAAGCAAGAAAAGAAGAGAGTCACTTACACAAATGAAGAAAGAAGAGAAAATAGCAAGGTGAAAGAATATGAGAAACTGGGCGTGATAAAATGATAAAAAGTGAAGTTTTAGCCGATATGTCAAGGAGGGCAAAAAGTCACTAAAGTATACTTAAATATACCCTACCTGACCCTGAGCCTATGTTACAATCTAAGAAAGTCCTATCGTGATCCTAAGGGTTGTATAGCGAACTAAAGGCAGTGAAAATAATGGCAAGCTTATGGAAATAGGTATGAATGAGTGTGACTTTGTTCTGAGAGCGAGTGTTGAAAAGTAATCCTTATACTCAACCTGAAATCATTGTGTGAAAAATGAGGATTTTGTCTTAAAGTTAGGACACTAGTTGCAATACCGGAATTGTTAGCACCTCGGTGAGAAAGTGAAGAGGATGGGTGTTAATGCATGGTGAGTCTGTGTCATGTTCTGATCCCACAAAATTCAAGCCTAATAGTGATAACATGCATAGATTTGATGAGATTAATAGGGATTGATAGCCAAATTATTGCAAAGGATAAAACATGGATACTATTGTACAAAGATTGTGTAGTGAGTCATAGTGTGTCGTTTGAGGACAAACAACAAATTTAAGTTAAGGGTGTTGATATACCGTGGTTTCACGGTATAATTAATACTTTTTCCTTAAGTTTAGTGTGTCCGAAAAGCCTTTTTGTGCCAATTTTTATATAAGTTTCTCTTTGTTTTGCAGGAAATATGTCCAGAGATTAATGCGGAGATTTTGAGGGAATAAATGCAGAAGAGACCACCTACGGAGCTTATGACGGTCCGTCGTGCTTGTGACGGTCCGTAGGTGGCAGCGTAGTGCAGCTGCTGAAGGAAGATGGGTAAGTCTGACCAAGTGTGGGATTACGAAGCTTATGACGGTCCGTTGTATCTATGACGGTCTGTCCTACAGGTTCGTCGTGAAGTTCAGAGAAGTGATCCCAGTACCCAGATTCCAAGAGTTGAAGTGTTTTGGAACGAAGACCCTCGACTTACCGTTGTGCCTATGACGGTCCGTCATACTTGCCGTCGAGGGGAATGAAAAGAGAAGCAGAAGAAATTTCACAAGTATGGGACGACGGAGTCCATGACGGTCCGTTGTGACCACGACGGTCCGTCGCATGGTCCGTCGACCCAGCCACGTTTTGGCAGATTTCCAGCATATAGAATCCTTGTTTAATTTGGTTTTTGTTTTTTTATAAATGGTTCAAAAAACCTCATTTTTGAGGTTGGACACCAGATAGTTAGACTCTTAGATTGTTAAAACTCCGTATTGGTAAACATTGTATTGTGAGATTCTTGATAATCATTAGACTTCTCGTGAGATTATTGGTTACTTAGAGAATTCTTGCAAGTGATTTTTGGTGATTAATCAAGAAAACTTTTGGATTTTATTCTTTCTCATTGAAGTAAGTACATGAACTCTTATCTAATATATTTGAATATTGTATTTATGACCATGAGTAACTAAACTCCATAACTAGGGTTGTGGGAACCATAGACAAATAATGAGATAATCCCTAACTAAAATACCAATTCTATAATAGTGTCTTGCATGTATTAATAATTCTTTCGCTTGGAAGTCTTTTTAACGGATGGCCAATGTTAGAACTCGCCTTAAAGCTACTTGCCGGACCAAGGAGGTATATAATAGGAAAAGAATTATTAACATAGATTTAGTGTATACTATCTAATAGGCTAGTATTGATTGGCACGAAGTAATAACTTAGTCAAATATCGAATACGATGCTTAATATGAGGTAAGGATAAGGGTTAGTATAGCAACACACGTAGCCGGACCAAGGTGCGGAGTGAGATTTTCTAGATGTCGGACCAAGGATTTAGAAATACATAACTTATCACTTTGCATGCAAGATACTAGGAAAAACTTGTTATAGTTAGAATTATCAAGTTGTGAACCTGTGGGGAACACGTAAACCCTAGTTACTTTGATTAATTGATTAAAATCCAACATTCAAAGCTGTTAAGTGTCTCTTAAAATTGCATTATTAATTTTCACTCATTTAGAACTAGAAACCCCCCTTTTTATTGTTTTTACTTTCCAAGGAAGTCATTGACCAAACAATAGTAATAACAACTTGAAGTTAAGTCTAGACTATTTTCCTCGTGGGAACGATCCCAACCTCACTAGTTGGGTTATTTACTTGACACGACCGCTTTACTTTTTATTTGAGAAGTAAGTTTGAGCGTATCAAATATATTTTACTAAATAGGAACAATGTAGTTAAAATTAATCTAAAAGCCTCATTCACCTATAGCGGCGCCAAAATTTAATACGCTCAAATTACACCCCCTAATAAAGCATAAGTAATCGTTATCAAGTAAAGAACCCAACAAGTAGGTTAGGGTCGATCCAATGAGGAATATGTTTTAAACGTGAACTTAACAGACAATTATATTGGGTTAGTAAAATTATTTATGAAAAAAATGTGAATAAAATGATGGGGTTGTGAAACAAAATCCAGAAATAGAGTAATTATTTAGTGAACAAAATTTATCTTTGGCTTTTATCAAGATGAGAAAGAAACTAGGGTGTACGTGTTCCACATAAGTACCTAGCGCAGTAAACATAGTAAAAGAAATCCTTTCCTAGTGTATTACATGAAAAGCAATAAGTTAATGTATCTTTAAATCCTTGGTCCGACATCTGGAGAATTTCACTCTGCACCTTTATTTGGCAACATGTGTATCATTTAATAACCCTTACCTTTACCTCATATGAGACATTGAATTTATGTATAACTTTGTTTTCACCCTAGCACTAATAAACACTAGACTATTAGATAGTATCGAACTAAATATATGATGATAATTCTTTTCTCATTAACTACCTCCTTGGTATGGCAAGTAGCAACAAGGCGGTTTATAATGTCGTGCACAATTAAAGAGACTTTTAAACAAAAGAATTATCAATGCATGCAAGGGACTTTTTTGGAATTGCTTACTAAAAGCTCATACGTGGTAATTACTTATAGTTATTACAACCCTAGTTGTGGATTTATTACACAGATAAGCAAGAACAGAATTCATATTATTAGATGAGAAAATCATGAACTTCCATAATGAATCAAAGAAACCTAGAAATTCAACTTGACTTGTAAAACAAAATCTTTAAATACAAACTTGGCAAATTAATAATTGCTAATGTTTAAAATTAATCTCCAAGGCAAAAAACTAGAACTACACTTACTGTCTAACCCCCAAAAATGAGGTGTACATACCTTATATATATATAAATAAAACCAAACTAAAAAAGAAATGAAATAAGGAAATAATGTTGCAAGATGCATTTTCAATCTATGACATTGACCTACGTTCTATAAGTCGATCTACGGTGTGTATGTTCCTTCTATGGCTCAGGACATAGGCAATTTACTATCTTCAAAATCAATAAAATCTATGTCGCATTTGATGATTCAACAGTACGAAGCATAATTTAAACTACGCTACGTAACTCCTCTCCGTAGCTCTATACTTTGATTTTTCAGTATCACGTACTTTAACTAGTTCTCTGAATGATTTGATGGAGCAACAATATGGTATTTAAGTTGCATCTGTGGTTCCATACCTTTTCATGAATTCCCTGATCTTTAGCAATGCCGTGTGTTCCCATATACGTTCATCATTCTATGAAGCCTAATCGGACCTACGGCTCGTAAGTTGCCTATGTAGTTGCCCTTCTCTGCACTTCAATCACTTGTGTCTTTTAGTTTCCGCATATGACCCTAATCTATGTAAACATGAGAAAAACACATATAAACTAATACAAAGTAACTAAACCCACACAAAACTCTCAATTGAAATATATCAAAAATATTGTGAACTCAGTGTACATAAGAAAATATCGAGATTGACTCGAATTTATTAGTTATGTATCCATATCCCTAATGAGTCGAGATTTGGATTATGGGGAATACGTTATGTAGATTTAGTGTTCTCAAAATGCTTAATTTATGCCATGAATTAATGTCAGAGCATTTATTTTAAGGTATATGATTCGAGGAGTAAAGATAGGACACCAACATGAAAAAAGAAACAAAATTAACTAATGAAGTATAGAAAAATAAGCCTAATAATCAACAATAGCACTTTTCGAATTGCTGAATGGCTATTTTTACTTCTTAAAGTTCCAATGCGCCGTCGTTGAGGGAGATACCAAGTCAATAAAAGAAAAATTATCAATTTGTGAATCGTCGACCAGTTCCGTGATGCAAAGAGAGATCACCCAAAGTTATCGGAAACTAGATGATGAGAGCCAAGGAAAAAGATCTATAAGAGATAGCAATGGCGGCTAGACAAGTGGGTTGATTAACCCGACTTACCTC
This sequence comes from Solanum habrochaites, assembly GCA_027704765.1. Classification (NCBI taxonomy): domain Eukaryota; kingdom Viridiplantae; phylum Streptophyta; class Magnoliopsida; order Solanales; family Solanaceae; genus Solanum; species Solanum habrochaites. The sequence goes on along the minus strand of JAKWJA010002494.1, from coordinate 26,190,459 downwards.
TCTTAATGGCCCTTCTTTGCTTATTTTTGCATACTATAAATTAGATTTTGAAAAACTAATTTAGGGAGTTGAATTTTTCTAGACCACTTCTCTGTTGACTTTTTTATTGTTTTACAGTAGATTAGAAGGATCTTGGCGATTCAATTTGGAGGTTTTGCAAGTGGAATTCAATTTTTTTCAAATTGAAGCATTGTAAAGACTAAATTACTTGTATCTAGTTGATATTTAATTGATTAAGTAACTTTTTTTACTCTTTTATTATGTTTTGATGAAACCCCACTTGTTACAGCATGAGCATGTTATTATGCGTGGAATTATTTTATCGGTATTTTGAACTTCTAGTTTAAATGGAATATTAAAGTTGCATTAATTATTAATTGCGGTTAAATTGAAGAATTGTAATTGCAAATGCTATTGTTGTTTTGTTATTTACGCTTGCTCGAGAGAGAGGGTTTAGAACTAAGATAATTGATTAATTATTTGTAGGTATTGGGTTGTGTTGTGTTCAGATCGACATAGTGAATCCTAAACTCCAATCCTATCTATTTAGCTCTAGAGAGTGGATGAATTAAGGTGTGAGTTGTTTTTCTTTCCTATGTTTATTAATTTTCGAAATAAATAACTTGATTCAAAATAGTTGTACAAGAGAAAGCTATCTTCCTTATACTCTAGCCTAACCACTAATTTTTAGCTATTTACTAGTAGTTTCAATTTCCCATATATCCAAATTTGCCTAATATTTATCACAACTGTAGAATTAACCTACTTATTGTTATTTCAAATTGTTTTTTATTGCGTTGTAGTTGATAATTACAAACTAAAATTCCCCTTTTGACATTTGTGTAATCCCTTTTAATAGTTTTATTTCTTTTTTAATAATTTCTATTCCTATATCTAGTTACAACACATTCATACTTCTTTATTGAATTTGAACACGTACAAATCCCTATTGGATTCGACCCCAAATCACTTGTTGGATAATATATTGCTTAACGAACATCTGCACTTATAATTGGATGAAGTGTATTTTATAGATGTTACATCTCAATTATCAAAATTATGCAACCGGAGAGTGTTGTTGTTTAAAAATCCAGTTATTGAAGTTGAATTATGATATTTGTAGTTATAGTTGAATCAAATTAGTTTTGTTTTTTGTTTTGTGTTGCTTATTATAAATAATGGAGAATATGATTGTTAATAGAAGTAATGGTAGCCAAGTGGGCAACAAAGACTACATTGGGAACATGAAAGATGTTAATGACCCAAACATCAAAGACCCACTCAAGGTGGGTAGTGTTGGTGTCATTCGTTTACCTCGATCTTAAGGAAATACTGTTTTTCACATCACAAGCACAATGCTTTAGCTCCTACAATTGAATGGATTATTTGGGCGGGGGGGGGGGGTGTTGGGGCGGGGGCTTGATTATGAGGATGCCATGAGCATATCAAAAAATTATAGCTGTTTGTGGACCTTTCTCACTCAAAAACCTATCATCGTAATTTGTATGTCGCATGTTATTTCTAATTTCTTTGATGAGAGAAGCTACTAAATGATTGGTTGAGTTACTGAGGGACTCTATCACTTGTTGGGATGAGATGACCACAACACTTCTATTGCTTTTTTTGCACCCTATAAATGAAGCTAAATTTAAGAGATGACATCCAATGTTTCATGTGCTTGGAAAGTTACCCAATTAATGAGACATGATTGAGGCTTATGAAGTTTGTGCTTCAATTTCCAACTCATGGAATATCTCATAATGTGTTGCGGCAAAATTTTTAATGGATCCTACATTCGGTAAACAAAGGAGTAGTTTATAAGGTAATACCTCGAAAATGACTTAGGTGAAGCTAGATCCTAACTTTGTTTTATTGAGGGTCTAAGTTCCTAAAGTTTTTTACAATGTGGTATTGAGGAAGTGTCTAGAGTATTAGGTTATTTGGAAGTGGAACGTTAAGGGATGACTAAGTCGTTCGATGACTAAGTCACCTATATGCCTCATGTGTGGCTATGTTCCTATAGTTGTGTTTCATGAGAATACGATGTCTTTATATGAGTTATAATAGGTTTATGGACTGTGTGTTACGTTTCATGAAGTTTGTAGGTCAAACGTCCATGACATTTGAAAGGTTTGCCTTGAAACAATCTTGTGTGTCTTAAAATGTTTTGTTGAGTTTTACGTGTTCATTTTGAATAAAATTGATGTGAGAGGTCCTAAACTAGTATACGAACATATTCGAGTTGGAAAGTCTGAGAAAACATCCCTAAGGAAAATCTAAGGGTCCTTGAGGAAGGACCCTTTGTTTCAGCCAAGACTGCCAAAAACAGTCCCAAATGGCGGAAATAGTAGACGGCTCGTTGGCGTGACGACACCCCATCGATGGGTTTCATGGGTCAGTACATAGGCGTGGGATTAGTCCAAGACAAGGACCAGCCTAAGTCCCAAAACACGGACCAACAAGAATGTCTGTTATTTGGGAAACAGGCCGTTAATGACCAGGCATATTTGGTTTATTGTTTTCTACTTCACTGTAGTGTCTAGGGGTAAAGTGGTAAATTCACCCCACATCAAAACTAATTGAAAGGAAAGTTACTTAGGGGTATTTTAGGTAATTTAGATGTGTTGATAAGTCTTAAAATCTAAGGTGGATTCATTCTTCAAAAATAAAAATACAAAACCTCTAATGAGCTCTCTAGAACTCCATTAAAGCTTGAAGGTTGATTTCTCCACAAAATTCTCTCAAATTTCGTGTATTAGCATCAATTAGGTAATGGCTTTTGATCCTTGAAACCATATTTATCAAGGAGCCAATCTTCAAAGTGATTTTGAAAGAGTTCTTAAAATATGAGTTTTCTAAATTTAAATCTATGCATGAGTTCTTGAATTAAAGGTTTTAAAACATTAAATATCAATTGAATTATTGTTAATTATATTATTTTAACTCAATTAACCTATAAACCCATTTAATTGATGAACCCTAGTTTTTGACTACTTTATGGGATAAGTGATATTGTTCTAATGCTTATGAATTCTAGTGTAGTTTTCTATGGGCAATTAATGATGTAATAATTGTATTGAATTGATACCTAGGTTGTCTTAGATTGATAAATCTCTATTGAATTGACCTAATTTCATTGAATATCACAATTTATGTATTTAACTATAGGTTATGGCCATGGGTAAGGGCCCTATGATATTGAATTGGATTATACATCTATTAATTGAAGTGGTGAGAATGTATTAATGGTACGCTGCCCTAATGTCACGATCACAATCTAAACCCTAGATGTGACCGGCATCGTTGACCTCTCCAACGTAGCAGACAAGCCTGCATGCGTCATTATTACTTCATCTAGGTTAATTTTGGCTGAAAATTTGAACTTTTTGTTTACTTATTCATGCTAAAAATTTTAAACTTAACATCATAGGCGTTCACAAATCAAACATCTAAAATAGAGATGATCAAATAAACAAAATAATTCATAATTGCATTAAACGTATTCTTGCAAAAATAGCACCAATACAACGTCTGAAATGAAAGTGGACTAAAACACTACTGGAACATTCTCCACTACCTAAAGCCTACATCTAAGCTAGATAATAACGGGAGACATCCTCGAAAGCATGAGGTCCTACCATGTCCAGATGAAACCTCCACGTCCGGATAGCTGCAATATCAAACTGTAAGCTCTAGCGTCCTCCTGTTCCTGCACCAAAAATTGTAGAATTGTATGGGATTAGTACACAATTGTACTAAGTATTGGTATATATAAGCATACACAAAGGACATGCATGAGTAAGAATAGCTCTATCCTTACAACGTGATTATGGAAAGTCAATTTAGTGGACTTGCCAAATTGTGATTAAGAAATTTAATGAGCTTTCCAAATTTGGAATAGGAAAGTCATTCCATGAGAGTAACATACATCATCATAGTTATCGTATTGCACACAACACATAACATCTTGCACAAAGCACATAAAATATTACATATAGCACATAACATTTTTCATATCATTTGTTTATATGCCTTGAGACCTTTGAATAATTGAATTGACATCAAGATTTCCAAAATATGAGGGCTAAACATATGAGACCTCAAGTACGGAGCCTTCTTTAGCAAACACATAGTCTGCATAATTCATTCAAACGTACTTCATTTTATTTCATTCATAGGTTAGTATGAACACCATCTTTACCTATGATGTAGTTTAAGACTTTCATCAGGTTTGTTGTGCAATGATCAAGAATGACCTAGTGTAATTCATAGACTCTAGTTCACCTCTTGATTATCCTATCTTAACAAATTTTGGTATCATTCATTTCATTACGTGCATCATTTTAGACTGGCCTCATTCATTCATTGGGAACATTAACTTTAACCGACATAGATCATGTGATCCTCACGAAATCCACTGTCTCCCACATGCAAAAAAGAGGTGGAATCACCGGCCAAAGTGACACAAAACATGCTAGCGTACATGGGAATTGAACCCCGCCAGATCCCTATAATGGCAGTATAGGTTAAAAGACTAGGAGATATAAGCATACCTATACCCGGCATGCTGGATAGTCTCATCTCATGAGAAATACATGAACCTCCACCCTTCCTAAATGAAGGCATCGCCGCTCATAGCTAGTTTATCTATGCTCAGTATTAAATTCAATTACATTGAACTCATACGTCATGGAAGTTGGCTTTTAATATGATGATATCATAGATCAATAGATGATTTCTCATCCTATCCTTAGTATTAAGTGTGTTAATCTCAATACCTTCAATACAGTGTTCATAGAGACTTGTCTCCTTATTAACTTTGAACTCTCACACGTGAGTACTTTTTGGTAACATTTACTAACGCTCATTTGAGATTGCTCTAATCTTTTACATTCGCCTGATATCATGTTGGCAGCACATTCATTAACATTAGCACATTTAATCTTCATAATTACTCACCCCTTTTTTACGTGAATATTCATTTCATAATATGCCAATGTACTTGGCCATTTAGTGTGTTTCACACTCTTACATAACCCTTCTAGGGTTTTAACATTTCATTGTTCATTTCATCATAGTCCAATGCACTTGGACATTTCGTGTGTTTTATATTCTTACTTAACCCTTCTATGGTTACATCATTTCATACATACATCTTAAGGTTCACTTTTTAAACGTATGCTATACTTAAGGGTCTATACATACAAGCCATGAGGCTTCGTTAATAGCTTGTTTATTCATATCTTCCTAAGATTATGTGGTACAATACTTATGCATCTTGTAAGTATGCCAAGATCTTGGTTTTGATATAAGTAGGCAACATTATTCTTGAATATTTAAATCACGTGCGACTTATGGATCAATACGGTATTTGGGCAAGGGAACCCGGGTTTTAGTCTCTTGGACAACACTTACTTTTTTCATTTATTTTATTTTGGTCCAAACGGATTGGGTACCAAAGATCAAGCCCCAACAACTTCATTTTCTTTTAATTTATTTTCTTTACATTTTTCTTTCTTGGCCAAGGGGTTGTGGAATCGAACCCCCACAGCCCCTTTTTATTTTAATTTCTTTTCAATGGATTCTTCGAGTTGACCAGGAGGTCGTGGGATCGAACCCCCACAGCCTTACTTTATTTATCATTTTACTATCCTTTTCCACCTAGAGGTCATGGGTTCAATTCCCACGCCTCACAGTTATTTTCTTCACCTTTTCCCTATATCTTGACCTAGAGGTTGAGGGTTCGAATTCCACTCCTCTTATTTCGTATTTTCGTACATTATTTTCTAGGCAAGACCATGATTCGAATCCTCTTAACCACATTGCTTTTTACATCTTTATTTTAATGGTTTTTAACATGGTGAGGTTACCGGTTCAATCCTCCATAATCTAACCTTTTTTAATTCATTATTTTACAAAATTTTGAACCCTCTTAACTTGACCGAACTCATCGTTTGAAACTGGAAATTTGTGTAGTTTTTGTTCAGCATCTTTTCATCAAGTTATACATTAGTTCTTAGGGAATTTCATAGTTTATTTAGAATGTTTTAGGTGTATTTTCATGGATTCAATTAGCCAAGAGTTTGTCACTCAATTCAGACACATTACACTTCATATGAACATCACGATTTACATAAGTTTGTGCACGTAAAATCACAACCATAACATTACAATTTTTTTTAGCCTTAACCCGAGAACACCTAGTGAAGGTCACATTTTTGCACACACATGCATATAATTTCGAAACACATAGGTTGTCATTCATATGATTTCGAACGCATATACATGAACATATTCATTAGTAAAAGTAAACACAAGCCTAATATCTACCAGAAAATATACCCAACCTACTAATTTTGGAACTATTGACAGGGACATGCAACGGGGAACAACCCTAATTTTTAGAACAAATTCATCTGAACCTTAGGTGTCTCTTAAGAAAGGAACCAAGAGAGAATATAACCCATACCTTTTTGATGTTCAAATCTCGATTCTTCCATAAAACTTCTCCAAACACATGTCCAACACCGAAATTCAACACTCCACTAGACGGTAAACCCTCTTTTTTCCTACGTGATTGATTAACGTTTGTTTTTCTTATATTTTCGTGTGAGTTCTTCAAGTGTGAAGAACCTTCGTAAATTTTCTATTCTTGAATGTTATTTGGCAGAGAGAAAGGTGAATGGGAGAAGATATATTGAACGTGAAAGTGAGATAGACGTGAGAGTAGAGAGTTACCTTAGGTTTAGGAGTCTAGTTTAGAACTTACTCAAATAAGGTTTAGTTAATTAAAAAACTAAAAATCAGATTTTCCTTTTATTTTTAATCAGCCAATAAATAATAAATATTAATTAATTACATTAATTTACAAATTTAAATAAAAACTATATTAATTCATTGCTTCCACCTAGGTTCGAACCCGGGTGGAGCAAGACTTCACTTCAAGCCCAATTTTCGGCCCTCTCTCCCTAAAATTACCCTCCACCTTATTATTTAAAAAATTAATTACATATTTAATTTAATTAGGATACTACCCTTAGCGTAGTAAAAGACAATTTTACCTCTAGACCCTCCTAACTTAATATTTCCCCTTTTCAAATTTAGTAAAGACTCATCCGAGTGAGTCTTCATATTCAGGAGTCCTACATGGCTGGACCAAACCTTTCCTGGCTCAATTAACTCCCCAAGTTAGTTGGCTTTGCTTTCGTAAGGGTTCAGAGGTCTGGTTCTACTCGCATCAATCCATGTGAACTCGGTCTAATCGTTTGTATTCTAGGAACATTAAACATTATTTAGCATAGCCATTTTTTAGGGTTGTTACATTTTTCCCCCCTTAGGAACATTTGTCCCCGAATGACACTATTAACTATTTCGCGTGATGCTAGTTAGGTCATAACATAGATACTGTACACAATTAAGGAATAGCAACAAAGAATGGAGAGATAAGGAAACTTATACTTAAGAGTAAGAAGTCTAACCTCAAGAGCTGAAAAGATGGGGGTAGCGGGATCTTTTATTGGGCTGTAATTCCCAATACTTTAACTATGGCAATCTCCTTGTTCCTCATCCGCTTGATATGTCTGTCTATAATCTCAATAGGTACCTCCTCATAAGACAATTCTTCATCAACAACCAAACCTTAAACAAGTAGAATTGATGTTCGATCACCTAGGCACTTCTTTAACATAGAAACATGAAAAATTGGATGAACAGAAGTTGACTCCTCAGCCAATGCCAACTCGTAAGCCACCTCACCACACGTTGTAGGATCTCATCTGTCTTAATATACCTCGGACTCAACTTCCCCTTCCTGCCAAACCTCATCACCCCCTTCACAAGTGATATCTTCAGATAGACCTGGTCACCAACATCCAACTCTAAGGGCCATTTTGTGTTGTGTGCATAAGACTTCTGCCGACTGTAAGCAGTAGCCAGCCTGTCCCTAATCACTCAGATCTTCTATAAGGCCTCATTAATGATCTCTGGACCCAAAATGGATTACTTTCCCACCTCAAACCACCCAACTGGAGAACTACACCTCCTACCATATAGTGCCTCAAACGGTGCAATCCCAATGCTGGAGAGATAACTATTATTATACGGGAACTCTATCAAAGGTAGATGTTCCTCCCAACTACTCTTGAAGTCAATCACACGAGCCCTCAAACATCTCCTCCAATGTCTGAATGGTGCGCTCTGCGTTCCAATAACTCCGAGGATGCAAGGCAATACTTAGCTTTACCTAAGCGCCTAAGCTCTTTTTGAAGGATCTCTAGAAATGTGAAGTGAACTGAGCCTCTTTATCTTAAAAGATACACAAAGGAATCCCATCCAATCTCACAATCTCATCAATGTAGATTTTGTCATAATCCTCGGCTCTATAAGTAGACTTTATAGGGATAAAGTGGGAAGACATAGTCATCGTATCCACAGTAACCCATATAGAGTCATGTTGTTTCCTAGTCTTCGAAAGACCAACCACGAAGTCCATATTAATGGCATCCCATTTCCAAGTTGGAACCTCAATAATCTGAGTAAGACAGCAAGGCTTATGATATATTGCCTTAACCTGTTGACAGTTCGGACCCTTGGCCACATAATCTGCAATGTCCTTCTTCATGACATCCCACCAATAGATCTGTTTAAGATCATGATACATCCTGGTGGAACCTGGATGTATGGAGTATCTGCAACCATGTGACTCCCAAATGATCATGGTGTGCAAATCATCCACATTTGGTACACACAGCCTGTCCTAGTACCTATGTATGTCGTTATATCCAAAAGAAAAAGACTCATTCATCTTAACAACCACTCACTCCTTCATCTCCATCCACACAGAATCAAGATGCTGACCCTCCTTGAGTTCAACTACTAAGGATGATTCAGAACTAGGATGAACTGAAACACCCCCACTAGTAGAGTCAATTAACTGCACACCCGGTCTTTCTAGTCTATGTATATCTTGCACAAACTCCTTCTTCCCATCCTCAATGTGGGCTGTAATTACCATGCTTATCCTACTCAAAGCATCAGCTACAACATTAACTTTACCTGCATTGTAGTTGACATTCATGTCATAATCCATCAATGGCTCCTACCATCTCGCTGACGTAGATTCAACTCTCTCTGTGTGAACATGTACGGGAGACTCTTGTGGTTTATGAACACATCCAAATGCACCCTACACAAGTAGTGCTTGCATAGCTTCGGTGCAAACACCACAGCTGCAAACTCTAGGTCATGAGTGATATAATTCTACTCATGAACATTGAGCTGTCTGGACACATAAGCTATCACCATACCACCCTGTATAAGAACACAATTGTAATTCTCACCACACTTAGGCAAAGTAAGGACCGGGCTTGAAGTGAGTCTATCCTTGAGCTCCTGGAAACTCTTCTCACAACCCTCCGTACCTTCAAACTTGTCCTTCTTCTTAGTCAAAGCTATCAGTGAGGCTGCAATGGAAGAAAAACCCTCCAAGAACTTGCCATAATAACCACCCAATCCCAAGAAACAATAAGTATCTTTGGGAGAAAGTGGTTTTGGCAAGTTCTTAACATCTTCAATCTTCCTAGGATCTACCTCAAAACCTTTGTTGGACACAACATTACCCAGGAAAGTCACTTATATAAACCATAATTCACACTTGCTAAATTTGGAATACAACTGATGTTGTCTAAGTACCTACAAGGTTATTCTAAAATGTTGTTCATGCTCTTCCATGGTCTTAGAGAAGATCAGAATGTCATCAATGAATACAATGATGAAGTAGTCAAGGTATTCATGAAAGACCCTATTCATGAGATTCCTAAACGTAGCAGGTGCATTCGTGAGACCAAAAGACTTAACTAGGAACTCATAATTACCATAAAGGGTACGAAAGGATGTCATTGAGATATATCCATCCCTAAACATATGCTTACTCTAAACGAAGATTAATCTTAGAGAAGAAACTAGACCTTTGGAGTCCGTCGAACAATTCATCTATTCTGGGAAGTGGATACTTATTCTTAATAATGACTTTGTTGAGCTATCAATAATAGATCCACATTCTAAGGGTTCCATCTTTCTTTTTGACAAACAACACTAGAGCTCCGCAAGGGGATATGCTTGGCTGAATAAAACCCTAATCAGGGAGATCTTTTAATTACAACTTCAACTCTTTCAGTTCACTTGGAGCCATTAAGTAAGGAGGAACTGAAATTGGTTTAGTATCAGGTTCTATGTCTATAAAAAAGTTAATCTCTCGAGGGGGAGAATTTCCATGCAAATCATTAGGAAATACATCTTAGAACTTATTCACTACAGGAACTGAGTCTATGGAAAGAATTTGATCATCTAAATCATAAACACTCACAATATGACACAATAACCCCTTGGAAATCATTTTATTGGCTTTAAAGTTCAAAATCAAGGGATTACGACGACTCGAGTTGTACCCCTCCCAAACAAGATCTTCTTCATTAGGGAAACGAAATCTCACTACCCTATAACGTAATCAATGCAAGCATAACAACTATGAAGCCAGTCCATGACAAGAATAACATCGAAATCATGCATTTGTAACTCAACCATGTCTACACAGATAGTCTTACCACATACAAATATTTGGCAAACTTTATGAACCCTATAAGCTCTCACATTTCCTCATATTCGGACAATCCTTCATCATGTGACCTGGTTTTCCACAATTGTAACAAGTGTTAGAGATCATGATACACTCTTCTCAATGAAGGATGCCACACTTCCTACAAGGTGTCCTCTCCTGAGTTGTAAAGTTTAATGACGTTCAGGAGTAATCCTTGCTGACATCGAGCCATGCTTAAGGCTGATGAACTCCTCAACCTTAGCCTCCTGCATTTATATGGGAAATAACCATTCTATAAAATCTATCTTGAAAAGATCCCTAGTAATAGGACTTCCTTCTAAGGCCTTGCTATCTTGCCACACTTTATATAAGGATTGAGCTACATCCCTTAGTTGGTAAGATGCCAACTCAGACTTCTCCACATCAATCAAACCCAATAGCTTTAGCTTTTGAAGTGCTAGATTGGGCCATCTGTACAAATGTTGTCCTTACATCTCCATCTGTTGACCAATCTGGGTTAACAGGCATCTCTGTTCTAGCAGCTGGAGCCTGGGAAAGATACTGAATTACCCCAACAGCTGCTCCTCCAATCTCTCCGCCTGCTTTTCTCTTTGAATTCATCTTTTGGAAACATCAACAATTGATGTTAGACAAGATCATAAAATCAAGAAATCAGACATTAGGAAAGGCACGATAACAAAAAAAAAAGGGAAATTTTCCTACACATCATGCAGTCTCTAATCCAGGATAATGGTGCACTTCACTTCCATGACTTAGAAACTACTCAATGTGTAACACCCCATAGCCAAAATAGGCCAAAAATCAGTTTTTTCAGAAAAATCTACAGGTACAACAAACTATGGCATCCACTGTCTATAGGACAGACGACGGTCCATCTTGCACAACTGTCGATGGGATCAGAAACTCCCAAAAACTTAGCCAAGAAAAATGGGCTATGTCTTGATCAACAGACAGACCAATGATCCGTAGGTTAGACGATGATCCGTAGTCCATGACCATCGACCAAGACCTACATTCACCCACTCTCTGGCAAGAGCTACGGATGACCATCACGGTCTGTAGGTGGAAAATTTGCAGTCAGTTAAGGAGAAATGTAGTTTGGTCAACTTAAAATGGTCATAACTCTTTAAAAAAATTAATTAGGTGACCCATGACCTACGCACAAATAGATAATTGAATTATCTTTCTCATAGCCAAAAACCTTGATAAAATAAGACCTCTTATTAAAAATTTATGCCCATTTTAGTAAAGTCCTGTCAAACACGCCTTAATGACGGAACCATTGACAAGGCGTCGGGCAGACAACGGACCGTCAATCCTGGCCGTCGTTTGGCCAGACAACAACTTTCCCAGCGGTCTTTTGGACCTTTTCCACTTGGTTTAAAGACTATGTTAAGTCATTTTTACCCTAAATCATCAGATTTTAGTCAGTTTAAGCTTAGAAACATAATAAAAAATACAAAGTCAAATCATTAAATCAAAATCTAGAAAATTAGAAGCAAGAGAGGAGAAAAAGCTCAAGAACTGTAGTTCAAGAACACCACAAGTTCTAGCCCCAAAACTTAAGTATTTTTCCATTGATTTCATTACCAGGTATGTGGGATTTCACTAGTGGGTTCCTTTGACCCATTGGGTCCCTAGATTTCAGTCAGATTGTTGATTTCCATATCATGCTTAGACCTAGGGTTTCTATACCTTTGATAGAACTTCATGAATTTATTAAATATATATTCCAAATCAGATTAGCATGTTATTACTCAGACTGTCACATGAATATCAGAACCTAGCTTTGTATTTCTATAGTTCTTGAATTAAACATGTTGGGTTAGATATTTCAGACACTTCAGATATATGTGCTTCAGTTATAAATGCATAATTACTGGATTTATTGTTGCATTATCAATTTGTATATTCTGTTTCGAGCTATCCAATATTTACATAAATTAAGACATATCTATTAAATTTACATAATTCATTGGGAGTAGATTAGTACTGTGTTGGACTAGGGTTTAGCGTAGCCAATAGTCCCAGAAATACTAGCCAAGTAGGTTGTAAGTCCCCTCTGTGGGCAATTAGTTTAGTGATTGCGCCAGCATGCCTTTATACCTTTGGCAAGGTATATTGGCTTTTTTCGATGGGGCGTATACATCGGACATCACATCTAGAACATGTGGTTTTATTATCGATTATTAGTAGATCCCACCGATCTATTAGACTCTCTGCATTGACCATTAATCAGTATATTCAGTATTTATGTTTTAGCATGTTGTAAATTGGTCATTTCATCCAGATCGCTCAGAATTCAGTGTATCATTTAGTATTTTTGTACTTTCTATTTTGTTTGTTAAGTTATGTTTTATTTCAGATTTACTCTATCCTACATGCTCAGTACCTTTCAATTACTGACGCATACGTGTGCTACATCTTCTCAAGATGTAGGTTCAAGTTGTCAGCATCCAGATCACGCATAGATAGCTTTTTGATTTCCAGTTCAGCAGATTCAGTGGTGTGTCCTCATTCTCTGAGGACAATAGTCATGAGTTTTATTTCAGTCTTTAGTCATTTAGTTTTAGTTTTTGCTAGATTTAGCTGGGCTTGTCAGAGTATTTCTAGTCCAGTTTAGAGTCAATTTTAATACATAGTTAGTTTAAGCTTAGTAGTGAGTTAATATTTCTTTGTATTAAACTCATCTGTTTTTCATACATATCGATTATAGAATATAGGTATTCCCCATCTTTTAATTATAAGTTATGATTTAGTTTTCGCATAAGTTTATTATCTTTAGTATGCTAATATTCATTCCAGCGGGATTACTTTGGGATCACTTGTTTCTCTAAGGTCTTTATTCACGTCTCAGGGGTAGCTCGGGGAATGAAAAAACACTTTGTATCAGAGAACTAGGTTCAAGAGTCCTAGGATGTCTTGAAAAGCGGCACTAAGTAGAGTCATTTTATTGTTTCTGAAGTGTACCACATCTAATGAGAGGGAAGTTGTGAAGTGTTTCAGGAAAAAATCACTTTCTTTTTACTCTTATAGTGTATAAGGTATGATCTTATTCCAATCAAACATAACATTCTACGTTTCATATCTTGGCTTCTCAGAGATTTTAGGCATGGAATTCTAATTCACGCAATGCTAACACAATTCCTTTAATATAAGATAAGGAAGTTCAAATGCAGAGTTTCAGAATGCCAATTCAGCTTTTTTCTTTGAATATGAACAACAACAACAATCAGCATGTTTGAGTTCCTACTATTAGAAATGATCAATTAGTGGCATCCAGAGTTTGTGATTTTGTTAGTATGAATCCGCCTATGTTTTAAGGGTCACAACTTGGTAAGGACCCACAAAAATTCATTGACGAGGTCAAGAAAATATTTGGTGTGATGTTAATAACCGGTAGTTATAGGTGAGATTAACATCCTACCAACTCAAGGATGTGACTCACATATGGTTTACTCATACAACAGACATGAATTTGTCTTTTGTAACTCATTATAGTAGTCTGATTCAGTGTTAGTCCAGAAACTCTTTCAGAACCTTTCTCAATATCTACTTTAGTCGGTGACCCAGTCAAAGGTAGACAGTTATACAGTAATTGCCCTGTCAAAGTCTCTTAGAGATTCACCTCAGCAGATCTAGTAGAGTTAAAAATGGTAGACTTTGACGTAATTCTAAGAATGGATTGGTTACACTCATGTTATGCCTTAATCGATACTAAACTAGGATTGTTCATTTTCAGTTTTCCAGATGAACCAATATTAGAATGGAAGAGTAGTGGCTTAGCGCCTATGGGTCGATTTATTTCTTACCTTTAAGGACACAAAGATGATATCTAAGGGTTATCACTATCATCTAGTTTGGGTTAAGCATTCTATCCTTTAAACCCCAAATTTTCAGTAAGTTCTAGTAGTCTGTGAATTTCAAGATGTTTTTCAATAAGATCCTCGTAGAGTCCCTCCTTAAAGGGAAATCAACTTTGGAATTGATCTGTTCAAGATACCCAAACTACTTCTATTCCTCCTTACAGAATGGCTCCTGCAGAGCTTAAGGAATTGAAAGAGTAGTTGAAAGACATTATAGATATGATTTTCATCAAACCTGCCATTTTTCCATGGGGTGCACTAGTGTTGTTGGTAAAGAAGAAAGATGGTTCTCTCAGAATGTTCATTGACTATAGACAGTTGAACAAGGAAAAAATCTAGAATATGTATCCCATCCCAAGGATTGATGACTTGTTTGACGAACTTCATGTTCCTAGTCATTTCTCAGAGATAGAACTCTGATCGAATTATCATCACCTTAGAGTCAGAGATAGTGACATTCCGAAAACATCCTTCAAAACTCGGTATGGTCATTATGAATTTGTAGTTATGTCATTTGGACTAAGTAATTGTCTTGCAACTTTCATGGATTTGATGAACATAGTATTAAAATAGTACTTGGACTTATTCGTTATCGCCGTTATTGAAGATATTTTCATTTACTCTAGGAGTGACGAAAAAGATGCAAGTCAATTGAGATTCGTTATGTAGACTCTCAAGGATCGCCAGTTATTCGCTAAGTTTAGTAAAGTGAGTTATGCTTGCAATCCATTGCTTTCTTGGTCACATTGTATCTAGATAAGGGAAATAGTGGCCCAGACCTACCTCTGCTAAAGATATAAGAAATTTCTTATGTCTAGCGAGTTATTACATAAGGTTTGTGGAAGGATTTTCATCCATATCCTAATCATTGACTAGGTTGACTGAGAAGATGGTCAAATTAAAACGGTTAAATGATTGTGAGAAAAGATTTGCAGAATTGTAAACTAGATTGACTATAGCTCCTATGTTGACTCTACCAGAGGGTTTAGATGGTTATGTGATCTATTGTGATGCATCTATAGTTGGCATAGGTTGTGTGTTGATGCACTGAGGTAATATGATAGCTTATTCCTTTAGACAACTTAAGGTTCATGAGAAGACTATCCAACTCATGACCCCGAGCTTGCAATAGTGGTGTTTGAACTCATGATCTGGAGACACTACATGCATGGTGTTCACGCAGATGTGTTTACTGACCATAAGAGCCTTCAGTATGTGTTCACCCAGAAGGATTTGAATCTTTACCATAACAGATGGCTTGAGTTCCTTAAAAATTATAATATGAGTTTGCATTACCATCCTGGTAAGGCGAATGTAGTAGCAGATGTTTTTATTAGATTATCTATGGGTTGTGTATCCCATGTTGAGGAAGAAAGGAAGGATCTAGTGAAGAATGTTCATAGGCTTGCTCACTTGGGAGTTCTCCTTATAATCATATAAGATAGCGGTGTAACAATTCAAAATAGGTCAGAATCATCTTTGGCAGTGAGGCTAAGGAAAAACAAGACAATGATCCGATCTTGCTTGAACCTAAGGGTGTAGTCCATAATCATAAAGTGGAGGTTTTCTCCTTATGGGGAGATGGTGTACTTCGCTACCAAGGTAGATTGTGTGTTACTGTTGTGGTCAAGTTGAGACAGTATATTCTTGCAGAAGCCCATAACTCTAGGTATTGTATTCATCCAGGTTCCACTAAGATGTATCGCGATCTGCGAGAAATCTATTTGTGGAATGACATGAAGAGGGATATATCAGAGTTTGTGAGTAAGTGCCCCAACTCTCAGCAAGTCAAGGTAGAACATCAGAAACCACGAGGTATGACTCAAGAGATTGATATTCGTACTTTGAAGTGGGATATGACCAATATGATTTCAACACATGGTTACCTCATACTCACAAAAAACATGACTCCATTTGGGTCATAGTTGATAGGATGACTAGTCTTGTCGCTCTTTTAGTAATAAAGCTTTACATAAATGAAATTGTGAGGTTATATGGGGTTACTTTGTCTATAATCTCATATAAAGGTTCTACGTTTATCTCTCATTTCTGGAAGTCATTTCTAAATGTCGTGGTACTCAATTTAACCGTAGTACAACATTTCATCCATAGACGGATGGGAAGGAAGAGCATACCATTCAGACCTTAGAGGATATGGTGTGAGCTTGTGTGATCGATTTCAAACGTAGTTGGGATGATCACCTTCCTAATATTGAGTTTGCCAACAATAATATCTACAATTCCAGCATTCAGATAGCCCCTTATGAGGCTGTATATAGGCGTAGATGTAGATCTCCTGCTTTTTGGTTTTAAGTAGGTGAGACAGCTTTGATAGGGCCAAATTAAATTCTTTATGCTATGGAGAAAGTGCAACTCATTAGATATAGACTTAATACAACCCAAAGTCTCCAGATATCTTATACAGATGTAAGGAGAAGAGAACTAGATTTCCAAGTTGATGATTGAGTTTTTTTGAAAGTCTCACTTATGAAAGGGGTGATGAGATTTTGAAAGAAAGGGAATCTCAATCGCAAATATGTAGGCCCTTACCGGATCTTGAGAAGGGTTGGCAAGGTGGAATATGAGTTAGAGTTGAAAGCAAAATTAGAAGCAGTGCATCCGGTCTTCCACATCTCACTCTTGAAGAAGTGTGTAGGTGATCCAACCTCTATAGTGACATTGGAGAGTGTGGCGCTGAAAGATAGTCTTTCTTATGAGGATGTACCAGTTGAGATTCTTCAGCATCAGGTCAGAATGTTGAAAACAAAGTAGTCGCTTCAGTCAAGGTTTTGTGGAGAAGTCAGTCTGTAGAGGGAGCTATTTGGTAAGCAGAAGCAGCCGTGAAAGCTAAGTATCTTCACCACATTCCTTTCAAATCCACTCCATCTTGAGGTAATAGTTCCTCTTCAGTTTTCCAGTCATTCACACATAAATTGAGTCTTTGAATCATGTTCCTTCAGTTTGTACTTGCAGTTTCAGCGTATTTGCATGTAATAGAAACTCAATTAAGTTAGTAACTCAGTTCTCTGTGTTTAGTAGTGGGGTTTGCAGTTGTATCCCTCTATTTAAGCTAGTTTAAACTTTATTCGAGGATGAATGTTCTCAAGGGGAAGATAAAGTAACACCCCGTAGACAAAATAGACCTAAAATGTATTTTTTTTTAGAAAAATCTGTAGGTGAGACCAACGGTGGCATCGATGGTTTGTCGGACAGATGACGGTACGTCCTCCATAACCATCGATGGGATCAGAAACTCCCAAAAACTCAGCGGGGAAAAATTGGCTAAGTCCTTATTGACGGATGGACTGACGGTATGTAGGTCAGACGACGGTCTGTAGTCTGTAACCTTCAATTGAGAACCCCATTCACCCACTCTCTGACAAGAGCTACAGATGACTAGCACGTTCCGTAGGTGGACCTACGGTCCGTAAGTCTGATTGTAGGTTAAAAATTTGCAGACATTTAAAGGGAAATGCAAATGGGTCTACTTCAAATGGTCATAAATCATAGAAAAAAATGAATTAGGTGTTCTATGACATACCCAATGATACATAATTTATCCACCGACCTTTCTAAAATCACATCTCCGAGTGAACCATATGTTTTTGGCCCGACTGAAACTTCCCCACAGGTGTTTTGGACGTTTCCCACTCCATTTAAACCCTAAGTTACGTCAATTTAACACTTAAAATAAGATTTTAGTAAGTGTAAGCCTAGAAACATAATTAAAACCTATCCAAGTCAAATCATTAAATCAAAACCTAGAAATTAGATGTAAAAGAGGAGAAAAATCTCAAGAACCATAGTTCAAGAACACCACAAGTTCCAGCAGTTCCAGCCCAGAAACTTAAGTATTTTTCCATTGATTTTATCACCGGGTATGTGGGATTTCACTAGTGGGTTCCTTTCACCCATTGGGTCCCCAAATTTAAGTCAGATTCTTGATTCTCATATCATACTTAGACCTAGGGTTTCTACAACTTTTATAGAACTTCATGAATTTATTAAATATATATTCCAAATAAGATTATCATGTTATTACTCAGATTATCGAATGAATTTAAGAAACCTAACTTTGTATTTCTTTAGTTCTTGAATTACACATGCGAGGTAAGATATTTCAAACACTTCAGATATACATGTCTCAGTTAAAAATGCATATTCCCCAGATTAATTGTTGCATTCACAGTTTGCATGTTCAGTTTTGAGCTATCCATTATTTACAGAAATTTAGACATAAATAGTAAAGTTAAAGAATTCATTGGGAGTAGCATAATATTGAGTTGGACTAAAGTTAAGCATACCCAATAGTCCCAGAACTACTATACAAGAAGGTTGTAAGTCCCCTCTGTAGGCAATAAGTTTACTGATTACGCAAGCATGCCTTTATACCTTTGGCAGGGAATATTCGGTCCTCCTGATGGGGAGTATACATCGGACTCTACATTTAGCTCATATGGTATTATTATCAGTTATTAGTAGCTCCCACAGATCAGTTAGACTCTTTGCATTGACCATTTATCAGTATATTCAGTATTAAGATTTAGCATGTTATAAATTTGTCATTGGATCCAGTTAGATTAAAATTTAGTTTATCATGTTAGATTACTCTATCCTACATGCTCAGTACCTTTCAAGTAGTGACGCATATGTGCGCTACATCTTCTCCTGATGTAGGTTCAGGATCTCAGCATCCAGATCACACACATTCTTCAAGAACAACATTCATGAGTTTCTTTTTTGTCTTTAGTCATTTACTTTCAGTTTTTGCTAGATTTAGATGGGGCTTGTCCCAATATTTCTAGTCGATTTTAGAGGCTACTTTCAGAAATAGTTAGTTTCAGTCTAGTAGTTAGTTAATATTTCTTTGTATTAAACTCATCAGTTTTTCATATATCTTAGTTTTAGAATATGGATACTCCCCATCTTTTTATTATAAGTTATGATTTATTTTCCGCATCAGTTTATAATCTTTAGTTTGCGCATGATCATGCCAGCAGTTAGCTTGGGATCACTTGATGTACTAAGTTCTGTGTCCGCATCTAGGCTCATTAAATATTATTTGGCCTAGCAATTTTTTAGGGTTATCTAATGATGTTTTGATTTATATAGTCTACTTATTGTCGTTGTTCTATGTACCTTACTTGTAATTGATGTGGCCTTTTTATATATTATGATGATCACGGCCTTGTCGAAACTACTTGAAGTATTTTTATTATTTGTTTAATTGATTATGTTAAGTATGATCATATCTACCTACATGATAGTAATGTGAAAGTATGTTTTCTTCTATTATTTTTAGGTGATCATGTTAAACTATGACTACGTATTATGTGTGTAGTCTTGAAGTTGATGCATGATGATTCCTTCTTAACTATATGAGTCTACGATGGTTATATTAATGATGTTATAATAATGTACAGGATGACATAAAGATGATAAGGGTCATTTCTAAGTGATTCAAAGGATGATATGATATATGTAATGAAGTAAAGTATGTTGTGTCTTGTCTTGGTAGACTTTGGTCTCTACTTGATACATGTATAAATGATATATCAATATGAGATTTCATGACTAGGTAAGCTTAGTGCATATTTTTCATGTATGAATGAATGATTTATGAGACATTATATGATGTTAAGAAGGTTATGTACGTGGAACCTCAAACCTAGTGGTAAAGTTGTGTTATGAACTTGGAGTCACGAGTCGTAATGGTATCCTTATTGTAATGAATAATGGACTTAGGGTTGATTATGTAGAACGTCATCATATCATTTTTATGAAAGTCATGATGAGATATCTTAGCCGCCATTGAAAGGTTTCCCTAATGGACCTCTTTTGTTTGGTGAATATTCTTGGGTTATGAACTAGATAAGGAACCTCTTCATGTGATCCTTTCATGTCAATTACTCTTTGAGAACAAAGGCTAGTACCGAGTGTTTTGTTATGGGAACTAGATCTAGTTGAGAAGGAGACTATTGAACAATATATCTCTACTTGAGAATCAGTCTAGAGTACATAAAATCCCTTCATAATCCTTAAACATGTGCCTATATGGGATGTGTCCTAGTTCTATCCTTGGCAAGTAGAATAACCTCATCGGAGTAGGTTAGAACTAATGATTCTTTGTTTATGTATCATGGTATATGTCGTTTATTTCCTATTCTCATCATATGGGATACCTACTAGCATTAGAAAAGTTCTACGAGGTTTAAGTGGTTGTATAGGACGCTATTTTGTTTAATAATAAGCTTTCAAGATGTTACTGAGAGTCCATAGTTCTTCTCTAAGACCATTACTTGAATGTTCTTATGTTATGAATGAGTCTTAAATTAAGTAATGAATGTAATGATTTAAAGTTAAGAAATCATTTTAAATGAATAAGTACTTATCTAGTGTAGTTAAGGGTTGTCTAGTTAAGATGTCAAGGGGGCATAGGAATGGTCACTTCGTATCTTATTTTGATAAGTATTAAGAATGACTCTACTAGGTAATATGGTTTATTATGTAGACACAATCTAAGACTTGGGTAGTCTTAATTATTATTTAGGTAACATTTAGGAAGTCAATCATGGATGATATCTTCTTTATTACTTAAGTATGTTTTTTCATAACCTTTGTGAGGAGAGTGTCATATTATGTATGTTGTTGTATTAAGTGAGAATGATTCTATCTTAGGTAGTCTTATGGATATATTAAGTGTGTGTTGAAGGGATTTTATGGCGGTCGCTTCACAAGTCACTCAAGGAAGATTTAGAATCACTTTTTGTAGGAGGATCTCATATTCATGTTCTTGGTGTATTGTAACTGTGTATATCTCATTATAGGTGGCCTTAAGGATCATTAAGGTGTGCCTAGAGAGGGTGTATGGTTGGTATCTCTTTGTATTACCTATGTGACTCTTAGAATAGCTTTTAGTGAGAGGATTTCATGCTAGGAAGATTTCCTTGTATAGTTGAGAAACTTCACTGAAAAAGTGAATTAAGTCACGGTAAAGTGACAAGATTTTACTGTATGGTTTTCTAAAAATGATCTAAAGTGCTTAAGTGGATTACTATAGGTTTCTAAGGTGTTAAATGTTATTCCTATGATTATTATATGATGTTTTTATTAAAAAGACGCATGTTTCTAATAAATGTTTATTTTCATGATTTTATGCATTATGTCATACTTAGTACATGTGTTTGTACTAATCCATGCTTTTATATTTCTATAAAGTAATTCATAGGTGAAGGTGATTCTGGAGACCTAAGCTTGGATTAGAAGATCGTTCAAGCTAGTTGAAGTATGTTCTTATTTGACTTAGGGGCATAGAAATCTTTTATTTGTTTTATCGAAATATTTGAATGCACTTAGTAGTACTAATTTCTATTGAGTATGGGCCGTGCCCCACAGTATCTTGTGTCTAATATTTCATGAATGAGACTTAGTATAACCTATGAGTTTTATATGAAAGATATTTTAAATACATAGATTTTGTGAAATTTTTTAATTCCGCACTACATTTCGTATGTTTATATGCGATGAACGATACGGAAGGGCTTGTACAAGATCTCTGAGAGTTCAAGTATGTACTTTCACAACCTAAGCAATGCCCTATCTTCTGGGGTATAGGTGCGAGTTGTGACAGATAAACTCTCAAATGGTGGCATATTGAAACAACCATATTCAATGGCATTCCAACTCCTTGATTGGATGAACATGTTTTTCCTCTTACTTTCAAAATGACAAAAGAGCATACAAAAAAAGATCAAGAGAGAGACCAAAATATGGCCTATATGATGATCCAGTTGGATATCATGGCTAAATATATCATGGGTGTTGGTGCAAACAGTATTAGTGTTTTGGGTGTTAGTTGATTAGAACCCAATGGAGCAAGGTTTGAAGTGATATACAATCATGAAGCGAACTTCATACACAATCAAGGATAAAGTTATTGTGCAAACTACCACAGACCTGGTGAAAATTAAGGAAGGAATAGAGATTAGGGCTGGAGAGACCGTCACATAGAATGGCGTGATCGTAATGCCAATTGGAATGAAAGAGATGGGGAGAAGTATAGGTTTGTTTCTCCCCATAAGCGTCAAAAGCCTAAGGAGTTAGAAGGCGGCTGGACAAAGTTGATAGGATTGACAAAGTGTAAAAATAAATGAAAGAATATATCTCAATTTTCAATTAGACTATGACCTCTTACTCCGTCTCCAATAAGAATTTGGAGACACAAATGCATAAAATTTCGTTACATTTTAATACAAGATACTAAGGACGGTTTCCTATTAAAACCCTTGGCAAACAAAAAAAATGAAACTTGAATGGTTACTTTCGTCATTGCATGACTTTAACTATGGTACTTATTGCGAGGTAACCCATGTTTTTAATTATTTAAATTGTGATTTTGAATGACGGGTGTTAATTGTGTGGGTTCAAAAGTGAAGTGTGTTTGAAAATTAGCAATTTAGTGAGCCAATAGTACAGTTAGAAACTAGACTTAGTTAGTGAGCCCAACATCAACAGCCATTGGACCCACAAAGCCTGTAGGTTAGAATTTGTAAAACTCGATGGGCTAATTGTATAATGGGAGACTCACCGAATAGGTCAGTGAAACCGATTTATTTTTCATTTGAACACCAAGCTCCTATTAGGTCCTGTAAAACTCATCTAGGAAAAGTACAACTCAGAGCATCATCAAGTTGTTCGGCTTAAATAACTTACTCCACTAAAGATGCCGCAAATTTAAAGGTTTTAAAGGCTTAACGATTTTAAATTTCAAACTCTTTAATATTCTTTCATTTCTAACCTCGTGCACTCTCACTCGTTTATTTTAAATTTTCCTTATTTAGCTATTTTATTCCTAATTAGAGTGTGATCTCGTGCTCAGAATTAGAATACATAGATACCCGGATTTTCAATTTCTCAACATGGCGTACAAATTTGTTTTCTGAACCCCGTAGTTTTATTTATCGGTTAAATTCAAGTGAAATAAGTAAATATATGATAAATTGTGTTTTCTTTGTGAGATTGATCGTAATGTTCCTTAACATGTGTCTATATTCTAAAGTTGATTGATACCCATGTCTTGCTTGTTAAAATTTGTCCTAAATTATTGGGTTGTGGTAACTGTTTATTGGATTTAATTGGGTGAAGTCTTAGTAACCTCAAATTGTTCCAAATGATGTACTTTGCACAATGATGGAGCATTTGACATTATTCTTATGGGAAAAAGTCATCCAATGGCAAATTTCGGAAAAATAAAGGGAAGCATGAGTACCTGAAGGCATGGGTCATATGAAGTTGGTGCTAATTTCATGGTTTGTGTGTGTTGGATTTTTAATGGGGGGATGTGGGCTTGATTTTGGGAAATGTGGTTGAAAATTAGCAGGTAGGTCATTTGGCAAGTTGTGTCAAGCTAGCTGAAAGGTTCGGTTGTTCTGCTACGGCACCCATTGAGTGCCCTTAATTTCATCTTTTGGCGTAGTGATATACCGTGGCTTCACGGCATAATTAATGCTTTTTCCTTAAGTTTAGTGCGTCCAAAAGCCCTTTTTGTTACAAGTTTTTCTTTGTTTTGCAGGAAATCTGTCCAAAGCCAAATGCGGAGATTTTGAGAGAGAAATGCAGAAGAGACCACCTACGGAGCTTATGACGGTCCGTCATGCTTGTGACGGTTCGTAGGTGGCAGCGTAGAGAAGCTGCTGAAGGAAGATGGAGAAGTCTGACAAGTGTGGGATTATGAAGCTTGTGACGGTCCGTCATGGCTATGACGATCCGTCCTGCAGGTTTGTCGTGCAGATCAGAGAAGTGATCCCAGTACCCAAATTCCAAGAGTTGAAGTCTTTTGAAACGAGACCCTCGACGGACCGTTGTGCCTATGACGGTCCGTCACACTTGCCGTTGAGGGGAATGAAGAAAGCAGCAGAAGAACATGCACCAAGTATGGGACGAAGGAGTCCACGACAGTCCGTCATGAGCACGACGGTCCATCGCGTGGTCCGTCGACCCAGCCGCGTTTTGGCAGATTTCCAGTAATTAGAATTCTTGTTTAATTAGGTTTTTGTATTTTTTATAAATAGTTCGAAAAACCTCATTTTTGAGGTTAGACACCTGATAGTTAGACTCTGAGATTATTGAAACTCCGTATTCGTAAACATTGTATTGTGAGATTCTCGATAATCATTAAACTTTTCGTGAGATTATTGACTACTTTGAGAATTCTTGCAAGTAATTTTTGGTGATTAATCAAGCAATCTTTTGGACTTTATTCTTTTTCATTGAAGTAAGTACATGAATTCTTATTTAATATATTTGAATATTGTGTTTATGGCGATGAGTAACTAAACTCCATAACTAGGGTTGTGGGAACCATAGGCAAATAATGAGGTAAACCCTAGCTAAATAACAATTCTAGAATAGTGTCTTGCATGTATTAATAATTCTTTCGCTTAGAAGTCTTTTTAACGGATGATCAACGTTAGAACTCGCCTTAATGCTACTTGCTGGACCAAGGAGGTAGATAATAGGAAAAGAATTATTAACATAGATTTAGTGTATACTATCTAATAGGCTAGTATTGATTGGTACAAGGTAGTAACTTAGTCAAATATCGAATACGATGCTTAATATGAGGTAACGATAAGGTTTAGGAAAGCAACACACGTACCCGGACCAAGGTGCGGAGTGAGATTTTCTAGATGCCGGACCAAGGATTTAGAAATACATAACTTATCACTTTGCATGCAAGATACTAGGAAAGAATTGTTATAGTTAGAATTATCAAGTTATGAACCTGTGGGGAACACGTAAACCCTAGTTACTTTGATTAATTGATTAAAACCCAAATTTCAAAACTGTCAAGTGTCTCTTTCAATTTAGTTAGTTCTTTTTACTTATTAGGAAATACAAACCCCCCTATTTACATTTTTATGTTTTTACTTTCTAAGGAATTTATCAACCGAACAATAGTAATAACAAGTTAAAGTTAAGTCTAAACTATTTTCCTCGTGGGAATGATCCCAACCTCACTAGTTGGGTTATTTACTTGACGCGACCGCTTTACTTCTCATTTGAGAAGTAAGTTTGAGCGTATCAAATTTTGGCGCCGCTGCCGGGGAAATTAGCTTTTAGATTAATTTAAACTTATTACTATAGTTTAGTTGATATTTTCTTGATTTTACTTTGTTTTATTGTTTTTGATTTCATTTCAGAACTATCCTCCTTGTATGCCAAATACACGGAGAGGAAGAGAACCGTTGTTTTCCCCTACGATCACGAGTTAGAGCGTACACTGCGAAAATGAATCGTAATTTGGGAATCAATGATGAGGATCCAAACCAGAACATCCCAGCTCCGGTAATGTTCATGTCAGATGTTACCCGAAGCTCCGGGTGAACATCAACAAAGGGGACAGAATCCCGCTCCACGACCCCAAGCATACTACAGAGGCTATGATAACATAGCAGATTCGGATGATCCACTGGTTTTGCCTCCTCTACCCACAGGCCACACTTTTGTGGTAACTAGTAGTCTGATGCAAATGCTCACAGCCAGAGGTTTGTTTTCAGGGCTACCTTCTGAGGATCCACATGCCCATATAGCTAAGGTAAGGGCAGTGTGTAAAAGTTGTGTGGGGAGGCCTGATTTGGATCTAGATGTGATAGGGCTCAGAGTGTTTCCTCTCTCACTGACGGGAGAGGCTGCTATGTGGTTCACTGAGCTCCCATACAACTCCATCTTTACATGGAATCAACTAAGGGATGTCTTCTTAGCACACTACTATCCGGTCTCCAAGAAACTAAACCACAAAGACAGGGTGAATAACTTTGTGGCACTACCAGGAGAGTCAGTTAGTAGTTCATGGGATAGATTCACCTCATTCTTGAGAAGTGTTCCAAATCACCGTATAGATGATGAGTCACTGAAAGAATACTTCTATAGGGGACAAGATGATAACAACAAAGCGGTATTGGACACTATAGCAGGTGGATCGTATGGAGAATGTCCTTATGCGGAGATCGCTAAAAAATTAGAAAAATCTCCCGAAATAACAAAGCTTGGAGTACTAGAAAATCTGATACAGGGAGAACAACTTTGCAGTGCAGTCCACTCACAACCCATCCACAGATGATATTCGTGAAGAAATGGCTCAAATGAGAATTGAGCTTGGGTTGGTACTAAAACATGTCACTGGGGGTGCAGAAAAGATTAATGCAGTCAACTACTTGGCTAAACCACCACCTCCAAATGATGAGTGTTATTATGAGGAGGATTCCTATGCAGTAAATGAACAGATGGGGGGTTTCCGACCAAGCGCCCAAGGCTCAAATCAGGATAATTGGCGTCAAGGTCAAGGGAACCAAGGTCGGAACTATGGTAACTACAATCGTGAGGGTCATTATGTCAGAGATGGAAACTACAATCGCGACAACAACTTCAACAGGGGTAACTATGGTAATAGAAACGACAGGAATGGACCCTATGTTCCTCCACAAAATTGGGAAGTTACTCCTAGGGATGGTGGAGGTAGTATGTCACGAGTTGAGGATATGTTGCATAAAATGATGAGGAGGTTCGATGCTAGTGATGATCACAATAAAGAGTTGAGAAATGATTTAGCGGGTATTGGGCAAAAAGTTGATACCCATGCAATATCAATTAAGCAACTTGAGTTACAATTGGCCCAATTATCTGCAACTGTGAACACACGACAACCGGGCACTCTTCCTAGCAACACTGTCCAGAATCCGAAAAATGATGGACATTGTATGGCAATTACTACTCGCGGTGGTAGCAAACCATTGATCCACCTATGCCATCTGATGAGAATACAGGTGAAATACTGATTAGATACTGAATGATGAGTGCAGATGTCAAAAGATAGAGACTGAAGAACTATGAAAGTGCCTAAAAGTAACTCCTATGCCTAGGCCACCACCCCCATTTCCTCAGAGATTATTGAAAAAGACCGAGGATGGTAAATACCGGCGTTTTATAACAATGTTAAAGCAACTTTCTATCAATGTCCCTTTGATAGAAGCTTTAGAACAAATGCCCGGTTACGCCAAATTTATGAAAGATCTGGTTACAAAGAAAAGATCGGTCACTTTTGAGGATGATGATAGAATACAGCATTGTAGTGCTATTTCTACAAGATCTCTTGTCCAAAAGAAAGAAGATCCGGGTGCGTTTACTATTCCTTGTACAATCGGGCTATTACATTTTGCGAAAGCATTATGTGATCTGGGGGCAAGCATAAATCTCATGCCCCTCTTGATTTACAAGAAGTTGGGTTTGGGTGACCCAAAGCCCACTGCGATGCGGCTCCTGATAGCTGATCGAACAGTAAAACGACCTATAGGGATACTCCACGATGTGCTAGTAAAAGTGGAGTCATTCATATTTCCAGCAGATTTTGTTATTCTTGATTGCGAGGTCGATTTTGAAGTGCCCATTATTCTTGGGAGGCCATTCCTTGCTACGGGAGAGCCTTGGTAGACATGAAAAGGGGCAAATGAAATTTTGATTGAACAATGAGGAAGTGACCTTTAATGTTGTAGGTCCATGAGGCAGAGTGGTGAGCTCCAATCGGTATCTGCTATATCCTACAACATGGGTGAGACATTTGAGACACAAATAGAAGAACGTCTAGGTGTCGAAGCATTAGCGGCAGTGATAATGAACTTTGATAGCGATTGCATTGAAGAGTATGAGTCATTAGTCGCGGCTCTTGACTGAGGTGATGTTCGGTTTAAACCGAAGAAATTTGAGCTTGATATGAAGAATCGCGAGTCCCCACCGCGAAACCATCTATAGAGGAAGCTCCAAAAGTTGAATTAAAAGCTCTTCCACCTCATCTTAGGTATGAATTCTTAGGAAATGGTGACACTTTACCGGTAATCATTGCATCAGACTTGGATGAACAATAGGTTCAGAGTTTGGTGAAGGTACTAAAAAGATTCAAAAGAGCCATTGGGTGGACCATTGCGGACATTATTGGGATCCCTCCTGGTATTTGCTCTCATAAAATCCAACTCATGCCTGATCATAAGCCAAGTATTGAGCACCAGAGACGCTTGAATCCTCCTATGCAAGAGGTTGTCAAGAAGGAAATTATCAAGTGGTTGGATGCTGGAGTAATCTATCCAATCGCCGATAGTAGTTGGGTATGCCCGGTTCAGTGTGTACCGAAGAAAGGGGGAATGACTGTGGTCCCCAACGAAAAGAATGAACTAGTTCTAATGAGACCGGTTACTGGATGGAGGGTGTGTATGGATTATCGTAAACTGAACTCATGGACTGAAAAAGACCATTTTCCCATGCCCTTCATGGATCAGATGTTGGATAGACTAGCCGGAAAAGGGTGGTATTGTTTTCTTGATGGGTATTCGGGGTATAATCAGATTTCTATTGCACCAGAAGATCAAGAGAAAACCACTTTCACTTGTCCATATGGGACTTTTGCGTTCAGAAAAATGCCATTTGGGTTGTGCAATGCACCCGCAACCTTTCAGAGATGTATGATGTCAATATTTTCTGACATGGTGGAGGATACTATAGAGGTTTTTATGGATGATTTTTTGGTGGTTGGTGATTCATTCGAGCGGTGCTTTAACCAATTAGCTGAGGTTCTTAAGAGATGTGAAGACTGCAATTTGGTACTAAACTGGGAAAAGTGTCATTTCATGGTGAAAGAGGGTATTGTGTTGGGTCATCGCATTTCAGAAAAGGGCATAGAGGTTGATCGAGCTAAAGTCGAGGTAATAGAGAGACTGCCCCCACCAATCTCTGTGAAAGGTGTGAGAAGCTTTCTTGGGCATGCAGGTTTTTACCGAAGATTCATCAAAGTCTTTTAAAAGATTACACACCCATTGTGCAAACTGCTGGAGAAAGATTCAAAATTTTGTTTTGATGAATCTTGTCTTAAGGCATTCGGTGAACTAAAAGAAAAATTGGTATATGTGCCTATCATTATTTCCCCGGATTGGAGCAGTCCATTTGAGGTAATGTGCGATGCTAGTGGGGTAGCTCTTGGTGTAGTACTGGGACAGAGGAAAAACAAAATCCTTCACCCCATCTACTATGCTAGTAAAGCCCTAAATGAAGCTCAGAAGAACTACACAGTGAGTGAGCAAGAACTCTTAGCAGTAGTGTTTGCTTTTGAGAAATTTCGCTCCTATTTGCTAGGAACTAGAGTTATAGTGCATACTGAACATTCAACATTGAGATATTTAATGGCGAAAAAGGACGCGAAACCAAGGTTGATTCGTTGGGTATTACTGTTGCAAGAATTTGACTTTGAAGTGCTGGATAGAAAAGGGACTGAAAATCAAGTGGCTAATCATTTGTCTCGTCTAGAGGATGAAGCTACGAGAGAGTTAGGGGATAAGACTGACATTGATGACACTTTCCCCGATGAACATGTATTGGCTGCTTCACAAGACTTGATTCCATGGTTCGCAGATTTTGCGAACTATCTGGCTAGTGATATTGTTCCATCAGACTTGTCCTTTCATCAAAGGAAAAAGTTCATGTACGATGTGAAGAAGTTCTTTTGGGATGAACCATACTTGTATAGGAGTTGTGCCGACGGGCTTATTTGGCGTTGTGTGCCATAATGTGAATTGTTGAGTGTGTTGGAGGCATGCCATTCTTCACCTGTTGGAGGAAATCACAGTGGTATCCGAACCGCACACAAGATATTGCAATGTGGCTACTATTGGCCAACTCTTCATCAAGATGCTCATGGGTTTGCTAAAGCATGTGACAAATGTCAACGTGATGGTGGTATTTCAAGAAAGCAAGAGCTCCCTCTAAACCCCATTCTTGTGATTGAGTTATTTGATGTGTGGGGTATTGACTTTATGGGCCCTTTCGTGAGTTCTCATGGGATGAATTACCTTCTAGTAGCAGTTGATTATGTATCTAAATGGGTCGAAGCCATAGCACTCGCAAACAATGAAGGGAAGAGTGTCACTGCATTTTTGAAAAAGAATATATTCTCTCGTTTTGGCTCCCACTTCTGCAACAGATTATTCAAAGGGTTATTGGAGAAATATGGGGTTCGCCATAATGTGGCCACTCCTTACCACCCTCAAACTAGTGGGCAAGTTGAAGTGTCGAATCGAGAGATCAAACAGATATTGTCCAAAACAGTGAACGCTAGTAGAACGGATTGGTCAAGGAGGCTTGATGATGCTCTTTGGGCCTACCGGACAGCATATAAGACTCCCATTGGTATGTCTCCATACCAACTTGTATATGGGAAAGCTGAGCATAAAGCCATGTGGGCTATGAAGAAGTTAAAAATGGATTGGAGCGAAGCTGCAGAGCACCGGTTAAATGGGTTGAATGAACTTGATGAATTTCGCCTGAAAGCCTATGAAAGTTCAGCCCTATACAAAGAAAAGATGAAGAAGTACCATGACAACAAAATTGAAAAACGAGAGTTTATGGTTGGGGATTTGGTGCTTTTATTCAATTCCAGATTGCGCTTGTTTCCAGGCAAACTCAAGTCCAAATGGACTGGTCCTTACACGGTTACCCAACTATTCCCTCATGGAGCAGTTGAGTTGGAAACCAAGGAGGGCGTGCGGTTCAAGGTGAATGGACAGCGCATAAAAATCTATCTCGGGCATGCTGAATTGGCGAATGAAGTGATCGAGGCGTACCATCTTGATGAAGTCTGAGTAATCAAGTGTCCCCAGTCGTGCCGCGATATTAAATCAGGCGCTTGTTGGGAGGCAACCCAATACTTATCGTCTTTTTAATAATGGTAGCATTTTTTTTTCTATTAATGGGTTTTAAATTTGCAGGCACATCACCAGGAAATTCTGCAGAACACTACTTCACAGTAGCCATTGACGGATACAACGACGGACCGTTTCACCTGAAACGGACCGTCGTAGGCATCCGTCACACCAGGTACGTAGTTCTGTCATTTTGAATATTAGGGCACACACGCCGGAACCTACGACGGCCCGTCACAGATGCGACGGACCGTCGTCCAGGAACCGTTGCGTGATTAATGAAATCTACCCGATCCGACCCGGCTGGACCCTTTTCACAATTTAACCGTTGATACTTCCCAACCCCCCATATTCCACCCCATTTATTCCTTATTCCCCTCATCTCCCCTCTCTTTTCAACTTCCACACTTCCCTCACTGCTCATTGCTCCCAAAAATCACCTAAGCCTTATCAGTATAATCTACTGTCGGTGTCGACCTTGCCAGGTTCATTATCCGTTTGTCTTCTTCTCCATTTTCAAGGTATGTGTCTCTACATTTATACTTATTTATCTTGCATTTTGGTTGTGTAGTTAGTATTAACTTAGTTTTTAGTCGTATACTGTTTCCTTTATCTGCTTATGTCTAAACCTAGGTTCAAAATGTTCATATGTGCCATGTTGATAACCTAAGCCATAGGTGATTTTGCTTTGGTAGTTTCTTAGGTCGTGGGTATAGACACATATAGGTCCACATCACTACATAACCATGTGGGCTCATCGGGTATACGTAGGGTACCCCCCAGTTCTAACACTGCTACTCAGAACGAGACCCCGATGACGGCCCGTCGCACACACGACGGACCGTCATAGGGTCCGTCGCACAAGCCCTAGCACCCCTGCTAAACGTCGCCTGTGACGGACCGTCACACCCACGACGGTCCGTCCTGCACGACCGTCATGGTTGTTAGAGACCTTGTTTCTAAGGGTCTCTCAAAATTTTCCAAGTGTCTTACGACGGACTCTTACGACGAACCGTCATACCCACGACGGTTCGTCCTGCACGACCGTCATAATGGTCAGAGACCCCACTGATAAGGGTCTCCCAACATTTTCTAAGTGTCCTACAACGGACCGTCAAACTCACGACGGTCCGTCCTGCTTGACCGTCATGATGGTCAGAGACCCCACTGATAAGGGTCTCTCAACATTTTCTAAGTGTCCTACGAGGGACTCTTACGACGTACCGTCGTACTCACGACGGTCCGTCCTGCTTGACCGTCATGATGGTTAGAGATCCCTCCTTCAGGGTTCCTTATATATACATATACCAAGTATAACACGACGGACCTCATGACGGTCCGTCATAGTCACGACGAGCCGTCATCGGTCCCGTCGTGTGATACAGTTTCAATATTACTAACACACTATTTTCAAATTTTAATGTCATATGAGCTTGCCTGTCTTGTTTGACATTACTCGTACTAATAGTGATCCTTTGCAGGTACTATCTACTATGGCACCCAAGCAAGACCGAGCCTACGCACGCGGGCGATCCAAGTCTGTTGCCCCGTCTGCACGATTGATCATCGGGTCTGATGATGAGCGGGACCCTGAATATGTGCTCCCAGGCACCTCCGCCCCTTCCCGTGCTACACGTGCCCCAGAGCCACACCCAAGAAGGTGGCGTCCGGCGTAGTCACTACCTCCCAGTCTGATGAGGAGCGCACACTGACCGGCACACCCTCTGGTTCAGCCACAAACGAGGAAGGAGCATCTGGCTCCTTAGGAGTATCCTGGTCCGAGGAAGCTTCAGGATCTGCTGAGGTTCCCGCACCCGCCACTGCTGCAGCGTTGGCCTCGTCTGATGAGGCTGACAGTTCAGACTCCACATCCGGCACACCAGTTCAGGTCCCCACCCCAGCCGCTGACCATCCAAACCGTTGGTGTGTCGACGGCCAGTTTCAAGTTTACTCCGACGCAAAGTTCTTGACCGATAAAGGAGTAATGACTCGCACACTCACCCTGGAGCGGCGGGTACTAACAGGGAGCCTTCCCACGATGCCAGAGATTCATAACCTCTTCACCAGGCATCGCTTAGAGTGGACAGCACGTCCATTGGGACGATACAGCGACGAGATGGTCCGAGAGTCTGGGGCGTGCAGGTTGACATTTCCCTGCCAGCCATCCGCCGGTTCCTATACGGAGAGAGTGCAGATGCTACTCGGACCCCCATCACTGCCGAGTTTGACTATCGCTGGCAGATAGTGAAGGATGGACAGTTCCTGCGAGAGTCAGCACTGAGGGAGACCACCAAGAGGTGGATGGCCCTGCACCTATCAGTCGACGGAGAGGGTGCCGATCGGGTCACCGAGCCGAAGGGGGCCATCAAGAAGGCCAACCTCACGTTCGTCGCCAAGTTCTTGTGGCTGCTCGTGCGTCACTGCCTTTGCCCCACAGCTGCTGATAACATAGTCACCTGGGATCGAGCAGTGCTGATGGCGGCGATGATAGCCGGCTTCGAGGTGGACTATGCATGGCTTCTCCAAGCAGTCATGCACGAGAGGGCATTCAAAGTCACTACCACCTACCACTTTCAATGCATGATCTTTGCCGTTTGCAGGTCTGCAGGTGTGCCCATATGGCACATAGATCAGTTGAGGACCCCACCGGGTACCGTTGACGTCGGCCTCATCAGAGACGAGGCCAATTAGTTGGCCCCACGTCGAGGTCCCCGTCCAGAGCTGCCACCACTAGCTGATGATCATGCGGATATGGTGGTTCAGGCCCGCACAGCTACACAGACATCCACGGACACTACCCCGGTCGAGTCTATCCCGAGTAGTAGCACAGCCCCTCTACCGACACCGGACCCGCTTGCTCGAGTCCAAAAACTGGAGGCACAAATGGACACTCTTCTGCATCATATCCAGCCGTGGATGCAGAAGTCTATTGCTGAGTCTGAAGCGCGTATGGAGAGGCAGATGCAGCGGAAGATTGCTGAGGTTAACCAGCGCCTAGATGCCTTTGAATTGAGAGTACTAGCTCGACCAGCCCCTCCGGTAGATGTGTCGACTCTTCAGGCTGCAGTCGACAGTCTTCGTGCAGACATCGACACGATCCTAGAGGCAAGAGTGCCGGAGTCTGTCGAGCCTGCTGAGGATACTGTATTGGCGGCCCTGTTTCCTACTCCATACATTCCCCCATCTTCTCCGAGAGAGAGTGCCAAGAGGCGGAGGGGTCGATCAGAGGATGAGGTGCGAGCAAGGAAGAAGGAGCGCCGAGAGATGGAGGCCGCGAGGAGAGCCTCACTTGTTGAGGCGGAGGCACACCAGATCAGAGCATCGCAGATAGTGGCTGGGGCGTCTAGCTCCCGCACTGTAGAGACAGCAGGAGGCACTACTGAGGGTGCGGTTGTTGCTGAGGACACCACTGAGGGTTTCCAGATTGCAGAGGATGTGGGTTCTGGGAAACCGGACCCACCAACTTGTTGGTCGACGGCGCTATGCGCCACAGGTTTGCTTCACCTACCCTTCTAATCTTTAGATTTTTTATGCATTGGGGACAATTGCATGCTTTTTTGTTGGGGATGGGGTAAATGGAAAGTGAGTGTTAGGGAGAAGTCTGAGTAGCCCAACTCACTATCCTCTTTTGGGGTTTTCTTGCCTGAGTTCTTTTTCTCCAAAAGACTGATTATTTTTTTGTTGAACCGGCATGTTTATATCTTTTGTACATAGTTTAATTCTAGAGCATGGTGGCTAAAATGATATCCTGATAAACTGAAAATAACGCATGACTAGGCATAGTAACTGACAATTGTGTGGCTCTAAGCGTGAAATAGAGTTACACCATGGCATTACCCTAAGTCTTTAATTCAAACTAGGTGTCTAATAATCTGGTATAGTGATGACATGTTAAGTGAGAGTGAGGAAATTTGAATAGTCCACTATTGGTACTGAGCTAGAACTTGCCTGGTTAGTCCTGCTAAAAGTAAGCTGTAACAAACAATTAGGAAAGGATCATAGGCCCTTATTCAAGAAAGCTCATTTCTAACCCAAATAAAACAAACCGAATGAAATTTTTCCTTCTTTGATCCAAATAATCTGAGCTTAAATTAGACCTTTCTTTTTCACCCTAACTGATCTTTTCGGGGAACAATGTGTTGGCCCTGGTCCCTTCTTGGACATGTGCACCTCAGCTTATGCCAAAAGCATAAGTTGAGGGTGGCTAATACAGTAAACAACCTTCATTTTGGCCCTGACCCAACTTTGGGTATTGTGTACCTTGACTCATGGCAAAGCCATGAGTTGAGGGTGGCTATTATGAGGAATGCTCTGGAAAGTGGGGTTGAAAGAACAAAGAGAGAGAAAGAACAAAAGTAAAGTGATTCAGAATTAGTTGAAAAAAAAATCACTTACACAAATGAAGAAAGAAGAGAAAATTTTTCAAAGGGAAAGAGTATGAGAAACTGGGCGAGATAAGATGATAAAAAGGGAAGGTTTAGCCGATATGTCAAGGAGGGCAAAAAGTCACTAACGTATACCTAAAAATGTACCCTACCTAACCCTGAGCCTATGTTACAAGATAAAAAAGTCCTATCGTGATCCTAAGGGTTGTATAGCAAACTTAAGGCAGTGAAAATAAGGGCAAGCTTATGGTAATAGGTATGAATGAGTGTGACTTTGTTCTGATAGCGAGTGTTGAAATGTAATCCTTATACTCAAACTGAAATCATTGTGTAAAAAAATGAGGATTTTGTTCTAAAGTGAGGACATTAGTTGCAATACCAGAATTGTTAGCACCTCGGTGAGAAATTGAAGAGGATAGGTGTTAGTGCATGGTGAGTCTGTGTCATGTTCGAATCCCACAAAATTCAAGCCTAATAGTGATAGCATGCATAGATTTGATGAGATTAATCAGGATTTATAGCCAAATGATTGCAAAGGATAAAACATGAATACTATTGTACAAAGATTGTGTAGTGAGTCATAGTGCGTCGCTTGAGGACAAACAACGAATTTAAGTTGAGGGTGTTGATATACCGTGGCTTCACGGTATAATTAATGCTTTTTCCTTAAGTTTAGTGCGTCCAAAAGCCCTTTTTGTGCTAATTTTTATACAAGTTTTTCTTTGTTTTGCAGGAAATCTGTCCAAAGCAAAATGCGGAGATTTTGAGAGAGAAATGAAGAAGAGACCACCTACGGAGCTTATGACGGTCCGTCATGCTTGTGACGGTCCGTAGGTGGCAGCGTAGAGAAGCTGCTGAAGGAAGATGGGGAAGTCTAACAAGTGTGGGATTACGAAGCTTGTGACGGTCCGTCATGGCTATGACGGTCCGTCCTGCAGGTTCGTCATGAAGATCAGAGAAGTGATCCCAGTACCCAAATTCCAAGAGTTGAAATCTTTTGAAACGAGACCCTCGACGGACCGTTGTGCCTATGACGGTCCGTCACACTTGCCGTTGAGGGGAATGAAGAAAGCAGCAGAAGAACATGCACCAAGTATGGGACGACGGAGTCCACGACGGTCCGTCATGACCACGATGGTCCGTCGCGTGGTCCGTCGACCCAGCTGCGTTTTGGCAGATTTCCAGTAATTAGAATTCTTGTTTAATTAGGTTTTTTGTATTTTTATAAATAGTTCTAAA
Organism: Solanum habrochaites; assembly: GCA_027704765.1. NCBI lineage: Eukaryota > Viridiplantae > Streptophyta > Magnoliopsida > Solanales > Solanaceae > Solanum > Solanum habrochaites. The sequence goes on along the minus strand of JAKWJA010002494.1, from coordinate 26,153,615 downwards.
AACCTCGTTTTTGAGGTTAGACACCTGATAGTTAGACTCTGAGATTATTGAAACTCCGTATTCGTAAACATTGTATTGTGAGATTCTCGATAATCATTAAACTTTTCGTGAGATTATTGACTACTTTGAGAATTCTTGCAAGTAATTTTTGGTGATTAATCAAGCACTCTTTTGGACTTTATTCTTTCTCATTGAAGTAAGTACATGAATTCTTATTTAATATATTTGAATATTGTGTTTATGGCGATGAGTAACTAAACTCCATAACTAGGGTTGTGGGAACCATAGGCAAATAATGAGGTAAACCCTAGCTAAAATAACAATTCTAGAATAGTGTCTTGCATGTATTAATAATTCTTTCGCTTAGAAGTCTTTTTAACGGATGATCAACGTTAGAACTCGCCTTAATGCTACTTGCTGGACCAAGGAGGTAGATAATAGGAAAAGAATTATTAACATAGATTTAGTGTATACTATCTAATAGGCTAGTATTGATTGGTACGAGGTAGTAACTTAGTCAAATATCGAATACGATGCTTAATATGAGGTAACGATAAGGGTTAGGAAAGCAACACACTTAGCCGGACCAAGGTGCGGAGTGAGATTTTCTAGATGCCGGTCCAAGGATTTAGAAATACATAACTTATCACTTTGCATGCAAGATACTAGGAAAGAATTGTTATAGTTAGAATTATCAAGTTATGAACCTGTGGGTAATACGTAAACCCTAGTTACTTTGATTAATTGATTAAAACCCAACTTTCAAAATTGTCAAGTGTCTCTTTCAATTTAGTTAGTTCTTTTTACTTATTAGGAAATTCAAACCCCCCTATTTACATTTTTATGTTTTTACTTTCTAAGGAAGTTATCAACCGAACAATAGTAATAACAAGTTAAAGTTAAGTCTAAACTATTTTCCTCGTGGGAACGATCCCAACCTCACTAGTTCGGTTATTTACTTGACGCGATCGCTTTACTTCTCATTTGAGAAGTAAGTTTGAGCGTATCACGTAGTTAATTCTAGGACTTTTGGCGTGAAACTTGATCTCACTGAATTCACTCAGAGAATCTCTGGAAGGTTCCTTCGATCACCCTTTTTGTACCGCTAACCCTCGAAATACATTGTAATAATTGGCAAGGTAGTCTAAGCTCTCCAATTTGTGTCAGCGTTTCATCGAAGTACCCTAAACATCGTCAACATGGCTTAATTATGAAATTTGTATAATTCCTTTATTTCAGCAAGCAAAATCTGGCTCGACAATGTTTCTTGGCGACTAGCTGATTTGTTTGACGAGTCTTTCTACAACTTAATTTCTTTTAAATATGGTTTAGTGATATTTTTCAATCCGAACAACCAATAAGAAACATGCCTCCACAAATGCGTATAAGAAGGATCATTATAAATTATGATGCAACGACATCTAAAGTAAAAACAATGTAACTTCCTAATAAAGGTGGGAAAGGAAAACGAAAGGGCAAGGCATCCATAGTTGAGTTAGAGAAGGTCAATTATTATAGAAAGGGATTCTTAGGCTGCTACCTCAGATACTGAGAATAACAAGGTTCTTTTTTCCCTGAGAGCATAAATGCCTTCCAAGAGGATGAACGATTCTTCTAGGATCCGAGTTCCTCAGATTAGTCCTCTCCTCCAGCTTCAAATATTACTGTAGTCCAAGAACCACCTATACAGGGACCTTTTACCTTAAAGACTATTAGTTGAGGGGAAAATGACTATTATTGAGGAGAAGAGATTGTCAACAAATGGTGTAGCAGACATATATCTATTGATATGGAGCACCCTAAAGTCCCCCAACCTTATGATTTTCAATAAATCCTAGGTATGTACATTCTAATCGGGTCCTGGAATTTTACTCAACTTATGTATATTTGATACCATAAGGAAAGAGTAAGGATACTACCTTCAAACAAGTGGATAATATGGTTGTCCAAGGAAGAATGTCAAATGTGATAAGGATGGAATCAACAACGTATTAGTATGCTCTTACAACTTTGCAGATTATTACAAAAGTATGATCAAGTGAAAAACATTGGAGAATCTAGGACATTAATTTAATAGATCTCATGGTCGTCTCATATGAAACACAAATGTGGGCGAGACACCAGACATTGATTCCCTACCCCAAATTATGACCCCGAGCACTGATGCCCAGTGAGATAGAGTGACTGAGTAGACACAATCATTCTTCCTTCTCTTTATGTTTTTTTTAATGATTATCGTTGTTTTAGTTGCATATGAGGAAAACTATTTTTCTTTGGTGGGTGCGGTGAGGTATTTCCATACCTACCTCTATTGATTCTATTCTGTTTGTGAATATTGGGTTTTCTGATATATATATATATATATATATATATATATATAATATGTATATATATATATATGTATTATATATCTTATATTCTTATATATATTAACTATGTCTTCGTTGTTTTAATAAATATATCTTTGAACTATATAGTTGTATGTAATATATATCTTTATTCTTGTGGATGTTTTAACTTGTCGTTCGTTGTTTTGAATGGAAATTGTTTTGAACCATAAGTTTGAAATATTATCCTCCTCTATTTTGTGTGATTGTGGCTTTTCTTGTGCGAATTTGAGTATTGATTATGATCAATACCGTTGACTTAAATAGTTTGTAAATTAAACGAAATTAATTTGATGCTACAGTGAGTCGTATGAAATTGAATGGACGATGTCTAAAATTTTACCATTTTGTTCTATTAGTTGATTATCGAATAACTCTCTTGTGATGAACGCCTTTTGGAAGCTTCTCGCCAAAATTCAAGGGTCTTCCTCAAGGGCCCTTTGTTGGTTCTTCTGGAGTTGTACCCATACATTTCGAATATGAAATACATCTAATACGTGTTATATACACTTCCACCCATTTTCATCATTTTTCGACTTCTAAAAGAAAGTCAAATAGGCTATATGGCACACTAGCACCTCATTGAACTAGTTTTCGGACATCATGGATGTTTTTTGAAAATTTAATTTCTAAAATATCTAATGAAATATATACATTAAAATTCACTTAAAATGGTTTCTAAACCTTAGATTTTTGAAGTGTTATATTATCCCCCCCCCCCCCATAGGAACATTCGTCCCCGAATGACACTAACATCTATTGAAAGATAGGAATATACTAAAGACTAGAAGACCAACCCATAAAAATTTCATAATATCATTAGTTACAACATCAATCATGACATTTACATATAGCAATTCAAAACTTTAGTTACCAAAATAAGGCTCAATATCACATTATGAGTAATATCCTTGTCACATCAACAAGAGCTCAACATATATAATATTAGTCAACTTTTTCAAAATATAACTTACCACATGCTTCATATCATTTCATATAAACTCACCATATCAAAATGTAAAACATAACTGAAAGCAAGAAAATTGCAAAATTTACAAGTCAAAAGTACATTTCACTATAACCTAGTGTAATGACATTATAAAATGCACTGTAATTATTTTCATTATTAATAGGAATAACTAACCTTAAATATTAAATAGATGAGGGTAACGGGAAGTCATTTTGGCGTCGGCCTCCCATGTCGCACCCTCAACTAGGTGAGTCTTCTAAAACATCTTTACGGAAGACACCTCTTTATTCCTAAACTTCTTTACTTGTATATCAAGGATTTGAACCAGAACCTCCCCATAGAAGAGGTTATTATTAACACCAAGACCCTCAATAGGAACAATAGACTCAGGATCACTGATACACTTCTTGAGCATGGAAACATCGAAAACTGGATGACCTGAATCTAACCACCCCTTTCATAGGAGTAATATTAATGTACACTATATCACCTTCCACAAACTCTAAATCCATTCACCTATGATCGGCATGAATTGTTCCTGCTATAGGATGTTTGCAACCGGTTCTTTAAGATATGAACCTTCTCCAAAGTATTATAAATCAAATCGGGACCCATAAGTGAAGACTCAAACACTTTAAACTATCCAATCGAAGATCTATATCTCCTAGCATAGAAGGCATTAAAATAGCCATAGATATAGATCAATGGTAGCTATTGTTGTAAGAAAAATCCACCATTGGAAGATGCTTATGAAATCAATGATATAAGATGTAATCTTATAGCTTTGATATGAAATCAATGATATAAGATGTAAGCATATATCAATATTTTGAATAGTGCGCTCCCTTGACCATCCGTTTGAGGATGAAAAGCGGCGCTTAATCTCACCTTGGTATCCACCTTTGTTGGAGTGACCTCAAAAATGTAGATGTGCATAATCTTCCACCAAATTATTATACTTGACAGGAATGAAATGAGAGGATTTGGTCAACCTATCCACAACCACCCATATAGAGTAATATTTATTTTGTGTCTGAGGCAAACCTACTTCAAAATCCATAATGATGTCTTCCCACTTCAAATTAGGAACTTAGATTTATCTAAGCAAACCACCCGGCATTTGGTGTTTGACTTTGACTTGTTGGCAATTTATACACTTTGATACAAATTCTGCTATGTCCTTTTCCTAACCTCTCCACCAAAATACTTCCCTGAGGTCATGATACATATTTGTAGAACTCAAATGAATGGATTAACGGGATGCATAAGCTTCCTCAAGAATCCGGTTCCTCAAATCATCTACATTGGGAACACATAACCTTCCTTTATACCTCAAGACACAATCCCTCAATAATTAGAATGAATCATTAAGCTTACAAAGAACCTATTATTTCAACTCCATCAATGGTTGATCAAGGTGTTGTTTGCACGTCACCTCAACAAACAATAATGATTCGGAGTTATGATGGACTGTAAAACCACCATTCGGAGAATCTTCAAATCTCACACCTAGACTAGACAACATATGAATATCCTTCACTAGGTCTTTCTTGGCTTCCTCTACATCAGACACACTACACGATCATATAACTTAGAGTATCCTCAACCTCATTGTCTCTCCCGGGGTGATAGAGAACACTTATGTCGTAATCTTTCAACAATTCCCACCACCTTCTTTTGTCTGAGATTCAACTCTTTTTGAGTAAACACATATTGAAGACTCTTGTGGTAGGTATACACATCTATATTCATGCCATATAAGTAATGCCTCAATATTTTAAGGCAAATACCACGACCTCTAATTCGAGATCATGTGTAGGATATTTTCTCTCATGCACCTTAAGTTTAATAAAGGCATAAGCTACTACCTTTCCATGTTGCATAAGCATACACCCTAAACCCACTAAGGATACATGACAATATACAACTAATCCCTTTGTACCCTCTTGTAAAGTCAACACAGGAGCGGAAGTAAAACTATCCTTCAAGATTTGGAAGATTCTCTCACATGACTCCGACCATTGAAATTTTATACTATTTTGAGTAAAAGTAGTCAAGAGAGATGTAATGGACACAAAATCATCCACAAATCTCTGATAATAACCTTCTAGACCCAAGAAATTCCTAAAGTAGGTTTGAGTCAATGGTATAGACAATTCTTGACCGCTTCGGCCTTCCTTGGATCAACCTCAACTCACTTACTAGAGATGATATGAACAAGAAACGCCATCGACCTCAACAAAAATTTATATTTTCTATACTTGGCAAATAATTAGTTATCGTTAAGCACTTATAAGACTACCAACAAATGGTCTATATGATCACCCTCATTTTTCGAATATACGAGGATGTCGTCAATGAAGACAATGACAAATGAATCTAGGTAACTATGAAATAGTCTATTAATGAGATGAATAAAGTGTCGTCAGGTCATTAGTGAGACCAAAGGACATTACTAAGAACTAATAGTTACCATATCTAGTTTGAAATGTTATTTTTGGTATAACCTCACCTCTCACCCTAAGTTGGTGATATCCCGATACAAGTCAATCTTATAAAACAAGCTTACCCCTTGGAGTTGATCAAAAAAGTCGTCAATCCGAGGGAGAGGATACTTGTTCTTAATTGTAACTTTATTAAGTTTGCGATAAACAATACATAATCTAAGGGAACCATCCTTTTTCACAAAAAAAACCGGAGCACCCCAAGGAGAAATACTAGGTCGAATGAAGACTTTGTCTAGTAAATGTTTGAGTTAAGACTTAAAATCCTTCAATTCGACAAGAGACATCTGATATAGAGGAATTGAAATGGCATATGTGTCCAATAACAAGTCGGTACCAAAATAAATTTTACCATTCGAAAGGAATATCGAAAAGACCATTAGGAAAGACCTCATAAAATTCCTTCAGTACTGTGAAGAGTCAATATGACGAATTTTGGGAGTATAAATCTTTGATTCATACTATATGGTATAAAAACCCTTTAGAGATCATTGTACAAGCTTTCAAACAAGAACCTCTAGGAATATAAGTTCCCCCCTTTCACTCTAAAAATGGTCTAATTTGGAAAGTTAAACTTTACTACCCTTGTCCTGCAAGAAAAAAAGCGAAAGCAAGTATGCAACCAATCCATACCCAATATGACATAAAAATCAAACATATTAAGTTCAATTAGTTCAATATAACTAACTCTATTTGGCAACATTATATGAAAATTTCTATATACCCTCTTTCAAACCACCGATTCACCAACCAGGGTAAGGATTCATTTAAAATAACGGGCAAAATCTCACACTTTTTATCTATCAAGGCAGTAATAAAAGAAAATGTAAATCCAGGATAAAGTGAAGCATATAAATAAATAGAGAAAACTTTCAACATGTCAGTCACCACGTCAGGAGAAGTCTCTTGATCATACCTAGAGCAGAGAGCATAGAAGCTATTCTTCTTGAAAGCTGATTTAGACACTTTATTGCCCTCTCCCCTTGTCTTGCACCATAACATATGGGAAATCTAGAGCCTTGTGCACACTTTTACCACAACCAAAACAATTATTTGTTCCCGTAAGGCAATCACCAAAATGCTTCTTGCCACACTTTTCACAAGTTGGATTCATGTTTGGTGAGCTATTACCCCTTCCCTTTTTATACTTAGGGTTACTGTAACATCCCTAAACCACACCCTAGAAGTTAGGGGAATTCTCGGATTGCAACCGGCGTAGTTTACCTCTCGGAGGTCTTGTACAAGCCCTTACATATCATTCTAGAAACAAATAGACACAACCATATCCTGTATAAGACATCTTATAAACTACCATATCATCATCAATGTTACAAACATAGAATCATATATTAAATTAGGAGTAACATACATCAACCCTAAGACTATACACATAAAGCCATAGTCATCGTTTAATATGATCATCTACTTAACATCAATAGAGAAACCTCATTTACTTTCAGATTACTTAGCATGTAGTTAGACATTATCTTTTTTTGCATATTCATCATAATACTTTAACTAAATACTGACAAGGCCATGATCATCATATACTTAAAATAACGCGAATAAGGACACATCAATTGCAAGTAAAGCACATAACACCACCACCATAAGTGGACCATACCAATCACAATATAATTTAAGTCTAATCAACATAAAATAAAGGAAATAGGAAAGTGTACCAACACTCCATCTTTAATACCTTAATTCATTGCAAAATCACCCAATTCGATATCATAAGGCTCTTACCCATGACCACAACCAACAATTTAATATAATTATTAGAATATTCATGAAAATAGGTAAATTAACTACCTATTAATCAATCTAATACAACCTATATATCAATTTACTACCATTATTACATGAATCAACATCCCACATGAAACTACATTAAAATTCATACACATTAGGTCGTAATCAAGTAACCATAACTTAGTACAAATCTAGGGTTCATCAACTTCATGGGATCATAGGTTATTTAGGTTAAAATTATTAATACAATAACAATTCAATCCATTATAACTGTTTAAAAACCATTTGTGTAAGAACCTATGGTAGATCATGAAATTGGACAATTCAACATTGAAAAACTTTAGAGAACTTCTCTTAGACTTGGGCTCCTTGATGAAGAGAGTTTCAAGGATAAAAAATCATACCTCAATTAAGCTAATTCTTAAATTTTATGAATAATATCCTCTCAATTCTTCAATCCAAAGTCTTCCTTGAGTTTTTGCTCCAATGGAGTATTAAGGAATTTCTAAGGGATTTCAGGATTTTGATTAAAAAGAATGAATTCTTCTAAGTGTTAAAGACTCATATTTATGTTTAAAAAACCCAAAAGACCCTTAATTAACCAACAATACTCTCATTTGTAAGTGGGGTGAATCACCCTCACCTGGCAGTGAATTGCACGCAAGGACAATGCACATCAACGATTGGCCATCGACAATCCATCCCTTAACCAACGGACCATCCTGTTGGTCTGTGATCTGGGACGGAGGCCTATCTTAGGATTCCTTTCCCCCACTCCTAGGTCTTAATCCATACTACCCCATCAACGGGGCATCGAGTGACCCACTGGTAATCCATTGCCAACCGTTGGTTGGACTGTCTTGGACAGTTTAGGGAATCATGAAGGGTCCTTCCTCAAGGACCATGGATGGTCCTTGGGGATATTTTCCTTGACGTTTTGAAACAAAACAGGATCATATACGAGGTAATGACCTCTCACATTAATTACGTCAAAAACTACATGTACAACTCAATCAAACATGCCTAGACACCCAAGGTCATTTCAATGTAAAGATTTCTAACGTCATGAAACTTCTTGGACGTTTGACCTCCAATTATCACGAATCAGATATAAACTCATATAACCACATACGAGGTACATAGGTGACTTAGTCGTTGAACGTCTTAGTCGTCCCTTGACGTTTGACTTCCAATGCACCTAATATCTTGGACACTTCCTCAAAACCATATTATAGACCTATTTAGTACATTATACTATTTTTACAACCATGTTAGGCTCTAGTTCACCTAATTCATTTTTGGGATCTTACATTCTCCCCCACATGGAAAATATTTGTCCTCTAATGACACTTGCCACTCTCTGAACATTTCAAAAAATAGAGATTCAATATTAACAGATCATAAACATACCATATAACACAAAATCAAGAATAAAACATCCATTTCAAATAGTCAAGAGGTTCACAACACAAGAAGAAACTAGAAGACAATTTTATAACTCATTAGGATATAAACTCACATGCTTCTTTCCAAATAGTGAAAACTCATTTTATTTGCAATACCATACTCACATACATCAGTTCTAATCACCTTACAAAAATATTAGACTAAAGAATAAATTAGTAAAATTTTGTAAACTTTAACAGTGAGCAAACAATATCCTTACAGTGAATTGAGCAATTTTTTTTAAAATGCAACTTTTTGGCAATTTATGATAGAAACATGCTATTATGTAAGGTAACTTCATATTAGCATATCTTACATCATAATCATGGGTTCATAAAATCCACAATGAAAGAAATTAATGAAATTAAATTTCAACAAAATTACTAAACACCATGCACATGAAAAATACTTCTATGACATTCTATCCCAATCTACTAACCATACTCCCCCAATTAGAAGGAACTCATATCACTAAAAAGAGATAATCAAGGACTTAACATCATCAGCATCACCATCCGCCTTCTCTCCTCTATTCCGTAGTGCATAGAAATTCCTCGTTACTTGAACATAATCCTTTGGAACACTAGGAGAAACTTTCTTACCCTCTTTTACAGTAGAAGCAATGTTTGGAAAATCTTTCACCTTATGTACTTCCTTACCACAACTATAACAACTCCCGGTACCCCTTAGAACTCACTGTAATGCCTATTTCAGCAAGTGACACATGTAGGTTTCACATTTTGAGAACCACCTCCTTTCAGTAATTTTGACCTATGTTTCCCTTGATCTTATAATCACTCCTTTTCAAGTTTCTAGACATCCTCCTTATTTTGTACTATTCAATCTATTGGGCATACCCCATGAGTCTATATAGGGTTATATCATCATGTAGCATCGCCATATGACATTCTTCCCTCACTAGATCGGCCACACACGTCATGATATGAGTCATTTAATCCCTCGGATTAGATACAAGGTAAGAGGCATATCTAGATAACATACAGAACTTCACATAGTATTTCTCAACACTTATATTTCCTTGCTTAAGATTGTTAGACTCATACACCTTAACTTCCCTCCTCTCAAGGGGAAAGTACTTATAAAGAAAAGATTCCTTCAATTCTTCCCACTCAATAGGACCAGACTCCGCCGGCCTAGTATCCTTCAATTGAGCGGACCATATTTTAGAAACATTCCTCAATTAATACGAAGTGAACTCCGCCTTATCCCTAGATGTAACTCCCATGGAACTCAAGACCTTTTACACGCCATCTAGGAACTTTTAGGGATCCTTTACAACCACAGATCCTTGAAAGATAGGAGGATTTACCCTCACTAAGTCTCTCAACCTAGATGTCATAATGCTCTCCGCAACATTAAGCTACGAAACATACTCAAATTTGCTTGAGTAGTCACGACTCAGGCTAGAGCAAGAAAAGCCTCTCTGCTATTCCTATTACTTAACTCGGTGATATCATCATCTCCAGCGACAATAAGGTACATTATTACCTTGAGCACCTTGAGGAACTTGCACAACTTCCTAAACTAGAGGAGGAATCTACTATTGCACATCATTTTCCACAACTATCCTAGCCGGGGTCCTCCTAGTGTTCATCTTCCTAGAAACACAATTAATATCATAAGAAAAGAATACTCATAAATTTCACTCTTCCGTATGCGTAGGAGTAGAAAAGAATACTCATAACTATTACTCATAGCTTAGTGTGATCGCAATGAACTTGAAGAGGATTTTGCCAATTGATCAGAATATAGATACATTTAATAACAGGGGTCAAACTCAAGATGAACCTAGAGATCCTAAGGTCAAACTTGAGAAAGGTAGTGATTCTCAAAATGGTAAGTCTACTTATGCTACTTGTGGAAAGAGGCACTACGGTGAGTGTCTAATTTGTACTGGGAATTGATTTGGTTCTGTTAAGGATGGACACGAAGTGAGGACTACTCCTACTATTGCTTCTAGAGGAAGAGAAGGTAATAAGGCCCCTCCAACTGTTCCATGCAATGATTCTCAAAATAAGAATCACTTCTAAGTACTCTTGTCTAGAGGATCAAATTCGGAAGAAGATGATGATGCCAGTTAGCTATAGTTTCTCTCTATAGTTGTTATGAGTTGTTTTGATGTTCCGGAGTATGATGAGTAGTGGAGTTTTTATTGATTGTCTCATCTCTTCTATTCAACTCAAGGTTGAGAGGTAGAATGTCATAGTATGTTACATTGTTCCATTGTATTTAGGAGTCTTATTGGAATATAATTTCATTGATTCCTTGCATTGTAAAATTCATGAAGTTATTATTATGTTGTAAATATGTTAATATAGTTTTATATTGCATATTAGCATGTTTTCATCATCTATTGATTAAGAGTTGCAATTTTTTAAAAGTTAAGCATAATTCACCCTGTAAGTTGGCAATTCACTGTATTTTTTTGGAAAAAATAAATAAATTGTTCTTTTGTTCAAAATTGTTGTAATGTGTATATATTTAATGTATATGAGAATGATAATTCAGGGATAAGGTGTTCCTCCTATTTGAAATAAAGAATGTGAGTCTTAGTGCATAATGAGTCGTAGATTAGTTTCTATCCTCTTGTTGTGTTATGAAACGCTAAAAGTACGTGAAATTGGTATTCTTCCTAATATGTGTATTGTATAATGTGTGGTATTTTTATGTTCTTCTACTCTTGAGTTTTTTTTTATCTATTGATAGTCTCTAAAACAAAATAAGTGTAATTCGGGGATGAATGTTGTCTAAGTGGGGGAGAATGTAACACCTCCTAAATGACTTAGGGGAAACTAGAGTGTAACATGTTTTTCATAAGTTTTTTATGTCCTAAAATGTTTTATAATAGTGTTTTGAGGCAGTATACAATGTTTGGTGATGTTTGAATGTCAAACGTCCGTAAACTAGTCGATGTTTAAACTAGTGTGTTATAGTGTTTTGTAATGGAAATTCGGGATTTTGTTGAGTGTAAAATTGAGTACTTATTGTTCATACGCATAGCCTAATATGTAAAGGGACAAAACATCGGTGATCAACGCCGAGAGGGAAAGCCAAAGGGTGCTTGAGGATGACTTAAAACATGGAACGATGAAGGTGCCCAAGGCAGAAGAATTTTTACTTGAAATAGTGATCTTGGACATGGGTAAGGGTATTTGAGTATTGTGTTATATGATTTATGGATTGAACATTTGAGGTTTGATATACGGTATGTTTACCTAACTTTTTTTATATTGTATTGTATAGTCTTTAGATAATAATGATGTTTTCTATGGTCTATGCTTAATTATCGTTTATTCATTGTCTATTGTTGTATGTATTGAATTGCATCAGTGATCATTGACCTAACTTTCTCTATATTTTGTAGTATAGGCTTTATATAGTAATGATGTTTGGTATGGTCAACTTATGGTGGCGGCGCTTATGTGATGTACTCCTTGTCTATATTACTTTATGAATTGTGAATGATGTGGCCTCGTCGGTGTTACTTCAAGTTTTATGACTTTATCATGTTATAACTTGATTATGTAAATAGTCTGAATGTCAATATAAATTATTGGTTTATGTGGAGTCAAATCAAGAGTTCTTCTAGTTGATGATATGTGTCTCTAGTAAACTATAGTGTAGTCATTATGTGGATTACTTGATATTGAATTATGATGTTTCCTGATAGATTATATGATACTTGTGATGACTTAAATTGATGATATTATTGTAGTGAGTAGGATGACCTATATATGATATTGGTTATCTTATGTGCTTCTATAATGATATGTTATATGTGAAGTATGTGTGTGTCTCATTTTGGTAGACTTGTGTCCCTTACCTGATACATGCACAATGTGAATATGAGTTCTTGACTTACTATTTTATAAATTCTTAGTATTGTATGTGTGACTAACATGTGACCTTGAAAATTGATACGAAGGTCCTTTATGTTGAACATTCAACCTAGATGCAAGGTAATGATATCCTTGAAGTCGAAAGCCGTAACAGTATCCTACTTGTGTGAATGGTGAACTTAAGGTTGATTGGTTGGAACGTCATGAAATCACCTTAGGAGAGTCATTGAGCTATCATCTTAACCATCGCAAGGCAATTCTAGGGGACCTCTTTTGTAAGGCGTAATATGATTGGGTTGTGAACTAGATATGAAATTTTTTCATATACTCCTATATTGAACAAATCTATGAGAATAAAGGCTAGCACTGATTGAGTATGCTTCTGTAGTAGCTCTAGTTAAGGATGAGTCTAGAGTACAAAGGAACACTCGATATTCCTTAACCATGTTCCTACATTAGTTATGTTCTAGTTCTACCATTGGCAAGTAGAACCCCCTTGCTTGGAGTAGGGTTGACTTCGGATTCCATGCGTAGCTACCATGGATTAAGTCATTTATTGCCTATTCTCATCACGTGAGATATATTCTAGTGTCGTAAAAGTACTATGAAATTTAGGTAGTGGAATGGGATTCTATCAAGACATTACACAACTAGGCTTTGAAGTTATTAGTGTTTGAGTGACCTAGGTCTTCTCCAAAACCATTACTAGAATGTCCGTATGTGATGAATGTCTCTTATATGAACTAATGACTTAAAATAGAAAGTATGTGAATGACTAAGTACTTACATAGAGTAGTTTAAGTATTGTTTAGTTAAGGTATGAAGGGGGAATAATAATTGTCCCTTCATTTCTTACCTAGGGAAGTCATAAGAATGACTCTATATAGGGAAAGTAATGTTACATCCGGGTTTGCCCCCACCAGACATAATCGGTTTCGTTATCTTTTTTATGGATTAAAACTAGCCTCTTAGTTTCATATCATTGTATTCATAGGTTTTAAAATGCGGAGAAATTTAAACATTTATTTTCTCTACTTGGAGGTTTAAATAGACATCTACATGCACATAATATATATTCATATCGATTAAACATAGACCCTTCATATAGAAAGATTACATAGCCTTCTACTTTTATTGCAAACACACACACACACACACATACACACACACACACACACACACACACACACACACACACACACACATATATATATATAGATATAGTCTAAACGATTGTCTCGTCTCATACCATCTAAACGGATCTTACAATGTAGGAATAACCCTTACACTTATTCAACAAGACCATGTATAGGTAATACGCAGGTACAATATTCAAATATCAAGGAAATAAATGATAGAGTCAAGAAGCTCATAAAATAATGAAAAGCTAGACGATGGCATTGCCTTCGAAAGTTGAGGACCTAATCTATTTGGATGAATGAAAGGATCCAATCATTCAACAATATTGCTTTCAAAAATCTTTAACGACTGGAACTTAAAATGTATGGAACAAGGGAATAAAATGGGGTTAGTACTCCACATGTACTAATTATGAGATCTTATGCACATACAAGAGCAAAATATGCTAAAATGGACTTTTTATCAAAGCATGTCATTTAGGGGCTTAATGCAAAGTCAAGTAAGTTATATTAATCAACAAAACATGCTTACTATCTGAAGAAGTAACACTTATCCCAACACACTTAGAATCATGATTCACTACAATCGTAACATAAAGGAATAATATCACAAGAATAATAAATAAGAGTTAATATATCATAATAAGGAAGACAACTACTTACAAGTCCTTGTGAAGTCAACAAGTGCAATGACCAAGCAAAACCACATAACCTTAATCATGTATCCTCAACAAGAAAACATGACCAATGTCCAATTGTACATATCATTGCATTTAGTCTTGCATTTAATCTTTTATTATCATTATAATCCAAGACATATTCAGAAACAAACTTAATCAACATATACTATCAACAATATGACATGGTAATCATTCAGATACACCATGTATTATCCTAACATAAACATATAAGAACCTCCTCCTAAGCTCCCCTCAAGAATAACTAGTGCAATCTCTAGGTAGAGTCCCATACCCCTACCTAGACTAATCTAGGCCCCTTAGGTTATTCAAGTTATAGTTCCAGTCCTTGAATTCATTTTACCTTTTGGGAACAACTTGTGCTAACCAACATAGACCACATGAGCTTGTGTGGAATCCGGTGTCATAAAACCCTACTCCGAAAGAAAGTGGACTACTTTCCAAGGTATTACCTAAACATAAAAATAGCAACTGAGTGGATTCACTAGCTAGTATTCTTATGGGGGCAACATATAGTTCAAGAACTAGGAGATTTAGTTGGGACCCTCTTTATGCGCTATGCATTATAGTCTCCAATATCAAATGTAATGTAGTGTTCCTACCTTCCCTATGTGGGAAAGGACTTATACGCATACAATTCTTATTGACTCCCTTTTTGAAATGTCCTTAAGCCTTTTATTATTAATCAAAACTGAATTTAGGCCATAGGGTGAACCCCTTGTATAATCATCATCATCATCAAAAGCTCAATAAGAATTGTATGCGTATAAGTCCTTTCATCACAATCCATTTAATTGAGGTTAACACTTTATCATTTCATAACATATTAAGGCACATTGATAGTTTTCACCATCCTTATAGCACATACACCTTAATCTACCTTGCAACATAGTCAATACAATTCAATTCAACATCATACCACCCTATCATCCTCATATAAGGCATACTCCAATGTAATATATTATGTCTTAACAACAATTAATCACAATTGGAAGTAAATATACAAATTCTAAGACTTCCCAAGCCTTTCTCATAGTTTATCATCAAGGTTTTTCCATCAACACATAACTCAACCCAACTTGGGGAGTAACATCATAGCACAATGATAATCAATAGAATAACAAGGCAAATTTCTTCTTTATAACACCATTCATCTTTAGATCGTAACTTGAGACAAGATACATAGGCTAATTTCACATTATAATTCATAAACTAAATCATATATCAAGGACTAGCATGATAGTCATATAATTCATCTTAATTAACCATAATATCACAATAGGCTAGTAATATAATCAACAAACAACTCAATTAAATGATCACCATACAATATAGGTCAAGAACAATACCTAGGGTTAGGGATAGAGGAACATATTTTTCAATTAGACCAAACAATCAACAATTATCACAAACAAGTAGAATTACATGTAAATCTACTTAAGCCTAAAAATTCATGAATAACGCGATCCATGACTTCAATTTCGTTATTGAATGAAACCCATAGTAAAACTCTTTTTTTGAAACTTATTTTATGGAACCCTTTAAGTAAGGATCTCA
Organism: Solanum habrochaites; assembly: GCA_027704765.1. NCBI lineage: Eukaryota > Viridiplantae > Streptophyta > Magnoliopsida > Solanales > Solanaceae > Solanum > Solanum habrochaites. The sequence continues at coordinate 26,137,299 of JAKWJA010002494.1, read as the reverse complement.
AAGGCAAATATAACCCATAACTTAATGTTTCTAAAAAATTTGATGAAGAATTCACTCTTTTTTAAGCCGCCATACCCTAGTTCCTGCTAGCCTTCAATGGTGAGTTCATATAGAGAGAGAAATAAGAGAGAAGGAAGAGAGTTTTTTTTTAGAGTTGTCTTTAGGTTAATGATGGTTAAGGGTATTTATATAGGGGATTAATTAACAGAATTACTTTCCCTTTAATAACTAACAAACCCATAAACAACTTAATTAATTAAATTAAATCATTTAAACTTTATCAGTGAAATTTGACCCTCACCGATGAGACCCCGATCGACGGTCCGTGAGTGAGTCTATGGACCACCCCCCCCCCCCTCCGTCCTGCACTTTTTCGTCTCAGTCAGAGACTTTGCTGGCGAGGGATTCCTCCAATTTTTCAATGTATGGGATGACGGTGGCCTCGATGCCCCGTCGAGGCAACGATGCCTCCTCAACTCCTTCTAACGCATGTAACAGTATCTATGTAAACAAAGGCCTTCACGAATCTTTATAAGTGTGGGAAAACGGTTAATCCATGCCCCGTCGAGCCACATACGGATCATCGTCTGTCCCGTTGATGAACACTTCCAGTCAGCACTACTTCAAACTTCATGGTTTCTCCTCAAGGGCCCTTGGTTGGTACTTGGGGATTTTGACCCAAACGTTTTACTCATGAAAAACTCAAAAACCCATTACCTACCTTTCCACCAACTTTCGTACATTTCCGACTCCTAAAATTTGGTAAAAAGACTTAGGCACACTAATATCCCTTCTAATCAACTTCTCGGACGTTTTGGTTCTTAAACCTTCTAAATGACCTATATTCATAAAAAATGGAATTAGAAACAATGTTTAGACTTTATGACACCTATGTTAGGCTTTACCACGAGTCTTGGATTTTCAAGGTGTTACAAGTAAGTTCATAAAGTAGACATGATCTAAACTTAGGTAGTCTTAAGGATTATTTAGGTTTATTTGGAGAGGGTTTATGGGCAGTCAATTCTTGCATTACTTCCGTAAGTCTTTTGATAACCTTCGGAAAGAGAATATCATATAATAAGTGTAGTCTTGTGTGAAGTGATAATGATCTTATTCAGGTACCTTAAATGATTTTTTATGTACGTTGAAGGGATTGTATGGCGGTCGCTTCATAACTCACTTAAGCAAGACTTAGACTCACTTTTTTTTACAAGGATCTCACGTATATATGTCTTTATGTTTGCTTGATGTTGTTTGTAATTATTGGTACTTAAATGTGGATCTTATACTTTCAATGTGATGTTTTAAGTAAAAGAGCATTTTTTTCATTAATGACTGTTTCTCATGATTTTATGCATTAAGTCATACTCAGTACAACTATTTGTACTAATTCCATACATTTTGTTATATCTAAAGGTGTAGGTGGAAGATAAGAGGTTTTGTTGGAACAAGCATAAGATCTTGTTATTGTTCAAGCAAAGTTAAAGTATATCCACACTTTACTGGAGGGCATAATTGTTTTTTTATATCTTTTAATTCAAAGAATTGTAACATACTATCTATTTCTATATTTGTATTGTATGGGCAGTTTCCCAAGTATTCTTGAGTCTAAGATTGGCATATGTTGATACTTAGTTTGTTTCCTATGATTTTAATATGAAAGATGTTTTAAGATATTTCGTGGAAAAAGTTTAGATACATGTATGCAACGAATGATAGCAAAGTGCTTGTGCAAGACCTCCGAGAGGTCAAGTACGCCATGTTGTACTCCAAGAATGTTGTATATTCTAGGGTGCTCTCTCGGGGCTTGACACACATGGTGATTTTTATGAGGAAAAATATGTTGATTGACCACATTGATTTTTATTATGTAATTACGTCTTGAATTTACCTTAATTATGCATTGTCTATATATTCATTGGTAATTGAAGTATGGAGTCAATTTAACAGAAAGAAGGTATAAAAGTTGATTTTTCTTTAAATAAATTATGAAGAATGAGTTACTTAGATTGCGATGCTTATATGTCTAATGTGTGGTTGTGATGGTTATAGCAAGTACTCCTCATCCTTAACCATAAACTATTGAATTGGTTATGAAATATTCACATATGGTATGGTATTATTATTATATGATTGAAAATAAATTCTCACGATTATAGTAGAGTATTGAGTGAAAGGTTTTTTCACTTGTAGATGGTTTCTGTAGTGAAAGGGTAGTTATCACATAATTATGAATAACTATGAGATATTATTATAAGATGTTCAAATAGGGGTCTACAAGAGATAAATGTATCTTGTAGAATGAGTATAATGATTACTAAAAAGAATAAAAAATTAGCACCGAAAGGTTAGGTAAATGAGATGGAGGTCTCACGTTTAGCAAGTTTTGCCTCCCGCACGGGTTTCTTTACGTATAGAGAGTCTGGATTCCCACGATATCTGTTGTCTCATGAGATGGAAACCTATATGTTAGTAAGTCAAGGTTTCTAGTAACAATCTCCTTGACCCTTAACTATGTGCCCACATAAGACTAAAGCTTAGTTGTTCCACTTAGATAGCTATGTAAGATTTGTTACACCTTAGGCAAGTGTTAACCCTCTCTTTTCGGTGTGGGAGGAGAACACAACATTCTATGTAGCTCACATGGTCTCATATCAGTTACTGCACTATCTTCCCTAATGTAATATGGTAAATGAATAAGACGATAATTTGAATTATAATTAGAACTTGTCTTAAAGGTTACTACATAGGGTGAGGAGGGTATATTACTTCTCTTACTTATTGCACATGTGGAAACCTAATGGATGGCCTTAGGAGTGTTCTTGCACGAGTAAGTTGATTTCATGTTATGTTTATCAAGTATATATGAACTTATGAATAAAACATGTTATAATAAGTTATGAGATTAGGTTTTATGTATTTAATAAGTTACTTAATGTGATACTTAGCTTTGGATAGAGTTATGGGGTTCTATTCTTGGAATTGCACAAATATTGCTTTAGGTTGCTTATAGGTTGGGTTAATATGATATTGGGTTGACTTATAATATTCTATATATGTGCATGTTGAGTTATTAAACATAAAGCATGGTTTTGACTAAATTGTGCCATTTCTCATTTATTCATCATATTATGCGTAGGAATTATTCTTAGTACATGTGTTTTGTACTAACCGATATTTCATCCCCTTTTCCCCAACAAAGATGGTTCTGGACATTGAAGTGCTTCTAGGCCATTTTACAAGGACACTTGGACTTCTTCCTCGAAGTAGTGTTGAGTCCTCCATGTTTGAGGATGGTGCCTTTGATCTACCCTAGTGTATTGATATAGTCAAAAAGGCATTCGTTGCTTCCTTATTCTTAAAAACAATTGTTGTCAACTCTAAGTGGCAATATGTACTTGTGTAAGGGCTATAAAAAATTAGTACTTCTGTTAGATTGTTTAAATGTGACATGGTATTATTTTTTTAACTACCTATATATTGATTATGTCAACTACACGAGAAGCCTATGTAAGTTTCCTCTAAAAAGAATTTTAACTACACTCCATGTGTATATATTTTTAACATGCGTGAGGTCTATGTACATCTCAATATGTATATATTTCAAATTTTTTTACGTATTATGACCTATTACATGTAATGATTAGTTTTAAGATACTAGTCTTAGTCCTCTTCAAGGATAACGACGCTGGTTGCATCTATGTGGTTCTGCCCAGTAGTGAAAAGCTTTGTATTAGAGCATGAGGTTAAATAATCTAACGATTCATGTGTTACTAAAACCACGTCAAGTAGATTCTTGTTCATGGTTGTGAAGCGCACCACAATGGTGAATGAGATGTTGTGTGATGCTTAAGAAAGTATTACTTTGTTGGTTTTCATGAAGTCGTGCCTCTAGAGTCCTAACACTATATGTCCTTATATTCTTATATCTTTATTGTGCTTATAGGAAATGAATACAAGAAGGAACAATGCTTGAAGGGTTGAAGAGGAGAATTTGAATGAGGAGGTTCACCTCTGGCTACTCCAAACCCTCAAGTTCCTATTGAAGAATGAGCTATGTCTAATGTTGCGATAAGGGCAACCATTCATAGCTTGACACAAGTGGTAAATATCAAGTTGCAAGGGATACTAGGGTTCAAGTGGATCCCAATGTTAGCACTAGCGCATCAAGGATGAAGGATTTCACAAGTATGAATCCCCCTACTTTTTATTGCTCCAAGGTGGAGGAGGACCTGCAAGGATTCATTGATGAACTGTTCAAAGTACTATGTTCTATGGCGGTGTCTTCTAAAGAAAAAGCGGAACTAGACACCTACTAACTCAAAGATGTCGCTCATGTTTTGTATGAGAAATGGAGGATGAGAGTTCGGCTATAGAAGTCGGATTATTTGGGGAACTTTAAAGATGACTATTTTTGATAGATTCTTTATTTTGGAACTAAGAGAGAGAAAAATGCAAGAATTCATCAACCTACGCCAAGGCGGTATGAGTGTGAAGGAGTATGGTCTCAATTTCACTAAACTTTCCAAGTATACTACTATTATTATGGGAGATTCTAGGGCCAAGATGAAAAATTTTGTTATGGGGATATACAATATGTGGTTAATAAATGTACGTTTTCTATATTGATTCCTAGTGTGGAAATCTCTCGTCTCATGATTCATGTCGAACATATTAAAGAGAAAAGCATAAGCATGTTTGGAGGGAATTGAAAAGGACATGGGGAAGGGGGGAAACTAAATCCATAGAGGTTGAATTATTTGGTATCTTAAAACTTATAAAATGATCTCTAAAGGGTGTCTCTCCCATATTGTGAGGGTTAAGGACTTCAAATTCGAGGTCCCTCCATTGGAGTCGATACCCATAGTGAGATATTTTCTGAAAGTCATTCCTGATGACTTTCCCGTAATGCCCCCCCCCCCCGAACGGCAAATAGAATGTGGCATAGATTTGTTTCCGATACAAGAACTATCTCAAACCCTCTTTACTGGATTGCTCCGGCCGAGTTGCAAGAACTTAATCTCCAACACAAAGATTTACGTGAAAAGGGTTTCATAAGACTTAGTATTTCTTCTTGGAATGCTTTGGTGTTGATTGTAAGGAACAAGGATGGGTCATTTAGGATGTGCATCGACTATCGTCAACTAAATAAGGTTACTATTAAGAACAATTATCCTCTCCTAGAATCGATGATTTGTTTTATCAATTGCAAAGTTCAAGCTACTTTTCTAAGGTTTAATTGATGTTGGGTTATCACCAACTTAGGGTGAGAGGAGAGGATAAACCTAAAAAAAGCATTCAAGACTAGGTATGGTCAATATGAATTCTTAGTCATGTCCTTTGGTCTAACAAATGACCTAGCGGCTTTCATGGACCTAATTAATATGGCGATCGAGATTATGTTGACTCATTTGTGATTGTATTCATTGATGATATTTTTGTGTAGTCCAAGAGTCAAGATGGACATATGGATCATTTGGGGGTAGTGTTTTGAATTCTTAAAGAACATAAACTATTTTCCAAGTATAGCAATGCGAGTTTTTGTTGACATCGGTAGCATTTCTTTGTAAAATTATATCAAGTGAAGGTATGGCAGTTGACCAAAAGAAAACCAAAGTTTCTTGGGATAAGTCTGGTACTATAGGAGGTTTGTGGATGGTTTTTCTTCCATTGCTTCTCTTTTGACTACCTTGACCAAAAAGAATGTAAAGTTTTAGTGGTTGGTGTCATGTTAAAGAAGTTTCCAAATATTGAAAGACAGGATTATGTCCTCCTCGATTTTGACATTACTGGATGGTACCACGGGTTTAATGTTATATTATTCTGCATGTAGAGTGAGTTTATATAACATTCCAGAAAATATACTTGTCTAGTTAAGAGCCAATTAGCTTTTAGGAATATGTATTAGGTTACATAGACATCCCAATGAATAATATTGAGTAATATTGGGCATGTTAGAGAATATTGGATAAAGGGTGTTATCCAATTTCTATGTATTAAGATATACTTAGATGTTCAAATGCCCAAATCCAAGATTGTTAAGAAATGTATCCGAACTGAAGACCCTAAGCTAATAAAATTTTCATTTCTTAGATTTCACACGCTAGGTACAAGACATCCAAGTGTAAATCCTAGGTACCATGGCATATGATCATTTAAATGATCATGTTCATTTAGAAGTGTCCCCACATAGTGAGGGTCCTTGGACAAGAAATGTGCAGCAACACATGTGCAAGAGACCAAGCGACCAAGCCCCAATCGAATTCGGTTAGGGAGGTTAGGGGGTAGGGGCATGCGGGTAAAGACACATGGGGCCTAGATACCTAACAAGGCCTAGGCTGTAAATAACTTACCTAACTAACTAACTAACCTAGGACTAAGTTAAATAAACTAACTACTGCACCCAAAATCCTAAAACCTTACCGGGTGACACTAGCTGGGTAACTTATAAAAGAAACATCCTAGTACCTAACCTTGGATTGTGCAAAGAGGTTAGTTATGGTCCTAGTGACATAGGGGTACTTTATTAATTACCTAGGTTACTTAATTAATTAAAAATCCGAGTCAAGGACGAAATACATAGGAAAATTTCATATTTGGCTAAGACAAATGCTCTTCTATTTATGGTCAATTTAAGAGGGGCATTTGGGTAATTATCTAATTTATTTATTTAATTAAGTTAATTAGTCTAAGATTATATTGGTCAATATCAGTTCCTAAGATTTAAACTCACGATTAATTAGTATAAACCTCACGACTCCAAAAATAGTAACAAACGTAAGAAAGTTCTCTTTAGACGATTCAAGGCATATTCTTCAAGAATTTTCGTGCAAAGTAAGAGGTGATCTTCATAGATTCAATTCTAATGTAAGGTATGGGTTTTATATGTTGGATTTCATTCACCAAGAGGCTTTTCAAATATTTTGAATTCAATAAAATCGAACCTAGGGTTGTTCCCATTGAAATTGTTGAAATCTCCCTAGTTCTCCCTATTTCCGATTCTAGTAGTATGTATGATGGAAATCTCAAAAATGTTGTTTATATGTGGTGCTAACTGATCATTATGTGTACGTTTATGTCATTTGATAATGTTGAATGAGACCTATAGGTTAGATCCGTATTATTAATTCCTAATTGTGTTCGAGAAGATGAAATTTTTATAAGTCATATATGATATTCAGTTTACTATAGAAAGTAATGAAGGTTTTGATTCATGTTTTGTGTTTTACAAAAGATACATTTTGTAATTTTTTGGAATGACGTTTCCAAGAAGAAACAAGAATGAGAATCAAAGCTTGTTAATGAATCTCAAATGTCAAATCAAATTTGTAGCTTGGCCAATCTAACATATAATTGTTCTTATAAGCTAAACTAATGTTAAAAGTTGTCTTGCTCACAATGAACGTTTAGATTACTATAATATGTGAAAGTTTGGCTTATGCCAATAAATTGGACAACAATATTATTTCGAAAATATGTAAATAAATTGGCCAATATTAAATCAAATCAATCCTATATGGACAATGTAAATTATGATGTCTTTTTTTGAGACCAAATATATGTTAAAGATTGACTTGATATGTAACTCAATGAACTCATAACCCAGGGTATGCCAATGATTGGGACAAGTCCCAACATACCCTATGTAAATGAACTTGTGAACATAATAATATATTGAGTAAGTGTCATAAACAGTGGTACAAGACTATCAAAGAATGTTAAACAAGATAAGGTGAGTAATGACATGACTAAAAGCTTATGAGTTATGAAATTGACATATAATGGGGTGTAAAAGAAAGTGAGACAAGTCTCAGTTGAACCTAACAAATAATGTTCAATATACTCACATAAGAGGGTGTTAGAAATAATGAGACAAGTGTCATTAACACTATAATGATAATGTAAGACTTAAGTTCACATTCAGCAAGTAAAGAATGGGATGAAAAGTCATCCTTTGAGCTAAGCATACCTCACACTAAAAGCAATCTTTCATAATGCGTGAGTCAACTCTTAAAGATGTAAAGTATAAGAAATTGAGCAAAGAACCGATAAACTAGAATTGATCTTGTGCTAGCACATGTAAGCCACATGATATGAGACTACAACCAAGGTGGATAAGAGTCTCTGAAATCTCCTAGTCTTTGAACTATGTTGCCAGCATAGGTACTAGCTATTGGATTAAACCTAAGAGTGCTAGGTAGAATTCGGTTTCAGTTTGGCCAATGAACCACTTCATTTCGGTATGGGGAAGACACTGGATTTCATGTTTAGATCAAATGATCTATGTCGGTTAAATTCTCCAGATTCAGTTTCACTTTAGTTGGTAAACCAACTCTCTTCAGTGTGGGGAAGACACTGAATTTCATGTTAAATCACATGATCTAGGTTCACTTTAATTGCTAAACCACCTCTTTTTGTAAGTTTGGGGAAGACATTGGATTTCATGTTAGCTCACACGACCTAGGTTCACTTTAATCTGTGAACCACCTCTTTTTTTCAGTGTGGGGAAGACATTGGAATAAATAACTTGTGAGTAGAGTGGCCAAATTGTTTCCTTAGTCTATTGGATTACTTACTTGATTCATTATAGGAATGGGACTACAATGATTCATTGCACTCGTAAGTAAAATATAGGATCAAAGGATATCACTGAACTACACAACAAAAGTAAGAAAAAAATTGAAAATAAACTAAGTCTGGGAATGGGATCTCGGTGTAAGGGAGCAAAAATATTAACTTTTGGTTGAGTTTTTCAATAATTATGTTCATGATTCAAAGGTCTTATGTTCATATAAAATTAGTTCTGTACTTTATATTCATGAAAATATGTCATATTAATGGCATGATTCATAAATAATGAATTAGGAAAGTAAAGTGACTTCGCTTTCTAAAAATGGCATGTTGCTACAGGAAGATCTTTCCTTGATCATGCATAGTCCTTACGTGTTTATGTGCGTACACACATACTTAGTACAACTGTCTACTAACCCATATACAATTACTATTTTTATAGGTGCAGGTCATTGAAGAAGATTGAAGATCCATTTGAAGCTGTTTGAACTAGTACCTCCATACTTCGGTAGGTCCTCTTGAGTTCGAGGATGCCTACGCTACATATTCTAGCTTTAGTACATTATACATAGCTAGTCGATGTTGTCCCTAATTTTTCCTGTAAAATGTTTGTTCAAGCTTTCATATTAACGCCGAATTTGGAACTATTATTAATATTATCATTTCTTCATTTCAATTGTTCAATTTGTTAATAGATGGTTGTTTTGTTTGAGCTTTTGGTATATCACTCTTATGCAGAAATTATATGAAGTCTAAGTACACTTCATTAAGTTTAAAATTTTAAATTTTCTGCTAATTTAATTGTATGATTATGATAAAAGCTAAGAAGAGGCTTGTCTGTGACCTATTAGAGGTTAACGACGTCGGTCTTATCCAGGGTCTAGGGCCCGGGAGTGACAAAATTGGTATCAGAGCATGAGGTTAAATTACCTAAGAACTAAAGGTCAAAACAACAACGTTGTGTAGTTTCTAGCTTATTGTTGTGAAGTTCACCTCAACCATGACTTAGAGACTTAGTGATGTTAGGAATCTTCCCTTCTTCTACTGTTTATCCTTTTGTTTAGAGCTTTGACATTTTGTGTCATTGTAGCATCTAACTTCCTTCTTGTATATGCGTAAAAAATGAACATAAGAAGATATACAGACAACAGATTTGGAGAGGCAGCTGTTGGGGGAAACCAAACTAATCCTCAAAACCCAATTGTTGGAGTGCAAGTACATGTTAACACAGCTGCATTGAAGGATGGAGAAGTGAGAGTAGCACTGGTTAAGATGGCCCAATACATCACTACTCAGGGACATGCTATAACATCCTAGGCCACTAGAGAGGGTGCTCCCAGGGAGAACCCACATGATCATACCATGGCTAGCATAGTGAGAGATTTCACCAGGATGAATCCTCTAGTCTACTTCGAGTCCAGAACCATGAGTATCCCAGGAGTTTGTGGACGAGGTCCACAATATTCTCTGTGTTATGGGTGTTAATAAAGAGGAGAAGGCTAAGTTGGCTACATGCCAGCTCAATGATGTGTATCAAGAATGTGACTAGATATGGGTAGATGAACAAGCACCAGGAGAAGTCCCCATCACTTTGGACATTCTAAAGACAACATTAGAGTTCAAAGAGTATATAGAGATTGTCCAATAACTATTTTTGACATAGTCAGTATGATGACCTAATAGAATTAACCATCCTTGTCTTTGATATAATTTTTGGTATGGATTGACTCCATAAGTGTTATGCTACCATAGACTATCGAAACAGGGTAGTAAGGTTTCAGTTTCCAATTGAATTAGATCTCGAATGGGACGAGCGTAGTTCAAATCCAATAGGCCAAATATTTTCCCATCTTAAATCCAATAAGATGTTATCTAAGGGTTATTTATACCACTTAGTCAGAGTCAATGACTTAGAATATGAAGTCCCTTCCATACACTTTTCGTCCTTAGTGAATGAGTTCAAAGATGTCTTTTTAGAGGATTTACCAGGAATCCCTCCTGAACACCAAAATTTACTTTGGTGTTGACATACATCGCAAAACCAAACCAATTTTTGTTCCTCTCTAAAGAATGGGTCCAGCTGACCTCAAAGAGTTGAAGTTGCAGTTAAAATATCTACTTGATAAGGGATTCATCCAGGCAAGCATATCCCTATAGGGTTCTCCAGTTTTGTTCTTTAAGAAAATGGATGGAACCCTTAGAATGTGTATCGACTATTGGCAACTCAACAAAGTCACTATAAAGAACAAATACCCTCTTCCCAGAATTGATGATCTATTTGATCATCTCCAAGGTTCAAGATTTTTTTCTAAAATAGATTTCCTGTCAGGGTATCACCAGCTTAGAGTGATACAAGAGGTCATTCCTAAGACTTCTTTCCATACTAGATATAGTCATTACGAAATTCTTGTCATGTCATTTTGTCTCAGAAACGCACCAGGCGCGTTTATGGACCTTATGAATAGGGTCTTCCATGAATACCTTGATTCTATTGTCATAGTATTCATATATGACATCCTCATATAATCTAAGACCAGAGAAGAGCATGAATAACATTTGGGAATGACATTGCATGTACCAGGGAAAATCAGCTATATGCAAAATTCAGGAAATGTGAGTTTTGGCAGAGATCATTGACCTTCTTTGGCCATGTTGTGTCTGACCAAGGTGTAGTGGTTGATCCGAAAAAGATTGAGTCATTGAAGAACTTGTTGAGACCCCTAACTCGTACGGACATCCGGAATTTCTTGGGTTTGGATAATTATTATCACAGGTTTGTTAAGACTTTTTCCGCTATTGCTGCTCTATTGACAACTTTAACAATAAAGAAGGCAAAGTTTGAGTTGTCTGAAACTTGTGAAAAGAGGTTCCAAGAGCTCAAAGACCGACTCACTTTATCCCAGTTCTCACATTGCCGACGAGTTGTGTAGGGTATGTGGTATACATTGATGCTTCCCGTGTAGGTTTTGGATGTATTATTATGCAGGATGGCAAGGTGATTGCATAAAAACCAATATAGTTAAAATCCACGAGAAGAATTACCCTACCCATAATCTTGAGTTATCTACTGAGTATTTGTGTTAAAATATTGGAGACATTACTTATATGGTGTACATGTTGATGTATTTACTGACCATAAAATTCTTCAATATGTTTTTACACAGAGCGAATTGAATCTTCATTAGAGAAGATGGCTAGATCTTCTCAAGGATTATGACATGAGTGTCCACTATTACCCAGGTAAGGCCAATGTAGTGTCTGATGCTTTGAGACAATTGATCATGGACACTATGTCTAATATAAATGATGAGAATAAGGAGCTGGTTAAAGAGGTACACTTATTTTCTAGGTTAGGTGTACGACTAGTAGATACACCAAGTGGTGGTGTTTCAGTTCATTCCAGTTTTGAATCCTCATTTGTTATAAATGTTAAAGATAAGCAGCATGTCGAAGCAATGCTTATGGATTTGAAAAACTCAGTGTTGAGTAAGCTGGATGAATAATTCTCCCTAGGGGAGGATGGTGTGCTTAGATACCAGGGTAGATTTGTTTGCCCGATATTGATAATCTGAGAATTAATATTATTGCAAAGGATCATGAATCTAGGTATTCCATTCGTCCAGGTTCCACCAAAATGTATCACGATCTCAAGGAGATTTATTGGTGGAAAGGTATGAAGCAAGATATTTCTATGTTTGTGGAGGAGTGCCTCAATTGCCAACAGGTTAAGGCCAAACATCTTAAGCCTGGAGGTCTTACCTTGTTGATTGAGATCCTCACATGGGAGTGGGAGGCTATTAATATGGACTTTGTGGTTGGTTTACACAGGACCAGGAAACTGCATGATTCCATTTGAGTCATTCTTGATTGGATGACTAAGTATGCTCACTTTATTCCTGTAAAGTCTACTTATAGAGCCAGAGATTATGCCAAGCTGTATATTGATGGGATAGTGAGGTGTCATCGGATCCCTTTATATATTATTTTGGATAGGGGATCCCAGTTCACTTCTAAAAATTGGAGATCTTTCCAAAAGTCTTGGGTACACAGGTGAAGCTCAATACAGCTTTTCATCCTCAAACGAATGGACAAACAGAGAGCACCATTCAGACCCATGAAGACATACTTAGAGCATGTGTTATTGACATCTAGAGTAGTTGGGATGATCACTTGCCACTGATTGAGTTCTCCTATGATAAAAGCTACCATTCCAGTATTGGATGGAACCTTTTGAAGCATTGTATGGCTGGAGATGTACGTCCCCAGTTTGGTTGTTTGAGGTAGGAGAGTCTTCCATCCTTGGCCCTGATATCATACATGATGCTGCGGAGAAGGTGAGAATGATCAGGGATAGATTGGCAACTGCTTACAGTTGTCAAAAATCCTATGTTAATAATAGGAAGAGGGCTCTTTGAGATCAACTCTACTTGAAAATAACACCCATGAAAGGGGTGATGAGGTTTGGTAATAAAGGGAAGTTGAGTCTGAGTAGGTCCTTATGAGATCTTACAGTGAGTAGGGAAGGCTGCCTATGAGATAAAGTTTCCAAATTACTTGGCTTTTGTTCATAAAGTGTTTCATGTTTCGATGCTTAAGAAATGTCTGCCTTTTGAGAGGTTAATAGTCTATGAGAACTTTCTTTATAAAGAGGTTTCTGTTAAAATTTTAGATCGCCAAGTGAAGCGGCTGAGGAATTAGGAGGTGTCCACCGTAAAGGTGTTATGGAGGAACCACCTTGTTGAGGGAATAATATGGCAGGCCGAGGCAGACATGAGATCTCGTTACCCTCACTTGTACAGTTCTTGAGGTTTGATATACTCTTCCTAAGCCTTTATTTGTTTATGAATCTAAATTTTAGTGCATTAGTCGGTTTTGGTGTTTTAAGTCCATAATTGTGTGTTTCATACTTTCACTATATAAGTTAATATAAATTCATGCTTGCATTCATGTTGCTTTTTTGTGTAGTGTTGACATAATTTTTGTGTTGCATGAGTTGTGATGTGCATTTTGTTTAAGTAAGATAGGAAGGAAGTTTCTCAATCTCAAATATGAAGCTTCAAAAAAACATTGAGTGATGTACATCATCCATAGTAAGTTGTAAAATCAGTTATTAACAAAGAGTAAAGTTTCAAGTATGTAATGTGTTTTTTCAGAAATACCCTCTTTGTTTCAAAATGATGTGGACTGTCATTCGGGAACGAATGTTCCTAAGGGGGTGATAATGTACCATTCAGAAAATGTACTTGTCTAGTGAAGAGCCTATTAGGTTTTAAGATGTATTGGGCATATAGGAATTCCAATGCCAAATATTGAGTAATATTGGGCATGTTAGAGAATATTGGCTTAAGGGTGTTAGCCAATTTCAATGAATTAAGATATACTTTGATGTTCAAGTACCCCAATGCAAGACTTTTAGGTATTATACTTGCAATGAAGAACCTAAGCTAACAAAATTGTCATTTCTTAGATTCCACACATTAGGTACAAGACATCTAAGTGTCAATCCTAGGTACCATGACACATGATCGTTTAAAATGATCATGTAGATTAAGTAGTGCCCAAGAACATAGTGAGGATCCTTGGACATGAAATGTGCAGCAATACATGTTCAACAAACCAAGAGACCAAGCCCCAATAAAATTCGGTCAGGGCGGTTAGGGGGCAGGCGCGCGTGCGGGTAAAGCCACATGGGGCATAGCTTCCTATCAAGTCCTAGAATCTAACTAACTTACCTATCTATATAACTAACCTAGGACTAACCAACATAAACTAACTAGTGTACCCAAAATCCTAAAACATAAACGGGTGAAACTAGCCGGTTAACTAACTAAAGAAACATCCTAGTACCTAACCAATGATAGTACAAAGAGCTTGGTCATGATCCTAATGACTTAGGGGTACATTATTAATTACCCTAGGTCACTTAATTAATTAAATTAGAAACTAAATTAATTAATTAAAAACTCTAGTCAAACCTAAAACACTTAGGAAAATTTCAAAATTGGCTAAGACAAATGCTCTCCTAGTTTTAGTCAATTTAGGAGGGGAATTTTTGTAATTATCTAATTTATTTATTTAATGAAGTTGATTAACCTAAATTGAATTAGTCAATACGATTTACTAACAGTTAGAATCATGATTATTAAGTAGAAACCTCATGACTCCAAAAACAGTAACAAACGTAAGAATGTCTCCTTACGCGATTCAAGGAAGATTTTCAAGAATTTTCGTGCAAAGTATGGGGTGATCTTCGTAGATTCAATTCTACAGTAAGGTATGGGTTTCCTCTCTTAGATTACTTTCCCCAAGAGGCTTTTTAAGCGTTTTGAATTCAAGAAAATCGATACTAGGGTTGTTCCCAATGAAATGTTTGAAATCTCTCTAGTTCTCCCTATTTTCGATTATAGTAGTATGTATTATGCGAATCTCGAACTAGTTGTTGGTATGTGGTGCTAACTGACCATTATGTGTATTTTTAGTTGATTTGATAATGTATAATGAGACATATATGTTATATTCGAATTATTAATGCCTAATTGTGTACGAGAAGATGTAACTTTTTAAGTCCATTATGAAATTCAGTTTAGTGTTGAAAGAAATGAAGTTTTCGATTCATGTTTTGTGTTTTAAAGAAGATACATTTGTAATTGTTTGGAATGTAATGTTTCAAAGAAGAATCAATAATGAGAATCTAAGTTAGTTAATGAAACTTCTATGCCAAATCAAGTTTATAGCTTGGCCAATCTAACATTAAATTG
This sequence comes from Solanum habrochaites, assembly GCA_027704765.1. Classification (NCBI taxonomy): domain Eukaryota; kingdom Viridiplantae; phylum Streptophyta; class Magnoliopsida; order Solanales; family Solanaceae; genus Solanum; species Solanum habrochaites. The sequence goes on along the minus strand of JAKWJA010002494.1, from coordinate 26,121,970 downwards.
TTCTTAGAAGCTAATTAAATGTTAAAAGTTGGCTTGCTTAAATTGAAGGTTTAGATTACTATAATATGTGGATGTTTTGTTTATCACAATAAATTGGCCAACAATATTATTTCCCAAAAAATGTAATTGAATTGGCCAATATTAAATCAAAATAATCTTATATGGCCAATGTAAATTATTATGTCTTTTGTGAGATCAAATATATGTTAAAGATTTACTTGAGATGTAACTCAATGAATTCATAACCCATGGTATGCCAATAATTAGGACAAGTCCCAACATACCCTATATAAATGAACTTGTGAACATTATAGTACATTGAGTAAGTCCTTACAACTTTCAGAAAGATTGATACAAGACTACCAAAGAATGATGAAAAAGATAAGGTGAGTAATGACATGACTAAAAACATATAAGTTGTGAAAATGACATAGAATGGGGTGTTAAATGAAGTGAAACAAGTCTCACTAGAACATAAAAAATTATTGTTAAGAGATACTCACATAAGAGGGTGTTAGAAATCATGAGATAAGTCTCATTTACACTATAATGATAATTTAAGACTTTAGTTCATGTTCATCAAGTAAAGAAAGGGATGACTAGTCATCCATTGAGCTAAGCATACCTCATACTAGAAGAAATCTTCCATAATGGATGAGTCAACTCTAAAAGATGTAAAGTATAAGAAATTAAGCAATGCAGCGATAGACTAGCAATGAGCTTGTGCAAGCACATGTAATCCTTATTAGACGAGACTACAACCACGGTGGATCAGAGTCTCTCAAATCTCCTAGTCTTTGAACTATGTCAACACAGGTACTAGAAAGTAGATTCAACCTAAGAGTTCTAGGTAGTATTCGATTTCAATTTGGCCGATGAACCACCTCTTTTCAGTGTGGGGAAGACACTAGATTTATTGTTTAACTCACATGATCTATGTCGGTTGAATTCTACAAATTCGTTTTCAGTTTAGCCTGTGAACCACCTCTTTTCAGTGTGGGAAAGACACTAGATTTCATGTTAACTCACATGATCTAGGTTAACTTTAATCGGTAAACCATCTCTTTTCAGTGTGAGGAAGACAATGGATTTCATGTTATCTCACATGATCTAAGTCAGTTAAATTCTAAAGATTTCTTTAAGAAATAAAGAAAGAAAATTTTGTTCAAAGTTAAAATGACATTAAATAAGAAGCAAAGTAAGTTCACAAGTGAACTAAGCAAGCATAATGATCAAATAATGGGCATAGCCAAATATGTGAATATATGCCTCAGCATCATCATTTATGCAAATGATCAAATAATGGGCATATCCAATAACATGAATATATTTGCGCCAACAACTTTATATTATCCAAAATGATTGAATAATGGGCGTAGACTATAAAATGAATGTATGCCCCAACATCTTTAAACTATGAAACCGATCAAATATTGGGCATAGCCAATAAAGACTGGCTTATAAAGACTTCATGCCCAATTTAATAGGAATGGAAAAAAAACTTGTGAGTACAGTAGCCAAATCATTTTCTTAGTGTCTTTGATTACTTACTCGATTCATTGTAGGAATGGGACTACAATGAATCATTGCACTCGTAAGTAAAACACAGGATAAAAGGAGATCATTGATGAAGACATTCTATGTATGTTTAAGCATTACTTAACATAGTCATTTAAAGATTGTTACAAATCATACAAATGATAGGCACACCCATGAATACTTATGTACACATGCTTTCACTTTTCATGAATGTTCCTACAATTATTCATTCCAATTCATAAAAGTCACATATTTTTTCAGAGATTCAATACATTTCATTTGAAAGACACTCAAATTTTCATTATAAGGCTAAACAATTCACCTCACAAGTGACTATTCCGATGCTTCTTATCTCATCTCATGAAGTCAATGCACAACTAGCATATCAAGATGTAATTTAAAATGAGAAAACATGGATTTTAAAAAAAAAATCATTCATGCACTTTGGAACATTCATAATATATTCATGGTAATGTCAATCAATACATACCAAACATATAAAGGTCATGCAATTAATACTTTATGCAAAACTCTTAGTCATGAACAAGCTTACTAAAAATTCAATAGATTCAAGTTCAATCCAAATTAGAAGGTCAATAGCAGAAAATATGTACAACCTTAACACTCAATCACCATACCCCACTTCGGGTAAACCCACTGAAGAGCAACTTAACCCCACCTTAAGAGGATCTTAACTAAACAACCTTCGTTTTCATCACATAAAAGTGATTACAACTTTAGAAGGAATTCACAGTAAGTAATCATAGGAAGACCAAGGTATTATAAACCTTATCATCTAGGCAATTTATCCCCAATTATCAGGTTAGGTGAATCTCATTCAACAACACAAGGTTTTCGTACAATACAATAGACACCAAGGTCATACATCATTAAGGGGAAACAATATAGGATACCTAGTCTTAAGGACTCTTTTTTTTTTTCAACATTAAAGTAAGGTAACTTCTAGGTCAATCAAACCCACATCATCACACAAAGATAAGAATACTACTCTCAAACCTAGGGAAACACCAATTCCACAACATAAAGAGATTCACAACACAATAGGAAGTTACAAACAAATCTACAACTCATCATGCCATCAATTTTTTTTTCTTTCTGCGTTTTGTTTTTTGCAATTTTTTTGGAAAAATTGTTTTTATCTGGTTTTTGTTTGGTTTTTTTTTGCGTCGGTTTTTTTGCGTTTTTTGTTTTTTATTGCTTTTTTTTGGTATTTTTCTTATCCGGGTTTTTTTTTCATTTTTTTGTGTCGGTTTTTTTATTGCGTTTTTTTTTTTTTTTGCTTTTTTTTTTTCAGTGAGTTTGTTTTATCTCAATATTGTTTTTTTGCATTTTTTTTGTTTGTTTTATTTTTTTCATTTTGTTTTTTTTTCCCGGTTTTTTATTCTTTTTTTCGATTTGTTTTTTTTATCCGCATTATTTTTTTTTGTCATTTTTTTTTATAATCATTTTTTATCTGATTTTTTTTTTGTTTATTTAATTAATTTGTTTACTTTTTTGGATTATTTTTTTTAGAGTAGAGGGTTTAGGGTTTAGGGTAAGGTCTTAGGGTTAGGGTTAGGATAAAGGTTTAGGGTTTAGGGTTTAGGGTTAGGGTTTAGGGTTTAGGGATAGGGGGTTAGGGATTATGGTTTAGGGTTTAGAGGGTTTAGGGTTTATAGTTTAGGGTTAGGGTTAGGGTTTAGGGTTTAGGTTTAGAAGGTTTAGAGGGTTTAGGGTTTAGGGTTTAGGGTTTAGAGCCTAATGGCGGTTTGGACGAATCCTTTTTTTGAAAAACGTGTTTTATGTCATTTAATTTAGAATTTCATAGAATATTAAAGAAAATTGTAATTGTTTATTGAAACAAATCTGCTAATTAAGATGGATTTTTATGTTCGAAATGACTCGGTAACATGTGAGAATATCCATTTTAATGTTAGATAACATATTTCATTATAAAATGATTTTATCCCATTAAAATTTTCTTTTCCCCCAATTTTGCATTTGGATTTTTTTTTGGGATTTCTTATTTTTGCGTTTTTTTTCGGTTTGTTTTTTTTTCGTTTTTTTTTATTATTTATGTTTTTTTTCATTTTTTTGGGTAATTGTTTTTTAACTGGGTTTTTTTTTCTTTTTTTTGCGTAGGTTTTTGTTTTTGCGTTTTTTTTTTAGTATATTTTTTTTGGTAATTTTTTTTATACGGGTTTTTTTTATGTTTGTTTTTTTACCTTTTTTTGTTTTTTTGCGTCAGTTTTTTTGCGTATATTTTTCTGGTAATATTTTTTATCCGGGTTTTTTTTACTTTTTTTCGGTTTTTTTTACCAGGGTTGTTTTTTGGTTTGTTTTTTTATCTGCATTTTTTTGCGTCATTTTTTTTCTCTTTTTTGCATTTTTTTGGCATTTTTTGTTTTTATTGTGTTTGGAGCCAATTTTCCTGCAAGTTGATGAGTCTCTGAAGCAACCCAAGAGACCCCCATCGACAGCACGTGGGTGGGACCTCGTACTGTCGATGGATCTGTTGATGGATCTGCCTGATTTCTACTAGTTTTATGTGAACTTGAGGGATGAAGTTGTAAATTCACCCCAAGTCTTATTAAATGTTAAGGCCGATTATTTTGATTGTTTATGGGTATTTTAAGAGTATGTAAGTCATTAAAATCTCATTAAAACCCTAACAACTAAATCAAACATATTCCCTCCGAAAGTTTCTTCAAAAACCTCCAAGTGAGTTCAAAGTGTTGATTGAGCTTGAAGATGGGTATTCAATGGAGTTTCTTCTTCAAATAGCTTTGGATTGTTCAAATAAGGTATGAGAGTTCTTCATCTAAGTCTTTCTATTACCTTATATCCAATTTGAAACTTGATTTTCAATGATTAAAAAAGATTAAAAAGTCCCATTTCTACTATAAGTCTAGGGTTCTTTCATAAATGGTTTTCAAACATTTATATATGATGAAATTGATATATAATTGATGTTTTCTAATGAAATTCTCCAAGAACCGTTGATCTTCTCAAATATCTAAATTTCACTAAAACATGGCTGAATTGATTATGCTTTTATATTCATGAATTCTTGTGTAGATTGTTATGGGCTTTTGATTCATGTATAGATTTTGTATGTATGATGTATAGGATGTTTCAATTTGATCAATTGAGTATTGAATATTCTTAGATATATTGAATTTTCGACATATTGAATTGATATTGACTTAAGGTCTATGGTTCCTAATGTAATTTTCTATGGTCTATCTAATGATGCAATAATTATATTCAATTTATATCTTGGTTGTATTAGATTTATGAGTATTTAATGAATTGATCTAGTTACATTGATTATTTATGTAATTGGGTTTAATTGTTGGTTATGGTCATTGGTCCCTTGTAAGATCGAATTGGATGATTTACCCTTGAAATAAAAGTGTTAAGATGGAGTGCGGTTATGGTGCCCTAATTCCATTATTTTCATGATAATTATACTTCAATTATGTTGTGATTTGTATGGTCCACTAATGGTGGCGGTGGTATGTAAATTCATGTGCCCTTGTTGGCTTTACTTTATCCAATATGTTGATTATGGCCTTGTTGGCACTACTTGAAGTACCATGATGTTTTATATAGTTATTTTACGTGAAATACGAGTATATGTACGTATATGTGAAGTATGACTATGTGATTCTATGTGTACTATTAGGGTTTATTCATGGTTGTTCCTACTTGACTATATGAGTCTATAATGGTTATATTGATGATGATATGGTAGAGTGTAGGATGACTTAAAGATGATAATGGTTGTTCATATGTTCTTATAGAATGACTATTGTCCCTTACTTGATGCTTGTATGAATATGAATATGTGATGTCTTGACATAGGTTTATATAGTTTCTTATTCTTTAATGTGTGAAAGATATGTGACTTTAAATGATGTTAAGAGGGTCATTTATGTGAAACCTTGAACCTAGTTGTAAGGTTATGTATGTTAAAATCAAAGCAGTAATGGTATCCTTCAAGTAAAATAATGATTGTTAATTGGCTGGAACAACATCACATTAATCCTTAGGAAAGTCATCATAAGCTTCTTGTCCCCACTGGAAGGTAGTCCCAAGAGGTCCTCTTCGGTAGGGTAAATGTAATTGGGTTATGAACTTGTTATGGAACCCTTTTATATGAACCTTTAATGTGAATTACTCTATGACAATGAACTCTAGCATCAAGTAAGTGTCACAACCTGAAACCATACCCTAGAAGTAAGGGTACAATCTTGGATTGTGACCGGCGTAGTCGAACTGTCGGAGTTCTTAGACAAGCCTCTTTCATATCATTCATTGCATATACATAGTGAAAAGTAGTGCGGAATTAAAAATTTTCACAAAACATAATCGAGCCATTAAAATCTCATTAATATAAAAGTAATAGGAAATACTATGTCTCAATCTTATCATCTTAAGACACAAGAATATTTGGGACACGACCCATACTTCAAAATATGAATATAGAAATACATAGTCTATTAAAATACATTGAATGAAAATATAAAAGACATATATGCCCTCGAATTAAGAGAGGACATACTTTAACTTCTCTTGAACGATCTTGTAAGTCAAAGTCTTCACATTTCAAAGCTCCTCACCTACCAAGAACTATATAGATATAAGTATGGAGTTAGTAAAACCACATGTACTAAGTATAGCTACATGCATTAAATTCATGAAAACACAATTTATTGGAAATATGCATTGTTCATTTAAAAATAATATTTGTATAGTAATAACATCATAAATCATTTTAGAAACACATAAGATACTTCTATAATGTAATTTCATCACTTAAAGTTATCCTATGATTAACTTAACTCACACAAAAAAAGACCGCCCATACACCCTCTTTAGATGTGCCTAAACGACCCTTAAGATTACCTATAATGTTTCATATACATGCTTACAAAGCAATCATAAACATCAAGGTAATATTCTTCTACCAAACGTGAACTCTTAGTCTCACTTTAGTGAGTTGTGAAGCCACCGCCCATAAAATCCCTTACACACACACTTAAGAGATCCAATAGACTCCTTAAGATAGAGGCATGGTCAAATAAATCACCAACACATAGATGATATGATATTCTCATTCCAATGTCCATCAAAAGACCTACTTAAGTAAATCAATAAGATAACGTCCATAATGACCTTATCAAAATTACCTAAATAATCCTTCAAACTACCTAAGGCTTAGATAATTTCCAAAAAATCAACCAACTTCCCTAATATCTTCAAGTCATCATAAAATCATTAATGATGTTAAGATGATATATATGATGACCTGAAGATGTTAGGGAAGTTGGTTGATTATGTCGACATGATTTAAGCCTTAGGTAATCTTATGGATTACCTAGGTAATCTTGAAGAGGTCACTATGCACGTTATCTTCTTGATTTACTTAAGTAAGTCCTTTGATAGTCTTTGGAAGGAGAATGTCATATAACCAATATGTTAATGTGTTAAGTGAGAATGATTCTATCTTAGGTAGTCTACAAGATCTCTTAAGTGTGGGTGTAAGGTATTCTATGGGCGGTCGATTCACAACTCACTCAAGCAAACCTTAGAGTAAACTTGGTAGGAAAATATCATGTTCTTATGTTAATGTCTCTTAAGTGTGTATGTAACTCATTACAAGTAATCTTAAGAGTCATTTGGGTACATCTAGATAGGGTGTATCGGTTGTATCTCTTTGTGTGACTTAAGTGAATCTTATGATAGTTTTGAGTGAGAAGATTACATGCTAAAGGGTGTAAAAATGAAGTGAAGGAGATTTACTGTAACAGTGAATTGAGTTCACTGTACAGTAAAGTGAATTCACAGTAAAGGTCTATAAAAAGGAAATTATTTGCTTAAGTTATTTCTTATGTATTTTTAACTTGTTAAATGTTGTTTTTATGCTAACAGTATGATGTTTTAATCGAAATTCATGAAAAGCATGTTGTTTACTAATGTCCTTTTTTCATTGTTAGCATGACTTCCATACTTAATACATCAAATGTGCTAACCCCTTCTCTTCCATTTTTGGCTAAACTGTACGGAATTGGAAGTCTTGATGTGCCATGGAGGATGGATAGGTTTCTAAGGTTGAAGATGAAGTATTGGTGAGTCCTCATTGATATGAGGATAATGTCCACATGTCCCTTATGTCCTAGACTTTACTTTATTGCCCTGTATGGGATTAGTCCCAAGTGTTGTATGCTCTAAAGTTTAGATGGTTCAATTAGATGTTGTACAGATTTAATGTTCTAACTGAAAAGTCTTTCGCTTGTGTAATGTAAATGAAAGAGTTCTTCGTAAGTGAAGAACGTTTTAAATTCTTACCTTTTTAGTCTGTTTATTATACAATGAAAGATAAGGAGGTTTAGATGAGACTTATTCAATTCTCATTTGCCGTGTAATGAAACAAGGATGCCCTAACTTTAGGGTTTACTTGCGGGTTGTGACACCATAGATCATAGAAGGGTTCATCCCAGTAAAGTCCATCAAGCGGGAAGCCATAGTACTAGCATTTTGTTGAACACGGGGTCTAACCAGCCTATTTTCTTGAGCTTCCTTTGTTTGATCTTGAGTTGCTACCGCTTGAGTGTGGGTAGTCATGGCATCATCCAAAGTAAAAAATTCCGACCTTATCTCTCTATCTGTTATAGGTGGAGGAACGACCAAATCTTTGACTTGTGGAGGCACAGGGTTGCCGTTTAGAGGGACATGGTTCTCGATGGGAGGAACTCTTATATTAGCCAAATCTTCCTCCATTCTCCTTGCAGCCGTCACTCTAGTATTCATCTCCTATAATCACAAGAAAATTATTAGAAGAAAAAGATACACATAGAGTTTCAACTCATAAGGCACGACTTTCAAGATTACTAATAAGTGAGAATTCCTAAGCATAATATAGAATCTCATTCATAAATGTAGCACGCTTCGCACCGACAAACAAGACTATATGTTGAAAAGGTTTAGCAAAAAATCAACCCTAAGATTATTTAACCTCATGCCCTGATACAAGTTTAATACGATCGTGGAGCAGCCCCAAGACGTAACTAGGGTTGTCGTCCTCGGAAAGGACCAAGACTAGCCTCTTAGTATTCTTCATTACATTTCATAGGTTAAAAAGTATGGAAAATTAAAACTTTTATGTATTGAGGTTTATATAGACCTCTCGCGTACCAATTACGGAGTTTACTTAGACTGCTTGCATAGGAAGCTTATATAGGCTTCTCGTTTAGACAATATACATAACTTATAACAATTTAGTATAATATATCGTCTAACATCAACCATATAAAATGAGTAAAACATTTAGGCATTGCCCTTAATACGAATATCATAATTGCCTCTAAGGGCTTACGACAACATGTTCAACAATAAGAGAAAAAGGAATGTCTTATGACTATAGAAAATCCGACTCACCTATATAGAAGAATCCATCCTCAAATATTGAGGACTCACCAATGAACCTAGGGAAAGGAGACCAACTTTCATATAAATTTGCCTTGATACCTTAACCTCAACAACCCAAACCTACATTGTTTGGGAAAATGGAAATAAAATATTGGTTTGCACATCCACTTGTACTAATTATGGAAACATATTCACATATATCATTGAAATCATTCTTCAATTGGAAATTTAGTTCAACATCATGCTAAATCTCTCTTTAAAAAGCTTTAATGCACAATTAGGAAAACTTATAAGTCATTATTATAAGACCCCCAAAATGAGTTAGGTATTCTAGAGACTAACATTATCATATTAAGGTTATAAGTTCCTAAAATGAATTATGATATGATTTAAAGGCAATATGAAAATTTTGAGGTGATTTGGAAGTCAAACGTTCAAGGGCGACCAAGACGTTCAACGACTAGTCACTATGTGCCTCATGTATCCATGCGTGCTTTTATATTGTATGTAATGAAATTATGAAGTCTTAAAATGATTTATGATGATTTTTAAATATGGTATATGTAGGTTCGTGAAGTTTGGAGGTCAAACGTCCAAGAACGTCTTAGACGCCCGAAAGTTAGCCCTTAAGATGCTCAATGTGTGTCTTGATGTGGCCTAACTTTTTTGGATGTGTTATGTGTATTTTTTTGGGTGAAACTAATGTGGAAGGTCTACAACTTGTAATGGTTTGTATATACATTGAAAACGTCCGAGTACGACTTTTTAAGGGCCCCGCAAAAGCGCCTTCAAGAAGGACCCAAGGCTGTCGAGACAATGCTTTGGAAGCGTCAATGGACGAGCCAAACGACGGCCAGTTGGTTGAAGAACGGATCGTTAGTGTTATATAGTTGATGGACACTTAGTCTGGGAAGGTCTCAACGTAAAGGCATGTCAAGTTCCAATCAACGGAAGCCAAAGACGGCAAGCCGTTTCACCAACGACAAGTCAATGGTGGTCCTTTAATGGTGGCCTAGAGTTGTTTCCTACGAACTGTTTTATTTAACGGGTGAATGGTAAATTCACCCCACGTACTAAACTGACTATAATTGATTAATTTACGTATATTTGGTTGTATATAAAGGATCAAACACGTGAACAACCAATTCTCAATCCCTTCTACATGAATTTGAACTTTCCCTCCAAAAATCTTCTCCCTAAAAATCTCCATGGTTGTTGATGCTCAAGAAAAGCTTGTACCGTGGATTCCTATGGTTTATTAAACAATTTTTAGAGTTCTTCATGTCTATAAAGGTATGGTGATCCTTCATCTTTAAGTAACATTTCACTTGGAGAGTTCTTCTCATTGTTTTCAAAGAAAGTTTCATGATCAAAGTTCTTCTTCTTCAATCTATCCCTGGGTTCTTTCTAAAAACGTTGAATTTGGGTCTAAATCCTTGATGATCAAATTACATAAGACTTGCATGAATTGATTTAGTTTCTTCTAGGCTATCAAGTAGTAACTTGTGATCTTGATGTTTGGGATGGTTGCTATGTGATTTGATCATAGTTAAATGTCCTTAGCTACTGCCTATAATATAATGTGATTATGAATTGTATGTAATCGACATAATGTGGATCAATGCATGATATTTTGAATAGGACTAACCTACTTGAACTTACCTTCCATATTTTCCTAATGTAAAGCATGAATTCGACTTTATTGGACACTGTAATAGTATCTCGTTTAGGCTATGATTTATTTGTTTACTGCTCTACATGTACATTATTAATTAATTTTAGATTGATAAACAAGACTAGGGGAAATTGATTGATGATCATGCCTATCTATTCTCTAGAACAAAGGTGATGTTTTGCTCTAGTTGTATCATGATCTTGGAGCGACTTGTACATGGTTTATTCTATGCTTAAAGTGCATTTATATACTTCCCTAGATATGCATTGTTGATAATTAATGTTTGGTAATAATGCCTATCTCCTTTACTTTTCTATATTAATGTAATTGATGAAGCCTTGTGTTGTATGGTCCACTTATGCTGGTGGTGTTTACTTTGTTGTAATCATATATGTTTTAAACATGTCCTTGAAGGAAAATTGATGATGTATGAATGTGCATAGGGTATTGGAGTGTTGATATGAAAGGATGCTCATATAGGTACACATATAGACTTACGCATTGATATATGAACATGTGTGACATTTATGTGTTATGTGAAAGGTTTTCTCATGTATGAATACACACACACACACATGAGTGATGATATATATAATAGAGGGGCCTTGAAAGGTGGGCCCAAAAATACTCTAAACTAGATAGGTGCTTGAATATGCTATAAGTATATGAGGAATGAATGTCCTAAACCTATGTTTTATGAAAAATATAACAAAGGCGCTTTAACAAAGGGAACATAGCTTAGAACCGAGTGAACTTGACATTGAGAGATATTGACTTCCCTTTGAGGAAGATTAAATATTTGTCCCTTATAGAGTGTTGACTTCCATTAGAGGAATACTCACTTCCATTATAGGAATACTCACCTATTGATCAACATGAGGTGATGAATTCCCTTTTAGGAAAGGTTCACCCATGTTTTCTCATGAGAGGAGGACCCAATTTCCAAGGGGCATGTAGAGGGATCATACCTATGTCTTATATAAAATATTCTTGCCACATAAAATCTAGCAAAGTGAATTCACTTAGAATGCTAGGATGTATGTTAATGTCCTACCTTGGGTAGGTATGAACACCTTCAATTGGTGTAAGCCTCTACAACACCAAATTCCATGTTTAGCACACATGGTCTTAGTGTAGGTTAAGGATATAGTTTCCCTAAAGTAACAAGGACAATGGAAGTATATGAATAGGATCCTAACTAGGAGGACATAAAGGAGTTTACTTAGTATAGGTGGAAGTAATGAACCCATATAGACATTGCACAAGTAGATCCCTAGGAAGTATTAGGAAGGTGACCCAATGTGTATGTTTATGCTTATGACCATATGCATGGCTTTGTAGTATTTTTCTAATTGTCATGAATATGTGCATGGTATGAGTCTATGCGATGTGGTCTTATTCTTATATTCAATATGTGAGTTTGAATGATTATATGATGAAGATTGTTAATATGATTGGAGTTTTCCTTACGTGTTATGTTGATGCATGAAGTTTTAAGGATTGTGGTCTCATGAAGGGTTTACTAAGAACGTATGGGGCTATGGGTATTCATATTTTCATTTCACTAGTAGACCAATATTGGGGTCATGAACAAGGTCTCAAAATTAGGTATATGAAGATAAGTAAATATATGTACAAATTGGAGTAGCTTACTGTAATGTTCCTAAGGCCTTGACCTAAATGTGTCTTTGATAGGTTGTACTTATAAGATGATGTGTAATGAGTTGTGTAGGTTGTATGCATGCTTTCTTGTGACCTTAAGGTGATACATTGCACCAAGTATCACTAGAGGGTTACTTGGGAAGTTAATGAATAAAAGGAAATAATGCTCAATGTAAATGTGAAAGAGTTTACTATAATGTATCTATAAAATGTCATAAATACTATATGCGATGTTATGTAATGTTTTTCCTTTGAATATGTTTATATGAAGTATGTGTATAATATAAATGCAATTGTCTAAACGTTTTGATTAAGATTTAGTCGAAAAGTCATGTAGCATGATTTCAAGAAAATGTCCCTTTAAATGCATGTTTTTGTATGGTTGTTATACTCAAAGCATTCTTGTACTAATCTCATTCTTATCTACTTTTACACAAAGTGTGGGTTATGGATTCTGAAAGGATGTCTATGATTGAGGTTCTTGATACGTGATTCCCAAGCTCAAGGAAACGGGTCCTTAATTTACAAGGATTCCATAGTCATGTCTTAATGTAAAATTATTAAAGGTTACATAGCTATGTCTTATGTTTTAATACTCGAATGTTGTTTAGTCTAAGATGTCAAAGTGACTTCGGGTCTAAATATGTATTATGACTTATATGTTATAGATATATGAAGTGATGTTTCTAGCATGTGATGTGCGATGAAAATTTGTAAATTTTCCTCTAAACTTACTATTACAATGCGGTTAATGATAACTATGGTCTTGTATAAGACCTTCGAGAGGTCAAGTACGCCATGTTATCTCTAAGGGGTGCTCCCTAGATGTGATAAGGTCATATCACATAAATAGTAACATATCAATACCATATAACCAAAGCAACTCCAACATCATAATAAAGCGTGTACAAGAGTTCATATAATCATAATATACAAGACACTCATACACAATACTTTCCGAAGACTACAAGTGCAATGTCCATATAAAGTCCCATAACCCCACATAGTCAAGTAATCAAGGAAAGAGATCATAAAAAATGCCTAACTTCATTTAACATAGCGTCATGAGTAATTATCATCATATACTTGACCATTAATATTTTAATAAGTTAAACTACCATCATATAGGGTCATCAATATGTTAAAGTAATATCATTTAAGTCATAAAAGCATAAGAACATCAACCTAGGATTTCTCTCAAAGCCAACTAGTGCAATGCATCGGTAGCTTCCCATTCCCCTACCTATACTAAAAAGAACCCCTTAAGTCATATTAGTTAGAGGTCACATTATTACATCATTTTTACCTTCGGAAACAATTGCCTTAACCGACATAGATCATGTGAGCTAGACATAAAACCTGGTGTTTTGAAACACTACACTTAAAGAAGGTGGTTTACTTCCCCAGGTAGAACAAAAATATTAACATATCATTCTAGGTGGATCCAATAGATAGCCTCCTATGGAGGCAACATATTTAAGGAACTAGGATATATGTCTTGAACCCGCTACATGTACATTAAATATTGAAGTAAAAAGTAGGGAATCACAATGTCTTACAAAATAGAGTCCATAGATTCACTAGGAATATTACACTTAATTTAACATAATTATCAAATAACTCAATCATCATAATCATAATATAATTAATTGAACAATAACATAACAAATTCTAACAATCCTAATCATTTATGTCCTATTCATGACTAGGGTTAGGGTAAAGGATCGAATTCATCACAAACTAAGCAAATGATAAAGAAGTAAAACAATTATACTATAAACAATCATATTTTGTCATTAATAATCAAAGGAAACCACTAAAAATTCAATTTGAAAGATCAATTTTAGAATTAGAAGGAAACCCATGTTTTTGAATTCAACGGAGTTGTAGAGAATTTCTTATAGATTTATGGATTTTTATTTATAAGAATGAATATATCTTGGTATTTAGGACTTATAAACCGACTTAAAATACCTTAAATACCCCTAATTAACCTCCCAAACTCGTATTTGGATGTTGGGTGAATTTAAAAATTCACCTTGGAACTTACAATAAAATTTTAATCACAGCGACAACCCACGATTGGCTATCGACCACCCGTTTCCCAACAAATATACCGTCCTGCTGGGACTTGGTTTAGGACTGAGTGTGGTCCTAGGATGGACATCTTCCCCACGAATAAGTACTTAAAACCGTCCAGCAACAACGGGGAGTCTATTGCCTCAGTAGAATGGGTCTGGTCTTGGACAACTTTGGGTCAAAAATGGGTCGTTCCTCAAGGACCCTTGGATTGTCCTTGGGCATTTCTGCCAGGACGTTTCCAACCCGAATATGATCCTGTATGATCTTAGGACATTCCAAATCAATTTCATCCTAAACGAACACATAAAGCTTGACGAAACATGCTAAGAGACACAAGGTCGTTCCAAGGAAAACCTTTCAAACATCATGGACGTTCTTGAACATTTAACCTCCAAACAATATGAAATTTTACATACTTCGTAGAAACACTATAATGGATCGTATAAGGACCTCATAAGATCAGTAAACACACATATAGATACATAAACACACATGAGGCACATAGGTGACTTAGTCGTCGAACCTCTTGGTCGTCCCGTGACGTTTGACTTCAAATTAACCTAATACTTTAGAAACTTCCTCAATATAAAATTACAAAACATTTTAAAGACATTAGACCTTTATTACAAACATGTTAGTCTCTAGATTCACCTAAGTCATTTTTGAGGTATCACACTCACCCTAGAAGTCAACCCCATGGCACTCAAAACTTGTACACTCCATCTAGGAACTCTTGGGGATCCTCTCACACCTTATAGCCAATATAGATTGGAGGATTCATCCTCACAAAATTTCTCAATCTAGATGTCAGAATGCTCTCCACAACATTCAATTTCGGCGCAATACCCATATTTGTATGAGTAGTCAAACCTCGGGCTAAAGTAAGTAAAGCCTCTAAAATATCTCTAATAGTCGTTTCTGGGGGAACCACCAGAACATCATTACCTTGACCCTCAATAGCGACTTGATCACCTTGAGCACCTTCAGGAACTTGCTCAACTTTCTAAACTTGAGGAGGAATCTCCGCATTCACCCTTCCTTCTTCCAACCTTCTAGTGGCAATCCTTCTAGTGTTCATATCCTATAATCACAAGAGAAGAGATTAGGAATAAAACCTTACAACCTCAACTCTATAGGCACGACACAAAATTGATGAAGAAAGTGAAACTCTATCGTCCCATAGCCTCTAACCAATAGATGTGTCGCGACTCACACCGATGATCAAGACTCTACTAGACGTGGCTTTATTAAAATTATTTATTCCTAAGACCACTTTCATAACCTATGCTCTGATAAAATATTGTCACGACCCGCACCTATACCCTAGAAGATAGGGAATTCCTTAGGTCGTGAACCCGCGTACTTTATCTCTCAGAGTTCTTATACAATCCCTTCATTATCATTCATCACATATAAGCATATGAAAAGTAGTGCAAAATTAAAAAAATTTCATATGAATATCTTAAAACATCTTTCATTTTAAAATCATATAACCGCTAAGTCTCAACATATGGCATTCTTAGACTCAAGAATACTTGGGACACGATCCATACAATACTTTCAAATAAAAGACATATATGCCCTCGAGTCAAGTTAGGACATACTTAACCTTTTCTTGCACGATAACTACAATCCAAGCTTTCCTTCACGATCCTTCTCAACTTCCACCAACAACCATTAGATATTATAAAATGTATGGAATTAGTACAAACACTTGTAATAAGTATTACTTTATGCATTCATGAAAAAAAGACATTTATTAAAAACATGCATCCTATTTCTTTAAATATCATATCATAAGCATAAGAACAACACTTAAAACCTTAAATACACATAAGATAACACTTAAAGATTTTATCACATTTTTAGAAATATTACAATGAACTAATTCACCGTTACAGTGAACTATTTCATTGTTACAGTGAATCCTATCAACTTCACATAGAACACTCTCTAGCATGTAATATTCTCACTAAAAGATATCCTAAGACTAACTTAAGTAAGACAAAGAGATATCACCAATACACCATCTCTAGTCACACCTAAATGATCCTTAAGACTTCCCATAATGAGATATACACACTTACAATACACCAACCACATAGACATGAGATTCTCTTACAAAAAGTGATTCTAAGGTTCACTTCAGTTAGTTGTGAAACGACCGCCCATACAATCCCTTCAACACACCTATGATATCTTATAGATTACCTAGGATAATATCATTATCACTTAATACAATATCATTCAGATAATTGATATTCTCCCTTCCAATGGATATCAAAAGACTTACTTAAGTAAATAAAAAAGATAATGTCAATTCTTGAACTCTCCATAATTACATAAATAATCTTTAAGACTACCTAAGTTTGCATCATGTCTACATATTCAACCAACTTTCCTAACAAGAGTCATTCTTAAGACTGATAGGTAAGACAGGAAGTGACCATTATTATGCCCCTTTCACACCTTAACTATAAAACGCTTAATTAATCTTGATAAGTACTTATTCATTTAACAAGCTTTTCGAAATTAAGTCATTACATTCATTATTTCATTTAAGAGGCATTCATTACATAAGGACCTTCAAGTAATGGTCTTTGAAAAGACGCAGGGACTCTCACTAGCATCTTTAAAGCCTATTGTTCAATGTCTAGATAGTGTCCAGTACCACAACCTAAACTTCATATAACTTCTCCAATACTTGTAGGTATCCGATATGATCAAAATAGGAAATAACGAGATAGAACATGGTAGAAAATCATGGAATCCGGAGTTGTACCCTACTCCAATGGAAGGTGTTCTACTTGCCTATGGTAGGACTTATACTCTTCCCATGTAGGCCCATGGTTAGGGAATACGAAGGATTTTCTTTGTACTACAATCTTGATCTCAGTAGAGCTACTTCACTAAACATACTCAAAAAATGATATCCTTTGTTTTCATAGAGTAATTCACATTAAAGGATCGTAGGAAGAGGTTCCATATCTAGGTCATCACCCAATCAAATTCGCCCTAACAATGAGGTCCCCTAGGGATGCCCTACAATTGTGAATATTATATTTCTAATGACTTTCATAAGGATGATATGATGTCATTCCAGTCAACCAACCTTAAGTCCATCATTCGTTACAAGAAGGATACCATTACGAATTTCGACTTTAAGTTGTGACTTTTAACCAATTTAGGTGCTTAGTTAATAAGTTAGGGGTTCTATGGCAGAAATAAAAGTGCTTTTCTCCATAATTATTCAAGAATTTACAAGGTACGAAATCCTTTCACCTTTGCGATTCCTTTCCCTAAAGGTGAATCCTAAATTGTTATCAAAAAGATGAGTTTCATGGTGAGTTTCTTTCAATTATGTAATTGATCTCTAAAATTGCATTGTCTATTGTTTATTTTTGTTATTATACTTATATTATGATGTATAATGACTAAATTACTCTAGTTCTTTATGAATTATCCTAGAAGGTGAAGTAGATCATGAAATTTAACAAAGTCCCTAACCCTAGGTTATGAACTAGTGATTATTGGATGTGTAGTGATTCAATTGGCTTCATTATTGTGTTAATTACTATTGTGTGATGATATTACACCCATTGTTGGGTCTAAATGGATGGTTTTTTGTAAATCCTTTTATTATGGCTTGTGAAGGTAATTGGGGTAAGACTTATGCTCTCATACTGTCACAACCCGAAATTAGCCCCTATAAGTTAGGAGGAACCCTCGTTTCGTGACTGGGAGTACTTAACCACTTTGGGGTCTCGCACAAGCCCTTTAACTAGCATTCTTTACATAAGACATGAAAAGTAGTGCGAAATTAAAACTTTTCAAGAATAATTTAATAAAAAGGAAATCTTTCATAAATACTAAGAAATCTCATCATCACAAGCCAAACATAAAGACACGACATAAATAACATAGGGACATGTCCCTTTATATTGAAATAAAAATACATAACAAATCTTTAAATAAAAACTAAGAAAAGTACTACGTCCTCGAATATATGAGGACATACTTTTCCTTGAGAAAAACTTTCCAAAGCTCTTCCTTCTATCCTTCAAACCTTCAAAATCTTCCAACCTATACTTATCTAGTATAGAAAAGTATGGTGTTAGTACAAAACAATATACTAAGTATGACATAGGCAAAAACATGTACTAATGGATATTTTAGTAAAATAGCTTTTCATGAAATTTAATTAAAACATTCATGAATACAAAGGCAAAACATCACATAACCATCATTTAAAACTTAGATAAGAATTCCCATAATTTTAAGCCAACAAGAAATATTACAATAACTTTGTCAAAACTTACAGTAAACCAACTTGATCTTTATAGTGAACTCCTTAAGTATTTATAGTAAATACATTTGAACATTGACAATGAATCATTTAAAGCATTCACAATAAATTTAACTTTAAAAATTACAATTAATTAACCTACACTAACTGAGTGAACTTCCAAGGCTAACTATCCTACACTAACTGAGTGAACTTCCAAGGCTAAGGTAAGATATGAATGACGTATGCATATTCCTCCTGCAATACACACCAAAGGAACTCTCAAGACTACCCCTTCCGGCTTAATCAACTCGTGAGAAACAAGACCCTCAATCAATGGCAAGACATTAAAAGACACCCAACAAACCACCAAAGTCTTCTCTTTCGGAATGCCTACTTAGTGCAATGAGTAGATGGCGTCCCATACCACCACCTACCCTAAGTAGCACATTCTTTAGAAGGTTTGGCACCAAGTCTTCCCTTTCAGAAGGTCGTACTTAGTGCAATGGATAGAGCATCCCATACCAGCACCTACCCTAAGTAGTACATTCTTTTAGAAGACATAGTTCATTCAATTCAAATAAGTCTCAGCAAGACTCCCCTTTCAGATTGCCTAGCTAGTGCAATGGATAAATTGTCTCCCATTCCACTACCTACCCTAAGTAGAACACTCTTTTAGAATACTTAGCACGTTCATTTCTTTTGTGGAAGTTATCATAACCGATATAGACTATGAGAGATAGACATGGAATCCCTCTATTAACCCCTATTATATGAGGGATACTCATTTGACTAGAATGACGTCATTCTGTTATCATTTACATGGATTTTCCAATAGCTACACCTATGCGGGCACATAGTTAAGGGATAAGGAGATTGCTACTAAGTAACTACTAATGAGGAGTACTCATCTCAAGAGTTACATTGGGATACAACATCTTAATTCATGAAGTGTAATCTACCTCTCATTCATATCCTCTCAGTGCTAGGCATAATTTCCCAAGGATTCTAAACATTATAGATTATATGTTAAGGATAACTAGTGAACACCACATCTCAACTCAGGAAGCGCATTCATCCTCCAACCTATCTTAGAAAGATCATGGGATGTAGTGGGGTTGCTACTAAAAACTTCATCTCAACTCATGAAGAGTATTCACCACAAAACTCCCCGTTAGGACTTAAGTTAGCTTCATTCATTCATTCAAGTGTGAGTGTGTGTGTACATGTGAGCACACCTTGCACATAAGCTTCACTTCGTACATTCTTAGACCTTCATTCATCACATCACACACTTTACATACTTCATATAATCATATAAGTACTTTATACATAATCATTAACATACTTCTCTAACAAGCTTCATGAAACACTTAACAAGAATATCTTCATTTAAGCATACTTTCTAGCCTATTTCATATATAAGCATCATAAGGCACATTTAAAAAGCATAGAAAACTTTTCATATTACTTCACATAACAAGACTTCATAGCATCATTCACAATAAGCTAGTAACTTTACATTCATACAATTCAAGTAAACACCCTCAGCAAGAAGTTTGACCATTCCATTAACGAGCATTTTAAAAATTAAAGCTAAACAACATAACCAACTTACCCTTCAATCCAATATTTCATCACATATAACATTTTACTCTATATTTAATCGAACTAAATCCCTTTGGTCAGTATTTAAACAACAATAACCACAATAAGAAACCAAAGATCATTCTCTACACAAACATGCTCATTTAACCCATTTCTTAAGCCAACAATTGAAGAAAAGCTTTAACATGATTTCATTGAATTTATAACCTAAAAATCATCAAAAATTAAGAATACCATTATTAAGTCATTAGAAATGTTTTAATGCAAGACCCATATTTAGATTTGAAGATAGTAGAAACTAGCGTTGAAAACCTATTTTGAAAATTAGTTTGAATGGGCTACATAAATGAAAAAGTGAGTTAGAGGATGGATATCATACCTCACACTGAAGAAGTACCAAATATTGTTGATGAAGAAACAACCATCAACAACCCTTCTAGCATTTCTTGATTTCTAGCTTCCATGGAGACTTGAGAGAGTCTTGTAAGAGAGAGGGGTTTTAGGTTTTAGGAAGAGGGGTCTAAAATGGGGCTTTAGGGTTTAGAAAAATTTAATATACATAATAAACAATACAATTATACACATATGGTATTAAAATAATTGAGGTGTATTTCCATAAAACACCCCAAGTTGGCAGCAACTTCACAGACTTCGCATGCCTCACAGACGAATCTTCACAAACGGACCATCTTTGAGCAAATGAACCGTTGATAGGGTCTCATTGGTGGATTGGTAGATCTAAGTAGAGCATGGAAAACTGAACTAACTGGTCCAAGCTACGCTGTAGGTCGACGGAGCATTGTCCATGAAAACTGCTTTTTTGCATATTTTTCTTAAGTCTTGCGCCATTCATTGAAGGCCCCTTGTGGGTCCTAGGTGGGCTCGTTCCCGGACTTTAAACCCCTAAACTAAGTCTTCTAGGTCTTTGTAACATCCAATTAAAGTTTCAAGTAAAACGAACACGTAAAATTAGTCTAAACACAACAACACACACTAGTACATTTTAAGGCATACTATCGGAACGTCATGGACATTCATGGTCGATTGAACTCGAAGCTTAACCAAACTTCACACAATGACTAAGGACACTAAATTAACTAAGTTTAACTGAAGATCAACTCAAGAAACAACCACGAGTCTCTAGTTCACCCTATTTGTTTTTGGGGCGTTACATTCTCCCCCACTAGGAATAACATTCTTCCTGGAATGAAACTTAAACCTTAAGAACAACAAGCACTCACTTAGAATCAGTCAATATACTTAGATAATGATCAAAACATCAACAATAAAGGCACCAACTAACAACAAGCATAATTTCACATTTTCAAGCACTTAACAACATAGGCAACTTTTGCCAAACTTTGCAAAGTAAAAATTCAAACTTAAACTACTTTTATGGAGGAACTACCTTATCCAACATTAAACATGCTAATATACCATACTTTTAAGCACATTTAAACTTCAATTCAAAACAAAACAATTTTTCCCATAAATTAAAAATTTTTATAGTGAATTTCACTTTGATCACTACGAAGTATATCAAATTTTTTCGAAAATTCATTCTTTAAGCAATTCATCAAGATGACATGATCACATGAAGTATAATACAATATAAACTCATATTATAACACATTGAAACCATAATTCTTGAAAAATGCAATTTTCTCAAAAAGCTGAACTTCATTACAGTGAATTGAAAACATCACTATGTCACATGCTTAAAGAATTCCATAAAACACCTTCCAAGAAACATTATGAAGATGACATGACAATATGAGGGACAAGACCATACTAACTTACTCCAAAGAGACTTGGTAAGTTTCACTAAGCGCAATGGTAGCATCCCATACTACCACTCCCACTTAGTGACCCTTTAGGATTCATTCTACTCAACTCACTCTCCCCCACTTAGGGTAAAGCCACCTTTAAGGTCTCATACTCCAAAGCACCATTATGCCTCTCACAAGGTTAGAAATCACACTACCCTCAACTCATGCACATTAAGATTAAACGTCAACCTTACAATTTAGGCATAACACTTTCCTCTTATGATTCAATCCTAGACAAACACTCTTAAACATCATTTTATTCAACTCTTAGGCATCATTTAACTCAATTTCATGTAACAAAACTTCCTCACTAGATATCCATACCACAATTCCGTCTTAGTGTATGCCTACACCACAACATCAACCTATCACAAGAACAACTATGAATCATTAGTCAGACAAAAGGGTTGCCCTCAACTCCTACAAAATCTCCACATCCTCTCAATATTTCCTCAATTTCACACCTTAAATCATATCTACCATCATTGAACATAATCACAAGATAACTCATTAATTCTCAAAAGCATTTTATTCATTCTAATAACTCTTACTATGCTTAGAACTAAATCACCATAATGTTTCTCATCACAACACTTCCAATTCCATGATTCACACATAGCCATAAATGGCATCACATCACAATTTTCAGAACATACCTTCACCTCTAATAATCTATCCACAAAACCATCATAACATCAAAACTTACCTTTTCTTTCTCTCAAACATAGATACATCTCCCCTTTCAAGAAATCACACCTTGAAGACGATCATCGGACAAGGGAATACAAGAGAGAGAGAGACCTTATGGAGGTATGTTCTATAGCCAGTTGTCCATGGATAAGTTGTGACTCACACAAATGATAAAGATACTACTAGACGTGGCTAGTGAGAATTTTAGACCTTAAAGTATTTCCCAAAACCTTTTACTTTGATACCAAGTCTGTCACAACTCGAAACCCTCTAGAACTAGTAGTAACTCTCGTTTCGTGAATAGAGTACTTAAACCCTTTGGGGTCTCGCACAAGCCCTTTAACTAATATTCATTACATAAGGCATGAAAAGTAGGACGAAATTAAAACGTTTAACGAATAATTTAATGAAAAGGAAATCTTTCATAAATATTAAGAAATATCATTGTTACAAGCAAAACATAAATATAGGACATAAATAACTTGGGTACACGGCCCTTTACATTTAAATGAAGATACATAACAGGTCTTTAAGTAAAAACTAAGAAAATGACTATGCCCTCGAATATATCAGGACATACTTTTTTTTGAGAAAAACTTAGCTTTTCATGCAATTTAAGTAAAACGTTCATGAATACAAAGGCAAAACATCATACTAACCATCATTTACAACTTAGATAAGAATTCCCATAATTTTAAGCCAAAAAGAAACATTACAGTAACCTTGTCAAAACATATAATAAACCAACTTGACCTTCACTGTGAACTTCTTAAGCATTTACACTAAATACATTTGAACACTGACAATGAATGATTTAAAGAATTCACAATAAATTCAACTTGAACAATTACAATGAAATGTCCTACACTAAATGAGTGAATTTCCAAGGCCAAGCGAAAGAGAAACTGAACCCATTTTCCTTAAGAGTTTCCCTACCTCAGAATTATTCTATGAATCACTAAGGTAAGATGTCACGACCGGATTCTAGACCCCAGACAAGACCGACGTTGTTGACCTCTCACAAGTCGCCGTCAAGTGTACATACGTCATCATTACTTCATTTAGCTTCATTTTACTGGAAAATTTGAACTTTTTATTACTTAACATTCATTTAAGACATTCTACTTAAACTCATAAAGGTTCACAATCAACCATCTAACATTAAGATCATAAAATGAAAAAAACAGTTCATACTTGCATTAAACATATTTTTTCCAAAACGGCACAAATATGAAGTCTCAAATGAAAGTGTAAATGAAACACTAATGGCACATGCTCCACTAGCTAAAGCCTATATCTAATCTAGAAAATAACAGTAGATATCCTCGAAAGCGTGAGGGCCTACCAAATTCGAATGAAAGATCCACATTCGAATAGCTGCAACATCGTACAGTACCTAAAAATATAGAGTTTTACGGGATTAGTACACACTTGTACTATGTATGGGTATATGCAAGAAAACACTAAAGACATGCGTAAGAATAGCTCTTTCCCAACAACATGATTTATGGAAAGTCAAGTTAGTAGATTTGACAAATTAGATTAGGAGAGTTAGTGGACCTGCCAAATTTAGATAAGGAAAGTAAGTGGACTTGCAATATCGGATTACGAAAGTCATGCCTTGAGAGTAACATGCATTATCATACATATCATATTTCACAAAACACATAACGTCTTACACATAGCACATAACATATTGCATATAACACATAACATCTTTTATATCATTCGTTCGTATGCCATGAGACTTACGAATCATGGATTTAACATAATGACTTCAAAAAAATGAGGGCTCAACATATGGGACCTCTACTAGGGAGTCTTCTTTAGAAAACACAGTATGTGCTTCATTCATTCATACGTACTTCACTTCATACATTCATAAGCTAGTGTAAACACAAGGTATACCTTAGAAGTAGTTTAAGAATTTCATCGGGTTCCTTGTGCAATGATAAAGAATGAGCTAGTGTCATTACTTTTTTTTAGGTAACCTCTTTATTATCCTATATTAACACCTTTGGTATCATTCATTTCATTATGAGCATCATTTGAGACTGGCCTCATTCATTCATTGTGAACTTTAACTTTAACGGACATAGATCATGTAAGCATCATGAAATTCTGTGTTAGTCCCACACTGAAAAGAGGTGGAGTCTCCGGCCAAAGTGACCCAAAACATGCTAGCGTATATTGGGAATTGAACCCTACAAGATCCCTATATTGGCAGTATATATTAAAAGACTAGGAGATATATGAAGACCCATACCCGGCATGCCAAACAGTCTCATCTCATGAGAGTTATATGAACCTCCTCCCTTCCTATATGAAGGCATCACCACTCATAGCTAGCCTATCAGTGCTCTGTATAAATTTCCATTTCATTTAACTCATACGTCATAGAAGTTGTCTTCTTGAATGAGGACATCATAGCTCAATAGATGATTTCTCATCTCATCATTAGTATTAAGTGTACATTAATCTCAATACTTTCATTAGAGTGTTCATTGAGACTGGTCTCTTTATTAACTTAACACTCTCATAGGTGAGTACGTTTTGGTAACATTTACGTAGGCTCATTTGAGATTGCTCTCATCTTTCACATTATGTTGTCACCACATTCGCTAGCTTTAGCACATTTTCTCTTCATAACTACTCACCCCTTTGTCGGTGAATTTTCATTTCATCATATTCCAATGCACTTGGCCATTTTGTGTGTTTCACAAATATTTAACCCTTATAGGTTTTCATCATTTCGTTACATATATCTTAGGTTTACTTACTTTTAAACGTATGCTATACTTATTAGTCTATACACACAAGCCATGAGTCTTCATCCATAGATCGTTTAAGTTATTCATATCTTCCTATGATTATGTGGTACAAGAGTTATGCATCTTGTAAGTATGCCAAGATCTCAATTTCGATCTATGTAGGCAACATTATTTTTCAACATTTATTCACGTATGACTTATGTATCATTACAAAATCTGGGCAAGGGAACTCGATTTTGAACCCCTTGGACAACACTTACATTTTTATTTATTTTTGTTTGATCCACACGGCTTGAGGACCTAAGATCGATCCCCAACGCCTTCATTTTATTTTTCTTTAATTTATCTCTTTCTTGGCCGAGAGGGTGTGGGTTCGAACCCCCACATCCCCATTTTAATTTTTCTCCTTAAATTCCCTTTATTCTACCTAGAGGTCTTGGGTTTGATTCCTACATGCCTCAACCTTTTAATTTTCTTTTAACTTTTCCTTAAATCTGACTTAGAGGTGTTGAGTTCAAATCCCATTCCTCTCTTTTTTTTTGTACCTCATTTTTGGTCGAGGTCACTGGTTCAAATCCTCATTGCCACATTCTTTTTAACTTACATTATTTATATGACTTTTAACATGGTGAGGTCACGGATTGGATCCTCAGTGACCTAACTTTTTTTAATTAATTATTTATAACATACTAAACAACTTAGCTTGACCGTAACTCATAAACATATAGCTAAAAATTATGTACGTTTTCAGCATCCTTTTTATCAACATTATGCATTAGTCCTTAGGGTAATTCATGGATCATGTAGTACATCGTTGGGTTAAATTTTAATGGATTCATTTAACTAATAGTTTCCACTCATATAAACCAGCTTATACTTCATATGAACATCACGACCTATACAAGTGTTTGCACGTGAAATAAAACCATAAAACAAATATTTTTCATGCTTCAATTCGTGTTCAAAGTCACGGCTACACATTGCAAAAACAGAAACACATATTTTCAGATAACATAGGTTATCATTCGTACGATTCCAAATACACATCATCACGAAACCACATTACATACCAAATATCTACATTAAGACATACCAACCTACAACCATCGATAGGGACATGCAACGGGGAAACAATCGTAGTTTTTGGATTTGAATCAACTAAATCCTAGGGATCTCTTGGGAAAGGGACCAAGAGTAAGAAAAATCATACCTTATTTTGACGATCAAACCTTGAACTTTATCCCCAGATACCTCCTCCAAATGACGTCCAAATCCGAGCTTCAAAACCAAACATCGACAGAAAACCCCTCAGTTTGCCTAATGTTTTTGGTTATGATTTGATTAAGTTTTTAACAAGAAAGTCCGTGAAGTGTGAAGAACTTTTAGTTTCTGGTAAGTTCTTGTGTTTAGGCAGCGAGAACTTGAAAAGAAAAGAGAATGAGAGAGACGTGAGAGAGAGATGATCGTGAATAGGTTGTTTAGGATGAGGTAATGACTTAGTCAAACTAGGACTCTTTCAAACCTTTAAAAACTATGATTTTTTTCCTTTTTTTAATAAATCAGATAGTAATTATTAATTAATAAATTAATTTACAAATTTAATTAAAACAACTTAAATCATTACTTCCACCTAGGTTAGAACCCAGGTGGAGCAAGACTCACTCATAGGCCAATTTTCGACCCTCTATCGCCAAAAAGCCCCTACACCCTAGTAATTAAATAATTAATTACATATTTAGGATAATAACAGTACATCTCTTAGCCTGGAAAAAGACCATTTTACCCCTAGACCCTCCAAACATGAGATTTCCCCTTTTTAAGTATTGAAAAGACTCATTCGGGTAATCTTCATATTCGGGAGCACTACATTGCTTGACCCAACCTTTACTAGCCTAATTAACTCCCCAAGTTAGTTTTCTTAGCTGTCGCAAGGGTTTAGAGGTCTGGTTTTAAGAGCATCAATACATATGAACTCGGACTAATCATAGGCATTTTAGACACATTAAACCTTACTTAGCATATCCATTTTTAGGGTTGTTACATAAGATATGATGGAAGTATGCATATGCATACACCAATGCACACCAAAGAAACTCTCAAGAGTACCCCTTTGGGTAACACAATTTGGGAGAAATAATCCCCTCAATCAAAGGCAAGACATTAGAAGACACCTAACAAACAACCAAAGTCTTTCCTTTCGAAATGCCTACTTAGTGCGATGAGTAGATGGTGTCCCATACCACTACCTTTCCTTTTTGGAATGTCCTACTTAGTGCAATGGATAGATAGAATCTTATACCACCACCTGCCCTAAGTAGTATGTTCTTTTAGAAGACTTAGTTCATTCAATTCAAATAAGTGTCACCAAGACGACCCTTTTTGATTGCCTACCTAGTGCAATGGATAAATAATGTCCCATTCCACTACCCACCCTAAGTAGAACACTCCTTTAAAATACATAGAACATTCATTTATTTTGTGGGAGTTAGCTTAACCGACATAGACAATGAGATGTAGACATGGAATCAAGATATTAACACCTATCGGATGTGTGGTAATTGAAGTTTTGAATTGCCTTGAGTAAATGATGTTTTTACGTGTTGTTTTTTTGTTGGACTGCTAGATTGAGTCTATTTTTTCCTTTCTAAGATTTTTAGTGACATTCGGGGATGAATGTTCCTAAGGGAGGGATAATGTAACACTTCAAAAATCAAAGACATGTTCTAGAGCCTAAACTGAGTTTTATAAGGTTTATACACTGTTATAAGGTCTATTTTTATTAATATAAGTCATTTAGGAAGTCTAGAAATAAAAACATTCAAGAACATCCATGACGTTCGGATACTAGTTCAAAGAGGTAATAGAGTGCGTTAGCCAATTTTACTGGCTTTTAGGAGTCGGAAAATGATGAAAATTGGTGGAAGGGTGTCTAACATATTAGAGTTAGTTCATAGGCGAAACTTCTGGGGAAGACTCCCTGAGGACTAACTAAGGGCCCTTGAGAAGGACTCATGCATTTTTGCAAGAAGCTGCCAAAAGGCAGTGTCCACAAACAATTACCATAAAAGAATGGTGTGTCAATAGATTCGGAATCGATTATCTCTGTGAATGGAAAATTAAAAAATCCAAGTTTGAGAAATGCATAATCTTAACTTAAGGGCGGACCAACAGGAAGGTTGGTCCTATGCCCATCGACTGACAAACGGGGTGTTGACGTGGTCTCATCTGTGAGACCACTGGTTTTTCTGCATGTTTTAACTTAATTAATTTAATTAGTTGTATTAGTTTGTATTTTCATTAGGGGTTGGGGGGAGGTAAAAATAAGTTATTTAACCCCCTATATAAACCTCTAACCTTATTAGACCAACCCAAACTCAAATAATTCCCAAAACCAAAACTCTCTTCTTTCTCTCTCTAGTGAAGAACTCCATTGAAAACCAAACTAGAGGAAGGTTTAAGGGATGCAAATAGTCAATTTTCTCCATCAATATTCATCAATTATAAAGGTATGTGTTCTCTTTTACCTTTGAGACCTCTTTTCGCAATGGGCTCCATCATATTGATTTCAAAACTTGAGTTTTCAAGTGGGTTTCATCCAATGTCGAAATTGATGTTATTAATTGATTTACTTATGATTTACTTTTATATTATGAATATATTAACATGTATTAACTCAATTATGTTATATGATGATGAACTTGTCTAGTTTGTAGAAGATAACATTTACCCCTAAACCCTAGGTTTTGATCTTGATACGAATTGTATTATATTGGTTAAATTGAATTGGTTATTGGTTAAATTACTATTATATGATAATGTTATATTAACCATGACTAAATTAGGATAAATTATTGTCCTATCATGCTAGTTCTTGAGAAGTTGATCTAGGCTATAAAGTATTTTGTCAAGTGACCTAAGTACTCTTACCTTAAGCTCTAAACTAGTGATGAATTGTGATATTGTGATTCTATTGGCTGGTTTAATATTAGTTATAGTTATATAGTTATACTACGTCCTAATTTGGTTGAGTAAGGGTTTTTTGTAAGACCATTATGATGAATTTCTATGAAGACTTGGTAAGTCTTGTGATCCATACTCTTTACTTCAATTATGGTTCATTGTGATTAACTCATGAAGTTGTATTAGAGTATGCCCTATGTTAGTATTGATAGGTTTGGTATGATGATGAATTGAAATTTCTTGACTATTGTTAGTGAGGTGTATTCCCTATGTATTATTACACAATTATTCTAGTTATTGATGAATTAAGCTAGTATGCGAAGTTGATCATGAAACTGACCCAAGTCACTAACCCTAGGTTATGAACTACTGATTAATTTATGTGTAGTAATTCAATTTATTTCATTATTACACCTATTATTGAGTTGAATTGGATGGTTGATGATAAAACCTTTGATGATGGTTTGTGAAGGAGATTGGGGTAAGTGTTTTGCTCTTAAACCTTTACTTCAATTATGCTTACTTGTGTTTAGTGATGAAGTTATATTGAATTATACCTAATGATGAGATTGATTAGGGTTTGTGCGATGTTGAATTTAAATGTATTGATTTACAGATTGTGATATTATGCTTAAGATGTAATGATTTAAGGTTTTTTATGAAGTACCTATGCGTCTTACTTTGATATAATGATGTTAATGTGCTAATTTAACATATGAAGGTTGTAATTCCTATTAAGCTAATGACTATGAATATACAAGAAGTTATTCTCCTACGACCTAAAACTAATTTATGATTATTAATGAAAGACATTTCAAAAGAGACTCTAGCTTAGAACCTAGTGGACTAGTAGTGAGGAAAGTCCCTTCCCATATAGGGAATGTAGGTTCACTATTGTACTCATGAAATTGTAGACTATAATGCATGTATTATAAATAGGGTCCCAACTACATCTCCTAGTTCTTGAACTATGTTTCCTCCATAGGAATACTAGCTAGTGGATCCACATAGATATTATGTTCATGTTTTGGTACTAACTTGCCAAGTAGTTCACCTTCTTTAGGTGTAGGATTCCATGACATCGGATTCTACATTAAATCTGGTGGTCCATATTGGTTAAGTCAAGATATTAACAAAGGTAAAACAAAGTAATAAAGTGAACTCTTACTAGGATGAACTAAAGGGTTTGACTTAGTCTAGGTTGGGGTATTGGACTCTACCTATGCATTGCACTAGTTAGCCTTCATGGAAGTCTTAGAAGTTATGTTCTTATATTTCTATAAATGTAAATAATATATATATCTTGATCTTACATGTAAATCACACTGTGATATTGGTTTCACTTATGAACATGCAATATCATTGAGAGTATTGTGATGTCTACACTCAATGATATGGCATGTAAAGTTGGAAATTTCTTATAGTTATTCTTGGGTTTACTTGGTGGAGTAAATTTATAGGGTCTCACTTAGTCATTGCACTAGTGGACTTAATGGGGATTTATGAGTAATTCTTTTTGCTTTGTATATGATGTCATGTGTAGTACTCTGAAAGTGTAAAGCCTAATATAGAGACTAACATGAGAGTCTAAGAGTTTTAACCCTTTTATAATGTCATATATAATGTATATAATTCATTTAGGAAGTTTTAGAATCAGAACGTCAAGGAACGTCCATGAAATTTGAAAACTAGTTCAAGATGTGTTAGCGTTTCATAGTCTATTTACAAGGTTTTAAGTGTCGAAAGATGATGAAATACGGTGAAAATGTGTATAACATGTATTAGAGTTAGTTTAGGGTTGAAAATTCCGGGTACGACTCCTAAATGACCACTCTAACATCAAACGAAGGCAGACGACAAGACATAGGTGCGTTGATGGGGCAGTCGATGCCTCCGTTAATGAACGCTTAGACAAAGGCCCATTTGATCCATTCTCTGATTGAAATTAAACATTGACAATACGGTGGGGGCCAAAGGCGTAGGTCGACCTACATTGTGTCGATCGAGGTCTTCTAGGTCCTGCCACTATTTTACTGTTAAGTTTCAGTTGGGTCAATTAATTAAATTAGTTATTTAGGGTTAATTACATATTAGGAGGTGGTTATTATTTTAGATAATTAACTATATAACCTACCCTATGTCTAAAACCTCACTTAACTCCCATAATTCAAAAACCCAAATAGCTCTTCCTTCTCTTTTCTTTATCTCTCCCAAAGAAACTCCATATAAGACCAAGCAACGTAGGGTTATAGGGACTCAAGAAGACTAATTTTATCCTTAATAAATTAACAAGGTATGGTATTCCTTTTACCATTGGAATTCGTTTCCCAAAGGGTTACTTTAAATTGATTTAAAAAGATGAGTTTAAAATAGGTTTTCTTCTATTATGAATTTGAATCTTCAAAATGTTTTTGTTTATGATTTTATTAGATAATATAAGTTGATTTGTTAGTATTGTAATTGAATAATGATATTTATTTATTATTAAACCTAGGTTGTGAAATAGATCATGAATTTGACGCAAGTCCCTAAACCTAGGCTATTTACAAATGATGAATTAATGTGTACTGATTCAACTGACTTAATTATTATGTTAATTACCCTTGACAGATATTATTATACCTATTATTGTAATGAATTTACTTTGTTGATGGTAATAACATGATGATGGCTTGTGAAGGAGATTGGGGTAAGTCTTGTGATCTCAAGTCGTTACTTCAATCATGAATACTTGTGTTTAGTGATGAAGTTATATTGAATTATACCTTATGATAAGATTGATTAGGCTTTGTATGATGTTCAATTGAAATTCCTTGATTAGGTGATTGTGAGAATATTCTTAAGATGTAATGATGTAAGGATGGTGATGAAGTACCGATATGCCTTACTATAATATAATGATGTTAATGTTTTAATCTCATAAATGAGGGTTGTAATGAAAGGTGTTCTCATACAATTCCTATTGAGATATTACAATTATTAAAGGGTAAATCCTATGACCTAAACTATAATATGATATTAATGAAATACATTTCAAAAAGGGACTCTAGCTTAGCACCGAGTGAACTAGTAGTGAGGAGTGCCCCTTCCCACATAGGTAAGGAAGGTTCACTATTCTACTCCTGAGATTGGATATTATGATGCATGTAGAATAAAGAGTGTCCAAACTACATCTGCTAGTTCTTGAACTATGTTTACCCCATACGAATACTAGTTAGTGGATCCACCTAGATGTTATGTTCTAGTTTTGGTACTACCATGGAATGTATTCCACCTTCTTTTGGTGTATAGTTCCATGACACCGGATTCCACATTGGCTCATGTGGTTTATGTAGGTTAAGGCAAGATGTTCAGGAAAGTAAAATGAAGTAATAAAGTGAACTCTAACTAGGATTACTTGAAGGGTTTCACATCTTCTATGTAGGGGTACAACACTCCACCTATACATTGCACTAGTTATCCTTTGAAGGAGTCTTAGAAGGATGTTTTTATATGCATATATGTTTATAAATGTAAATGATATGTATATCTTTATCTTACATATTAATGACACTATTTGATAGTGGTTTCACTTATGAACATGTTGTTGGTCTCTATTGATAAAGTATGATGATGTCCACTCTTAGTAATATAGTATGTAAATTTGGACATTGCTTATGGTTCATGTTTTGTTTACTTGGTTGAGTGAGGTTATGAGGACTTACCTAGTCATTGCACTAGTGGACATAATGGGGGTTCATGAGTAAGGTTCCTTCTTTGGTTATTATGTTATGATCTCTTATACATGTTTGTTGTTATTTTAACTTGACGATTGAGTTGTCTTGATTATGTGTTCAATTAAATTAAAATGCTTGTTGGCTGGATTAGACATGGTATTGTTGGTCTTGTGATGCACATGGTCTTAAATTAAGAATAAGTGTTATTGACTTGTATTGGTTTCATATTGTTCATAAAGCTTTTCAAAGAAAATTAGTATGCTTTAATGAAATGTTCCTTTTTAGAATAATTTCTACGTTGTATCTTCATATGATACCATACTTAATACAGATGGTGTGCTAACCCCATTTCCCCCTTTTTCCCGAACATTTTATGTTCCGTTCATTGAAGAGTTCGTGACCACTTTGATAGAAGGGTTGGATCATGTATTTGAGTGTGTTTATGTCCCCATGTTCCAAAGAGCATGTCATTCTATCACTCTACCTATGTTACTTTGTTATAGTCTAAAGACGCTCACTTCACTCATGTTATTTTAAGACACTGTTGTAAGCCCTAAGTGGCACTTTTACATTTGTGTAAGGACTATGACCAAATTGTTCTATTCCGTTAGATGGTTTAATATGAGACATCCCTTTTTAAGACTATATTATGAATTTTGTCCATATGTGGCATAAAAGTATGACTATGCTATCTTCTTATACGAGGAGTCTCTGTAAACTCGCTATAAATATGCTATATGTAAGTGACAGATCTAAGTAATTCTCCTGAAGAAGATGTCGATGAAAGTTTTTGATTTTCCAAACTTTTTAACCTATGAGATGTAATGACGAATGCTAAGAAATTACTCTTAGTCGTCTTCGAGGACGATGACACCGGTTACTTCTAGGGGGGTGCTCCCCGGATGTGACATCACGAATTCTTATACATGATTTGTTGTTGTAACATGATGTTGTAGAAAAATTGATTATGAATTCTGTTATGATATAAACATGTTGATTTTTCTCCAAGTGTGGGTACGTCCTAATGTTTCGAGGATGATGTTTTTCTGTCACTCTACCTATGTAACATAGTTATAGTCTAAAGCCACTCATTTCACTAATGTTGTTTAAAGACATTGTTGTCAGACCTATGTGGCACTTTTACATTAGTATAAGGGATATGCTCGTATGGTTATATTCTATTCAGATGGTTTAATATGAGATATCCTTATTAAGACTATATCATGTATGTTGTCTATATGTGGCATAAAACTAGAAGGCTATGTAATCATCTTATATGAGGAGTCTATGTATACTAGTTATAAATATTTTACGTGTAAGAAAGAGGTCTAACTAAACCTCATGAAGTAGATGTAGCTTAAAAAGTTGTAAATTTTTTGAAAAAGTTAAGCTATGAAATGTAATGACGAATGCTAAGAGGTTAGTCTTATCCCTATTCGAGGACGATGACACTGGTTACTTCTAAGGGGTATTCCACGGATGTGGCAGTATATGTGGGGGTATTGGAGTCCATGTGTATAGTGCACAAGTAAGCTTGTGAAGTGTTTGTGAGGGTGGTTTACTTATTTTATTTTCACGACTGAGGAGCACCGCCTAAAAGTAACACATTGTACTTGACCTCTTAGAGATCTTATACAAGCCCTTAGACATCTTTCATTGCATAATCATAATAAAAATAGCAAAAAAATTAAAACATTTCATAAAACATCATACGCTAGAACGCTAGAATCATCACTTGATATATATATATATATATATATATATATATATATATATAAAACATAACATGACATAATAGGTACATCAGTAGACTCTATGTCTCTTTGCCAACAACATAAAATATAATCTAACTATTACATCATCTTAAAGAAACATCTTGACATAGGCAAACCTTGAATCATAAGGGTTGCTTTACTTGAACATGGGAGATATATCAAAGTTCATCCCTTAGGATGCATCCTCTAGCCATCAACACCTCACTTTTTGTAAAAAGGTGAAGAAGAATGGTATTAGTAGAAAATTGCACTAAGTATGACAATCATCAAATAATATGCATTTAAAGAGGATATTTTATTTGAAATCATGCAACACGTCTTTTTACTAAATTTCATGAAAATAGACACATTAAGAACAATATAGTTCAAGTACATCATCAAAACATGGATACTACTCACAATAACACATAAAACCATACATTATTTAATGCACATTTAGGACAACTTTACAGCAAACTTACTTTCTTTCAATGTAAGAACATTTCATTTATTGTAAGTTTTTTTCTTCTAAACTCCATAACTTCCAAAGTAACCATATAGTGTACTTAGTACCATGTTAATCCATGAGGTCATCTATGAATAGTCTTTCATAGATATGCTTTGTAAATATAAACACATGTATTCACAAGTCATAAGCACATCATAAACACAAGCTTTAAATAAGCATCACCATCAAAGACAACCCTTTAGACACACTAGTGCAATGTTTTTGTAGCACCCATCATACATATTCTACCAAGTGTACTTAAAAAGTCACCCTAGACTAGACATAAAATGCTTATCAAGTCATAACACTTTCATATAAAACTATACATAAGGAACATACTTCATATCATCATATAAGCACTCTTTCCTTTTCTATAGCGTTAGTAATAACTCATTTAGTTTATATATACCATAAGAAAACCACCTTCACAACTCCTTAAAAAGTTTTCTTGTGCAATGTACACATGGAGTCCCATACCCGCACATATACCGAGTAAACCCATTTAGAAGCCATAAGTGTTATTCACACACATAAACATAATTCATGTTTTAACATAGCAAACTAACTTAACAATGCATTCACAAAGGTCATACATAACATAACATAAGTCTTACTTTCATACATATACTAATCTTATTGTTTCGTGAAGTTAACTTGTGAAATGCATGAGTAGGGGCCATAATCCTACCTAGTATATGTAATCTCCTCAAGGATTTATCATTAAAGTCCATAACACTTATGTTAGTGCATTTCTTATTTTTGGAGACTTTAGACATAACTTATATAGACCATATGAGCTATATGGTATCCGGTGTTCTCCTTCTCACACTTAAAAGAGAGGGTTAACACTTTCCTAAGGTGTAACCAATCATACATAGTTTTCTAGGTGGAAACCACAAGCTATAAACTATGGGGGCACGTAGTTATGGATCAAGGAGATTACTTGTAGAAAATCATGACTTGTTAGCATGGAGGTTTCCATATCATGAGACAACTATGTTGGGAAACTGGCCATTCTATACGTGAAGGTTCTCTTCTGGGAGGCCGGACTTACTAACATGAAGTCCCCACTCTCATTTGTCATGTTCCCTCAGTTCTAGGCTCTAACTCCTATTTTAATTATATTTAAGCATTTAGTTCATTAGTTCAAAAAGAAGGTTTTACGAGTTTATTCCTTTATACATTATATTTCTCAAAGTATTCTAAGATGAGAATGTCCTTTCATCATAGACCCTAATTCATGTGAGAATGTCCTTTCATCATAGACCCTAATTCATGTGAGAATGTCCTTTTGCATGTTCATACAATCATACATCATATGTGTGTGCAAACAATCTGAGATCTTCCCTTTACTTAGTCATCATGAATCTATCCTATTCGTAGTGATGCATGAAGTGTGTGTGTACATTCATCAAAATAATTACATTTTGGCTATAACATAACCTTAAGGTAAATTATAGTTAATATGCGTCATTTAGGATGTTTGAGAATCAAAACGTCAAGGAACGTCCTTGACGTTCGGAAACAAGTTCAAGAGGTGCTATCGTGCCTTAGCCTATTTGACTAAGTTTTAAGAGTCAGAAAATGTTTAAATTCTGTGGTAAGGTGTATATCATGTATTAGAGTCAGTTTATAGTTGAAACGTCTGGGTACGGCTCCGCAAGGACTAACCAAGTTCCCTTGAGGAGGACCCTTGTGGAAGCGGCTAAAAGCTACCAAGAGGCAGTGTCTACCTACGTAGGCCATCGATGTGGCATGGTTCAATCGACGGGGCATAAATATCCACTGTAGATTAAAACTTAGTCTATTTTTCCAAAGGGTCATTTTGAAAAACTTTCTGACCAAAACGATGGACCAATAGGATGGTTGGTCCCTTGTCCGCGATTAACAAATGGGGCATGGGTCGGGGAGTCATCCCTCAAGATTGTTTTTGCTGCACATTTTTAAGTTAGTCAAATTAATAAATTAGGTGGTTCGTTAATTATTTAGGGGTTAAGGGAGGTCAAATTAATTTATCTAACGATATATATAAAGACCATAACCTAATCAAACTAACCCTCATAATTTCTCAAACCCAACTGCTATTCCTTATGTCTTCTTTCCCTCTTCCAAAGAAACCCCATTGAAGACTTAGAAAGGAAGGGCTCTAGGGCTTCAAAGGATCAATTTTCTCCATAAAAAAATTTAATCAATTAGTTAGGTATGAGATTACTTTCACCTTTAAGATCTCTTTCAGCAAAGGGTTCCTCCAAATTGATTTCAAAATGTTTAGTTGTAAGTAGGTTTTCATATAATACAAAGTTGATCTTTTCAATTCCATGGTTATGATTCCTTTTAGTTATAATAAGTATATTAACATGTATTATTGTTACATTATAATAATTCTTGATTCATTGACCTAGTTTTTGGAAAAATGACCTTTTCTTTAACCGTAGATTGTGATCTTTAATTGAATTATATAGTATTAATACAATTGGTTTTGTTAATGTGTGTTGCTATTATATACTGTTATTATGTCAATTATGAGTATATTGTGATGTACTGTAATATAATTATGCTATTTCTTAAGTAATTGACCTAGGTTGCGAAGTACGTCATGCACTTGACCTAAGACTCTAATTCTAGGATATAAACTAGTGATAAATTGTTGTGTAGCGATTCAATTGACATCTTTATTATGTTGTTTTCTATTCTATTTATGATATGACAACATTATTGGGTTTAATTGGACTATTTATGCTAAGACCATGATGATGGAATTATGAAGAAATTTGGGCAAGTCTTGTGATCTCGATTCTTTACTTCAACTATGATTACTTGTGATTAAGTGATGATGATGTGTTGAAGTATACGTTATGTTAAGAATGATAGGGTTTATATAATATTAATTAAAATGTCTTTAACTATGGATTGTGAGTTGTTGGCTAAGATGTAAATACTATAAGGATGCTGATATTTTTTACCAATATACCTCATCATGATGTGATTATGTAAATGCTTTAACTGCACATTTATTAATCGTAATGAAAATAAATTACCCACAAAATTCTTATTGAGCTAGGAGGATGATTATATAAGGGATATACCCTATGACCTACATTAACCCATGATGAATAATAAAGGCATTATATACATTTCAAAAAGGGACTCTCGCTTAGCACCGAGTGAACTAGAGCGCTGAGTGTCCCTTCCTACATAGGTAAGGTAGGATTACAAATGTAGTCATGAGATTGGAGACAATAATGCATGTAGCAAAAAGAAGGTGCCAACTACATCTCATATTCATGAACTATGTTGCCCCCATAGGACAACTAACTAGTTGATCCACAGTAGATGCTATGTTCATATTTTTGTACTACTGCGGCAAATAGTCCGCCTTCCTTTGGTATAGGGTTCCATTATCGGATTCCACATGAGAAAATGTGGTCTATGTCGGTTAAGATAATATGTTTCCAAAAGGTAAAATGAACCAAAGGAATGAACTCTAACTAGGATGACTTAAGGGATTTAGCTTAGTATAGGTAGGGGTGTGGGATTTTACCTATACATTGGACTAGTTAGCCTTGACGGAAGTCATAGGAGGATGTTCTTATATATGTATATACTTATAAATGTTAATGATATTTGCATGATGATATTAGATGTTGATGATATTACATGATGTTTGTTACACTTATGAACATGTGTTTTGGTCTCTATTGAAAAATATGATGCTATGAACTATTAACAATATGGTATGTGATGTTGGGCATTGGTTATGGTTCTTATGGGTTTACTTTATTAAGTAAGCTTATGGGTCTTTGCTTAGTAATTGCACTATTATACTTTTTGAGGTTTCTTGAATAATAGTCTTACTTTTGTTATGATGTTATTAACTTTTATCCATGCTTGTTGATGTTATGAATTTATGTTGGAGTTGCCTAGACTATGTGTTAAATTATGTTGATATGCATGTTGGTTTGAATGAAATTAGTATGGTTGGTCCTCTGATGTACATGGTATTGACTTAATTAATATGTCTTGTTGATTGGTATTGTTTACTTAATTTGCATAAGGATTTTCAAAGTAAATTGCATACTTTATTGAAACGTCCCTCTTTGGCATGATTTAAGTTGTGTATGCACATGGTCTCATAGTTAGTACAAATGATTTGCTAACCTAATTTTCTCTTCCTTTTTCCCTGATATTTTAGTTACTAGTGATTGAAGGGTTGTGATGAATTTTGAAGGAAGGCTTGGATTATCATTCTCAAAGTTGGGTAGGCCCTCACTACTTCGAGGACAATGTCATTTTCGAGTGTCGGATGTTGATTAGTCTTAAATACAACAACTTCATTTCATTTCATATTAGAACTAAAGATTGCATAGCCTATGTGTCGCTTTTATCGTATAAACATATGAGCTTTGCCCAATTGTTATAGTCTTGGTTAGATGGTTATGAGATGAGACATCCAATTTTATGACTATGTTATATATTATATATGTATATGTGAAATAAAAGTAGAAGACTAAGTAATTTTCTTATACGAAGGGTCTATGTATAATCGATATGACTATATTATGTGTATGTGAGAGGGATATGTAAACATCATGGTAGATAGAATAAAATATTTTTAAATTCTCCACATTATTACCTATGAATGTAATGATGTAATCTAAGAGGCTAGTTCTAGTCTTCGATGAGGACGAATACGTCGGTTACATCTAAGAGGTGCTCCCCAGATGTGACAAACTCGGAATCAAAGCACGAGGTTGAATATTTTTAGAGTCGATGTCTCACCTATCAACATATATGTAGATTCTTATTAATAATTGTGAATCGCGCCACACTTATGAATAATAAACTATCTGATGCTTAAGAAATTCATCTTTTCTTGGAAATCCAATATCATTACTCTAGAGTCTTGACTTTATGTGCAATTAACATCTATTCCTTTTATTGTGAATATAGGCAATGAATACTCAAAGAATAGCCTCTCGAATTCTTGATGAATAGATTACCAAGGCGAGAGTTCCTCCCAAAGGCAATCAAGTACCTCCTCTTGAAGAAGTTGCCAATGATGACCAATATCCGGTCAATCCTCCACCTTTGACGGATGGGGACATAAGGGAAACCATTATTTAAATGGATCAATCCATCTCTACTAAAGCACAATTCATCACTACTTAAGCCTAATCCATGACGGCCCAAGATAATCAGGAGATTGTACCCCAAGCAAACAAACATGTTTGCACCATGTCCTCCCGTTTGATAGATTTTACAAGGACGAATCCCGTACTTTCTATGGGTCCAAAGATCATGAACACCCACAATAGTTCATTTATGAGACCTAAAAGATTCTCTATGCTATGGGGTTAATAACTAGTGATAAAGTCGATTTAGGTGCTTACAACCTCAACGATGTGGCCCAAACTTGGTACGTCTAATGGATATACAATAGTTCTTTAAGAGGTGGACCGGTGACATAGAAGATTTTGAAGAAGGATTTTGTTGATAGGTTCTTTCATAGGGAGAAGAAGAAAGCCAAATTGGAGGAATTCATCAACCTTCGTCTAGGATGTATGAGTGTACTTGATTGACTACTCTTTGAAATTTACTAAATTGTAAAAGTATGCTCCTTCTTTGGTTTCCTATCCTAAAGATGAAATTAGACACTTTGTTAGGGGGGTGTCAGATAATTTGATGGAAGAATGTCGTTCGACTATGATACGTGAAAATATGAACATTTCTAATCGCATGGTTCATGCTCAACAAGTGGAAGATACAAAGGTTAAGAGAAAGTGTAGGGATGCCAAGAGGGCAAGGTCATTTCTTGGTGGTTATTCAAAGGGTAGGCTAGGCATTCCAACAAAGCCTAGGTTTATTAAGAGGTCTTCTAATCAAGTTCCTACAAAATTTCCCAAGGCTCATGATGATAGGGTGTCTAACCCTAAGTCTCAAAAGGCAAGAGGTACCATCTCACCAAGCAAGAAGACAATTTTTAAAAATCGTGGCAAGAAGCATTATGGTGATTGCCTTATTGGGATAGAATATTGTATTTTGTGTGGCAAGAGTTTCCACAAGGTTGGGCATTGACCAACTGTCAAGGGGAAAGACAAAGGTAGTGGGAAAGCTCAAACTAGTTGTTCTAATAGGGATCCTCCAAAGAAGAATCATTTTTAATCACTTCGCATTAGGGGTGAACAAGAGAGTTCTCCCGATCTGGTGATCCGTATGTTAGAAGTATTTTCTATTTATGTATATTCTTTACTTTACCCGGGTTCTACATTATATTTTGTTACTCCCTTGATAACTATAATGTTTTTTCATTTTGCCCGATATTCTAAATAATCTTTTATGATTACTATCCCGGTAATTGAGTCGGTGGTTGTAAAGAGGGTATATAGAAATTTTCCTATAATGTTGCTAAATTAGTAGAAATTTATATGATTAGTTTTGATATAATTTTGGGAATGTATTTGTTGTATGCTTGTTTTGCTTCAATTAATTGTAAGACAGACCGGTCAAGTTCAATTTCCAAGAATCCATATTAGAGTAGAAGTTGGGAAATTATATTCCTAGAGGTCATATTATCTCTTGTCTTAAGGCTTGTAAAATGATATCAAAGGGGTGTCTATATCACATTGTAAGAGTCAAAGATTTAGACTCCGAAAATCTTTAATTGAGTTAGTCCCCGTAGTAATGGAATTGTTGGTCTTTCCAAATGATCTTTCTGAAATCCCTCCTGAACGGGAAATTGATTTTGGTATTTACTTTCTACCTGATATCAATCCCTTTTTAATTTTTCCTTATCAGATGGCTCCATTTGAATTGAAAGATATAAATGTTCATCTCAAATATTTAATAGACAAAGGCTTTATTAGACCTAGTATTTTTCAATGTGGTTCTCCGATTTTGTTTGAAGAAGAAGGATGTGTTTCTTAGAATGTGCATTGATTATCGCCAACTCAATAAATTCACTATTAAGAACAAGTATCCTCTTCCTCGGATCGACAACTTGTTTGATCAACTCCAAGGGGCAAGCTACTTTCCCAAGATTAACCTGACATCAGGCCATCCCTAACTTAGGGTAAAAGGTGAAGATATACCAATAATGGAATTTCGGAAAATATATAGTCAAAATGAGTTCTTATTAATGTCTTTTCGTCTAACTAATGACTCAGCGGTATTTATAGATTTCATGAAGAGGATGTTTCGGAGTTACCTAGATTCATTTTTCATTGTCTTCATTTATGACATCTTCGTATATTCGAAAAATTAGGGTGAACACACGAACCATTTGTGGGTGGTGTTACAAGTCCATAAGAAGAACCAAATATTTTCCAAGTATAGCAAGTGTGAGTTTTGGTTGAGGTCGGTGGCGTTTCTTCATCATATCATATCTAGTGAGGGAGTTGAAGTTGATCTAATAAAACCCAGGCGGTGAAAACTTGTCCTAGACTATTGAGTCCAACCGATATTAGTAGTTTCGTGGGTCTACCACGTTATTATAGGAGGTTTGTGTATGGTTTTGTGTCAATTGCATCTCCCTTGACTAGTTTGACCCAAAAGAGGGTAAACTTTGACTGTTCTGAGGCATGTGATAGAAGCTTCCAAATCTTAAAGGGTAAGCTTACTTCTGCTCCGGTATTTACTTTACTGAAGGGTACCAAGAGCTTCATTTTGTATTGTGATGCATCCCGAGTGGTCTTGGTTGTCTACTTACGAAACATGTGAAAGCAATAACCTATGCCTCTAGATAACTTAAGGTGCATGAGAAGAACTATCCAACTCGTGATCTTGAGTTTGCGGCGTATTATTTTCCTTGAAAATACGGAGACATTATTTTTTATGGTGTCTATGTTTATGTGTATACCGACCACAAGAGTGTTCGATATGTATTTACTTAAAAGGAGTTGAATCTCAGACAAAAAAGATGGTTGGAATTATTTAAAGATTTCGACAAGAGTGTTCTCTGTCACCCCGACAAGGCCAATGTGGTTGCAGATCCTCTAAGTCGTATGACAATAGGTGGTGTGTCTCATCTAGATGAAGCTAAGAAATACATACTAAAAGAGG
This sequence comes from Solanum habrochaites, assembly GCA_027704765.1. Lineage (NCBI taxonomy): Eukaryota > Viridiplantae > Streptophyta > Magnoliopsida > Solanales > Solanaceae > Solanum > Solanum habrochaites. The sequence continues at coordinate 26,078,399 of JAKWJA010002494.1, read as the reverse complement.
TTCATAGGGTTTCTACACAGGGTGTAAGATTGGAAAATGATCCAAATTGTGGTTTCATGGTTTATCATAAACTCTGAATAATCTTTGGTGGCTGAGGTGAAGTCCAAACAACTCCTCCATAAACCATTGATAGAGTTAAGGAAGTCGGTTGTACGTAACATTAATAAATAATTCTTCTAAGGAGGGGATGGTTGCGTGAGGTATCAAGGAATGTTTTGTATTACCAATGTAGATTGTTTTACGAACTGGATTCTTGGGGAAGCTCAAGGATCATGTTACTCCATTCACCCAGGTTCTACAAATATATATCATGACCTTAGAGAAGTATTTTGGTCGGAAGGTCTAAAGAAGGACATAGGGGAATTTGTTGCAAAATGTCACAATTACCAACAGGTGAAAGCTGAAAACCCAAAGTCGGGTGGTTTACTTCAAGAAATCAAATTTCCTTCTTGGAAGTGGAAAGACATCAATATAGATTTTTGTTGTATGATTGCCTCAGACACAAAAGAAATATGACTCCATATGGGTGGTTATGGATAGGTAGACCAAATCCTCTCATTTTATTCCTTTCAAGTCTACCTACTCGACGGATGATTATGCAAGGATATTCATATATGAGATTGTTTGTCTTCATGGTATTTCTTCATCCATCATATTGAATAGGGGTACACAATTCACATCTATGTTTTGGAGGTCATTCCAAAAAGGGTTGGGTACCAAGGTTAAGTTAATCACCACTTTTCATCCTCATAAGTATGGTCAAGAGGAACATACTATTCAAACCATTGAGGATATGCTTAGAGCTTGTATAATTGATTTCAAGGGAAATTGGGATAAACACTTGCTTTTGGTTGAGTTACCTTACAACAATTGTTACCATTCATCTATATATATGGCTCCTTCTAAAGCCTTGTATGGTAGGAGATGTGGATCTCCAATTGGATATTTTGAAATGGTCTAGTAACTTTTGGATCCCGATTTGATTTATAAGACTTTAGACAAGGTTCATATTATACAGAATCACTTGAAAACATCCTATACCCGACAAAAATCTTTTGCTGACCATAGGAAAAATAATTTAGAATTTTAAGAAGGTGATAAAGTGTATCTAAAAAATTTGCCTATTAAAGGAGTGGTGGGATTTGGCAAGAAAGGGAAGTTGAGTCCTCGTTATGTGGGTCCCTATGAAATTTTGCAAAAGCTTGGTACTATTGTGTATGAGTTGAGGTTACCTAGTGAATTGGTTTTGCTTCATCTAGTATTCCATGTTTCTATGCTTAAGAAGTGTGTCAGTGATACCGAGTCAAAACTTTCTATTTAAGGTCTAGCTTTTCAAGAGAACCTCTTTTATGAGGATATTCCGGTTCAAATCCTTGATAGATGATATACCGTGGTTTCACGGTATTATTAATACTTTTTCCTTATGTTTAGTGTGTCCAAAAGCCTTTTTGTGCTAATTTTTATATAAGTTTCTGTTTATTTTGCAGCAAAAATGTCCAAAGCTGAATGCGGAGATTTTGAGCGAAAAAATGCAGAAGAGACCACCTACGGAGCTTATGACGGTCCGTCGTGCTTGTGACGGTCCGTAGGTGGCAGCGTAGTGAAGCTGCTGAAGGAAGATGGGGAAGTCTGACCAAGTGTGTGGTTACGAATCTTGTGACGGTCCGTCGTGTCTATGACGGTCCGTCCTGTAGGTTCGTCATGAAGTTCAGAGAAGGGATCCCAATACCCATATTCCAAGAGTTGAAGTGTTTTAAAACGAAGGCCCTCGACGGACCGTTGTGCCTATGACGGTCTGTCATACTTACCGTCGAGGGTAATGAAGAAGAGCAGCAGAAGAAATTGCATAAGTATGGGACGACGGAGTCCATGACGGTCCGTCGTGACCACGACGATCCGTCGCGAGGTCCATCGACCCAGCCGCGTTTTGGCAGATTTCAAGTAAATAGATTCCTTGTTTAATTAGGTTTTTATTTTTTTTATAAATAGTTCGAAAAACCTTGTTTCTGAGGTTAGACTCTTAGATTGTTAAAATCGGTATTGGTAAACATTGTATTGTAAGATTATTGATAATCATTAGACTTTTTGTGAGATTATTGACTACATTGAGATTTTTGCAAGTGATTTTTGGTGATTAATCAACCAAACTTTTGGATTTTACTCTTTCTCATTGAAGTAAGTACATGAACTCTTATTTAATATACTTGAATCTTGTGTTTATGGCCATGATTAACTAAACTCCATAACTAGGGTTGTGGGAACCGTAGGCAAATAATGAGATAAACCCTAACTATAATAACAATTCTTGAATAGTGTATTGCATGTATTAATAATTCTTTAGCTTAGAAGTCTTTTTAACGGATAGCCAACGTTAGAACTCGCCTTAATGCTACTTGCTGGACCAAGGAGGTAGATAATAGGAAAAGAATTATTAACATAGATTTAGTGTATACTATCTAATAGGCTAGTATTGATTGGTACGAGGTAATAACTTAGTCAAATATCGAATACGATGCTTAATTTGAGGTAAGGATAAGGGTTAGGATAGCAACACACGTACACGGACCAAGGTGCGGAGTGAGATTTTCTAGATGCCGGACCAAGGATTTAGAAATACATAACTTATCACTTTGCATGCAAGATACTAGGAAAGAATTGTTATAGTTAGAATTATCAAGTTATGAACCTGTGGGGAACACGTAAACCCTAGTTACTTTGATTAATTGATTAAAATCCAACTGTCAACGCTGCTAAGTGTCTCTTTCAAGTTCGTTATTTATTTCACTCATTTAGAAATAGAAACCCCCCTTTTATGTTTTTACTTTCCAAGGAAGTCATCGACCAACAATAGTAATAACAACTTGAAGTTAAGTCTAGACTATTTTCCTCGTGGGAACGATCCAAACCTCACTAGTTGGGTTATTTACTTGACACGACCTCTTTACTTCTTATTTGAGAAGTAAGTTTAAGCGTATCAATAGACGAGTACAGAAGTTAAGGAATGAAGAGGTGGCTTCCAGAAAGCTTGTAAGAAGAATCACCTAGTTGAGGGTGCAACATGTGAGGAAAAGGCCGACATGATGTCCCGTTACACTCATCTATTTGATAACTATAGTTAGTTATTCTTAGACTAAACTTGAAGGTTCTTTGAAAGGAGGGTCCTTACAGGGAGTCTTCCGACAATGCCTGAGATCCACAATCTCTTCACCAGGCATCGCTTGGTGTGGACAGCATGTCCGTTGGGATGTTACAGTGAAGAAATGGTCCGAGAGTTCTACGTATCCTACGTAGCGACTCTCCGATCACATATCGATAGGTGGGCTGCCCCCGCTAAACAGGCCCCACTGGAGCAGGTATGGGTACGGGGCTTACAGGTTGACATTTCCCTGCCAGCCATCCGCCGGTTTCTATACGGCGAGAGTTTTGATGCTACTCGGACCCCCCTTACTACCGAGTTTGACTACCGCTGGCAGATAGTTAAGGATGGCCAGTTCTTGAGCGATCCATCACTGATAGAGACCACCAAGAGGTGGATGGCCCTGCACCTGTCAGTTGATGGAGAGGGTGCAGATTGGGTGACTGAGCCAAAGGGAGCCATCAAAAAGGCCAACCTCACTTTCACGATGAAGTTCTTATGGCTGCATATCCGTCACTGCTTTTCCCCCACAGCTGCAGATAATATCGTTACCTGGATCGAGCAGTGTTGATGGTGGCGATGATAGCCGGGTTCGAGGTGGACTTCACATGGCTTCTACAGGAGTTAAGCACGAGAGGGGTATTCAAGGTCACTACTACCTACCCTTTCTCGTGCATGATCTTTTCTCTTTGCAGGTCCGCAGGTGTGCCCATATAGCACGTAGATCAGATTAAGACCCTGCAGGGCACTGTTGACATCGACCTCATCAGAGACGAGGCCTATGAGTTGGCTCCACGCAGATGGCCCCATCCAGAGCTTCCCCCACTTGCTGATGATCTTGCTGACACAGTATCTAAGGCCTGCACAGCTACACAGGAGGCGTCCACTGACACTAACCCAGTTGATTCTATCCCGGGTAGTAGCACTGCCCCGAGCTCCTCTCGCACAGCCCCTCTACGGGCACTGGTCACGCTTGCTAGGGTCCAAAAACTTGAGGTGCAAATGGAAACACTTCTGCATCATATCCAGCCGTGGATGCAGAAGTCTATTACCGAGTACGAAGAGCGCCTAGAGAGGAAAATGGTCCAGTGTACAAAGCGGAAGATCGCTGAGGTTAACCAGCATTTGGACGCCTTTGAGTTGACGGTGCTAGCCCGACCATCCCCTTTGGTGGATGTGTCGACTCTTCAGGCTGCAGTCGACAGTCTTCGTGTAGACATCGACACAATCTTAGAGGCTAGGGTGCTGGAGTCTAAGGCCCCTTCTATCGAGCCTGCTGAGTGCCAAGAGGCGTAGGGGTCGGGCAGAGGAGGAGGCGCGAGCACGGAAGAAGGAGCACCGAGAGATAGAGGCTGCGATGAGAGCCTCACTTGCTGAGGAGGAGGCGCACCAAATGAGAGCATCAGAGTTAGCGGCTGGGGCGTATAGCTCACGCACTGTGGAGATAGCAGGAGGCACTACTGATGGTGCACTTGTTGCTGAGGACACCACTGAGGGTGTCCAGATTGCAGAGGACGTGGGTTCCGGGGAACCGGACCCACCATCTTGGTGATCGACGGCGCTTTGCGCCACAGGTTTGCTTCACCTACCACTCTACTATTTAGATTTTTATGCATTGGGGACAATTGCATGATTTTTTGTTGGGGGTGGGGTAAATGGAAAGTGAGTGTTAGGGTGAAGTATGAGTAGCCCAATTCACTATCCTCTTTTGGGGTTTTCCTGCCTGTGTTCTGTTGAACCAGCATGTTTATATCTTTTGTACATAGTTTATTTCTGAAGCATGATGGCTAAAATGATATCCTGATAAACTGGAAAATGATGCATGACTAGGCATAGTAACTGATAATTGTGTGTCTCTAAGCATGACATAGAGTTACATAATTACATTACCCTAAGTCTTAAATTCGAACTAGGTGTCTGATAATCTGGTATAGTGAAGCGATGTCGAGTGTGAGGAAAATTCGAATAAGTGCACTATTGGTACTAAGCTAAAACTTGTCTGGTTAGTCCTGCTAAAAGTAAGCTGTATTACACAATTAGGAAAGGATCATAGGCCCTTATTCAATATAGCCCATTTCTAGCCTAAATAAAAGAAACCAAATGAAATTTATCCTTCTTTGATCCAAATAATCTGAGCTTAAATTAGAACTTCCTTTTTCACCCCAACTAATCTTTTCTGGGAACGATGTGTTGGCCCTGGTCCCTCCTTGGACATGTGCACCTCAGCTTATGCCAAAAGCATAAGTTGAGGGTGGCTAATGTAGTAAACAACCTTCATTATGGCCCTGATCCAATTTTGGGTATTTTGTACCTTGACTCATGGCAAATCCATAAGTTGAGGGTGGCTATTATAAGGAATGCTCTGGAAAGTGGGGTTGAAAGAAAAAAGAGAGAGAAAGAACAAAGTAAAGTGACTCAAGAATTAGTTGGAAGAAAATTAAAGAAAAAGAAAAATACAGAAGAAATACAAGCAAGAAAAGAAGAGAATTACTTACACAAATGAAGAAAGAAGAGAAAATAGCAAGGTGAAAGAATATGAGAAACTGGGCGAGATAAAATGATAGAAAGTGAAAGGTTTAGCCGATATGTCAAGGAGGGCAAAAAATCACTAAACTATGCCTAAATATACCTTACCTGACCCTGAGCCTATGTTACTAGCTAAGAAAGTCCTATCGTGATCCTAAGGGTTGTATAACTAACTTAAGGCATTGAAAATAAGGGAAAGCTTATGGAAATAGGTATGAAAGAGTGTGACTTTGTTCTGAGAGTGAGTGTTGAAAAAGTAATCCTTATACTCAAACTAAAATCATTCCGTGAAAAATGAGGATTTTGTTTTAAAGTGAGGACATTAGTTGCAATACCAGAATTGTTAGCACCTCGGTGAGAAATTGAAGAGGATAGGTGTTAGTGCATGGTGAGTCTGTGTCATGTTCTGATCCCACATAATTCAAGCCTAATAGTGATATCATGCATAGCTTTTATGAGATTAATAATGATTGATAGCAAAATGATTGCAAAGGATAAAACATGGATACTATTGTACAAAGATTTTGTATTGAGTCATAGTGTGTCGCTTGAGGACAAACAACGAATTTAATTGAGGTTGTTGATATACCGTGGTTTCACGGTATTATTAATACCTTTTCCTTATGTTTAGTGTGTCAAAAAGCCTTTTTGTGCTAATTTTTATATAAGTTTCTGTTTATTTTGAAGGAAATCTGTCCAAAGCTGAATGCGGAAATTTTGAGCGAAAAAATACAGAAGAGACCACCTACGGAGCTTATGACGGTCCGGCGTGCTTGTGACGGTCCGGAGGTGGCAGCAAATTGAAGCTGCAAAAGGAAGATGGGGAAGTCTGACCAAGTGTGGGGTAACAAAGCTTGTGACGGTCCGTCGTGTCTATGACCGTCCGTCCTGCAGGTTCGTCCTGAAGTTCAGAGAAGTGATCCCAGTACCCATATTCCATGAGTTGAAGTGTTTTGAAACGAAGGCCCTCGACGGACCGTTCTGCCTATGACGGTTTGTTATACTTGCCGTCGAGGGTAATGAAGAAGAGCAGTAGAAGAAATTGCATAAGTATGGGACGACAGAGTCCATGACAGTCCGTCGTGACCACGACGATCCGTCGCGAGGTCCGTCGACACTACCGCGTTTTGGCAGATTTCCAGCAAATAGAGTCCTTGTTTAATTAGGTTTTTATTTTTTTTATAAATAGTTTGAAAAACCTCGTTATTGAGGTTAGACTCTTAGATTGTTAAAATCCTTATTGTTAAACATTGTATTGTGAGATTCTTGATAATCATTAGACTTTTTGTGAGATTATTGATTACTTTGAGATTCTTGCAAGTTATTTTTGGTGATTAATCAAGCAAACTTTTGGATTTTACTCTTTATCATTGAAGTAAGTACATGAACTCTTATTTAATCTACTTGAATCTTGTGTTTATGGCCATGAGTAATTAAACTCCGTGACTAGGGTTGTGGGAACCATAGGCAAATAATGAGATAAACCCTAACTAAAATAACAATTCTAGAATAGTGTCCTGCATGTATTAATAATTATTTCGCTTAGAAGACTTTTTAAAAAATGGCCAACGTTAGAATTCGCCTTAATGCTACTTGACGGACCAAGGAGGTAGATAATAGGAAAAGAATTATTAACATATATTTAGTGTATACTATCTAATAGGCTAGTATTGATTGGTACGAGGTAATAACTTAGTCAAACATTGAATACGATGCTTAATATGAGGTAAGGATAAGGGTTAGGATAGCAACACATGTAGCCGGACCAAGGTGCGGATTGAGATTTTCTAGATGTCGTACCAAGGATTTAGAAATACATAACTTATCACTTTGCATGCAAGATAGTAGGAAAGAATTGTTATAGCTAGAATTATCAAGTTATGAACCTGTGGGGAACACGTAAACCCTAGTTACTTTGATTAATTGATTAAAATCCAACTTTCAACGCTGTTAAGTGTCTCTTTCAAGTTCGTTATTTATTTTCACTCATTTAGAAATAGAAACCCTCTTTTTATGTTTTTACTTTCCAAGGAAGTCATCGACCAACAATTGTAATAACAGGTTGAAGTTAAGTCCAGACTATTTTCCTCATGGGAACGATCCCAACCTCACTAGCTGGGTTATTTACTTGACACGACCGCTTTACTTCTTATTTGAGAAGTAAGTTCAAGTGTATCAATAGACGAGTACAGAAGTTAAGGAATGAAGAGGTGGCTTCCAGAAAGCTTGTAAGAAGAATCACCTAGTTGAGGGTGCAACATGTGAGGAAAAGGCCGACATGATGTCCCGTTACACTCATCTATTTGATAACTAAAGTTAGTTATTCTTAGACTAAACTTGAAGGTTCTTTGAATTTGGTGAAGTTTTGCAAAAATGTTCATGTTATAGTAAATCATATAGTGAAATTATGCCTATAAGTTAAAATATTAATTTTTACTTGTTTTGAGTTAATGTTGTGCGTTTTGATTTATTATGCCTCCATTAATTGTATTGAACATGTTGACATGTGTTGAATAAAGCCTTGGCATAATGCATAAGCATGAAATAAATGTTAAACTCTTAGGAGTTGAAAATGAGTTGCATTGTGAAAAAGGTTATGAGGATATGTGAATTTTGATCGTGACTCATGTTTTGATATGTTGTTGTTGATCGGGCTGGTAGTCTTGAGTCTATTCCTTCATTTTAAAGAATTTTAGTGTCGTTCAGGGACAAATGTTCTTGAGGGATATTGTAATATTCTGAAAGTCTAAAGTATAATAAACAGCCTAACATTAGAGTTAGAATTGTAACACTGTTTTATGGTCAATTATAATGTATATTAGTCATTTAGAAAATTTCAGAATCATAACATCAATGCACGTCCATGACGTCCATAAAATAGTTCAAGAGGTGCTAGTGCGTCTTATCTTATTTGACTATATTTTAAGGGTTGGAAAATGATGAACTTTTGTTGTAAGGTGTCAAACATGTATAAGATTTAGTTTATATTTGAAACATCCGGGAACGACTCCCCAAGGACCAACCAAGGTCCGTTGAGGAGGACCCTTGCAAATGTAGCTAAAAGCTTCCAAGAGGCAGTGTCTACCTACATGGGCCATTGATGGGGCGTGGTTTAGTCAATGGGGCATTTATGGCCACCGTCGAAGAAAGCTTAGTCAATTTTGTCCAAAATTTCATTTTGACAACTCTCTAACGAAAACGACGCAGTAATGAGATTGCTTGTCCATTAGTCGTCTCTTGACAAACGGGGTGTGGGTCGGGGAGTCGTCTGTGAAGACTTTTTTTTTGTGCACATTTTGAAGTTAGTCAAATTAATTAATTAGGGGTTAAGTTAGGTCTAATTATGTTAGTTAATGACCTATATAAAGACCCTAACCTAATTAAACTTACCTAACCATCATAACTTCCCAAACCCAAATTGCTCCTCCTTCTCTCTTCTTTCTGTCTCCTTAAGAAACCACATTGAAGACTTAGAAAGGAAGGATTCTAGGGATTGAAAGTATCAAGTTTCTCCATCAAACTTAATCAATTAGTGAGGTATGTGATTCCTTTCACCTTTGATATCTCTTTCCCCAAAGGGTTCCTCCAAATTTATTTCAAAAAGTTGAGTTCAAAGTAGGTTTTCTTCCAATACGAAATTGATCTTGTAAATTATCTTTGATATGATTACTTTTGGTTATAATGAGTACATTAACTTGTATTATGGTTACATTATACAAATTTTTGATGCATTGACCTAGTTTGTGGAAAGATGACCTTTTCCCTTTTACCCTAGGTTGTGATCTTGAATTGAATTTTATAATATTAATACAATTGCTTTAGTTAATGTGTGACTTACTATTCTATATTTTTATTATTACAATTATTATATTGTGATATATTGTAATCCATTTATTCTAGTTCTTGAGTAATTGACCTAGTTTGTGAAGTAGATCATGAACTTGACCTAAGTCTCTAATTATAGGCTATGAACTAGTGATGAATTATTGTGAAGTGATTAAATTGACGTCATTATTATCTTAGTTACTATTGTTGATCATATTATAGCATTATTGGGTTTAATTGGATGGTTGATCGTAAGACCTTAATGACGGAATTTTGAAGAAGATTGAGTAAGCCTTGTGATCTCTACTATTTACTTCAAATATGATGACTTGTCATTAGATGATGATTTTGTGTTGAAGTATACATTATGTTAAGATTGATAGGGTTGGTATGATGTTGAATTGAAATATCTTGAACTATGGATTGTGAGTTGTTGGATAATATGTAAATGTTATAAGGATGGTGATAATTTACCAATGTGCCTTATCATGATTTTATTATACAAATGTGCAAACCTCACATGTATGAATTGGAATGAAAGGAAAATACTCATGCGATCAATATTGAGCTATGATGATGATTATATAAAGGATAGACCCTACGACCTGCATTAATCTATGATGATTAATAAATACATTATATACATTTCAAAAAGGGACTCTAGCGTAGCACCTAGTGAACTAGAGTGAGCAGTGTCCCTTCCCATATATGGAAGGTAGGATCACTAATGTACTCAAGATATTAGAGATTATAATTTGTGTAGCATAAAGATTGTCCCAACTACATCTCCTAGTTCTTGAACTATGTTGCCCTCATAGGAATACTAGCTAGTGGATCCACACTAGATGTTATGTTCATGTTTTGGTACTACCTTGGCAAGTAATCCACCATCCTTTGGAGTAGGGTTCCATGACGCTAGATTCCACATCATCTCATGTGGCCTATGTAGGTTAAGGAATGATGTTCCCTAAAGTTAAAATGAACCAAATGAAGTAACTCTAACTCGGATGACCGAAGGGGTTTAGCTTAGTGTAGGTAGGGGTATGAGAGTATACCTATACATTGCACTAGTTAGCCTTCAGAGAAGTCTTAGGAGGATGTTCTCCATATGTATATGATTACTAATATATATGATATGTGTATGATGATGTTTAATGTTGATGATATTACATGATGTGGGGTCACACTTATGAACATGTGTTTGGTCTCTATTGCTAAAGTATGATGCTATATGCTCTTAATGATATGTTATGAAAAGTTGGACATTGGTTATGGTTATTATTGGGTTTACTTTATTGAGTAAAGTTATGAGGCTTTGCCTACTCATTTAACTGATATACTTAGTGAGGGTTCATGAGTAATAGTCTTTCTTTGGCTATGATGTTATTAATTGTTATCCATGTTTGTTGGTGTTATGAATTGATGTTAGAGTTTTCTTGACTATGTGTTCAATTATGTTTATATGCATGTTGGCTTGACAATAATAAGTGTGGTTTGTCTTATAATGTACATGGTACTTACTTAATAAATATATCTTCTTGATTGGTATGGTTTACTGAATGTGTATAAGGTTTTTCGAAGTAAATTCATACTTTATAGAAATGTCCCTATTAGCATGATTTAATGTTGTGTGTGCAAATGGTCTCATACATAGTACAAGTGATGTGCTAACCCCATTATCTCCCTTTTTCCCATCATTTTAGGTTCTGGTTGTTGAAGGCTTATGACGAATTTTGAAGGAAGGCTTGGATTCTCATTCTCCAAGTTGGGTATTTCCTCACTACTTCGATGATAATGCAATTTCTAGCTTCAGATATTGATTAGTCTTAAAGACACTATGTTCATTACCTTCCATTTAAGTACAAAAGATTGTATAGCCTATATATGGCTTTTATTGTATTAATGTATGGTCTATGCGTAATTCTTATATTCTTGTTTAGATGGTTATGACATGAGACATCAAGTTTTAAGAATATGTTTTACCTTATATATGTATATGTGAAACAAAAGTACAAAATAAGTAATCTTCTTATACTAAGGATCTATGTATACTCGATATGACTATATTTTGTGTAACGAGAGGTCAGTGTAACCTCATGATAGATAGAAAGGAATTTTTTAAATATACCGCATCTTAACCTATGATGGTAATGATGTAAGCTAAGAGGCTAGTCCTAGTCCTCGGTGAGGACGACGACACGTGTTATGCTTAGGGAGTGCTCCCCGAATGTGACACATGCATGTAGAGTATTAAGGACTATAGACTACACACACTCACATTACATCGTTGGACACAAGAACATACTTAAATTTAGTAAAGAAATCTCCTAGCATACTTTGATCATACATTCATATAGGGTTCATATAGGTATGGGTCATAAATCAAGAGTATTTGATATACCGTGGTTTCACGGTAATTTTAATGCTTTTTCTTTAAGTTTAGTATGTGTCCAACAGCCTTTTTGTATTAATTTTATGTAAGTTTCTCTTTATTTGCAGGAAATTTGTCTAAAATATGAACGCGGAAGTTTTTTAGTAAAAAGGCAGAAAAGTACCACCTACGGAGCGTGTGACGGTCTGTCGTGCCTGTGACGGTCCGTAGGTGGCATCCTAGTGAAGCTGATAAAGGGAGATGGGGAAGTCTGACAAAGTGTGGGACTACCAAGTGTGTGACGGACCATCGTAGCCATAACGGTCCGTCCTGCAGGTTCGTCATGAAGATTAGAGAAGTAGTCCCAGTACCCAAATTCCAAGAGTTCAAGGGTTATGGAACGGAGACCCTCGATGGACCGTTGTGCCTATGACAATCCGTCATACTTGCCGTCGAGGGTAATGAAGAGAGCAGCAGAAGAATTTGCAGAGTATGGGACGATGGAGTCCATGACGGCCCGTCGTGACCATGATAACCCATCACGATTAGGTTTTGGTTTTTTATAAATAGTTCAAAAAACCTCGTTTTTGGGGTTAGACTCTTGGTTATTTTAGTTTCTTTTGTGGATTAGACTTGGTGATTATTATTACACTTTTGGAGAATCTTTTGTCTTTGATTAATTTCGGTATTGATTGTTGGTGATTTTGTTGATTAATCAAGTGAATTTTTGGATTTTATTCTTTCTCATTGAAGTAAGTGCATGAATTCTTATATTACATATTTTGAATATTGTGATTATGACTATGGGTAACTAAACTCCATAACTACGGTTGTGGGAGCCATGGGCGGATAATAAGAAAATTCAAACTAAAATAACAATTCTAGAATAGTGTATTGCATTTATTGATAATTCTTTCATTTAAAAGTCTTTTTAACGGATGACCAACGTTAGAACTGGCCTTAATGCTACTTGCCGGACCAAGAAGGTAGATAATAGGAAAAGAATTATCAACATAGATTTAGTGTATACTATCTAATAGGCTAGTATTGATTGGTACAAGGTAATAACATAGTCAAATATCGATTAAGATGCTTAATATGAGGTAAAGTTAAGGGTTAGTATAGTAACACACGTAGCCGGACCAAGGTGCGGAGTGAAATTTTCTAGATTTCTTACCAAGGATTTAGAAATACATAACTTATCACTTTGCATGCAAGATACTAGGAAGGAATTGTTCTAGTTAGAATTATAAAGTTAGGAACCTGTGGGGAACAGGTGAAACCTAATTACTTTTATTGATTAATTAAAATCCAACATTTCAATATGTTAGTTGTCTCCTTTAATATAGCTATTTATTTTCATTCATTTAGAAATAAAAACCCCCCTTTTTATTGTCTATGTTTTCCAAGGAAATAATTGACTAAATACTAGTAACAATAGATTTAAGTTAAGTCTGAACTATGTTGCTCGTGGGAACGATCCTAACGTCATTAGTTGTGTTCATTACTTGATACGACCGCTTTACTTTTTAATTGAGAAGTAAGTTTGAGCCTATCAAAGAAACTAAACCACAAAGACAGAGTGAACAACTTTGTGGTACTACCACGAGAGTGATTTAGTAGTTCTTCGGATAGATTCACCTCATTTTTTAGAAGCGTCCCCAATCAATGTATAGATGATGAGTCACTGAAGGAATACTTCTATCGGGTACAGGATGATAATAATAAAGCTTTGTTGGATACTATAGCAGGTGGTTATTACGGGGAGTGTCCATATGCTGAGATTGCTGAAAAGTTAGAGAAAATCTCATGGAACAATAAAGCTTGGAGTACTAAGAAGTCTGATACCGGGAGAAATACCTTCGCAGTGTAGTCCACTCACAACCCAGCCATAGATGAGATTTGTGAAGAAATGGATTAGATGAGAACTGAGCTTGGGTTGGTATTAAAACATATCACTAGGGGTGCAGAAAAGATAAATGCATATAACTACTTGTCTAAACCACAACCACCAAATGATGAATGCTATTATGTGGAGAATCCCTATGCGGTAAACGAGCAGACGGGGGTTTCCGACCGAGTTCCCAAGGCTCAAATATGAATAATTGGCGCCAAGGTCAAGGGAACCAAGGTCAGATCTATGGTAACTATAACCGCGAGGGTCATTATGTCCAAGATGGAAACTACAACCGTGACAACAACTTCACGAGGGGTAACTATGGTAACAGAAATGATAGGAATGGGCACTATGTCCCTCCTCAAAATCGTGAAGTTACTCCCAAGGATGGTGGACATAGTATGGCGCGAGTTGAGTATATGTTGCACAAACTGATGAGGAGTTTCGATGCTAATAATGAGCACATTAAAGAGTTAAGGAGTGATTTAGCGGGTATTGGGCAGAAAGTCGATACACATGCAATATCGATTATGCAGATCGAGTTTCAAATGTCCTAACTATCTGCAACTGTGAACACATAGTAACTGGGAACGCTTCCTAGAAACACTGTCCAAAATCCAAAAAATGATTCACACTGTATGGCAATCACTACTCGGGGTGGTAAGCAAACCATTGACCCATCTATGTCGTTTAATGAGGAAAAGGTGAGGTAGGATAATGATAAGGTGGTAGAGGGTAGTGGTGAAGCAGAAGATAGCACAGGAAAAAATGCGAAAGAACCTATAAAGGTAATTCCCATGCCTAGGCCACCACCACTCTTCCCTTAGAGATTAGTTAAGAAGACCGAGGATGGTAAATACCGGCGTTTCATAACAATGTTGAAGCAACTTTCTATCAATGTCGCTTTGGTAGAAGCTCTAGAACAAATGCCCGGTTATGCCAAATTTATGAAATATCTGGTCACCAAGAAAAGATCGGTCACTTTCGAGGATGATGATAGACTGCAACATTGTAGTGCTATTGCTACAAGATCCCACGTACAAAAGAAAGAAGATCCTGGTGCATTCACTATTCCTTGTACAGTCGGGTCATTACATTTTGCGAAAGCAATATGTGAACTAGGGGAAAGCATAAACCTCATTCCCTTATCGATTTACAAGAAGTTTGTTTTGGGTGACCCAACGCCACTGCGATGCGGCTACTAATGGCCGATCGAATAGTGAAAAGGTCTATAGGGATACTCCACGATGTGCTAGTAAAAGTTGAGTCATTAATATTTCCTGCTGATTTTATTATTCTTCATTGTGAAGTCAATTTTGAAGTGCCTATTATTCTTGGGAGGCCATTCCTTGAATAATTTCGATTGAATAATGAAGAACCGACCTTCACCTTTGTAGGTCCATGAGGTAGAGTGGTGAGCTCCAATCGGTATCTGCTATATCCTTTAAAGAAAAGATAAAGAAGCACCATGACCTACAAAGTGAAAAATGAGAGTTTATGGTTGGGGATTTGGTTCTTTTATACAATTCTAGGTTGCGTTGGTTTCCGGGAAAGCTCAAGTCAAAATGTACTAGTCCTTACTTTGTTACCCAAATATTCCCTCATGGAGCAGTTGAGTTTGAAACTAAGGAGGGTGTGCAGTTCAAGGTGAATGTACAACGCATAAAAATCTATATTCGGGCATGCTGAATCGGCGAATGAAGTGATCGAGGCATACCATCTTGTTGAAGTCTAATTAATCAAGTGTCCCCAATCGTGCCGCGATGTTAAATCAGGCGATTGTTGGGAGGAAACCCAATACTTATAGTTTTTTATTCTATTAATGGTAGCATTTTCTACTAATGGGTTTAAAATTTGCAGGTACAACACCAGGAAATGCTGCAAAAAAAATCACTCTACAGCAGTCACTGACGGACCCATCGACGGCCCATCACGAACGCGACGAATCATTGCATGCATATGTCATGCCAGGTACGCTGTTAAGTTATTTTAAAAACTAGAGCATACACGACGGAACCAATGACGGAACGTCACAATTACGATGGACAGTCGTCGGGGACTCGTCGCGTCATTAATAAATCCTACCCAACCTGACCCGGCACGTGTTTTTTAAAATTTCTTAACATTTAAAAACCCCACACCTTCATTTCACCCATTTCCTTCTTTCTTCCTCCCATTTCCCTCCCTTTTCAACTTCCAATTTCCTACCTATCTTTCAACCGATCATTTTCCCAAATTCCCCGATTCCTAAAATCCACTCTCTTCTAGTCGGAGTTTGCTGTTGTGGTTCTCTTCTTGATCACCAAGTACCTTCCTCGCTTGTTTTTCTCAAATTCTCAGGTATGAATCTCTGATTTCTGCCCATTTACATTGCATTTTTGTTTATCAATTAGTATTAGCCTATTTCTTATTGATGGGTTCATTCTTTAATACATATTTTTTCTGACCTAGGTTGAGAATCCTCAAAATTGCCTTGTTAAAACTCTAGAAATAGGTGCTTAAACATTGCTAGGTTACTAGGTATTTGGGTTAGACACATGTACGTTAAAACACTAAAAATTCAATTTGGGTCATAGGAAATGATTGTGACATCCCCAGTTCTATCATCAAATAACAGAACGAGACCCCGATGAAGGACCGTCGTACCCACGATGGACCGTCATAGGGTCCGTCCCAACATCCCTAACACCCCACTGTCTAATTTTCTCTAAATGTCCACGAAAGGACACATGCGACCGACCGTCGTTCCCACGACAGTCTGTCCTGCACAATCGTTCTGGTTTTTAGAGACCCTATTCCTAAGGGTCTCTCACTTTTTCCAAGTGTACGACGGGCCGTCATACCCTTGAAGGTACGTCTTGCACAATAGTTCTGGTTTTCAGAGACCCTATCCGTAAGGGTCTCTAACTTTTTCTAAGTGTCCTCCAACGAAAACATGCGATGGACCTTAAAACCCTCGACGGTCTGTCCTGCACAAGTGTTTTTAGTTGTCAAAGACCCTATTTCTAAGGGTCTCCAACTTTTCCAAGTGTCCTCTAACTGATACCTATGAAGGATTGTCATACCATCAATGGTCCATCCTGCACTAACCGTCATGATGGTTAGAGACCCCTCTTCTAAGGGTCCTCATACTTGTTCTAAGTGTCCCACAACAGACCGTAATCATCACAACAGTTTATCCGTCATAACTAAAAGAGATTTTCCTCCATGGGTCTCCACATAAACATAGTTCAAGTAAGACATGACAGAAATGTCACTACATCTTAACTCTTTTATTTATTTTGTGTCATTTTTCTTGTCTTGTTTGCTCTTTTTAGTATTAATATTGATTCTTTACAGGTACTATCTATTACGGCATAAAAAACAAGATCGAGTCTACGCATGTGGGCGATTGAAGTCTGTCGCCCCATCTGCCTGCCTGGTCATTGGCTTTGATGATGTGTGTGACCCCTAATACGTGCCCCCAGGCACTTCCACCCCATCCCGAGCTGCACGTGCAGCCAGATTTATGCCCCAAAAGTTGTCTTTCGTCTTAGTCACTACCTCCCAGTCTGATGAGGAGCGAACACTATACGACACACCTTTTGGGTCATCTACTAATGAAGAAGGAGCGTTTGGCTCCGTAGGAGTTTTGTGGTCGAAGGAAGCCTCCGGATCTGTTGAGGTCCCTGCACCAGCCAAAGCTCTCGTCTAATGAGGCAGATAGTTCTGAATCCACACCCGGCTCACCGACTCGTGCTCTCACCCAGGGTTCTGACCAGCCCAACCGGTGGTGTGTCGACGGGCAGTATCAAGTTTATTCAGACGCAAAGTTCCTAAATGATAAAGGATTCATGACACACCCTTACATTGGAGAGGCCAGTCCTTACAGGATGTCTCCCGACTATACCTGAGATCCAAAATATCTTTACCAGACACCGACTGGAGTGGACAGCGCATTTGTTGGGCTCTTATAGTGAAGAGTTAGTCCAAGAGTTCTATGCCTCCTACGTGGCTACTCTCTGATAACATATTTATAGGCGGGCTGCCTCTGCAAAACAGGCCCCCACTGGAGCATGCACGAGTACGTGGCATTCAGGTTGATATGTCCCTACCATCCATCCACAAGTATCTATACGGTGAGGATGTTGATGCCAACCAGACCCCTCTCACCGCCAAGTTTGACTATCGATGGCAAATTGTCAAAGATGGAAAATTCTTGCGTGAGCCATCATTGAGAGAGACCACCAAGAGGTCGATGGCCCTGCACTTGTTTGTTGATGGAGAGGGTGCTTACTGGGTAATCGACATGAAGGGATCTATAAAGATGGCTAATCAGACCTTCACGGCGAAGTTCTTATGGTTGATTGTCCGCCACTGCCTTTTCCTTCACAACTGCTAATATTATAGTCACATGGGATCATGAAGTACTGAGGGCGGCGATGATAGCCGGGTTTGAGGTGGACTTTTCTTGGCTTCTACAGACAGTCATGCACGAGAGGTCTTTTATGGTCACAACTACTTAACCATTCCCGTGCATGATATTTTCTTTATGCAGGTCTGCAGGTGTGCCTATCTGGTACATTGATCAGCTCAAGACCCCATTGGGCACTGTTGACATCGGCCTCATCACGGATGAGGCCAATGAGTTGGCTCCACGCAGAGGGCCCCGTCCAGAGTTGCCTCCACTTGGTGACAATCTAGCTGATACGATAGCACAGGCTCTACGCAGGCTGCTTCTGACACCACTGACACTACCCCAGTTGAGTCTATCCCGGGTAGTAGCACTGCCCCGAGTTCCTCTCGCTCATCCCCTTTCCCTCTCATGTCCCGCTTGCTAGGGTCCAGAAACTAGAGGCATAGATTGCTACACTTCTTCATCACATCCAGCCTTGGATGCAGAGGTCTATTATTGATACAGAAGAGCACTTGGAGTGGAGAATGGTCTAGCACACAGAGCAGAAGATCGTTGAGGTTCATCAGCGTTTGGATGCTTTTGAGTTGCGGGTGCTAGCCTGTCCAGCCCCTCGGGTGGATGTGTCGACCCTTCACTCTGCGGTCGAGACTCTTTGCGCAGACATCGATATGATCTTACAAGCTAGGGAGCCTGAGTTTGAGGCCACTTCTACAAAGCCTTCTAAGGACATAGTGATGGCGGCCTTATTCGCCACTTTTGAGATTCTACCACCTCCCCCTAGAGAGCATGCCTAGAGGCATAGGGGTCGCGAGGAGGATGAGTCTACAACACGGAAGAAGCATCTTTGTGAGATGAAGGTTGCGAGGATAGCCTCCTTTTCTTATGAGGAAGAGCGTCAGATGAGGGATGTACAGTTAGCTGCTGGGGCATCTAGCTCCATAAATATGGAGATGGCGGGAGGCACTGCTGATAGTGTTGTTGCTGATGAGGACACTAATGAGGGTGTCCAGATTACAGAGGTAGTGGGTTCCGGGGAACCAGACCCACGAACTTGCTGATCGTCGGCGCTTTCTTCCCCTGATTTGCTTCACCTACCTCTCTCTTATTTCAAATTTTTTTATGCATTGGGGACAATTGCATGTATTTTTGTTGGGGATGGGGTAAATGGAAAGTGAGTGCTAGGGTGAAGTCTGAGTAGCCCAATTCACTATCCTCTTTTGGGGTTTTCTTGCTTGTGTTCTTTTCCCCCCAAGAGAATGATTATTTTTACTGTTGAACCGTGATGTCTATATCTTGTGTACATAGTTTAACTCTGAAGCATGATGGCTAAAATGATATCTTGATGAAATGAAAATGATGCATGACTAGATATAGTAATTGATAAATGTGTGGCTCTAAGAATGACATAAAGATACACCACTGCATGACCCTAAGTCTGAAATTCGAACTAGGTTTCTGATAATCTGGTAGAGTAATGAGATGTCAAGTGAGTGTGAGGAAGATTTGAATAGTTCACTATTTGTACTAAGCTAGAACTATCTTGGTTAGTCCTGCAAAAAACTAAGCTGTAATAGACAATTAGGAAAGGATCATAGGCCTTTGTTCAATATAGACCATTTTTAGCCAAAATAAAAGAAAACCAAATGAAATTAATCCTTCTTTGATCCAGATGATTTGAGCTTAAACTACACCTTTCTTTTTCACCCCAACTGATCTTTTCTGTGAATAATGTGTTGTCCCTGGTCCTTCCTTGTACATGTGCACCTCAACTTATGCCAAAAGCATAAGTTGAGGGTGGCTAATGCAGTAAACAACCTATTTATGACCCTGACCCAACTTTGGGTATTGTGTACTTTGACTCGTGGCAAAGCCATGAGTTAAGGGTGGCTATTATGAGAAATGCTCTGGAAAGTGGGGTTGAAAGAACATAGAGAGAGAAAGAACAAAAGTAACGTTACTCAAGAATCAGTTGAAAGAAAAGTGAAATAAAAAAAATATACAATAAATATAACCAAGAAAAAAAGAGTCACTTACACAAATGAATAAAGAAGGGAAAATAGCTAGGTGAAAGAATATGAGAAACTGGGCGAAATAAAATGATAAAAAGTGGTATGTTTAGGTGATATGTCAAAAAAGGCAAAAAGTCTCTAAAGTATACCTAACTATACCCTACCTGACCCGGAGCCTATGTTACAAGCTAAGAAAGTCCTATCGTGATCCTAAAAGTTGTATAGCGAACTTAAAGCACTGAAAATAACGGCAAGCTTATGACAATATGTATGAATTAGTTGTGAATCAATTATGAGAGTGAGTGTTGAAAAGTAATCCTTATACTCAAACTAAAATCATTATGGGAAAATGAGGATATTATTTTGAAGTGAGGACACTAGTTGCAATACCAAAAATATTAGCACCTCGATGACAAATTGAAGAGGATAGGTGTGAGTGTGGGGTGAGTCTATATCATGGTCATATTCAACACAAATCAAGCCTTATAGTGGTAACATGCCTCACCACTGATAAATGAGACTCTACTAGACGTGGCAAGATGAGACCTTGGACCCTAAATATAATTTTATATCCATATGTTGTGATACAATGTTTGTCACGACCGGGGAGTACCCCCTAGAAGTAACACTGCATACTTGACCTCTCCGACGTCTTATGCAAGCCCTTACACATCTTTCGTTGCATAATCGTACTAAAATAGAAAAAAATGTAAAACATGGTATATAACATCATATGCAAGGGTTGCATTACTTGAATTTGGGAGATGTATAAAATCTATTCCCTTAGGAGATATCCTCTAGTCATCAACACCTACACTTTTAGTAAAAAATTAAGAAGAATGATATTAGTATTAGAATGCACTAAGTAATGCAATCATGAAAAAATATGCATTTAAAGAGGATATTTCTATTGAAATCGTGCAACTCAATTGGTAAGAGGCGATCTACTTGGGAGGGATGTAAAGGAGCCATAGGTCACGTGTTCGATTCTCCCTTGAGGCTGCGAGCCAATAAGAGGGGATTAAAAGAGAGAATGGCCGCCCATGGCAGAGACAATACCTGAGTATGTGGATCCCGAGGGGGTTGTCACAAAAAAAGGTGCCTTTTTTGTGACAACCCCCTTGGGATCCACATACTCAGGTATTGTCTCTGCCATGGGCGGCCATTCGCTCTTTTAATCCCCTCTTATTGGCTCGCAGCCTCAAGGGAGAATCGAACCCGTGACCTATGGCTCCTTTACATCCCTCCCAAGGAGATCGCCTCTTATATTGTTATCTTATGTATGTGGAAAAAAAGTATAAGCCTATGTAGTGCTTCCTATGCGAGGGGTCTATGTAAACTCCCTATGTATATATTGTATATGTAAGAGGTCTATCTAAACCTCAATGTAGAAGTAAATAAAAAGTTTTGAATTTTCCATAGTTTAACCTAGGAAATGTACTAACGAAAGCTAAGAGGTTAGTCTTAGTCCTCTTCGAGGATGGCTACACCAGTTAATTATGGGGGGTGCTCCAAAGATGTGACAAACTTTGTATCAGAGCGTGAGGTATAATATCTTTAGGATTGATGTCTCATTAAACCACGTCTATGTATATTCCTATTAATAATTGTGAAACGCGCCACACTTATGAATGAGAGTATATACGATGCTTAGGTAATCCTTGTTTTCTTGAAATCATATGACGTGCCTTTAGAGTCTACTTTATGTGTTCTTTAACCTAAGCATTTTATTGTGTATATAGGTATGAATACTTAAAGGGAATAGGTATGAAGGGACGAGGAAGAGATTGTGAATGCAGGGTCTCACGACAACCAAGCTCTTCCGCAAGACAATCAAGTCCCTCCACTTGTAGAAGTTTCTATGGGTGATAAAGTTCTGGTTTCTCCTCCTCCAATGACCGATGGACAGATAAGGGAAGATTTTCTTAATCTGGCCCAAGCCATGACTTCACAAGCTAATGTCATCACTTTTCAAGTACAATCCATGACGGCCCAAGTGAATCGTGAAGTTGTGCTCTATGTGCCTCATCATGCTAGCATTATGGCATCTCGTTTGAGAGACTTTACAAGGATTAACCCGCCTATGTTATTCGTGTCAAAAGTGGATGAAGACCCTCAAGATTTCCTAGATGAGGTCTATAAAATCTTATTTTCTTTGGGTGTGAATACGGGTGAAAAGGCCGAGTTCGTCGCCTACCAATTCAAAGATATGGCGCAAACATTGTAAACCCATTGGAGAGACAATAGGGTGCTAAGAGCTTGTCCAGTGACTTGGGAGATATTAAAGAAAGCTTTCCTTGATCGGTTCTTTCCTAGAGAGTTGAGGGAAGATAAGGTGGAAGAATTCATCAACCTTCGTCAAGGAGTTATGAGTGTACTTGATTAGTTCTTAATGTTTACCAAATTGTCTAAGTATGATCTATCCTTGGTGACTAACCTAAGGGATGAGATGAGTCATTTTCTTATGAAAGTGTCCGATGACTTGGTTGAAGAATATCGTTCGGCTATGCTTCATGATATTATGAATATTTCCCAGTTAATGGTTCATGCTCAATAAGTGGAAGAAAGTAGAGTAAGGAGAAAGAATAGAGAGGCCAAGAGGTCCAAATCTTTTGAAAGTGGTTTTCCAAAGGGAAGGGTGGAAATTCAAGATAAGCCATGATTTATGAAGATATTATCCAACATAGTTCCTTACAAGTTTCCCAAGGATCGTGATAAAAGGGTGCCTAAGCCTAAGACCAGAAACGGGAAGACTGGAAAATCACCTGGCGAGAAGACTACTTATACCAAGTATGGTAAGGGTGATGTGGGTGAATTCTTAGTTGGAATGGGTAATTGTTTTGGTTTTGCAAAGAATTGTCACAAGGTTATAGATTGCCCTAATTTGAAGGGGCAAGACAAGGGGAGTGGACAAGTAAGTGGTTCTAATGTTGATGCTCCAAGAAAGAATCACTTTTATGGGTGAACAATAGAGTTCTCCAGATGTGGTGACCGGTATGTTGCAATGGTTCTATATAAATGTTTGTGATTTACTTTATCTAGGTGCTACCTTGTAATTTGTTAATCCTTTGGTAGCAAAATTTGATATTTTGCCCGACATCTTGAATGAATCTTTTATGGTGACTACCCCGGTTGGTAAGTCGATTGTAGCAAAAAGAGTGTATAGAAATTGTCCTGTAATGTTGCCCAATAGAGTTAGTAATGTTGAATTAGTAGAACTTGATATGGTTGATTTTGATTTTATTTTTGGGATGGATTGGTTGCATTATTTTTCTTCCATTGGTTGTTGGAAAAGAGTTTTAAAGTTTAACTTTCCTAATGAACCCGTCTTAGAGTGAAAGGGGGGAAGTTAAATTCCTCGAGGTCATATAATTTCTTGTCTAAAAGATTGTATGATGATCTCTAAAGGGTGTTTATACCATATTGTAAGAGTCACAGATTTAAACTCCAAAGTTCCTTCCATTGAGTTAGTCCCCGTAGTGAGTGAATTTCCGTAGGTCTTTCCTAATAAACCTCCAAAAATTCCTCCCAAACGGGAATTGAATTTGGTATGGAATTGCTAGAGGATACAAATCCCATTTCAGTTCCTCCGTATCGGATGGATCTGGCTGAATTTAAAGAGTTGAAGGCTCAACCCAAGGATTTACGAGACAAAAGCTTCTTTCAACCTAGTATTTCCACATGAGGTTCTCCGGTTTTATTTATGAAAACAAGGATGGGTCGCTTAGGATGTGTATTGACTAACGACAACTTAATATAGTGATCATTAAGAATAAGTACCCTCTCTCTCGGGGTTGACAACTTGTTTGATCAACTCTGAGGGGCAAGCTACTTTTCTAAAATAGACTTGAGGTCGGGATATCACAAACTTAGGGTGAGACATGATGATATTCTCAAAACGTCCTTTCGAACAAGATATGGTCACTATGAATTAAGGGTAGGGGTGGCTCGACAGTGTTTTAAAAAAGACATGTGTTGTAGGACCCCAAATTTAAGGGTCCTCATTTTTAATAATAGTAGGTTATAATTTATTATTTTTTTAACAAAATATTACATACTATTTGTAGAAAGAGTAAAATTTTAATGAAAATGAAGTAATTATTGGAAGAAATTTGACATATTTGGAGTACTACATCTCATAAAAAATGATTTAAAATAAGAATGGCCATATAATCAATTGAAAACTACAAGAAATCAATTATATAAAACTTATTAACAATTCAAGTTTAAGGCCCCGTTTGATTTTTACTTTAGGTCACTAATATTCTTGAGTCGCTCCTAATATAGAGTGATGTCCTTTGGGTTAACTATGATCAGGTGGCATTTATGGACTTAATGAATAGGGTTTTTAGAAACTACCTAGATTACTTTGTGATTGTTTTCATAGACGATATGTTTGTGTATTCGAAGAATGAGGGTAATTGTATGGATCGTTTGAGAGTGGTGTTACAAGTCTTGAAGGAACACCAATTATTTTCCAAGTATAAAAAATATTTGTTTTGGTTAAGGTCAGTGACGTTTTTTGGTCATGTCATCTCTAGTGAGAGTGTAGAGGGTGATCCAAAAAAGAACGAGGCGGTTAAAAATTGTCCTAGACCTTTGGCTCCAACTGCATAAGAAGTTTTTGGGTCTAGCCACGTATTATAGGAGGTTTGTGGATGGTTTTGCGTCCATTGCATTTCTTTTGACTACTTTGACCCAAAATAATGTAAACTTTGAGTGGTCGGAGGCATGTGAAAGAAGCTTCCAAACCATGAAGGATAGGCTTACCACCACTAAGGTTTTGATGTTACCGGGGGGTAGTAAGGGTTTCGTGGTATATTGTTATTAATCCTTAGTGGGATTTGGTTGCGTCTTTATGCTACACAAAAAGTTTAGAGAATATGTTTCTAGGAAACTTAAGGTTCATGAGAAGTACTACCCAACTCATGATCTTGAGTTAGAGGCAGTGGTCATTGTCCTGAAAATATGGAGGCATTACCTATATGGTGTTCAATATGTGTTTACCCAAAAAGAGTTAAATCTCTGACAATGAAAATGGTTAGAGTTGTTGAAAGATTACAACATGAGTGCTCTCTACCATTCGAGCAAGGCCAACATGATTAGGGATGCTCTAAGTCGTATGAATATGGGTAGTGTTTCTCATGTTGAGGAGAGCAACAAAAATCTAGTGAAATATGTTCACAGGTTGGCTCGTTTGGGTGTCCGATTGGAAGATTCTCCTAATTGTGGTTTTATGGTCCATCATAACTCCTAATCGTCTTTGGTGGTTGAGGTGAATTCTAAGCAACACCTTGATCCGTCATTGATGAAGTTAAAGGAATCAGTTCATGGAAAGATTAATGAGTCATTCTCCTTTGGGGGATGTTGTTTTGAGGTACCAAGGAAGGTTGTCTGTCTCAATGTGGATTATTTGAGAAATTGGATGCTAGAGGAAGCTCATGGTTCTCGTTATTCAATTCATCTGGGTTCTACTAAAATGTATCATCACCTTAGAGAAGTGTTTTGGTGGGATGGCTGAAAAGGTACATAGCGGAATTTTTTTCAAAGTGTCCAAATTGTCAACAAGTGAAAGTCGAGCACCAAAAGTCGGGTGGTTTACTTCAAGAAATCCAAGTTCCTACCTGGAAAAGGGAGGACATTAATATTGACTCATAGTGGGTTTTCTTCGAAAATAAAGGCAAAATGACTCTATATAGGTGTTTCTAGACAGGTTGAAAACATCCTCTCACATTATCATAGTTCAGTCTACTTATTCGGCGGAAGATTTTGCAGGAATCTATATCAATGAGATTTTGAGCCTTCATGGTATCCCTTTATCCATTATTTTTGATAGAGGTGCTAAATTAACGTCTCTATTTTGGAGGTAGTTCATAAAAAGAGGTTAGCTACGCAAGTGAAGTTAGGCACTGCTTTTCACCCCCAAACGGATGGTCAAGTGGAATGCACTATTCCAACCCTTGAATATATTCTTAGGGCTTGTGTAATTGATTTCAAGGGATGTTGGGATGAATACTTTCCCTTGGTTGAGTTCTCTTATTATAATAATCCGAAAGTCCATGACCAAATCTAGAGCCTCACATTATGAACTAAACTTTAAAATACTATTCCTAATTCTAAAATAATGTTTATAAAATATTTAGGTAATTTTAGATCCAAGGCGGCAGGAAACGTCCATGTCGTCCGGAAATAACTAAATTTAACTAGTTGACGCCCCTATGTTCGCTGAAGTATTTGGAGGGTCAAATGAAGTCTAAAACTAGAAAAAAATACTTTAAATAGGTAAAATATAGTATAGAGGATCCAAATTTCAAGTAATGACTCCCCAAGGACCGCCCGAAGGGTTCTTGAGGAGAACCTAAACCTTGTGAGAAAGATGCCAAAGCAACTTATGGCAGCCTAGAATTGAAGGTCACTGCGCGACGCGGATCTGTCTTGTGGGGTGGAAAACTTTGCCTCCCGATTTATGCCCTCCACGAGGCTTACTTCTTTAAACCGAATTTCAAAAATAAAATGTGAAATTAGCCCGCGATGTAGCCACTTCCTAGATTCGTTGAAATTATATTTTAAGCATTTTGACTTTAAAAAAAGATCCAATTAAGTGAGTGTTCTTTTGGGTAATTTTGGGAGTGATTATATATAGCCTAAGGGTCAGTTTTAAGTCATTTTAAATCTCTTAAAGCAAATTCCCAAAACAAAACCAAAAGGCTCTCATCTCTCTCTAATTTCTCTCTCCCTAAATTCTCCACTGAAGAATCAAGAAAGCATGAAGAAGAAGACCAATTTCTCTAGTATTTCACTTCAATTTCATGGATTAATCTTTATTAAGGTATGTTTTGTTCACTCTTGGTATTCCTTTCCGCCAGAGGTCCTTTTAGAGTTAATTCTAAATCACCCAATTCCAAGGCTTTTCCTATTCTAATGGGTTTTCTTCTAAACTTCAAATTGATAGAAAATTGTGATTGTCTTTAAATAATTAAGTGTAGATTGTTTTTTAATTGATGTTAATTTATGCAATTTCATGTACATCAATTCCTTTTCCCCAATGTCCCCAAACCTTGGATCTTGATTATAAATTGATGGGAATTGATGAATGTATCGAATGTTAGACTTGTTTTATCTATTCTAATTCATCTATGGACTGCCTAGGGTAATGTATTGTTGTGTTGGATATATTTCTTGAAGAATTTATGATGAACCCTACTTCCCCTAACCCTAGGTTATGAATTGAAGTTAATTGGGATAGTAATGATGTTATTGATCTAGTATTGTATTAATGACTATTCAATGATGTTACTACACCTATTATTGGATGAACTTGGTTGGTTGATAGTAAGACCATGATGATGGATATTGAAGGAGATTGGGTAAGTCCTTGTTATACTAAATCTTTACTTCAATTGTGATGGCTTGTAGTTTGTGATGAAGTGCAATTGAAGTATGTTTTGAAATTAGATTAAGTAGGTATGGTATTATGAAACAATTGAATGTCTTAATTATTTGATTTTGAGATTATGCTTACGATTGAATGATTTAAGGTTGGTTATCAATTACCTATGTGCCTTACTATGATATGATTATTTTAAAGTGCTAATCTCATATATGACCGTTGTATTGAAATGATGTTTTCATGCAATTTCTATTGAGCTAATGACTATGATTATACAAGGAATTATTCTCCTATGACCTAAATTAAGTTATAATTATTAAATAATGACATTTAAAAAAGAAACCTAACTTAGCACCGAATGAACTTGACAATGAGAGGTGTTGTCTTCCCGTGGAGGAAGAATCACCCTATAGTTTCATATGAGGTGTCGAATCCGCTATGAGAGACACTCACCTTATGGATTCTTATGAAATGAGGGATACAATTTCAAATAGGCATGTAGAGGGTTCAATAAATATCTCATAGTTGTGAGTGCACTGGGAAAAATATCTTAAAGTCAAATATTTCAAAATTGTGAAATATCTCCAATTTTTGTAATGAGGGCACTTGAAATATGAGGTTTGGTACAATTCAAAACCTGTGTTTGCAGTAAGATGAACGAATCTTGTTGATCCTTAAGTATGTTTGAGGTACCACTTGAAGTTGTAGGAATTACCTTAAAATAATTCCTAATCACAAAAAGAGAGAATGAGAGATTCAACTGCAATCCTAACTGTTGGTACCAATTGTAGTCAAGATTTGACTATCTCATCACATTCTTTATTATTCAAAAAGAAAAGAAAAACAAAAAAAAGGTGAGCAAGCACCCACTCATTAATATTTTTCAAACTTTATTTTAGAGTATTTCCATTTTAAAAAAAGTTGTCTTTTCGAGTTGTTTATTATAAAAAGTGTCATTAGGTTAATCTTGTATGTGTGAGAGTCCTATTTTACTTCATGGGGTTGTCTATCCTAAAAAATGTGACATGTATTTTTCTCTAGGATTTGATTATCACATGAAATATTATTTTTCTATTTTATCATGTTCATATTGTGCATTTTATACTGATGATTTTGTCTAAAATTATTTGCAGTATTCATCATCCAAAGGATTGGAACTACATTTGACTTGATTTATGGCTCAACAGGATATGTAGGCATCACGACAGCTTGGTCATATACCCAGTGTGATTTTTTTTCACCTTACTAAGACAGAATTTTTGAGAATATCTCAAAAATTTACAATAAAGGTGTTATCTCCAACAAGTCAAGATTGGAGATCATTTTGAGATATGCCAAAACTATTAACTTGGATAGAATTTTGTAGGAAGACCTCAAAGTCATCTTGCAAATCTCGAGCATTTTTTTTTGGCGAGACAGCAGCTCCTCGTACAAATCCCTCATAAGTCTTGAGTCGCAATAAACACAAAATTTCCAAGAATAAAATGTTTATTACTCACATGTGTCAAAATGGTCAGGCGTTTGTACACATTCTCTTTTATAGAATCTTTTCTCAAGGTATCTTGACTAAGTCTCTAGCTATGGTGATATTGTATCTACTAATTGTTTCTTTTCAAGTACAGGAACAGGTGAAAGCATTGGGGCAATGAAACTTTCAATACACACAATTCATCCACCTCATAACTGTGAAAAATCATTTAGTCATCCATCACTTTCATTTTTATTGCATTATTCATTTGCCGAGATGTCCATTGCATTTAACATTTTCGGAAAGGATAATTGTTTTTTTTTTCATTTTCCAAGAGGACGATTGCTTTTTTTTAATTTGTAGAGAGGGTCATTGCATTTTTTACTAAGAAGGATATTGCATCTTTTATTTTGCGGAGAGGGTCATTGCATTTTTTTACCGAGAAGGCGATTGCATTTTTACTTTACGAGAGGGTCATTGCATTATTTTTTGAGAAGTCGATTGCATTTTTATTTGACAAGGCCAATGCATTTTTTATTTAACAAAAAGGTCATGCATTTTTCGTTTACAAAAAGGGTAATTCATTTTTCTTTTCCAAGAGGGTCATTGCATTTTATTTATCAAAAAGGTCATGCATTTTTCATTTTAACAAAAAGGTCATGTATTTGTAATTTACCAAAAGGGTCATTGCATTTTTCATTCGCCAAGAAGATCATTCCATGTATGTGGCATATTTTGAAGGTGAAGAATGTGACTTATATATTTTCAACGTTCAAAATGGTGGAAACTTGCATTGCATGATATCTACATTTAATTCGTATTTGGTGGTGAAGGATGTACACCATATCTTTTAAACGTTCAAGTTTATGGAAACTTGTGTTGAAAGATATTTGCATTTAAGTGGCATCTATTCAGTGGTGAAGGATGTGCACCATATCTATTCAACGTTCAAGTCGGTGAAACTTGCATTGAAAGATATTTGCATTTAAGTTGCATCTATTCGGAGGTGAAGGATGTGCATCATATCTTTTCAATGTTCAAGTCGGTGAAAATTTTCTTTGAAAGATATTTGCATTAAAGTCGCATATATTCAGTGGTGAAGAATGTTCACTATATCTCTTCAACGTTTAAGTCGGTGGAAACGTGCTTTGAAAGATATTTGCATTTAAGTTGCATCTATTCAGAAGTGAAGTATGTGTACCATATCTTTTCAACGTTCAATTCGGGGAAAACTTGCCTTGAAAGATATTAGCATTTAAGTCGCATCTATTCGGTGTTTAAGGATGTGCACCATATCTTTTCAACGTTTAAGTCGGTGAAAACTTACGTTGAAATATATTTGAATTTAAGTCGCATCTACTCAGAGGTGAAGGATTGTCCATCCTATCTGTTCCATGTTAAAGTCAGAGGAGACTTGCGTCAAAAGAATTTCATTTGTCGTACCAATGGACATACATTCAAAATCCTACCGATGGATCATATTTTTTTCTCATTCGTCCTACAGATGGACATACATTTCAAAATCGTACCGATGGATTATCTTTTTTCTTTCGTCTTACCATGGACATACATTCCAATCCTATCAATGGATCATCTTTTTTTCATTCCTCTAACCGATGGACACACTTCAAATCCTACCTATGAATTATATTTTTTCATTCATCATGTCGATGGACATACATTCAAATCCTTCCAATGGATTTTCTTTTTTCATTCGTCCTACTAAAAGACATACATTAAAAATCCCATCGAAGAATCATCCTTTTTCATTCGTCCTACCGATGAATACTTTTTTATTCTTCTTATCTATGGACATGCATTTTTATCCTACCAATGGATCATCTTAATTTGTCGTATTGTAAGAGATGTGTTCTTTTTTCCTGCAATTTCATCTCTACTAAGGAGTTTCATCTTTGTTTTATTGAGAACATCCAAGAGGATGCATTCTAGGTGGAGGTATAAGTGCGGACTACTTCAACAAGGACGCGACGCAACATGGAAACTTTTGGAGGGAAGTATGGGATCGACTTCAACCACGATCTAACCAAATTTTTATTTTAAAAAAAGGTCATGTGTTTGACCAACATGGAGTTTGTCAATTTTCGTTGTCCATGATTTCTTTCATCAATCATATCCAAAGAAAGGGACAGTTGTTGACACCCAATTTTGGCCTAACATTTAATTTAAGTTTATTTATTTAGTAGTTCAAAATATGTTTTTTTTTAAAATTTTAAATAAGTTTATTGCTAACTATCCTTATTTGTCAAAATTTAGGATTTTTTATCTGTTATTCTTGATTATTATTTTTTCACAGCCGGTTGAATATGTTGAAATATTATTATTTTTTATGAAAACGTTATTTTTGCTAAATTCATGTCAATAGTCATGTTTATTATATATATTTTTTATATTTATTTTATTTATTATCTTTGTTAATATTTTTTTTATATTTTTCACAATCTAAAAAATTATTTAAATATTACGATTGAATTTTGCATACGAAGATTGATTAATAATTTTGGGGCCATAATGCTAAGCCCATAATACTAACAATTCACTATTTAAATAAAAATTAGGTCAAAAACCAAGTGTGGTGGATATTTTTTAAATAGCAAACAAGAAAAACCCCAAGATACTTTTTTTCCTATGATATTCTCCAAAGAATAGCTGCCAAAATTTCCTCCGATCATCTTTTCCGGTGAGCTTCACATCTTTACCTCCAAAGTTTGCACCCTTTTCTCAGGCCAAACGGCAGACATAAACACCCACAACCACCTCTCTTCTTTCCAACCAGGACTCCCTCTCCCTCTTCTCTTCTCCATTCCCAGAAACCCACCAAACAACCGACTAAAACAACTTTTAAACCTCATTCTTTTCCGACTGAAATCCCACACCATGAACCACCATTGCTCCACCCACCAAGATCGTAAAACAACCACCATTTCCAGTCACAAAACCACCAACTAAGGCCTCCAAATAACCCCAATTTCACTGCCTTCTCTATTTTATGACCGAAGCAACTCCAAGTGATATGCACGACACCAAGAGTAGTTGACCCTCATTACAACTCAGCTCACCGGAAAATCACTTCCCAAAATCACCCTTGTCCCCGGCAAAACCCCAACGAAATGGACCAACAACAACCAAACAACCTTCGATAAAGCCACAAATCAAAAAAAAATTAGAACAACAATATGCCAGCAGATTCCGACCTCTAAACACTGTTTTGAGGGTGCGTGAGCTCTGACAACCACCACAAAGTTGCAGGCTCCAAGATCCAACGGATAGCGAAACCATCACAAACGAGATTTGTCGGCCAATAGTTTTATATCTATCTCAGGTTCATTGTTTCCTATTCTTTTTTTACAAAAAATATTTTTTTAAAATTTTGGTTTAAATATTAACTATTACATAGGTCGGATTCACTTTATATTTTTATTTTTCTAATTTTATTATGTTTATTTTGTTGATTTATATTTCTTTGCTTCATTATATTGTTGTCTGTTAATTTAATATTCCATGTTTTGTCCATTTTTATTGGTTTTATTTAGTTATATTGTTTATTTTATTTATATATGAAATCTATTAATTTATTAAGGCTGACGCTTTTTTTTAGAGCTTCAGTGAATTATATTGCTTCATTGTTATTGGTTGTTAATGTTATTATTAGATATGATATTTATTTGTTGATTATTTAGTTTATTTCATTGTACTACCTTTTGTTTGAAACTCTTATCAACACTATGCATTCTCTATTTTTAATATCTTAAATTTGATGCAATTTAATTTAATTTTTTGTCTATGGCATGGTATTTGTTTATTTCTTTCTTGTTGTTAATACACTTCAATTTGTTATCGTTTTATTGTTTGTTCTTATAAAAAAAATTATTCTGTTGACTTTGTATACTTTTTATAATTATTCTCGTGTTTGCGGAATTGATTATTCCATTTACCCATTGTTTGCTCTAGTTTTGTAGTTTCCTTATTTTGATTATTCATCATTCATCATTTACATGTTCATTTTTCCTTATTATAACTTGTGTAGTTTTGGTAAAGTTTTATGTTACTTTTATTAACCATCTTATTATTTAATTATTTTAATTTACTTGCCAATGTGGTTGCGGTTGCTCTAGTTGTATGACCATGGGTAGCGTCTCTCATGTAGAATAAGCCAAGAAAGACCTAGTGAAAGATGTTCATAGGTTGGCTCGTTTTGGTGTTAGATTGGAAGATTCTCCAAATGGTGGTTTTATGATCCATCATAACTCTGAATCGTCTTTGGTGGTTGAGGTGATGTCTAAGCAATACCTTGATGAACCATTGATAGAGTTGAAGGAGTCGGTTCTTGGTAAGCTTAATGAGACATTCTCCTTAGGGGTAATGGTGTCTTGAGATATCAAGGAAGATTATGTCTGCCCAATGTGGATGACTTGAGAAACCAGATTCTTGAGGAAGCTCATGGTTTCCGTTATCCCATTCATCCGGGTTTTACAAACATGTATAATGACCTTAGAGAAATGTTTTGGTAGAAAGGCTTAAAAGGGGACATAGCATAATTCTATATGGGTGGTTGTGGATAGGTTGACGAAATCCTCTCCTATTCCCATCAAGTCTACCTACTCGGCGGAACATAATGCAAATATGTTCATAGATGAGATTATGTGTGCCATGGTATTATGTTATCCATTAGATCGGATAGGGGTGCACAATTCACATCTAGGTTTTGGATGTCGTTTGTAACGACCCCAAAAAAATGAAATATGTCAAACTAGAGATTCACATGTTCTTCATGAATTAATAGTGTACTTAAATAGTGTATTCTAGCACTAAAAGTCAGTTTGTAAGGCTTGGAAGTCAAACGTCCAAGAAAGTTCAACAAAATCGGAAAATGTTCCTTGGAATGTGCTAGTGTGTCCTTCATTTTGGTGCATGTTTTTGGGTAGTGTTTGCTATCTAAAACCAGTGGGGATGAACCTAGTACCTAAAGGGATTTACCAAGTGTCAAAACGTTCGAGTACGACTCCTCCGGGATGACCCTAAGGGCCCCCAAGGAGGACCCATATGTTGGACAAAGGAGCTGCCCAAGGCAGTGTGTAGGGGAGGATTTTGAAGCCCAACTTGCAATGCGCCTGTCAAACGAGGCACGCTGCCTCAAAATGCTGAAAGTCAAGAATCAGCAGATCCCTCCGTGACGCGCATCCATGACCTCTGTTTGGCCGCGTCGTTTTTAAGTAGAATTTGAATTTTAAAAAGGGTCCAAATAGTGTAGGGGTTCTCTGTGAACATTGGGGATCATTTATGGACTGATTTAGGTAATTTTAAACCTAATTTCACCCACAAATTTAAACCCTAAAGATCAAATAAAATTTCTCCAAAAACCTTCATTTTCAAGAATCTTCAAGCTCCAAGGAAGAGGACCAAGTTCTTCACGTTTTCTTCACCAAATTTCGTGGGTTTCTTCATATTAAGGTAACGTAGTCTTCCTTGAACCTTCTTTCATTCAATGAGTCATTTCAAAGAGATTTCAAAAAGAATTTAAACTTCAACCTTCTTTATTCAAAAGAGATTTCAAAAAGAATTTAAACTTCAACCTTCTTTTTTCCTTGACTCTAACAATGAGTCTTTGCATGAAAATACTTTAATGATTAGAATGAGTTGTAGTTAGCTTTAAATGATCATTTTTACGTCAAAACCCCAATGGAATCATGTTTATTCTTTTTACCTACTTTTTTCCTTATGAAATGGGTTTGATGAGCATGATTAGATAATGTTAAAGTTATTGTTTATTGGTGATTTTATTGAGTTTTAGATACTTCCCTAAGGGCTATTTTATGATGGGTTATTGGATAAATTGTTTATATGTTTTAAAGGATTGGATAAAGGGTAACTTGTTCTATCTTGGTTAAGTTATGTTGAAGTAACTCTTGAGTAGTATGGTCCACCTTTGTTGACGGTTTTTAGTTGATGTATATGAAGTTATATGGGTATTGTGAAGATAGCCTTGAAGGCATGATATGTGATGTGAAGTGATGATTTTGATATGTATATGTATGATATGTGTTTGAAGGTTGAATTGAGTATCTTGTAGGGTTTATGTCTAAATGAAATATTTATTTGATATATGAATTATTATAATGTGTAAATTGTGATATATGTGGCTATGAGCATGTCTAGAAATCAATGTTATGAATGATGGTCATTCTGGAAAGGTAAGCTCACATGTACTCACACACACACTTGAATGCATGAATGAACTCAATTTATGAAAATGGGTTATTGTAGGGTTAAC
Source organism: Solanum habrochaites (assembly GCA_027704765.1). Classification (NCBI taxonomy): domain Eukaryota; kingdom Viridiplantae; phylum Streptophyta; class Magnoliopsida; order Solanales; family Solanaceae; genus Solanum; species Solanum habrochaites. The sequence goes on along the minus strand of JAKWJA010002494.1, from coordinate 26,043,092 downwards.
ACTCTTCATGAGTAGAGATGAAGTGCCTAGACCATCCCAACTATTCCTAAGTATGGAAAAGGGGAATTTTGGGGTGAACACTCTTAGTGAGTTGAGATGAAGTGTTTAGTAGTAACCTCACTTTTCCCGATGAGCTTTTCAAAGATATGTTGGAGGTTTGATACCTTTTGTTAGTGGAGAAGGGGTGTTAAATAGTTATATCTTAACCTATGGTAAATAAATGTGTAAGATTCTGTGGGGGAGTTATACATAGCACCAAGAGGATTTGAAGAAGGGGTAGTACACTTCATTAGTAAAGATGTTGAGTCAAATATACCTCTTGAAATGGGTGCTTCTCGTTAGTAGAGAATGAGTTACTTAGTAGCAATCTCCTTATCCCTTAACTATGCGCCCACGTAGGTGTAGCTATTGGAGAATCAATGTAAAGGCTAAAGAATACGACCCTACCTTAGATAAGTAGGCATCCCTCATCCGGTAAGGGTAGTATCGGGATTTCATGTCTTTCTCTCATTGTCTATGTCGGTTTCAGCTAGCCCCCACAAATGTATCTAAATTAACTAAGTCTTCTTAAGGGTGTACTACTTAGGGTAGGTGATGGAATGGTACGTTACCTATCCATTTCACAAGTAGAAATTTGGAGGGAGTCTTGGTGTCTCGTTATATGAAATGTATGAATAAGTCATGATTTGATGTAAATATAAGTAATGTGACTTTTTGTTTAATGTCAAGGAAGCATTTTGATGTTATGACTTGTATGATGAAAGCCTAATATGTGATGAATGTGATGTGACTATTCTAATGTTATTCCTAATAAGCACTAAGTGAAAGTGGTAGTATAGATGTTACTTTCACATTGCACTAAGTGTAAATTGGGGGTTTCCTTGGAGGATGGTTCTTATATTAAGTTCCTAAGTATATGTATGTTTCTGTAGTGTCTTGATATTGAGTTGTGACTTGTGTATATAAAAATAAGTACACTTATCCATAGTAATCTTTATGATCTCCTAAGTAGGTATTGAAGAGATTGTATAGGCAATTTCCTTATGTCTTACATAGGGGGCCTTAGGATAACTTAGGATAGGAGTAGTTCATGTGTAATTTTGGGCTTACGCTAAGTATGCTCTTATGTTAAGAAAAATTGAAGTTTTACCTTCTATGCTAAATTATAATACTATATGATGTTTTGTAATTTAATTCATGAAGTTTTATTATCAAAATAACAATACTTGTATGTTTCAACTAAATTGTCCCTTTTTGCATAATGCCATACTTAGTACAATGTTTGTACTGACCCCATACTTTTCTATACTCTATATACGTTGGAGGAAAGTTGAAGTTTAGAAGGCAAACTTGGGAATCAACTCTCTCAAGACTAAGTGTGTCCTCATATATTCGAGTGCATAGTCTATATTTCTTTAATTCTTCTTTACAATTCGTATTAGACTATTTATGTATTTATTTCAATGTAAAGGGTCGTCTCCCTAATATTTTTAAGGTGTTTTTAAGATTGGCTTGTGACGACGTTACTTATTCTTTAGCTTTTATAAAAGATGTTTCTTATGTAATTAACATGAGTTGAGGAATTGTAAAAGACCCCAAAGAGTCAAGTTCGCCAAAAAATGACCCGAGGTTCTCCCTAACTTCTGGGGGTACTTTCGGGTCGTCAAAAGAAAATTGATGTTATGACTTTTCTGACGAAAGCCTAATATGTGATTAATGTGATGTGCGCATTCTAAGGTTATTCCTAAGGAGCAGTAAGTGGAAGTGGTAGTATGGGATGCTACTTTAACATAGCACTAAGTGTAAATTGGGGGTTTCCTAGGAATATGGTTCTTATGTGAAGTTCCTAAGTATATGTATGTTTCTATAATGTCTTGATATTGAGTGGGGACTTGTTTAAATGAAAAGTGCGATTACCGTAGTAATCTTTAGGATCTCCTAAGTAGGTATTGAGGAGATCGTATGGGTGATTTCTTTATGTCTTACTTAGGGGAGCCTTAGGATTACATAGGATAGGAGTAGTTCATGTGTAATTTTGAGTTTACTGTAAGAATGATCTTATGCTAAGAAAAATTGAAGTTTTAACTTATATGCTAAATGATAATACTATATAATGTTTTGTAACTAATTCATGAAGGTTTTTATGAAAATAGCATGACTTGTATGTTTCAACTATATTGTCCTTTTTTTCATTATTTTGCATAATGCCATACTTAGTACAATGTTTATACTAACCCCATACTTTTCTATACTCTATAAGTATAGGTTGGAGGCAAGTTGAAGTTTAGAAGGCAAGCTTGGAAATTGACTCTCTCAAGATTATGTATGTCCTCATATATTCGAGGGCATAGTTTATGTTTCTTTAATTAATCTTTAAGACTCGTATTAGACTATTTACGTATTTATTTCAATGTAAAGGGTTGTGTCCCTAATATGCTTAAGGTGTGTCTTTAAGATTTCCTTGTGGCGATGAGACTTATTCCTTAGATTTTATAAAAGATGTTTCTTATTATTATATTTTGGTGAAAAGTTTAAATTCCAAACAACTTTTCATACTTTATGTAATGAATGATAGATAAGAGGCTTGAGTAAGACCTCAAAGAGGTCAAGCACGCCTTGTTCCGAGCTAAGATGTAACAGCCCGTCTGACGTATATGCTTGTTCTATTTTTATACGTATTAGCTATTGTTTTATGAGGCTCAAAGTGTGATAACTGCTAATTTTAGTTTACCATGACTCAAATTATAGATTCAAACTGAAAAGGAGAGGCTGAATCGTGATAGTTATATCAGTCATAAGATAAGGTATGTAAGGCTACTCGATTCGGTATCCCTTTTCCATGAAATATGATGCTTGCGATTAATACCAATGAAGTGAATCTCATAAGTTCTATTCCTAGAAAAGGAAACATAGTGGCAGCGCACTATCTCCAAATAGCTAACAATATTTCCCCCTCTCCGTAGTGCACATAACTACTTCATTATATGTTCACTATTTTATAATTGTGTAGTTACCCCCCCCCCACCCCCATGTGTTGGTATAGAAATGTTATTTGCAAAAGAAAGTCTTGTGAATCCTCCTCTTCGTTGTTTGAAGTCAATTGTCACATTAAGCTCTTACAGTAATGTTTTGATGTTACATAGCTCCTTATGTCATTGTTATTTCATTGAAGTATTATTTTCATGTCTTCTATTACTAGTCCATTGTTCCGTATCGCCAAAATGGTTATGACCATCAAAATAACATCTCTAAAGAGTTATGATTATGCAAATAACAACCCCAAAAGAGTTATGAACTGATAAACAACAATCTCAAAGATTAAAGAATCTAAGTGAATAAATCTATATAATTACTGGTGGCAGCCCAGGGGCGAAAGCCTGGGGCATGGGTTGATCCCAACTGGTATTGTGTAATTCTGAGGACCGCATCCCAGGGGTTAATATTCCTAGTATGGGTCATCCTCTTCTACCACTGATCACCTGGTCACTTGTATCACATGCCCTACAATGATTATAACGTACAAAAAGTAACGAAAACAATGTAACTTACATGATTTCAAAAGAGTAAGCAAAGATTGTCTTCTCTGTTGATCTATGCACTCATATGTTGATACTTGATTTCATTTGATCCCTCGTATTACATATGCTATATTGAACTTACATATTCAGTACATTTTTTTTTGCACTAACGTCGCTCACTGGGAATGCTGTATTTTATGATGCAGCCTCAGGTACTCCAGCTAGTACATATCCTCAGTAGGACCATACAACACTCAGATACTTTTGGTGAGATCTAGGTTGATTCGGAGCTTACTGAGTCCTTCTTAAATTCATTTTGGTATTGTATCGTAGTAAAGGGTAAGGAGGGGTCTGTCCCGACCTAATCTAGGTCTTCTATTTTTTTTAGAGGCTTTGTAGACGTATGTATATGGTTTAGTTGTGTCTTAAGGAGTTGTGGCCTCAACGGCCAAATCTTGTATATAACTTTTTGGGTCTACTTATGTTGGTTTATCGTTGCGTCCTTTGTGAACTTTTCACGAGATTTATAGTTATACGCATCGTAAGAAAAGATTTCAAGTTCGTTTTCTCGGGCCCTTAGGTCATCGGGTGCCTATCCATCTTATTTGGATTTAGGGTTTGACAAAAGTGGTATCACAGAAGGTCATCCTAGGGAATCTACAAAGACGTGTCTATAGAGATTCTTTCTTATGGATGTGTCGTGCACCAGATGTATAAACAGGAGGCTATGGGACATGTTGTAGTTGTCTCACTTCTTTAATATCTTAGATTGTGCCATAGAACCAATGTTGTAGGTGAATCATACCTAATTTTCAAATTGTTTTATTATAACAAAGATGCCGGTTACGAGAAAGATTAAAAGTACTGGTAAGCGAGTAGACGTGGCTGACCAAGAAGGGACCAGCCAAGCACCACCAAGTCAAGCTGTTCAAAGTGGGGCTCAAGATGAGCCTATGCAAACTTCCCCGACGCCTCCATCTCCTAAAGAACTAATGAGGGAAGATGAACCTCAGGAACCCCCTATTAATGCTATCGAGCAAGAATTGAGGAATGCAGTCCAATAATTGACTCAAATAGTTACTGGTCATAGCCAAAGGCAAGAAGGTCCAATTGCAGGTACTAGTGGCTTAGATAGAGAAGATGGAACACAAATAAGTTATTTTCTTAACTTGGACCCTCCATCATTCACCGGGTCAGATCCTAAAGTAGATCCGCAAGACTTTATATATAAGATCAAACGCACTTTGGATATTATGCATGTAAGTGGTAAAGAAGCACTTCAGCTAGCAGCATATAGATTAAAGGGTGTGGCTATATGTTGGTACGAATCTTGGAAGCAATCTAGGGGAACGGATGCACCTTAAGCTACATGGAAAGAGTTTAGAAAGGCATTCCTTACCGATTATCTTCCATTGGAGATCCAAGAGGCACGTGTGGGTGAGTTCTTAAATCTCCACTACGTAGGTATGAGCGAGAGAGAGAGAGTACAGTCTCAAATTCAATTCTTTGGCCAGATATGCTCCTAATGTAGTAGCTAACATGGAGGATAGAGTGCATCGATATGTGGATAGATTAGACCCAGATATAGCAAGGATGCAGTCCTTTCCACAAAAGTTGGAGGATCAAAGGCAAAGAAGAAGGAAACAGTCGAAAACATGGCATTCTAAAAGGGCCAGATCCATGGGGCAGTTTACAACATCCCAAGGTGATTTTAGGCCTCAGTTCTTTAATAGACCACCTAGGCCATCATATTTCCACTCTACAGCTAGTGCTCCACCATAGTTTCAAGGGTTTAGGGGCAATAAATTTGGGCAAAGAAGTGAAAGACAAGGCTCACAAAGAGTGGGTCATCAAGAGTATGGAAGTACGAGCCAATCAAGGCCTCCTCGACAACCTTGTAAATAGTGTGGGAGTAATCAACCAGGTGCATTCAGGTTTGTACAGATATTTTTTTTTGGTGTGGCACACCAGGGCATATGATGAGAAACTACCTTCATATGGGCATGGGTGGCATTGCACAGCCAACTAGATCAGTTGTTGCATCAAACTCATCAACACCTTCTTTGGGTAGGGGAATAAAGATGATTACAGGTCGTGGTAGAGGATCTAGGGGAGAAGCTAGTTAAAGTGGAGGTTACAATCTCACATATGTACTAGGGGATCGAAAAAATTCAGAAGCCTCACCGGATGTGGTTACAGGTACATTGTCCATCTTTTCACATATTGTATATGCATTAATTGATCCGTAGTATACACTATCATATGTTACACCATTGATTGCTGGTAAGTTCAAAAGAACACCAGAATTATTAGTGAAGACATTTGAAGTGTCTACACCAAATGGTGAGTCTATTATAGCTAATAGAGTTTATACTAATTGCATTGTAATTGTTTGTGATCACGAAACATTGGCTGACCTTGTTGAGCTAGACATGGTAGATGTGTTATAATAGGTATGGATTGGTTAGGTTCTTGTTATGCCATGGTAGATTGTCGATCTAGCATAGTGCATTTCAAGATTCCAAAAAAGGCAGTCCTCGAATGGAAAGGTGATATTGGGGCGCAAAGACGTAAATATATTTCTTTTTTTAAGGCAAAGAAGATAATTTCCAAAGGATACATATGTCACCTTGTCAGAGTGAAAAATGTATATGCAAAGCCACCAATCTTTAAATCTGTTCCAGTTGTAAATGAATTTCCCGATGTGTTTCCTGAGGATATTCTAGGATTGCCTCCACAAGGAGAAGTATAGTTTTGCATTGATGTGCTTCAATATACACAACCTATCTCAATTCCTCCGTATTGAATGGATCCGGCAGAACTACATGAGTTGAAGGAGCTATTAAAAGACTTATTAGAAAAAGGATTCATAAGGCCTAGTATGTCCCCATAGGGAGCACCAATTTTATTTGTATGCAAGAAAGATGGATCATTAAGAATGTGTATCGACTACCGGCAGTTGAATAAGGTAACAATTAAGAACAAATATCCCCTCCCTACTATTGATGATTTATTTGATCAGTTACAAGGTGCTAGGTGTTTTTCAAAGTTTGAGTTGAGGTCGGGTTATCACCAGTGAGGGTAAAGGACAAATATATATATCCAAGAGAGCTTAACAAACACGGTATGGTCATTTTGAGTTCTTAGTCATGTCATTCAGGCTAACAAATGCATCAGAAACTTTTATGGATTGATGAATAGGTTGTTCAAGACATTTTTAGTTGTGTTCATGATAGTGTTCATAGATGACATTTTTGTGTATTCAATATCGGAAGAGGATCATACTAATCACTTGCGGCAGGTTTTATAAATTCTCGATGATCGTAAATTGTATGCAAAGTTCTCTAAATGTTAGTTATGGTTGAAATCTGTGGCATTCCTAGGTCATATTGAATAAGTTAAAGGAATAAAGGTTCATAACCAGTAGATAGAAGCAGTGAAAAATTGGCCAAGACCAACAACGCCTACAGAGATCCATAGTTTCCTTTGATTAGCAGGTTACTAGAGAAGGTTCGTTGAAAGATTATCTTCTATCGCTGAACCCTTAACAAAACTAACACACAAATATACCAAGTTTCAATGGAGTGATAAATGTGAAAGAAGATTCCAAGAGCTGAAGAGTAAATTAACTTCTACACTTGTATTGGTACTTCAATAAGTCACGGAAGGCTATGTAGTGTATTTTTATGCTTCTGGAGTGGGATTAGATTGTGTATTGATGAAGCATTGTAAATTTATAGATTATGGCTCAAGTCAGCTGCGGCCACATAAGAAAAATTATCCAACCCATGATTTAGAGCTAGCAGCAGTTGTGTTTTCTTTGAAGATATGGCGCCACTACTTGTATGGAGTACATCTTGACATATACACTTATCACAAAAGCTTGCAATATATCTTTAAGAAGGACTTATGTCATGATCAAAATCAGACCCCAGACGATACTTACATACGTCATCTTTACTTGATCTAGGTTAATTTTTGCTGAAAATTGATCTTTTTTTTATTTAAAATTCGTATAAGACATTCTATCTAAACTCATTAATTTTCACAATCAACCATCAAACATTAAGATAATCAAATTAAAGAAATAGTTCATAGCTGCATTAAATGTGTACTTGCAAAAATGGCACCAATATAAAATCTGAAATGAAGTGGGAAATGAAACGCTAGTGGAACATGATCAACTAGATAAGGCCTACATCTAAGCTAGATAATAACAGTAGATAGCCTCAAAAGCATGAGGGCCTACCAAGTCCGAATGAAAGCTCCACATCCGGATAGTTGTAACGTTCTACCGTACGATCTAACATCCACTTGTGCCTGCACCTAAAAATAGATAATTGTTTGGAATTAGTACACACTTGTACTAAGTATGGGCATATGAAGAACACACCAAGGACATGCACGAGTAAAATAGATCTTTCCTAAAAACATGATTTATAGAAAGTCAAGTCAATGGACTTGCCAAAATTGGATTAGGAAAGTCAATGGAAGTGCCAAATTTGGATTAGGAAAGTTATGCCATGAGTGTAACATGCATCATCAAATTTATCATTTTGCAAACAGCACATAACATATTTCACATATCATATCACGTAGTTCATATCATTCTTTCATATGTAATATAGCATGGTTTCACGGTATTATTAATATTTTTTCCTTCAGTTTAGTGTGTCCAAAAGCCTTTTTGTGCTAATTTTTATATAAGTTTCTCCTTATTTGCAGGAAATCTGTCAAAAGATGAATGCGGAGGTTTTTGAGGGAAGAAATGCAGAAGAGACCACCTACGGAGCTTGTGACGGTCCGTCATGCCAGTGACAGTCCGTAGGTGGAACCGTAGTGCAGCTGATGAAGGATGATGTGGAAGTCTGACTAAGTGTGGGTTTACGGGAAGCGTGACGGACCGTCGTAGCCATGACGGCCCATCCTTCAGGTTCGTCATGAAGATCGGAGAAGTAGCCCAAGTACCCATATTCTAAGAGTTTATGTGTTTTGGAACGAAGACCCTCGACGGACCGTTGTGCTCGTAACGATCCATCATACCTGCCGTCGAGGGTAATGAAGAAAGCAGCAGAAGAAAATTGCACAAGTATGGGATGACGGAATCCATGACGGCCCGTCGTGACCACGATGATCCGTCGCGAGGTCCGTCGACCCAGCCGCGTTTTGACAGATTTCCAGCAAATAGAGTCTTTGTTTAATTAGGTTTTTATTTTCTATAAATAGTTCGAAAAACCTTCGATTATTAGGGGGACTCTGTATTATTAGTAGACCTTCGATTATAAGTTAGACTCTGGATCATTATTACACTTTGTGTATTAGTGTTAGACTTTTGATTATCATTAGACTTTTTGTGAGATTCTTGATTACTTTGTGATTCTTTCAAGTTATTGTTAGTGATTTTTGGTGATTAATCAAGAAAACTTTCGGATCTTACTCTTTCTCATTGAAGTAAGTACATGAATTCTTATATAATATATTTGAATACTGTGATTATGACTATGGGTAACTAAACTCCATAACTAAGGTGTGGGAACCATAGGCAAATAATGAGATAAAACCTAACGAAAATAACAATTCCAGAATAGTGTCTTGCATGTATTAACAATTCTTTCGTTTAAAAGTCTTTTTAACGGATGGCCAATGTTAGAACTCGCCTAATGCTACTTGCCGGACCAAGGAGGTAGATAATAGGAAAAGAATTATCAACATAGATTTAGTGTATACTATCTAATAGGCTAGTATTGATTGGTTCAAGGTAATAACTTAGTCAAATACAGAATACGATGCTTAATATGAGGTAAAGATTAGGGTTAGGATAGCAACACACGTAGCCGGAGCAAGGTGCGGAGTGAAATTTTCTAGATGTCAGACCAAGGATTTAGAAATACATAAATTATCACTTTGCATGCAAGATACTAGGAAAGAATTGTTATAGTTAGAATTATCAAGTTACGAACCTGTGGGGAACACGTAAACCCTAGTTACTTTGATTAATTGATTAAACTCCAACATTCAAAGCTGTTAAGTGTCTCTTTAAATTTCGTTAGTTATTTTCATTCATTTAGAAATCGAAACCCCCCTTTTATTCTTTTTGGTTTCCAAGGAAGTAATTGACCGAACAATAGTAATAATAGGTTAAATTTAAGTCTAAACTATTTTCCTCGTGGGAACGATCCCAACCTCACTAGTTGGGTTATTTACTTGACACGGCCGCTTTACTTCTTATTTGAGAAGTAAGTTTGAGCGTATCAAATTTTGGCGCCGCTACCAGGGAAAGTATTCTTTAGATTAACTTAAACTTATTACTATAGTTTAGTTGATATTTTCTTGATTTTACTTTGTTTTATTGTTTTTGATTCTTGCAGAACCATCTTCCTAGTCTCCCAAATACACAGAGAGGAAGAGAACAATTTTTTCCCTATGATCACGAGTTAGAGCGTACACTATGCAACATGAATCGAAACTTGAGAATTAATGATGATGACCCAAACTAGAACATCCCAGCTCCGGTTGATGTTCATGGTCAGTTGTTACCCGATGCTCCGGGTGAACACCAACAGAGGGGACAAAATCCCGCTCCACGGCCCCAAGCATACTACAGAGGCTATGACAACATAGCAGACTCCGATGGGCCACTTGTCTTGCCTCCTCTACCACCAGGCCACACCTTCGTGGTAACTAGTAGCCTGATGCAAATGCTCACTGCCAGAGGTTTGTTTTCAGGGCTACCTTCTGAGGATCCACATGCCCATATAGCTAAGGTAAGGGCAGTGTGTAAAAGTTGTGTAGGGAGGCCTGACTTGGACTTGGAGGTAATACGGCTTAGAGTGTTCCCTCTCTCACTCACGGGAGAGGCTGCTATATGGTTCACTGAGCTCCCTTACAACTCAATTTTCACTTGGAACCAACTAAGGGATGTTTTCTTAGCACGCTAATATCCAGTCTCCAAAAAACTAAACCACAAAGACAGAGTGAACAACTTTGTGGCACTACCAGGAGAGTCAGTTAGTAGTTCGTGGGATAGATTCACCTCGTTCTTGAGAAGAGTCCCAAATCACCGTATAGATGATGAGTCACTGAAGGAATACTTCTATCGGGGACAGGATGATAATAATAAAGCGGTGTTGGACACTATAGCAGGTGGATCTTATGGGGAGTGTACTTATGCTGAGATTGCTGAAAAATTAGAGAAAATCTCCCGGAATAATAAAGCTTGGAGTACTAGGAAGTCAGATACCGGGAGAAATACCTTCGCAGTACAATCCACTCACAACCCAGCAACAGATGAGATTCGTGAAGAAATGGCTCAGATGAGAACTGAGCTTGGGTTGGTACTAAAACATGTCACTGGAGGTGCAGAAAAGATAAATGCAGTTAACTACTTTCCTAAACCACCACCTCCTAATGATGAATGCTATTATGTGGAGGACTCCTATGCAGTAAATGAGCAGACGGGAGGTTTCCGACCGAGCGCCCAAGGCTCAAATCAGGATAATTGGCGCCAAGGTCAAGGGAACCAAGGTCGGATCTATGGTAACTACAATCGTGAGGGTCATTATGTCTGAGATGGAAACTACAACCGCGACAACAACTTCAACAGGGGTAACTACGGTAACAGAAATGATAGGAATGGGCCCTATGTCCCTCCTCAAAATCGTGAAGTTACTCCTAGGGATGGTGGAGATAGTATGGAGCGAGTTGAGGATATGTTGCACAAAATGATGAGGAGGTTCGATGCTAGTGATGAACACATTAAAGAGTTAAGAGGTGATTTAGCAGGTATTGGGCAAAAAGTTGATACACATACAATATCAATTAAGCAAATCGAGTTGCAAATGGCCCAATTATCTGCGACTGTGAACACACGGCATCTAGGCACTCTTCCTATCAACACTGTCCAAAATCTGAAAAATGATGCACACTTTACGGCAATCACTACTCGTGGTTGTAAGCAAACCATTGACCCACTTATGCCGTCTAATGAGGAAAAGGTGAGAAAGAATTATGATAAGGTGGTAAAGGGTAGTGGTGAAGCAGAAGAGAGCACTGGAAAAGATTAAGAAGTCCTTATGAAGGTAATTCCCATGCCTAGACCACCACCACCCTTCCCTCAGAGATTAGTGAAAAGGACCGAGGATGGTTAATATCGGTGTTTTATAACAATGCTGAAGCAGCTTCCTATCAATGTCCATTTGATAGAAGCTCTTATGCCAAGTTTATGAAAGATCGGTCACTATCGAGGATGATGATATACTGCATCATCGTAGTGCTATTGCTACAAGATCTCTCGTACCAAAGAAAGAAGATCCGGGTGCGTTCACTATTCCTTGTACCGTCAAGTCATTACATTTTGCAAAAGAATTATGTGATCTGGGGGCAAGCATAAATCTCATGCTCCTCTCGATTTACAAGAAGTTGGGTTTTGGGTGACCCAAAACCCACTGCGATGCGGCTACTGATGGCTGATCGAACAGTGAAAAGGCCTATAGGTATACTCCATGATGTGCTAGTAAAAGTGGAGTCATTCATATTTCCGGCAGATTTTGTTATTCTTGACTGTGAAGTCGATTTTGAAGTGCCTATCATTCTTGGTAGGCCATTCTTTGCTACAGGTAGAGTATTAGTTGATATGGAAAAGGTGCAGATGAAGTTTCGGTTGAACAATGAAGAAGTGACCTTCAACATTTGTAGGACCATGAGGCAGAGTGGTGAGCTCCAATCGGTATCCGCCATATCCCACAAAGAAAAGATGAAGAAGTAGAATGAAGAAAAAAAAGCAAAACAAGAGTTTATGGTTGGGGATTTGGTGCTTTTAGACAGATCTGGGTTGCCTTGTCTTCCGGGCAAGCTCAATTCAAAACGAACTGGCCATTACTTGATCACCCAAGTATTCCCTCATGGAGCAGTTGAGTTAAAAACCAAGGAGGGAGTGCGGTTTAAGGTAAATAGAGAATGAATAAAACTTTATTTTGGGCATACTGCATCGGTGAATGAAATGATAGAGGCATACCATCTTGATGAAGGCTGAGTAATCAAGTGTCCTCAGTCGTGCCGCGACGTTAAATTAGGCACTTGTTGGGAGGCAACCCAATACTTATAGTTTTTTCTTTCTTTGTTTCTCTTTCTTTCTAGTAATGGTAGCATTTTCTACTAATGGGTTTTGAATTTGCAGGCTCATCACCAGGAAATTATGTAGAAAATCACTCTGCAACAGTCACCAACGGACACATGCGATGGACCGTCATACTCTTGACGGTCCGTCCTGCACAATCGTTCTGGTTGTAATAGACCTTATTCCTAGGGGTCTCTCACATTTTCTAAGTGTCCTCCAACGGACATCTACGACAGAACGTCATACTTTCGACGGTCCGTCCTACATAACCGTCATGATGGTCAGAGACCCGTCTCTTAAGGATCTCTATTTTTTAAGTGTCCCACGATGGATATCGACGACGGACCTTCATAATCACAACGGTCCGTGCTGATTGTCGGCACTTTACGCCCCAGGTTTGCTTCACCTACCACTCTGGTATTTCAATTTTTTTATGCATAAGGGACAATTGCATGTCTTTTTGTTGGGGGTGGGGAAAATGGAAAGTGAGTACTAGGGTGAAGTTTGAGTAGCCCAATTCACTATCCTCTTTTGTGGTTTTCTTGCCTGTGTTCTTTTTTCCCGAAAGACTGATTACTAAGTCTGAGTAGCCCAATTCACTATCCTCTTTTGGGGTTTTCTTGCCTGTGTTCTTTTTCCTCGAAAGGCTGATTACTTTTCTGTTGAACCGGCATGTTGATATCTTGTGTACATAGTTTAATTCTGGACCATGATGGCTAAAATGATATCCTAATAAAATGGAAAATCATGCATGAATAGGCATAGTAATTGATAAATGTGTGTCTCTAAGAATGACATAGAGGTACACCACTGCATGACCCTAAGTCTAAAATTCGAACTAGATGTCTGATAATCTGGTAGAGTGATGAGATGTCAAGTGAGTATGAGGAAGATTTGAATATTCCACTATTTTCTACTGAGCTAGAACTTGTCTGGTTAGTCCTGCTAAAAGTAAGTTGTAATAGACAATTAGGAAAGGATCATAGGCCACTATTCAATATAGCCCATTTTTAGCTTAAATAAAAGAATACCAAATGAAATTTATCCTTCTTTGATCTAAATGTTTGAGCTTAAATTAGACCTATCTTTCTCACCCCAACTGATCTTTTATGGGAATGTTGTGTTGGCCCTGGCCCATCCTTGGACATGTGCACCTCAGCTTATGCCAAAAGCATAAGTTGAGGGTGGCTAACGTAGTAAACAACCTCTTTGTGGCCCTGACCCAACTTTGGGTATTGTGTACTTTGACTCATGGCAAAGCCATGAGTTGAGGGTGGCTATTATGAGGAATACTCTGGAAAGTGGGGTTGAAAGAACAAAAGAGAGAGAAAGAACAAAAGTAAAGTGACTCAAAATTAGTTGAAAGAAAAGTAAAATAAAAGAAAAATAAGGGAAAATAGAAAGGTGAAAGAATGTGGGAAACTGGGCAAAATAAAATGATAGAAAATGGTATGTTTAGCCAATATGTCAAGGAGGGCAAAAAGTCACTAAAGTATATCTAAATATACCCTATCTGACCCTGACCGTATGTTACAAGCTAAGAAAGTCCTATCGTGATCCTAAGGATTGTATAGTGAACTTAAAGCAGTGAAAATAAGGGCAAGCATATGGTAATAGGTATGAATGAGTGTGAATTTGTTCTGAAAGTGAGTGTTAAAAAGTAATCCTTATACACAAACTGAAATCATTGTGTGAAAAATGAGGATTTTGTTTTGAAGTGAAGACACTAGTTTCATTGCCAGAAATATTACCACCTCAGTGAGAAATTTAAGAGGATAGGTGTTAGTGCATGGTGAGTCTGTGTCATGGTCTGATTCCACAAAATTCAAGCCTAATAGTTATGGCATGCATAAATATGATGAGATTAATCGGGATTGATAGCCAAATGATTGCAAAGGATAAAACATGGACACTATTGTACAAAGATTGTGTATTGAGTCATAGTGCGTCGCTTGAGGACAAAAAACGAATTTAAGTTGAAGGTGTTGATATACCGTGGTTTAACGGTATTATTAATACTTTTTCCTTAAGTTTAGTGTGTCTAAAATCCTTTTTGTGCTAATTTTTATATAAGTTTCTCTTTATTTGCAGGAAATCTATCCAAAGATGAATGCGGAGGTTTTTTATCGAAGAAATGCAGAAGAGACCACCTACGGAGCTCGAGACAGTCCATCATGCCTATGACGGTCCGTAGGTGGCAGCGTAGTGCAGCTGCTGAAGGAAGATGAGGAAGTCTAACAAAGTGTGGGGTTACGAAAAGCGTGACGGACCATCGTAGAAATGACGGCCTGTCCTGCAGGTTCGTCATGAAGATCAGAGAAGTAGCCCCAGTACCCATATTCCAAGAGTTTAAGTGTTTTGGAACGAAAACCCTCGACGGACCGTTGTGCTCGTAACGATCTGTCATACCTGCCGTCGAGGGTAATGAAGAGAGCAGCAGAAGAAAATTGCACAAGTATGGGACGACAGAATCCATGACGGGCCGTCGTGACCACGACGAATCGTCGCGAGATCCGTCGACCCAGCCGCGTTTTGACAAATTTCCAGCAAATAGAGTCCTTGTTTAATTGAGTTTTTATTTTCTATAAACAGTTCGAAGAACCTTCGATTATTAGGGGGACTCTGTATTATTAGTAGACCTTCGATTATTATTTAGACTCTGGATCATTATTAGATTCTGTGTATTAGTGTTACACTTTTGATTATCATTAGACTTTTTGTGAGATTCTTAATTACTTTAAGATTCTTGCAAGTGATTGTTGGTCATTTTTGATGATTAATCAAGAAAACTTTTGGATTTTACTCTTTATCATTGAAGCAAGTACATGAATTCTTATATAATATATATGAATATTGGGATTATGACTATGGGTAACTAAACTCTACAACTAAGGTGTGGGAACCATAGGCAAATAATGAGATAAAACCTAACGAAAATAACAATTCTAGAATAGTGACTTGCATGTATTAATAATTCTTTCGCTTAGAAGTTTTTTTAACGGATGGCCAACGTTAGAACTCGCCTTAATCCTACTTGCAGGAACAAGGAGGTAGATAATAGGAAAAGAATTATCAACATAGATTTAGTGTATACTATCTAATAGGCTAGTATTGATTTGTACGAGGTAATAACTTAGTAAAATATCGAATATGATGCTTAATATGAGGTAAAGATAAGGGTTAGAATAGCAACACACATAGCCGGACCAAGGTGCGGAGTGAGATTTTCTAGATGTCGGACCAAGGATTTAGAAATACATAAATTATTACTTTGCATGCAACATACTAGGAAAGAATTGTTATAGTTAGAATTCTCAAGTTATGAACCTGTGGGGAACACATAAACCCTAGTTACTTTGATTAATTGATTAAACTCCAACATTCAAAGTTGTTAAGTGTCTCTTTCGATTTCGCTAGTTATTTTCATTCATTTAGAAATCGAAAACCCCCTTTTATTCTTTTAGCTTTCCAAGGAAGTAATTGACCGAACAATAGTAATAATAGGTTAAAGTTAAGTCTAAACTATTTTCCTCGTGGGAACGATCCCAACCTCACTAGTTGGGTTATTTACTTGACACGACCGCATTACTTCTTATTTGAGAAGTAAGTTTGAGCGTATCAAATTTTTGGCGCCGCTGCCAGGGAAAGTAGCTTTTAGATTAACTTAAACTTATTACTATAGTTTAGTTGATATTTTCTAAATTTTACTTTGTTTTATTTTTTGGATTCTTGCAGAACCATCTTCCTTGTATGTCAAATACATGGAGAGGAAGAGAACCATTTTTTCCTTATGATCACGAGTTAGAGCGTACACTATGCAACATGAATCGAAACTTGAGAATTAATGATAATGACCCAAACTAGAACATCCCAGCTCCGATTGATGTTCATAATCAGTTGTCACCCGATTCTCTGCGTGAACACCAACAGAGGGGACAAAATCCTGTTCCACGGCCCCAAGCATACTACAGAGGCTATGACAACATAGCAGACTCCTATGGGCCACTTGTCTTGCCTCTTCTACAACCAGGCCACACCTTCGTGGTAACTAGTATCCTGATGCAAATGCTCACTGCCAGAGGTTTGTTTTCAGGGCTACCTTCTGAGGATCCACATGCCCATATAGCTAAGGTAAGGGCAGTGTGTAAAAGCTGTGTAGAGAGGCCTGACTTGGACTTGGAGGTAATAAGGCTTAGAGTGTTCCTTCTCTCACTGATGGGAGAGGCTGCTATATGGTTCACTGAGCTCCCTTACAACTTAATTTTAACTTGGAACCAACTAAGGGATGTTTTCTTAGCAAGCTACTATCCGGTCTCCAAGAAACTAAACCACAAAGACAGAGTGAACAACTTTGTGGCACTACTAGGAGATTCAGTTAATAGTTCTTGGGATAGATTCACCTCGTTCTTAAGAAGCGTCCCAAATCACCGTATAGAGGAGGTGTCACTGAAGAAATACTTCTATCGGGGACAGGATGATAATAATAAAGTGGTGTTGGACACTATAGCAAGTGGATGTTATGGGGAGTGTCCTTATGCTGAGATTGTTGAAAAATTAGAGAAAATCTCCCGGAACAATAAAGCTTGGAGTACTAGGAAGTCAGATACCGGGAGAAATACCTTCGTAGTACAGTCCACTCACAACCCAGCCACAGATGAGATTCGTGAAGAAATGGATCGGATGAGAACTGAGCTTGGGTTGGTACTAAAACATGTCACTGGGGGGTGCAGAAAAGATAAATGCAGTTAACTACTTGCCTAAACCACCACCTCATATTGATGAATGTTATTATGTGGATGACTCCTATGCAGTAAATGAGCAGACGGTAGGTTTCCAACCGAGCGCCCAAGGCTCAAATCAGGATAATTGGCGCCAAGGTCAAGGGAACCAAGGTCGGATCTATGGTAACTACAATCGTGAGGGTCATTATGTCTGAGATGGAAACTACAACCGCGACAACAACTTCAACAGGGGTAACTACGTTAACAGAAATGATAGGAATGGGCCCTATGTCCCTCCTCAAAATTGTGAAGTTACTGCTAGGGATGGTGGAGATAGTATGGCGCGAGTTTAGGATATGTTGCATAAAATGATGAGGAGGTTCGATGCTAGTGATGAACACATTAAAAAGTTAAGAGGTGATTTAGCAGGTATTGGGCAAAAAGTTTATACACATGCAATATCTATTAAGCAAATCGAGTTGCAAATGGCCAAATTATCTGCAACTGTGAACACATGGCATCCAGGCACTCTTCCTAGAAACACTGTCCAAAATCTGAAAAATGATGCACACTGTATGGCAATCACTACTCGTGGTGGTAAGCAAACCATTGACCCACCAATGCCATCTAATGATGAAAAGGTGAGAAAGGATGATGATAAGGTTGTAAAGGGTAGTGGTGAAGCAGAAGAAAGCAATGGAAAAGATGAAGAAGTCCCTATGAAGGTAATTCTCATGCCTAGACCACCACCACCCTTCCCTCAAAGATTAGTGAAAAAGACCGAGGATGGTAAATATCGGTGTTTTATAATAATGCTGAAGCAGCTTTCTATCAATGTCCCTTTGGTAGAATCTTTTGAACAAATGCGCGGTTATGCCAAGTTTATGAAAGATCTGGTTACAAAGAAAAGATCGGTCACTTTCGAGGATGATGATAGGCTGCAGCATTGTAGTGCTATTGCTACAAGTTCTCTCGTATAAAAGAAAGAAGATCCGGGTGCGTTCACTATTCCTTGTACAATCGGGTCATTACATTTTGCAAAAGCATTATATGTTCTGGGGGCAATCATAAATCTCATGCCCCTCTCGATTTACAAGAAGTTGGGTTTGGGTGACCCAAAACCCACTGCGATGCGGCTACTGATGGCTGATCGAACAGTGAAAAGGCCTATAGGGATACTCCATGATGTGCTAGTAAAAGTGGAGTCATTCATATTTCCGGCAGATTTTGTTATTCTTGATTGTGAAGTCGATTTTTAAGTGCCTATTATTCTTGGGAGGCCATTCCTTGCTACAGGTAGAGCCTTAGTTGATATGGAATTTCGGTTGAATAATGAAGAAGCGACCTTAAGCGTTTGTAGGACCATGAGGCAGAGTAGTGAGCTCCAATCGGTATCCGCCATATCCCACAAAGAAAAGATAAAGAAGGAGAATGAAGAAAAAAGTGCAAAACAAGACTTTATGGTTGAGGATTTAGTGCTTTTAGACAGATCCGGGTTGCCTTGTCTTCCGGGCAAGCTCAAGTCCAAACGGACTGGCCCTTACTTGATCACCCAAGTATTCCCTCATGGAGCAGTTGAGTTAAAAACCAAGGATGGAGTGTGGTTTAAGGTGAATAGAGAACGAATAAAACTCTACTTTGGGCATACTGCATCGGTGAATGAAATGATAGAGGCATACCATCTTGATGAAGGCTGAGTAATCAAGTGTCCTCAGTCGTGTCGCGACGTTAAATCAGGCGCTTGTTGGGAGCATTTTCTACTAATGGGTTTTAAATTTGCAGGCACATCACCAGGAAATTATGCAGAAAATCACTCTGCAACAGTCACCAATGAACACATGCAACGGACCGTCATACTCTCGACGGTCCATCCTGCACAACCGTTCTGGTTGTCAGAGACCCTTTTCCTATGGGTCTCTCACATTATCTAAGTGTCCTCCAACGGACATCTACGACGGACCGTCATACTCTCGACGGTCCGTCCTGCATAACCGTCGTGACGGTCAGAGACCCCTCTCTTAAGGGCCTCCATTTTTTAAGTGTCCCACGATAGATATCGACAACGGACCGTCATAATCACAATGGTTCGTGCTGATTGTCCGCGCTTTGCGCCCCATCTTTGCTTCACCTACCACTCTTGTATTTCAATTTTTTTATGCATTGGAGACAATTGCATGTCTTTTTGTTGGGGGTGGGGTAAATGGAAATTGAGTGCTAGGGTGAAACTGAGTAGCCCAATTCACTATCCTCTTTTGTGGTTTTTTTGCCTGTGTTCTTTTTCCCCGAAAGACTGATTACTAAGTCTGAGTAGCCCAATTCACTATCCTCTTTTGGGGTTTTCTTGCGTGTGTTCTTTTTCCTCGAAAGACTGATTACTTTTTCCGTTGAACCGGCATGTTGATATCTTCTGTACATAGTTTAATTCTGGAGCATGATGGCTAAAATGATATCCTGATAAAATGGAAAATCATGCATGACTAGGCATAATAATTGATAAATGTGTTTCTCTAAGCATGACATAGAGGTACACCACTGCATGACCCTAAGTCTAAATTTCAAAGTAGATGTCTGATAATCTGGTAGAGTGCTGAGATGTCAAGTGAGTGTGAGGAAGATTTGAATATTCCACTATTTTGTACTGAGCAAGAACTTTTCCGGTTAGTCCTACTAAAAGTTAGCTGTAATAGACAATTAGGAAAGGATCATAGGCCATTATTCAATATAGCCCATTTTTAGCCTAAATAAAAGAAAACCAAATGAAATTTATCCTTCTTTAATCCAAATGTTTGATCTTAAATTAGACCTTTCTTTCTCACCCCAACTGATCTTTTCTGGGAATATTGTGTTGGCCCTGATCCCTCCTTGAAAATACGCACCTCAGCTTATGCCAAAAGCATAAGTTGAGGGTGGATAACGTAGTAAACAACCTCTTTATGGCCCTGACCCAACTTTGGGTATTGTGTACTTTGACTCGTGGCAAAGCCATGAGTTGAGGGTGGTTATTATGAGGAATACTCTGGAAAGTAGGGTTGAAAGAACAAAAGAGAGAGAAAGAACAAAAGTAAAGTGAATCAAAATTAGTTGAAAGAAAAGTAAAGAAAAAGAAAAATATACAAGAAATACAAGCAAGAAAAGAAGAGAGTCACATACACAAATGAAGAAAAAAGGGAAAATAGCAAGGTGAAAGAATGTGGGTAACTGGGCAAAATAAAATGATAGAAAATGGTATGTTTAGCCGATATGTCAAGGAGGGCAAAAAGTCACTAAAGTATACCTAAATATACACTACATGACCCTGAGCCTATGTTACAAGCTAAGAAAGTCCTATCGTGATCCTAAGGGTTGTATAACGAACTTAAAGCAGTGAAAATAAGGGCAAGATTATGGTAATAGGTATGAATGAGTGTGAATTTGTTATGAGAGTGAGTGTTGAAAAGTAATCCTTATACTCAAACTGAAATCATTGTGTGAAAAATGAAGATTTTGTTTTGAAGTGAGGACACTAGTTTTATTACCAGAAATATTGGCACCTCGGTGAGAAATTGAAGAGGATAGGTGTTAGTGCATGGTGAGTCTGTGTCATGGTCTGATTCCACATAATTCAGGCCTAATAGTGCTAGCATGCATAAATATGATGAGATTCATCGGGATTGATAGCCAAATGATTGCAAAGGATAAAAACATGGACTTTATTGTACAAAGATTGTGTATTGAGTCATAGTGTGTCGCTTGAGGTAAAACAATGAATTTAAGTTGAGGGTGTTGATATATTCTGGTTTCATGGTATTATTAATACTTTTTCCTTAAGTTTAGTGTGTCCCAAAAGACTTTTTGTGCTAATTTTTATATAAGTTTCTCCTTATTTGCAGGAAATATATCCAAAGATGAATGTGGAGGTTTTTGAGCGAAGAAATGCAAAAGAGACCACCTACGGAGCTTGTGACGGTCCGTCGTGCCTGTGACGGTCCGTAGGTGGCAGCGTAGTGCAACTGTTGAAGGAAGATGGGGAAGTCTGACAAAGTTTGGGGTTAAGGAAAGCGTGACGGACAGTCGTAGCCATGACGGCCCGTCCTGCAGGTTCGTCATGAAGATCAAGGAAGTAGCTCCAGTACCCATATTCCAAGAGTTTAAGTGTTTTGGAACGAAGACCCTCGACGGACCGTTGTGCTCGTAACGATTCGTCATACCTGCCGTCGAGGGTAATGAAAAAAGTGGCAGTAAAATATTGCACAAGTATAGGACGACGGAATCCATGATGGCCCGTCGTGACCACGACGATCTGTCGCGAGGTCCGTCGACCCAGCCGCGTATTGACAGATTTCCTGCAAATATATTCCTTGTTTAATCAGGTTTATATTTTCTATAAATAGTTCTACAAACCTTCGATTATTAGTTAGACTCTGGATCATTATTAGAATCTGTATATTAGTGTTAGACTTTTGATTATCATTAGACTTTTTGTGAGATTCTTGATTACTTTGAGATTCTTGCAAGTGATTGTTGGTGATTTTTGGTGATAAACAAGAAAACATTCGGATTTTACTCTTTCTCATTGAAGTAAGTACATGAATTCTTATATAATATATTTGAATATTGTGATTATGACTATGGGTAACTAAACTCCACAACTAGTGTGTGGGAACCATAGGCAAATAATGAGATAAAACCTAACGAAAATAATAATTCAAGAATAGTGTCTTGCATGTATTAATAATTCTTTCTCTTAGAAGTCTTTTTAACGGATGGCCACGTTAGAACTCGCCTTAATGCTACTTGCCGGACCAAGGAGGTGGGTAATAGGAAAAGAATTATCAACATAGATTTAGTGTATACTATCTAATAGGTTAGTATTGATTGGTACGAGGTAATAACTAAGTCAAATATTGAATACGATGCTTAATATGAGGTAAGGATAAGGGTTAGGATAGCAACACACGTAGCCGGACCAAGGTGCGGAGTGAGATTTTCTAGATGCCGGACCAAGGTTTAGAAATACATAACTAATCACTTTGCATGCAAGATACTAGGAAATAATTGTTATAGTTAGAATTATTAAGTTATGAACCTATGGGGAACACGTAAACCCTAGTTACTTTGATTAATTGATTAAACTCCAACATTCAAAGCTGTTAAGTGTCTCTTTCAATTTCGTTAGTTATTTTCATTCATTTAGAAATTGAAACCCCCCTTTAATTATTTTTGCTTTCCAAAGAAGTAATTGACTGAACAATAGTAATAATAGGTTAAAGATGTTAAGTCTAAACTATTTTCCTCGTGGGAACGATCCCAACCTCACTAGTTGGGTTATTTACTTGACATGACCGCTTTTTTTCTTATTTGAGAAGTAAGTTTGAGCATATCAATATGCCATGAGACCTTGGAATCATGGACTTGACATTAGGACTTCCCAATGAGGGCTCAACATATGGGACCTAACCTTGGGAGCCTTCTTTAGCAAACACAAAGTATACTTCATTCATACATACGTACTTCATTTTTCATTCTTTCATATAATAGTGTAATCACCAGCCCTACCTAGGATGTAGTTTAAGACTCTCATCGGGTTTGTTGTGCAATAACCAAGAATAAGCTAGCGTCATTACATAAGTCTATATCACCTCTTGAATATCCTATCCTTACACCTTTGGTATCGTTCATTTTATTGTGTGCATCATTTGAGGCTGGCCTCATTCATTCTTTGGGAACTTTATCTTCAATCGATATAGATCATGTAAGCATCATGAAATCCAGAGTCTCCCCCACATCAAAGAGAGGTGGAATCACCGGCCAAAGTTACCCAAAACATGCTAGTGTACATATGAATTGAACCCCGCCAGATCCCTATATTGGCAGTATAGGTTTGAAGACTAGGAGATATAAGGAGACCCATACCCAGCATGCCGAAGAGTCAACTCTCATGAGAGTTACGTGAACCTCTTCCCTTCCCAAAATAAGGCATCACAGCTTATAGTTATCCTATCGGTGTTCAGTATAAAGTTCCATTACATTCAACTCATACATCACAGAAGTTGGCTTTCAGCATGAGGACATCATAGCTCATTAGATGATTTCTCATCTCATCATTAGTATTAAGTATGCATTAACTTCAATACTTTCATTAGAGTGTTCATAGAGATTGGTCTCTTCATTAGCCTTGCACTCTCATAGGTGAGTATATTTTAGTAACATTTACTTAGGATCATTTGAGATTGCTCTCATCTTTCACATTAGCCTCTTATCATGTTGTCACCACATTGATTAACTTTATCACATTTGCTCTTTTTAATTACTCACCCCTTTACATGAATGTTCATTTCATCATATGCCAATGCACTTGGCCATTTAGTGTGTTTCACACTCTTACTTAACCCCTTCTAGGTTTTACATCATTTCATCACATACATCTTAGGTTCACTTACTTTTAAACTTATGCTAGACTTATGAGTCAACACATACAAGCCATGAGGCTTCATTCATAGTTTGTCTAAGTGATTCATGTTTACCCAAGATTATGTGGTACAAGACTTATGCATCTTGTAGATATGCCAAGATATTGATTTTGATCTTTAGAGGCAGCATTCATTAAATATTTGTTTACGTATGACTTATATGTCAATACGGAATTGCACAAGGGACCCGATTTTGAATCACTTGAACAACACTTAATCTTATTTGAAACTTGATATTTGCATTTTTCAGATGTGGGAGACCCTAGTTCGATTCCCAACAACCCCATAATATTTCTTTCTTGTTCCCCTCCCCTTTTTCGTTTTAAGGAAAGGAGGTTGTGGGTTCAATCCCCCACAAGCTTGTTATTTTTCTTTTAATTTATCTCTTAACTTTCTTACCTATCCAAGAGGTTGTGGGTTTCAATCCCCACTCTCCACATTTATTTTCTCCTTTATTTTTCTCCTTACTCTCTCATCCATTCAAGAGCTTGTGGGTTCAATCCCCACTCTCTACATTTTATTTTCTCCTTTATTTTTCCCCTAACTCTCTCATCCATTCAAGAGGTTGTGGGTTCGAATCCCCACAGCCTCACCTTATTTTAATTTACATTTTCTCCTTACCTTCTCATTCTTCCAATAGGTGGTGGGTTCGAATCCCACTACTCTCATTATTTTTATTATTTTAAAATTTTTCTTTACTTTCTTATTTGGCCGAGAGGTTGTGGTCTCGAATCCCACATCTCTCATTTTTTTAAGCTTTCATGTAGTGACGTCTTGGGTTCAATCCCCACTGACCTCACATGTTTTAAATTTATTTTGAACTTCTCAAACCTCAAGTGTTCTGGCCCAAACTCCATCCCCAAGTGCTGGAAATTCGACTAAATTTTCTATCCTTGATTTACCAGCATTCATATATTCATTTTGTGGTATTTTCACAATTTTTTCAACGTGTTTTTAAGTGTAGATTCATTGTTTTTTTAGCTTAGATTTTTCTACTTAAGATCAGCCACCTTACACTTCATATAAACATCACAAATTACAACCCCACTCCCTCCCCCCTCCCCAACCCCAACCCCTCCCCAAAAAAATTTTTTACTTTTCAAAAATATTTTCAACTTCAAATTTTATTTTTAACTCCTACCCCCTCCCCTCCCCTCCCCCCCCCCTCGGCCAGCCACCACCACCCCCAACGCGAAAAAAATTAATTTTGTTTTTTAAAAATACTATAAAGTTCAAATTTTTATTTTCTCACTCCTAACCCCTCCCCCACCACAACCCCAAATAAAAATTGTTTTTAAAAGATATTTTTACTTTCATAAATTATTTTCTACTCTAACAAAAATAAAATATGTCTCTCAAAAATATTTTTCATTCATAAATCAAACACTAAAAATTATTTCCGGAAAATATTTGCTACTCACCAAATAAACATGAGAAAATAAGTCCAAAATCTAGTTATTTTCCAGGAAAACATTTTCTAGCAAAACATTTTCCATGGAAAATATTTTGGTTAATACCAAACACACCCTGTGTTTTGAATGGAGTTGTGAAGTACTCCTATGATCTTTGAATCATGATGATTATATGCATAATGTTGGTTGGGCTAATAGTATTGAATCTATCATTTCCCTACAAAGAATTTTAGTGTCATTCGGGGACGAATGTTACTAGGGGAAATAATATAACACTCTGTATGTAAGTAGAGCTCCACATGATGAAGTAAACTTAAAAACTATTTATAAGACTAAAATAATGATTATAAAGTATTTAGGAAGTTTTAGAGACAAGGCGACAAGAAATGTCCATGTCGTGAAAACTAGCTAAATTGAACAAGTTGACGCCCCTATGTTTGGTGAAGGATTTTGGAGGGTCAAATGAAGTCTAAAACAAGTAAAAAGACTTTAAATAGGTAAATATAGTATAAAGAGTCCAAACATCCAATAACAACTCCCCAAGGACTGCTAGAACGGTCCTTGAGGAGAATCCAAACCTTGTCAAGCAAGTTGCCAAAGAAGCTTGAGGCAGCCTAGAATTTAAGGTCACTGCGCGATGCACAACTCACATGTGGGGGAGGGGGGAATTTTCCTCGCGGCGCGTGCAATCCACGAGTCTCACTGCCTCAAATGGAATTTTAAAAATAAAACGTGAAATTAGCACCGCGACTCGCAGGCACTTCCTAGATTCGTTGAAATCATATTTTAAGCATTTTGACTTCACCAAAAGACCCAATTAAGTGAGGGGTATGTTGGTTAATTTGGGGGTGACTATATATAGCCTAAGGGTCAATTTTAAGTCATTTTCACTCAGTTAAACAAAATTTCCAAAACAAAACCCAAAAACTCTCATCTCTCTCTGCTTTCCCTCTTCCTAAATCCTCCATTGAAAATGTCATAACCCAGATTATGGAATCCGAATCACAACTGGCGTCGTTGACCTTTCAAAATTCGCAGACAAGCCTCTTCTTTCATTCTTCACATTCATATGGTTAATTTTAGCGGAAAATTTAAAAAAAAATTATAAGTATGAAGTTTACATATACTTCATATAGTAAATACTTAATTGCATCATATACTAAGTTCAACGTAAATGAAACAACCATCTCTTATAAGAATCAATTCAAAAAAGGATATGAATATATCATAAATATGTTTGCCAAAAACAGTCTTATTAAAAAAGCATCGAATTAAACTGTGAAAAAAACATTAGGGACAAAATCCACTATCTATGTCTATATCTAACTCTAAACTAAGTTGTAGCATCCTTGAAATCAAGAGGACCTACCAAATGGTTTGGAAAAACGCTGAAGTCCAAACCGCTGCAAGTGTCATCACTCTGTCCTATGACCTGCACCTATTAAAAGTGTAAATTGAATAGGGTTAGTACACCATTTTACTAAGTATAGATGCATGCACACATACACATAAAGCTATGCATGATCAACGAAAGCTCTTCCTAAGCAACATGCCATTTCTTGAAAGTCTAGTCATTAGACTTTCCTAATTCGTTAGTTGTGAATTGTGTATGAATATGATGTATTTTTATGATTCAAATCACACAAATCATTTTCAATATGATCACAAGACATTAGTATCATACAGAATTTTAGAACCAGTCGTGCGAGAATTCGAAAATTTGATTGCCCAAACCCGAGAGCTCCTATTTGGGGACTTAGTTTATTTTTCATTCTCTTTCGTTTTTTTGTTTTGTATTTCAATAATTCCTTTGGTCCTATATTTTACTTACAAGTGCAATGATTCGTTGTAGTCCGATACCCAGAATGAATCGATATAAGTAATCCAAGAACTAAGGAATGATTTCCCTACCTTATAGAGAGTCAATCTTTACACTATGTATTCATTAACATTTAATAAGCCATTCTCTATTGGATATGCCATATATTTTATTACTTTCATCTTAGGGAAGTTATGAGGTATTTAGTTAACATTATGTTTCTACTTCCCTTTATTGGAATCATATAAGAAGTCATTATAGGCCAATCTTAAATGACTTTGCCCATTATTTGCTGAAACTTCATGAGTGTGATATTGGTAATTGACATTCTTATCTTTTCTTCATTGCTTACTTTGAACATACGTTCCATCATCATCATTCATTCTCACTTTCATAATGACATCATTTGGAATAAAATCATGCGAGCGTAACATGAAATCCAATGTCTTCCCCACACCGAAAAGAGGTGATTCACCAGTTAAAATGAATCTAGATCATGTGAGATACTCATGAAATCCAGTGTCTGCCCCACACTGAAAAAGTGTGATTCCTAGCTAAGGCGAATCCTTCTTAAGTGTTCACTCCACACCGAAAGGAGTGGCTCACGGCTATACTAAACAAAGAACATGTCGTGAGCATAAGACGACCTAGATCATATGATATAATTATGAAATCCGGCGTCTTCCCCACAACAAAAGGAGGTGGAATCACCGGCCAAAGTGAAACCGCACATATCTGGCTTGCTTTGATGGAAAACACTTGATAGTTCTTATGTTGGCTAGACATAGTTCGAAGACTAGGGATTTAATGAGACTACTTCTCCACCTCGGTTGTAGCCTCATCTCATGAGACTTACACGTGCAAGCACATTCTCATAACTAGTCTATTGGTGTTGTGCTCACTTTCATTATCTTCTTTATCTTTTAGAGTTGACTTAAGCATTATGGAAGTTTGCTTCTAGAGTGAGATTTACTTACTCTTTTGATGACTTTTCATCCTTACGTTATATTGATGAAATGTGAATTTTCCTTACATATCATCCTTACTTTACATTGATGAAAT
Organism: Solanum habrochaites; assembly: GCA_027704765.1. Lineage (NCBI taxonomy): Eukaryota > Viridiplantae > Streptophyta > Magnoliopsida > Solanales > Solanaceae > Solanum > Solanum habrochaites. The sequence goes on along the minus strand of JAKWJA010002494.1, from coordinate 26,014,996 downwards.
GTGAATTGTCCTTGCATATCATTCTTAGGTGTTAATGAGACTAGTCTCACACATTCTAACACCTTCATTCGTGATTATTCTTTTAATATTGTAGCTTAGGTGTAAGTAAGACTTGTCTCACTTTCTTTAAAGCCCCATTCTGGTCATTTATTTAATTTAGACCCCTTTAATTATGTTATAACTCACGTTACTTCTTTACTTAGTGTAGTAGCTTCATTTCATCGTTTATGGACGATGAGCACTTCTTTCAATGAGTTACATATGTTCATAGTTCATTCTTTTAGAGCATGTTGGGAGTTTTTCCAATTAATGACATTCCATTGAATATGGATTCATTGAATTACTTTAGAAGTTCTTATAATATCATCCTTACTTTACATTGATGAAATGTGAATCGTCCTTACATATCATCCTTACTTTACATTGATGAAATGTGAATTGTCCTTACATATCATCCTTAGGTGTTAATGAGACTAAGTCACACATTCTAACACCTTCATTCATGATTATTCTTTTAACATTGTAGCTTAGGTGTAAGTAAGACTTGTCTCACTTTCTTTAAAGCCCCATTCTGGTCATTTATTTAAGTTAGACCCCTTTAATTATGTTATAACTCACGTTACTTCTTTACTTTAGTGTAGTAGCTTCATTTCATTGTTTATGGACGATGAGAACTTCTTTCAATTAGTTACATATGTTCATAGTTCATTCTTTTAGAGCATCTTGGGAGTTTTTCCAATTAATGACATGTCATTGATTATGGATTCATTGAATTACTTTAGAAGTTCTTATAATATCATTTGATACTCTAACTACACAAGATTGGCATATGATTAGTGATATACCGTGGTTTCACAGTATTATTAATACTTTTTCCTTAAGTTTAGTATGTCCAAAAGCCTTTTTGTGCTAATTTTTATATAAGTTTCTCCTTCATTGCAGGAAATTTGTCCAAAGATGAATGCGGAGGTTTTTGAGCGAAGAAATGCAGAAGAGACCACCTACGGAGCTTGTGACGGTCCGTAGGTGGCAGCGTAGTGCAGCTGCTGAAAGAAGATGTGTCACGACCCAAAACGAGCCGCGACTGGCACCCACACTTACCATCCTATGTGAGCGAACCAACCAATCTAAACCCTGACATTTCAATATAATATCAACAGAAAGTAATGCGGAAGACTTAAACTCATTAATAAAAACCAATTCAATAACTTCTAAAATTCAACCTCTATTATTTCCCCAAAATCTAGAAGTCATCACCACAAGAACATCTATGATCAAATTACTAAACTAAGAGTATTCTAAGAAGCTAAAATAACAAAAGCTAGTCTATGCCGGAACTTCAAGGCATCAAGACATGAGGAAGAAGATCCAGTCCAACCTAGAAGCATTAGCTCACCCTGAAATCCGGTGTAATGAAGACTGGCTAGAGTTGCGGTTGAGTTGAAGACGACGGTATGTTTGCTGCACTCCACATATAACAAAGAAAGAAACATACAAGTAGGGGTCATTACAAAACACGAGTACTGAGTAGGTATCATCGGTCAACTCAAAATAGAAAACAGTATATATCAAATAATATCATAAATCAACTACAATACTCAACATGTAGCAACAACAAGTTCTATACTCATTAATAAGCACCGCCAAGTTCACCCATGAGGACTCAAGCCTCAATTCCATACCCATTTGGAAATTAGGTTCATTAGATTGGGTATATTTAACATCTTTCAAGATTCATTACGTTTATTCCTCTTGTGTCGGTACGTGACACTCTGATCACCCTAATTCTACGTGTCGGTTCGTGACACCCGATCCCCTAATTCTACATGTTGGTTCGTGACACCCGATCCCCTAATTCTACGTGTCGGTTCGTGACACCCGATCCCCTAATTCTACATGTCGGTTCGTGACACCCGATCCCCTAATCTCATCACTTTAGTTCATCAAGCCCTCTTTTATAGCAAGGCATCATCAATTCTCATTAACAAGGTAGATTAGGATTTCTTTCAAGATTAATATTCCATAGCTTCATCATGCTTATTTTATCACAATTGTATAATCACATTCATACAAGCATACAATTAAGCATATAGAAGGGTTTACAATACTACCCAATACATATCATTCGCTATTAAGAGTTTACTACGAGTAGCATGAAAACCATAATCTACCTCCACCGAAGATTAGTGATCAAGCAAGCAAATTCCTCAATGTCTCTGCTTTCCTCTTCGTTCTTCTCTCTCTCTCGATCGTTATCTCCCTTCTCTCTCTGTTCTTTCTATTTTTCTTATTCAAACCCTCTTTCTTTTACCCTAATTAGCATATAATTAAGTATAAAAGATGGCAATAATAACCCACTAATTAACTTAAGGTTACCTCTTTTAACCCCCAAGTAATTAGACTTGTTAACATTAACCCACTACTTTATAATTAAAGCAGGAAATAGTCCAAAACGCCCCTTAAATTACTTAACAGAAATCCGACCCAGCCTGGGATTACGCAGCCTTTGACGACCCGTCGCGCCTGCGATGGTCCGTCCTGCTGCTCCGTCACAGAGTTCAACGACTTGATTTTAGTAAAAGTTCTGTGACGAGTCCTCGTGCCTGCGACGGTCCGTCCTGCCATTTCATCGTGACGTTCAGAGAGTCGCTCTCAGTACCCAAATATCTAATTTCTAAGTGTTTTGGAACGAGACCCCCACGACGGTCCATCGTGCCCATGACGGTTCATCGTGGGGTCCGTCGACTCGGCCAGTTTTTCCCGAAATAAAATTTGCTGCTCAAAACGACTAAACAGGTCGTTACAATAGATACCAATTTACCCATCGTTCGTCCTCGAACGATCACGAGAAGAAAAAAACAAGAGTGAAAAGGAGTACCTGAATCGGTAAACAGGTGTGGGTATCTTTCTTGCATATCAGCCTCCTTCTCCCAATTGGATTCTTCAATTGGTCGATTCTTCCATTGCTCCTTAATGGATGCAATCTCCCTTGACCTCAACTTGCGGACTTCTCTATCTAAAATGGCAACAGGCTCCTCCTCATAAGACAAGTTCTCATCAAGTAGAACTGAATCCCAACGAAGGATGTAGTTTCCATCCCCATGGTACCTTTTCAACATAGACACATGAAATACTGGGTGCACTCCTGAAAGCCCTGGAGGCAAGGCTAATTCATAAGCCACCTCCCCTACTTGCTTCAGAACTTCAAATGGACCAATATACCTCGGACTAAGCTTACCTCTTTTACCAAATCGCATCACACCCTTCATGGGTGATACCTTCAGCAAGACTTGCTCACCCTCCATGAACTCCAAATCCCTAACCTTTCGATCTGCATACTCCTTTTGCCTACTTTGAGCCGCTAAAAGCTTTTCTTGAATGGATTTCACCTTTTCTAACGAATCCCTCAAAAGGTCAGTACCCCAAGGTCTAACCTCGAATGCATCAAACCAACCAATGGGAGACCTACATCTCCTCCCATACAATGCTACGAAAGGAGACATATCAATACTTGAGTGATAGCTAATATTGTATGAAAACTCCGCTAAGGGTAAGAAGTTATGCCAATGACCACCGAATTCTATCACACATGCTCGAAGCATATCTTCCAATACTTGAATTGTTCGCTCAGACTGTCCATCGGTCTGAGGGTTAAATGCAGTACTAAGGTCCAACCTAGTACCTAATTCTGTGTGCAATGTTCTCCAAAACTTAGAAGTAAACTGCGTACCTCTATCTGATATGATGGAAAGTGGAACTCCATGCAACCGAACAATTTCCGAGATGTAGAGTCTGGCTAACTTCTCTGCATTATAAGTCACCTTAACCGGAATGAAATGAGCAGACTTAGTTAATCTGTCCACAATTACCCAAATAGAATCAAACTTGCCCAATGTCTTTGGAAGACCAACCACGAAATCCATTGCAATTCTCTCCCACTTCCATTCAGGAATAGGCATTCTCTGAAGTGTTCCTCCGGGCCTCTTGTGTTCATACTTTACTTGTTGACAATTTGGACATTTGGCAACAAACTCAACAATGTCGCGCTTCATTCTACTCCACCAAAAATGTTGCCTTAGGTACGGTACATCTTGGTTGCCCAGGATGTATAGAATATCTAGAACTATGAGCCTCTGTAAGAATAGTGTGGATCAAATCATCAACACGGGGCACACATACCCTTCCTTAATTCTCAAAACACTTCCTCATCCATTATTGCTTCTTTAGCCTCTCCTCGCAACACCATATCCCGAATTCGGCTTAGTTTCTCATCATCAAACTGTTTCCCCTTGATCTTGTCAAGAAAAGAAGATCTCGCCTCCACACTGGCCAACAATCCTCCCTTCTCATTTACTTTTAACCTCATAAAGTCATTAGCCAGAGTCTGAACCTCTCTATCCAATGGGTGTCTAGAAACTTGTAAGTGGGCTAAACTACCCATGCTCCCTGCTTTTCTACTTAAGGCATCTGCCACAACATTAGCCTTTCCCGGGTGATACAAGATGGTAACATCATAATCCTTCAGTAGTTCCATCCACCTCCTCTGTCTCAAATTCAAATCTCTCTGAGTAAAGACATACTGTAGGCTACGATGATCCGTATAGACTTCACACTTAACCCCATATAGATAGTGTCTCCATTGCTTTAATGCAAACACCACCGCAGCCAACTCTAAATCGTGGGTCGGATAATTACGTTCATGCGCCTTTAATTGCCTCGAAGCATAAGCAGTCACATTCTTCTCTTGCATTAGCACTGCACCCAAACCAGAATAGGATGCATCACAATAAACAATGAAGTTCTTACCCTCTACTAGTAAGGTAAGGATAGGTGCGGTAGTCAGCAAGGTCTTGAGTTTCTGGAAGCTTTCCTCACATTCATCAGACCATACAAATGGAACATTCTGCTTAGTGAAGTTCGTCAATTGGGAAGCAATAGAAGAGAATCCCTTGACAAATCGACGGTAGTAACTGGCTAAACAAACAAAGCTTCTTATTTCTGACACATTAGTAGGTCTTACCCAATTCTTCACTACTTTGATCTTAGAAGGATCCACCATCACTCCATCCTTAGAAACCACGTGCCCCAAGAAGGACACTGAATCTAGCCAAAACTCACACTTGGAGAATTTGGCATAAAGCTTTTTCTCCCTCAACATTTCCAACACAATTCTCAAATGCTCCTCATGTTCCTTCTTACTCTTGGAGTATAGCAGTATATCATCAATAAATACGATCACAAAGAGATCCAGATATGGCTTAAAAATCCTGTTCATCAAGCTCATGAAAGAAGCAGGGGCATTCGTTAGTCCAAAGGACATTACCAAGAATTCATAATGCCCATACCTGGTTCGAAAAGCAGTCTTTGGCACATCTGCTGCCCGTATTTTCAATTGATGATAACCAGACCCCAAGTCGATCTTAGAGAAGACACAAGCACTACGTAACTGATCGAACAAATAATCAATGCGAGGAAGAGGATACCTGTTCTTAACAGTTACTTTATTTAGTTGCCGATAGTCTATGCACATCCGAAGACTCCCATCTTTCTTCTTCACAAACAAAACAGGAGCACCCCAAGGGGATGCTCTTGGTCTAATGAAGCCTTTGCTCAACAACTCTTGAAGTTGAGCCTTTAACTCCCTTAACTCAGCGGGAGCCATTCTATAAGGGGGTATAGAAATGGGGCGATTACCCGGTTCAAGATCGATGCAGAAGTCAATATCTCTATCCGGTGGCATACAAGGAAGGTCTGTAGGAAACACATCTAAAAACTCACGGACTATCGAAACCGACTAAATTGAAGGTACTTGGGTAGTATCATCCTGGAGGTGTGCCAAGAAAGCTAAACAACCCTTACTAACCATTCTCTTAGCACGAAGAAAGGAGACGATACGAACCGGACTGGAAGTGTAGTCACCCTCCCACACTAACGGATCTGTCCCAGGCTTGGCTAACGTCACAGTTTTAGCATTACAATCCAAGATTGCAAAATTTGGAGAAAGCCAAGTTCATACCCAGAATTACATCGAAATCAACATTTCTAAGATAACCAAGTCTACATGAGTATTGCTCCCCCAAAAGTCACCAGACAAGACCTATATACCTTTTCAACTATCACAGACTCACCCACCGGAGTAGAAACACGAATAGGCATGTCAAGCAATTCACAATGTAAATTAAGACCAGTAGCAAATGAGGAAGATACATATGAAAATGTGGAGCCAGGATCAAATAATATAGAAGCCATGCAATCACAAACCAAAAGATTACCTGTGATAACAGCATCTGACGCCTCCGCTTCAGACCGCCCAGGGAAAGCGTAACAATGGGCCCTATCACCTGTCTGCCCGTTGACCCTACCATGTTGTGTTGTAGTGACACCAGTTTGCCGTTACCTCGGCCGTTTTGGTGACCGCCATTACCTCGGCCACCGCGTTCTCCAGAATAACGGCCTCTACCATGACCACCTCTACCTCTAGCTATTGGGGGTCTATAACTCTGTTTTGGAAAATTCCTCCTAATATGTCCAGTCTCCCTACATCCATAGCACTCCCTGGAGTAAAGCATAGGTCTCAGAGAAGTGTTGACCGGTCTGAGGTGGACCCCCAACTACAGTCTGTAGTGAATACTGAATTGGTCGAACTGAGTAACCTCCTGAACCCTGTCCTCTAGAGTAAGAACCATTAAACTCACCTCCCTTTCGAAACCTTTTTGATGTCGATGCCATGGTGAAGTCATCTGGCTTCACTCCTTCCACCTCTATCATGAAGTCTACTACCTCTTGAAAGGATTTTGCCGTAGCCGCTACCTGTAAGGCTGAAATCCGCAACTCTGACCTCAACCCCTTCACAAAACGGTGAACCCACTCTTGTGGACTGAAACATAGTTGGGTGGCATACCTGGATAATGCGCGAAACTTAGCCTCATATGCAGTAACCGACATCCTACCTTGCTCTACGCTTAAGAACTCATCTGTTTTCCTATCCCTCAAAGTCCGGGGGATATACTTCTCCATAAACAAGCTAGAGAATGATGCCCAAGTCATAGGTGGTGACTCTGTTGGTTGACACTCAACATGTGACCGCCATCAGATTTTGGCGTTCCCTTGAAACTGATAAGTCACAAACTCAACACCAAACCGTTCTACTATACCCATTTTTTGTAGTAGCTCATGACAGTCAACCAGAAAATCATAGGCATCCTCAGATTCAGCACCCTTGAAGACTGGAGGTTTCAATTTCAAGAACTTACTGAAAAGTTCATGCTGATCATTTGTCATTATAGGCCCTGTGGTCAGACGAGGAAATGTGCCTATTTCAAATGAGGCATCCATGCGGGGAGCCATGGTAGCTGCGTGTTGTACCTCCGGAACCGGAGGTGTTGGTGCAGAAAACACTGGAGGCGTCTGGCCCTGATCAGATAACCCAATAAGATAAGCAAGAAACTGATTGATCATTTCTGGGGTAGGTTGGGGTGGCAATTCCTCATTCTGTACTTGTTTAGTTTCCCCTTCCTCACCCTCTCTCACTATTTCCTCAGTCGGTGGAGGAGTCACCGCCCTAGTACCAAATGGGCTAGGTGCTCGTCCTCTTCCTCTAGAGGACATCCTCCCACGGCCTCTTGTCACTACTCTTCTTCGAGCTACAGCCCCAGTGGCTGGCTCAGACGCACCCTGTTCTGCCGGTGCTGGTGTTGGCGTAGTTGTTGCTCTAGTTCTAACCATCTGCGAAATAGAGTGAAGATGGTCAGATACCAATTCGTATCACCTAGATACCAATTGGATCCAAGTAATAGCACGAAAGAAAGAAAGAATGGAATTTTCCTAAAGTCTTATAGCCTCTCAAAGAAAAGTAAAGGCGTCCCCCTACCATTCCTTAAGACTCTACTAGACTCGTTCTTGTGTGATGAGACCAACGAACCTAATTCTCTGATACCAAGTTTGTCACGACCCAAAACGAGCCACGACTGGCACCCACACTTACCCTCCTATGTGAGCGAACCAACCAATCTAAACCCTGACATTTCAATATAATATCAACAGAAAGTAATGCGGAAGACTTAAACTCATTAATAAAAATCAATTCAATAACTTCTAAAATTCAACATCTATTATTTCTCCAAAATCTGGAAGTCATCACCACAAGAACATCTATGATCAAATTACTAAACTAAGAGTATTCTCAGAAGCTAAAATAACAAAAGCTAGTCTATGCCGGAACTTCAAGGCATCAAGACATGAGGAAGAAGATCCAGTCCAAGCTAGAAGCATTAGCTCACCCAGAAATCCGGTGTAATGAAGACTGGCTAGAGTTGCGGTTGAGTTGAAGACGACGGTATGTTTGTTGCACTGCACATATAACAAAGAAAGAAACATACAAGTAGGGGTCAGTACAAAACACGAGTACTGAGTAGGTATCATCGGTCAACTCAAAATAGAAAATAGTATATATCAAATAATATCATAAATCAACTACAATACTCAACATGTAGCAACAACAAGTTCTATACTCATTAATAAGCACCGCCAAGTTCACCCATGAGGACTCAAGCCTCAATGCCATACCCATTTGGAAATTAGGTTCATTAGATTGGGTATATTAACATCTTTCAAGATTCATTACGTTTATTCCTCTTGTGTAGGTACGTGACACTCCGATCCCCCTAATTCTACGTGTCGGTTCATGACACCTGATCCCTTAATTCTACGTGTCGGTTCGTGACACCCGATCCCCTAATTCTACGTGTTGGTTCGTGACACCTGATCCCCTAATTCTACGCGTCGGTTCGTGACACCCGATCCCCTAATTCTACGTGTCGGTTCGTGACACCCGATCCCCTAATCTCATCACTTTAGTTCATCAAGCCCTCTTTTATACCAAGGCATCATCAATTCTCATTAACAAGGTAGGTTAGGATTTCTTTCAAGATTAAGATTCCATAGCTTCATCATGCTTATTTTATCACAATTGTATAATCACATTCATATAAGCATATAGAAGGGTTTACAATACTACCCAATACATATCATTCGCTATTAAGAGTTTACTACGACTAGCATGAAAACCATAACCTACCTCCACCGAAGATTAGTGATCAAGCAAGCAAATTCCTAAAAGTGTCTGCTTTCCTCTTCGTTCTTCTCTCTCTCTCGATCGTTATCTCCCTTCTCTCTCTGTTCTTTCTGTTTTTCTTATTCAAATCCTCTTTCTTTTACCCTAATTAGCATATAATTAAGTATAAAATATGGCAATAATAACCCACTAATTAACTTAAGGTTACCTCTTTTAACCCCCAAGTAATTAGACCTATTAACATTAACCCACTACTTTATAATTAAAGCAGGAAATAGTCCAAAACGCCCCTTAAATTACTTAATAGAAATCCGACCCAGCCTAGGATTACGCAGCCTGTGACGGCCCATCGCGCCTGTGACGGCCCGTCGCGCCTGTGACGGCCCGTCGCGCCTGCGACGGTCCGTCCTGCTGCTCCGTCACAGAGTTCAGCGACTTGATTTTAGTAAAAGTTCTGTGACGGGCCGTCGTGCCTGCGACGGTCCGTCCTGCCATTTCGTCGTGACGTTCAGAGATCGCTCTCAGTACCCAAATTTCTAATTTCTAAGTGTTTTGGAACGAGACCCCCACGACGGTTCGTCGTGCCCATGACGGTTCATCGTGGGGTCCGTCGACTCGGCCAGTTTTTCCAGAAATAAAATCTGCTGCTCAAAATGACTAAACAGGTCGTTACAAGATGGGGAAGTCTGACCAAGTGTGGGGTTACGGAAATCGTGACAGACTATCTTATCCATGACGGTCCGTCCTGCAGGTTCGTCATGAAGTTCAGAAAAGTAGTCCTAGTACCCATATTCCAAGAGTTCAAGTGTTTTGGAACGGAGACCCTCGACGGACCATTGTGCCTGTAATGATCCATCATACCTGCCGTCGAGGGTAATGAAGAGAGCAGCAGAATAAATTGCATCAAGTATGGGACGACGGAGTCCATGACGGTCCGTCGTGACCACGACGATCCATCGCGATGTCTGTCGATCCAGACGCGTTTTGATAGATTTCCAGCAAATAGAGTCCTTATGTAATTAGGTTTTTATTTTTTTATAAATAGTTCGAAAAATCTCATTTTTGAGGTTAGACTCTGGATTATTTGGTTAGGCCCTTGATTATTGTTAGACTTTTGATTATTTTTTAGACCTTTTTGTAAAATTCTTGATTATTTTGAGTTTCTTTTAATTGATTGTTGGTGATTTTTGTTGATTAATCAAGCAAACTTTTGGATTTTACTCTTTCTCATTGAAGTAAGTACATGAATTCTTATACCATATATTTGAAAATTGTGATTATGACTATCGGTAACTAAACTCCATAACAAGGGTTGTGGGAACCATAGGCAAATATTGAGGTAACACCTAACTAAAATAACAATTCTAGAATAGTGTCTTGCATGTATTGATAATTCTTTCGCTTAGAAGTCCTTTTAACGGATGGCCAATGTTAGAACTCGCCTTAATGCTACTTTCTGGACCAAGGAGGTAGATAATAGGAAAAGAATTATCAACATAGATTTAGTGTATAATATATAATAGGCTAGTATTGATTGGTACGAGGTAATAACTTAGTCAAATATCAAATACGATGCTTAATATGAGGTAAAGATAAGCGTTAGTACAGCAACACACGTAGTCGGACCAAGGTGCAGAGTGAAATTTTCAAGATGCCGGACCAAGGATTTTGAAATACATAACTTATCACTTTACGTGCAAGATACTAGGAAGGAATTGTTATAGTTAGAATTATCAAGTTATGAACCTGTGGGGAACATGTAAACCCTAGTTAGTTTGATTAATTTATTAAACTCCAATATTCAAAGTTGTTAGTTGTCTCCTTTAATTTCGCTAGTTATTTTCATTTAATTAGAAATAAAAAGAAACCCCTTTTATCATTTTTGCTTTCCAAAGAAGTAATTGACTGAAAAATAGTAATAATAGACTGAAATTAAGTCTAAACTATTTTCCTCGTGGGAACAATCTCAACCTCATTAGTTGGGTTATTTACTTGACATGATTGCTTTACTTCTTATTTGAGAGGTAAGTTTGAGCATATCAAATTTTGGCGCCGCTGCCGGGAAAAGTATCTTTTAGATTAATTTGAACTTATTACTATAGTTTAGTTTATATTTTCTTGATTTTTCTTTGTTTTATTGATTTTGATTCGTGCAGAACCATCTCCTTGTATGCCAAATATACGGAGAGGAAGAGAACCCCTGTTTCCCTATGATCACGAATTAGAGCGTACACTAAGCAACATGAATAGAAACTTGGGAATCAATGATGATGATACAAAACAGAACATCCCAGCTCCGGATGATGTTCATGGTCAGTTGTTACCCAATGTTCCGGGTGAAAACCAACAGAGGGGACAAAATCTCGCTTCACGGCCCCAAGAATACTACAGAGGCTATGAAAATATAGTAAACTCCCATGGGCCACTTGTCCTGGCCCCTCTACCACCAGGACACACCTTTGTGGTAACTAGTAACCTGATGCAAATGCTCACTGCCAGAGGTTTGTTTTCAGGGATACCTTCTGAGGATCCACATGACCATATATCTAAGGTTAGGGCAGTGTGTAAAAGTTGTGTAGGGAGGCATGACTTGGACTTGGATGTAATAGGGCTCAGAGTGTTTCCTCTTTCACTGACGGGAGAGGCTGCTATATGGTTCACTGAGCTACCGTACAACTCAATTTTCACTTGGAACCAACTAAGGGATGTTTTCTTAGCACGCTACTATCCGGTCTCCAACAAACTAAACCACAAAGACAGAGTGAACAACTTTGTGGCACTACCAGGAGAGTCAATTAGTAGTTCTTGGGATAGATTCACCTCGTTCTTGAGAAGTGTCCCAAATCACCGTATAGATGATGAGTAACTGAAGGAATACTTCTATCGGGGAAAGGATGATAATAATAAAGTGGTGTTGGACACTATAGCAGGTGGATCTTATGGGGAGTGTCCTTATGCTGAAATTGCTGAAAAATAGAAAAAATCTCTCGGAATAATAAAGCTTGGAGTAATAGGAAGTGAGATACCGAAAGAAATACCTTCGCAGTGCAGTCCACTCACAACCCAGCCACAGATGAGATTCATGAAGAAATAGCTCAGATGAGAACTGAGCTTGGGTTGGTACTAAATATGTCACTGGGGTGAAGAAATTATAAATGCAGTCAACTACTTGTCGAAACCACCACCACAAAATGATGAGTGCTATTATGAGGAGGATTCCTATGCAGTAAATGAGAGACGGGGGGTTTCCAACCAAGTGCCCAAGGCTCTAATCAGGAGAATTGGCGCCAAGGTCAAGGGAACCAAGGTCGGAACTATGGTAACTACAACCGTGAGGGTCATTATGTCCGAGATGGAAACTACAACCGCGACAACAACTTCAACAAGGGTAACTATGATCATAGAAATGACAGGAATGGGCCCTATGTTCCTCCTCAAAATCGTGAAGTTACTCCTAGGGATAGTGGAGGTAGTATGGCGTGAGTTGAGGATATGTTGCATAAAATGATGAGGAGGTTTGATGCTAGTGATGAGCACAATAAAGAGTTGAGAAATGATTTAGCGGGTATTGGGAAAAAAGTCGATACACATACAATATCAATTAAGCAACTTGAGTTACAATTGGCCCAATTATCTGCGATTATGAACACACAGCAACCGGGCACTCTTCCTAGCAACATTGTCCAAAATCCAAAAAATGATGGACATTGTATGGCAATTACTACTCGTAGTGGAAAGCAAACCATTGACCCACCTATGCCGACTAATGGGAAAAAGGTGACAAAAGATGCTGATAATGTGGTAGATATTAATGGTGAAGTAGAGTATAACACTGTAAAAGATGCTGAAGTGCCTAAAAAGGAAACTCCCATGCCTAGGCCACCACCCCCATTTCCTCAAAGATTATTGGAAAAGACCGAGGATGGTTAATACCGGCGTTTTATAACAATGTTGAAGCAACTTTCTATCAATGTCCCTTTGGAGAAGCTTTAAATCAAATGCCTGGTTACGCCAAGTTTATGAAAGATATAGTTACAAAAAAAAGATCGGTCACTTTTGAGGATTATGATAGAATGCAGCATTGTAGTGCTATTGCTACAAGATCTCTGGTACAAAAGAAAGAAGATCCGGGTGCGTTCACTATTCCTTGTACAATCGGGCTATTACATTTTGCAAAGCATTATGTGATCTGGGGGCAAGCATAAATCTCATGCCCCTCTTGATTTACAAGAAGTTGGGTTTGGGTGATCCAAAGCCTACTGCGATGCGGCTGATGGCTGATTGAACAGTGAAAAGGCCTAAACGAATATTCCACGATGTGCTAGTAAAAGTGGAGTCGTTCATAAAAACTGGCAGATTTTGTTATTCTTGATTGTGAAGTCAATTTTGAATTACCCATTATTCTTGGGAGTCCATTCTTTTCTACGGGAAGAGCCTTAGTAGATATGGAAAAGGGGCAGATGAAATTTTGGTTGAACAACGAGGAAGTGACCTTTAATATTTGTAGGTCCATGAGGCAGAGTGGTGAGCTTCAATCGGTATCTACTATATCATACAACATTGGTGAGACATCTGAGACACAAATAAAAGAACGTCTAGGTGTAGAGCATTAGCGGCAATGATAATGAATTTTGATAGCAATTTCATTGAAGAGTATGAGTCATAAGCCGCGTCTCTTGATCGAGGTGATGTTCGGTTTAAACCGAAGGAATATGAGTTAGATATGAAGAATCGCGAGTCCCCACCCGCGAAACCATCTTTATAGGAGGCTACAAAGCTAGAACTAAAAGCTCTCCCACCTCATCTCAGGTTTGAGTTCTTAGGAAATGGTGACACTTTGCCGGTAATCATTTCATCAGACCTGAAAGAACAACAAGTTGAGAGTTTGGTGAAAGTACTAAAAAGGTTAAAAAGAGCTATTGGGTGGACTATTGCGGACATTATTGGGATCCCTCCTGGTATTTGCTCTCATAAAATCCAACTCATGCCTGATCATAAGCCAAGTGTTGAGCATCAGAGACGCTTAAATCCTCTTATGCAAGAGGTCGTTAATGAGGAAATCATTAAGTGGTTGGATGTCGGAGTAATCTATCTGATCGCTGATAGTAGTGGGGTATTCCCTGTTCAGTGGGTACCTAAGAAAGGTGGAATGATTGTGGTCCCCAATGAAAAAAATGAACTTGTTCCAATGAGACCGGTTACTGGATGGAGGGTGTGTATGGATTACCGCAAATTAAATGCATGGACTGAAAAAGACCACTTTCCTATGCCCTTCATGGATCATATGTTGGATAGACTTGCCGGAAAAGGGTGGTACTGTTTTCTTGATAGATATTCGGGGTATAGTCAGATTTCTATTGCACTAGAAGATCAAGAGAAAACCACTTTTACTTGTCCATATGGGACCTTTGTGTTCAAAAGAATGTCGTTTGGGTTGTGCAATGCACCCGCCACATTTCAGAGATGTATGACGTCGATATTTTCTAACTTGGTGGAAGATACTATAGAAGTTTTTATGGATGATTTTTCTGTGGTTGGTGATTCATTCGAGCGGTGTTTGAACAATTTATCTGAAGTCATGAAGAGATGTGAAGACTGCAATTTAGTACTAAATTGGGAAAAATGTCATTTCATGGTGAAAGAAGGTATTGTTTTGGGTCATCGCAATTCAAAAAAGGGCATAGAGGTTGATCGAGCTAAAGTGTGAGAAGCTATCTTGGGCATGCAGGTTTTTACCGAAGATTCATCACATACTTTTCAAAGATTGCACATCCATTGTGCAAACTGCTGGAGAAAGATTGTAAATTTTGTTTTGATGAATCTTATCTTAAAGCATTCGGCGAGCTAAAAGAAAAATTGGTGTCTGCGCCTATCATGATTTCTCCGGATTGGAACAGTCCATTTGAGGTGATGTATGATGCTAGTGGGGTTGCTCTTGGTGTAGTATCGGGACAAAGAAAGAACAAAATCCTTCATCCCATTTACTATGCAAGTAAAGCCCTAAATGAAGCTAAGAAGAACTACACAGTGACTGAGCAAGAACTCCTTGTAGTAGTCTTTGCTTTTGAAAAATTTCTCTCCTATTTTCTAGGTACTAGAGTTATAGTGCATACTGACCACTCAGCATTGAGATATTTGATGGCAAAGAAGGATGCAAAAACTAGGTTGATTCGTTGGGTATTACTGCTACAAGAATGACTTTGAAGATGATGGATAGAAAAGGAACGAAATCAGTTGCTGATCATTTGTCCCGTCTAGAGGATGAATCTATGAGAGAGTTAGGGGATAAGACTGACATTGATGATACTTTCCCCGATGAGCATGTATTGGCTGCTTCACAAGACTTGATTACATGGTTCGCAGATTTTGCGAACTATCTGGCTAGTGATATTGTTCCATCGGACTTGTCCTTTCATCAAAGAAAAAAGTTCATGTACGATGTGAAGAAGTTCTTTTGGGATGAACCGTACTTATATAGGAGTTGTGCCGATGGGCTTATTCGGCGTTGTGTGCCAGAATGTGAGATGTTGAGTGTGTTGGAAGTATGCCATTCCTCACCCGTTGGTGGACATCACAGTGGTATCCGAACCGCTCATAAAATATTACAATTTGGTTACTATTGGCAAACTCTTCATCAAGATGCTCATGAGTTTGCTAAAGCATATGACCGATGCCAACGAGATGGCGGCATTTCAAGAAAGCAAGAGCTCTCTCTAAACCCCAGTCTTGTGATTGAGTTATTTGATGTTTGGGGTATTGACTTTATGGGCCCTTTTGTGAGTTCTCATGGAATAAAGTACATTCTATTAGCGGTTGATTATGTATATAAATGGGTCAAAGCCATCACCCTCGCAAACAATGAAGGGAAAAGTGTCACTGCATTCTTAAAAAAGAATATGTTCTCTCGTTTTGGCACCCCAAGGGCAATTATTAGTGATGGGGGCTCCCACTTCTGCAACGGGCTCCCACTTCTGCAACAGATTGTTCAAGGGGTTATTGGAGAAATATGGGGTTCTCCATAATGTGGCCACTCCTTACCACCCTCAAACAAGTGGGCAAGTTGAAGTGTCGAATCGGGAGATCAAACAAATATTGTCAAAAACAGTGAACGCTAGTAGAACGGATTGGTCAAGGAGGCGTTGATGATGCTCTTTGGGCCTACCGGACAGCGTATAAGACTCCCATAGGTATGTCTCCATACCAACTTGTATATGGGAAATCTTGTCATCTTCCGGTTGAGTTAGAGCATTAAGCCATGTGGGCTATGAAGAAGTTGAAAATGGATTAGAGCGAAGCTGCAGAACAACGGTTAACTAGGTTGAATGAACTCAATGAATTTCTCCTGAAAGCTTATGAAAGCTCATCCCTATACAAAGAAAAGATGAAGAAGTACCATGACCAAAAAATTGCAAAACGAGAATTTATGGTCGGGGATTTGGTGCTTTTATTCAATTCTAGGTTGCGCTTGTTTCCGGGCAAGCTCAAGTCCAAATGGACTGGTCCTTACTTGGTTACCCAACTATTCCCTCATGGAGCAGTTGAGTTGGAAACTAAGGAGGGTGTGTGGTTCAATTTTAATGGACAACGCATAAAAATCTATTTCGGGCATGCTAAATCGGTGAATGAAGTGATCGAGGCACACCATCTTGATGAAGTCTGAGTAATCAAGTGTCCATAGTCGTGCCGCGACATTAAATCAGACGCTTGTTGGGAGGCGACCCAATACTTATAGTTTTTCTTTCTAGTAATGGTAGCATTTTCTACTAATGGGTTTTAAATTTGTAGGCACATCACCAGGAAATTCAACAGAAAATTACTCTGCAACAGTCACTGACGGATACAGCGACAGATCGTTGCTCCTGCGATGGACCGTCGCATGAATCCATCGTGCCAGGTACGTCTTTCTGTTATTTTCAAACTAGGGCACACGCGACGGAACCAACGACGTACCATCACAACTGAGACGGAACGTCGTCGGGGAAACGTCGCATCTTTAATGAATCGTACCCGACCCGACCCGGCTGGGGGTTTAAAAAAAATTCAACAATTAAAACCCCCACTCTCATTTCACCCCATTCTTTAACTTTTTCTCCCATTTCCCACTCTTTTCAACTTTCAAAGGCCATACCCCTCTCTCTTACAACCGATCGTTTTCCCCCAAATTCCCAAATTCCTAAAAGTCATCATCTACTAGTCAAAGCTGCTGCTGTGGGTGTCTTCTTGATCACCAAGTACCTTTCCCTCTTGTTTTTCTCAAATTCTCATGTATGTGTTTCTAATTTCTACTGATTTATAATGCATTTTTGTTTATCAATTAGTATTAGCGTAGTTCTTCTTGATATGTGTATTTTTAATAAAATTTTGTCAGACCTAGGTTAAAAATCCTCGAAATTGCCGTGTTAAAACCCTAGAAATAGGTGCTTTAGCATTACTAGTTTACTAGGTATTTGGGTTAGACAAATGTAGGTTAAAACACTACCAATTCGATTTGGGTCATAGGGGATAAATTGGGAACCCCTAGTTTTGTCACTGAGTTACAGAAAGAGACCCCGATGACAGACCGTCGTACCCACGACCGACCGTCGTTGGGTCTGTTCAAACAGCCCTAACACCCCACTATCCAATTTTCTCCAAGTGTCCACCAACGGCCACATGCGACGAATCGTCGTTCCCACGACGGTCCGTCCTGCACAACCGTTCTGGTTGTCAGAGACCCTATTTCTAAGGGTCTCTCACTTTTTTCTAAGTGTCCTCCAACCGACACATGCGACAGACCGTCATCCCCATAACGGTCCGTCCTGCACAACCGTTCTGGTTGTCAGAGACCCTATTCCTCAGGTTCTCTCACTTTTTTTAAGAGTCCTCCAACGGACACATGCGACGGACCATCATCCCTACGACGGTTCGTCCTGCACAACCGTTCTGGTTGTCACAGACCCTATTCCTAATGGTCTCTCACTTTTTCCTAAGTTTCCTCCAACTGACACATGCGACGGACCGTCATCCCTGCGACGGTTCATCCTGCACAACTTTTTTGGTTGTCAGAGACCCTATTCCTGAGGGTCTCTCACTTTTTCTAAGTGTCCTCAAACGGACACATGCGACGGACCGTCATCCCTACGATAGTTTGTCCTGCACAATCGTTTTGGTTGTTATAGACCCTTTTCCTAAGGGTCTCTCTCTATTTTTCTAAGTGTCCTCAAACGGACAACTACGACAGACTGTCATACCCACGACGATCCGTCCTTCATGACCGTTATGATGGTCAGAGACCCCTCTCCTAAGGGTCTCCATTTTTTTTCAAGTGTCCTCTGACGGACACCTACGATGGACCATCGTACCTGTGACGGTCCGTCCTGCACATACCTTCATACTTGTCAAAGACTCTCCTTCAGAATTTTCCATATAAACAAAGTCTAAGTAAGACACGGCGGACACATTGACAGTCCATCATACTTACGACGAGTCGTCACCTGGCCTGTCGTGTTTCACTAATAGTATAGAAGTGTCATTACATCTTAACTCTTTTATTTATTTTTTGTGGTTTTGCTTGTCGTGTTTTCTCCTTCTAGTACTAATATTGATTCTTTACAGGTACTATCTATTATGGCACCAAAACAAGATCGAGTTTACGCACACGAGCGATCGAAGTCTATCGCTCCGTCTGCCCGCATGGTCATTGGCTTTGATGATGAGTGTGACCGTGAGTACGTGCCCTAGGCACTTCCACACCATCCCGAGCTACACGTGCTGCCAGAGCCACACCTAAAAGGGTGGCTTCCGGCGTAGTCACTGCCTACCAGTGTGATGAGGAGCGCACACTAACCGGTACACCTTCTGGGTCAGCTACAATGAAGAAGGAGCGTCTGGATCCTTAGGAGTTTCATGATCGGAGGAAGCCTCCGGATCTGCTAAGGTTCCCGCCCCCGCCCCTGCTTTAGAGTCTGCCTCGACTGATGATGCTGACAGTTCGGAATCCACACCGTCACCAGCTCGTGTTCACTCTTGTTACTGACCAGCCCCATCGGTGGTGTGTCGACACGCAGTTTCAAGTCTATTCTGATGCAAAGTACCTGAATGACAAAGGAGTTATGACTCAGACACTTACATTGGAGCGGTGGGTCCTTACGGGTAGTCTCCTGACGATGCTTGAGATCCACAATCTCTTCACCAGACATCGACTAGAGTGGACAGCTCGTCCGTTGGGATGTTATAGTGAAGATCTGGTCCGAGAGTTCTACGCATCCTACGTAGAAACTCTCCGATAACAGATAGGCGGGCTGCCCCCGCCAAACAAGCCCTACTGGAGCACGTCCGAGTACGCGGCGTTCAGGTTGATATCTCCCTGCCTGCCATCCGTCGGTTTCTATACGATGAGAATGTTGATGGTAATCGGACCCCTCTCACTGCCGAGTTTGACTACCGATGGCAGATTGTTAAAGATGGCCAATTCCTGCGTGAGACATTGCTAAGAGAGACCACCAAGAGGTGGATGGCCCTGCACTTGTCCGTTGATGGAGAGGGTGCCGACTGTGTGACCGAGCCGAAGGGGGACATCAAGAAGGCCAACCTGACTTTCACGGTGAAGTTTTTGTGGTTGATTGTCCGCCACTGCCTTTCCCCCACAGTCGTTGATAATATCGTCACATGGGACCGATCAGTACTGATGGCGGCGATGATAGCCGTGTTAGAGTTGGATTTTGCGTGGCTTCTACAGGCGATCATACTCGAGAGGGCTTTTAAGGTCACAACTACTTACCCTTTCCCGTGCATGATATTTTCTCTATGCAGGTCCGTAGGTGTGCCTATATGGCACGTTGATCAGCTCAAGACCCCTCTGGGCACTGTTGATATCGGCCTTATCAGGGATGAGGCCAATGAGTTGGCTCCACGCAGAGGGCCCCATCAAGAGTTGCCTCCACTTGGTGACAATCTGGCTGATACGGTAGCACAGGCCCGCACGGCTACGCAGGCGGCTTCCACTGACACTACCCGGGTCGAGTCTATCCCGGGTAGTAGCACTGCCTCGAGCTCCTCTCTCTCAGCCCCTTTACCTGCTCTGGTCCTGCTTGCTAGGGTCTAGAAATTAGAGGCGCAAATGTCTAAACTTCTGCATCATATCCAGCCTTGGATGCAGAGGTCTATTGCCGAGGTAGAAGAGTGCTTGGTGCAGATAATGGTCCAGCACACAGAGCGGAAGATCGCTGAGGTTCATCAACGCTTGGACTCTTTTGAGTTGCGGGTGCTAGCCCGTCCATCCCCTCCGGTGGATGTGTCGACCCTTCAGGCTGCGATCGACAGTCTTCGCACAGATATTGATATGATCTGAGAGGCTAGGGTGCCTGAGTCTGAGGCCCCTTCTGCAGAGCCTGCTGAAGACACAATGATGGCGGCCCTATTTGCCACTTTAGAGATTCCACCACCTCCCCCTCTAGAGCATGCCAAGAGGCGTAGGGGTCGAGAGGAGGATGAAGCTCGAGCACGGAAGAAGGAGCGCCGTGAGATAGAGGATGCGACGAGAGCCTCGCTTGCTGATAAAATGGAAAATGATGCATGACTAGGCATAGTAATTGATAAATGTGTGGCTCTAAGCATGACATAGAGGTACACCACTACATGACCCTAAGTCTAAAATTCGAACTAGGTGTCTGATAAGCTGGTAGAGTGATGAGATGTCAAGTGAGTATGAGGAAGATTTGAATAGTCCACTATTTGTACTGAGCTATAACTTGCCTGCTTAGTCCTGCTAAAAGTAAGTTGTAATAGACAATTAGGAGAGGATCATAGGCCCTTATTCAATATAGCCCATTTTTAGCCTAAATAAAAGAAAACCGAATGAAATTTATCCTTGTTTGATCCAAATGATTTGAGCTTAAATTAGACCTTTATTTTTCACCCCAACTGATCTTTTCTGGGACTAATGTGTTGGACATGGTCCCTCCTTGTACATGTGCACCTCAGCTTATGCCAAAAGCATAAGTTGAGGGTGGCTAATGTAGTAAACAACATTTTTATGGCCCAGACCCAACTTTGGGTATTCTGTACTTTGACTCATGGTAATGCCATGAGTTGATGGTGGCTATTATGAGGAATGCTCTGAAAAGTGGGGTTGAAAGAACAAAGAGAGAGAAAGAACAAAAGTAAAGTGACTCAAGAATTTGTTGAAAGGAAAGTAAAAATAAATTACAAGAAACTCAAGCAAGAAAAGAAGAGAGTCACTTACAAAAATGAAGAAAAATTGGTCTATATTGCTAAATATGATGATGACTACTATTGATGTTATGTTATGTAGAGTAAGACATTGCTTGTGATCCTTTGTTTGTTTTACTTTATTAAGTAAGATTATGGGGCTTTGCTTGTTCATTGATGATGAAGTTATGAACTCTATACATGTTGACTTGACTATTACTTGTTGAGGTTGGTCTTGTGTTGTACATTGGTTTGACTTATGTATTATGAAATTGTTGGTCTATATGGGTTCATGATTGTGCATAAGAAGTTTTAAAGTACTTTTGCATGATTTTGAACAAATGTCCTCTTTAGCATGATTTTAATTGTTTTATGTTCATATACTCATAGTTAGTACAAGTGTGTACTAACCCATCTTTTATGTTTACTACAAAATGTATGTTACATCCATTGAGCTTATAGAAGACCTTTAAAGACTACTTGGATATTTCCCAAGTGTTCGATAGATCCTCACCCGAGGACGATTCCATTATCAAGCTAATGATGTTGTTCTAGTTATAAGACTTCTAGTTTCTTTTCTTTTCATTTGAAGACGTTTATTATATAGCCTATATGAGGCTCTTTGTTGTAATGACATATGGGCTACGCCCAATGTTGTACTTGTTTTATATGGTTTAACATGAGATTCATCTTAGACATTCTTATGAATCTATATTTCTATATTATGTGTGTGAAATGTAGAAGTCTATGTAGTGCTTCCCATTGCGAGAAGTCTATGTAAACTCCCTAAACATATATTATGTGTAAGCGATATATCTAAGTAAACCTCAATGTAGAAGTAGTTAAAAAGTAACCTATGAAATGCAATGATGTATGCTAAGAGATTAGTCGTAGTCCTCTTCGAGGAAGACGACACTGCTTACTCATAGGGGGTACTCCCGGATGTGACACCTACAACAATAGTTACCATTCGACTATGTACATAGCTCCTTTTGAGGCATTGTATGGTAGGATTTGTAGATCTCCGATTGGTTGGTGATTATTACTTTATGGTCCCGAAATAATTTATAAAATTTGGAGAAAGTTCATATATAAGGAACCGGTTGAAAACTGCCTATATCCGGCAAAAGTCTTATGTCAACAATAGGAGAAGAGAATTAGAGACTGAAGAAGGTTATATGGTGTACTTAAAAATTTCACCCATGAAATGGGTGATGAGGTTCGAAAGTAAAGGGAAGTTGAGTCCTCGTTATATGGGTCCCTACAAAATTTTGCATAGGGTTGGTAAGGTTGCATATGAGTTGAGATTACCTAGTGAGCTAGCTTCGGTTCATCAAGTATTCCATGTGCCCATGCTTAAGAAGTGCATCGCTGACCCCGAATCCATTATTCCTATTGAAGATCTAAATGTGTATGAGAATCTCTCCTATGAAGAGGTTCCGATTGAAATCCTTGATAGACAAGTGAAGAGTTTGAGGAACAAGGAGGTGGCTTTCGTAAAGTTTTATGGAAGAATCACCTAGTTGAGGGAGAAACATGGAAGGTTGAGGCCGACAAGAAGTCCCTTTATCCTCATCTCTTTTCTAATTAAGGTTAGTTGTTCCTATGAATAATGAAAATAATGAGTTAATTAGTATTTGACTTGTTTTTGTAAACGTATGCATGTTTATGGTACAAAGGTTTTGCTAAGATGAGTCATCATGAAAAATTATCTATTGCTTGATTGGACTTATATTGTGTAGTTGGTATATTGTTGCCTTCATGAAGTGATATTGAGCATGTTGATGTGTTTTGAAAGGAATCATGTCTTAAGTGACTCTTTGATGTTATGTGAGCTCTTGTTGATGTTGAGAAGGAAAATTCCTCATGATGTGATGTTGAGCTCTTAGATGAAGTAAATAATGTTTAGAGTTTCCATGTGTAAATGCATTGCTTTTATGTTGTTTATTTGTAACTCATGTTGATTATGTGTGTTGTTGGTAGGGCTGCTAGTATCGAGTCTATCTTTTCCCTTCAAAAGACTTTTAATGCCATTCAGGGATGAATGTTCCTAAGGGGAGGATAATATAATACTCTGAAAGTACAAGACCTAATCTAGATCCTCACATGTTGAACTAAGGTTTGGGTTTGTTTCACTGTTTCTAAGACTAAAATAATGTTTATAAACCATTTAGGAAGTTTTAGACTCAAGACGTCAATGAAACGTCCAAGACGTCCAGAAGCTAGTCTAATTGCACTTGTAAAACCTGCTTAGGTTTGTGAAGGTTTGGGGGTGTTGTATGAGGTCTAAAACTTGTAGAGTGACTTTATATGGGTAAAAATATGTATATAGAGTTGAAACGTCCAGGTTCGACCCCCCAAGGGTCGCCCTATGGGTCCACGAGAGGACCCCAAACATGTCTTGGCAAACTGCAAAAACAGCAGCCAAAATACACATGGAAGAGGCCTTTGGTAAAAAATCAAGTCTGAGTCGCGGGTAGTTCACGGACTCTACTATCTAAAAAAATAATTTAGAAAATCTTGCGGGAGCAGCTCCGCGTCATGGACTTGTTCTCCGACGAAAATCTGAAATTTGAAATTGAAGTTTGACTTAATTAAAGGGTCAACTTAAGTGAGGTGTATTTTGGGTATTTCATGGGAGGTCTATATATTGATTTAAATCAGTTTTACCTCACATTCACTTACTCAAATCAAATTCCCAAATCAAAATCCAAAAGTTTCTCACCTCTCTCTACTTTTTCTTTCTATTCAACCTCCATTGAATGAAGAAGTAAGCTTGAAGAAGAAGACCAATTTCATTAGAATTTCTCTTGAATTTCGTGGATTAATATTCATTAAGATATGGGTTCTTCATTCTTGGGATTCATTTCACCAAGAGGCCCTTTCAAAGTTGAATTCTAAATAACTCAATTCCAAGGGTTTTCCTCTTTTAATGGGTTTTCTTATAATATTTAAATTGATGGTTGATTATGATTAATTGTGATTATCCATGGCTAATTGAATATAGATTGTTGAGTAATTGATGTTAATTAGGGGAATTTCGTATGGATCATGTCCCTTTCCCTAATTTTCCCACATCCTTGATCTTGGTTATGAATTGATGAGAATTGAAGGATGTATTAATTGTTAGACTTGTTCTATCTATTATAATTCATTTATGTACTGCCTAGGGTAATGTATTGTTGGGATTGGATCTAAATCTTGATGAATTCATGTTGAACCTTAAATCCCCCTAACCGTATGTTATGAATTGAAGTTATTTGGGATAGTGATGATACGATTGACTTAGTGCTTGTGTCAAGTACTATTGTCTGATGTTGTTACACCTATTGATGGATGAAAGTGGATTGGTGTAAGTTAAGACAAATGATAAAGGATTATGAAGATGAATTGGTAAGACTTTGTGATATTGAACCTTTACATCAATTGTGATGGCTTTTACTTGGTGTTGAAGTTCAATTAAAGCATGCCTTGTGATTGAATTAGGTAGGTGTTGGTATGACGATGAAATTGTAATGCCTTAATTATGTGATTGTGAGATTATGCTTAAGTTGAAATGACATAATATTGGTTATGAATTGACTATGTGCCTTATTATGACATGAAGATGCTGATGTGTTGATCTCACATATGAGGGTTGTATTGAAAGGACATTTGCGTGCAATTCCTAATTAGCTAATGATATGATATACAAGGGGTTAGTCTCCTATGACCTACACTAATCTATGATAAATAATAAATACTTAAAGACATTTCAAAAAGGGTCTTTAGCTTAACACTGAGTGAACTTGAAAATGAGAGGTGTTGGCTTCCCATAGAGGATGATTCACCCTATAGTTCCATATGAGGTGTTGACTTCCCTTGAAGAGATACTCACCCTATGGTTTATCATGAGATGAGGGATCCAATGCTAATGAGCATGTAGAGGGTTCAAGACATATCTCCTAGTTCCTTAACTATTTTTCTCCCATAGATAGACTAGCTAGTGGATCCACCTAGAAAGCTATGTTAATTTTTTAGTTCTATCTTGGCAATTAGAGAACCTTCTTTCTGTGTAGGGTTCATCACACCGGATTTCATGTTTAGCTCACATGCTATATGTCGGTTAAGGCAATTGTTACTAAAAGTAAAATGAAGTAATAAAGTGAACACTATCTAGGGTAACCAAAGAGGTTTGAGTTAGTCTAGGTAGGGGTATGGAACTCTACCTATACATTGCACTAGTTGGCCTTGAAAATTCTTAGAAAGTTGTTCTTTTGTTATATAAAATAAATGATTATGTATATATTGACTTTACATGTTGATGATTTTATATGATGTTAGTTTCATTTATGAATATGCTATTGGTCTATATTTCTAAATGTGATGATCACTACTGTTGATGCTATGTTATGTGAAGATAGACATTACTTGTGATCCTTTTTTGGGTTTACTTGGTTATGTAAGGTTATGGGGCTTTACTTGGTCATTGCACTTGTGGACTTGATAGTGGGTTATGTGTAAGGGGGTCTTGTATATGTTGTAATGTTACGAATTCTTATATATGCTATGTTGTTATAACATGATGTTGGAGTTGTATTGATTATGTACGCAACTATGTTATGATTGACTTGATTATACTTGATAATGTTGGTCTTGTGTTTTATATGATCTTATCTTAAGGAATATGTGATTATTGGCTTATATGGGTTCTTTGTTGTGCATAAGGCTTTTCAAAGTAACTTAGCATGGTATTGAACAAATCTTCCCTTTAGCATGATTTCAAGTATTTATGTGAATATTCCCATACTTAGTACAAGTGATGTAATAAACCATGTTTATAAGTTTACTAAAAAAATGTAGGTTCCGGTCGTTGAGTTTCTAGAAGACCATTGAAGAAGACTTACATTCTCATTCTCCAAGTTTGGTAGGTCCTCACTTTTCGAGGACGATGTCACTATCTTGCTATTGAATATTGTTTAGTCTTAAAGATACTTTTGTTCATTCTCGTTCATTTGAAGACTAATGTTGTATATGTCTATATGTGGCGTTTATTGTAATGAAGTATGGACTATGTCCAATGTTGTACTCATTTTAGATGTTCTAATATGAGATGTATTTTAGTCTTCTTATGAATCTATATTGTTATCTTATGTATGTAAAATAAAAGTAGAATACTATGCAGTGAATTCATATGCGAGGGGTCTATGTAAACTCCCTATGTATATATAATGTTTATGCGAGAGTTCTATGTAAACCTCAATGTAGAAGTAATTAAAAAGTTTTAAATTTTCCGCAATTTAACCTATGAAATGTAGTGACGAATGCTAAAAGGTTATCTTAGTCCTCTTTGAGGACGGCGACGCTAGTTACTTCTGGGGAGTGCTCCCCGTATGTGACAATTCTTATGTGACCACCTTATTCATTCTGGACATTAGTTGAAATTTTATTCACTGCTTATGCCACGCACGTTTTCACATCCATGGGTGAATCCCTAGTGGTTGATCACGTGAATTGATCCTTTGATTGTCCTATAAGTAGTGTGGTATCCTTTGGCACACATGGTCATTTTAATTATGACAGATTTAGTATATTTTTTGGAATAGTTATGTATATTAGTGATTACAAACACACAACTTTGCTTATAAGAACTTATAGAAGAACTACCTTGAATATTTACACTTGTACGATAGTCTTAATATTCATGTGGGGACATTGGATTTAGTTCTACCATTCCAAAGGAACGTGTACAATCACAACTATTGATCTAAGCGCTCTGACTATGTTTTTAGAGCATCTCTATGCTTGGGCTTAGGGGTGGCAGATAGTTGGATTGGATCGGATTTGCATGGGTTGAATATGGTTTGAGAAAAAGTGGTTTGGATTACAATCCATCCAAATATAATATGGGAAAATATGAATTTGGTCAAAATGGTTTAGGCAAAATGGTTCTAACCTATTTAAATAAATTTATTTTTCAAAAACATAAATGTACGATACAACCCCCCCCCCCCCCCCCACACACACACACACACACAAACCTACCCCTAAAATTGTTTTGTTTTCAAAAAAAACAAAAAAAAACTATTTTTTAAAAAAAAAAAAATTACCCCCTCCCCCCGGGCACCACACACACACACACACCTTCCATCAACCTACCCCTAAATTTGTTTCTATTTTTCAAAAACAAAAAAATATGTTTTAGGAAAAAAAAAATTACCCCTTCCACCGGGCACATCCCCACCCCCAGCCTTCCACCAACTTACTCCTAATATTTTTTTATTTTCCAAAGAAAAAACAATTTGATGAAGTTTTAAAATTAATTGAATTTCTCAAAACTTAATATTAATTTTTTATTTTTTAGGACAATTAAGAATTTTGAGTGAAAGTGAAAATAAGTGATCTAAGATTCATCAAATTGATACCCATTTTTAACCCATTTTGACCATATTTGTAGATACACTTAAAATAGTTTGAAGTTCATATTTAACCAATTAAAATGTGAGTGATCTAAGCCAGTAAATATGGACAAATGGACCCATTATTAATATGGGTTGAAATTGTCACCCCTACTTAGGTTTATCGCTAGCTAGGTGGTTGATTGATCAATTTGTTTGTAAGTTAGGTGAATTTGATTCCCTTTTGATTATTACCCGATGTATAAAGATGAGATTTTTATAACTTAAGCTCGTGGAATGATTATAACGTAAGGGTGAAATCTTGATAAGCTCTATGTGGGTTTAGGAATAATGTGTGTTGTGGTTGGTTTACAGTCACGTTTGGTTGTTGTCAGTATTGATTTCAAATTTTATAACAATTTGCCTCTGTGGTTGTGTCATGATTTAGAGGGTTTTAGTTCCTAATGGATTCATGTGTTAGTCTGTGTTTTGGTAATAACTCCTGATTTGTAGGTATGCAAAGTTTGATTCGAAAGTTCAGTTATAAGGAATTGCTCTTAATGGAATGATCATAAAGAGGAGTTCCTTGGAGAGATGAACATCGACTAGTAAGTCATAATACAAGTTTTTGGTAACGTCGGTTATTCTTTCTTCTTCTTCCTTATGTTCGGGAACGAACATGATTTTTAGTGGCGGAGAATGTAATTAATCGAAAAGTCATTTCTTGAAATTTTCATAAAATCATCGTTTTACCACTCTCAATAGTTACCCTAGGTCATTTAAGATCACTAGGTGAAGTTGGTTAGGAAATTTTGAATAAGGTGTTATTAGTTTCTTAAAATCTTATTGTAATTATTAATGTGAATAGATTACATTGATTCGGAAGCCTAACGAAAAAGAAAAATCTGAAGTCCCTGAGTGATTGTTCTACTATTTGAGGAAAGTGGATTTCTCAACCCTTGTTAAGTGTATAGAATCATGTATTTATTTGTGGTATGTGTTGGGTAGTAATGGGATGGTTATGAATTAACTTGTCAACATTGAATAACTGTAATGTTGAAAAAGGGATAATTAAAGATAATCTGATCAATTATTTATGTGTAATGTGTTGAGAATAGTTTTAAAGACTTAGTAATTTATTGTTGATGTTGTATCACGATTGTGTTATTGTGAATTATGTGTTGTTGTGGAATTGGTCCTCAACTTATTATTTGTGTAAACATGTCATTTGCATTGATTTCGAGACATGGTTGTGAATTTTTATGTAAATTGAGGAAGAAGAAGAAATTAAAGATGACGTATCATTTCAAGGGACGTGACGGATATTATGATTTGAGGGATGTGCGATGGATTTCATTATCAAGGGTGTTTAGACAGATATGTCCCCGATGGATGATAGTGGGTGCGTATCATTAGATCAGATATGAATTACTATACTTGACATTACATTTCATTGTCTTGCACATCTTCACCATTAGTGAACTTGTTCTTGTGTGTTGTTTATCTTGTGAGTGTCTTTATGTAGAACTTGTAATTAATGAATACTGAGTTTGTTGTTGAGTTTAAGTGATTGTTAAAGTGATGTTGTTAAGTTGTGTTCTATTTAAATTGTAAAATATTATATTATAGTGGTTTTTCTACAGGCTATACTTGTGGAGGTTCGGTAAGGGTGTAAGGAGTACTCATATTCTATACCCTTAGCTTGGTGTTTAGGAGTTTTCTTGTTGAGTACTGCGTGGTTTGGTATTCACCCATTGGTTCAACTTTTTTTGTAGGCTACTAGCCCATATCGTTGTGACACTCTCAGTTCTCTTCTTGTTTGAGGCTTCTTGTTGTGGAGGTTTATAAGGTAGTTACTTGTCATCTTAACGAACCATCTTTTTTCTTATTTATGATATTGTTCTATTCTAGAAAGAATATCATTTAAAACTAGTATTTTCTTCCATTTTTGCTATAACACATTAAAAGTTTGGGATATAAGTTGATTATGTATTTCCACATTATATTAAAGTATTAGACTTTTATTTATTGCTTATTTCCGTACTTTATCGTAATTGTTGAGTTTTAGGCTAACTTATATTGGTGAAATAAGACGAGCAACATCACGAGTATTTTTTTGTCGTGACAGGAAACCCTTATTTATAGGGAAAAACTGACTAAAATTCGTACATAATAGAAGTATTATTTTTTGCTAGTTTGAGCAGGGATGGAACTTGAAAGTAAAAAAGTAGTAGTTAGTTTGTTCCAAAAATGCGACAAGAATAAGAACCCAAAGCAGTAAGTAGATCATTCATCTCATAAAACAACGTCTCTCTGTAAGAATAATAACTCAAACAAGATATTATTACAATTCATCATTTTGCTAAGCAAAAACAGATAACACATGTGATATTACTGAGAGTGAAATATAGATTTCTCTTCTCGTCTATTACAATTACATAACATAATACAGTCGAGACAAGTAAGTACATTTCAGCAGTACGGGGTGAATGAGAAATGATGCTCATTTCAGCTTAGCTTTTGAAGAACTTTTCAGAGGTTTTGCAACAGGTCTAGCTGGGGCACCTCTTGTCACCTTTTTCATATTATACTTCACAGACATGAAAGAACATACCAATGCTAGCAACATTGTTGGGTACACATACACATACACATCCACTTTTGTCGGCTTGTTAAGTATCCCTTCCTTGATAAGCCCCCAAACAATAAGTAGCGTCCCAAACATGCTCATTCTTCCAGGTTTTAATATCCCAATAAGAGCTCCAGCCACACAAAAATAGCTTCCGGCAAGAACCTTTCACAAAGATATAATCAAGCAAAACATCATTCATTTCTACACCTCAAGAGATTGTCCAAAACACACGCAACATGTCACTATTCTCCACAGGTACATGCGCAATTTTATTTTTATGGGTAATTAATTCCCCTTAAAATATATTTACTGAAACTATTAATTGAGAATCGCATATTTTAACTGTCTAGTCCTCTAGTTGATTATGAAAAATGGAGCATTAAGGTTGAAGTATCTATACATACTATATTAAAAGCATGAAGACACTTACAAATGTTGTTTGAACATTTGATTCTTCATTAAAACATTATGCTCTTACACAAAATCCTTTTTTCATTATTTTCCTAAACATAATATCATTTAACTATTATTCTTTTCTAATATTTAATATTTTGAAATTCATAAAAATTTACTACTATTAAATTTTTACTTATTTGTAATAGGTAAGAACTCCTAATATAGTCTTGAAATTTATATAAGAAGACTTCACATTTAGAAAACGAAATAATTTCAGTTTAAAAATAAGTAGAAAATACGGGGGGAAAACTGATTAGAGTACAAAAAGGACTACACTTACTATTATTTTCAATATAATTATCTATCTATCTATATATTATGAAGACCATTTGAAATATTTATTGAACTTTTTATAAAATGATTTTACAGTAGACAAAACTGTTAAAACTATTATGTATACCTTTTATAAATCTTAGTTAAATTCAAATAAACCAAAACAAAAAACCAAATATATTAATTAAAAATATTTATAAAAAAAAAAAAAGATTTACGTTTTTTTTAATAAAAGATTGGCTTATAAGAAAACTCATAATCAATGTAATTACAACATCGACAAATTGGGCATTACTAATGACTGGTGGTAAAAGCACTAATGCCGATTAATGTGGTTTGTTTACTCAGTGAAAATAAAATCTGCCCAAGTAACTTGTCATCTTATTTATATAGAAAAATTATTTGTAGATGATACCATATAAGGGTGATGGAAAGAAAAAGTTTTATAATAATTTCAATAATGAAAAAAAGTTATCATCGAACTTTTAGATAAAGAGTTATTAGGAGAAATGCCTATTTTATCGGAAGTGTGTGAGAACTACACCAAATCAAGAGAGAGAAGATACACCAAATCAAGAGAGAGAAGACTTTAAAATCGATTAAAAGAATTAGTTTAGGAACTAAATTCCATTCATTCTACTTGAAAATCAGTTCTTCTACATATAATGATGTATGAATATCAATGTCCTTTTTCTACTTTTCACTCAAAAATATGTGTTATTTTTGTAAAGTTATTAGACGTTCTTCGACTAGTATTAATTACTACAAGTGAAAACAAAAAATAAAAATAAAAATTGAAATATCAAAATAACCCTATAAAATTGAGTTACTACAATAATACCATTAAAAAAAAGAAATATGCTCCTCCTTTATAAACGCTAAAACTGAATTGTTCATTATGTCAACGTTCCACGATTAATACTGCTAACAATCACTATAATAAATTATTGCAGTTACATCTCTTCTATTTCTTCCCTTTTTCATGTTACCCACATTTTACCCCTATATTAAATAAAATAATATTATAGTGTTATAAATTTACTGAATTACGTAAATTGTACATTAAGGTTATCATAAACTTATCCTTATCATGGATGTGTATTTCCAAGGTGATATGAACTTTTCTGGTATAGCAATGTATCTACTAATGTGGTATTAAACATGGTGACCTTTTGGTTGATTTCTCTTCCTATTAATAGAGATATCATTCACCATTGTAACATACACTTGAATAAGAAAAAAATTCATCTTCTTCTATCTACTTCTCTTGTCTTCTTCTCTTTATGATTATATTCTTATGAGCTTGATTTTGTAAAACATTATCAGCACGAATCTCTAGCAAATTGCGAGTGAGTTCTAGTTTTCTTTAACTCATGTTTTTGTTGATCTCGTTATGCGAATCAAGGTATTATATGCATAAAATCAGGTATATATTTCCTAAAATATTTTTATGATTTATAATACAGTAGTATTCCTTCACTAACAATTATCAGGAACCAAAACATATACTACTATTGGTTGAATATGAAATGCTATACAAAATTTCTTAAATGGAAGAAGGTATAAAGTTTTAATAGCATGAGTTTGAATTTTATCTTGATTATTTTGAGATACTCAAAGGGTGAGTTATGTTGTACTTCGGTTTATTATACCGTTGGTTGAGGGTAAGACGGGGGATTCCAGGCCCATCGCACCAAAAAGGGTAATACATCAGGTTAAATTCCGGATGCACCATAAAATAAATGTTTGAGGGTAAGACGATAGTCATGTTCTATCGCACCAAATGGGTAAGACATCAATTTGAGTTTTGATGAACCATGATTGGGTTCAAGTCCCATAAAATTATGGCGTAACACACCTTATATGGGTAAGACATTGAGTTTGCACCATAGTGATGATAAAATAATAACTAAGGAAAAATAATATATCTTTGATGAAATGAAATTCGTTTATTGAATTTGTTCCATTTTCTAAAGCGAATGTGGTAGCAGTATATGATAACTTTGAAATTCGTATGTTGATTTTCTCCATTCTATCGTATGAATGTGGTAGCAGTAAAGAATTAGTATGAAAGATGACAAATGATTGACGATATGAAAAAGGGCGTGAAAGGACGAAATTATAATAGTCATCATCGTGGTAATTATAAAAGGAAGAACATTATCGGTTCTCCAAATAGTCCTTCAAATGTGAAAGGCAATTTTTATTATCAAAATTGTATGAAAGGTCATTGGACTTGTAAATGTTGTCAACCAATAATTTGACAAGTTTATGAATCATCCATCGAAAGACAAGAAGATAAAGTGATAGTACACTTGATCTTTCAAATGAATGTTGAGGTGTGTCATGAAAATATGATGAATTTTAAAGACCATGACAATATACTTATAATGCAAATTTATAAAGTACATATAAATGATCAGTCTATTCCTTGAAGAAAATGTGACTTGTGATGAGTATCGTAAATGCTCGACCATTCTTTAAGAGAGTGGGTCATGGAAATATGATGAATTTTAAAGACCATGACAATATGCTTATAATGCAAATTGATGAAGTACATATAAATGATTAGTTCATTCCTTGAAGAGAATGTGACTTGTGACGAGTATCTTGAATGCTCGACCATTCTTTAAGAGAATGAGTCAAGATGTGATAAAATCATTATGGGTTGGATATATGTCACAATTCACCTCCATGGAAGGTTTAAAAAAATGATATATGACAACTTACAAATTGGTGTTTGTAAGGTTATTTGCTCAATTGTTAAATTAAGAGCACAGTTCCAAGTTCCAACTATGAAATTGTACCGATAATGCTGGTTGATTTAACAGAAATTGTATAACTCCAATTATAGCTAAATCATGGGTATGAGAGGAAAACTCCAAATAAGATTTGGTATGAGATAAATTTATTTAACATGTAGCAACATATGTATGCATCAAGCCAACAAGGTTTCCCCATTAAAATTGGTTCAGGGTCAGGAACCATATAATTTTCATCTAAAATATTGAATGTGCGGATATAATTTAAATTCCATGCACAAAGATGAATTTCAAATAAGGTTGGAATGAATGTTAGATTTTCTAATATTACGGGTAGAGATGATTGACAGCTGAAAATCATGTGTGAGTTTAATGATGAATTATCTAGATCCTCATTAAATAAATATGTGAACGTATAGTTCAACAGATAATTCATTTGCATAATGTTGCAAATCGATTGCAAGATGAATATATTGACCCTATGATATAATTCAGCTACAAATGCTCTAATGTGAAGTCCTTGAAGGACGAAAACTATGATACGTCGGAAGCATAATAGACCAATCGATTCCAAATATAAAATTACTTGAAGAAGGAGAGGAGCAACTGATCAATTGGTCATAATAATGAGGCAAGTGCTACAAGAGAGCACCATGACATAACATTTCATAAAACCTTGAAAAAAGGTTCAGGTACCTAAAAAATGATGAAAAATGAAGAGATCTCGATAAGTTATGTCATATTGGAATCGATATCAAAAAATTGTGGATGGTATCTTTGATATGTGGTAGTGCTCAATGATATAAATTGTGACAAGGATCTTGAATTCAAATCTGTCATAGAGTGTGGACAAATAAATGATTGACCAAATAAAAATGAATAATTCAAGTATATTTGTTTCACTTATAAAAGTGACGTTTTGGACTGACAGTCCATGAATCAAGGTATAATGTCAGTGGGGTACAAATAAAGTATTATGTGATAGTATAACCGTGAGATATCAAGTACGACTTGTGCCTTCGGGCATAAAGGTTTGTCGCAAGAATCTTGACATTATTGAAGATGTTTTCTCCTATGGTGGAAGCAATGAGATTTGTTTTTATCTGGCAATATATGAAAAACTTGAATGCATATAATGAATAATTGTCATGTCTATTCAATGAAGGCTATGTGAAAATGTGAAGCAATCGAGGTGTCTGAAGCATATAAAAGTTTGAAGAAATTTTTTTCAATAAAGCTTCAAGAATCCTTATATGGATTGAAATAATGAAGGAAGAAAAAGGGTCCAAAAACAATGACCCTAATTGTCCTTGTATTTTTATGATAAGGTCTTAGTAAGACAAAATTTTGTCTTGACCTACAGATTGATAATTTGACAAATGAAATATTTGTCTTACAGTGCACATAAGCAGAAAAGTGCCGATGCGATTTTGACTGGATTATTCACATTCATTGAGTACCCCAATGATTATGAGATAACTTGAAATAAATGATGATTCATTTTGATCTCAAGAGAAGGATGAAGAATTTCTTGGTGATGAAACTCCATATCTTAGTGCAATCAAGGTATTAATGCATCTTGCTAACAATACTCGACCAAATATCTTTTGCAGTAAATTTTACTGCAAGATTCGGTTTCTCCCCAACAAAAGGACATTAAAATGGTGTTATGTATATACTTAAATATCTTTGAAGGACCATAGACATGGGTTCACTATATTTTGATGATTTCAAGTCAGAGCTGATTGGTTAGGCAGATGCAGAATATTTATCTGATCCGCATAAAGCACGATCTCAAACACGCTATTTGTTTGCATATGGAGGCACAATAATATTTTGGCGATCAATGGAGCAAATATTGCTATGCAGAAATAAAAGTCCTCCATGAAGCAAATCGAGAGTGCGTTTGATTGAGATAAATGACAAACCATATTCGAAAAATGTGTGGTTTTTCTTTGAAAAAGAATATACCAAACACAATGTACGAAGATTGGAGATATCATTGCAAAAAATTATGTGATGTTTTATTCAGGGAGTATAATACGCGTCACACTCGTTTTCCCTTGATCGAGGTTTTTTCCCACTAGGGATTTTCCTGGCAAGATTTTTAACGAGGCAACAAATAATGCGTATCAAAAGATATGTGTACTCTTTTTCCTTCACTAGAATTTTTCCCACTGGATTTTTTCTAGTAAGGTTTTAATGAAACACATTATCTATGAACATCCAATGGGGAGTATTATAAATCCATTGAATTAAGTGAATTGTCAATTATGGTTATTATAAACTTATCCTTATTATGAATATATGTATTCCCAAGGTGATATGAACCTTTTTGGGATAGCAATGTATCTACTAATGTGGCATTAAACATGGTAACCTTTTGGTTGATTTCTCTTTTTATAAATAGAGATATCATTCACCATTGTAACCTACACTTGAATAAGAAAAAAATTTCTCTTCTTCTATTTACTTCTCTTGCCTTCTTTTCTTTATGATTATATTCTTATTAGCTTGATTTATAACATATAGAACAGTTAATTAAATTAATATTACATTGGAATTATATCATACCATAATACTATAACACTAAAAATGAGAAAGTGTCAGATATTACAAATTCAAATTTTTGTCCAATAGCTGTCTCGTTCACTCATAAATAGTTACACCTTAAATGGTCATGTCATTAATCTTCTAGATTCAAATGAATTCTTTAATACTCCTAACTCTGAAGAGTTATTGCCTTTTCCTCTCCTTATAATAATATATATCCCCCTCACCCTGTTTTCTTAGTTGGTGTTTCTTTCTTCTCTTTTTTGGTTATAATAATTTGGGAAAAGAATCTGAAAAATATTTTAACTTTGCTCGAAATTATTTTTACGATATTATACTTTATAGATAACATTTTACCCCTGTATTATTTAATAGTGTATTTTAACAACATATATATGTCCATGTAGACACATTACTATTTAAAATGATGTTATATTTATGATTGTTCACGTGACATATATATACCTTTAAAATACACTATTAAATAGTACAAGAGATAAAATATCATTTTCAAAATCTAATATCGGGCCAAAGTTGGAGTATTTTTCAAATTCTTTTTCCTAATAATTTCTCATTAACTTATTGATTTTAGATTTGTTGTTTTTTCAGGTTTTTACATAGGTACAACACTTGTATGTTATTTGAATTTACCGTTTTCTCTTCTTAATTCAATTATTGTTTTTTTTCAAAAAATTATTCAAGTTCATGATTCATATATAATTATTTATTTAATTGTTACTCCTAGTATTTATAAATCTCATGTCTTTCATATTCATAACCTCCAACTATTTAATTTAAAAAATTAAGATATTTTTTGATATTCCTTTCATTTTTTCCTACATAATTAATCTGTTTTGTTTTATGAGGACCCTTACCCAAGTTCATTATTTCCATTTTGTAGTTGAAGTAGTAAAGTTTTTATCACTATTGTGTTATTTGGTTCATGCTTTAATTTCACTTTATAGTTTTGAAAGGAGTTAAACAGTAACTTTGAAAAATTATGTATTGATTCTATATATTACTTTTTCCATCTATATTGTTATGATTAAAAACTTAAGAAGGAAGTGTATGTTGGTATTTCTTGTTCTCTATTTATTTTTTGTGTTCTCTTTCTATTAGAGTTATTTTATTTAATTTTCTATAATATCTTATTGTTACAAGTTTTCATTTGGACTCAACTCAAGTCATTGTGACTTCAAAGTATGTGAACTACTAATCAAAGTTCAAACTTCACATGTTTTCTAGAATTTTAATCATTCTAATACATGTATAAAAAGTTACTTAGAGACATACATGTGTTTTGCACGTTTACAAATACTAGTATGAATAAACCTAAATAAGTCCGTATTGATCGACTCTTCAATATTCTTGTGCAAGTGAAGAAATATATGGAGCAAGTGATTAAATTTTCGTGCCGATTACAAGCTAATTTGAAGGTATGTTTTTTCTGAACTTTATTTCTTATGTTGTTAATGTGATTATTGCATATTTGTACATATAATATGTTCAAGTTAATACATTTTTGTCTGAAACATGCTTATATGAAACGAAATGAAGAAAACGAACGCATGCAACAAAGAACAGCATATTTGAGATATATATATATATATATAATTTTATTTTAATGTCAGTTGTTACTTTTTATATTTTTTTCTTTCTATATAATTTTAATTACTGAGACACATGTGCAGTTTTAATTACTGAGACACATGTGCAAAGCTAGTACAGTAAACTATAATAGACAAAACTATCATTTTTATTTTTCTCAAATTATTATTTAATTATTTTTATAAAACTAACTATAATCTTGAAAAGAAATAAGAAGTCCTAAAATCTATAGGCACAAGAAAAAATTAATATTAGTAGATCATCTTTTTATCCTTGTATATGTAAAATAGGAAATCCTAAAAGATTTTTTTAAAAGAACCAAGGCAATCCGCTAAGAAATTAAAGTTTTGTATGTTTGAGTTGTTAACATGTTGATGTGGATTGTAGTAGGTTAAGAGTATTCCAGATTGAAGGAAATAAAAAATTGGCAAGTCGCCGTGTTGATAGATTTTAGTATTTTCAGTGTTGTACTCTCAAAATGCGCAAAGAATGTACTCTAAACTAGTATGCTCTAAAAGTGCACTTCCTATAAAGCCATGATTGCCATTGAACTTTGAGAAAAAAACTCATCCATGCCCTTTTAGTTAACAAATAATGGCATAAATTAACCTTTTTCTCAAAGAAAAACGACATAGATGAGCCCATAACAACAGAAATAAACATGTCACTCTTCCAGGGAAATGTTGAAATCACATCTATTAGTACTTTAATACTACTAAATAATATGATTGCTTCCAAAATATTCACTTATTCCTGAGGTACACTACCAACACAACTGACGACTATATTATCAAGCAACAATAAGGATGACTAAACATTTCAAGACATCACCATTAGCACAAGGATCATGAAGCTTGTAATGCATTTCTTGAAATTCTTTCCCGTATATACTTCCTACTCCATAAAGACTTTGACATTTCCTCATGTCTTGGAGAACTTACAAAAGTTTTGAAGAACACATAAGATCAGAGATTTAAACCTATGTTTTAATTGCATAGCTTCTGTCTCAGGTACCAGCAAGAATCATATCCTTTTCTGCTCTTCGATCCCTCTTAAAATAGTCTCAGGTTCTAGCGAGAATCATATTCTTTTCAGATCTTCAACCCTCTTAAAGTACATATTTCATACCCCAATTTTGGTAAGTTCTACAGGGCACTAGTGCCAAAGGTATTTTCATAAAAAGTAATCCCAACGTGGACATAGACTTAGTTTTTTGAAGGGAAAATGGTCAAAGATACCTCTAAACTTTGTTTATTGTTTGGTGTTTTACCCTTACCGTTAAAAAGAAGTTAAATTTACCCCTCCCATTACTAATTTCATCATATTTATCCCTCATTTGACGGAAAGCCCTAAATTAGCCCAAATTACCCAATGTCATTAAAATGATCCAATTCTCTTTTAGTCCGAACCTGACCCATTAAACAAAACTAAAACCCACAGTCATCTTCTTATTCTCTTCCTCCATTGATACATCATCCAAGATAACTTAGCCCATTTGTGATGTTTCTTCGCAATCGTTGCACAAGTAATTACAGCATCCTCAAACACCTTTCAGTCCATCTTTACTCAACCCATGTCGGCAAAAACTTCAGATTTTAGATGTTTCTTCGATGCTCGTTACTGCATAAGTATTACATTGAATTGAATTCCCCAACGGAAATTCGATTATGCATTTGATTTTGCAATGAGTGCATTCTAATCTGGTGATTTAAAGAAAGTGTAAGGAGATTACTCCACCACATGTTGAAGATTTTTGTTATATTAAAGAATGCGGACAGTACATACGAAGGAAGAGGTGGTGATGATGGAAGTTGGTGTGCTAAATTCGCTCCAATTTGAGATGGGGAATCCTACTGTGAAAATATTTCAGAGAAATTTTACTGCACTTTCTTAAGAAGAATATCAAAGCCTCAATTTGCAGTTGGAGTTCTTGGGTTATTACCTCTCAGATTTAAGCATACTAGATTACAGTTGTGTGAAATTCTTCCTTTCTTTTGTAACTGCTTCTGTTCTATTCCTTTCGAGGTTTACACTACAACCAAATGCACATCCATGTAGTGCAGCTCTTCAACGATATTCACTATATAAAGAATCATACTTGAAGGAATCTATTCTTATCCTACATGACTTGCAATTATGTAGACTTCTGTTGGAGTTGAACTTTCCTCCAGAAGCAAGAGAAGCCATTGTTGCTGCTCTAAGCTTTTTATCAGATGTGTGTGCACAAGTTGCCGAGAGAAAGAGAAGAGAGAGGTTTATTGTTATTTGTTACTATTGTGGGTCGGGTTTGGGTTAGGGTTGAAATAGATAATTAGGTGATTTTAATTGAAATTGGCTAATTTAAGTCAATTTGCGGCTTTCCATCAAATGAGGGGTAATATGGTGAGATTAGAAACGGGAGGGGTAAAAGTAACTTCTTTTTAATGGCAAGGGTAAAGTCAAACAATAAACCAAAGTTGAGGGGTATTTTTGACCATTTTCCGTTTTCTGAAAGTTCCAGACTTTTATTGATATAGAAGTGGGTCCCTGTCACTTTTTGAGTAGGGAAATAGCATTCAATGAGTCTTCAATTTTAACTTTATTAAAAAAAATAGTATTCAATGAGTGAATATGGACAAAGTTCCAATATAATCCAAATATAAAACATAGGATAACTAATTTGAAATATAGGAAGAAAGGAAATAAATGAAAGACGGAGCATATGTCAAAAAGTGTACAATCATAACAAATTAAGCATGGCAGACATGTCTTGCTCGACCGAATAAGGCCAAAAAAATCAAACAAACACTAAAGGTATCCACAGACTGACAAATTCATGAAAGTAAGAATGACAAACAATATAAAGAAGTAACCTTTAACAACCAGCTTCAATAATTTTAATAAACTATATTATAACAAACATGGTCAGAACTGTACTTGCCTCCATGTGTGGTGTGTGTGTATGTGTGTGTGTGTGGAGACCACAATCTTAAAGTAGTCATAAAATGGAAATTAGAGATTTAAGGCCAAACCTCCAAGCGTTGTAGGTCAGTTACAGCTGAGGCCTCCTTCACATTTGTCAGGTTGTAGATATTTAGCAGATTATCCCAGCTTGGAACCGTCCTGCTTGTGATTAAACAATTAGCAACTGCACCCGGATAGAGCATGGCTTTCACTAATGGAAGAGGAAAGATCTCACTGGAAATCAATTGGGAAGAAGTGACTTCCATAGGCGTTGAGCACATACCAGATCTGCATGGCACCCTGAAGGAAGATATTTGGAGGAAGAGTAAGCAATAATGGAGAATTCTTGTAAAAGATGTTTCATTTCCAATTATGAAACATAGTGAAAGCTACTACATACTCTAATTAACTTTCACAAAAGAGAAGTGAGGAAATTTTGTTACACTAATCTAGTTTATAAATTTGTTACCCAGTATAGTCCCACAAGTAGGGTGCGGAGAGGGTAGAGTGCACAAAGACATTACCCCTACCTTGGCAGGTAGATTCGTAGAGATATTGTCTCCGATAGGATTACGCTTCTTAACAATCAATATATATTAATCTGGTACAGAAACTTGTGATTCCAAAATTGAGAATAGCATCTCATGGTCCCCGTGATAAAACACATTCGTTTATTAGATATCAATAATTTTGGTAACAATTCCAACCAGCCGTAACAGTGAGGTGAAGCATGCATGAGAAATGTTGTCTGAAACAAGAGGGGAAAAAGGAGGAAACTTCTTACTGACGTGGTTTATTAACAATGAACAAGAGAGATTTCTTATATAGCACACAAGGATGTGGCTAAATGGTCAATAAAGTGGGGAACGCATTGTCGATGTGGCACTAACTAAAGTGACATGTCGAGGACAGCATGTCTCTGATATGGCACTAACCTGAAATATAACTTGTTGAACGATGACATAATGCAAACTGAGAAGTTACATGCTGTTGGACGACGACTAGAATAAAATGTTTTTGGATAGTGGTGTGGCATTAATGAGCCGTTACTAGAGAAGTTATGTGGCATTGCCCAATGGCTTGGCTCGAGAAAGATGCTGACTGAAGAGATTTGTTGCTTGACGCCAACGTGGCGCTAACTGGAAATGGAAGCTAATGGCAGGACAGGCACGTGGTGTTGACAGGAAACTATTGCTCTATGCAACGTGGTACTTATTGAAGATGACATGTCACTTGACAATAATGATTGCATGTCAATTGAATGATGGCATCTCAACTGACTCGTTCTAACTGACTGATAATGTGTCAGCCAACCGGAGCATGACATGTTATCCTACTGGAGAATAATGTGTCAGCTAAATCGATAGTGGCTTAAAATAGAGCCCGAATAAAAGCAAAATGGCTGGAATAGGCCCAAAAGAATATTCAAAAGAGATGAAAAGAGAAATATTATCAAACAATCACGGGAAAAGACAAACATTTACTGCAAAGGAGACAAAATGCTCTCAAAGCAGTCACCGAAAAAAGATCATACTAACAAAATTTATGACAAGAAAGGAGAATATTGACTGGGTAGACAACGCAAGTCCTCTCACCACTAGGCAGAAGCTACTGAAGATTACAATATCACGACTAGACTCTGCCCAAATAAAATAATGAATCCAATCTGCCACTAGTCTAAGGATCATAGATTCTTTCCTTTTCGACTATTCTTTTGCATAAAGTTACTCATCAAGCTAGTAAAAATATGCTTGTCGTATTTTGAAACTTACATGAGGTGGCTTCAATTTCGTCCAAGACCTGTTACAGAAGACCAACTCTAGCCTTGTAACGTAATGCCTGGCTGAGCATGACCACTCTTTAGGATCCAAATAAACCTCCATTCAAGCAAAAGAATGAGCTTAAACCTTACTTGGGTTACTAATTCATATCATAACTTCAATATCTCAGATTAAGCAAAGCTTTGTTTAATCACACAACTCACTCACAAGATGAAATTCAGATGATCAAATTAATAAATTGATTAAGACAATCCAAACTTGTCCTTACTATTTTTATCCGAAATGACTCAAATAAACAGCATCATGCTGAGAGCTTAGTTAGTGCGTGCAGATTTTAAGCTTGACATCTCTGCTTCATACCGTGGTGTTACGAAATCACTCTACTTTATCATAAAAGAAAAAGGAGAAAAGGTTTCACACTATTCCATGTATGAGGCAAGTGATACTCTTTCATATATTAAGCACTTCAGGCAATCCAAATGTCCTAAAATATTAGATTGTTTTCCCTGAAATGCAATGGTAAAACCAAAAAAAAATCTATATCTGAGAAATAAATCGCTTAGGTGAGTGGAGGAAACATATTTCTGCCATTCAAGCAAGAGGAACTGCAGCAACAAATCAAGCAAGTTCTCAGTTTGAGTATGGCATACAGTGAACTGATCAAGAAAGCACTATTTGGTCTGGCAGAGGTCATTAACATTGATAGCAGAATGGAACCACCCTAACCTGAAAATGATGTAAGCTCTAAAGCTTCCCTAAAAAAGACTAGAAAAGTATACTCTAAGGGTGTGTTCAGTTGGTAAAAAATTTTGGAAAATATTTTATTTAGAAGAAGAAGCTCCTTAAAAGTAAGGAACCCCCCCCCCCCCAACTCACAATAACCCACCAAACCCCCATACTCAAATGCTTTTGGGATAACTTTTTTACTTGAATACCGAACTCAAGACAATTTTTCTTTTCTTTTTTAAATTGGTAACTTTGTACCGAACACAAGACAATAAATAAGAAACCACTTATTTTCCGAGAAAATGTTCCCTTGGAAAATAATTTCCTCCATACTGAACACACCCCAAGACTTTGGCTAGCTAAGATGAGATGGGCAAAAAAATTCCTCCCTCTGTTTTTTCCTTTTTATCTTTTTGGGGCAGCGAGGATGGGGAAGAGACAGGTAAGATGACACGCAAAGATTTGAGCCAACAAGCCCATGAATCGTAGAACTGCAAAATCCTCAAGCTCTGTATCCTTTTTCTTAAGAAAGAATTAGAAGTCCAAGGTACAAAATATCTCCTAACGAATAAGTGTAAAAGCTATGTGAACTAGACGTACATTAAAAACATGAAAAGGCCATAAGCAAATAACCAAACTCCGTCCACTTTCATAAATAAGGTTGAAAAAAATGTCTTTCCAGGAAAGCAAAAGTTTGTCGTTGTCAATTTTATGAGCAATAAAGAGAAAACAGGTGAAGGAGATCGTTTGCAGATAACCACAAGAGACTAAAAGAAGATACCTTCAATCATATTTATTGAAGGCCTAACTTGGTATCATTCATTTTCTTGAAGGCCACACTTGTTATCAATCATTTTAAGCAAAATAGAGTTTCCAATAGGGAGCCCCAAACCCTTTTCCGAAAAGAAACTTCCTCACACGGCAACCTTCCTGGAAATCACCCTCTTTCCTAGGAAAACCCACAATAACTAATCTTCTATATGGTACTAACCTGTCACCCCACTTCACAATCCATCCATTTCCATAATAAAGCTCATTTCAGGTGCTCAATCACATCAATTTACTTGGATGTGACTAAATAATCTGAGTCACACTTACCATGTTCAAAACTAACTGATCCATCACTAACACTGAGACAAGTTAACAGACTCAAAAAAACATAAATAATGTGATTACAAACGTCAACACTAGCCCAATCACTTCTCCAAATGTAAGTTCAAAATGAACAATCAAAATCCA
The DNA here is from genome assembly GCA_027704765.1 of Solanum habrochaites. Lineage (NCBI taxonomy): Eukaryota > Viridiplantae > Streptophyta > Magnoliopsida > Solanales > Solanaceae > Solanum > Solanum habrochaites. The sequence goes on along the minus strand of JAKWJA010002494.1, from coordinate 25,970,384 downwards.
CACCATTAAGAAGCATATAATGGAATCATAGCATTTGGTCTAAGAGGGAAAACCTAGTATTATCTGAAAACTGCAGATCAGAGACGGCTTAGCCCAACCATAGTTGCAAAAGTTAAAAGCATATTAACTTGTAAAGCAAGAGTTGAGACGAAAAGAAAGACGTAAATTGAGATAATATGTGTTAGGAGGAGAGTAAGAAAAAAAAATATAGATGTATTAGAAAGTGGAAATTTGGAATGACAGAGACAAAGAAAGTAGATAATATCTAAACGGAACTTGCAAAAGTTATGGAACACATTCAAGAGAATTTACGCACTAAATTCAAGATTTAGACGACTTTAATGCAAAGATTGTCGGAAATACAGAATTATACACTAAAACAGCTTGAATGAACCAGATCTACACATAATCGAACTTAGTAGAATCACAATCTGGATCAAGAATTAGTACCTGAACAAAGGGACCTGGAGGAAGATGAGGACAGAGAAAATTCTAGAAGCATATTTCGAGAGGTTGCTCCATCTTCCATTTGATGTTGAAACATTCGCCATTTCCGAGAACCTTTTCGAACTCCAACCAAATTTATGTATATATAACTCCAGAAAATTAAGGGAAACTGTCAAATAAGTATCTTTTATTATAAAAAAACTTACTAAAATTAATATACTAAAAGAAGGAAATATAAGGAAATAATTATTTCATAACATGTATATATATTGTATCAACATGTATAATGGCTTATTTATAGCCATGGCTTTTATGTATCACTTTGGCCATTATTGGCCAAGTGATGTGTCCTTTGGCCCATTTATTGGCCAAGTGATGAGTTGCACAAGTGATGCAACTCATTCACTTGTTTGGGCCCATGTGGCATGTTTTACAACACTCCCCCTTGTATGTCTATGTAAGTATATAGACATACATAAAACGCATTACTTGCTGCCTCATTAAAAACCTTTCTAGGAAAACCCAGTGGGATAAAACCTAGACTAAGGAAAAAAGAGTACAGTGCGTATTTTGCTCCCCCTGATAAAAACCACGATTCAGATGGTTAAGTTTTCGCATTCCAATTTTGTGAACCATCTTCTCAAGAGTTGAGGCTGGTAAAGATTTGGTAAATAAATCTGCTGGATTAGAACTAAATGACCATTTGTCGCACATCAATATCACCATTCTTCTGGAGATCATGTGTGAAGAATAATTTTGGTGAAATGTGTTTCGTTCTATCTCCTTTTATAAAGCCTCCTCTTAATTGAGCTATGCATGCAGCATTGTCTTCAAAGAGTATTGTGGGTATCTTGATGTCACATTTCAAACCGCATCTTTCTTTGATAAAATGTATTATTGATCTTAACCATACACATTCTCTACTTGCTTCATGAATGGCTATTATCTCAGCATGATTTGAAGAAATAGCGACAATAGATTGCTTCGTAGATCGCCATGATATAGCAGTACCTCCGTATGTGAACAGATAGCCTGTTTGTGATCGAGCTTTATGTGGGTCAGATAAATAACCTGCATCTGCATGACCAACAAGATCTGCACTATCTTTGTTAGAATAAAACAGACCCATATCACTAGTTCCCCTTAGATATCGCAATATATGTTTAACTCCATTCCAATGTCTTCGTGTAGGGGAAGAACTATATCTTGCTAATAAATTAACAGAAAATGCTATGTCGGGTCTCGTAGCATTAGCAAGATACATAAGTGCCCCAATTGCACTGAGATAAGGTACTTCTGGACCAAGAGGTTCCTCATTCTCTTCTTGAGGTCGGACTGGATCCTTACTCACTTCAAGTGATCGGACAACCATTGGAGTACTTAATGGATGTGCTTTGTCCATGTAAAATCGTTTCAAGATTTTCTCAGTATAGGCAGATTGATGGATGAAGACCCCGTCTACTAAATATTCTATTTGTAGTCCGAGACAAATTTTTGTCTTTCCAAGGTCTTTCATCTCAAATTCTCTCTTTAGATATTCAATTGCCTTTTGAACCTCTTCTGGAGTTCCAATGAGATTAATGTCATCAACATAAACAGCAAGAATAACAAACCCTAATATTGTTTTCTTAATAAATATACAAGGACAAATGGCATCGTTTATATAACCTTGTTTTATCAAGTACTCACTAAGGCGATTATACCACATGCGCCCTGATTGTTTTAAGCCATATAATGACTTTTGTAATCTGATTGAATACATTTCCCGAGATTTATATGCTTCAGGCATTTTAGTCCTTCCGGAACTTTCATATAAATTTCATTATCAAGTGAACCGTAAAGGTAAGCTGTAACCACATCCATTAGATGAATTTCAAGATTTTCATGTACAGCTAAGCCGATGAGATATCGAAAAGTTATTGCATCCATAACAGGTGAATATGTTTCTTCATAGTCGACACCGGGTCGTTGAGAGAATCCTTGTGCAACAAGGCGTGCCTTGTATCTTACAATCTCATTTCTCTCATTTCTTTTTCGTACAAAGACCCATTTATAGCCAATTGTTTTAACATCACTAGGCGTTTGGACTACTGGTCCAAAAACCTCATGCTTAGCAAGTGAATTTAATTCTGATTGAATTGCTTCTTGCCATTTTGGCCAATCACATCTTTGTCGACATTCTTCGACAGATAGAGGTTCAAGATCCTCATTTCCTTTTATAATGTTAAGTGCAACATCATATGCGAAAACATTATCCACTATGATTTTTGATCGATCTAAGCTTATCTCATCACCTGTAGAACTTATTGAGAGTTCTTCATTTACTTGAGTCTCGGGTTCACTGATCTCTTCAGGAATATCAGGATTAATCAGATCTTGAATTTCTTCGTGAGATTCTTTTGTAGTGTCATTTTTTATACTTCTTTTTCTAGGATTTTTATCTTTTGAACCCAATGGTCTACCACGCTTCAAGCGTATTTGTGATTCAGAAGCTATGACACTTGTAGATGGTCCTTTCGGGACGTCGATTCGGATAGGCACATTTACTGCAGGAATATGTGATTTTGTTATCCTTTTTGAATCAGTAAATGCGTCTGGCATTTGATTTGCTATATTTTGCAAATGGATGATCTTCTGGACCTCTTGTTCACACACAGGGGAGCGTGGATCAAAATGAGATAATGATGAAACTTACCATGCAATTTCACTTTTAAGTTTCTTTTTCTCTCCCCCTAATTGCGGAAAATTTGTTTCATCAAATCGACAATCTGCAAATCTTGCAGTGAATAAATCTCCCGTCAATGGCTCAAGGTAGCGAATTATGGAGGGTGAATCAAACCCAACATATATGCCTAACCTTCTTTGAGGGCCCATCTTGGTGCGCTGAGGTGGTGCTACAGGCACATATACAACACATCCAAAAATTCGAAGATGAGCAATATTTGGTTCATGGCCAATCACTAATTGTGATGGGGAGTATTCATTGTAATGAGTCGGTCTGAGACGAACAAGTGATGCTGCATGTAAGATAGCATGACCCCAAACAGTAGTAGGCAACTCACTTTTCATAAGTAGAGGTCTTGCTATCAATTGTAAGCGCTTAATAAATGACTCAGCAAGGCCATTTTGAGTATGAACATGAGCTACAGGATGTTCAACTTTTATCCCTACCGATACGCAATAAGCATCAAAAGCTTGGGATGTGAATTCGCCAGCATTATCGAGGCGAATTGTCTTAATGGGATAATCTGGAAATTGCGCTCTTAATCGTATTATTTGTGCCAATAATTTTGCAAACGCCAGGTTGCGAGATGATAAGAGGCACACATGAGACCATCTTGAAGATGCGTCTATTAGGACCATAAAATATCTAAACGACCCACTATATGGATGAATAGGTCCACAAATATCCCCATGTATTCGTTCTAAAAATTGAGGGGATTCAATGTTAACCTTCATTGGTGATGGCCTAGTAATCAATTTGCCTTTGCAACAAGCAGCACATGAAAACTCATCATTTGTAAGAATCTTCAGGTTCTTTAATGGATGTCCATTTGAGTTTTCAATGATTCGTCTCATCATTATTGATCCAGGATGACCTATTCGGTCATGCCAAAGCACAAAAGTCTTTAAGTCAGTAAACTTCTGGTTTACGATAGAGTGTGCTTCAATCGTACTTATTTTTGCATAATATAAGCCAGAAGATAAAGTTGATAATTTCTCCAACACATATTTCTGGTCTGAGACAATCTTGGTAATACCAAGATATTCAACATTCATTTCATTTATTGTCTCAACATGATATCCATTTCGGCGAATATCTTTAAAACTTAACAGGTTTCTTGGGGATTTAGAAGAGAACAAAGCATCTTCTATGACGAGTTTTGTCCCCTTAGGCAGAAATACAGTAGCTCTTCCGGAGCCTTCTATTAAGTTTGAATTACCAGAAATTGTAGTAACATTTGCTTTTCTTCTAAGCAAGTAGGAGAAGTATTTCTCATCTTTGAATATGGCGTGCGTTGTTCCACTATCAATTACACAAATATCTTCATGATTGATCATTGAGGTATCCATATACTCTTCAAGATAAAAGATATAAACGAAATAAACATTATAATATTATTACTAAACAAAAACATTACACAACCTTTTAGTTATTTACAAGTCTAGGAAAACATATTCATACTAGTTCATACAAACTACGAAAATGAAATATATTTATATTATCACAGATCCATCACCTATCAGGTGATCTATCTTTCCTTCGGGATTCTCAAAGAAATCCGCTACATCTAGATGCATGGGTTCAATAGTATCTTCCGAGATAAAGTTGGCTTCAGCATTATTTTTCACCTCCTTCAGGGAAGCTTGATATAGCTCAACCAGGTGCCTTGGCGTACGACAGGTACGTGACCAATGTCCTTTTCCTCCACATCGATAACATTTGTTGTCTGAATTTTTCTTTTGCACTACATCTTGTTTTTCATTCTTCTTTTTACACTGCTGGTGTTGAGGGTTATTATTTAGTGCAAGACGATCACCATGATTGAAATTTCTTCCTCGACCACGACCACGGCCACGACCGGGGCCACGACCTTTTTCACGCCTAGATTGGTGAAAATTTGCCGTATTTACTTCAGGAAATGGCATAGAACCAGTAGGTCGACTTTCATGATTTTTCATCAGTAAATCATTATGTTGTTCAGCAACAAGGAGATGTGAAATTAATTCGGAATATTTTTTAAATCCCATTTCTCGATATTGCTGCTGCAGAAGCATACTCGAGGCAGGAAAAGTGGAAAACATTTTCTCCAGCATATCATGGTCAGTGATATTTTCTCCACATAATTTTAATTGTGAGATAATTTTAAACATGGAAGAGTTATACTCACTAATAGATTTAAAATCTTGAAGTCTCAAATGGATCCAGTCATAACGTGCCTGTGGAAGGATGACCAACTTCAGGTGGTCATATCTATCTTTTAAATTGTTCCACAATACCAGAGGATCCTTAACAGTGAGATATTCCATTTTCAAACCTTCATCAAGGTGATGACGGAGAAATATCATCGCCTTAGCACGGTTTTGATTCGATGATTGATTATTTTCTTGGATGGTGTCTGCTAGACCCATCGCATCAAGATGAATTTCTGCATCGAGTACCCATGATAGATAGCTTTTTCCCGATATGTCTAGAGCAAGAAATTCAAGTTTAGAGAGATTAGAATTATTAAGAAAAGGAAATTTATACCTTCGAGGCTTTTAAAGTCTTTACTTGAACTGGCAGAGACTCGTGCTGATAACGTATTATAAAAAAACTTACTAAAATTAATATACTAAAAGAAGGAAATATAAGGAAATAATTATTTCATAACATGTATATATATTGTATCAACATGTATAATGGCTTATTTATAGCCATGGCTTTTATGTATCACTTTGGCCATTATTGGCCAAGTGATGAGTTGCACAACTGATGCAACTCATTCACTTGTTTGGGCCCATGTGGCATGTTTTACAACATCTTTTTGTTTTTGGTGACAAATTAACTAATTATGAGATCAAATTAATATTTTGAAATTTTTTAATGATTTTTAAAATATAAAAAATATATTTTTATAATTCAAATCAAATCATTTAAAAGAAAAAATATTTTTATTTTCCTTCCTCTCTTCTCTCTCTTCTTTTCTTCCTCCTTGGAGTATTGTTTATCTTCTTTCTTAGAAATTCGTAAATTCGTTGTTACTCTCTCTCTGCAATTATTATTCTTCCTCTCCAGTCCTTCATTACTTTCTCATCTTTTTGAATTGTAATCGTGTTTGACTAGAAATGTATAAGTTATTTTTTTGAAATACTTTACAATTTTTGAAGTTTTTTCTTGGATTAATGAACAATAAAATGATCTATAGGTGTAAAAAATGGATAATCGACTTAATGGTGTGTATTATTTATCATTTTTGAAAGAAAATCATCCAACTCAAGAAATCCTTATTTTGATGAAATGTATATGTCTATATTTGTAATGTTATCATTCAGTGAAAAGTCGTTTTTTGTTGTTGTTGTTCTTTTTTTGGTCATTTTGTTGATATGATTTTAGAAATATAGTGTTGTTCAAGCGTTCAAAATATATTTAGCGTATGTTGCCACATTTTAGTGTTATGTTGGTCATCTGTTGTCACATAAGATTCAAATGTTGCAATAATCTGTACAGATGTGTCAACATATGATGCATCTGTTGCTACATAAGATGTATATGTTGTGCAACAGCAGGTACATATGTGGCAACATAATATTAATTTATCGCAACAAACTATCCATCAGTTGCAACATACTGCTATTATTAATTTATAATGAATTGTAAAATCTCAATATTTTTTATTTACCTTGTAGATGAAATGATACAAGAAGCTTCATCCATGACAACAACTCAATCTTCTAACATGAAAATGCTCTTTTTGTCTATGCGAAGAATGTGAGCAGAAACATGATCATTTTATTAGTGTTAAGAAACTCACTGATATTTTTAAGAAAATGTCTCATAATATTTAATATTGATGTGCAAAGATCCAAGAAGACTCCACAACCTTTGAAATGTAGGAGGTTGAAAAATCTATTTCTCAAACACTTTCTATGATTATTGAGAAGAAAGAAAAGGAGAAGAATGCAAAGGAGGAGAAGGAGAAGGAAAAGGAGAAGAATGCAAAGGAGGAGAAGGAGAAGAAGGCAAAGGAGGAGAAGAAGAGGGAGAAGAAGGCAAATGAAGAGAAGGAGAAGGAGAACAAGGCAAAACAGGATAAGGAGAATGAGAAGAAGAAAAAGGCAAATGAAGAGAAAGAGAAGGAGAAGGAGAAGAAGAAAAAGAAGGCAAAGGAGATGGAGAAGCAGAAGAGGAAAGAGAAAGAGAAGGAGAAGGTGAAGCAGAAAGAAAAATCAAAAGCAAAAAAAAAAGTCGAAGTTGTCAGTTTTGATGTGAAGCGATAATATCCATTTGAAGGTTTTAACATTGACGGCGGGGGTCCAACTAAACTAATGTCATCCTTCTCGCAATGGATAAACGAGAGTCTTTACAAGCATCATGCAAAAAAGTAAGTAAAGTAAGGTCGTTCAACTATTATTATAATTTCTTCTTATTTTCCAATAAATAATGATTTATAATGATTACACAATTGTAGAGGAAACAAGGATGATCACTACTTAGCCAATTGCTCAAAACTTGAATTTGACCAACTTGATTTAGTAGTTGCATTTTCAATGAATAAGGACTGACTCTACGTAATGTCTCAACCCAATAGGTGCTGGAATGATGAGGTAAATCCATGCCCACTTTTATATGTATTGTTTAGTACATGAATATATACAATTAAATTGATACACTTGTTTCATCTATGTGTGCAGTATGTGGATGTCATATTTTACTATTTGTGTAAGAGGTCGAAGCAGCAGATTCATTCTAAATATCAATATACCACAACTAGTTGTTTTTTCAAAAAATACATTGACAATTCTAGTGAATATGAGGATAAAATCATTGACATAATGAAAAGGTATGCTATACCTTCTGGAATGCCTTGACACTTGATGGATGATGTTTACCCTGTAAATAGTAATGCGTAATTCCATTAGGTCTTGTCACTCGTTGCATTGAAGGAATGGTGCATAAAAGTTTATGATTCCATGTCCTCAAATAGGTCTAATAGAAAACTATCCTGCGAGATTCAAAAGATGGCTACAGTGTTGCCAAAGTACCTTGAGTTGAGTGATTTTTTTAAGCAAAATGAGCGAACCAACTGGTCAGTTCTTAAATGTTATCAAGGAAAAAACAAATCTCTCTCATTCGAAGTCAGTCATGTTACTGGTATTGCCCAACAAAAAAGCAGTAGTCTGTAAGTATCACAATATTATTTTGTCTTACGACTATAAAAATGTGATGCTATTATATTTTCTGATTGATGATATACCATGCAGAGATTGTGAAATTTTTGTTGATGCATACGCTGAGTATTTGAGTGATGGATTACAAGTACCATCATGTGAAATTAGTGCTGACACCCTTCGCTTGAGATATGCTTCACTCCTATGGAATAATGGGATTGTAAAGGCTCGAAATGGTTATGTTAGTGACAATGAAGACCCAGAGATGCATAGAATTAAAAAAAAGAAGCTAAGATCGATGAAAATATTGTGTTTACAACCATTGATTAGATAGGTGGTTATGTATTAAAATGTTTTTTATGATTATTTCGATTTTATTCAAACAAATGTCAATTATGATGGAAAGGATCAAAATTATATGTGGCAACAGAGCGAATCATTTGTAGCATTTGACTTAGTATAGCATTTTACATCATACCATGGGAGTACCGAAATTTGGTTTAACCAAATGCGAATTAAATATAGAATAGTGTGACTGACAGAATATCAAATAAGATCATTACATTTAATGTGAGTGACAGGTCTTATAGGAAATAGGATATCCCAGGAGAGAGAGACAGAGAGTGAAAAAAGGCTCCAAAACTGAAGCGACAAAGATGAAAAATTTGAAAACCTATTCTTGGAATGAAAATGAAAACGTATTCTAGAATGAGTTGGGCCTATTTTACTTTTCGTTAAACAAAATGGGTTTTGCCTATCATTTGATCTATTTAGGAAAGAAAAAATGGAAATTTGAACCAACTTTTAGTGATTTAGAACATAAATAATCAATAATAATAAGGTATAACATTTGGAACAACGATTTAGAAGGGTGTTATATAACTATCATATGGATTTACTACGACAATGTATGATGAACTAGTGAGATGATTGTCTTTATAAATATAATTGTTATAATCCAATGGAGAGTGTTATTAACGATCATAATTTGTTACTTAGACATGTTGTAAGACTATATATTGGTGTTACATATCGAATTACGTGACAATTTAATTGAATTAAGCCGCAAAAAAGTCATTTGTTATAATTATATGTTGCAACAGTTTCGTTATATGTTGCGAATTTAACAACAGAAACTGTGTGCATATGTTGCTACAGATAAAAAATCAAGGGGACAATAATAGACGATTAGATCGATTTAGGAAAGGAAAAATGAAAATTTGAACCTAATTTTAGTGATTTAGAACATAAATAATCAATAATAATAAGGTATATCATTTGGAACAACGATTTAGAAGGGTGTTATATAACTATCACATGGATTTACTAGGACAATGTATGATGAACTAGTGAGATGATTGTCTTTATAAATATAATTGCTATAATTCAATGGAGAGTGTTGTTAACGACCATAATTTGTTACTTAGACATGTTGTAGGACTATATATTGGTGTTACATATCGAATTACGTGAAAATTTAATTGAATTAATCCCCAAAAGAGTCATTTGTTATAATTATATGTTGCAACAGTTTCGTTACATATTGCGAATTTAACAACAGAAATTGCATATGTTGCTACAGATGAAAAATCAAGGAGACACTAGTAGACGATTTGATCGATTTAGGAAAGAAAAAAATGAAAATTTAAACCAAACATTAGTGATTTAGAACATAAATAATCAATAATAATAAGGTATAGCATTTGGAACAACGATTTCTAAGGGTGTTATATAACTATCATATGGATTTACTAGGAAAATATATGATGAACTAGTGAGATGATTGTCTTTATAAATATAATTGCTATAATCCAATGGAGAGTGTTGTTAACGTCCATAAATTGTTACTTAGACATGTTGTAGGACTATATATTGGTGTTACATATCGAATTACGTGACAATTTAATTGAATTAAGCCTCAAAAGAGTCATTTGTTATAATTATATGTTGCAACAGTTTCGTTATATGTTGCGAATTTAACAACAGAAACTGCATATGTTTCTATAGATGAAAAATCAAGGAGACACTAATAGACGATTCAATCAATTTAGGAAAGAAAAAGTGGAAATTTGAATTTTTTTTAGTGATTTAGAACATAAATAATCAATAATAATAAGGTATAACAATGGAGAGCGTTGTGTACGATCATAATTTGTTATATCATAATTCAAAAATAAGTAGAAAACAAGTGAAGGAAACATTTTCACCATATGTAATATAATATGTTGCCACATATATAATTTTAAAATAAATACAAAAAACAATAAAATCAACATCGTTTTCAACACAGATTAAATTAAATTATTCTCACACAGTAGTATGCGGAAGAAATTTAACTAGATAATCTAGTTGTAAATCACAAATACACAATTCGCAATGAATATCGTCTTCATTGTCTCTTCCTCTGGGCCAATCAAACCTGCAGACATTTTGTTGGGGTTGATGCACAATGCAACAAATGGGTCTTACACCCAAAATATTAGGTTCTTGCACCCACTTTCGATTTAAAATGCACCGCAAATGCTGTCGACATCTTCTCACTATTACTTGCATGTTTTTTTAATGTTGGCAATATACATCAAGCCTTCTCTCATGGAAATATCGCCTTCAAAGATTGAAATTATGACAAGCACATACTCTGCACCACGGTAGCCACCTTCTGCTGCCTTTTTAGCCATTCTCAGTGTAGTTGGATCATTACGATTAAAAAAATCAAACTATAAAAGAAAAAACACATTAAGATTACAAAATAAATTGATGCAAGGTGAAAAAGAACTAAAAATAGTAAAATTACCACGCCTTTTCTGTATAAGGCTTCTAAGTTCTCCGATTCTATGCAAATATTCATGAAAGACACGACATGTTGATTCGTCGTCCATGTAGGTTCAGTGGGAAAGCTAGCCAATGTAACCTTATGATATACATAACGTTCATTACCAACTTCATTGAGGAACCTAGAACATAATTTAACACTAACTAAATTTTCTAAAGAATAGGAAGCAACCCTTTCAATGTAAGAATTACTAGTTCAGTCGGGAGGGATTCGAAGAGCTTTAAACTAGTTGAAGCCATTTTTGAGAATGAAGAAGAAGAGAAGACAACTTTTGACTTATCTCTCCCTTGTTGTGTTCTTATAAAGGCCAAACATTTTGAAATGTTGCAAGACATGACGTTTCAACAAAGTGAACTGAAGAGTCGTAATTATTAAACAAAAGGTATTATGTAATAGCACACTCCCACGTAATCATAAGTTAAAAGTATATTGGGACAGATGATTATATGTAGCAACATTTGAGTCATATGTTTCTACAGACGATTCACCTGTAGCAACATTTGTTGCATATGTTGCCACATGTAATATATCTAAAAGCACTCTCCCATGTAATTATTATTTAAAAGTATATGCTGCTACAGATGATTATATATAGCAACATTTGAGTCATATGTTGCTACAAATGATTGTATGTAGCAACATTCGTCCGTCACAATATGTGGCATATGTTGCTACAACTGACTTGTCTGTAGCAACATTTATTGCATATGTTGCCACATCTAATATATCTAAAAGCACACTCCCACTTAATCATTATTTAAAAGTATATGTTGCTATAGATGATTATATGTAGCAATATTTGAGTTATATGTTGCTACAGATGATTATATGTTGCAACATTTGTCCGTCACAACATGTGGCATATGTTGCTACAGCTGATTCGTTTGTAGAAACATTTATTACATATGTTGCCACATCTAATATATCTAAAATCACACTCCCATATAATCATTATTTAAAATTATATGTTGCTACAAATGATTATATGTAGCAACATTTGAGTTAAATGTTGCTACAACTAATGCGTATATCGCAACATTCGTCCGTCACAATATTTGAGTCATATGTTGCTACAAATGATTATATGTAGCAACATTTGAGTCAAATGTTGCTACAACTAATGTGTATATCGCAACAATCGTCCGTCACAACATTTGAGTCATATGTTGCTACAGATGATTATATGTAACAACATTTGAGTCGTATGTTGCTATATATAATCATCTGTGGGAACATATACTTTAAATAATGATTACGTTGGAGTGTGCTTTTAGATATATTATATGTGGCAATATATGCAACAAATGTTGCTATAGGCGAATCACAACATGTGGCATATGTTGCTACAGATGATTCGCCTGTAGCAACATTTGTTGCATATGTTGCCACATCTAGTATATCTTGTAGCAACATTTGACATGTGTTGACACGGAAACAAAGAAAAGCAACAAATCACGCATTGGGGCATTTCTAAATAAGATTATATAATAGAGATCATCCTCAAATAAGACAGAACATTCATTAAAATTCAACAACACAACGCTTAGCACTTCTTATGGGGCATTTCGATTTGGGCATGTAGTTTTTTTTGTGGCAAAAGTAGGGACATACTTAACCCGTATTTTTTTTTTGGAAATGATTCACCAAATCCACGCCATCTCTTATGTGTCCTTCTTCAAGGTTTACTTTGATCAACATATGGAGGAGGTATTTCTCTCTGTATGATATCCAAAGGGACAATCCAAGAATTTTCAGTTGGCACCGGGTGAATTTCCTTACAATATGCCATTATGTATTTTTCCACTGAATAATATGGAGAGGAGTACATGTAAATTTGATTTCTAAATTCATCACCATGTTGGGATCAAATCGCTGCCATGGCATGTGGACAAGGTATTTTGTCCAAATAAAAATTCTACAAGTACAAGTTTTTCTTTGTAGATCCACATTAGCAACATCTCCATGAGCAGTGACACTGAACTTGTAGTTAGCGATTTGATAGGCCAACAATTTGTTGCCCGCGTTGACATACTCTGATATGTAGCAACATCTCCATGAGCAGTGATATGTATTGTTTGGAGCTCAAATTGATAGGGAAAGTTCCTAACATCTAGACAGACGCATTTAGGGTGGAAACTTCCAGGCAAAAATCCCCAAGGACCCACCTACGGGTCCTTGAAGAGGACCCATTGTATAAGAAAGTTTGTCAAAAACCAGTCCCAACCAACGAGGGGCATCAACAGACTGTAGGTCCATCGATGCCCCTTCTATGGGGGATGTTGGTTGACACATAGTTTCTTGAGCTAAGCACCCAATTTACGACTCTCTGACCAAGACTAAGGACCTACAGGATGGACCGTCGTCCAACCAACGATCCGTCGATGGGCCTGCAGTTTTCTTGCAACTTAATGCACATCCAAATAATTATATGGGAAATTATCTTAGGTAATATTAGGTATTATATGACTATTTAAACAATAAATACTCCTATAAAATTAAAACTCCAAATCAAAACCTCTCTCTCACATTAGAACTCTCAAGAACACTAATGGAGAAGAAGAAGAATTCAGAGCATAAGCTTAGGACGAATTGACCAAGGTTTCAAGCTAGGATTAAGGCTTTAATCTAAGTTATGTGAAGCTTATTAATTTATGTATTCGTACATCCATGAATCTCTCCTAGTTTCCTTCAATTATGAATCCAAAGAACCCCAATTTAGAGAGTATTGTGATTGCATTATGGGTAACAATTGATTATGATTCAAATCTAGTGGGTATCATTAAATGATGTTAATATGATTATTCTATACTATTTTATGGAGTTCTCATTGTAAATTATAGCAATTGAATTTTAAGGTGATCATGGTGATCTAAAGCCATTAGAGAGTTGATGAAGGTTTTGTGTTGATTCTTCTTAACTTAATTGTATTCTATATTAATTGATCATGATTGAATCATCTAAGTATGAATTGAAAGCTAAGGCTAGAAGACTCTATAATCTACCTGTGAATGAAGATAGAATGAACTGATGAATAATGAACCTTAGGATGGTTGAATTGGTTATAGATTTAGGATGATTGACTGAAAGTGATAGAATTCACTTGAGCATAGAGAGATTGTCAAGGACATCCCTCCATGAGAGAAGGTTAAGCAAGGCTTGACAAGTAAACCTTGGGGTATATGCTTGACTCCAAATGGATATGAAAAGTGAGACGGATAATCTAGCAAGGGTCCGGACTCCAAGTAGAAAGGAGAGCCACACCTAGTATTTGTGATGACTATCCAAGTAGATCTCATGAGGTGGGAGTCATTCACATAGTAGAGTCAAGGTATCCTAGTAGATATCTCCTTATCCTATGAACTTAGACATGCTTGAGAAGAATCTCGTAGTGTTCATAAGCAATGAATGAACTTAGACATGCTCAAGAGGTATTAGTGTGTGAATGAACATAGATATGCCCAAGGAGTATCTCATAGTGTTCGTGATTATTAAGGGATCAAGACATACGTTAACAAGTATCTCATATGATTCATATGATTAAGGAACTTAGACATGCTTAATGAAGTATCTCATAGTGTTAAAAAGATAAAGATAGGGGCTAGGCTTCGAAGAAAAAGTAATAGAAAAGGATCCAAAAGTAGTACCTTGCATGAATGGTGTTATGAGGCATCATAAGTGCATTGCACAAGGTATAACCTAGGGTCATTAAAGAAGAGGAGATTGAAAATAGGATTGGACTAGAGTTGCTTTTCCTAGTAATGTAGACTAAAGATGAGAGAATCTTAATAAATGAAGTTCAGAGATGGTAAGGCTATGAAGGGTGAACATGTCAATGATAACTTCAAGATAGGCTTAGTATATGGGGTAGTATGGGCTGCCTTGTATACATTGCACAAGCATTTTTAAGGAAATCATAAGTGTATAATACTCTTTAGTATGAAGTAGGTCTACAAGAGACTTGATGAAATAAGATAGGGTGACTTCAAGATATGCTTAGTGTGTGAGGTAGTATGGGATGCTTCACATGAACTGCACAAGTATGCTTTGAGTTGGCCTAGGGGCATAGTGCTCATATGACATGATGAACTTAGGTAATAATTATGAAAGTGGTATGATCAAGAATGACCAAAAAGACATACTTAGATTTGGTAGCAGTATGAGATGTAACCTTTGCCTTGCACTAGTATACTTGGAGGTAGCTTGTGAGGTAGTTCACTTGAGTAAGAAGGACAAGCAAGTAAGTATTAACTCTTATGTACTTTATGATGCTTTAATATGCTTATGATATACATTTAGAGCTTATGTCTTTATCTCTTATGATTATCTATATTGTTGACCAACCCTTTGAATATCTTATGTTGGTGTGATAGTTTCCATACTTAGTACATATCGTACTAACACACATTGCCTACATCTTGTCCATGTAGGGTCTTGAGGATATCAATCGGCTATCAAGGGTAGGCTTCCAAGGAGAGAGCATTGTGAGTCCTTATAGGATCAGAGGACATCTCTACTATGATGTCTTTTATGTTCTTATCATGTTTTAGAATTTTATGGGCTCTGATCCAAGACTATTGTACTCATGATGTCATAGATGGTACTTGAGACATATGTTAGAAGTTTTATGAAATGACTTCTCCATTATGTTTTGAAAGAAACTTTTTTAATTCCACGATACTTTTCATATATATGCAATGAAAGATGTCTATGAGTCTTGTACAAGACCATTAAGAGGTCAAGTACGCCGTTTTGCTATCTAAGAATGACCTAACTTCAAGGGTGTACATGCGGGTCATGATAAGAAGGCAAGACAAGTTAGCTTGGGGTAAGCTTGTCTAGAGGAGTACTTAGTATGGATGGTAGTATGGGATGCTATCCATACATGACACAAGTATGAGTTGAAGCTACCTATGACATGACCACTACATGATGTATGTTTATCTTGGAAAGTGCTATAGTTGCCTTCTATGACATGATTGACTTAAGATGATGGTCTCTTGTCGATAATGAAGTAGTTCTATTAGATGACTCCTAAGATGACATGAAAAAAGATACGGTGACTTCAAGATATGCTTAGTGAGTATGGGATGCTTCACATGCATTGAACGAGTATGACTTGAGGTGGCCTAGGGCGAATAGTTTTCATATGATATGCTAGACTTAGGTCTTAATTATGAAAGTGGAATATGATCAGGAATGACCAAAGAGATGTACATATCTTTGGTAGTAGTATGGGATGCTACCTTTGCCTTGCACAAGTTTACTTGGATGTGGCTTGTGAGGTAGATCATTTGAGTAAGAAGGACAATGATGTAAGTATGAACTCTTATATGCTTATGATGCTTTATTATGCTTATGTTATTCATGTTCTGCTTAAGTCTTTATCTCTTATGATTATGTCTATTGTTGACTAACCCTTCGAGATATCTTATGTTTGGTATGATAGTTTCCATACTTAGTACTTATCTTACTAACACATATTGCTTACATGGTGTCCATGTAGGGCATTTTGGTTATTGAGTTTCTTTCAAGGGTATATTTTCCAAGGCTCGCGAGGAAAGAAGATTTGTTAGTCCTCATAGCATCCGAGGACATCACTAGTACGTTGTCTTTTATATTCTTTTCATGTTTAGCCTTTTATGGGATTTGAACCAAGACTATTGTACTCATGATGTCATAGATGGTTTTTGAGACATATGTTAGACGATTTATAAAATGACTTCAGCATTATGTTTTTAAAGAAAAAGTTTTATTTCCGTGTACCTTTCGTATATATGCAATGAATGATGTCTAAGGGCTAGTACAACACCTTCGAGAGGTCAAGTGCATTGCGTTGCGATTCGAGAATACCATATCTTCTAGGGAATACTCTCAGGTCGTGACAAACATGGTATTAGAACATAATGTTATGAAATCGTCTTAGGATGTCTCAAAACCACGTCTAGTAGAATCGTATTCATCGGTATGAGTCACGACACACCTATGTGTAGGAGACTATGGGATTCTTAGGAAAGTTCCAGTTCTTCATTCTTCATGTCGTTCCATAGATCTATAAGCTCTCTATCTTATCCCTTTTCCGATGGTATTTAGGATGTCATTATTATAATGGTTATGCTACAAGGAGTTAGGGAGAAAGGTTGGTTGAAATGCCAATTATGTCTAAGTTACTTGATAGAGTTGAGATTTTGGGATGTGATGTTGTTTTTAGTATGAACATGTTGATGTATGGTTATCTTGATGTTGGTAGAAGAATATGATGTGTTTTGAGGTATGTTGATAGAATTGGCGGAATAGAGTGATTGAGTACTACCAAGTAGAGGTGAGTAAATAGACTCCTCTAAGAAGGGTGGAAGTATAATTAACCATGGTTTAATAGTCACCTTGGGTGAAAGATCTGAATTTTAGGTGATGTTTAGAAAGGAGTTAGTATAGACTTGCTCCAAATGGGGAATGAGGTTGGTATGTATCCTTGGTGTGCATAAGCTAGGAGTGCTGGAGATTGTCACCTTGAGTGGTGTAGTTTTTATGAGAAGTTTAGTTCTGGTTTTTAGGCTCATGTAAGATTATAAATGGTTCCTAGTGAAATTGCCCCAAGGCTAGGATTACAAGAAGAGAAGGTAAGCAAGTTGCTTCTAGTAATGTGGAAAGTGTTCCTAAAGCCAAGAATAGGTTCTATGCTTTACAATCCAAGGGTGATCAAGAATGATCTCCTTATATCCCTTTCCGGTATGTGCTTCTTTCAAGAATTTTTATGATTATGATTTGCTTTGCTGATTTTTATGTTTTCTAATGATGAGGATTTGATGTTAGAAAGATATTTGTGGCTTGTTCCCAAGTGGGGGATAAGGAGCCCTTTTTATATGTCTTTATATGATTATGTGTAGTTATGATTAGCTTGGAATTGAATTGTTTCCTTGATTTGGGAATGTGCATTTAGGTATAATGCATATACAATGGCTGCTAGTCTAGAATAGGTCCTTTAATGAAGTGATTAAGAAGGTGTCATTCCAGGATGAATGTTTCCCAAGTGGACGATATTATAAGGACCCAAAATGAATTAGGTTGAAATAGAGCCTAACATGTGTATCATGAGCTTTTAAGGTTCTAAAATGATCAATTATGGTGTTTGTCACATCCAAGGAGCACCCCTAGATGTAACCGGTGTCGTCGTCCTCGAAGAGGACTAGGACTAACCTCTTAACATTCGTCATTACATTTCATAGGTTAAATTAGCGAAAAATTTAGAACTTTTCTTTACTTCTACATTGAGGTTTATATAGACCTCTACATACACATAATATCTATATCGAGTATATACAGACCGTTCGTATATGAAGATTACTTAGTCTTCTACTTTTCTTTCATATAGATATATAAAATATAACGTAGTCTCAAATAGACGTCTCATCTCATAACCATCTAACACGAGTATAACAAATTGGGCCTAGCCCATGCATCAATACAATAATACCTTATATAGGCCATACAATGTTTAGTACTTAAATGAAAAGGAAGGAACATAAGAGTCTTAAAACTAGAACAACTTCACAAGTTTGATAATGGCATTGCCCTCAGAAAGTGAGGACCTACACAACTTGGATGATTGAGAATTCCAAGTCTTCTTCAAATTCATCTCAAAGCCCTTCAACGACCAGAACCTAAAATGTTGGGGAAAAAAAAAGAAATGTGGTTAGTACACCACTTGTACTAAGTATGAGACCACATGCACACATATCATGAAATCAAGCTCAAAAGGGACATTTCATTAAAACATGCTATTTTGCATTTAAAAAGTCTTATGCACACTCAAGAAGACCATACCAATCAATAAGACATATTATTAAGTTATAGGAATGTACATCAGAAGACCAACAATGCTAAGTCTAGTTAAGCCAACCTTCATATCATATAATTGAACTCGTAGCCAAGCAACTCTATCATCAATTACAACTTCAATAAACACGTAGGCAAGCAACTCTATCATAAATTTATAACTTCAATAAACATGAATAAGAGTACATTTCAACATACTCAAAGCAAGACCATTATTTATGACCCTCTTTAAGTCCACTCATGCAATGACTGAGCAAAGCCCCATAACCTTACTTAATCAAGCAAACCTAGCAAGAACCATAACCAATGTCCAAATTCACATAACATAACATTAAGACTACATAATATCATAATTTAGCAATAGAGACCAAATACATGTTCATGAGAGAAATCAACATCACGTAGTGTCCTTAGCATGTAAGATCATCATATGTATATCATTTACATTTATGAGCATATACATACATAAGAACACCCTCTTAAGATTTCCATCAAGGCCAACTAGTGTAATGTCTAGGTAGAGTCCCATGCCCCTACCTTGACTAAGCTAAACCCCTTAGGTCATCTTAGTTAGAGTTAAATACTTTAATTGATTTTACCCTTTGAGAACATCTTTCCTTAACCAACATAGACCACATGAGCTAATGTGGATTCGGTGTCATGGAACCCTACACTAAAAGAAGGAACACTACTTGTGAAGGTAGTACTAAAATATGAACATAGCAACTACGTGGATCCGTTAGCTAGTATTCCTATGGGGGAAACATAGTTTAAGAACTAAGAGATATATTTGGATCCTCTTTATGATACATGCATTATAATCTCCAATCTCAAGAGTACATTAGTGATCCTACCTTCCCTATGTGGTAAGGGACACTCCTCACTCTAGTTCACTCAGTGCTAAGCTAGAGTCCCTTTTTGAAATGTCTTTAATACATTTATTAATCATCATAGATTAATGTAGGTCATAGGGTCTATCCCTTGTATAAACATCATCATTATAGCTTAATAAGAATTGCATGAGTATATCCTTTCATGGAAACCCTCATATATGAATTAACATATCATCATCATCACGTCATAATAAGGCACACATGTAATTCATAACCAACCTTGTATCATTTCATCTTAAGTATAATCTCACGTCACATAGTCTAGACATTTCAATTCAGCATCATACCAATACCTACAAAGGCTATTCACAAGACATACTTCAATTGAACTACATCATCAATCACAAGCTATCGTAATTGAAGTAAAGGAAGCCATAATCATGGTCTTACCATCAACCAACCTATTAGATCCAATATTAGGTGTAGTAACATCAATCAATAGTGATTAACACAAGAATTAGGTCAATTACATCATCACTATCCCAATTAACTTCAATTCATAAGCTAGGGTTAGGGGAGAAGGATCAACATAAATTCTTCATCAATTAGATCCAGTCTCACCAACACATTACCCTAATTAATCCATAAATGCATTAGAATATATAAAACCAATCTGACAATTCAATACATTCTTCAATTCCCATCAATTCATAACCAAGATCCAAGAGTTGGGGGATTTGGGAAAGGGACATGATCTATATGAAGTCGTATCAATTAACATAAATTAAACAATAATCTACACATAATTAGTCATAGGCAACACAATTTATCATCAATTTGAAGTTTAGAAGGAAACTCATTAGAATTGGAAAACCCCATGGAATTGGGTAATTTAGAAATCAAATTTGAAAGGATCTCTTGGGGAAAGGAATGCCAAGAGTAAATAACCCATACATTAATGAGGATTAATCCACAAAATTGAAGTGAAATCCTAGAGACCTTTTTCTTCAATGGAGGAATTTGAGAGAGAGAAAGTAGAGAGAGATGAGAGCTTTTTGCTTTGTTTTGGGAATTGGGTTTGAAATGAGTTAAAAATGTATTAAAACTAATCCTAAGTCAATATATAGTCACCCCTAAATTATGCAAAACACCCCTCACTTAAATTAGTCTTTTTGTGAAGTCAAAATGCCAATCATATAATTTTTCTGAACCTGGGAAGTGGCTCCGCCTTGCGAGGTTAATTCCCATTTTTATTTCTAAAAAAGTGATTTGAGGAAGTTAGGTCCATGTGGGATGTGCGTTGCACAACAGCCCTTTGGATCTTGACTCATGCAGGCTGCATTTGCAACCCACCCACACATGTTGGTGTCCTCCTCAAGGACCCTTCTGGTGGTTCTTAGGGCGTTGTTATTGGATGTTTAGACACTATATACTACACTCTATGTATCCAAAGTTTTTGTACAAGTTTTGAACCTCCGTAACCTTCACCAAACTTAGCGACGTTAACTAGTTCAACTTAGACTAGCTGCCGGACGTCATGGACGTTTCTTGACGTCTTAGCTCTAAAATTTCTCCGATGACTTATAAATCTTATTTTAGGTCTTAAAATAGTTTAAGCAACGTTAAATCAACTTGTGAGGATCTATCTTAGTCCTTGACATTTTGGAGTGTTACATTATCCCCCCCTTAGGAACATTTGTCTTCGAATGACACAACTTTTTTTTTAAAAGGGAAAGGATATACTCAAGACTAGCAACCTAACCAACAATATACAATATCCATATGAGTTACAACTTAAGGAGTGTTTCACAACTCCATTCAACATATAATCATGGCATTAAAACAAGTAACCTAGAACATTAACTTTCACACATAAGACCTCCAAATTACAACATGAGGAATTTCCTTCTCACTACAATATGAGCTCAACATATAATTTAAGAGTCAATTATGACAAAATTCTTTTCTCAGCATATCAACATGATCAATTTCATTTCATGAAGGCAACAACATACCAAATATACAAAAAGTGAAAATCAAGCAAAAGAGCAATTTTCCATGATAGTTCATTTTAGCATAAACCTTTTTATCATATATAATGCATATCTTCGCAAAACAAGTCAAAAGTCAAATTAACTCATTATTTTCATTATTAATAGGAATTACTTACTTTAATTATGAAATAAATGAGGGTAACAAGACTTCATATCGGCCTCGACCTCCCATGTTGCACCCTCAACTAGGTGATTCTTCCATAACACCTTTACGGAAGCCACCTCCTTTTTTCTTAACTTACTTACTTTCCTATCAAGGATTTGAACCGGAACCTCTTCATAGGACATGTTATCCTTCACACCAAGACCCTCAGTAGGAAGTATAGACTCGGGATCACTGATACACTTCTTAAGCATAGTAACATGGAAAACCGGATGAACCGATGCCAATTACTAGGTAGCCTCAACTCATATGCAATCTTACCAACTCTTTTCAAAATTTCATAGGTACCCACATAACGAGGACTCAACTTTTCTTTCTTTCCAAATCTAACCAACCCTTTCATAGGCAAAATTTTCAAGTACACATTATCACCTTCTTCAAACTCTAGTTCCCTTCTCCTAGAATCAACATACGACTTTTGCTTACTATATGTTGTTTGCAACCAGTTCCTTATAATATAAGCCTTCTCCAAAGACATATTATCAAATCAGGACCCAAAAGTGAAGATTCACCCACTTCAAACCATCCAATTGGAGATCTACATCTCCTACCATACAAGGCTTCATAAAGAGCCATATATATAGATGAATGTTAGCTATTGTTGTAAGCAAACTCCACCAAAGGCAAAAGCTTATCCCAATTTCCCTTGAAATCAATGATACTAGCTATAAGCATATCCTTAAGGGTTTGAATAGTACACGTCGCTTGACCAACCATTTGGGGATGAAAAGCGGTGCTTAACTTCACCTTGGTACACAACGCTGGTTGGAATGACCTCCAAAACCTAGATGTGAATTGTGCACCACTATCCGATATGATGGATAACGGAATATCATGGCGACATACAATATCATCAATGAAGATCTTTTCATAATCCTTCGCCAAATAGGTAGACTTTATGAGAATAAACTGAGCGGATATGGTCAACCTATCAAGAACCACTCATATAGACTCATATTGCTTTTGTTTCCGAGGCAACCCTACCACAAAATCCATATTTATGTCTTCCCATTTCCAAGTAGGAACTTGGATTTCTTGAAGAAAGATACCCAACTTTTGTTGTTCGGCTATCACTTGTTGGCAATTTGTACACTTAGAAACAAAGTATGCTATGTCCTTATTCAAACCTTCCCACCAAAACACTTCTCTAAAGTAATGGTACATCTTTATCGAACCTGAATGAATGGAGTAATGTGACCCATGACCTTCCTAAAGAATACGGTTCCTTAAACCATCTCCATGAGGAACACACAACCTTCCTTGATACCTCAAGACACCATTGCCCCCAAAGAGAATGACTCATTAAGCTTACCAAGAACCTATTCATTCAACTCCATCAATGGTTGATCAAGGTGTTGTTTAGACTTCATCTCAACCACCAATGATGACTCAGAGTTATGATGGACCATAAAACAACCATTTGGAGAATCTTCCAACTTTACACCAAACTATCAACCTATGAACATCTTTCACTAGGTCTTTCTTGGCTTCCTCTACATGAGACACACTACCCATGCTCATACGACTTAGAGCATACGCAACCACATTGGCCTTGCCGAGGAGATAGAGAACACTCTTGTCGTAATCTTTCAACAATTTCAACCACCTTCCTTGTTGGAGATTCAACTACTTTTGAGTAAACACATATTGGAGACTCTTTTGGTTGGCATAAACATTTACATGAACACCATACAAGTAATGCCTCCATATTTTCAAGTAAAAAACCACAGCCGCTAACTCAAGCCCACAAGTTGGATAGTTTCTCTCATGTACCTTAAGTTGCCTAGATGCATTGTCTACTACTTTCCCATATTTCATAAGCACACACCCTAAACCCACTCGAGATGCATCACAATATACAACGAAACCCTTTGTACCCTCCGGTAATGTCATCAACAGAGCAGAAGTAAGCCTATCTTTCAAGATTTGGAAGCTTCTCTCACATGCCTCCTACCACTCAAATTTCTTACTCTTTTTGGTCAAAGTAGTCAAGGGAGATGAAATGGACGCAAAACCATCACCAAAACTCCAATAATGACCCGCTAGACCCAAGAAACTTCTAATATCGGTTGGAGTCATTTGTCTAGGACAATTCTTGACCTCCTCGATTTTCCTTGGATCAACCTCAACTCCTTCAATGGAGATGATATGACCAAGAAATGCGACCGACCTCAGCCAAAACTCACATTTTCTATATTTGGCAAATAATTGGTTCTCCTTAAGCACTTGTACAACCACCCGCAAATGGTCCATATGATCACCCTCATTTTTTGAACATACCAAGATGTCATCAATGAAGACAATGACAAATGAATCAAGGTAAATTTGAAACACCCTATTCCTGAGATCCATTAATGACGCCGGGGCATTAGTGAGACAAAAGGACATTACTAAGAACTCATAGTGACCATATCTAGTCTAAAATTCCTGTTTTGGTATATCCTCACCTCTCAACCTAAGTTGGTGATAACCTGATGTCAAGTCAATATTAGAAAAGTAGCTTGCTCTTTGGAGTTGATCAAACAATTCGTCAATCCGATGGAGAGGATACTTGTTCTTATTTGTGACTTTATTAGGTTTTTTTTATAATCAATGCACGTTCTAAGGGAACCATACTTCTTCTTCACAAATAAAACGTCAACACCCCATGGAGAAATACTAGGTCTAATGAAGCCTTTGTCTACTAAATCTTTGAGTTGAGACTTCAACTCTTTCAGTTCGGCTGGAGCCATCCGATAAGGAGGAATTGAAATGGGATTTGTATCTGGTAACAAGTCGATACCAAAATCAATTTCCTATTCGGGAGGAATATCGGGAAGATGATTTCGAAAGACCTCCAAAAATTCCCTCACTATGGGAACCGACTCAATGGGAGAATTTTCGTAGTCTAAACGTT
The DNA here is from genome assembly GCA_027704765.1 of Solanum habrochaites. Taxonomy (NCBI): domain Eukaryota; kingdom Viridiplantae; phylum Streptophyta; class Magnoliopsida; order Solanales; family Solanaceae; genus Solanum; species Solanum habrochaites. The sequence continues at coordinate 25,945,453 of JAKWJA010002494.1, read as the reverse complement.
TGACTCTCACAATGTGGTATAAACACCCTTTGGAGATCAGCTTACAATCCTTTAGAAAAGAAATGATACGACCCCAGGGAATAAAATTTCCCCCTTCACTCTAAGACAGGTTCATTTGGAAAGTTAAACTTTACCACCCTAGTCCTACAATTTATTGAATCAAAACAAGCATGCAACCAATACATACCAAAAATATTATCAAAATCAACCATATCAAGTTCTATAAGTTCAACATAAGTACCTCATTGAACAAAATTATTGGATAGTTTCTATATACCCTCTGTGCAATGACAAATTCAACCACCATGATAGACACCATAAAAGGTTCATTTAGAATATCATGCAAAATTTCAGAATTTTTAGCTACTAGAGGAGTAACAAAAAATAATGTAGCACCCAGATCAAGTTGTCGCATACAAAAACCACACCCTAGAAGATATGACATTCTTGGAATACAACCGGCGTACTTGACCTCTCAAAGGTCTCGTACAAGCCCTTTTTGTATCGTTCATCATATATAAACATATGAAAAGTAGTACGGAATTAAAATTTTTCATACGAGTATCATAAAACATCTTTTCATATAAAATCATTGAAATGGTAAGTCGCAACATATGCCATTCTTAGACTCAAGAAATACTTGGGACACGACCCATACAATACTAAGATAGAAAAGTACTTAGTCTATTACAATATTTTTAAATAAAAGACATATATATGTCCTCGAGTCAGTTGAAGACATACTTCAACATTTCTTGAATGACTCTACAATCCATGCTTTCCTTCACGATCCTTCTCACCTTTCACCTACACCTTTAGAGATAACAAAAAGTATGGAACTAGTACAAACACTTGTACTAAGAAAGACATTATGCATAAAATCATGTGAAAGAGACATTTTATTAGAAACATGCTCTTTTTCATTAAAACATCATATCCTAATCATAAAAATAACTTTTAACACCTTAGAAACACATCAGAAAACATTTAAGAAATTTAGTACATTTTAAGGAAAATCTTATAGTAACCTACTTTGCTGTACAGTGAAGTCCTTCACTATTACAGTGTAGTTCCTTAACCTCACCTTAGACACCTTGTAGAATATAATCCCCTCACCAAAAGCTATCCAGAGACTTAAGTAGTACAAAGAGAGACCACCTATACAACCTCTCTAGGCACGCCAAAATGATCTTTAAGACCATCTATAATAAGATATACACAAATACATCAAACATATAGACATGAGATCGTCCTACCCAAGGTGATTCTAAGTCTCACTTAAGTGAGATGTGAAGCGACCACCCATACAATCCCTTCACACACGCTTAAGAAATCCTATAGTCTACTTAAGATAGAATAATTCTCACTCAATACATTATTATATAGATAATATGACACTCTCCTTCTGAAGGCTATCAAAAGACTTACTTAAGTAAATCAAGAAAATAACGTCCATGATTGACCTCTTCAAGATTACCTAAATAATCCTTAATACTACCTAAGGTTTAGATCAAGTCCACATAATCAACCATCTACCCTAACTAGAGTCATTCTTAAGACTTATCTAGGTAAGATGTGAAGTGACCATTTCTATGCCCCCTCACACCTTAACTAGACAACACTTAAATACTCTAGATAAGTACTAATTCATTTAAAATGCTTTCTTAACTTTAATTTGTTACATTCATTAGTTCATTTAAGACTCATTCATCACATAAGAGACATTCAAGCAATGGTCTTGGACAAGACCTAGGGAATCTCACTAACACCTTCAAGCTTATTTTGCAATTTCTAGATAGCGTCCCATACCACCACCTAAACCTCATAGAACCTCTCTAATGCTAGTAGGTATCCCATATGTTTCGAATAGGCAATAACCGACATAGACCATGATAGCAAGATATGGATTCCAGACTTCTGACCTACTCCGATGAGGGTGTTCTACTTGCCAAGGGTAGAACTAGGACACATCCCATTTAGGCACATGTTTTGGGAATATGAAGGGCTTTTACGCACTCTAGTCTTATTCTCAAGTAGAGCTACATTGTACTCTAGTCTCCTTCTAAAGTAGAGTTACTTCTTATGACATAATCACTCGGTGCTAACCTTTGATGTCATAGAGTAATTAACATTAAAGGTTTATACAAAGGGGTTCCATATCTAGTTCATAACCCAATCACATTCATCCTACCAAAGAGGTCCACTATGGCTACCTTTCAATGGATACTAAGATAGCTCATTATGACTTTCCTAAGGGTGATATGATACCGTTCCAGACAATCAACCCTAAGTCCATCATCCTTTACATGAAGGATACCATTACGACTCTTCGACTTCAAATTCACAACATAACATTTTCCATGTACATGACCTTCTTTATATCATTTAAGGTATCACATATCATTCATTCATACATGACAAAGGTGCACTATACCTACCTAGTCAAGACATTTCGTATTCACATATCATTCATTCATGTATCAGGTAAGGGACACAAGTCTACCAAAAGAAGGTACAACGTACTTTATTTTATGACATATAACATATCATTCTTTGAAGCACTTAGGAATGACCCTTACCATCTTTATGTCATCCTATACATTACAATATCCTCATCAATATAACCATCACAACTCCTATAGTCAAGTAAGAACAATCATGCATCAATATCTAAGACTACACATATAAGAACATAGTCATAGTCTAACATGATCTCCTAATATACATAGAAATAGCACATACATTCACATTACTTCACAAGTAGATAATGTAAGACCCCCCAAATGATTTATGTTGTATAGAGCCTCACTTCTTCCTATAATCTTATTAACATATTAATATAGTGCTTTAAAGTATGTTTAGGTGATTTGGAAGTCAAACGTCAAGGGACAACTAAGTCACCTATGTGCCTTGTACGTGTTTATATGTGTTTATGTGTGTTAAATGAGATAATGAGGTCCTTATATGAGTTATTATAGTGTTTATAGGCAGTGTGTCAAGTTTCGTGAAGTATGGAGGTGAAACGTCTAATAACGTCCATGACGTTTGAAAGGTTTATCTTGAAATGACCATATCTCTTAGAATATAAAGAAATACGTGAGCCATTATCTATGAAGTTAAAGTAATGGGAATCCTCTTCAATGCCACCAATTTCGCATCAATCTAGTTTTTGAGTAAAAAGTTCTGACCATTTTAGTGAATAGTATAGTGTAGTTCCATTTTGGCCGCGGGAAAATAGTTATTAAGGTAATTTTCCTCTCCTTTTACACTAGGAAAACCTAAATAAAATGTATATCACAAGTCCTATAAAGCCCTAAATAGTCCTAATTCCATCATTAAATTCATCATTCTCTTCTCTCTCAAACCCTTGGACAAAACCTCAAGAAAAAAAATCAGAGTAGAAGACTCCATTCAAGAAAATTCAAGATTTGTCAAGATTCTTTTAATAAGGGTAAGATTGAAGCTAGGGTTGAATTTCTTCATTGATTTATTGATGTAATGTGGTTTCACGGTACTTTTAATGTCTTTTCCTTAAGTTTAGTATGTGTCTAAAGCCTTTTTGTATTGATTTTTTATGTAGGTTTCTCTTTATTTGGAGGAAATCTATCCAAAGGATAATGCAGAAGATTTGAGCAGAAATTACCACCTATGGGGTCCACGAAGGTCCGTAGGTGACACCGTAGTGAGAAGAAAATGGCTGCTGAAGGAAGTTTGGAAAGTCTGACCAAGTGTGGGACTACGGAATCTCATGATGGACCGTCATATCCATGACGATCCGTCCTTCATATTCATTGTGGGAGTCAGAGAGTAGTTCCAGTACCTAATTTCAAGAAGTTTCTAAGTGTTGTGGAACGGAACCCCTCGACGGACCGTCATGCTTGCAACGGTCCTCATATCTGTCCGTCGAGGGTAATAGAAATAAAGAAATTAACAAAGAATTATGCCAAGTATAAATGAAAGAGCCCACGATGGTCCGTCGAAGGGATCATCAAATCAGACGCGTTTTGGACATATTTGCCTTAAATAGAGTCCTTCTTTTATTAGGTTTTATTTTATTATAAATAGTTCAAAAAACCTCATTTTTTAGGTTAGACTTTTGGATATTTTTTAGTTATATTTTTTAAGTATTGAACTCTTGATTTTGATATTTGATCATACTTTCGGAATCAATTGTTGGTGTTTTTGTGAATTATTCAAGTGAATTTCTGGATTTTCTCCGTTCTCATAATAGTAAGTGGATGAATTCTTATATTATCAATATGAATTGTGTGATTTTTAGCATGGGTAACTAAACTCCATAACTAGGGTTGTGGGAACCATGGGTAAATAACAACATAAAATCTAGCTAAAATAACAATTCTAGAATAGTGTTTGCATGTATTGCTAACTCTTTTTCTTAGAATTCTTTTTAACTGATGGCCAACGTTAGAACTCACCTTATTGCTACTTGCTGGACCAAGTAGGTCGATAATAGGAAACGAATTATAAACATACATTTAGTGTATACTATCTAATAGGCTAGTGTCGATCGGTACGAAGTTACACCTTAGTCAAGTATCGAATATGATGCTTAATATGAGGTAAAAATAAGATTTAGTGAAGCAACACACGTAGCCAAACCAAGGTGCAGAGTGAAATTCTCTAGATGCCAGACCAAGGATTTAGAGATACTTAATTTATCACTTTGAATGCAACATACTAGGAAAGGATATAGCTAGAATTACTGAGTTAGGAGTCTGTGGGGAACATTTACGCCCTAATTACTCTCATTACTGAATTAAACTCCAATGCTTGAACCTGTCACTTGTTTACTTTAATTTAGCTAATTGTTTTTATTAACAAAACCCCCATTTAGTGATTTGTTTTCGGGAAATAATTTAATGAATAGAAGTAATAATAGAATAAAGTCAAGTCTGAACCATTTTCCTCGTGGGAATGATCCCAACCTCACTAGTTGGGTTCTTTACTTGATGCGACCGCTTTTACTTCTTCTCGAGAAGTAAATTTGAGCGTATCAAATTTTGGCATCGTTGCCTGGGAAACTCAAGTACAAATGGATTGACAATTACTTTATCACCCATCTATTCCCTAACGGAGTGGTTGAGTTGGAAAACAAGGACAGTATGCGGTTTAAGGTGAACGGACAACGAATCAAAATCTATTTGGGGCATGCTGAAATGGTGAATGAAGTGATCGAGGCATACCATCTTGATGAAGTTTGAGTAATCAAGTGTCCTCTTTCGTGTCGGGACGTTAAATCAAGCGCTGGTTTGAAGGCAACCCAATATATATCCTCTAAGCTAACTATAGTTTTTTTATGAGTTTCTAGTAGTAGTTGCATTTTCGTTGCTTTTGTTTTTGTTTTGTTAGAAGTGTTGGCTAAAGCGTAGTTTAGGGTCCATGTCAAAATAAAAGGTGTCCAGAAAATACAAAAAGAATAGCTTCATGGGTGTTAAATTGCAGGTAGCACATCACCAGAAAATTGGTTAGCAGAACTCATTGACGGACCCATCGACGGACCGTCACACCTGCGATGGACTGTGGCAAGCATCCGTCGTGCCCAGGTAAGTTTTTATATTTTTTCTAAATTAGGGAACCCATGACGGACCCTATGACGGACCGTCACACCTGTGATGGACCGTCGACGGGGACTCGTCGCATCAATACCCGTAAACCCAATCCAACCGACAAATATTAAAAGTTTTTAAACCTTTTAACTTCCCACCTCTTCATTCTAACTGTTTCTTTCCTTCACTTCCCCCATTTACTCTCTCTTCAACTCCCAAACACTCTCTTCCTCTCCCCAAAATATCGGATTCCCCATCCCTTCACGAATTCCCCTAATCTTCCCTCTTCCAATCTCCCTGCTTCTTCAAGTAATCTGCCGGTCGGAGTCAACTTTTCTTGTGCTGATCACCAGGGTTGTTTGCCTTACTTTGTTTTCATCTTCTCCAAATATAAGGCATGTGGTTCTGATCTCTAAATCATCTACATTTCTTTCTTGTTTTCCCATGCTCCATGCTTGATTCTGAATGTTGGATCTTTAAAGTTTGACCCCTAGTGCATGCTACGAACTCACCCTTAATCCTACATGACTTAAGACCCTTTACATAGTAAACAGAATGGGGGTGTTGTGTTAACTAAATCAAATGGGGGTGTATGTTTCTGATAAATTTTTCTGACCTAGGTTTATAGTCCTCCAAAATGGCATGCTAAAACTCGAGAAACTATTGCCTTAGGATTGCTAGTATGTTGGGTAATTGGGTTTGAAATTGTAGGTCGATAAGTATTCTTTTGATTAGAATTTTAGGGGAAGAAAGAGGCATCTCCAGTTCTGTCACTGAAGGACAGAACGAGACCCCCTTAACGGACCGTCATGCCCTTGACGGACCTTCATGGGGTCTATCCCACCAATTCCAGTTTATTTTCTCTAATTGTCCATCGACGACCTCTATGACGGACCTTCGTGCCCTCGACGATACGTCCTGCACAACCGTCATTGTTGTAAGAGACCCTATTCCTAAGGGTCTCAAAATCTTTTCTAAGTGTCCAACGAAGGACCTCTACGACGACCGTCGTGCTCTCGACGGTCTGTCCTGCACAACTGTCGTGATTGTCAGAGACTTTCTTTCTTAGATTTCAATAAATTTTCTCAAGTATTTCATGAAGGACTGTCATCACGGTCCGTCATGCTCATGACAGACTGTCATCACGGTCCGTCATACTCACGACAGACTGTCAACTAGTCCGTCGTCCAGCACAGTAACTACAACAATATTGTTTCAGTTTTGGTTTTACGTTTTTGTTTTGTTTTTTTGCATGTCTTGTTTGTTATTACTGGTACTAATTGTTGTTCTTTTCAGGTACTAACACTTATGGCATAAAAGCTAGATCGCGTGTACGTACGAGGGTGCTCAAAATTTGTTGCCCCATTTGCTCGAATGATCATTGGCTCTAACGATGAGCATGACCCCAGATACGTGCCCCCAGGCACTGTCACTCCTGCACGGGCTGCACGTACCACCAGAGCCACCCCCACGAAGGTGGAGCCCGACGTAGTCGCTGCCTCCCAGTCTTAAAAGGAGTGCATACTGACCGACACGCCTTCTGGGTCTGCTACACACTCCAACAATGGTTTCGGTTCTGAGGAACTATCAGGTTCAGAAAAAGTCTCCGAGTCTGAAAAGGCTTCTTCTCCAGCCATTGCATCTTAGTCCGTCTCGTCTGATGAGGCCGATAGTGCTGATTCCACTCCAGCACCACTGACTGGAGTCCCCGCCCGGTTGCCGACCAGCCCAATCGGTGGTGTGTTGAGGAGCTGTTTTAGGTGTACTCCGACGCCAAGCTACTCAATGATAGGGCGTCATAACCTGCACGCTTAACCTAGAGAGGCAGGTCCTTACGGGGAGTCTCCCCACCATGCCGGATATCCATGCACTCTTTACCAAGCACCAGCTAGATTGGACGACTCGTGCTTTGGGTCGATACAGTGGGGAGTTTGTAAGAGAGTTCTACGCCTCCTATGTGGCCACTCTTTAATCCCTGATTGATAGGCGGGATTCCCCTGTAAAATATGATCCACTAGATCACATACGAGTCCGCGTCAAGCGGGTAGAAATCTCATTGCCAGCCATCCGTCGGTATATATATGACGAGGATGTTGATGCCACCAGGACTTCTCTCACCGCCGAGTTCGACTACCGGTGGAAAGTGGTTAAAGATGGATGGTTCTTCCTTGAGCCAGAGTTGAGAAAGACTACCAAGAGGTGGTTGGCCCAGTATTTGTCCGTTGATGGAGACGATACTGATTGGGTAGTTGAGCCGAAGGGATCCATCAAGAAAGCTAACCTGACCTTCACAACCAAGTTTCTATGGTCGATAGTCTACCACTTCCTTTTCTCTACTGTTGCAGATAATATAGTCACATGGGATCGCGCAGTTCAGATGGCGGCGATGATAGCAGGGTTCGAGGTAGACTTCGCTTGGCTTCTTCAGGCGGTTATGCACGAGAGGAATTTCAAGGTCACTACTACTTACCCATTTTCGTGCATGGTGTTTGCATTGTGCAGGCCCGCAAGTGTGCCCATTTGGCACATAGATAAGATCAAGAGCCTGCCAGACACTGTTGATATAGGACTTATCAGGGATGATGCCCATGAGTTGGCCCCACGCAGAGGGCCCCACTCGGAGGTATCTCCACTTGGTGAGAACCTGGTGAATACAATAGAGAAAGCCCAAGCAGCTACCCAGTCTATATCTGAGCCTACTAACACCACCCCGGTTGAGTCTATCTTGGGTGGTAGCACGGCCCCAAGCTCCTCTGGTTCGACTCCATCCGGCACTCGCGTCCCACTTTCTCGGGTCCAAAAACTTGAGGTCCAAATGGCCACTCTTCTACATCACATCCATCCTTGGATGAAGAGGTCTATTGCTGAGGTGGAGGAGCGCATGGAGCGGAGATGGCCCAGCACACGAAGATGAAGATTATTGAGGTTCATCAACGCCTGGATGCTTTTGAGTTGCATGTGCTAGCCCGGCCAGCTCCTCCGGTGGACGTGTCATCCCTTCAGGCTGTTGTAGAGAGTTTGCCAGCAGACTTGGACATGATTCTAGAGGTTAGGGTGCCTGAGTCTTAGGCCCCTTCTACAGAGCCCACCGAGGATACTATTTTGGCGGCCTTATTCTCCACTTTTGCATTGCCACCACCTCCACCACGAGATCATGCCTAGAGGCGTAGAGGTCGATATGAGGATGATATTAGGGCAAACAAGAAGGATCGCTGATAGTTTGAGGCTACGAGGAGAGCCTCGATTGCTGATGAGGAGGCCCGTCAGTTGAGGGCTATTGAGTTGGCTGCTGGGGTGTCTTGCTCTAGAGTTGTTGAGGAAGAGAAAAGCACTACATATGGTGCTGTGATTGTTGAGAGAGGAACTACTGAGGGTGATGTTGATGCTGAGGACATTGATGAGGGTGTCTAGACTACAAAGGGAGTGGTTTCGAGACACCGGACCCACCAGCTTGTTGATCGACGGTGCTTTGCGCCTCAATTTTGCTTCACCTGCCACTCTATTATTTTGGATTCCTTTATGCCTTCGGGACAATTGCACATCTTTTTATTGGGGGTGTGGTAAATGGAGAGTGAGTGATAGGGTGAAGTTTGAGTAGCCGAACTCACGATCCTATTTTGGGGTTTTCTTGCCTGTGTTTGTTTTCCCCAAGAGACTGATTATTTTTATTGTTGAACCGGCATGTCTATATCTTGTTTACATATTATAACTCTGAAGCATGATGGCTAAAACATAAATGATATCTTGATTTAATAAAAATGATGCATGACTAGACATACTAATTGATAAATGTGTGGCTCTAAGCATGACATAGAGATACACCACTGCATGAATCTAATTCTAAGACTTGAACTAGGTTTCTGATAATCTGGTAGAGTAATGAGATGTCAAGTGAGTGTGAGGAAAATTTGAATAGTCCACTATTTAAACTAAGCTAGAACTTGCCTGGTTAGTCCTGCTAAAAGTAAGCTCTAATAAACAATTAGGAAAGGATCATAGGCCCTTGTTCAATATAGACAATCTTCAGCCTAAATAACAGAAAACCGAAAGAAATAATCCCTTTTTGATCCAAATGACTTGAGCTTAAATAAGGGTAAGATTAAAGCTAGGGTTGAAGTTCTTCATTGATTTATTCACCAAATTTTAGTGGATTCTTCATGTAATAGAATGTATGGTGATCCTTCATCTCTAAGTAACATTTCACTTGAAGAGTTAATCTCAAAAGTTTTTAAACAAGTTCCATGATCAAATCCCTTCTTCTTCAATCTAGCCATGGATTCTTTCTTAAATTGATTTCAAAAGCAAAATATGAATGTATTGGTAATTATCAAATGATTTGGACGTGATTTTTAATCCAATTGATTGATGAACCCATGCTCTTTAACAAACTCAATTTTAGCCTATGTATGGCTTTATGATCTTGATCTTATGCACATCGATTTGTGATTCAGTTATGATAATATGCTTATGTCTACTGTCTAGTATGAATAATGACGGTGAATCATTGATGAATTATCCATGTGAACCAATGTATGAAAATTTGAATAAGGCTAGCTTAGATCTCTATGTGTTCACTATAACATTGATCTTTAAATGTATAAAAATGGAATTTGATTATATTAAGATGCTTGTAGCTACTGCCTTAGGGTAATATCATGGATCAATTGTGGGTATAAATCTTGTATGATCAAAGTAAAGAAGTCTTGGTATGAATTAATCTAGGTTCTTTTAGTTTATCATGTGATAACTTGTAACCTTGACGTTGGGATGGTTCTTATGTGACTCAATCATGATGAATGGTCCTTATCTACTGCCGATACATATAATTTGATGATAATTAGGTATAATTGATCTAATATTAATAGTTAACCATTGAATTGGTAAGGATTGATTTAGGTTCTTATAGCCTATGTACTAGGTAGAGTAATGTATATGTTGTGATCTACATTCTAGCATGGATGAAACATGTTTTAGCTATAATGTTCTATCTCTTTAGATACTCCCCTAAAAGTTTATTATTGATAAAATATGATTGATAAATAAGACTAAGGAAATTGGTTGATGATCTATAACTCTCTACTTCTGAGTATATATATGTGATGTATTGTATTAGATCACCATAAGACTTTTGCCTCTTGGCATGTGTACTTTTTATCTTAGCCCTTGTCTCTTCCATTTGTTGATCATGAACCGCGAGACGATAAATGTTCATATTCTCATTTAGCATAGCCGAATTACATTCCTATTGCAAGTCATCCAAAACTCCCATCATTAAGCTGTTCATTTAATCCCTATGATTATTTTGACAATAAGTGAACTTCAAGGAGTTTTCAAGCGCACTCATACCTCCTTGAAGAATATTTATAAATCTACAACTTTGTATTCCGTCTTTTCTCTAGTAAAGAATCTACCAAGAAAAGCCTTCTTGAAAACCTCGCAAGTCACCGGTCTACCCCTTAAAAGCGTATTGTCTTTCCATTGGATGTACCAATCTTGGGCCACATCTTTGAGTTTAGAAGTGGCTAATTCCACTCTCTCACTAGTAGTAAACCCTATAGAATAGAGGGTCTTATAGATTTCATCAATGAAATCTTGGGGGTCTTCCTCAACCTTGGATCCCTCAAATGGAAGTTTATGGTAGCAACTTTTTGGTTTGCTCGGGGTACAACCTCCTAGTTAGCTTGGGCCTTCATGTCTTAAGCTTGGGTGTGGCAGCTTGTGCTTGGGTGGGACATTTGGAAAAGAGCAACCCTTATGGTAGTATCCTTCAAAGGAGGAGGATCGAGTGAAGCTTGGTCATTATTAACATCTCCTTCAAGAGGAGGGACTTGATCACCACGGGGAGGAACTCTCACATTGGCAACCTATTCTTCAAGTCATCGTGCTGCGTTCATTCGAGTATTCATTGCCTATACTCACAATAAAAGGATTAGATGCTAAAAGCACATAGAGACAAACTCTAGAGGCACGATATTGGGCTTCCAAGAAAGTGAGATTTTGCTAAGCATCACATACATTCCTATCCATAAGTGTGGCACGCTTCACAATTATGAATATGAACTTACATAGATGTGGTTGAGAGAGACATCGACTCCAAGATATTAAATCTCATGCTCCGATACCAAGTTTGTCACATCTGAGGAGCACCCCCTAGAAGTAACCGGTGTCGTCGTCAGAGGACTAGGACTAACGTTAGCATTCTTCATTACATTTATAGGTTAAATTAGCAAAAAAATTAAAACTTTTATTTACTTCTACATTGAGGTTTACATAGATAGACCTCTACATACAAATAATATTTATATCGAGTATGCAAAGACTCTTCATATAGGAAGATTACTTAGTCTTATAATTTTATAGCACATAGATATATAAAATATAACGTAGTCTCAAATATACGTCTCATCTCATAAATATCTAACATGAGTATAACAAATTGGTCCTAGACCATATATCAATACAATAAGAACTTATATAGGCCATACAATGTTTAGTACTCAAATAAAAAGCAAGGAACATAAGAGTCTTAAAACTACAACAACTTCACAAGCTCGATAGAGCATTGCCTTCAGAAAGTGAGAACCAACCCAACTTGGATGATTGAGAATTCAAAGTCTTATTTAAAGTCGTGTCAAATCCCTTAAACGACCTGAACCTAAAATATTTGGGGAAAAGGAAGAAATTGGGTTATTCCACCACTTTACTAAGTATGAGACCACCTGCATACATATCATGAAATCATGCACAAAAGGGAAATCACATTAAAACATGCTATTTTACATTTAGAAAATCTTATGCACACTCACGAAGACCATACCAATCAATAAGACACATTCATCAAGTCATAGGCATGTACATAACAAAACCAACAATGTTAAATCTAGTCAAGTCAACCTTCATATAATATAATTGAACTTCAATAAACATGAATAAGAGTACATTTCAACATTGTCAAAGCAAGACCATTATTTATGACCCTCATTAATTACACTTGTGTAGTGACTAAGCAAAGCCCGATAACCTTACTTAATCAATTAAACCTAGAAACAACCATAACCAATGTCAAACTTCACATAACATAACATTAAGAGTACATAATATCATACTTTAGCAATAGAGACCAAATACATGTTAATGATAGAAATCAACATAACATAGTGACCTTAACATGTAATATAATCATATTCATATCATTTACATTTATAAGCATATACATACATAATAACATCCTCCTAACACTTCCCTGAAGTCTAACTAGTGCAATGACTAGGTAGAGTCCCATACCCCTATCTATACTAAGCTAAACCCCTTAGGTCATCTTTGTTAGAGTTCAATCCTTTAATTTACCACATGAGCTAATGTGGAATCCCGTGTCATGGAACCCTACATTGAAAGAAGGCAGACTACTTAGGTAGTACCAAAACAAGAATATAGCAACTACGTGGACCCACTAGATAGTATTCCTATGAGGGAAACAAAGTTCATGAACTAGGAGATATAGCTGGGACCCTTTTTATGCTACATGCGTTATATTCTCCAATATCAAGAGTACATTAGCGATCCAACCTTCCCTATGTGGGGAGGGACACTCCTCACTCTAGTTCACTCGATGCAAATCTAGAGTCCCTTTTTTGAATGTCATTAATAATTATAGTAATTATCATAGCTTACTGTAGGTCATAGGGTCTATCCCCTGTATAAACAACTTCATCATAGCTGAATAAGAATTGCATGAATTGTAACACTTTAAAAATATAAGACATGTTCTAGAGCCTAACATAAGAGTAAAAAGGTTTAGACACTATTTTAAGATCTATTCTAATTAATTTAGGTCGTTTAGGAATTTTAGGAATCAAAACATCAAAGAACGTCCATGACATCCGGAAACTAGTTCAATGAGGTACTAGCGTGCCTTAGCCCATTTGACTAGCTTTGAGGATAAAAAAATGATAAATTTTAATAGAAGGGAGTATAACACGTATTAGAGTTAGTTCATAGTCGAAACATCCAGGTACAACTCCCCAAGGAACAACCAAGGGCCCTTGAGGACGACCCTTGCATTATGGCAAGAAACTGCCAAATGGCAGTTTGCACAGACGAGTGCAATCGACGTGGCGTCGATGGCCACCGTCGATGAACACTTATCCAAATTTTTCATAGTCTCTGAACTCAACGAAGGACTAAAAATACGGTTGGTCCTTGGCCCGTCGATTGACAAACGAGCGTATGTCGGGGTTCAATCTGTGAGGACTGGTTTTGCTGCACGTTTTTATGTAAGTCATTTAATTAGTTGGCTTGGTTAGGAGGTTAATTAGGGTTTTTAATAAAGGTCTAATTAAGTTATTTAATAACCTATATAAAGCCTCTAACCTAATTATACTACCCTAAGCTCTCATAATTCCCAAACCCAAAACTCTCTTCCCTCTCTCTTCTTTCTCTCTCCCAAAGAAACCCCATTGAAGACCAAGCTAGAGATGGGTTCAAGGGATGAAAAGGGTCAAAATTCTCCATAAATCTTCATCAGTTAGTAATGTATTCCATCAAATTGACTTTAAAAGTTGAGTTTTCATGTGGGTCTTTATCAATCTCGAAAATAATTTTTTTAGTATTTATTTTGGATATTATGGATAAATTTAAATGTATTTAATTCAATTATGTTATATCTTTATGTATTGGTCTAGTTTGTAGAAGGTGACCTATTCCCCTTAACCCTAGGTTATGATCTTGATATGAATTGTGTAATGTTGGTTCAATTGAATTGGTTATTGGTTAAATTACTAATATATGATATTATTATATCAATAATGAATAGTTTAAGATGTATTATAGTCTTATTATTATAGTTCTAGAGTAGTTGATCTAGATTATGACTTTGACCTAAGTCCATTATATTAAACTATGAACTAGTGATGGATTGTGATGTGGTGATTCAATTAGCCTTGTTATCATGATTGGTAAGACCTTGATGATGGATTATGAAAGAGATTTGGTAAATCTTGTGATTCCTATTCTTTACTTAAATTAAGGTTACTTGTGGTTAAGTTATGATGTTTTATTGAAACATGCCTTGAATTATGATTGATAGGGTTGTTATGTTGTTGAATTGAAATGTATTGACTATGGTGGTTGAGGTATTGGATAAGATGTAAATGTTATAAGGAAGGTGATGATTTACCAATGTGCCTTATCATTATATGAATATGTTAATGTGCTAACCTCACTGTATGAATTGTAATGAAAGGACAATACTCATACAACTATTATTGATCTATGATGATGATGTTTATACAAGGGTTAGAACCTCTGACCTACTTTAAGCTATGATGATTAATAAAGGTGTTTAAGACATTCAAAAAGGGTCTCTAGCTTAGCACCGAGTGAACTAGATTGAGGATTGTCCCTTCCCACATAAGGAAGCTAGGATGACTAATGTACTCTTGATATGGAGACTCCAATACATGTAACATACATATGGTACTACCTTGGCAAAGAGTCCGCCGTCCTTCGGTGTAGGGATTCATGACACTGGATTGCACATTAGCTCATGTGGTCTATGTCAGTTAAGACAAGATGTTCCCAAAAGGTAAAATGAACTAAATGATTAAACTCTAACTAAGATGACCTAAGAGGTTACCTTAGTCAAGGTAGGGGTATGGGATTCTAGCTAAACATTGCACTAGTTAGGCTTGATGGAAGTCTTAGAAGTATGTTCTTATGTATGTATATGCTTATAAATTAATATGATGTGTATATGATGATCTTATATGTTAATGGCACTATATGATGTTGATTACTCTTATGAACGTGTATTTGGTCTTTATTGCTGAAGTACGATACTATGTACTCTTAATGTTATGTCATGCAAAGTTGGACATTGGTTATGGTTCTTGCTAGGTTTACTTGATTAAGTAAGGTTATGGGGATTTACTTAGTTCATGCAGAGTGGACTTAAAGAGGGTCATGAGTAAAGGTCTTGATTTGGTCATGTTAAAATGTACTCTTATTTATTCTTGTTGCTATTATAACTTAATTATATAGTTACTTTGATTATGATTTCAATTATATGATATATATGTTGACTTGACTAGACTTGGTGTTGTTGGTATTTTGATGT
This sequence comes from Solanum habrochaites, assembly GCA_027704765.1. NCBI lineage: Eukaryota > Viridiplantae > Streptophyta > Magnoliopsida > Solanales > Solanaceae > Solanum > Solanum habrochaites. Next base: position 25,929,772 of record JAKWJA010002494.1, on the reverse strand, counting down.
ACATGGATATGACTTAACAAATATGTTTTATTGATTTGTATGGTCTTATTGAACGTGCATAAAACTTTTCAAAGTAAATTGCGTACCTTTATGAAATGTTCCTTTTCTTAGCATGTTTTTATGATATGTGCATATGGTATCATACTTAGTATAAGTGGTGTACTAACCCCATTTCTTCCTTTTCCCCAACATTTTAGGTTCCAGTTCTTGAAGTGCTTTAGACGACTATGAAGAAGACTTGGAATTCTTAATCATCCAAGTTGGGTAGGTCCTCACTTTCCTAGGGAAATTCCACTATCAAGCTTATGAAGTTGTTTTAGTATTAATACTGTTATGTTCTAACCTTTTCATTTGGATACTAAACATTGTATGACCTATATGTGGTCTTGTTATATTGATGTAAGGGCTAGGACTAAATTAATACACTCTTGTTAGATAGTTATGAGATGAGACGACTAATTGAGACTATATTATATTCTATATATATATGTGCAATAAAAGTAGAAGACTAATTAATCTTCATATACGATATGTATACTCAATATAACTATACAATGTGTATGTAGTGGTCTATGTAAACCTCAATGTAGAAGTAATGAAAAGTTTTTAAAACTTCCGCATTTTTAACCTATGAATGTAATGATGTAAGTTAAAAGACTAGTCTTATTCCTCAAATAGGATGACGACATCGGTTACGTCTAAGGGGTGCTCCCTGGAAGTGACTTGAGTATACCATTTCATGGCAACCGTCATATGTGAGATTAACATATCATTATCATCACGTCATAATAAGGAACATAGGCAATTCCTAACCAGCCTTATATTATTTCATCTTTAGCAATAATCTCACGTCACAAAGTCAAGACATTTCGATTCAACATCACAACAACACCTACTTAGGCTATTCACAAGACATACTTCAATTGAACTACATCATCAATCACAAGCCATAATAATTGAAATAAAGGTTAGGATCATGAAGACTTACTAAATCTCCTTCAAAATCCATCATCATGGTCTTACTATCAACCAACCAATTACATCCAATAATAGGTGTAGTAACATCAATCAATAGTGATTAACACAAAAACTAGGTCAATTACATCATCACTATCCCAATTAACTTCAATTCATAACCTAGGGTTAGGGGAGAAGGGACAACATGAATTCTTCAAGAATTAGATACAATCTCACCAAAACATTTCCCTAATTAATCCATAAATGCATCAGAGTAGATAAAACCAATCTAACAATCCATACATTTTTCAATTCCCATCAATTCATAAACAAGATCCAAGATTTGGGGGAATTGGAAAAGGGACATGATCTATATGAAATTGGATCAATTGACATCAATTAAACAACAATTTACACTTAATTAGTCATAGGCAACCATAATATATCATCAATTTGAAGTTCAGAAGGAAACCCATTAGAATTGGAAAGCCCTTAGAATTGTGTAATTTAGAAATCAACTTTGAAAGGACCTCATGGTTAAAGGAATAGAAAATGTGAAGAACCCCTAACTTAATGAGGATTAATCCACGAAATGGAAGTGATATCCTAGTGAAATTGACCTTCTTCAATCTTTCTTCCTTCTTCAATGGAGGAATTTTTGAGAGAGAAAGTAGAGACAGATGAGAGCTTTTGGGTTTGTTTTGGGAATTGGGTTTGGAGTGAGTTAAAAATGACGAAAAGCTGATCCTAATTCAATATATAGTCACCCCCTAAATTACCCAAAACACCCCTCACTTAAATTGGTCTTTTTGAGAAGTCAAAATGCCAAAAATACAATTTTACCAAATATTGGAAGTTGCTCCGCGTCGCAAGGATGATTCCAATTTTTATTTTTAAAAAAGTGATTTGAGGCAGTAAGGTCCATTTGGACTGCCCATCGCGCAGCAGCTGTTTGGATCTTGACTCTCGCAGGTTGCTTAGGCAACCTGCCCACCCATGTTGGGTCATCCTTAAGGACCATTCGGGTGGTCCTTGGGGCGTTGTTATTGGACGTTTAGACCCTCTATAATAAGATATACGTATCCAAAGTTGTTTTACAAGTTTTAGACTTAATTTGACCCTCCGAAACCTTCACCAAACTTATCAAAGTCAACTAACTCAATTTAGACTAGCTTTCGGATGTCATGGACGTTTCTTGGCGTCTTGGCTCTAAAACTTCTCGAATGACTTATAAAGATTATTTTAGGTATTAAAACAGTATAACCAACATTAAATCAACTTGTGAGTCTCTAAGTTAGGCATTGACTTTTTGGAGTTTTATAGTGTTAAGAGTCAATATATAGAGTTCGAGAGAGTTTGGAGGTATAACGTCCAAGAACGTTTGGTGACGTTTGAAAGTTAGCCTTGAGACGTGCTGGCCTGCCTTAGTATGTTTCACGAGGTTTTAGGTAGTGTTTGGAGATCAATATGATAGGAAGGGTTCCTAAAATCTAGACAGACGTATTTGGGGTGGAAACGTCTGAGAATGACTCTCCAAGGACAAACATAAGGGTTCTTGAAGAGGACCCAAGTTGTGAGAAAAGCTGTCAAAACTAGTCTCCACCAACGAGGGACACTAACTGACCGTAGGACCATCAATGCCACGTAGATGGGGTGAATTAGTTCACACTTGGTCTTTTGATATAAAGCCCCAACTTAAGCAGTCTCTAATAAGAACAACGACTTTCTAGCACGGCCCGTCGCTTGGTCGATGCCTAGTAAGTGGCAACCGTTGATGGAGTCTGCAACTTTTGCACAACTCATTGTAAATTGAAGGGGTGAATTGTGAATTTCATCCCACATCCAAATAATTATATGGGAAGTTATTTTAGATAGTTTTAGGCATTATGTGAGTATTTAAACAATAAAATAGTAGACTCTAGAGTCCAAAAACCTCTCTCTCACATAATAACTCTGAAGAACATCATTGAAGAAGAAGAAGAATTGGGGGCAGCATCTTAGGATGAATTTCAAGGTTTCAAGTTTGGATTAAGACTATAATCAAAGGTATGTGAAGCTTATTCATTCATTCATGGATTCTTCAATCCATGAAGCGTGGGTAACATTCACTTATGTTTATGTGATGATTATGTACTGTTTTGATAATGTTTTCATAGTGAATTATAGTAATTGAAATTGAAGGTGATCATGGTGATCTTAGTCCATTAGAGTCTACATGAGGTTTTATGTTGATCTTCTTAACTCTATTGTTTAGATCATTATTGAATCAACTAGATATGATTTGAACTAGGTTTAATTGATTAAGAATGGTCTAGACCTAGGAAGTTGGAATTGAATCTATATGATCATGTATGATTACAATTGCCTTCTAATGATCTAATTGAATAGATTAACATGAAATATAGTATGACTCATGAGGGACTAAATGTAGTAGTAGTTTATAGGGATTATGGCCATTGTTGTTAGGGCTTTCGGGCTAAAGTCATGATGAGGATGATTGTGGTGATGTTTCCTTTCTCTTCTACACCTAGACATGAACATAATTAGGAGAAGTAAGTTCTTTCAATAGATGAACCGTAGGTTGACTTAAGAACCTAAAATGAATCAATGCATGGTAGTCTATGATTCGCTTGAAAATGAGTTGTATGGTCACTTCTTGTGTAGTATACTTGGTGAGATAAAACCAAAGACATGGTAGCTTGAGTTGAAATAATCATGGCATCTTGAGATGGAGGAAGTAAGATCTCTCATGTTTACCTTGGTCATGTGTTGCAAGGATGCTTGATCATGGTAGCTTGGGAATGATGGTTCACATGTTAGATTAGGATGGAGAAAGCAAGATCTCCCACAATTAGCTTTGTCTTGTGGTGTTAGGGTACTTGATCATGTTAGCTTGACTTGGTTTGGGCAAAACCATTTCATGGTAGACATAGGAGAACAACAGATACTCTCCTAATAGCAGCTTGATTTATATGTAGGGTGTATTTATGGTAGGCTTTAGGAGAAAGACCTATACTCTCCTAATGGAAACATGAGATTAGTTTCTCATGTTAGCTTAGGGTTGAGGATTCATGCTCCCCTATTGGTAGCTTAGCTTGCATCTACATGTTTGGTTGCATGATGGTTAGGATGGTTGTATCCTTCCTTTGGTTAGCTTGGTTTGTATGTTAAGATGCTTTCCATGGTAGTTGGTCTATTATGTTAGTAAGTTGAGCTTAATAGACATGCATGCAAGGCAAGTTATCTTGGAGTAGGATAGTCTAGAGGAGTACTAAGTGGCTGGTAGTATGAGATGCTATTTATACATGACACAAAGTATGACTTGAAGCTACCTATGACATGAACACTATATGATGTATGTTTAGCTTGGAAAGTGCTAGATTTGCCTTCCATGACATATTACATCCGGGGAGTACCCCCTAGAAGTAACTGGTTTCGTCGTCCTCAAAGAGGACTAAGACTAACCTCTTAGAATTCGTCATCACATTTCATAGATTAAATTAGTACAAAATTTAAAACTTTTTAATTACTTCTACAGTGATGTTTACATAGACCTCTCTGTTACACATAATATATAATTAGCGAGTATACATAGACTCCTCAGTTAAGAAGATTACATAATCTTCTACTTTTATTTCACCTACATAATATATTAATATAGATTCATAAGAAGTCTAAGATATGTCTCATATTAAACAATCTAAAATGAGTACAACATTTGACGTAGCCCATACTTCAACACAATAAAAGCCTCATATAGGCATATACAAAGTCAACAAAAGAAAGACATTGAACTGAATTCTTTCTTTTTATGAATAAGAAATATCCAATAGCAAGACTGTGGCATCGTCCTCAGAAAGTGACGACCTACAAAAACAGGGGAATATGATTGCAAGCCTTCTTCAATGGACCTCTAAAAGCTCAACAACTGGAACCTACATTTGTAGTAAACATAAAAGATAGGTTAGTACACACTTGTACTAAGTATGAGTATATGCACATAAAATAATTAAAATCATGAAAAATGGGATATTTATTCAAAACCATGCCAAAGTACTTTGAAAAGCCTTATGCACAATCATGAACCCATATAGACCAACAATTGCATAATACATAAGTCAAACCCATGTAGAACACAAGACCAACCTCAACAAGCAATATTAATGTCAACATGTATAGATTTATTAACTTCATCACATAAGCAAGACCTTTACTCATAACCCACCCTTTATCCTACAAGTGAATTGGCCAAGCAAATCCACATAACCTTAGTCAATCAAGTAAACAAAACAAAGCATCACAAGTAATGTCTAACTCTACATAACATAGCATCAATAATATCTTCATCAAATTTAGCAATATAGACCAATAGCATGTTTATAAATGAAACTAATATTATATAGGATCATCATCATGTAAATTCAACCTATGCATAACATTCACTATATAAGATCATAAGAACATAAGAACGACCTTCTAGGATTTCCCTCAAAACCAAGTAGTGGAATGTGCCTAGGTAGAGTCCCATACCCCTACTTATACTAAGTTAACTCTTTAAGTTACCAAAGTTAGTGTTCACATTATTACTTTACTTTACTTTTGAGAACACTTTCCTTAACCACCATAGACCACAAGATCTATGTGTGGAATCTAGTGTTGTAAAAATTTAAACCGAAAGAAGGTGGTATACCGGCAAAAGTAGAACCAAACATGTACCTAGCATCTAAGGTAGATCCACTAGCTAGTATTCCTGTGGTGGCAACATAATTCAAGAAGTAGGAGATATGTATTGAACCCTCTACATGCCTATCGACAATTTGATCCCTATTATCACGAGAATTTAAAGGGTGAGTGTCCTTCATAGGGGAGTCAACACCTCATATGCAACTATAGTATGAATCTTCCTCCACGGGAAGCCAACACTTCTAATTTTCAAGTTCACTCTGTGCTAAGCTAAGTCCCTTTTTGAAATTTATTTCTTTAACAATTGTAGCTTAGTTTAAGTCATAGGAGAATAAATACTTGTATAGTCATAATCATTAGCTCAATAGGAATTGCATGAGGACAACCTTTCAATACAACCTTCATATGTGAGATTAACACTTTAACATCATCATATCATAGTAAGGCACATAGTTATTTAATAACCAAGACATTAAAATTGAACATCATATCAACACCTACTAAGGCTAATCAGAAGATATGCTTTAATTGAAATACATCATCAATCCCAAGCCATCATAATTGAAGTAAGGATTAGGATTATAAAGTCTTACCCGATCTCCTTCAAAAGCCATAATCATGGTCTTACCATCAACCAACCAAATCTCATTCAAAAATTGGTGTAGTAACGTCATTCAATAGTAATACCACAATAACTAGATCAATTACATCATTACTATCCCAATTAACTTCAATTCATAACCTAAGCTTAGGGGAAATGGGGTTCATCATAAATTACTCAAGAAATAGATTCAATCTCAACAACACATTGTCCTAGGAAGTCCATGGATTAATTAGAATATATAAAACAAGTCTAACAATCGATACATTTGTCAATTCCCATCAATTTAAAAGCTAGATCTAAGATTTTGGGAATTTGGGGAAACGACATGATCTACATTAAACATAAATTGGCCTCAGTTACCCAAAAATCTATACTTAATTAGTTATTGGCAATCACAACTAATCATAATTAACCATCAATTTGAAGTTTAGAAGAAAATACCATTAGAATAGAAAAACCCTTAGAATTGGGTGTTCTAGAAATCAACTTTAAGAGGACCTCCTAAAGAAAGGAATCGCAAGAGTTAAGGACCCATTCCTTAATGAAGATTAATTCTACGATATTCAAGTGATATCCTACAAAAATTTGTCTTCTTCTTCAAGCTTTGTTCTTCCTTCAATAGAGGTTGAATAGAGAGAAAAAGTAGAGAGAGATGAGAGCTTTTGAGTTTTGATTTGGAAATTTGATTTGAGTTAATGTATGTGATGAAAAACTGATTTAAAATCAACATATATACCTACCATGAAATACCCAAAAGACCCCTCACTTAAGTTGACCCTTTAATGAAGTCAAACTTGAATTCCAAATGTCAAATTTTCATTGGGGAATAAATCAGCGACGCGGAGCTGCTCAATGATTTTATAAATTAATTTTAGAAACTGTGTTGTCCGCGACCTGCCCGTGACACAGACCTGAGTTTTGTCCAAAGGCCACCCAAGTCCGCGATGCGGACTTGTTTCTGCCATGTGTATTTTAGTTGATGCTTTGGCAGCTTGCCAAGCCAAGTTTGGGGGCTACCCTTGGAGGGTAGGAACTAGATGTTTTCACTCTATACACATAGTTTTACCTATTCAATGTCGTTTTACAAGTTTTGTACCTCATACATCATCTCCAAACCTTCCCAAAACCTAAGGACGTTTCATTAGTTAAATTTGACTAGCTTCTGGTTGTCTTGGACGTTTCTTGACGTATTGATTCTAAACTTCCTAGATGGTTTATAATAACTATTTTATATGATAGTGTTACTAACTTTAGATCAATATGTGAGGCTCTAGCTAAAGTCTTGGACTTTTGGAGTGTTAAATTATCCCCCCTTAGGAACATTCGTCCCCGAATGACACTAAAATCTTTTTGAAGGAAGGGATAGACTTAAGACTAGCAGCCCAACCAACAATATATCAACACATGATTTACAATTTAAATAAACATAACAACATGACATTCACATAATTCAACTCAAAACATCATTTTCAACATGTAGGAGCTCAACATTCATTACATTACCTTCTCAAAATCATAATGAGCTCAACATTACCTAATGTCATTTATGCCAAATTTCCTTTGTCAACATATCAATATGCTCAGTATAATTTTATAAACCCAACAACATACCAAATACACAAATAGTGCATATCAAACGTAAAATCAATTTTTTCCATAATCTTCAATTTAGCAAAATCTTCTTACCATAATATATAAATCTTTTCAAAACAAGTCAAATTCTTAACACATTACTTTCGTTATTGATAAGAATAACTAACCTTAATAGCAAACAGATGAGGATAACGGGAGTTCATATCATCCTCGACCTCCGATGTTGCTCCCTCAACTAGGTGATTCTTCCATAACAGCTTTACGCAAGCCACCTCCTTGTTCCTCAACCTCTTCACTTGTCTATCAAGGATTTCAACCAGAACCTCCTCATAAGAGAGGTTATCTTCCACTCCTAGACCCACAATTGGAAGTATGGATTCGGGATCACCAATGCACTTCTTAAGTATGTAGACATGAAAAAACTGATGAACCAAAGCCAATTAACTAGGTAACCTCAAGTCATATGAAACCTATCCAACCCTTTGAAAAATTTCATAAGGACCCAAAAAACGAGGTTTCAATTTCCCTTTGTTGCCAAGTCTCACCACTCATTTCATGGGTGAAATTTTTAGATACACCTTATTCCCTTCTTCAAATTCTAAGTCTCTTCTCCTATGGTCGGCATAAGACTTTTGCCGACTATTGGCTGTTTTTGATTGGTTCCTTATCATATGAAATTTCTCCAATGTCTTATAAATCAATTAGGGACCCAAGAGTGAAGATTCATTCACTTCAAACAATCCAATTGAAGATCTACATCTCCTACCATACAAGGCTTCAAAAGGAACCATATATATAGATGAATGGTAACTATTATTATTCGAAAACTCAACCAAAGGAAAATGTCTATCCTAATTTCACTTGAAATCAATGATTCAAGATCTAACAATATCTTCAAGAGTTTGAATAGTGCACCCCGCGTGACAATCCGTTTGGGGATGAAAAGCGGTGCTTAGTTTCCCCTTGGTACCTAACCCTTTTTGGAACGACCTCCAAAACCTAGATGTGAATTGTGCACCCTATATGATATGATTTATAGAGGAATACCATGGCGACATACAATCTCATCTATGAAGATCCTTGCGTAATTTCCATCCAGTATGAGGAATTGATGGGAATAAAATGAGCGGATTTGATCAATCTATCCACAACCACCCATATAGTCATATTGCTTTTGTGTCCAAGGAAAACCTACCACGAAATCCATATTTATGTATTCCCACTTCCAAGTGAGAAATTGAATTTCTTGGAGTAAACTACTTGGCTTTTGGTGCTCGGCTTTCACTTGTTGGCAATTAGGACATTTTGCAACAAATTCCTCTATGTCCCTTTTTAAGCCTTCCCATTAAAATACTTCTCTAAGGTCATGATACATATTTGTAGAAACCGTATTGATGGAATTTGGGAACCATGATATTCCTAAAGAATCCATTTTCTCAAGTCATCCACATTGGGAAAACATAAACTTCCTTGATACCTCAAGACACCATCCCCTCCTAAAGAGAATGACTCATTAAGCATACCAATAATCGACTTCTTCAACTCCATCAACGGTTGATCTAGGTGTTGCTTAGACTTCTCCTAAACCATAAAAGATGATTCAGAGTTATGATGGACCATAAAAGCACCATTTGGAGAATCTTCCAATCGAACACACAAGCTAGCCAACCTATAAACATATTTCACAAAGTCTTTCTTGGCTTCTTCGACATGAACCACACTTCCCATGGACAAACAACTTAGAGCATCCGCAACCACATTGGCCTTGTCGAGGTAGTAGAGAACACTCATGTTATAATCCTTCAACAATTCCAACCACCTTCTTTGTCCGATATTTAACTCCTTTTGAGTTAACAAATATTGGAGACTTTTGTGGTCGGTATAAATATCAACATGGACACCATATAAAAAATGTTCCATATTTTCATGGAAAATACCACGCCCGCTAACTCAAGATCATGCGTTGGATAGTTCTTCTCATGGACCTTAAGTTTTCTAAAAGCATAAGCTACTACTTTCCCATGTTGCATAAGCACACAACGCAAGCCCCACTCAGGATGCATCACAAAATACAATGAAGCCCTTGGTACCCTCCGGTAGAGTCAATACTAGAGAAAATCTAAGCCTATCTTTCAAAATTTTGAAGCTTCTTTCACATGCCTCATACAAGTCAAATTTCACACTCTTTTGGGTTAAGGTAGTTAAGGGAGATGCAATGGATGCAAAACTATCCGCAAACCTCCTATAATATCCCGCTAGACCAAAGAAACTCCTAATGCCGGTTGGAGTCAATGGTCTAGGTTAATTATTGACCGCCTCAGTTTTCCTTGGATCAATCTCAACTCCCTCACTAGAGATGATATGACCAAGAAACGCCACCGACCTCAACCAAAACTCGCATTTTCTAAACTTGGAAAATAATTTGTTTTCTTTAAGCACTTGCAACACCACTCTCAAATGCTTCATGTGATCATCATCACTCTTCAAATACACCAGTATATCATCAATAAAGATAGTCACAAATGCATGAAGATAGCTTTGGAACACCCTACTCATGAGATCTATAAATGCCGCCGGGGCATTAGTGATACCAAAGGACATTACTACAAACTGATAGTGAACATATCTAGTTCGAAATACCATTTTTGTATATCGTCACCTCTCACCCTAAGCTGGTGATACCCCGATCTCAAGTCAATCTTAGAAAAGTAGCTTGCCTCTTGCAGTTGATCAAACAAGTAGTCAATTCGAGGGAGAGGATACTTATTCTTAATAATGACTTTATTGAGTTGGCGATAGTCAATGGACATTCTAAGGGACCCATCCTTCTTCACAAACAATATCGGTGCACCCCATGGAGAAATACTAGGTATAATGAAGCCTTTGTCTAATAAGTCCATGAGTTGACCCTTCAACTCTTTCAAGTTGGCCGGAGCCATACTATAATGAGGAATGGAAATGGTGTTGTTGTCCGGTCTAAAGTCAATACCAACATCGATTTCTCGTTCGAGAGGGATTCCAAGAAGATCATTAGGGAAGACCTTCGAAAATTCCCTCACCATGGGGACCAACTCAGTAGGAGAAACTTCGAATTCTAAATCTTTGACTCTTACAATATGGTATATAGACCTTTTAGAGTTCATCTTGCAAGCTTTTAAACACAAAATGATATGACCTTTAGGAATAGAATTTCCCCCTTCCACTCTAAGACGAGTTCATTTGGAAATTTGAACTTGAAAATTCTTGTTCTTCAATCAATGGAAGCAAAACAACCACGCAATCAATACATTCCCAAAATGAAATTAATGTCAACCATATCAAGTTCTACTAATTCAACATGAGTAACTTAGTTGGTTACATTATATGACAATTTCTATATACTCTCTTTGCAACAACCGAATCACCTATCGTTGTAGTTACATTAAATGTTTCATTTAGGACATCTGGCAAAATATAAAACTTACTAAATAATAAGGGAGTAAGAAAAGATAATATAGCACCTTGGTCAAGTAAATAATAAACATCAATTCAAAAAACATTAAACATACCGGTCACCACATCGGGAGAAGTCTCTTGCTCACCCCTAGAGCGGAGAGCACAAAATCGATTCTTCTTTGGAGCATCAACAATAGAACTACTTGCTTGAGCTTAACCACTACCCTTGTATTTACACTTCAAATTTGGGAAATGTCAAAACTTGTGCCCACTCTTACCTCATCCGTAACAATTTCCCATTCCAACAAAGCATTCACCCACATGACCCTTTCCACACTTGGTACAAGTAGGCTTTTCACTACGTAAGTTTCAACTCTTTCCCTTTCGGGACTTACGATTAGGGACCTATCATCACGATATTTTAGGAACATGGAAGGAACTTGATTGGAGAATGTCTTTTTGAACCTTGGTTTGTCTTTGATATCAAGCTTACCATTTGAAGAACCACCATCCTATGACCTTGCGCTATCAGCATCTCTATTATTCTTCTTAACCCTTGTCTCTTACACTTGTTGGGCACAAACCATGAGACGAAAAATATTCATATTATCATGTAGCATAACCGAACGACAATCTTCTTTCAATTCATTGGACACTTCCATCACAAAGCGGCTCACTTCATCCCTAGGGTCGGAAACTAAAGAAGGAGCATACTTTGACAACTTAGTAAATTTCAAAGAGTAGTCAAACACACTCCTACCTCCTTGAGGAAGGTTGATGAATTTTTTCACCTTAGCTTCTCTCTTTTCCCTATGAAAGAACCTACCAAGAAAAGACTTTATGAAAATCTTCGATGTCATTGGACCACCCATCAACGGTCTATTGTCTGTCATTGGATGTACCAAGTTTAAGCCACGTCCTTGAGTTTGTAGGTGACTAACTCTGCCTTTTCCCTAGTATTCAACCCCATAGACTATAGGATTTTGTAGGTTTAATCAATGAACACTTGGGGGTCTTCCTCCACTTTAGACCCAAAGAAAGTAGGGGGATTCATCCTTGTGAAATCCCTCAAACGGGAAGACATGGTGCTTTGGTTTCGTCGGTCTACCACCACCCGGTTAGATTAGGCCGTCATGGATTTATCTTGAGTGGTGACGGGTTGTGCTTGAGTAGTAATGGCTTGATCAGTTTGGAGAAAGACTGCCCTTATATCCTTGTCCGTCATGGTCGGAGGATTTGTTGGAGCTTGATCTGCATTAGCAACTTCTTCAAGAGGAGGATCTTGATTTCCATGGGGAGGAACTCCCACATTAACAATCTCTTCATCAAGTCTTCTGGGACTGACCTTCGAGCATTCATATCTATAACCACAATACAAGGCTTAGGTGAAAGCACTAGTAAAGTATATTATAGAGGCATGACACTGGATTTCCAAGAAAATGAGAATTTACTAAGCATCAGAGAGATTCTCACTCATATGTGTGGCGCGTTTCATAATTTTGAATAAGAACCTACATAGACGTGGTTTAATGTTACATCAATCCTAAAGATATTCAACCTCACGCTCTCGTACCAAGTTTATCACATTCATGGACACCCCCTAGTTGTTATCGGTGTCGTCGTCCTCCAAGAGGCCTAAGACTAACCTTTTAGCATTTGTCATTGCATTTATATGGATTAAATTAGAGGAAAATTTAATACTTTTAAACTACTTCTACATTGAGGTTTACTTAGACCTCTCGCTTCCACATAATAGATATTTAGCGAGTATACATAGACTCCTCATATAATAAGATTACATAGTCTTCTACTTTTATTTTGCATACTTATAGCAATATAGATTCATATGAAGCCTAAGATACGTCTCATATTAAACCATCTAAAACAAGTACAACATTGGGCGTAGCCCATACTTCATTACAATAAAGGCCTCATATAGGCATATACAAAGTCAACAAAGAAAGAGAATGAAATAAATTGTCTTTACGACTAAACAATATTTAATAGTAAAATAGTTGCACCGTCCTAAAAAAGTGAGGACCTATCGAACTTGGAGAATAGGATTCCAAGCCTTCTTCAATGGCCCTCTAAAAGCTCAATGTCCGGAATCTGTATTTGTAGTAAACATAAAAGATGGGTTAGTACACACTTGTACTAAGTATGACTTTATGAACATAAAACAATTGAAATCATGCAAAAGGGGACATTTGTTCAAAACCATGTTAAAGTACTTTGGAAAGACATGCACAATCATGAATGCATGTAGAACAACAATTACATAATACATAAGTCAAACCTATGTACGACACAGGACCAAGCTCAACAGTAATAGTAAAGTCAACATGTATAGATTTAATACTTTATCACATTAGCAAGACCCTTACTCATAATCCACCCTTTATCCTACAAGTGCAATGACCAAGCAAAGCGCCATAACCTTACTCAAAATAGTAAACCAAACATATGATCACAAGTAATGTCTAACTTTACATAACATAACATCAACAGTAGCCATCATCAAATTTAACATCATAGACCAATAACATGTTCATAAATGAAACTAACATGATATATGACCATCAATATGTAAAGTCAACCTATGCATAACATTCACTTTATAAGATCATAAGAACAACCTTCTAAGACTTACCTCAAAGCTAGTGTAGTGCCTAGGTAGAGTCCCATACCCCTACCTAGACTAAGTCAACCCCTTAAGTCACTCAAGTTAGTGTTCACATCATTACTTCATTTTACTTTCAGGAACACTTCCCTTAACCGACATAGACCACATTATCAAAGTGTGGAATTAGGTGTTGTAAAACCTTACACTGAAGGAAGGTGGTCTACCAGCCAAAGTAGAACCAAACATGTACCTAGCATCTAGGGTAGATCCACCAGCTAGTATTCATATGGTGGCAACATAGTTCAAGAACTAGGAGATATGTATTGAACCATATACATTCCTATTGGCAATTGGAGCCCTATTTTCATGAGAATCTAAAGGGTGAGTGTCCCTCATTAGGGAGTCAACACCTCGTATGAAACTATAGGGTGAATGTTTCTCCATGGGAAGCCAACACCTCTCATTTTCAGGTTCACTCGGTGCTAAGATAAGTCCCTTTTTTAAATGTCTTTCTTTAACAATCATAGCATAGTTTAGGTCATAGAAGAATAGATCCTTGTATAGTAATAATTATTATATCAATAGGAATTGCATAAGAAGAACCTTTCAACACAACCCTCATATATGATATTAGCATGTTAACATCACCGTATCATAGTAAGGCACATAGGTACTTCATAACCAACCTTATATCATTAAATCTTAAGCATAATCTCACAATCACATAATCAAGACATTTCAATTAAACATCATACCAACACCTACTTAGGCTAATCAGAAGACGTGCTTCAATTGAACTACATCATCAATCCTAAGCCATCATAATTGACGTAAAGGTTAGGATCCTAAAGACTTAACCAATCTCCTTAAAAATCCATCATTATGGTCTTACCATTAACCAATCAAATCTAATTCAATCATAGGTGTAGTAACATCATTCAATAATAATTAACACAATAACTAGATCAATTACATCATTATTATCCCAATGAACTTCATTTCACAACTGAGGGTTAGGGGAAATAGGGTTCATCATAAATTCCTCATTGAATATATTCAATCTCAATAATACATTATCCTAGGCAGTCCATAGATGAATTAGAATAGATAAAACAAGTCTAACGATTGATACGTTATTCAATTAGATATAAGATTTGGGGTGTTTGGGGAAAGTACATGATCTACATGAAATTACATCAATTAACCTCATTTACCAAAAGCATATATAGTTAATTAGTCATAGGCAATCACAATTAATCATAATTAACAATAAATTTGAAGTTTAGAAGAAAACACCATTAGAATAGGAAAGGAATTGGATATTTTAGAAATCAACTTTGAGAGGACCTCTTGGGGAAAGGATGTCACATCCCAAAACCACACCCTAGAAGTTAGCGGCAATCTTTGATTGCAACCGGCGTACTTGACCTCTCGAAGGTCTTGTACAAGTCTTTACATATCATTCATCACATATACATGATCAAAAGTAGTGCAAAATTAAAATTTTTCACAAAACATATCATAGTCTTTAAAAACTCTTTCAATAAAGTCATAGGAAATACTAAGTCTCAATCTCATCAAACTTAAGACACGAGAACACTTGGGACACGACCCATACACAATACGAATATAGAAATACTTAGTCTATTACAATACTTCAATAAAAAACATAAAACTCATCTATACCCTCGAGTCAAATAAGAAGATACTTCAACATCTCTTGAACAATTCTATGGTCCAAGTCTTCCCTCCTAAATGCTCCTCACCTACCAACAACTATAGATATAGATAAAAGCATGGATTAGTACAACTACATGTACTAAGTATGACATAATTCATGAAAATCATGAAAACAGATATTTATTGGAAATATGCATCTTTTCATTAAATAATCATAATAACAACATTTGTCAAGTTATAAACACATAAGAAAAAACATTTAAGGGATTAATTACATTTTTGAGCCAACTTAATAGTAAGCTATTATTCACTATATAGTGAATTGCTTCACTGTTATAGTGATGTAGTTTCTATTCCCTTTTAACATTTTCTAGAATGTAGTCTTCTCACTAAAAGCTATACTAAGACTCACTTAAGCAACACAAAGAGAGATCGCCCATACAACCTCCCTAAGTATGTCAAAATGACCCTCAAGACTACATATAATAAAACCAATACTCACTTGCAAGGCATCAAACGTATGAACATGAATTTTCCTCTACCAAAGGTGATTCTAAGTCTCATTTGAGTAAGTTGTGAAGCGACCACCCATACAATCCCTTACACACACACTTAAGAGATCTTATAGACTACCTATGAATAAATAATTCTCACTTACCCTTATCAACATATATATAATATGACATTCTCTTGCCAACGGCTATCAAAAGACCTACATAAGTAAATCAAGAAGATAATGTCTATGATTGACCTCTTCAAGACTACCTAAATAATCCTTAAGAGTACCTAAGTTTAGATCATGTCTACATATTCAACCATTTTTCCTTAACAAGAATCATTATTAGGACTCATCTAGGTAAGATACAAAGTGACCATTCTTATGCCCCCTTCACAGCTTAACTAGACAATCCTTAACTACTCTAGATAAGTACTTATTCATTTAACATACTTTCTTAACTTAAATCATTACTTTCACCAGTTCATTTAGGATACATTTCAACATATAAAGGACATTCAAGTAATGGTCTTGGACAAGACCTAGGAATTCCAACTAACACCTTCAAAGCCTATTCTGCAATGTCTAGCTATTGTCCCATACCACCACCTAAACTTTATAAAACTTCTATAATGCTAATAGGTATTCTATATGATGAGAATAGACAATAACCAACATAGAACATCATAGTGATTCATGAAATCCAAAGTTCTAACCTACTCCGATGAGGGTGTTCTACTTGCCAATGTTAGAACTTAGACACATCCCATGTAGGCACATGGTTAAGGAATATGAAGGGCATGCTTTGTAATCTAGTCTAAGTCTTTAACTAGAACTACTTCCCTTACAATACTCACTCGATGCTAGCCTTCGTTCTCATAGAGTAATTTACACTTAAGGTTCATATAAAGGGGTTCCATATCAAGTTCAAAACCCAATCACATTTACCACCAAAGAAAGATTCACCAGGGGTACCTCGCAATGACGAAAATAAGCTCATCATGTATTTTCTAAGGATTAATATGATGTCTTTCTAGCCAATTGACCTTAAGTCTATCATTCCTTTACTTTGAAGGATACCATTATGGCTTACGGCTTCAACATTCATAACCTTACCACTAGGTTCAAGGTTTCACATAAATGACCCTCTTAACATCATTAGGTTCAAGGTTTCACATAAATGACCCTCTTAACATCATTTAAGGTCACATGCTAAGAGACTTAAGCATCCTAAGTCTAGACAAAAAATGTTCACTTTCATACATGCATCAAGTAACGCACACAAGTCAACAGAGACAAGACACCACCATACCACTTTAACTCATATTACATGTCATTCTAGAAGCACATATAAAGTACCCTTATCATCTTTAAGTCATATTATACATTACCTTATCATCATCAATATGAACATGATAGACTCATATAGTCAATTAGGAGTAACAAACATCAACCCTAAGACTATACATACAAAGCCATAGTCATAGCTTAACATGACCATCTACTTAACATTAATAGAAGAAACCTCATATAATTTCACATTACTTAGAATGTAATTAAACATTATCATACTTCACATAATCATGATAATACTTCAAGTAGTGTGCCGACAAGGCCATGATAATCATATTACTTAAAATAACACCGACAAGGCCACAACAATTGCAACTAAAGCACATAACACCGCCACCGTAAGTGGACCATAACAATCACAATATAATTGAAGTCTAATCAACATAAAATAAAAGAAATAGGGAAGAATACCAAAACTCTATCTTCAATACCTCAATTCAATGCAAAATCACCAAATTGAATATCATAAGACCCTTAGACATGGCCACAACCAACAATTTAATATGATTATAAGAATATTCATGAAACTAGGTCAATTCACTACAAATTCATCAATCTAATACAACCTAGTTATCAATTTACTACAATTCTTACATCAAGCAACAACCCATATGAAACTACATTAGAATTCATAAACATTCGGTCAATATCAAGTAACGCATAACTTAGTCAAAAACTAGGGTTCATCCAATTCATGGGTTCATAGGTTATTTAGGTTAGAGTAATTAATATAATAACAATTCAATCCATAATCAATGTTTAAAAACCATTAATACAAGAACCCGTGGTAGATCATGAAATTGGACAATTCAATTTTGAAACACATTAGAAAACTTCTTTGAGAGTTGGGCTCCTTGATGAAGAGAGTTTCAAGGATAATAATTCATACCTAAAAGAAGATAATTCTGAAATTTGATGAAGAATCTCTATTCAATTCTTCAATCAAACTTCTTCCTTGAGTTTTGGCTTCAATGGAGTCTTAAAAAATTTCTAAGGAATTTTAGGGTATTGATTTGGAAGAATGAATTTTTCTAAGTTTTAAATACTTATATACATGTTTAAAATACCAAAAATACCATTAAGGAACCTCCAATACTCTTATTTTCAATTGGGGTGAATTTACAAGTTCACCCCTCACTTACAGTGAACTGCACGCAGGGACAGTGTCCATCGATGATCCGTCCCTTGACCAACGGACCATCCTGTTGGTCCTTGGTCTGGGAATGAGGCCTGTATTGGGCCTCCTCTCCCCCACTCCTAAGTCTCAATCATTGAGACCCCACAAACGGGGCGTCGCCTGACTCACTGGGCGTCGATTACCAACCGCTGGTTGGGTTGTCTTGGACATTTTTGGGTACCATGAAGGGTCCTTCCTTAAGGACCCTGGGATATTCCTTGGGGGATGTTTTTGTCACGAATGATATCTAGACCACAGATGAGACCAGCGTTGTTGACCTCTCAGAGGTCGTAGACTAGCCTACTTACGTCATTCTTACTTTACATAGGTTAATTTTAGCGAAAAACTTGAAACTTTTTGTTTCCTAACATACTTATAAAAAGATTCTCATTAATACATAATTGTTCAACATCAACCATTTAACATTAAGGGATAAGCAACTAAAAGAAATAGTTCAATTCTTATTAAGTGTATAATTGCCAAAATGGCACCAATACACAGTCTGAATAAAAACAGGAAATAAACGCTAGTGAAACATGCTCCACTAGCTCAACTCTAAAACTAAGCTAGGATATAAAACAGTAGCATCCTCGAAGGCATGAGGACCTACAAACTCTGGATGAATGCTAGATGTCCGGATAACTGCAACGATGATCCTGTAGCTCTATCGTCCCCCTGTGCTTGCACCTAAAAATAGTAGAGTTTGTATAGGGTTAGTAAACACTAATATTAAGTATGCGTATATGCAAACACACACCACAAACATGCATGAGAAAGAATAGCTCTTTCCAAACAACATGATTTTTGGAAGTCAAGTCAGTGGACTTGCTAAATTAAGATTAGGAAAGTTTCCAAATTTGGATTAGGAAAGTCAATGATGTTTCCAAATTTGAATTAGGAAAGTTAGTGAGCTTTCCTGATTTGGAATAGGAAAGTTATGCCATGAGACTAACATACATCATCATACTTTTCACATTTGCACACAGTAAATAACATTTACACATAGGACATATCATATAGCATACAACACATTTTGCATGAGGCATATAACTTCTTTAATATTACTCATTCATATGCCATGAGACCTTGGGATGATCGACTTAACGTTAAGATATCCCAGGAATGAGGGCTCAACAGATGGGACCTCAACAATAGAGTCTTCATTAGCAAACGTAGAGTGTGCTTCGTTAATTCATACGTACTCCATTTTATTTCATTCATAGGCCATTATAAAAACCAGTTATACCTAATATGTATTTTAAGACTTTCATTAGGTTCGTTGGGCAATGACCAAGAATGACCTAATGTCATTACTTGAGTCTAACTCACCTTTTGATTATACTATCCTAACACCTTCGGTATCATTCATTTTATTATGTGCATCATTTGAGGCTAGACTTATTCTGTCATTGGGAAATTTAAATTTAATAGACATAGATCATGTAAGAATCATGAAATCTAGTGTCTCCTCCACAACAAAAAGAGGTGGAATCACTGGCCAAAGTGACCCATAACATGCTAGCGTACCCCCGCCAGATCCCTATATTGGCTGTATAGGTTTGATGACTAGGAGATATAAGCAGACTCATACCCAGAAATTCGGACAATCTCATCTCATGAGAGTTACGTGAACCTCCGCCCTTCCCAAAATAAGTCATCACCGCTCATAGATAACCTACCGGTGCTTAGTATAAAGTTCCATTTCATTCATCTCATACGTCATGGAAGCTGACTTCTAGTATGAGGACATCATAGCTAATTCAATGATTTCTCATCTCATTATTAGTATTAAGTGTGTTAAGCTCAATACTTTCATTAGAGTGTTCATAGAGACTGGTCTATTCATTATTTTACACTTTCATAGGTGAGTACATTTTGGTACCATTTACTTAGGCTCATTTGAGATTGCTCTCATCATTTACATTAGCCTAATATCATGTTATCACCACATTCCTTATCATTAGCACCTTGGCTTTTCATAGTTACTCACCTCTTATTATGTGAATGTTTATTTCATCACATGCCAATGCACTTGGCAATTTAGTGTGTTTCACACCCTTGCTTACCCCTTCTAGGGTTTCCTCATTTCATTGTTCATTTCATTACATTCATCTTAGGTTCACTTATTTTTGAACGTATGATAGAATTTTGAGTCTATACACACAAGCCAGGAAGCTTCATTCATATTTCATTAAGTAATTCATACATTCCAAAGATTATGTAGTACAAAACTTATATATCTTGTAAATATGCCAAGATCTTGATTTTGATCTAAGAAGGTGGCATTATTCTTTGAAATTTTTTTCACATATGACTTATGTATCCATACAAAAGTTTGGGAAGGAAACCCAAATTCGAATCACTTGGATAGCATTTACATTTTTCATTGATTTATTTTTAATTTCCATAACATTGGGACTCTAGGTTGAACCCTAACATTTAACATTGTACCTTAAATTTTCTACTTGGTTTCCTTTTAAATTGGCCGAAGGGTTGTGTCTTCGAACCCCCACAACCTCTTTCATTTTATTCTTTAATTTTCTCTAGGGCATTGGGAGGTTGTGGGTTTGAACCCCAACAACCTCCTTATTTTTCTTTTTAATTTTGCTAGAGATTGTGAGGTGCTGGGTTCGTACCCTCACATCCTCTTATTTTATTTTATTTTATTATTATTTCTATTAAAGTTCATTAGGCTAGGCATTTTGGCAGTGAGGTTGTGGGATCGAGCCCCTAAAGCCTCACTTTGTTTTATTCTTTAATTTTGTCATTCTCCTTTCCAACCTTGAGAACGTGGGTTCGATTCCAACGCCTCACATTCCTTTTTCTTGATTTTTACTTCCTTCACTCGCTCTACATGGAGGTCGTGGGTTAGATTCCCACGCCTCCCATTTATTTATTTTAATTCTTGTTCTCTTCTTACTAACCCCGCAAAACCAATTTCGATTCCCCCAGCTCCTTTTTCTTTTTCCTTTCTCACAAATTCCACTAGCCAAAGTGTGAGGTCACAGGTGGTGGCCTCACTTCTTTAAAATGCATTAAATTTCAATATTCCAACCTCCTTTTGAACGAAATTAAAGGACACTAATCTATAAATTTATTCATAAATTTTAGCTTCCTTTCATCAACCTTTTCATTTTAGTTTCCTAGGGCATTTTACCAAGCATTTAGTGCATTGTTAGGTGTAGTTTAATAGTTACATTAGTCAAGTGTTTCACTCAAAATTAGTAACTTCACACCCCATATGAACATCACATTGTTTACAACTTTTGCACATAAAATTCAAGGATTATACATGCCTTTACACATCTCCAAACAATGACCAACTTCACTGCCGCACATTGCACACACACATAACTTTTTCACATGATTTCGAACAACATAATCATTATTCACAAAAAAATTTGAACATGCATACTAATACATAAACATAACAAAAACACATTTCATCCCTACTTTATACTAGCAAACATACCAAACTAAAGTTAAATGGGAGCTAGTGACAGGGACATGCAAAGGGGGAACAATCCTAGTTTTCGAAATGAATATCTTGAATCTTAAGGTGTCTCTTGGAAAAGGGACCAAGAGGAAAGAAACACATACCTTAATTGATGTTCAAACGATGAATTTTCTGTCCAAAAACCTCTCCAAAATCAGTCCAAGCTACCTCAACGTCCACACTACTCAACGAACAACTTCTCTTTGCCTTAATGTTTTTGGTTACTTTTTTTTTTAAAATTTCACGTGAGTTCTTCAAGTGTGAAGAACTCTTGATATTATTTCTGTTCTTTGTTGTTTTTGACAGAAACCAGTGTGAGAGAGATGATGAAACGTGAGAGAGAGATCGTGAGAGTGTAGTCTAATTATAGGAGTTTTAGTTTGGGAATTATTCAAACTTGGACTTCTTATTAATTTAAATAAAAACCTTATTTAATTAGCTTAGTGAAATTAACATTATGCCCTTACAAAATCAGATTATAAAAATTAATTAAATCACCAACTTGTCGCTTCCAATAGGGCTCGAACTCGGGTAGAGTGGCCCCTGCGAAATGGACCATTTCGGGTCAACCTGAGCCGAATTGGTTCTTTAATTAAGTTAACCAATTAATTAACTAATTCCTTAGGGTAATTACAATGTATAACTTTGTCCTGGAAAAAACCATTTTACCCCAAGACCCTCAAAACTTAAGATTTCTTCTTTTTAAGTTCGGTAAAGACTGCTTCGATTAAATCTTCATTTTTGAGAGCCTTACTTTGTTGGTTCCAACCTTTCAAAGTTCAACTAACTCCCCAAGTTAGTTGTGTTGTTCGTAGCAAGGGTTCTGAATTTTGGTTTTACGCGTATCAATCCGTGTGAACCCTAGTCTAATCACAAGAATTCTTGACATCTTAAGTATTTATCCAATTCATTTTTAGGGTTGTTACATTATTCCCCCCCCCCTTAGGAACATTCGTCCTCGAATGACACCATCACTACATATTGTAATGCCACTCAAATCATAACATAATCACTATTCACAATCAAGCAATATCAACAAAGTACGGAGAGATAACAAAACATAGACTTAAGAGTAGGAAATCTAACCTCAAGAGCTGAAAAGATGAAGGTAGCGGGATCTCATGTAGGCCTCAACCTCCCATGTAGCACCCTCAACAAGATATTTCTCCACAATACCTTCACTGTGGCAATCTCCTTGTTCCTTAGCCGCTTGACCTGTCTGTCAAAGATCTCAACAGGTACCTCCTCATAAGACAAGTCTTTATCAACCCCCAAACCTTTCACTGGTAGAACTGATACTGGATCACCTAGGCACTTGTTCAACATAGAGACATGAAATACTGGATGGACAGAAGATATCTCCACATGCAATGCTAACTCATAGGCCACATGAAATGCTAACTCATGGCCAAACATACCTCGGACTCAGCTTCCCTTTTCTACCAAATATCATCACCCCTTTCAAAGGTGATATCTTCAAGTAAACCTGGTCACCAACCTCATATTCTGAGGGAACTTTCTGTTGTTTGCATATGACTTCTTTCGGGTGTAAGCAGTAGTAAACCTGTCCCTAATAACTCTAACCTTCTCTAAGGCCTCATGAATGATATTTGGACCCAAAATGGACGACTCTCCAACCTCAAACTACCTAACTAGAGATCTACATCTCCTACCATACAGTGCCTCAAACGGTGCCATCCCAATGTTGGAGTGATATATATTATTATACGAGAACTCTATCAAAGGCAGATCGTCGTCCTAGCTACCTCTGAAGTCAATCACACACGGCCTCAATTATTTGAATGGTGCGCTCTACTTGCCCATCAGTTTAAGGATGAAAGGCGGTACTAAGCCTTACCGGCGTGCCCAAGCTTTTCTGGAAAGATCTCCAAAATGGGAAATAAACTAAACTACTCTATCTGAAATGATAAACAAAGGAATCCCATGCCACCTCACAATCTCATCAATATAAAGTCTCGCATAATCCTTTGTTCTATAGGTAGACTTCACAAGGATAAACTGAGAAGACTTAGTCAATCTGTCCACAATAACCCATATGCAGGCATGCTGCCTCCTAGTCCTCGAAAGACCAACCACGAAGTCCATATTAATGGCTTGCCACTTCTAAGTCAGAACCTCAATAATCTGAGTCATACCACCAGGCTTAAGATGCTCTGCCTTAACCTGCTAACAATTAGGACAATTAGCCACGTATTCTGTAATGTCCTTCTTCATGCCATCCCACCAATAGATCTGCTTAAGATCATGATACATCTTGATGGAATCTGGATGTATGGAATATCTGGACCCATGGGCCTCTGCCACCAACCTGGTCCACAAATAATCCACATTTGGTACACACAACCTGTCCTGGTATCTAAGTATGCCATCACCTCCAAAAGAAAAAGACTCATTCATTTTTAACAACACTGAGTCCTTCCGCTCCATCAACACATGATCAAGATGTTGAACCTTCTTAACTTTGACTACCAAGGATGATTCAGAACTAGGATGAACTGAAACACCCTCACTAGTAGAGTCAACCAATCGCATACCCAGTCTGTGTAACTCTTTTGCCAACTCCTTCTTCTCGTCCTCAATGTGGGATGTACTCCCCATGCTCAAAGCATCATCCACAACATTAGCCTTACCTGGATGGTAGTGCACATTCATGTCATAATCCTTCAACAGCTCCAACCATCTCCGCTGATGTAGATTCAACTCCCTCTGTGTGATCACGTACTAGAGACTCTTATGGTCGGTGAACACATCCACATGCACTCTATACAGATAATGCCTCCACAGCTTCAGTGCAAACACCACAGCTGCCAATTCCAGGTCATAGGTGGGATAATTCTTCTCATGAACCTTGAGTTTTCTGGAAGCATAGGCTATCACCTTACCAGCTTACATAAGAACACAACCCAAACCAACACTAGATGCATCACAATAAATAGTGTAATTCTCACCACACCAAGGAAGAGTAAGCATAGGGGCTGAAGTGTCTGTCCTTGAGTTGCTGGAACTCTTCTCACAAGTCTCCGTCCATTCAAACTTGTCTTTATTCTTCGTCAAAGCTGTCAGTGGGGAAACAATGGAAGAAAATCCCTCCACAAACCTGCAGTAGTAACCAGCCAATCACAGAAACCTATGGATGTCGGTGGGAGTAAGGGTCTTTGGCCAATTCTTAACAGCTTTAGTATTCCTGGGTTCCACCTGTAAACCTTGATCGGACACTACATGACCAAGGAAGGTCACTGATCTCAGCCAGAATTCACACTTGCTGAATTTAGCATACAACTGACGTTGTCTAACTACCAGCAAGGTTAGTCTCAAATGTTGTTCATGCTTTTCCTTGGTCTTAGACTAGATGAGAATGTCATCTATGAATACTATGACGAAAGAGTCCAGGTATTCACGGAAGACTCTATTCATGAGATCCATAAATCCACTAGGTGCATTCGTAAGACCAAATGACATGAGTAAGAACTAATAGTGACCATAGTGGTACGAAAGGTTTTCTTTGGGACATCTCTATCCCTAACCCTAAGCTGATGGTACCCTGAACGAAGATCAATTTTTTAAAAGAAACTAGACCCTTGGAGTTGGTCGAAAAAGTCATATATTCTTGGAAGTGGATACTTGTTCTTGATAGTTACTTTGTTTAGCTGCCGATAATCGATACACATTCTAAGGGTCCTATATTTCTTCTTTACAAACAACACTAGAGCGCCCCAAGGGGATATGCTCGGCCGAATGAAACCCTTATTAGTGAGATCTTTTAACTGCCACTTCAACTCTTTGAGTTTTGCTGGAGCCATTCTATAAGGAGAAATTAAGAAACACATCTAGGAGCTCATTCACTACGGGCATTGAGTCTATGAAAGGAATATCATGATCCAAATCATTAACACTCACAAGATGACATAGTAACCCCTTGGACATCATTTTATTGGCCTTAAGATTTAAAATCAAGGGATTAGGACGACTCAAATTGTTTCCCTCCAAGACTAAATCTTCTTCATCAGGGAATTGAAATCTCACCACTGTACTACGACAGTCCAAGCAAGAATAACAACTGTAAAGCCAATTCATGCCAATAATAACATCAAAATCATACATGGGAACTCAACCAAGTTTGCATACATAGTCTTAGCTATTACAACTATTGTGTAGTCCTTATATACTCTAGAAGTTCTTACATTTTCTCCTAAAGGTGTACTAACCACTCTAAGATCATGCAGAACTTCAGGCAATATCTCAAAAGTAAGAGTAAGAAGAGGAGTTACAAAGGAAAGCGCAAACCGTGCATCAAGTAAATCATAAATAGAAGTTGAGAATACTTGTACCATACTTGTGACAACATCAGCAGACTTCTCCTTCTCCTCCCACCCCTTCAGGGCATAGAACCTGTTCCTCTTAAGAGGTTCGGCTGCTACTGCACCCTGTGGATTTGGCCTAGGATAAGCATTACCTCCATCCTGACCTCTGTTATGTTGACAGTATCTGACCATGTGCCTACTCTTACCACAACCGAAGCAGGCATTAGTGCCCTGTCTGCAGTCTCCACTGTGAGCTCGGCCACACTTAGCACAATTCTTCTTAGGACGCTGCATCTCACCTCTATTTCCCCTCTTGGGCTCAGGTCTGCCTCCTCTAGGTGTTGTACTGATATACCGTGGTTTCACGGTATAATTAACACTTTTTCCTTAAGTTTAGTGCGTCCAAAAGCCTTTTTATGCTAATTTTTATACAAGTTTCTCTTTGTTTTGCAGGAAATCTGTCCAAAGCCAAATGCGGAGATTTTGAGAGAAGAAATGCAGAAAAGACCACCTACGGAGCTGATGACGGTCCGTCGTGCTTGTGACGGTCCGTAGGTGGCAGTGTAGAGAAGCTGCTGAGGGAAGATGGGGAAGTCTGACCAAGTGTGGGATTACGGAGCTTGCGACGGTCCGTCATGTATATGACGGTCCGTCATGTATATGACGGTCCGTTCTGCAGGTTCATCGTGGAGTTCAGAGAAGTGATCCCAGTACCCAGATTTCGAGAGTTGAAGTATTTTGAAACGAAGACCCTCGACGGACCGTTGTGCCTATGACGGTCCGTCATACTTGCCGTCGAGGGGAACGAAGAATTCCGCAGAAGAAAGTGTACAAGTATGGGACGGCGGAGTCCATGACGGTCCGTCATGACCACGACGGTCCGTCGACCCAGCCGCATTTTGGCAGATTTCCTGCAATTAGAATTCTTGTGTAATTAGGTTTTTATTTTTATATAAATAGTTCGAAAAACATCGTTTTTGAGGTTAGACACCAGATAGTTAGACATCATATTATTAGACTCTTGGTATTAGTGTTAGATTTTCGGATTATCATTGATTGCAAGTGATTTTTGGTAATTAATCAAGCAACCTTTTGGATTTTATTCTTTCTCATTGAAGTAAGTACATGAATTCTTATTTGATATATTTGAATATTGTGTTTATGGCTATGAGTAACTAAACTCCATAACTAGGGTTGTGGGAACCATAGGCAAATAATGAGATAAACCCTAGCTAAAATAACAATTCTAGAATAGTGTCTTGCATGTATTAATAATTCTTTCGCTTAGAAGTCTATTAAACGGATGATCAACGTTAGAACTCGCCTTAATGCTACTTGCCGGACCAAGGAGGTAGATAATGGGAGAAGAATTATTAAAATATATTTAGTGTATACTATATAATAGGCTAGTAGTGATTGGTACGAGGTAATAACTTAGTCAAATATCGAATACGATGCTTAATATGAGGTAACGATAAGGGTTAGGAAAGCAACACACGTAGCCGGACCAAGGTGCGGAGTGATATTTTCTAGATGCCGGACCAAGGATTTAGATATACATAACTTATCACTTTGCATGCAAGATACTAGGAAAGAATTGTTATAGTTAGAATTATCAAGTTATGAACCTGTGGGGAACACGTAAACCCTAGTTACTTTGATTAATTGATTAAAACCCAACTTTCAAAACTGTTAAGTGTCTCTTTCAATTTCATTAGTTATTTTTACTCATTAGGAAATACAAACCCCCCATTTTTATGTTTTTACTTTCTAAGGAAGTCATCAACCGAACAATAGTAATAACAAGTTGAAGTTAAGTCTAGACTATTTTCCTCGTGGGAACGATCCCAACCTCACTAGTTGAGTTATTTACTTGACGCGACCGCTTTACTTCTTATTTGAGAAGTAAGTTTGAGCGTATCAAATTTTGGCGCCGCTGCCGGGGAACTTAGTTTTTAGATTAACTTGAACTTCTTACTATAGTTTAGTTACTATTTTCTTGATTTTACTTTGTTTTATTGTTTTTGATTTCTTTTCAGAATTATCCTCCTTGTATGCCAAATACACGGAGAGGAAGAGAACCGTTGTTTCCCTACGATCATGAGTTAGAGCGTACACTGTGAAACATGAATCATAATTTGGGAATCAATGATGAGGATCCAAACCAGAACATCCCAGCTCCGGTTGATGTTCATGGTCAGATGTTACCCGATGCTCCGGTGAACATCAACAGAGGGGACAAAATCCCGCTCCACCCACAGGCCACACTTTTTTGGTAACTAGTAGTCTGATGCAAATGATCACTGCCAGAGGTTTGTTTTCAGGGCTACCTTCTGAGGATCCACATGCCCATATAGCTAAGGTAAGGGCAGTGTGTAAAAGTTGTGTGGGGAGGCCTGATTTGGATCTAGATGTAATAGGGATCAGAGTGTTTCCACTCTCACTGACGGGAGAGGCTGCTATTTGGTTTACTGAGCTCCCTTACAACTCCATCTTTACTTGGAATCAACTGAGGGATGTCTTCTTAGCACGCTACTATCCGGTCTCCAAGAAACTAAACCACAAAGACAGAGTGAGTAACTTTGTGGCACTACCAGGAGAGTCAGTTAGTAGTTCATGGGATAGATTCACCTCATTCTTGAGAAGTGTTCCAAATCACCGTATAGATGATGAGTCACTGAAATAATACTTCTATAGGGGACAAGATGATAACAACAAAGCGGTATTGGACACTATAGCAGGTGGATCTTATGGAGAATGTCCTTATGTTGAGATAGCTGAAAAATTAGAAAAAATCTCCCGGAATAACAAAGCTTGGAGTACTAGGAAATCTGATACAGGAAGAAACACCTTTGCAGTGCAGTCCACTCACAACCCAGCCACAGATGAGATTCATGAAGAAATGGCTCAAATGAGAACTGAGCTTGGGTTGGTACTAAAACATGTCACTGGGGGTGCAGAAATAATTAATGCAGTCAACTACTTGGCTAAACCACCACCTCCAAACGATGAGTGTTATTATGAGGAGGATTCCTATACAGTAAATGAACAGATGGGGGGTTTCCGACCAAGCGCCCAAGGCTTAAATCAGGATAATTGGCGCCAAGGTCAAGGGAACCAAGGTCGGAACTATGGTAACAACAATCGTGAGGGTCATTATGTCCGAGATGGAAACTACAATCGCGACAACAACTTCAATAGGGGTAACTATGGTAATAGAAACGACAGGAATGGACCCTATGTTCCTCCTCAAAATCGGGAAGTTACTCCTAGGGATGGTGGAGGTAGTATGTCGCGAGTTGAGGATATGTTGCATAAAATGATGAGGAGGTTCGATTCTAGTGATGAGCACAATAAAGAGTTGAGAAATGATTTAGCGGGTATTGGGCAAAAAGTTGATACCCATGCAATATCAATTAAGCAACTTGAGTTACAATTGGCCAAATTATCTGCAATTGTGAACACACGTCAACCGGGCACTCTTCCTAGCAACACTGTCCAAAATCCGAAAAATGATGGACATTGTATGGCAATTACTATTCGCAGTGGTAATCAAACCATTGACCCACCTATGCCATCTGATGAGAATAAGGTGACAACAGAATCTGATAAAGTGATAGAAGTTGATGCTGAATTAAAGGATAACACTGCAAAAGATGCTGAAGTGCCTAAAAAGGTAACTCCTATGCCTAGGCCACCACCCCCATTTCCTCAAAGATTATTGAAAAAGACCGAGGATGGAAAATATCGGCGTTTTATAACAATGTTGAAGCAACTTTCTATCAATGTCCCTTTGGTAGAAGCTTTAGAACAAATGCCCGGTTACGCCAAATTTATGAAAGATCTGGTCACAAAGAAAAGATCGGTCACTTTTGAGGATGATGATTGAATGCAGCATTGTAGTGCTATTGCTACAAGATCTCTGGTCCCAAAGAAAGAATATCCGGGTGCGTTCATTATTCCTTGTACAATCGGGCTATTACATTTTGCGAAAGCATTATGTGATCTGGGGGCAAGCATAAATCTCATGCCCCTCTCGATTTACAAGAAGTTGGGTTTGGGTGACCCAAATCCCACTGCGATGCGACTACTGATGGCTGATCGAACAGTAAAACGACCTATAGGGATACTCCACGATGTGCTAGTAAAGGTGGAGTCATTCATATTTCCAGCAGATTTTTTTATTCTTGATTGCGAGGTCGATTTTGAAGTGCCCATTATTCTTGGGAGGCCATTCCTTGCTACGGGAAGAGCCTTAGTAGACATGGAAAAGGGGTAGATGAAATTTTGGTTGAACAATGAGGAAGTGACCTTTAATGTTTGTAGGTCCATGAGGCAGAGTGGTGAGCTCCAATCGGCATCTGCTATATCCTACAACATGGGTGAGACATCTGAGACACAAATAGAAGAACGTCTTGGTGTAGAAGCATTAGCGGCAGTAATAATGAACTTTGATAGTGATTGCATTGAAGAGTATGAGTCATTAGTCGCGGCTCTTGATCGAGGTGATGTTCGGTTTAAACCGAAGAAATTTGAGCTTGATATGAAAAATCGTGAGTCCCCACCAGCGAAACCATCGATAGAGGAGGCTCCAAAAGTTGAATTAAAAGCTCTCCCACCTCATCTTAGGTATGAATTTTTAGGAAATGGTGACACTTTGCCGGTAATCATTGCATCAGACCTGGATGAACAACAGGTTCAGAGTTTGGTGAAGGTACTAAAAAGGTTCAAAAGAGCTATTGGGTGGACCATTGCGGACATTATTGGGATCCCTCCTGGTATTTGCTCTCATAAAATCCAACTCATGCCTGATCACAAGCCGAGTATTGAGCACCAGAGACGCTTGAATCCTCCTATGCAAGAGGTTGTGAAGAAGGAAATCATCAAGTGGTTGGATGCCGGGGTAATCTATCCAATCGCCGATAGCAGTTGGGTATGCCCAATTCAGTGTGTACCTAAGAAAGGGGGAATGACTGTGGTCCCCAACGAAAAGAATGAACTTGTTCCAATGAGACCGGTTACTAGATGGAGGGTGTGTATGGATTACCGTAAACTTAACTCATGGATTGAGAAAGATCATTTTCCTATGCCCTTCATGGATCAGATGTTGGATAGACTTGCTGGAAAAGGGTGGTATATAATCAGATTTCTATTGCACCAGAAGATCAAGAGAAAACCACCTTCACTTGTCCATATGGGACCTTTGCGTTCAGAAGAATGCCATTTGGGTTGTGCAATGCACCCGCAACCTTTCAGAGATGTATGATGTCAATATTTTCTGACATGGTGGAGGATACTATAAAAGTTTTTATGGATGATTTTTCTGTGGTCGGTGATTCATTCGAGCGGTGTTTGACCAATTTATCTGAGGTTCTTAAGAGATGTGAAGACTGCAATTTAGTACTAAACTAGGAAAAGTGTCATTTCATGGTAAAAGAGGGTATTGTGTTGGGTCATCGCATTTCAGAAAAGGGCATAGAGGTTGATCGAGCTAAAGTCGAGGTAATAGAGAGACTGCCCCCACCAATCTCTATGAAAGGTGTGAGAAGCTTTCTTGGGCGTGCAGGTTTTTACCGAAGATTCATCAAAGACTTTTCAAAGATTGCACACCCGTTGTGCAAACTGCTGGAGAAAGATTGTAAATTTTGTTTTGATGAATCTTGTCTTAAGGCATTTGGTGAACTAAAAGAAAAATTGGTATCTGCACCTATCATTATTTCCCCGGATTGGAGCAGTCCATTTGAGGTAATGTGCGATGCTAGTGGGGTAGCTCTTTGTGTAGTACTGGGACAGAGGAAAAACAAAATCCTTCACCCCATCTACTATGCTAGTAAAGCCCTAAATGAAGCTCAGAAGAACTACACAATGACTGAGCAAGAACTCCTAGCAGTAGTGTTTGCTTTTGAGAAATTTCGCTCCTATTTGCTAGGTACTAGAGTTATAGTGCATACTGACCACTCAGCATTGAGATATTTGATGGAAAAAAAGGATGCAAAACCTAGGCTGATTCGTTGGGTGTTACTGCTACAAGAATTTGACTTTGAAGTGATGGATAGAAAAGGAACTGAAAACCAAGTTGCTGATCACTTATCTCGTCTAGAGGATGAAGCTATGAGAGAGTTAGGGGATAATACTAACATTGACGATACTTTCCCCGATGAACATGTATTAGCCGCTTCACAAGACTTGATCTCATGGTTCGCAGATTTTGCGAACTATCTGGCAAGTGATATTGTTCCACCAGATTTGTCTTTTCATCAAACAAACAAGTTCATGTACGATGTGAAGAAGTACTTTTGGGATGAACCATATTTGTATAGGAGTTGTGCCGACGGGATTATTCGGCGTTGTGTGCCAGAATGTGAGATGTTGAGTGTGTTGGAGGCATGCCATTCCTCACCTGTTGGTGGACATCACAGTGGTATCCGAACCGCTCATAAGATATTACAATGTGGTTACTATTGGCCAACTCTTCATCAAGATGCTCATGGGTTTGCTAAAGCATGTGACAGATGCCAACGAGATGGCGGTATTTCAAGAAAGCAAGAGCTCCCTCTAAACCCCATTCTTGTGATTGAGTTATTTGATGTCTGGGGTATTGACTTTATGGGACCTTTCGTGAGTTCTCATGGGATGAAGTACATTCTAGTAGCAGTTGATTATGTATCTAATGGGTCGAAGCCATAGCCCTCGCAAACAATGAAGGGAAGAGTGTCACTGCATTTTTGAAAAAGAATATATTCTCTCGTTTTGGCACCCCAAGGGCCATTATTAGTGATGGGGGCTCCCACTTCTGCAACAGATTATTCAAAGGGTTATTGGAGAAATATGGGGTTCGCCATAATTGGCCACTCCTTACCACCCTCAAACTAGTGGGCAAGTTGAAGTGTCGAATCGAGAGATCAAACAGATATTGTCCAAAACAGTGAACGCTAGTAGAACGGATTGGTCAAGGAGGCTTGATGATGCTCTTTGGGCCTACCGGACAGCATATAAGACTCCCATTGGTATGTCTCCATACCAACTTGTATATGGGAAAGCTTGTCATCTTCCGGTTGAGTTAGAGCATAAAGCCATGTGGGCTATGAAGAAGTTAAAAATTGATTGGAGCGAAGCTGCAGAGCAACGGTTAAATGGGTTGAATGAACTTGATGAATTTCGCCTGAAAGCCTATGAAAGCTCAGCCCTATACAAAGAAAAGATGAAGAAGTACCATGACAACAAAATTGAAAAACGAGAGTTTATGGTCGGGGATTTGGTGCTTTTATTCAATTCCAGATTGCGCTTGTTTCCAGGTAAACTCAAGTCCAAATGGACTGGTCCTTACACGGTTACCCAACTATTCCGTCATGGAGCAGTTGAGTTGGAAACAAAGGAGGGTGTGCGGTTCAAGGTGAATGGATAGCGCATAAAAATTTATCTCGGGCATGCTGAATCGGTGAATGAAGTGATCGAGGTGTACCATCTTGATGAAGTCTGAGTAATCAAGTGTCCCCAGTCGTGCCGCGACATTCAATCAGGCGCTTGTTGGGAGGCAACCCAATATTTGTCATTTTTTTTAGTAAGGATAGCATTTTTATACTAATGGTTTTTTTTTTTTTAAAAAAAAAATTCGCAGGCACATCACCAGGAAATTCTGCAGAAAACTACTCCGCAGCAGCCACCGACGGATACATCGACAGACCGTTGCGAATGTGACGGACCGTCATATGCATCCGTCGTCCAGGTACATTTTTCTGCAATTTTGAAATTAGGGCACACACGACGGAACCTACGATGGGTCGTCACAACTGCGACGGACCATCGTCGGGGAACCGTCGCGTGATTAATGAATTCTACCCGACCCGACCCGGCTGGACCCTTTTCAAAATCTGACCGTTTATACTCCCCACCCCTCCATATTTCACCCCATTACTTCCAAATTCCTCTCATCTCCCCTCTCTTTTCAACTTCCACATTCCCCCCACTGATCATTGCCCCCAAAATCCTCCCAAACCTTATAATTATTATCTACTAGTGGGTGCTGCTGCTATTGGTATCTACCTTGCCAACTGAATCATTCTCCACTTGTGTTTTCTCCATTTCCAAGGTATGTGTTTCTAAATTTATACTCAATTATCTTGCATTTTTGTTTAGTAGTTAATATTAGCTTAGTTCTTAGTCGTATATTGTTTCCTTGATGTGATTATGTCTAAACCTAGGCTCAAAATGTTCGAATTTTCCATGTTGATAACCCTAGGCATAGGTGATTTTGCATTGGTAGTTTCCTAGGTAGTTGGGATAGACAAATATAGGTCCACAACACTACAAGACCATGTGGGTTCATCGGGGTTGCTTAGGGTACCTGTAGTTCTGCCACTGTCACTCAGAACGAGACCCCGATGATGGACCGTCGCACACACGACGGACCGTCGTAGGATCCGTTCCAGAAGCCCTAGCACCCTGCCCCAACGACACGTGTGACGGACTGTCGTATTCACAACGGTCCGTCCTGCACAACCGTGTTGGTTGTCAGAGACCCTGTTTCTAAGGGTCTCTCAATATTTTCTTAAGTGTCATACAACGGACCGTCATACCCACGACGGTCCGTCCTGCACGACCATCATGATGGTCAGAGACCCCTCTGATAAGGGTCTCCCAACATTTTTCTAAGTGTCCTACGACGGACTCTTACGACGGACTGCTTGACCGTCATGATGGTTAGAGACCCCACTGATAAGGGTCTCCCAACATTTTCTAAGTGTCCTACGACGAACTCTTACGACGGACTGTCGTACTCATGACGGTCCGTCCTTATCGACCGTCATGATGGTCACAGACCCCTCCTTCAGGGTTCTTTATATATACATAGACCAAGTACAACACGACGGACCTCATGACGGTCCGTCATAGCCACGACGAGCCGTCGTCGGACCCATCTTGTGATACAGTTTCAATATTACTAACACACTATTTTCAAAGTTTAATGTCATATGAGTTTGCCTGTCTTGCTTGCTACTACTCATACTAATATTGCTCCTTTACAGGTACTATCGACTATGGCACCCAAGCAAGACCGCACCTATGCACGCGGGTGATCTAAGTCTGTCGCCCCGTTTGCCCGCATGGTCATCGGCTCAGATGATAAGCGGGACCCTGAGTACATGCCCCCAGGCACCTTCGCCCCTTCCCGTGCTGATGAGGACCGCACACTGACCGGCACACCCTCTGGGTCGGCCACAAATGAGGAAGGAGCGTCTGGCTCCTTAGGAGTATCATGGTCCGAGGATGCTTCTGGCTCTGCAGAAGTTCCCGCACCCGCCACTGTTGCAGCGTCGGCCTCGTCTGATGAGGATGACAGTTCAGACTCTACATCTGGCACACCAGCTCAGGTCCCCACCCCAGCCGCTGACCAGCAAAATCGGTGGTGTGTCGACGACCAGTTTCAAGTTTACTCCGACGCAAAGTTCTTGACCGATAAAGGAGTAATGACTCGAACACTCACCCTGGAGCGACGGGTACTTACAAGGAGCCTTCCCACGGTGCCGGAGATTCATAATCTCTTCACCAAGCATCGCTTAGAGTGGACAGCATGTCCGTTGGGACGATACGGCGAGGAGATAGTCTGAGAGTTCTACGCGTCCTACGTAGCGACTCTCCGATCACAGATCGACAGGCGGGCTGCTCCCGCTAAACAGGCCCCATTGGAGCAGGTTCGAGTCCGGAGCGTGCAGGTTGACATTTCCCTGCCAGCCATCCGCCGGTTCCTATACGGCGAGAGTGCAGATGCTACTCGGACCCCCATCACTACCGAGTTTGACTACTGCTAGCAGATAGTGAAGGATGGACAGTTCCTGCGAGAGCCAGCACTGAGGGAGACCAGCAAGAGGTGGATGGCCCTGCACCTATCAGTCGACAGAGAGGGTGACGATTGGGTCACCGAGCCGAAGGGGGCCATCAAGAAGGCCAACCTCACGGTCGTCGCAAAGTTCTTGTGGCTGCTCGTTCGTCACTGCCTTTCCCCCACAGCTGCTGATAACATAGTCACCTCGGATCGAGCAGTGCTGATGGCGGCGATGATAGCCGGCTTCGAGGTGGACTACGCATGGCTTCTCCAGGCAGTCATGCACGAGAGGAAATTCAAGGTCACTACCACCTACCCCTTTCCGTGCATGATCTTTGCCCTTTGCAGGTCTGCAGGTGTGCCCATATGGCACATAGATCAGTTGAGGACCCCGCAGGGTACCGTTGACGTCGGCCTCATCAGAGACGAGGCCAATGAGTTGTCCCCTCGTAGAGGGCCCCGTCCAGAGCTGCCACCACTTTCTGATGATCTGGAAGACACGGTAGCTCAGGCCCGCACGACTACACAGGCGTCCATTGACACTACCCCGGTCGAGTCTATCCCGGGTAGTAGCACAGCCCCAAGCTCCTCTCGCACAGCCCCTCTACCGTTACTAGTCCCGCTTGCTAGGGTCCAGATACTAGAGGCACAAATGGCCACCCTTCTGCACCATATTCAGCCGTGGATGCAGAAGTCGATTACAGAGATCTGAAGCACGTCTAGAGAGGAAGATGCAGCAGTTTACAGAGCGGAAGATTGATGAGGTCAATAAGCGTCTGGACTCATTTGAGTCGAGAGTGTTAGCCCGACCAGCCCCTCCGGTGGATGTGTCGATTCTTTAGGCTGCAGTCGACAATCTTCGTGCAGACATCGACACGATCCTAGCGGCAAGGGTGCCGGAGTCTGAGGCCCCTTCTGTCGAGCCTGCTGAGGATACCGTGCTAGCGGCCTTGTTTACCACTCCAGACATTCCACCACCTCCCCCTCGAGAGAGTGCCAAGAGGCGTAGGGGTCGAGCAGAGGATGAGGCGCGAGCAAAGAAGAAGGAGCACCGAGAAATGGAGGCTGCGCAGAGAGCCTCACTTGCTGACGAGGCGGCGCACCGGATGAGAGCGTCAGAGTTAGCGGCTGGGGCGTCTAGCTCCCGCACTGTAGATATCACTGGCGGCACTACTGATGGTGCGGTTATTGCTGAGGACACCACTGAGGGTGTTCAGATTGCAGAGGACGTGGGTTCCGGGGATACGAACCCACCATCTTGTTGATCGACGGCGCTTTGCGCCACAGGTTTGCTTCACCTACCACTCTAGTATTTACATTTTTATGCATTGGGGACAATTGCATGTTTTTTTGTTGGGGGTGGGGTAAATGGATAGTGAGTGTTAGGGTGAAGTCTGAGTAGCCCAATTCACTATCCTCTTTTGGGGTTTTCTTGCCTGAGTTCTTTTTCTCCAAAAGACTGATTATTTTTTCTGTTGAACCGGCATGTTTATATCTTTCGTACATAGTTTAATTCTAGAGCATGATGGCTAAAATGATATCCTGATAAACTGAAAATAACGCATGACTAGGCATAGTAACTGACAATTGTGTGGCTCTAAGCATGAAATAGAGTTACACCATTGCATTACCCTAAGTCTTTAATTCGAACTAGGTGTCTAATAATCTGGTATAGTGATGACATGTCAAGTAAGAGTGAGGAAATTTGAATAGTCCACTATTGGTACTGAGCTAGAACTTGCCTGGTTAGTCCTGCTAAAAGTAAGTTGTAACAAACAATTAGGAAAGGATCATAGGCCCTTATTCAATAAAGCCCATTTCTAACCCAAATAAAAGAAACCGAATGAAATTTATCCTTCTTTGATCCAAATAATCTGAGCTTAAATTAGACCTTTCTTTTTCACCCTAACTAATCTTTTCGGGGGACAATGTGTTGGCCCTGGTCCCTCCTTGGACATGTGCACCTCAGCTTATGCCAAAAGCATAAGTTGAGGGTGGCTAATATAGTAAACAACCTTCGTTTTGGCGCTGACCCAACTTTGGGTATTGTGTACCTTCACTCATGGCAAAGTCATGAGTTGAGGGTGGCTATTATGAGGAATGCTCTGGAAAGTGGGGTTGAAAGAACAAAAGAGAGAGAAAGAACAAAAGTAAAGTGACTCAGAATTAGTTGAAAGAAAAGTAAAGAAAAAGAAAAATATACAAGAATTACAAACAAGAAAAGAAGAGAGTCACTTACACAAATGAAGAAAGAAGAGAAAATTGAGCAAAGGGAAAGAGTATGAGAAACTGGGCGAGATAAAATGATAAAAAGGGAAGGTTTAGCCGATATGTCAAGGAGGGCAAAAAGTCACTAACGTATACCTAAAAATGTACCCTACCTGACCCTGAGCCTATGTTACAAGCTAAAAAAGTCCTATCGTGATCCTAAGGGTTGTATAGCGAACTTAAGGCAGTGAAAATAAGGGCAAGCTTATGGCAATAGGTATGAATGAGTGTGACTTTGTTCTGAGAGCGAGTGTTGAAATGTAATCCTTATACTCAAACTGAAATCATTGTGTGAAAAATGAGGATTTTGTTCT
Source organism: Solanum habrochaites (assembly GCA_027704765.1). NCBI lineage: Eukaryota > Viridiplantae > Streptophyta > Magnoliopsida > Solanales > Solanaceae > Solanum > Solanum habrochaites. Next base: position 25,890,948 of record JAKWJA010002494.1, on the reverse strand, counting down.
AAAGTGAGGACATTAGTTGCAATACCAGAATTGTTAGCACCTCGGTGAGAGATTGAAGTGGATAGGTGTTAATGCATGGTGAGTCTGTGGCATGTTCTGATCCCACAAAAATTCAAGCCTAATAGTGATAGCATGCATAGATTTAATGAGATTAATCGGGATTGATAGCCAAATGATTGCAAAGTATATAACGTGGATACTATTGTACAAGGATTGTGTAGTGAGTCATAGTGCGTCGCTTAAGGACAAGCAACGAATTTAAGTTGAGGGTGTTGATATACCGTGGTTTCACGGTATAATTAACACTTTTTCATTAAGTTTAGTGCGTCCAAAAGCCTTTTTGTGCTAATTTTTTTTACAAGTTTCTCTTTGTTTTGCAGGAAATCTGTCCAAAGCCAAATGTGGAGATTTTGAGAGAAGAAATGCAGAAAATACCACCTACGGAGCTGATGACGGTCCGTCGTGCTTGTGACGGTCCGTAGGTGGCAGTGTAGAGAAGCTGCTGAAGGAAGATGGGGAATTCTGACCAAGTGTGGGATTACGGAGCTTGCGACGGTTCGTCATGTATATGACGGTCCGTTCTGCAGGTTCGTCATGGAGTTCAGAGAAGTGATCCCAGTACCCAGATTTCGAGAGTTGAAGTATTTTGAAACGAAGACCCTCAACGGACCGTTGTGCCTATGACGGTCCGTCATACTTGCCGTCGAGGGAAACGAAGAAAGCAGCAGAAGAAAGTGTACAAGTATGGGATGACGGAGTCCATGACAGTCCGTCATGACCACGACAGTCCGTCGCATGGTCCGTCGACCCAGCTGCGTTTTTGCAGATTTCCAGCAATTAGAATTCTTGTGTAATTAGGTTTTTATTTTTATATAAATAGTTCGAAAAACCTCGTTTTTGAGGTTAGACACCAGATAGTTAGACATCATATTATTAGACTCTTGGTATTAGTGTTAGATTTTCGGATTATCATTGATTGCAAGTGATTTTTGGTGATTAATCAAGCAACCTTTTGGATTTTATTCTTTCTCATTGAAATAAGTACATGAATTCTTATTTGATATATTTGAATATTGTGTTTATGGCTATGAGTAACTAAACTCCATAACTAGGGTTGTGGGAACCATATGCAAATAATGAGATAAACCCTAGCTAAAATAACAATTCTAGAATAGTGTCTTGCATGTATTAATAATTCTTTCGCTTAGAAGTCTTTTTAACGGATGATCAACGTTAGAACTCTCCTTAATGCTACTTGCCGGACCAAGGAGGTAGATAATGGGAAAAGATTTATTAACATAGATTTAGTGTATACTATCTAATAGGCTAGTATTGATTGGTACGAGGTAATAACTTAGTCAAATATTGAATACGATGCTTAATATGAGGTAACGATAAGGGTTAGGAAAGCAACACACGTAGCTGGACCAAGGTGCGGAGTGAGATTTTCTAGATGCCGAACCAAGGATTTAGAAATACATAACTTATCACTTTGCATGCAAGATACTAGGAAAGAATTGTTATAGTTAGAATTATCAAGTTATGAACCTGTGGGGAACACGTAAACCCTATTTACTTTGATTAATTGATTAAAACCAAACTTTCAAAACTGTTAAGTGTCTCTTTCAATTTCATTAGTTATTTTTAGTCATTAGGAAATACAAACCCCCCATTTTTATGTTTTTACTTTCTAAGGAAGTCATCAACCGAACAATAGTAATAACAAGTTGAAGTTAAGTCTAGACTATTTTCCTCGTGGGAACGATCCCAACCTCACTAGTTGGGTTATTTACTTGACGCGACCGTTTTACTTCTTATTTGAGAAGTAAGTTTGAGCGTATCATGTTCCCTTATGAGAGTTAGAGTTCCCAAAACTCTTTTACACCTTCTTGAACCTAGGCTGCTCACGGACGCCAAAATTGTTTCTGTGGCTTCCATGAATGGGACCTTCCTGATCTTGAGGTCTAGGTCTCCTAACATCATGAACACTCTCTTCTTACGGCTGTCCTCTACCTGCTGGACATGCACCATCAACCTAGAAAGGTATATATTATCATGAAGCATCGAAGACCGACACTCCCCCTCCAGGTCTCCATTGATTCCTGTGAGGAACCTGCTCATCTCATCCCTACTATTAGAAACCAAGGAAGAAGCATATCTGGATAATTTGAACAAGGTTCAGTACTCTCCTAATTCTTTCTATTAAATACTAATAAAAATAACATACCTTGATAGCTTAACGAACTTCAGCGAATACTCCCTGATTGACATAGAGCCTTATTTAAGGTTGATGAACTCCTCAACCTTGGCTTCCTTCATCTCTATGGGAAAGAATCTCTCCATAAATGCTGTCTTGAATATCTCCCAAGTGACTGGCATTCCACCCAAAACTCGGCTATCTTGCCACATCTTGCACAAAGTATGTGCAACATCCTTCAGCTGATATGAATCTAGTTCAACCTTCTCAGTATCTCTGGCCCCCATAGCCACCATAATCTTATGTACCTCATCTACAAACTACTGAGGATCCTATGATGTCTTAGACCCTGTGAAAAAAAGGAGTGTTCATCCTAGTGAAGTCTCGCAACCTGTCAGCCTTGCTGCGAACCAGTGGGTTGTCTCTCTCAACATCCTGCCGGTTGACTTGGGCAGTCATAGATGAGCGTGCATTGTAATGGACTGTGCCATCTGATCCAGAGATGCCCTCACCTTAACATCAGTCAACCCAGCTGGGTTAACTGGCATGGACACTCCTTCAGCTAGAGCCTGGGGTGGATCTTGATTACCCCCAACAGCTGCTCTTCCTCTTCTCTGACCATTATCTCTCCTAGTGTTCATTCTCTAGAAAACAACAATAATTTATGTTAGACACCCTCATAACACCAAGAACTCAGACATTAGGAAAAGCACAATAAGATCAGAAAAAGGGAAATTTTCCTACGCATCATACAATCTCTAATCCAGGATAGTGGTCCACTTCACTACCATGACTTAGAAACCACTCAATGTGGTTGATGTGAACTCATATTCCTCGGAATTCAACCTAGTGATCTAATACAAACTTTGTCACGACCGACTTCTAGACCCTAGTCGAGACCGGCGTCGTTGACCTCTCAGAGGTCGCACACAAGCCTACTTACTTAATTCTTACTTTACATAGGTTAATTGTAACGAAAAATTTGAAACTTTTTGTTTTCTAACATACTTATAAAAAGATTCTCATTAATACTTAATTGTTTACCATCAACCATCTAACATTAAGGAATAAGCAACTACAAGAAATAGTTCAATTCTTATTAAGTGTATAATTGCCAAAATGGCACCAATACATAGTCTGAATTAAAACAGGAAAGAAACGCTAGTGGAACATGCTCCACTAGATCAACTCTAAAACTAAGCTAGGATATAAAACAGTAGCATCCTCGAAAGTATGAGGACCTACCAACTCTTGATGAATGCTGGACGTCCTGATAACTGCAACGATGATCCTGTATCTCTATCGTCCACATGTGCCTTCACCTAAAAATAGTAGAGTTTGTATAGTGTTATTACACACTTGTACTAAGTATGGGTATGTGGAAGCACACACCACGAACATGCATGAGAAAGAATAGCTCTTTCCAAACAACATGATTTTTGGAAGTCAAGTGAGTGTACTTCCCAAATTGAGATTAGGAAAGTTTCCAAATTTGGATTAGGAAAGTCAATGAGCTTTCCGAATTTGGATTACGAAAGTCAGTGAGTTTTCTTGATATGGAATTGGAATGTTATGCCATGATATTAACATACATCATCATACTTTTCACATTTGCTCACAGTATATTACATTTATACATAGCACATATCATATAGCATACAACACAATTTTCATGAAGCACATAACTTCTTTAATATCATTCATTCATATGCCATGAGACCTTGGGAATCATCGACTTAACTTTAAGACATCCCATGAATGAGGGCTCAACAGATGGGACCTCAATGATAGAGTCTTCATTAGCAAACATAGAAGTGTGCTTCGTTCATTCATATATACTCCATTTCATTTCATTCATAGGCCAGTATAAACACCAGCTATACCTAATATTTATTTTAAGACTTTCATTAGGTTCATTGTGCAATGACCAAGAACGACCTAATGTCATTACTTGAATCTAACTCACGTTTTGATTACCCTATCCTAATACATTCGATATCGTTCGTTTCGTTATGTGCATCATTTGAAGCTGGCCTCATTCTGTCATTGGAAACTTTAACTGGAACCGACATAGATCATGTGATCATCATAAAATCTAGTGTCTCCCCTACACCTAAAAGAGGTGAAATAATCGGCCAAAGTGAACCATAACATGCTAGCGTACATGGGAATTTGACCTCGCTAGATCCCTATATTGGTTGTATAGGTTTAAAGACTAGGAGATATAAGGAAACCCATACCCAGCTATCCGGACAGTCTGATCTCTTGAGAGTTATGTGAACTTCCTCCCTTCCCGAAAGAAGGCATCACCGCTCATAGCTAGCCTATCGGTGCTATGTGTAAAGTCCCTTTTTATTTATCTCATACGTCATAGAAGCTGGCTTCTAGTATGAGGAAATCATAGCGCATTAGATGATTTTTCATCTCATCATTAGTATTAAGTGTGTTAAGCTCAATACTTTCATTAGAGTGTTCATAGAGACCGGTCTCTTCATTATCTTACACTCTCATAGGTGAGTACGTTTTTGTAACATTTACTTAGGCTCATTTGAGATTGCTCTCATCATTTACATTATCCTCATATCATGTTTTCACCACATTCCTATCATTAGAACCTTTGCTTTTCATAAGTTCTCACCTCTTATTACGTTAATGTTCATTTCATCATATGCCAATGCACTTGGCCATTTAGTGTGTTTCACACCCTTACTTACCCCTTCTAGGGTTTCATCATTTCATTGTTCATTTTATCATTTCATTGTTCATTTAATTACATACATCTTAGGTTCACTTACTTTTGAACGTATGCTAGACTTATAATTCTATACACACAAGCCATGGGGCTTCATCCATAGTTCGTTAAGTAATTCATACATTCCTAAGATTATGTAGTACAAGACTTATGCATCTTGTATATATGCCAAGATCTTAAATCCAATCTAAGTAGGTGGCATTATTCTTGGATAGTTTGTTCACGTATGACTTATGTATCAATACGAATGTTTGGGCAAGGGAACCCAAATTCAAATACTTGGATAGCATTAACATTTTTCATTGATTTTATTTCTAATCTCCATAACATTGGGACTCTAGATTGAACCCCAACATTAACATTGTACCTTAAATTTTCTACTTGGTTTCTTCTTAAATTGGCCGAAGGGTTGTGGGTTTGAACCCCCACAACCTCTTTCATTTTATTCTTTAATTCTTGCAAGGGCATTGGGAAGTTGTGGGTTCGACCCCCCACAACCTCCATACTTTTGTTTTTATTTTCGCTAGAGGCTGTGAGGTGGTGGTTTCGAACTCCCACAGCCTCTTATTTTATTTTTTATTTATTTTATTTAAATTCATTAGGCTAGGCATTTTGGCAGTGGGGTTGTGGGATCGAGCCCCACATCCTCACTTTGTTTTCTCATTTGATTTTTTCATTCTCCTTTCCAACCTTGAGGTCGTGGGTTCGATTCCCACGCCTCCCATTTATTTATTTAAATTCTTTTTATCTTCTTACTAACCCAGCAAACCCAAATTTTGATTCCCCCAGCCCCCTAATCTTTTTCCTTTCTCGTGAATTCCAGTAGCAAAAGTGTGAGGTCACTGGTTCGAATCATGGTGGCCTTACCTCTTTAAAATGCATTAAATTTCCAGATTCCAACCTCCTTTTTGAACAGAATTAAAGTACACTAAGATAGAAATTTATTCATAATTTTTATCTTCCTTTCATGAACCTTTTCATGTTAATTTCTTAGGGCATTTCACCAAGAATTAGTGCATTGTTAGGTGTAGTTTAATAGTTACATTAGTCAAGCGTTTTCACTCAAAATTAGTAACTTCACACCCCATATGAACATCACATTGTGTACAACTTTTGCACATAAAATTCAAGGATTATACATGCCTTTATACATATCCAAACAGTGACCAACTTCACTGCCACACATTGCACACACACATCACTTTTTTCACATGATTTTGAACAACATAATCATTATTCATAAAATTTTGATCATGCATACTTAAACATAAACATCACGAAAATACATTTCATCCCTACTTTGTACCAATAAATGTACCCAACCTAAAGATCAATTGGAGCTAGTGATAGGGACATGCAAAGGGGGAACAATCCTAGTTTTCAGAATGAATATCTTGAATCTCAAGGGGTCTCTTGGAAAAGGGACCAAGAGGAAAGAGACACATACCTTAATTGGTGTTCAAACGATGAATTTTCTGCCCAAAACCATCTCCAATATAAGTCCAAGCAACCTCAACGTCCACAACACTCAAAGAACAACTTCTCCTTGCCATAACGTTTTTGGTTACTTTGTTTTTCTTAAAATTTCATATGAGTTCTTCAAGTGTGAAGAACTCTTGATATTATTTATGTTCTTTTTTGTTTTTGACAGAAACTAGTGTGAGAGAGATGATGAAACGTGAGAGAGAGATCGTGAGAGTGTAGTCTAAAATAAGAGTTTTAGTTTGGGAATTAGTCAAAATAGGACTCCTTATTAATTTCAATGAAAACCTGATTTAATTATATTAGTGAAAGGACCATTATGCCCTTAAAAAATCAGATTATAAACATTAATTAAATCACCAACTTGTCGCTTCCAGTGGGGCTCGAACTCGGGTAGAGTGGCCCTTGCAAAATGGACCATTTCAGGTCAACTTGAGCCGAATTGGTTATTTAATAATTAGGCTAAATACGATATTACCTTTGGCATGTAAAATACCATTTTACCCTTGGACCCTCAAAACTTAAGATTTTTTCTTTTTAAGTCCGGTAAAGACTCCTTCGATTAAATTTTCATTTTCGAGAGCCTTACTTGGTTGGTTCCAACCTTTCCAAGCTCAAATAACTCCCCAAGTTAGTTTTCTTGGTCGTAGAAAGGGTGCTGAGGTCTGGTTCTACGCGTATCAATCCGTGTGAACCTTTCTCTAATTGCAAGCATTATTGACAGCTAAGTATTTATCCTATTCATTTTTAGGGTTCTTATAGTTTTCCCGGATGTTTCGAAACCAAAAATGATCTTATACGAGTGTCGGACCTCTCACATGAATTTCATCAAAAAATAACACGTAAAACTCAACGAAACATGCCTAGACACACAAGATCGTTTCAAGGTGGGTTTTTATAGTTTTCCCGGATGTTTCGAAACCAAAAATGATCTTATACGAGTGTAGGACCTCTCACATGAATTTCATCAAAAAATAACACGTAAAACTCAACGAAACATGCCTAGACACACAAGATCGTTTCAAGGCAAATCTTTCGAACGTCATGGACATTCTTGGATGTTTGACCTCCAAACTTCACAAAACTTTGCGCACAGCCTATCTAAATCATAATAACTCATATAAGGATCTTATAACCTCATGTATCTCAAATAAACACATTGAACCACATATGAGGCTAATAGGTGACTTAGTCGTCGAACGTCTTGGTCGTCCCTTGACGTTTGACTTCCAAAGCACCTAAAATCTTAGAAACTACCTCCATACAATTTTTAGACCTATTTAGGACCTTAGGAAATCATGAAAACCATGTTAGGATCTAGTTAACCTAAGTCATTTTCGGGATCTAACATTATTCCACACTTGGACAACATTTGTCCTCGAATGACACTTGCCACTCTCTGAACACTTTCAAAAATAGAGATTCAATCTTAACATATCATATCCATACCATATAACACATAATCAAGAATAAAGCATAAATTTAATATATTCAAGAGGTTCACAACACAACAAGAAACTAGAAGATAATTCTATAACTCATTATTCCATAAAACTCACATGCTTAATTCCAAATAACGAAAACTCATTTAATATTCAATATCATACTCATATACATCAGTTATAATCACCTTACAATAAATTTAGACTAAATAATCTATTAGTCAAATTTTGAAAATTTTAACAATGAGCAAACAGTACCATTAAAGTGAATTGAGCAAATTTTTTCAAAAATGCAACTTTTTCGAAATTCATGATAGAAACATGATATTATGCAAGGTAATATCATATAAACATATCTTACCTCATAATCATGACTTCATAAAATGCATAATGCAAGAAGTTAATGAAATTCAATTTCAAAAAAACTCCTAAACACCATGCACATGCAACATACTTATATGACTTTCTATCCCAATCTACTAACCATAATACCCCACTTAGAAGGAACTCATATAACTAAAAAGAGAAAATCAAGGACTTACCCTCATCAACATCACCATCCGGCTTGTCTCCTCTAGTCCGGAGTGCATACAAATGCCTCGTTGCTTGAACATCATCCTTTGGAATGCTAGGAGCAACTTTCTTACCCTCTTTTCCTCTAGAATTAATGTTAGGGCAATCTCTCACCTTGTGTCCTTCCTTACTAATACCATAGCAACTCTCGGTACCCCTTAGACACACATCATAATGCCTCCTGTCATGAATGGAATCTAAACCCAAGACGAGACCGGCGTTGTTGACCTCTCAGAGGTCGCAGACAAGCCTAGATACGTCATCGTACTTCATCTAGGTTAATTTTAGAGGAAAATTTGAACTTTTGTTTGCTTAAACTTTATATTGGAAACCATTGATCTCGCATAATACGATCTACAAAAACTCATAAATGTTCACAACAACCATCTAAATCAAAATAATCAAATGAAAGATACAGTCATAAATATAGAGTTGCCAAAAAGCACTAATACAAAGTCTGAAAATATATATGAAATAAACGCTAGTTGAACATACTCCACTAGCTCATGCCTATGTCTATGCTAGAATAAATCAGAAAGCATCCTCGAAAGCATGAGGGCCTAACGAATCCGGATGAAAGCTCCATGTTCGGATAACTTCTGCATCGACTCGTAAGCTCTAACATACAGCTGCACTTGCATCTAAAAGTAGATAAATGTATCGAATTTGTACACACTTGTACTAAGTATGGGTATATACAAGCACACAATATGGACATGCATGATTTAGAATAGCTCTCTCCTAACGATATGTTTTATTGAAAGTCAAGTCAGTGTACTTGGAAAAATAAGATTAGGAAAGTCATGCCATGAAACTAACATGCATCATCATACGTATCACATTGCACACAACATATAGGATATTGCATATAGCACATAACATATTGCGTATAACTCATATCATATTTCATTTCATTCTTTTATATACCATGAGACCCTGGAACCATGGACTTATCAGTAGGACTTCCCAAAATGAGGGATCAACATATGGGACCTAAACTAGAGAGCCTTCATTAGCAAACACAGAGTCTACTTCATTCATTCATACGTACTCATTTAATTTATAGGCTAGTGTAAACATCAGCTATACCTAGGATGTAGTTTAATACTCTCATTGGGTTCACTGTGCAATGACTAAGAATGACTTAGTGTCATTACATAAGTATAGTTCACCTCTTAATTATCCTACCCAAACACCTTTTGTATCGTTCATTTCATTGTGTGCATTTCATGAGGTTGAACTCATTCTTTCTTCAGGTACTTTAACTTTAACCGACATAGATCATATGAGCATCATGAAATCCAGTGTCTACCCCAAACAGAAAAGAGGTGGAATCACTTGCAAAAGTGAAACCAAAACATGCTACCGTATATAAAGAGTTGAACCCTGCTAGATCCCTATGTTGGATGCATAGTTTCAAAGACTAGGAGATATTAGGAGACCCTTACCCGTCTGGACAAACAGTCTCATCTTATGAGAATCACACAAACCTCTGCCTTCCCAAAAGAAGGAATCGACACTTATAGCTAGCCTATCGGTGCTCAATATAAAGTTCCATTACATTCTTCTCATACATCATAGAAGTTGGCTTCTAGAATGAGGACATAATAGCTCATTAGATGATTTATCATCTCATCATTAGTATTAAGTATATATTAACTTCAATACTTTCATTAGAGTGTTCATAGAGAATGGTCTCTTCATTAACTTTCCACTCTCATAGGTGAGTACGTTTTGGTAACATTTATTTAGGTTCACTTGAGATTTCTCTCAGATTTCACATTAGCCTCTTATTATATTGTCACCATATTCAATAGCCTTAGCACATTTGCCCTTCATAATTACTCACCCCTTTTTAAATGAATGTTCTTTTCATCATATCACAATGCACTTGGTCTTTTAGTGTGTTTCACACTCTTACTAAACCATTCTGGGGTCACATCATTCATCACATAACATCTTAGGTTCACTTACTTTATAAACATATGCTGGACTTATGTGACCACACACAAGCCATGAGGCTTCATTCGTAATTCTTCTAAGTGATTCATACTTACCAAAGATTATGTGGTACAATATTTATGCATCTTGTAAGTATTCGAGGATCTTAGTTTTAATCCTTAAAGGCAGCATTCATTTAATCATTTTTTCACTCACGACTTTTGTGTCAATATGGAATTGGGCAAGGGAACTCAATTTCGAATCCCTTGAGCAACAGTTAATCTTATATTAAACTTGGTAATTGTATTTTTCTGATTTAGGGGACCCTAGGTCGATCCCCATAACCACCATATATTTCACTTTCTTTTCCCTTCTCTTTTTTTCGTTTAAGGCCAACATCGATGCCCCACAACTTCATTTTATTTCTCTTAGTTTCTCTATTAACTTTCTCACCTATCCAAAAGGTTGTGGGTTCAATCCCCACTGACATCATCTTATTTTTCTATTTCATTTTTCTCCTAACTCTCTCATCTATTCAATAGGTTGTGGGTTCAATCCCCACACACCTCATTTATTTTTCTATTATTTTTCTCTAGATTCTCTCATCTATTCAAGAGGTTGTGGGTTCAATCCCCACTCAACTCATTTAATTTTTCTTTCGTTTTTCTTATGAGATTTTTTTGTAATTTGCATTTGGTGAGGTCTTGGGTTCAATCCCCAATGACCTCACATTTTAATTTTTTTTCAAAAATCTAGCTCCCTCTCCAATACACAACCAGAGACCAACATTTCCAGCAAGTTGGAAGTTTGGTCATCTTCCAATTCATGTTTCTATCATTATTTTGTTAATTCTTAGGGTATTTTGTGTGACATTTATTCAGCAACATTATACTTATATGAACATCATACTTTTAACATATTCATACACGTAACATAAAACATTTTAAAATGTAAAATTTAGGCTTCAAACCATGGCTAACTCACCGCACACACATGCACAAACAAGTTTACATAATTCACTTTTTTGGAACACGTTTTTCATTGCTCACATAATTTCCGAATACATATTCAAACAAGTAATACTAATGCATACATTGAATATTTCAGAGGATCTAATGACCTGGGCATGCAACGGGAACAACCTTAGTTTTTCAATTTTTATTAGAGTGAACCTTAAGGGTCTCTTGGGGAAGGGACCAAGAGGGAAAAAACCCATGCACGAAGTTGTGGAAGGAGGTTCTAACGTGCTTCAAAAACCCCCCACTAAGCCAACGTCTCACCACCGAAATCACAAGCACAATCTACCATAATTTGATTTTTACTTTTTGTTTTTAAACTTATTTTTATTTTGAGTTCTAGCGATCAAGTTCTTGAATGTGGATGAACTTTGTTATATTTTTTTTACAGAAAGTTTAGCGTGAAAGTGAGAGAGGAGTAGAGAGAAACGTTTGATAGTGTTAGCTTAGGATTAAGAGATTAGGTGGAGAGTTAGTAAAATAAGGATTTATCATTAGTTTATAAAAAATCTGATTTTTTTCCTTTTTCCTAAATCATAAAATTAAATATTAATTAATTAATTTAATTCACTAAATACAATTTAATCAATTAAATCATTGCTTCCATCAAGGCTCGAACTCGGGTGGAGCTAGATTTCGGTTAAAGGGTCAAATTCGGCCACCTCTACCCGAATTTCCCCTTAAACACATTTATAAACTAATCAATCAATTAATTATTTAATTAGGATAATTATAATACTACCCTTATCCTGGAAAAGACCATTTTACCCCTAGACCCTCCAAACTTAAGATTACCCCTTTTCATGTCCAGTTAAGACTCATCCGAGTGAATCTTCATACTCTTTTGCCCTACATGGCTGGACCCAACCATGCTCACCAAGTTGGTTGGATTGGCTGTTGCATAGGATCGGAGGTCTGGCTCTGCCCGCATCAATAAGTGTGAACCCGGTCTAATCCAGACATTCTAGGTACGTTTAAGCATTTCTTAGCATAGTCATTTTCAATTTGTTACACCTCCTTCCACAAGTGACACATGTAGGTTTGACATTTTGAGAAACACCTCCTTTCTCCAATTTTACCTTAGCACTACTAGGTTCTTCTTGACCTTGGGCTCTTTTCTTAAACCTAGGTTGCCCTTGATGACTAGAACCACTCCTTTTCAAGTTTCTTGGTATCCTCCAAGTTTTAGATTCTTTAATCGATTGGGCATACACCACGAGTCTAGCTAGGGTCTTATCATCATTCAACATCGTTGTATGACATTCCTACCTTACTAGATCAGCCACACCCGTCACAAAATGACTTATTTTATCCCTCGTATTAGACACAAGGAAAGGGGAATATCTAGATAACATAGAGAACTTCAAAGAGTATTCCTCAACACTCATATTGCCTTGCTTGAGATTGATAAACTCCTCTACCTTAAATTTTCTCCTTTCACGGGAAAAGTACTTGCCAAGAAAAGCTTCCTCATGTTGTTCCCACTAAATAGGACCCGACTCCTCCGGCCTACTATCCTTTCATTGAGTGTACCATATTTGAGAAACATCCCTTAGTTGATACGAAGCCAAATCCGCCTTCTCCATAGATGTAAATTCCATGACAATCAACACCTTGTACACTGAACCTAGGAACTCTTGGGGATGCTCTCCCACCTTAGAGCCAAGAAAGATAGGAGGATTCATCCTCACAAAGTCTCTCAACCTAGATGTCATAGTGCTCTCCACGACATTCACCCTTGGCCCCATACTCAAATTTGCTTTAGTAGTCATTTCTCTAGCTAAAGCAAGCAAAGAATCTCTAATATCCATATTACTTAATTCTAGGACATCATCACCTCCTCCCACAATAGGGACATGATCACCTTGAGCTCCTTGAAAACCTTGAGGAACTTGACCAACTTCCTCAACTTGAGGAGGAATCTCCTCTTGCACATCATTCAACTCAATTCTCCTAGGCGGTGTCCTCCTCGTATTAATCTTCCTAGAAACACAAGGAAAACCATATCAAAAGAGTACTCATTACTTTTAATCTACCGCATGACATATGATTAGAAAAGAAGGTAAACTCTATCTTCTTATGGCTTCTCACCCATATATGTGTCGCGACTCAAACCAATGGTCAAGACTCTACTACGCGTGACTTGATGAGACTTTTTGATTCCTAAAACTTCTTTCATAACCTATGCTCTTATACTAAGCTCGTCACATCCCGAAACCACACCCCAGAAGTTAGGGGAAATCTCGGATCGCAACCATGTAATTGACGTCTCGGAGGATTTGTACGAGACCTTACATATCATTCATCGCTTATACCTAATGAGAAGTAGTGTCGAATTAATAGTTCTCACAAAACATACCATATTTTTAAAAAACTCTTACATATAAAGTCATAGGAAATACTGAATATCAATCTCATCAAACATAAGACACAAGAATACTTGGAACACGGCCCATACACAATACGAATATAGAAATACTTAGTCTATTACAATACTACAATAAGAAACAGAAAAGACATCTATGCCCTCGAGTCAAATGAGGACATACTTCAACTTCTCTTGAACGAATCTACGGTCCAACTGTTCCTTCCAAAATTAACCTCACCTACCAACAACTATAAGCATAGATAAAAGCCTGGATTTGTAAAATTACATGTACTAAGAATTCCATAATGAATGAAAATCATGAAAATGGACATTTATTGGAAATATGCATCCTTTCGTTTAGAAATAAAATTATAATTATAAGAACAACATTTATCAACTTAGAAACACATAAGGAAAACATTAAAGCGATTAATCACATTTTTGAGCCAAGTTAACAGTAAGCTATATTCACTGTACAGTGAATTGCTTCACTGTTACAGAGAAGTATTTTCTCTTCCCTTTTAACACTTTCTAGCATGTACTCTTCTCACTAAAAGCTATCCTAAGACTCACTTAAGCAACATAAAGAGAGACCTCCCATACAACCTCCCTAAGTATGCCTAAATGACCCTCAAGACTACTTAAAATAAGATACATACACACTTACAATACATCAAACCTATGAACATGAGATTTCCTTTACCAAAGGTGATTCTAAGTATCACTTGAGTGAGTTGTGAAGTGACCGCCCATACAATCCCATACACATACACTAAAGAGATCCTATACACTACCTATGATAGAATCATTATCAGTTAATGTCACGACCCAGATTCTGGAATCCGTATCACAACCAGCATCATTGACCTCACAGAGATCGCAGACAAAAGCCTCTTCTTTCATTCATCACATTCATATAGTTAAATTTGCATAAAAATTTAGAACTTTTGAAACGTATGAAGTATACATAGACTTCATATAGTTGTTACATAGATTCATTATATACTAGTCTCAAAGTAAAGAACAACCATCTAACATAAGGAATCAAATCGAAACAAAGAATTTATTTAACATAATAGTTTGCCAAACACGACCTTATAACAAAGCTTCTTAATGAAAGTATGAAAGAAACGCTAGGGACAAAATCAACTAGCTATTTATAAAAGTAAAGCTAGACTTAAACTGTAGCATCCTCGAAATCAAGAGGACCTACCAATTGATCTGGAGAACGCTAATGTCCGAGCCGCTGCAATGAGTCTTCAATCTTCTCTGTGACCTGCACCTATAAAAATAGTAAATTGTATAGGATTAGTACACCACTTGTACTAATTTTGGGGTAGTCACACATACAAATAAGGACTATGCATGATCAAGGAAAGCTCTTCCTGTAACAACATGCCATTTTTGGAAAGTGACATCACTATATTTTCCTAATTTGTTATTTATGAATTGTGGTATGAATATAAAGTATTTTAATGCATTCAAAGCAGAAGATTCATTTTCTATATGATGACCAGCCATTAGTGTCATCAACATAATTTTAGAACCACTCGGCCGAGGATTCAAAAATTTGATAACCCCCAACCCGAGAGCTCCCATTCCTATACATAGTTCTATTTTCAGTCTTTTTCTTCTTATTGTTGTGTAGTTCAATAATTACTGTAGTCCTATGATTTACTTACAAGTGCAATTGATTCATTGTAGTCTTTAAATCATGCAAGTAATCCAAGAATTGAGGAAAGATTTCACTAGCTTACAATGAGTCATTCGTTACTCTATGTATTCATTAACATTTCATAAGCCAGTTTTTGTTGGCTATGCCATCTGTTCCATTACTTTCATGTTAGGGAAGTTATGAGGTTTTTAGTTGTAGTGATGTTTTTACTTACCTTTATTGGCATCATGTAAGAAGTCATTATAAGCCAATCTTATTTGGCCTTGTCCATTATTTGATGAAACTTCATAAGTGTTGATTTTATCAATTGACATTCTTAAGCTCTTCTTCATAAATCATTTTGAACATACGTTCCATCATCATACTTTATTGCTTTCATAGAGACATCATTAGAAGTAAAATCATGCAAGCTAACATGAAATCCAGTGTCTTCCCCACATTGAAAAGAGGTGATTCACCGATTAAAATGAATCTAGATCATGTGAGTTACTCATGAAATCAAGTGTCTGCCCCACACCGAAAAGAGGTGATTCTCGGCTAAGGTTAATCTATATGGAGTGTTAACTCCACACAGAAAAGGAGTGGCTCATGACTATAGTGAACCAAGAACATATTTTCAGCATTAACGGACATAGATCATGTAAACTATACATGAAATCCAGTGTCTACCCCACATCCAAAAGAGGTGATCTCACTGGCCAAGGTGAAATCGAAATATACCTAGCTCGCTTAGGTGAAACCACTGGCTAGTTCCTATGTTTGCTATAAATAGTTTGAAGACTAGGGACTTAAGGAGACTATTTATCTACCTTGGTGGTAGCCTCGTCTCATGAGACTTACACGTGCAAGCACATGCTCATAACTATTCTATCGGTGCTTTGCTCACTTTCATTATCTTCTTTATGTTTTAGAGTTGACTCAAGCATTATGAAAGCTTTTTTCTATATTGAGATTTACTTACTCTATTGATGACTTGTCATCCTTACTTTACATTGATGAACTGTTAATTTTCCTTACATATCATCCTTTGGTGTTAATGAGACTGGTCTTACACATTGTAACACCTTCATTCATGAGGATCTTTAACATATTTGCTTAGGTGTAAGTGAGGCTTCTCTCACTTCCTTGAACACCCCAATATGGTCACTTTCTTAACTTAGACCCCTTTAATTATTTTTTTACTCATGTTACTTACTTACTAGTGTAGTAGGTTCATATCATAGTTCATGGATGATGAGCACATCATTCAACGAGTTTCATGAGTTCATATGTCATTCTTTTAGAGCAGGTTCGAGGTTGTCCCAATCAGTTGCATGCCCTTGGATATGGGTTCATTGATTTAGTTTAGAAGTGATTATGTTGGAATATGCTTAATCTAACTACACAAGATTGACATATGCTTTGTTTTGGCCTAAACACTTTGATATTAAACTACATAACAATTTTTGTTGGTATAGGCCAATTTTTATGTATGTTCATATTTAAATTTAATATGTATGAACCATTAGCCAATATTTTTAGTCATTGAATCATGAATTTATATCCATTTGCATGCATCCTTTTTGACAAGGTACTTTTAGGTATTTCGTTGGCATAAGATAGGGCATTTAGTTAAACTTCCGTTTCATGTAGATCTTTCAAGCCATTTTTAATTCATACTTTAGAAATCACGTTTTTAAACATCTTGAACAGCATCATACTAACATTTGATGAATTTAGCATCTTCATAACGTCACAATAACAACAATTCAACATTTGAAAACATACATCAACACTTAAACATTTACGGGCGTAACTAACATATCATCGATTCTTAATTCATGTTTTAAACATTTAACTTAATACGAGCACAGATTCATAGGTTATTCATCGTTCATAATTTAAGAACAATACATATTAAGATCAGCAAGAACTACATACCAACAACATGATCTCTAACCTATTCAATATTGGAATAATAACAAGGATACTAGGGAGGGGTTGTTTGACGAGAACAACGGGAACAACCCTAGTTTTTAACATCTTATGAATCGTTCAAAAAAAAGTACTCTGGAGAAAGAATTCCAGGAGATAAACCCATACCTCATATAGACTTATACTACGAATACCACCTTGAACGAAACTTGAAATCGCCCTAGAGAAATGAATAAACTTTCTGCCTTTTTCTTTCGTTCGTTGTTTTCTCATTTGTGTTGGGAAACTCTTAGTGTTTGAAAGTGAGTCTAAGTCTTAGGGACTGATATTTACTCATTCAAATAAGTTTTAATAAGTCAATTAAATAAATTCATTGACTAATTACTAAAAAACCCCTCCTAGATTCACTAGAAATAGGAAAACACAACACTTAGTCAAATATGAAAATATTCCTAAGAATTTCGTTTTTCCTCTTTAAATTAAATGGGGTAATTATTAAAGTATCCCTAAATCATTGGAATCATGATTAACCCTTTTGGACCATCCTAGGTTATGTACTAGGATGTTTCTTGAGTTGTACTAGGTTAGTTTAAGAATTTTGGTTTGACCCCTTGAATTTAATTAATTAAATGGATAATTTAATTAATTATTTTACCTTGGGTAATAACTAAATTACCCTTAAGTCGTTAATACCATAAATATTTCTATGGACCATCCTAGGTTAGGTACTAGGTTGTCTTTTTCTGGTCTTAACCAAAATCTAGAAATTCCTTTGTGATGTCGGTTTTTCCTTTTTAAATTAATTAATTAAACAGATAAATTAATTAATTAAGTAACCTAGGGTAATTACTAAAGTATCGCTAAGTCTTTAGGACCATAACAAACCATTTGGACAATCCGAGATTAGGTACTAGGTTGTCTCTTTAACTAGTTATTAGGTTAGTGTCACCCAATTAAGTCTTAGGTTCTCGTGTGTACTAGATAATTTATTTTGGTTTTTCCTAGGTTAGTTAGTTAGTTAGGGAAGTAGGTTAGGGTCTAGAGTTAGTTAGAGAGCTAGGCCCCACATGGGTGAACGCATGTGCATGCCTGCCCTCTAACTACCCTAACCAAATTCGGTTAGGGTGGTCCCCTCCAATGGCTGATTTTCACATTTCCTGCACATGTTCTTGCACATGTGTTTAGTTGTACTTTGGCTTAATTCATATACCGGCTCTCATAGTTATCCTCATAATTCACTTAGACACCTCACCTGAAACTTGTACCTATTGAACACCTAAATTGTTCAAAACATGTACCTATTAGGCATAAAATGTTGATATGACAAAAAATGTGTATTGGACTTTCTTGAAGCGCGTGAAAAGACTTAAAATAGTGTTTTTTTAATTATTTTATTACATTTTTTCTTCTTTTATTGACACTTGGCATTATAATTAACTTAAAAATTATTTTATTTTTTATTTACACTTTTTTCAAAAAAGAAAACACCCCACTCCCTATCTATCATCTTCTTCATAATTTAGTTTACAAAGCTTTCTTCCTTTTAGCTCCAACACTGTTGTTTTTCTTTTTTTTTATATACAAAAAATTTATATCCTCCAAATTTGAAGTTAAATGAAAATCAACTATAAAGATTTATATTTGAAAGAAAATCTTCGTATTATTTATTTCAAATCTCATAAAAACAAGGAACAAGTATGATGAACAAGTATCATAATTTTCAAACAAATATTTTTACTCAAATTAATATGTGGTCATTAAATTTATCAAAAACGATATAAGAAAATTTGAAAGAAATAATTTTGGAGCTATCAATTTCATTTTGTCATCAATGTAGAGTTGAATAACTGCTAACGAAATTTTTTTCTTCTTCACTCTTAGTATGAAAAAGAAATTAATCTTGACGTTATTTGAAAAGAATAAGATTTTGTAATTTGAGAAAGAATGTGTTTTGGGGAAGAAGATGAAGATGAAAGAGGGTTGGGGTGGGGTGGGGTAAGGTGGGGTAGAATAGGTTGACATTTTTATTTTTTCTTTTTCTTTTTAAAAATTTTGATACTAAATTTGTGTTTTTTTAATATAATTGGGCCCAATGCCAAATGTTAATTTTTAATGATTCATTTTGCCACGTCACCGCAAGTGTATCACATTCTCTTCACTTTTTTTGTTGATTAACAAAAAATGTCTAATAGAAACGATTATTATATAGGTAAATGTGTTCAATTGGTACTAGTATTAGTTGAAGTGTCTAAGAGAATTATGCGGACCACTTTAAGGGGCCACTGATAACTTAAGCCTTGTACTTTCCTAACTAACTATTCTTTATCGTTCATTTGGAATGTTTACTTATTTTACCAAGGATCCCCACTATGTCGTTGGGCACTGCTTAATCTACATGCCCATTTTTATTGGTCATGTGATATGGTGCGTAGGCTTGACACATGGATGACTAACACCTATTTAATATATCGAAAGTTATTGTATTTTAGCTTAGGATCTTCATTGCAGGTAATCTCTTAAACAATCTCATTAATACTTAGAAAAATTGGCAAATACCCTTTATGCCAATATTTTCTAATATGCCTAATATTTTTCTTATTTGGGTATTATATGGAAATTTGCAAATACCCCTTAGCCAATTTTCTTTACAATGCCCAATACTTTTCTATATTGAGCATTGGAATGCCTATGTATCCCCAATACACGTTCTTAAAGACCTATTGGGTTTTTCACTAGACATTTAATTTTCCGGAATGTTACACTATCCCCCCTTAGGAACATTCGTCCCCGAATGACACTACATATCATTTAACACAAAGAGGGTGATTTTCGAAAGTTACTTTAATATGCTTAAACTTCTCTCTTTTGTGAATATTTGATTCACACTTATTTAGATGATTCATAACATTCAAGCTTACCTGAATCTTCACATTTGAGATTGAGGAATTTCCTTCTCAATCAAACTTAACTTCATGCACATCGCAACTCACGCTACACAAAAATCATGTCTACGCTATACAATAACAGCAACATGAATGCAAACATGACTTCATTTTATCTTATATAGTGCAATTATTAAAACGTACGATTAGGTACATACAACACCAAATTCGACTAATTCTATAAAACATAGAGTTTTCTTAAAAAAAAAACAGACTTAGGAACAGTATAACTAACCTCAAGAACTGAAAAAGTGAGGGTAACAGGATCTTATGTCGGCCTCGACCTCCCATGTTGCTCCCTCAACAAGGTGGTTACTCCATAACATTTTCAAGGTTGAAACCTCTTTGTTACGCCACCGCTTCACATGGCGATCTAATATTTCAACTGGAACCTCTTCGTAAGAAAGGTTCTCATCAACTCCTAACCCTTCAACAGGTAGGATGGATGCTGGATCGCCTACACTTTTCTCAAGCATTGAAATGTGAAACAATGGATTAATAGAAGCCAAGTCTTGAGGTAACTTAAGTTCGTAGGCGATATTTTCTACTCGCTGCAAGATATCATAAGTACCTATATACCTCGAAGTCAAGTTATCTTTCTTACTCAACCTCATCACTCTCTTCATGAGTGGTATCTTCAAGTAAACTTGATCACCCACCTCAAATTCAAGAACTCTCTTTCTATTCTCTGCATGGGATTTTGTACAACGGTAAGCAGTAGCCAATCTATCCCTGATCATTCTCACCTTCTCCATAGCCTCATATATGATATCTGGGCCAAGGATGGAAGACTCTTCTACCTCAAACAAGACAACTGGAGACCTATATGTCCTGCCAAATAGTTCTTCAAAAGGTGCCATCCCAATAATGGAATGGTAGCTATTATTGTAAGAGAACTCTACCAGCGGCAAGTGATCATCCCAACTCCCCTTGAAGTCAATAACACATGATAACAACATGTTTTCAACGGTCTGGATGGTACGCTCTGCTTGTTCATCTATCTGCAGATGAAAAGCAGTACTAAGCTTCACCTGTGTACCCAATCTCTTTTGGAAATATCTCCAAAAATGAGAAGTAAATTGGGCTCCTCTATTCGAGATGATAGACAGAGGAATCCCATGCAATCTAACTATATCAATAATATAAAGCTTGGCATAATCTTCAGCCTTGTAAATAGACTTCATAGGTATGAAGTGAGCGGACTTTGTCATTCTGTCAACAATAACCCAAATGGAATCATATAGTTTCCTAGTCTTTGGCAGACCAACCACAAAATGCATACTGATAGACTCCCACTTCCATGTTGGAATCTCAATTGTCTGAGTGAGACCCCCAGGCTTAAGGTGTTTGAACTTAACCTGTTGGCAATTCGGACACTCCTCTACGAACTTAAACATATATCTCTTCATGCCTTACCACAAATAGACCTTTTTAACGTCATGGTATATCATGGTGGCACCAGGATCAATAGAATACGTGGAACCGTGAGCTTCTACCAAAATATTAGACCTTGAATCGTTCACATTTGGCACACATAATCTGATCTGGTATCTGAGTACACCATCCCCTCCTAGGGAAAATGATTCATTCAACTTACTATATACTGAGTCTTTCAAGTCCATGAGTACTGGGTTGAGATGCTTATTGGCTTTAACATCTACAACAAATTAAGATTCAGAACTTGAGTGAATCGAAACACCCCCACTTGGTGCATCTGCCAGCCGTACACCCAATCTAGCCAATTGGGGTACCTCTTAAACAAGCTCCTTCTTCTCATGCAAGATTTCAGGAATCGACTCATGCAAGATTTCAGGAATCACATCAAATCTACTAGCTATCAAAGGAGTAACAAATGATAAAGTGGATCGCGGATCTAACTATGAATACACAGGGAAAGTAAAGACATGCAACGTACCCGTGACTACATAAGATGACTTATCTTGCTCTTCTCTACCTCTCAGCGCATAAAATCAGTTCCTCTTAGGAGGTTCGGCTGTAGCATTTGCTTACGGCGGAGGCTGAGCATCTGTCTTGGCCTGATTCATCACTTGAGGACAATCTCGAACCATGTGTCCAGTCCTGCCACACCCAAATAAGGCGTTAGTATCTACTTAACATTAACCTCCATGAAAATTTCAACATTTACCACAAGGCTTGCTTTTTCGCTGGACATTCTGATCATTGCCCTTTTTGGGGCTAGACTTGTTCACTTTTGCATTCAAATTTCATGAAAAATCATAATTACCTAAATGCCTCTTGAACTTAGGCTTGTTATTCACACCAAATGAGCCCCTACCTGAGCTAGAACCATTCTGATCCGCAATCTCAGGCTTCTTGCCTTCATGATCTCTCCTCTTACAACGACTCTCCTTCATTTGCTGAGCATGCACCATCAACCTTCCCAAATCCATGTTGTCACACAACATGGATGCCCAACAATATTCCACTAGATCCTCAGACACTCCAGTCACAAACCGGCTTATTTTGTCCCTGCTATTTGCCACCAGAGAAGAAGAATACTTCGAGAGTTTAACGAATTTCAAGGAATACTCCTTGACAAACATACCTCCCTGTCTCAAGTTGATGAACTCTTAAACTTTGGATTCCATTTGATCTTTGGGAAAGAACCTCTCCACAAAGGGAGTCATGAGAACATCCCAAGTGATGGGAACATCTCTTAGTGCTCAGTCATGTGCCCATACCCGGTACAAAACCTGTCCCATATCTTTGAGCTGATATGCAGTCAACTTAGCCTTTACCTCCTCATCAACTCCCATGGCACATAGTATCTTGCGGACCTCATACATGAACTCCAAAGGATCCTCATTGATCTTGGATCCATAGTTAACTGGGGATTCATTCTGGTGAAGTCCCTCAGCCTGCTAGCCATGGTGCTAGCATGCGGGTTCTCCCTGGGAGCACCCTCTCTTGCGGCTTGAGCCATGATGGCCTTGGCCTGAATGGTGATGGCCTGTGCCATATGCAGCAATGCCTCCCTCACTTCTTCATTTATCAATCCATCTGGGTTGACAAGCACTTGATCTACAACAATTGGGGCTTGAGGAGGAGCTTACTTTCCTCCAACAGCTGCCTCACAAGATCTCCTGACTGGATTTATCCTTGTATTCATTTTATACACTTAGATACAAGAACAAAAGTTATATTTTGTAATGACACAAGATGTCACAATTCGATATAGCACGATAAAGAGTAGAAGAATGGAAGATTTCCTATCAGTGCATAGTCTCTAAGTACTGATTATGGCGCGCTTCACAACCATAAGCTAGAAACTACGTAACGTGGTTGTTTTGAGATTTAGTTCCTAGGTTATTTAACCTCATGCTCTGATACCAAGTTTGTCACACCTTGGATTCTGGAATCTGAATTGCAATCGGCATCGTTGACCTCTTACAGGTCGCTAACAAGACTTTTATTACATTCATCACATTCATATAGTTAAATTTGCGGAGAACAAACAACTTTTCTAACGTATGAATTATACATAGACTTCATATAGTTGTTACATAGATTCATTCTAAGCTCAAAGTAAAGAAAAACCATCTAACATAAGGACTCAAAAAGAAACAAAGAATTAATATAACATAATAGTTTGCTAAACACAACCTTATTACAAAGAACCTAAATGAATGTACGAAAGAAACACTAGGTACAACATCCACTTGCTATGTCTAAAACTAAAGCTATACTAAAACCGTAGCATTCTCGAAATCAAGAGGACCTACCAAATGGTCTGGAGAATGTTGATGTCCAAACCGCTGTAATGAGTCTTCAAACTGCTCTTGAACCTGCACCTATAAAAATAGTAATTGTATGGGGTTAGTCTACCACTTGTACTAAGTATTGATGTATGCACACATACACAGAAGGACTATGCACGATAAAAGAAAGGTCCTCCTATAACAGCATGCCATTTTTGGAAAGTGACATCACTAGACATTCCTAATTCATTAGTAATGAATTGTGGTATGAATAGGATGTATTTTAATGAATTCAAAGAACACAACTCATTTTATATATGATTACTAACCATTAGTGTCATCAACATAATTTTAGAACCACTCGGGGAGGATTCAAAAAATTTATAACCCCCAACTAGAGAGCTCCCATTCCTATACTTAAATTTATTTTCAGTTTTTTTCTTCTACTTGTTGTGTAGTTTATTAATTCATTTATTCCTATGATTTAAACATAAGTGCAATGATACATTTTAGTCCCATACCCACAATGAATCAAGTAAGTAGTCCTAGGACCGAGGAAAGATTTCACTACTTTACAATGAGTCATTCATTACTCTATGTATTCATTAACATTTCATAAGCCAGTTTCTATTGGATATGTCATCTATTTCATTAATTTCATGTTAGGGAAATTATGAGGATTTTGGTTGTCATTATATTTATACTTCCCTTTATTGGCATCATGTAAGAAGTCATTATAAGTTAATCTTATTTGGCCTTGCCCATATTTGTTGCAACTTTCATAAGTATTGATATTGGAAATTGACATTCTTAAGCTCTTCTTTATAGATCACTTTTAACATACGTTCCATCATCATTCTCTCTTGCTTTCATAGAGACATCTTTAGAAGTAAGATCATGAGAGCTAACATGAAATCCAGTGTCTTCCCCACACCGAAAAGAGGTGATTCAACAATTAAAATGAATCTAGATCATGTGATCTACTCATGAAATCCAGTATCTTCCCCACACCGAAAAGAGGTGATTCCCAGCTAAGGAGAATCCATATCGAGTGTTCACTCCACACTGAAAAGGAATGGGTAACGGTTATTGGTAACCAAGAACATATTTTGAGTATTAACCGACATATATCAAGTGAGATAGACATGAAATCCAGTGTCTACCCCACATAAAAAAGAGGTGATCTCACTGGCCAAGTTGAAATTGAAACATACCTAGCTCGCTTAAGTGGAAACCATTGGCTAATTTCTATGTTGGCTAGACATAGTTCGAAGACTAGGGACTTAAGGAGACTACTTATCCACCTCAGTGGTAGCCTCATTTCATGATACTTGCACGTGCAAGCACATGCTCATAACTAGTCTATCGGTGCTTTGCTCACTTTCAATATCTTTTTTGTCTTTTAGAGTTGACTCATGCATATGGAAGCTTGCTTTTAGATTGAGATTTAATTACTCTATTGATGACTTGTCATCCTTTCATTACATTTGTGAAATGTGAATTGTCCTTACATATCATCCTTTTGTGTTAATTATACTGGTCTCACACATTCTAATACCTTCATTCGTGTGAATCTTTAACATATTACCTTAGGTGTAAGTGAGGCTTGTCTTACTTCCTTTAACACCCTATTATTGTCACTTTATTAAGTTAGACCCCTTTAATTATGTTATTACCATGTTAATTACTTACTTTATGTAGTAGGTTCATATCATCGTTCATGGACGTTGAGCACTTCATTCAACGATTTTTATGAGTTCATATGTCATTCTTTTTTAGAATGTTGGGAGTTGTCCCAATGAGTGGAATGACCTTGCATATGGGTTTATTATATTTTTCTAGAAGTTCTTATATTGTAATTTAATTACTCTAACTACACAAGATTGGAAAATATATAGTTTTGGCCTAAACACTTGGATATTAAACTACATAACAATTTTTTTTGGTATAGGCCAATTTTACGTATGTTCATATTAAAATTTAATATGTATGAACCATTAGCCAATATTTTTTGTCATATAATCATAAATTTAGCCATTTTCATTCATCCTTTTTGACAAGATACTTTTGACCATTTCATTGGCTTAATATAGGCCTTTCAATCTTTCATTTCATGGAGAACTTTCAAGCGATTTTTAGTTCATGACCTTAGCAATCACGTTTTTAAACATCTTGGACAGCATGATATTAAAATTTGATGAATTTAGCCTCTTTATAACGTCAAAATAACAGCAAGTCAACATTTGAACAAATACATCAACACTTACACATTTACGGGTGTAACTAACATATCATTGATTCTTAATTCATTTTTTAAACATTTAACTTCATACGACCACAATTTCATAGGTTATTCGTCATTCATAATTTAATAACAATACAAGTTAAAAGCAGCTAGCACCACATACCAACATCATGATCTCTAACCTATTCAATATTGGCATCATAACAAGGATACTAGGTAACAGAAGTTCGACGAGAACAACGGGAATAACCCTAGTTTTTATGATCTTATGAATTGTTCAAAAGAAATTACTCTTAGAGAAATAATTCAAGGATAGAAACCCCTACCTTATGTTGAACATAAAATACGAAGACCACCTTGAACCAAACCTTGAAGGAACCTTGAAATCTCCCTATAGAAATTGATAAACTTTCTGCCTTTTTCTTTCGTTTGTTGTTCTGTTATTTGCGTTGGATAAATCTTAGTTTTTGAACATGAGTCTATGAATTAGTAACTGATATTGACTCATTCAGATATGGTTTAATAATTTAATTAAATAAATTAATAAACTAATTACTAAAAAACCCTCTTAGAATGACTAGAAATAGGAAAACACATCACTTAGTCAATTCTGAAAATTTTCATAAGAATTTCTTTTTGCCACATTATTTAATTAATTAAATGGATAATTTAATCAATTAATTTACCTAGAGTAATTACTAAAGTACCCATAAATTATTGGAATCACAATTAACACTTTTGGACCATCCTAGGTTAAGTACTAGGATGTTTCTTGAGTTGTACTAGGTTAGTGTAAGAATTTCGGTTTGAACCCTTTAATATAATTAATTAAATGGATAATTTAATTAATAAGTGACCTAGGTTAATTACTAAAGTACTATTAAGTCGTTATAAACATAATTAATCCTTTGGACCATCCTAGGTTAGGTACTAGGTTGTATTTTTCTTGTCTTAACTGAAATTTGGAAATTGCATTCTGATTTCGGTTTTTCCCATTTAAATTAATTAATTAAGCTGTAAAATTAAATAATTAATTAACCTATGGTAACTACTAGAGTATCCCTAAGTCTTTAGGACCATAATCAACCTTTTGGACAATTCTAGGTTAGGTACTAGGTTGCCTCTTGAACTAGTTACTATGTTGGTGTCACCCAATTAAGTCTTAGGTTGTCGGGTGTACTAGATAATTTATTTTTATTTGTCCTAGGTTAGTTAGTTAATTAGGTAAATAGGTTAGGGTCTAGAGTTAGTTAGAGAGCTAGGCCCGATATGGGTGAACCCATGTGCACGCCTGCCCCTTAACTACCCTTACCAAATTCAGTTAGGGTGGTCCCCTCCCTTAGCGAATTTTCACATGTCTTTCACATGTGTTAGTTGTACTTTCCTAACTAAATATTCTTGATGGTTCATTTGAAATGGTTACTCATTGTCCGAAGGATCCTCACTATGTCCTTGAGCACTACTTAATCTACATGCCCATTTTAGTTGATCATGTGCTATGGTGCCTAGGCTTGACACATGGATGCCTAGCACCTATTTTGTATATAGAAAGTTATTATATTTTATCTTATGGTGTTCATTGCAGGTAAATATCTTAAACAGGCTTATTAATACTTAGAAAAATTGGCTAACACCATTTAAGCCAATATTTTCTAGTATGCTCAATATTTTGCTTATTTGGGTATTATATAGAAATTGACTAATACCCCTTAGCCAATTTTCTATACTATACACAATATTTCTAAATATTAGGAATTGGAATGTCTATGTATCCCCAATAAGCATTCTTAAAGACCTATTGGGCTCTTCACTAGATATGTAAATTTCCAGAATGTTACACTTACCCTTATCAACACACAGATTATATGACATTCTCTTACCAAATACTATCAAAATTCCTACTTAAGTAAATCAACAAGATAACGTCCATGATTTACCTCTTCAAGACTACCTAAATAATCCTTAAAACTACCTATGTTTAGATCTTGTGTACATATTCAACCATTTTTCCTTAACTAGAATCATTATTAAGACTCATCTATGTAAGATACAAAGTTACCATTCTTATGCCCCCTTCACTCCTTAACTAAACAACCCTTAACTACTCTAGATAATTACTTATTCATTTAACAAACTTTATTAACTTAAGTCATTACTTTCACTAGTTCATTTAGGAGACATTTCAACACATAAAGGACATTCAAGTAATGGTCTTGGAAATTACCTAGGAACTCCAACTAACACCTTCAAAACCTATTATTCAATGTCTAGATAGCGTCCCATACAATCACCTAATCTTCATAGAACTTCTCTAATGCTAATAGGTATTCCATATGATGAGAATAGGTAATAACCGACATTGACCACGATAGCAAGAAAGGGAATCTGAAGTTCTAACCTACTCCGCTGAGGGTGTTATACTTTCCAATGGTAGAACTTAGACAAATCCCATGTAGGCACATGGTTAAGGAATATGAAGGGCGTGATTTGTAATCTAGTCTCACTCTTTACCTAGAACTACTTCCCTTTCCATAGTCACTCGGTGCTAACCTTTGGTCTCACAGAGTAATTTACACTTAAGGTTCATATAAAGGGGTTCCATATCAAGTTTATAACCCAATCACATTTACCCTACCAATGAAAGGTTCACTAGGGCTACCTCACAATGGAGACAAAAGCTCATCATGACTTTCCTAAGGATTAATATGATGCCGTTCAAGCCTATTAACCTGAAGTCTATCATTCCTTTAATTTGAATGATACCATTACGGCTTACGGCTTCAACATTCATAACCTTACCACTAGGTTCAAGGTTTCACATAAAGGACCCTCTTAACATAATTTAAGGTATCATTTAATTAATACATTCAAGACTAGGAGACTATAGAATCCTAAGTCACGACATCACATATTCACTTTCATACATGCATCAAGTAAGGGACACAAGTCAACCAAGACAAGACAAAAAATACTTCCCTTTAACTAATATTACATGTCATTCTAGAAACACCTAGAAATAACCCTTATCATCTTTAAGTAATCTTATACACTACCATATCATCATCAATATGACCATCATAGACTCATATATTCAATAAGTAGTAACATACATGACCCCTAAGACTGTAAACACAAAGCCATAGTCATAGTTTAACATGATCATCTACTTAACATCCATAGAAGAAACCACATATACTTTCACATTACTTAAAATATAGTTAGAAATTATCATACTTCACATAATCATCATTATACTGCAATTAGGTTTCTAACAAAGCCATGATCATCATATTACTTAAAATGACGCCGACCAGGCCACATCAATTGCAAGTAAAGCACATAACACCGCCATCATAAGTGGACCATACAAATCACAATATAAATGAATTCTAATCAACATAAAATCAAGTAAATAGGGAAGCATACAACCAGTCAATATTCAATACCTCAATTCAATGCCAAATCACCCAATTCGATATCATAAATTCCCTTACCCATGGACACGACAAACAATTTAATATAATTATAATAATATTCATCAAATTAGGTCAATTCACTACATATTCATCAATCTAATACAACCTAGATTTCAATTTACTACCACTGTTACATCGATCAACAACCCACATGAAACTACATTAGAATTCATAAACATTAGGTCAATATCAAGTAACTCATAACTTAGTCAAAAACTAGGGTTCATAGGTTTTTAGGTGAAATAATCAATACAATAAAAACTAAATCCATAATCAATGTTTAAATACCATTAATGCAATAATCCATGGTAGATCATTAAATTGGTCAATTCAAGTTTGAAAAACATTAGAAATATTCTTTGAGAGTTGGGCTCCTTGATGAAGAGAGTTTCAAGTATAAAAACCATACCTTAATGAAGTTAATTATTCTATTTGATGAATAATTTCCACTCAATTCTTCAATCCAAGATCTTCCTTTAGTTTTTGCTTCAACGGAGTCTTAAGAATTTTCTAAGGGATTTTGGGGTTTTGACTTGGAAGAATGAATTCTTTTAAGTGTTATAGACTTATATGCATGTTTAAAATACCGAAAATACCCTTAAGTAATCTCCAATACTCTTATTTGTAAGAGTGGTGAATTTACAAGTTCAACCCTCACTTGGCAGTGAACTGTACGCAGGGACAGTGCCCATCGATGGTTGCCCATCGACGGTCCGTCCCTTGACAAACTGACCATACTGTTGGTTCGTGGTTTGGGATTGAGGATTTTCTTGGGATTCCTCTCCACCAAACCTAAGTCTCAATCGACTAGACCCCACCAACGGGGCGTCGACTGACCCACAGGTCATCGATTGCCAACCGTTGGTTGGGTTGTCTTGGACAGTTTTTGGTACCATGAAGGGTCCTTTCTCAAGGACCCTTGGATGGTCCTTCGGGATGTTTGCTTGAATGTTTTAAAACCAAACATGATCGTATACATGTTTAGGACCTATCACATGAATTTCATCAGAAATGAACATAAAAACTTGACGAAACAAGACTAGACACACAAGGTCATTTCAAGTCAAAGCTTTCGAACGTCATGGACATTCTTGGACGTTTAACCTCCAAGCTTTACGAAACATAACACACTATCTATATATATATATATATATATATATATATATATATATATATATATATATATATATATATATATTAATAACTCATATAATGACCTTATGACCTCATTAATTATACATAAACATATTGTTGACACCCATTTTGATACCCAACCCATTTTCCTTTCCAACCCACTAAACAAAATTCCCTTCCCTCAAATTAATCCCCACACCCCAGCCCACCACTTTCATTTAAACCCCCTCAATCTGACCCAACTAACAACAATTATCAGGCCCAAACATCCCAACCCACTAAATCAAATCCGGCCCACTTCCCTTCTTCTATACCCAACCCAAATCCTTTCGACCCGACCCATCCCTTTTCCCCTTCCTTCTTCCCCCCTTCCCATCGTGATTTCCAGAAAGAACGAACAAATCCCAGCAAAAACAGAGTGCTCCAGAAAAGAAACGGAACCCAAAAACAGAAAATCCCTCCCTCACCCTCGCGTCTCTCGACCACGCGTCCCTCTCTCCCACTCAAACCTGCATCTCCCTCCCATCGCGACCTGCAGACCCAGCAGATTTCCAGAAATTGAAAACGCGACAAACTCTCGGAAGAAACTGACGCGAAAATCGCGTCTCCCTCACGCCCAGACTCCCCTTCTCTCACCCATCTCCCGCGTCTCCCTCACGCGTACTCTCCCCTCCCCCTCGCCAGTACGCCTCGCAGCAATACAGTTCTTTTGGCTGTGGCAGACCTGCATTTTCTTCCGAGCCAGCACGCGATGCTGTCCATATGGCTCGGATTTGCGCCACGAAGTTTGCAAGGACATCAAATTCATCTCGACCCTCCACCTCACCCTCAATCCGTTAAAGATTCGGAACATCAAACGGCATATTCCCTCAGCTGCGGATAAGATTTCAAATTTTGAATTTGAAATGGGGAAAAAGAGTTCTGCCAAGCCTTACTCTGGAAATCCCAAATCTACCCCAATCCTTTCCTGAAATTCCTCCGCCTTTCTCTTCCGAAAACCCTAATTTTCTCCCTCTATATAAGCATCCTCCATTGTCAGAATAGGGGTTAGCGATTTAAGGTTTGATTTTTGGACTGAGATTTTATTTTGGAGGTTTTCTGTTTAGAAGTTTGAGTGTTGGAACTTCCGTTGGAAGAATTTTGGGAGAATCTTCGGGAACTTTTGGGCTCTTTCATTGTCTGTTGTAAAAGAGCAGTTGCAATTTCTTAGGGAAATTAAAATTCTTTTGGTTTAGTGTTGGTTTCGAAAATCCTTGGCTTCACTGTTTATAGAAAGAAAGGCTTCAGAAACTCCAGAAGTGCCGCTTTGTCGCAGAGGACTGGCAAGTCGTTCGATTCTGTGATTCGTGTTTCATCGTCTCGTGTTCGTGTTTCGACTGGTGGAAGTCATCGCTGCTGCTGCTCATCCGTCCCTATTCCGCTCCTCTCGAAAAGGTAATCTTCCCCTGCCTCTTACCATCTTCTCGTTTCTTCTGGTTTTGAAATGTTTTTTTTAGTTACTGTGTTCTGGTTGTTTGCTGTTAACCATCCTGACTGGTCTCTCGTTTTGTGCTGAATCAAATGCGTTAAAATATCTAAACGTTGAGCGTATATGTTTGGTCTTGTATATCTTTAGCAATGGTTCGAGTTTCTTCATGGCTGTGTTGTTTCATCTTGCAATATGTCAACTCTAGCATGATCTTGTTTTCTTTGGGAATGGCATTACTCAGTTATGCTGCGATTTTTCTTTCAAATATATTGTTTGTTTTCACAATCTTTAAACATGCTACTTCGAGATTGAGCTTATATTTATGATTACGTCAATGCTTATAATAATAGGAGGAAGTAGCAGTGACTCATTTATAGAGACTGTAATACCATTCTTCAATCTGCTTTTGCGTTTGATATCCATACTTATCTTGAAGCTAGTGATAGTTTAAGTTGCCTTGGTTCGGAATAAATATGGCATGTTCTCTCTTTACACACATGAGTTGAATTATTTATGTGTTTCCTGAATATGGTAAGTGTGTGCATACACGTACAATACATGCTGCTGTCTAGAGTTGAATTATTTGTTCAAGGTATACCTAGTTTACTATTATACTATTTGATATGCTAACTCATCTCTACTTTGTTGCATATGAAAACTCCTCTCGAGTCCGTTTCGGGACTCTACTCTCTTCCTTGCCTTTCCGAGGAGCCGTAAAGGCTCAGAAGATTTCCATCGAGTCTAATTATAAAGGCGGACATGTCAGATTCGAAATGTCGTGAAGATTGAAGAACTTGAAGAAATCGTTCAGAAATTTCTCTATTTTATGTATCTTTGTATTTATTTGTAACGGGCACAAGCCCTGTGGTTTTTGTTTTCTTGTAATTATGTTTGTATGTTTAGATTAGGACAGGTACAAAATGGGTCGAAACCCAAAAACAGGTGGGTCCAAAACTCGGTCAAGGCGAACAGAACCCGAGTTTGGACCCAAAAGTCTCTCTCTCTCTCTCTCTATCTCTATTAATTGTTTACATGCTTGGCTATCGTTAATCTAGGATTAGAAACTCCAACCCCATCGAACGTCTTTTGTTTTATAAAATTTAAAATTAAAATTCGAAACTTTAAAAGATAGATGTTTAAGTTTTTTAAAGTTCAACGGAATCCTAAAAAATACGTCAAAAACTTGTAAAATCTGCTTAGAGAAATTCTCAAGAAGTTTGATAATAAAAAGATTTGCAAAAATTGCAAGATAAACAATACATGTTCAAAACTTGTAAAATTGGCGTAAAAGTCTTAAAGAAGTTCAAAAATTCGCAAATATTTAAAATAACAAAAATAGTCAAATAAGTTAATCGCCGGAAAATCGTAAGTTAGCGGAGTATCCTAGGTGCCTTAAACACCTTCCTAAGACACTAATATGAATCCCGAACCCCCTAAAAAATGTTTCAAAACAATTTTTCTGTTTAAGTTGTTTAGAAACGAAGTTTTCTTGATTTTTCTTTAAAAAATGAAGTGGCGACTCGTAAAAGTCGAAAATACCCTTAAAATAAAACAAACTCCTTTTCGAAATCATTTTTCGATAAAACAGAAATGGCGACTCCGCTGGGGACTTTGGAGGGTTCTAACCCTAAGATTAACATATTTGCTTATTTGTAATTAATTGTTTAAGTGTTTAAATTATTTAGATTTTTTTAACTGTTGCATGCATAACATACATACTTCCGTCAAACGACACTTATTACATTTCCACTAAAGGACGATTATGAGGGTTCGCAGTCATTCGTTAACCAAAAATTTTCTCGGGGCACCCTGACGAGTGTAGTTGACTACTTGATAGTCAACGATCGTTAATTGTCCCAACCCAAGTAGTCCGCTTGGGTTACCAATTCCACTCTAAATAAAACCCACTCTTAGTCAAACTAGGATAGAGCGAAACCAAATCCCCCTAAAAAAAATATAGCGCATCGGCCTAAGATGACCCGACACCCAAGGAGTGTCGGGCCCATTAGAAAAGTCCACCTTGAGTCCAAAGAGCCTTCGGCTCGATAGGACGTTCATGTTTGTTGTTTAAATTTTAAGGATGTATTGCATGTTTAACTAGTTATTGTATCGGGAGGATTAAAAATTAACTAGTTGTATGTTTTTGTAGATGTCAAATCAATTCCTTCACTTCAAAATGTTCACCCAGGAACCCGACATTCTTCGAGTATGGTGGGGCAATCTTAAGGAGTGTCAGAAAAGAGAGATTTCGATTTACCTGGGTCACCTACCTTTGATAATGAACTTTAAGGTATGGCCCACGTTTATCGAGGTCATCACTCAATTTTGGGACGATGAGAAGATGGTCTTCCGATTTGGAGACGTTGAAATAACGCCTACACTAGAAGAAATCAAAGACTGCCTCGACTCAATTGGGACGTGTGGCAAGAGGAAAAAGCGTCCCGATCATCACATTCTCCTACCAGATAGGACAACCAAGAACGAACTGAGAGACATGTTGTTCCTAGTAAATGCGGATTGGTTAGTGACCCGCGACATTCCACTAATGAGATTTTTCGAGAGGTGGGGGCACGATAATTCTTTCAGAGTATTCCCAGACGAATTCCACGATCACAGTACTTGGAGGCAAACTCAAGCTATCGCTTTCTCCGCATGCCTCTTGGGGACTATGGTGTTCCCTAAAGACGAAGGAAGAGAAATCGACACCCGGATAGTGATGGTAATGAATGCCATGTTCAGAGGAGTTGGTAGAAGATCTGAAGAAAAGAAATACTGCTGCTTGCCCCTAGTCATCTTGTCCGACATTTACCGATCTTTGAGTCTGTGTAAGAACGGGTTCCCGTTTTTCCAAGGTTGCAATATCTTACTCCAATGGTGGTTGACGGAACATTTATGTAAAAGAGACAACCCCCAGCCACAGGAGTTGGCCGAACCAAGTCAAACAAGTCCTCTCGATAATTACGAGTTCTACTTGAGTATCCGGAAATTTCCAATTCACACCACCAGGGATGCGTGGGCCAGGGTGTTTTACAATTTGAAAGAAGGAGACATACAATGGGTATTACCGAGCTTCAGGTCTCAGATGATAGCAGCCCAAGGAGGCAAATTGCCATTTTTAGTCCTTCCTGGCATCAGAGGATTGCGTCCTTACAACCCGACGAGAGTAATGCGGCAGTTTGGGAAAGTCCAAATCATACCCGCCCAAGGAGATGCCATCTCTTTCTTTGTCGATTACAACGAGAAGGACAAAATATCTTTCGCTAAAATTATCCTCCAGGAATGGGACGGACGTGTCAACATAAAATGGGAGGTTACCGAAGATAGGTATGAAGCTGGATATGTTGACGAATACAAGACATGGTTGCACAATGATTTGCATGGTGTGGTGGATCCAACACCACGCATGGGTCAGAAAATCGAAGACGTGCAAACAAGGCTTCAGATTCACGCATACCACATTCAGCAAGAATGGGACTGAAGGGAGCAAGAATTTTATAAGAAAGAGCAAGAATTTCAACAAAAGGAGTGAGAGTACCAGCTTCGGGAATTGGAAAATCAGAGGGCTTTGGCTGTGACATCACAAGTAGTGGCTGACACAAGGGCTTGTCTGGTGCGTTTGGACACTATTCTGGACGAGCAGATGAACACCCTAGGAGTTGTACCGACATCTTCCAAAGCTGCGTTTGCTGAGCCGTACGTGTTCACAAGCAAGTGCATTATCCGAGAAGAAGTGGAGAAGGCCAGAGGAGGAGCTGGATCATCGACCCTTTGACTCCCCTGCGTGGGATTGATTTTATTTATGTACTTGCCCTACATCCCCTTCCCAAGATGTATCCCGTTTGATTTTGACTATGTAATGAGTGATGTGATATCTAGTGAAATTTGTTTCGGGAATACAATTACTTATTAAATGGAGCAATACATCCTTCAGATCGCTAGGCCTACCCTTGGCACAAAGGGTCACACGCATGTTTAGGACTCGATATATGTGTTTAAATGTTTATATGTTACGTCTCTTTGAATGAGGATATCGTAAACCCACTCCCAGCCAAAATTCCAAAGAGTACACAGAAGTCACTATTACAATCGTCCGACCAAATTCCCAAGTCTCAAGTTTCTCACGAAAAATCCATCTCCCATACCATAAATCCTAAATACTGCCCTATCATCTCAGGAAAGTTGAATCACCGCTATGGACAAAGGCAAGAACGTCCAGACAGAGCTCACTGAGGAGAAATTGCGAAGAAAGATCGAGCGAGTCACTCGAGAAATTCAAAAGATTAAGGAGGAGGGACTTAAAGTGGACATGACCACAGCCATCTACAAGGCTGCGGTCACGACCTTGGATGAAGATCTGGCGTCGCAGATAAAAAGAAAGAAGGAGGTTGAGATGGAGACCGAAAGCCTAAGATAAAGGTTGAACTTGCTTCGTTTGGAGATACACGAAGGAAAGGCGAGAGAAGCAAAGATAGATATTGAGACTGCCGTGTTGTTGGCCAGAAGTGCAGCACTTGACGAGGAGTTGGCGACCCATAGCAACCTAAAGGGCGGAAAATATCCCGCCCGTGAACAGGGAGCACACGACAGTGGTCCCAACCAAGAATCAATTGAGGAGGACGATGAGGAGGAAATCGTTTATAAGCCTCCGTTCCCGACTGTTTGAGAGGAAAGGAATGACGCAGCCACGAGACCAGAAATCGTCAAAATGTTGTCTTCTCGGAATTTCAATGTTGTTTTTTCAATTCCCTTGTAATCGCAATGAAAGAATGAATGAAAATACTCGAACTACGTTGGGCCTGCATTCTCCTTGTGAGATACATAGGCAGCCTTTCCCGGCCCGGCCCCTATTGCTTAAAATTTTCATTCTCCTCCGTATTACGAAGATAAGATCAACGGACACTGAAAAACAGTTGCAAGAAGAACGTAGCTCAACGTGATTCGGCTTTCCCGAGATGAAGTCAAAACAAGCAAACTCTTGTTTGTTCAAAATATATTTTCGTCCTCATTCGTGGGTTAAGATATTCTCAAACAAAGCGACTTGTGTGTTTATCTACCTTTTATGCGATATTATGTATTTTGTACTCTGAATATGAACTAACAAATTTGCCTTTGAGTTGTTTCACCTCTCAGGTACTATTAACTGATCTGTGTCGATAAAAGCTGGCAGATCACCCCTACTTCACCAGATCAAAAGGTCCCACAGATTTCTTCCCCGGACCAAACACAAATACAGACATGTAAGACAACAATGAACAAGTCAGTCTCACAGACGTCGTGGTGGCTCAGCCCACCGTGGCAGAGCAGAATGAGCTTATTGCGCTGCTGATGCAGCAAATACCTGACAAGAGGGTAGAGATGCAACGGAGGCAAGACACTCCTCCGCTCAGGTTTGGCCCCAACTTTCTCGACACGAGACCTTCTACATATTTCCCCTCGTCCAACTCGGATCCTACTCAGCACCGTCCATCGACACCCGTGCACAACCCGTCTGGGTAGATTTGACAACCCAAAACCCCCAATACGTGTCGGTCTCCTATCAAACTCCCTCACCACTACCAAACAATCCTCCACAAATATCACCACATCCCCAAAACACTCAAACAGCCCCACTACCCCAAAATCATTTCCACAATCCCACCGCCTTCAATTCCCAAACACCGCATCCCCACTTGACCCAAAATACCAATCCCCAAAAATATTCGCAAAATTATCAAACCGCACAGAATGTCCCAAGCCCTTCAATAGCTCCACCCCTCCTCAAAAGAACCACATTCCAAGTCCCCGTCCCGGCCGAGCATGAGGTGCACGGCTCCGAGTTGGACCATTATGAGGAGCAAGAAAGAGAGTGGAGGGCGAGGGAAGAAGCGAAGGTAGACATAAAGGAGGAGATCAAGAGGGCAATGAGAGAATTGCAATGTACTCCAGATGTCGTCGGGTTAAGCTACGCCGAACTATGCATCCACCCAGACTTGAACCTACCTGAAGGTTTCAAGATCCCGAAGTTTGATACCTTCGGAGGGGTGGGCAACCCCATGGCACACCTAAGAGCGTACTGTGACCAACTCGTGGGAGTTGGCAAAGATGAAGCGTTGCTGAAGAGGTTGTTCAGCCGAAGCCTGTGCGGTGAGGCCTTGGAATGGTTCACATCCCACGAGACTCGACAATGGCCCAGTTGGAGCGCACTGGCTAAGGAGTTTATCGACAGATTCGCGTACAACATCGAGATAGTCCCTGATCGGTACTCCTTAAAGAAGATAAAGCAGAAGCCCACAGAAAGCTATCGAGAGTTCGCGTACAGATGGAGGAAGGAGGCAGCGAGGGTGAGGCCTCTAATGACAGAGAAGGAGATTGTACAGGTGTTCATACGGGTGCAGGAGCCCGAGTATTATGACAGAGTCATCTTATTAATCGGCGCCAAGTTCGCCGAGATAGTCAAAGTAGGTGAGACTATCGAAGATGGCCTGAAGTCGGGAAAGATAGCCCGAGTGTCCGCATCGCCTGGGTCTTCCAGACTGGTAAGGAAGAAAAGAGAGGAGGTTAACACTATCTCACACGGGGGAAGAAAAATCCCCAGAAACTTACCACGTCCCCAAGGCCGCTCCAATCCTCCATCAAAGCCTCATCAAGCCTACCATCAACACTCAAATTATTCCGGCCACTACAATGCCGCCCCCACTTACCCAGAGGCCCATATTGTGTCGTATCAGAGTCCACCCCCGATTCCCCAAAATTTTCCCTCCATATATCCAAACTACCCCCAAGCTTATGAAGTCCCTCCCCATTACCAGAATGTCCCAGCTGCGCTAATGTACAGCCAAGCTATCGAGCACCGTCCCCTGCATTTCAAATACAAACCCCAGCATATCAAAGCCCCCATCCAAATTACAAGCCCCAATGCCAAACCACCAAACAAATCCCTACCCCAGAACCCAAGCTCCACGACCAAACGCCCGCAATTACCAACAAGTCCCTCCCCCTCAGCAGGGCGGGTATGAATCCCCTCGCCCCAGGTTTGAGAAGAAGCCCTCCAGAAGCTTTACCGCGTTGGCTGAAAGCAGAACTAAATTGTTCGAAAGATTAGCCGCGGCCGGATACATCCACCCTATGGGGCCCAAGCCCGTGGATGTCAATTCCAGATTCTACAGACCAGAGCATAGATATGCTTATCATTCCAACAGTGTTGGACATGATACAGAAGACTGTATCAATCTCAAGCACAAGATCCAGGACTTGATTGACCAGGACGTGGTCTCCCTTCAGCTTGCGGCGTCAAACTTCAACACGAATCCATTTCCAAATCATGGGGGTGGAAACATCAACATGATAGAAACTGACGAAGATGAGCGTGAAGCCAAGAGAATTACTCCTGTTGTTCAGGAAGACTTGCAGAGGGCTGTCTCTTCTTTGAGCGTCAGGGAAAAGGGAGAGTTTATCATTCTGACACCTGCAAAGGTTGTTGCCTTGGTGCCCGCAAAGACTCTCGTCAGGCCCAAGTTTGTTATAGAAGCGGCTGTGACTCAAGGCATGACCAGATCTGGCAGATGTTACACTCCTGACGAGCTTTCTCTCGGAGGACAAAAGAAAGATCATGCCAAGAGACTGATCAGCGAAGCAGAAGCCGAGGAGTTCTGGAGGAGAATGCAGCCCAAAGACTACTCCATTGTCAAGCACTTGGAGAAGACTCCAGCTCAGATTTTTGTGTGGGCCCTATTGATAAGCTCCTGGTCCCACAGACAGGCCTTGATGAAATCCCTGGATTACACGTATGTGCCCTCAGGTATTAGCAGCGACAATGTAGCTGCTATGATTCACCAGGTCATTCGTGGACACCGCATCAGTTTCTGCGACGATGAACTGCCGGCCGAAGGGAGGGCCCACAACAAAGCTCTACACATCACCGTGGTATGTCACAGAAAGATCGTCAACCGTGTTTTGGTAGACGACGGATCTGGCCTGAACATATGCCCATTGTCCACGCTGAAGCAACTGAGGTTTGACCTCGGAAAGTTGGAGCAAAACCAGGTCAAAGTGAGAGCATTCGACGTTTGTGTAGAGATACACGTTGGGAGCTGTGAACCTGACCATCCAAATGGGCCCCGCGGAGTTCGAGGCAAAGTTCCAGGTGTTGGATATCGACACCAGCTATAACCTCCTGTTGGGAAGGCCATTCATTCACATGGCTTGAGCCGTCCCCTCCACTCTCCACCAAATGATAAAACTGGTGTGGGAAAATGAAGAACTGGTTGTTCATGGTGAAAAGGGCCAATCAGGAAAGCAAGTGCCGGTCTTGGACGAGACACCGCAAGGTTCAGACTTCTACACGGTGGAGTTGGTAAATGCCACCGATGAGGGCTTGGCCCCGCAGACTCCCATGCCGGCCGTGTACAAAATTCAAGTTTCACTTGTTATGATGTTTAAAAGGCGACATGGCCTCGTGCCATGACCCAAGTTTGCATTTTTTATTCGATTTAAATGAAAGCCTCCTTATTTTGAATTTGTTTATTTAATTGCTTGTTATATTTTACTTTCCTGATTTTGTCTGTTTATGATTTCAGTAACGTAAGTTACAAACCTGCCAATGTCATGTCATGTCATGAGCTAAATGGGCAAAATGAGGCAAATGACAATGAGGTCGATGACCACGACGAGGAAAGTGGGGAACCGGACGTATGTGGCCGAAGAATTTCGACAGTTCGAGAATCAACATAAACCGAATCTGGAAGAAACAGAGACGGTGAATTTGGGAGATTCAGAATATGTCAAAGAGGTTAAGATCAACACTCATCTGAATGAAACTCAGAAGGAGAGCCTGGTTCATCTGCTTGCTGAATACAGTGATGTGTTCATTTGGGAAGTCGGTGACATGCAGGGGTTGAGTACTGATGTCGTGTCTCATAAGCTGCCTATCAACCCAGGGTTCGAACCGGTGAAGCAAAAGACTCGGAAATTCAAGCCTGAATTGAGTTTGAAGATTAAGGAAGAAATCACCAAGCAGATAGAGTATCGATTGGTAGAAGTAACGCAATATCCAACCTGGTTGGCCAATGTCGTTCCGGTCACCAAGAAAGATGGAAAAATCAGGATATGTGTTGATTACAGAGATCTCAACAAGGCTAGTCCAAAGGATAATTATCCGTTGCCAAATATCCATATTTTGATTGACAACTGTGCCAAACATGAGATGCAGTCACTTGTGGATTGTTACGCGGGTTATCACCAAATTTTGATGGATGAAGAAGACGCGGAAAAAACGGCCTTTATCACACCTTGGGGTGTGTATCACTACAGGGTAATGCCGTTCGACCTCAAAAATGGCGGTGCTACTTACATGAGAGCCATGACGACTATTTTCCATGACATGATTCACAAGGAAATTGAAGTGTACGTGGACGACGTCATAATCAAATCCCGCGAGAGTTCAGATCATTTGACGCACCTGAGGAAATTCTTTGAACGTTTGCGTCGGTACAACTTGAAGCTAAATCCCGCCAAATGTGCTTTTGGAGTCCCAGCCGGGAAGTTGTTGGGGTTTATAGTCAGCAGAAGAGGTATTGAGCTCGACCCTTCCAAGATCAAAGCAATTCAAGAGTTGCCTCCGCCGAAAACGAGAAAAGAGGTGATGAGTTTCTTGGGAAGGTTAAACTATATCAGCCGGTTTATAGCACAATCAACAGTGGTGTGTGAGCCTATTTTTAAGTTGCTGAAGAAAGACACCCCGACTAAATGGACTGAGGAGTGTCAGACCGCTTTCGACGCTATCAAGAGCTATTTGTCTAACCCACCAGTATTGGTTCCTCCGCGAGAAGGAAGTCCTTTGTTGCTGTATTTGTCCATTTCAGATAATGCCTTTGGATGTGTACTCGGTCAGCACGACGAGACAGGAATGAAGGAAAAGGCCATCTACTACATAAGCAAGAAATTCACTCCGTACGAGTCTCGGTACACTTTGCTGGAGAGAACATGCTGTGCTCTGACATGGCTCGCCCAGAAGCTGAGACACTATTTGTCATCGTATACCACGTATCTCATTTCCAGAATGGATCCGTTGAAGTACATTTTCCAGAAAGCGATGCCGACGGGGAAGTTAGCTAAATGGAAAATGTTGTTAAGTGAGTTTGATATTGTGTATGTGACTCACAAGGCAATAAAGGCACAAGCTTTGGCTAATCATCTTGCGGAAAATCCCGTTGACGAAGAATATGAACCTCTAAAGACATATTTTCACGATGAAGAAGTGTCATTCGTGGGAGAAGATATTTCTAAAGCTTATCCAGGTTGGAGATTATTCTTCGACGGAGCGGCGAATCACCCGGGCAAAGGTGTTGGAGCGGTCTTAGTATGAGAATCTGGTCAGCATTATCCTATGGAAGCTAAACTGCGATTCAACTGCACAAACAACATGGCTGAATACGAAGCTTGTATTTTTTGTTTGAAAATGACCATTGACATGAATGTTTACGAGTTACTGATTATTGGAGATTCAGACCTTTGGATCCATCAGGTTCAAGGAGAATGGGCTGTGAAGAACCCGAAGATTGTACCTTACGTACAGTATGTGCAAAATCTATGCAAAAGGTTTCGCAAGATCGAGTTCAGACATACTCCCAGAATACAGAATGAATTAGCTGACGCTCTCGCCACCATCGCTTCAATGATCAAACATCCGGATACTGATTACATTGACCCGCTGGATATAGACTTGAAGGAACATCCAGTCCATTGTTCACACGTGGAATCAGAACCAGACGGTTTGCCTTGGTATTTTGACATAAAGAGATACTTGGAGTCTGGGACATATCCAGAAGACGCTACATCTAATCAAAAGAAGTCGATACGTCGTATGGCTCTCAATTTCTTTCTGAATGGAGAAGTCTTGTATAGGAGGACTCCGGATTTGGGTTTGTTAAGATGTGTGGTTGCTGTTGAGGCGGTGAGGCTTATTGAACAGATACATGCTGGAGTTTGCGGTACGCACATGAACGGGCTTACTTTGGCAAGAAAAGTTCTTCGAGCTGGTTATTTTTGGATGACTATGGAGAATGACTGTTGAAAATTCGTGCAAAAATTCCACAAATGTCAAGTGCACGGCGATTTGATACGGGTGCCACCTCACGAACTTAATGCTATGAGTTCACCTTGGCCGTTTGTAGCTTGGGGAATGGATGTTATCGGTCCTATAGAGCCAGCCGCTTCTAATGGACACAGATTCATTTTGGTCGCCATTGATTATTTCACCAAGTAGGTGGAAGCAGCCTCTTACAAGTCGGTAACCAAGAAAGTGGTGGCCGATTTTGTCCGTAACAATCTGATATGCAGATTTGGAGTTCCAGAATCCATCATTACTGATAACGGTGCAAATCTCAACAGTCATCTGATGAGAGAGATATGTGAACAATTTAAGATTATTCACCGGAGGTCAACTGCTTATCGCCCTCAAATAAACGGAGCTATAGAGGTCGCCAACAAGAATATCAAGAAAATTTTGAGGAAAATGATTGACAAGCAGCGAGGTTGGCATGAAATGTTGCCATATGCTCTACTAGGTTATCAAACGACCGTCAGAACATCGACTGGGGCTACTCCATACTTGCTAGTATATGGAATAGAAGCAGTCGTACCTGTTGAAGTCGAGATACTGTCACTGAGGATCATCCAAAAAGCCGAGCTAACCAACGCTGAGTGGATTAGCAAACGAATTGATCAACTAGCTTTGATTGATGAGAAGAGAATGGTCGCCGTTTGCCATGGCCAGTTGTATAGATAGAGAATGACTCGCGCTTTTCACAAAAGAGTAAGAGCCTGAAATTTTGAAGTTGGTCAGTTGGTTCTTAAGCGTATTTTTCCTCATCAAGACGAGTACAAAGGAAAGTTCGCACCAAACTGGCAAGGTCCCTACATGGTTCGTAAAGTACTATCGGGTGGCGCTTTAGTCCTGTCAGAAATGGATGGCGTTGTATGGACCAAGCCTATCAACTCAGATGCTGTCAAAAGATACTACGCTTGAAGTTTCGTTTTGCATTTTCTCCTTCATTTACTTGTAATAGTTCTGTTTTCTTGTATTTGTTAAATCTGAATTCTTATCCCTCTTTGTATCTGAACTACGTTCGACCTGAATTCTCAAGAATGAGATACGTAGGCAGCCTTTGTCGGCCTC
This sequence comes from Solanum habrochaites, assembly GCA_027704765.1. Lineage (NCBI taxonomy): Eukaryota > Viridiplantae > Streptophyta > Magnoliopsida > Solanales > Solanaceae > Solanum > Solanum habrochaites. Next base: position 25,846,450 of record JAKWJA010002494.1, on the reverse strand, counting down.
GGTCGGTTTCTTTATAAATTTTATTCATGTTAACCTTTAAGGGGGAACTACATTTGACTTGATTCTTGCCTCAACGGGATACGTAGGCGCCACAAGGGCTCGGTCATATATCTCGTAAGATTTCTATTCCCCTTTACAGTAGAATAGGGACAAAATTTTTGAGAGGGACTCAAAAATTCTCCAGAAGAAGTCTCCTCTTGAGCAAGTCAGACAAAAGACATTTCGAATTTGCGACTGGGACACAATTTTTGAGAAGATCTCAAAAATTCCGCGATTTGTTCGGTTACAATGGAAAGATGAGCAAGATACTAAACTGGGACAGAAAGTTTGAGGATGGCCTCAAAATTTCTCCATGGGTCTTCCCTACAAGTCCGGAATGCCTCTAAAATTCATTCAACAAGCGTCGGACTCAAAGGAGCTCGTTAAGCCTGATATGACATGACTTGGCAGTGACTTTTTCAAGATACTATTTCTTAAAAATTTCTGTTTCTCTTAAAAATTCCCTTTTATATTTCATCTGTTTTGGCATAAGATATTTTCTTATATATCAAGAGTCGGGAAATCGGGAAATCAACCGGAGATATCAAGACAAGGAGCAAACGATCGAAGGGATCGACACAGATCAGTATGTTTAAAACTGACAATTTTTCTGTGGATGCAGTTTTATAGTTTTGCTTTGAAGTCGTCCGAATTATCCCGACGGATGAATACAGAGAGCTCCTGAAGAGGAGAAAACTATCTCCAAAATCAGTGATCTTACTGAAAGTAGGAGGCAATTCATATAGTTTGTGTGAAGATGCTTGTGAATGTGTTTGTTTATTTCAAACCATTCTCAACAATGGCAAATTTACAAAATATCCAGCCAGATTCAAAGGTGAATCAAACAGGAATCTCAGTGAAATTTCACGGTTGCTATAGAAGACGCTATTTGCATTGCATTATCAAAGCAAAATGATTATTGTTGATAAAGACAATGCATTACCTCAGAAGAGATAGTTGTGAAATTATTATTTTATCATCATCGATCAAGTCGATATATTATTTGGAGGTCGTCTTGCCGTTACTATCCACGGGGGCGATATAAATATTCATTCATCGCGGAATCATGCATAGCGGAATCATGCATCGCGAAATCATGCATCGCGGAATCATGCATAGAGGAATCATGCATCGCGGAATCATGCATAGAGGAATCATGCATCGCGGAATCATACATAGCGGAATCATGCATCGTAGAATCATGCATAGCGGAATCATGCATCGCGGAATCATGCATAGCGGAATCATGCATCGCGGAATCATGCATCGCGGCAATCGAGCGTCGCGAGTCATTAATTATGCACGACGAGAAGATTTCATGCCTCATCAAAATTTATGCATCGCGAGAAGACTTCATACCTCGCTGAAATTTATACATCGCGAGAAGACTTCATGCCTCGCTGGAATTTATGCATCACGAGAAGAATCCATGCCTCGCCGGAATTCATGCATAGAGAAAATCATGCATAGCGGAATCATGCATCACGAGTCATTAATTATGCACGACGAGAAGGATCCATGCCTCGTTGAAAATCATGCATCGCGGAAATCATGCATTGCGAGTCATTAATTATGCACGACGAGAAGATTTCATGCCTCGTCAAAATTTATGCATCGCGAGAAGACTTTATGTCTCGCTGACAATTATGTACGACGAGAAGATTTCATGCCTCGTCAAAATTTATACATCGCGAGAAGAATTCATGCCTCGCTGGAATTCATGCATAGCGAAAATCATGCATCGCGGAAATCATGCATCGTGAGTCATTAATTATGCACGACGAGAAGATTTCATGCCTCGTCAAAGTTATGCATTGCGAGAAGGTTTTATACCTCGCAGGAATTTACGCATCGCAGGAAGATATTCATGCCCCGCCAGAGGACATACACGGATGAAGAAAGAGCAATATTTATCCATCGGCCTCAGCATGCATCTTTTATTTTGATGAAAAAATAAATATCAAGAAGAGCATCGAAGATAGCAACAAAAGAGACATCAATATCGCATCAACATTTATTTATCTATTTCAACATCAAGTATAGAGTACATTGAAGATTATTCTACAAAGCACAAAGCATAAGCTTTATTTGCTGGACGTCAGACCGATCGAGTCGACCTCAAATATGGAGGAGAACAATGAAGTGTCGACATGGTAAAAAGACACTGTCTCCCATCCTAATTGCATTTTTAAGCTGACGAGTTTTTATCTCAGTCTTTGTCGAGAGCATCCAAGAGGATGAATTCTCAAACCAAACCACAGGTGTGGACGACATCAAAAAGGATGCAGCACAACGTGGAACTTTTTCTTAGCAGCGAACTGGGGCACAGTCCAAAGAGGAATGTCAAACTCTTAGGACGCGAGCATAGGAGTGACTTCCACCACAATCGAACCACCCTCTCGAGGCACGTCGATCTTTCTTTAGTTCTGTCAGTTTTAGTCTCACATCCGGAAGTTTCGATTTATCGGAGGCAAGTTTCCAATCTTAGTGACAACTCGCCAAGAGCTTTGGAAATTATGTCTTACCTATGGATGTGAAGAGCTCCACATTCATAGCTAAGAGGTTACAAGCCTCCTTTTCATACTCGTTTAATTTGTCACTTTTCCAAAACCAAAGGTTATCTATCATAATAGATTTCCTTTTCAATCGATTGAGTCGAACTACACACAGCCTGATTCCGAAAGTTTAAGGATATGCAGGCGAATTCAATGTTGAAAACTCGGCTGTATTCCAACATTCTCTCTCGAATCCTATTCTCAAGCATTTCGGTACCTTTGTAATTCGGTATCGATGTGGCTTTTGATTCTTTCAAGATCGTACGGTAAATCAAGCTTATCGAACTACAAGTGGCCTGAATTCTCATATAACCTGAGATATGTAGGAAACCCATTCCAAGGGTCCGGCCGTAATGCCGAAACCCTTTGTTGAATCCTTCCTTTAGAAAATGAATGGGGTTGGTCAAAATTGGTTTGGTCAATTTCATTTTCCTCGAGTTGCTTGCATCAACCCAAGTAAAATGAGGGACAACTGTTGATACCCATTTTGATACCCAACCCATTTTCCTTTCCAACCCACTAAACAAAATTCCCTTCCCTCAAATTAATCCCCACACCCCAGCCCACCACTTTCATTTAAACCCCCTCAACCTGACCCAACTAACAACAATTCTCAGGCCCAAACATCCCAACCCACTATACAAATCCGGCCCACTTCCCTTCTTCTATACCCAACCCAAATCCTTTCGACCCGACCCATCCTTTTCCCCTTCCTTCTTCCCCCCTTCCCATCGTGATTTCCAGAAAAGAACGAACAAATCCCAGCAAAAAAAGAGTGCTCTAGAAAAGAAACGGAAACCAAAAATGGAAAATCCCTCCCTCACCCTCGCGTCTCTCAACCACGCGTCCCTCTCTCCCCCACAAACCTGCATCTCCCTCCCATCGCGACCTGCAGACCCAGCAGATTTACAGAAATGGAAAACGCGACAAACTCTCAGAAGAAACAGACGCGAAAATCGCATCTCCCTCACGCCCAGACTCCCCCTCTCTCACCCATCTCCCGCGTCTCCCTCACGCGTACTCTCCCCTCCCCCTCGCCAGTACGCCTCGCAGCAGTACAGTGCTTTTGGCTGTGGCAGACCTGCATTTTCGTCCTCGCCAGCACGCGATGCTGTCCATATGGCTCGGATTTTCGCCACGAAGTTCGCAAGGACATCAAATTCATCTCGACCCTCCACCTCACCCTCAATCCGTTGAAGATTCAGAACATCAAACGGCATATTCCCTCAGCTGCGGATAAGATTTCAAATTTTGAATTTGAAATGGGGAAAAGGAGTTCTTCCAAGCCTTCCCCTGGAAATCCCAAATCTACCCCAATCCTCTCCTAAAATTACCCCGCCTTACTCTTCCGAAAACCCTAATTTTCTCCCTCTATATAAGCATCCTCCATTTTCAGAATAGCGGTTAGCGATTTAAGGTTTGATTTTTGGACTGAGATTTTATTTTGGAGGTTTTCTGTTTAGAAGTTTGAGTGTTGGAACTTCCGTTGGAAGAATTTTGGGAGAATCTTCGGGAACTTTTGGGCTCTTTCATTGTCTGTTGTAGAAGAGCAGTTGCAATTTCTTAGGGAAATTGAAATTCTTTTGGTTTACTGTTGGTTTCAAAAATCCTTGGATTCACTGTTTATAGGAAGAAAGGCTTCAGAAACTCCAGAAGTGCCGCTTTGTCGCAGAGGACTAGCGAGTCGTTCGATTCCGCGATTCGTTTTTCATCATCTCGTGTTCGTGTTCCGACTGGTGGAAGTCATCGCTGCTGCTGCTCATCCGTCCCTATTCCGCTGCTCTCGAAAAGGTAATCTTCCCCTGCCTCTTACCATCTTCTGGTTTTGAAATGTTTTTTTTTAGTTACTGTGTTCTGGTTGTTTGCTGTTAACCATCCTGACTGGTCTCTCGTTTTGTGCTGAATCAAATGCGTTAAAATATCTAAACGTTGAGCGTATATGTTAGGTATTGTATATCTTTAGCAATGGTTCGAGTTTCTTCATGGCTGTGTTGTTTCATCTTGCAATATGTCAACTCTAGCATGATCTTGTTTTCTTTGGGAATGGCATTACTCAGTTATGCTGCAATTTTTCTTTCAAATATATTGTTTGTTTTCACAATCTTTAAACATGCTACTTCGAGATTGAGCTTATATTTATGATTACATCAATGCTTATAATACTGGAGGAAGTAGTAGTGACTCATTTATAGAGACTGTAATACCATTCTTCAATCTGCTTTTGCGTTTGATATCAATACTTATCTTGAAGCTAGTGATAGTTTAAGTTTCCTTGGTTGGAATAAATATGGCATGTTCTCTCTTTACACGCATGAGTTGAATTATTTATGTGTTTCCTGAATATGGTATGTGTGTGCATACACGTACAATACATGCTGCTGTCTAGAGTTGAATTATTTGTTCAAGGTATACCTAGTTTACTATAATACTATTTGATATGCTAACTCATCTCTACTTTGTTGCATATGAAAACTCCTCTCGAGTCCGTTTCGGGACTTTACTCTCTTCCTTGCCTTTCCGAGGAGCCGTAAAGGCTCAGAAGATTTCCATCAAGTCTAATTATAAAGGCGGACATGTCAGATTCGAAATGTCGTGAAGATTGAAGAACTTGAAGAAATCGTTCAGAAATTTCTCTATTTTATGTATCTTTGTATTTATTTGTAACGGGCACAAGCCCTGTGGTTTTTATTTTCTTGTAATTATGTTTGTATGTTTAGATTAGGACAGGTACAAAATGGGTCGAAACCCAAAAACAGGTGGTTCCAAAACTCGGTCAAGGCAAACAGAACCGGAGTTTGGACCTAAAAAGTCTCTCTCTCTCTCTCTCACTCTCTCTCTCTCTCTTAATTAATTGTTTACATGCTTGGCTATCGTTAATCTAGGATTAGAAACTCCAACCCCATCGAACGTCTTTTGTTTTATCAAACTTAAAATTAAAATTCGAAACTTTAAAAGATAGATGTTTAAGTTTTTTAAACTTCAACGGAATCCTAAAAAATACGTCAAAAACTTGTAAAATCTGATTAGAGAAATTCTCAAGAAGTTTGATAATCAAAAGATTTGCAAAAATTGCAAGATAAACAATACATGTTCAAAACTTGTAAAATTGGCGTAAAAGTCTTAAAGAAGTTCAAAAATTCGCAAATCTTTAAAATAACAAAAATAGTCAAATAAGTTAATCGCCGGAAAACCGTAAGTTAGTGGAGTATCCTAGGTGCCTTAAACACCTTCCTAAGACACTAATATGAATCCCGAACCCCCTAAAAATGTTTCAAAATAATTTTTCTGTTTAAGTTGTTTAGAAACGATGTTTTCTTGATTTTTCTTAAAAAAATGAAGTGGCGACTCCTAAAAGTCGAAAATACCCTTAAAATAAAACAAACTCCTTTTCGAAATCATTTTTTGATAAAACACATATAGAACCACATATGAGGCACATAGGTGACTTAGTCGTTGAACGTCTTGGTTGTCCCTTGACATTTGACTTGGTATGCACCAAATCTCTTGGACACTACTTCAATACCATATTTTAGACCTATTTAGGAACTTAGAATATCATTACAACCGTGTTAGGCTCTAGTTAACCTAAGTAATTTTCGATATCTTACAAAGGAATCCCAAGAGTGAAAAACCCATACCTTAATGAAGATTAATCCAATAAATTCAAGTGAAATCCTAGAGAAATTGTTCTTCTTCTTCGAGCTTTGTTGTTCTTTCAATGGAGATTGAATAGAGAGAGAGAGAGAAATTAGAGAGAGGTGAGATCTTTTGGATTTTTATTTGGGAATTCGATTTGAGTGAGTGAATGTGAGGAAAAACTAATTTAAAATCAATATATAGACCTACCATGAAATACCCAAAATAACTCTCATTTAAGTTTACCCTTTAATGAAATCAAACTTTATTTCTAAAACTCAGATTTTCGTCGGGAATAAGTCCGCGACGCGGAGGTTCTCCCGCATGATTTTCTAAATTAATTTTAGATACAGTGGAGTCCACGACCTGCCCGCGTTGCAAACTTGAGTTTTGAACAAAGGCCACCCAAGACGGTTGAGTCTCTGATGCAGCTTGCCCAGATTACCTAAAAAGGTTATCAAAACACCTACTTAAGTAAATTAAGAAGATAACTATCGTTATTGACCTCTTTAAGATTACCTAAGTAATCCTTAAAAATACCTAAGTTTGAATCATCTCTACATAATCAACCATCTTCCCTAACCAGAGTCATTCTTAAGACTTATCTAGGTAAAATAAGAAGTGACCATTCCTATGCCCCCTTTGCACCTTAACTAGACAACCCTTAACTATTCTAGATAAGTACTTATTTATTTAACATACTTTCTTAACTTAAGTCATTACATTCATTACTTTATTTAAGACTCATTCATCACATAAAAACATTCAAGTAATGGTCTTGGACAAGACCTAGGGACTCCAATTAACACCTTCATAGCCTATTGTGCAATGTCTAGATAGTGTCCCATACCACCACCTAAGCTCCATGGAACTTCTCTAATGCTAGTAGGTATCCCATATGATGAAAATAGACAATAAACGACATACATCATGGTAGCAAAGCATGGAATCCGGAGTTCGAACCTACTTCGATGAGGGTGTTCTACTTGCCAATGGTAGAACTTGGAAAAGGGCATGCTTTGTATTCCAGTTTCATCCTATAATTAGAACTACTTTCCTTACCATACTCACTAGGTTGTAGCCTTTGTTCTTAGAGACTAATTTTCAATAAAGGTTCATATAAAAGGATTTCATATCAAGTTCATTACCCAATCACATTTGCCATACCAAAGAAAGTTCCACTAGGGCTACCATAAAACAGCGAAAAGAAGCTCATAATGAATTTCCTAAGGTTTGATATGATTCTGTTCCAGCCTATCAACTTTAAGCCTATCATTCCTTTGCTTGAAGGACACCATTACGACTTTCGACTTCAACATTCATAAACTTACCTCTAGGTTTAAGGTTTCACATAAACGCCCTCTTAATATTATTCAAGGTCACATGTCATTCATACATACAAGACTAAGAGGATTTAGCATCCTAATTCAATACATCTCATATTCACATTCATAAATGCATCAAGTAAGGGACACAAGTCAACCAAGGCAAGACTCAACATACTTCACTTTAACATATATTACATGTAATTCTTTTAGTCACTTAGAAATAACTGTTATCATCTTTATGTAATCCTATACACTAATATATCATCATAAATATAACCCTCATAGACTCATTTTGTCAAGTTGGAACCATGCATCAACATCTATGACTACACATACAAGCACATAACTATAGTCTACATGATCTCCTAACATACATAGAAAGAACACATACTTTCACATTACTTCGCATACAGACAGATATGCTCATACTTCACATAAATCAACTACACAAATCATTATAATACTTCAAGTAGTGCCGACAAGGACATGATCATCATATTGCATAAAGTAACGCCAACAAGGCTACATCAATTCAATTCGCACCGCCACCATAAGTGGACCATACCAAGACACATTATAATAAAAAACCTATGCATAATATTAATTGAGTTAGGCAGCATACCACCCATTCAATCTCACCACTTCAATCCAAAGTCAAATAATCCAATTCAATACCATAAAACCCTTCACATGGCCATGAAAACTAATTAAGTACATAAACTATAATACTAAATGAAACTAGGTCAATTCAATATATATTCATCAATCTAAGACATCCTATATATAAATTCAATACAATTATTACATAAATCAATAGCCCATAGAAAACTACTAGAATTCATAAGCCTTAAGTCAATATTAATTCAATAAGCTTATTAATCAACAGATCTAAGAATATACAATACTCAATTGAACAAATTTAAATATCCTATAAACAAATTAATCATAATCTATACATGAATAAAAAGCCCATAACAATCTACACTTGAATTAATTAATATCAAAGCATGATCACATAAACCATATTTTAGTCAAATTGAGAGATTTGTGAAGGTCAAGGGTTCATGGAGAATTTCATTGGAAAAAAACAATTATACATTAATAATATCATATCTTAACGTTTGAAAACATTTCATGCAAGAACCCAAGAGTTAGAGTAGAAATTGAACTTTTTCATATTTTAGAAATCTTTGAAAATCATCTTTGAAATTGTCTCTATGGACATAGAAAGTGTTAGATGAAGAAATACCATACCTTATTAGAATAATGGAATGATAATTGAAGAAGAAAATCCATTGAAGATTCAACTTTAAGCTCCATCTTCACCTTGAGCTCTTATGGAGGTTTTTGAAGAAACTTATGGACGGAAAGGGTTTTGATTTAGATGCTAGGGTTTTAATAAGAGTCTTAGGACTAATATACTCTTAAAATTCCCTTATACACCCAACATAACCGCCCTCATATTTTATAAGACTTGGAGTGAATATCCAAAAACCCCGAAATATTAATAGAAAAGCTGCCAGTTTTCAGCACCATCGACGGTCCGTGGTCTAACCCACTCCCCGTTGATAGGGTCTCATTGTTGGTACTGAAACTCCTCAACCTTAATCCAAGATGGATCCATCAATGTGACCCATCGATGGTCCATCACCAGTTTCACTGGCCGTTGTTTGGGTCAGTCGATTACCACTGCCTGGTTATGTCGAGCTCCAAGTTAGGGTCCTCCTTCTAGGGCCCATTGTGGGTCCTACGTGGAGTCGTACGTGGACGTTTCCAACAAAATATGTTTTTATATGATTTTAGGACTTACCACATAAATTTCATTAAAAAATAACACATAAAACTCGACGAAACATGCATAGACACACAAACTCGTTTCAAGGCAAACCTTTCGAACGTCATGGACGTTCTTGAACGTTTGACCTCCAAACTTTACAAAACTTGACAGACTACCTATAAAAACCATAATAACTCATTTAAGAAATTTATAACCTCATGAATCATATATAAACACATAAAACAATATATAAGGCACATGGGTGACTTGGTTGTCGAAAATCTTGGTCGTCCGTTGAGATTTTACTTCCAAATCACCTAAAATTTTAGAAACTGCCTCTATACCAAAATTAAGACTTTTTTGGATCTAATACCATCATTACAACCATGTTAGTCTCGAGATTCACCTAAGTAATTTGAGAGATGTTATATTCTCCCCAACTTGAACAGTATTCGTACTCGAATGACACTTTCCACTCTCCAAACACTTCCAAGATTAGGGATTCACTTAACAACTCATTACCATACCATACAAAATATTATACAACACACGATCAAGGAAAAACATCAATTTCACATAATTAAGAGAATCACAACACAACAAGAACTAGAATAGATCCTATAACTTATCATGATATAAAACTCACATCTTTCATTCAATTAGTAAAAACTCATTTTATATTCATTATCATTAATATATAGTTCAATTCTAACCACATTACAACAATTTTTTAGAAAAGAATAAATTAATCAATTTTCAAAAAATGTCACAGTGAGCAGACAGTATTTACAGTGAACATGCTTCACAATCTAAGAATGCAACACTTATGAAATTCCTTATAAATGCTCAAAAAATCAATCTCATATAATCATTGAGACATGCTCACTATTCTTATTCATGAAATAATTAACAACCTACACTAGATGAACTTGAACCATGAGGAAGATATCAAACATGAAAAATCATGTTCTCATTTGACAAAACTTCCACAAAAAATGCATATTATAAGGAGAATATTAGGAACCCATTTGTCACAAAAGACTCCTTCAAAATCAAGTTACTTAGAATTCTTTGTTTTAGGCATGAAAAAACACATAAATAAAAATTAAGGGTACCTTACTGCCAACAACCATACTCTTCACCATACTCCCCCACATAGGAGAAACCCATTCTAAAGTCAACATAACATTTACTCCAAGGAACTCCCTCAAGACACCATAAACATTACTAATACTTTCTTACAAAGTTCTATCTCATAAAGACTAAAGACTCTCAAATCTAATAATCTAACCACTATTTCCCCCCTTACTAGGAGAACTTACCTTTACTCTTTAAAATTTCATAACCTTCTTTTCTATAGTTGGGTCATAAACAACTTCAAACTATCTCAACAACCACTCCTTCACATTTCTCATACCATATACTTTACCATTCTTTTCAAACTTAAATACCATTCAAAAGGTAATCAAGTCAACCTAAGGTCAAAAACACCATCTATCACACTTCATCTAACAAGTCACATCTCATATTTTCTCTCCCTCAACCCGATCATCATAAAGTCACCCTCAAGGGACAAGCATATAAGGGAAACAAGGGAAATACACAATATACAAAGCTCTTAGGCACGATTAGATGAATGAGAAAGTGAAACTTTTTCTAGCACCCAATAGCCTCCTATTCATGTCGTGCGGGTCACATTATGAACAAGACTCTACTATATGGGGTTCATGAGAAAATCAAGACACTCCCAAACCTTATACTCTGATACCAACTTTGTAACAACCAACAAGTACACCCTAGAACATAGAGCATCTTTGTGTCCCCACACGGCAAATGAGACCTCAAGAAGTCTCATCTAAGCCACTCGTATCATTCATTGCATAATAAATATAGTAAAATGAGTAAGAATGTAAGACTTTCTTCACACACATAGAACTCTTCCCATAATCATTACACAAGCGGAAGACTTTCATTTAAAACATTAATCATTCACAACATCTCCTTGAACCATTTAAACATTAGAGCATACAATACTTGGGGCCTAAACCCATACAAGACATAAAATAAAGACTAAGACATAAAGGAACACGTATGGATATTTTCTCGAATCGATGAGGACTCACCAATACTTCATCTTCAACCCTTAGAAACCTATCCACCCTCTATGGCACATCAAGAATTCCAATTCCCTATATTTTAGTCAAAAAGGGAAAAGAAGGGGTTAACACATTAGATGCACTAAGTATGAAAGCCATGCAAAAACCATGAAAATGAGAAAATTTAGAAAATAACATGCTTTTCATGAATTTTGAATAACAATTCATACTATTATCATAAGAAAAACTTTAAACAACTTAGAGGCACATAAGAAATAATCTAGACAATTATTCACATTTTTAGGAAAATATCACAATGAACTACTTCACTATACGGTGAACTTCTTCACTGTTACAGTGAAATTCCTTAGCTTCCTTTTACATACCTTTTAGCGTATATTCCCCATACTAAGAGCTATCCTAAGACTTATGTAAGTAAGACAAAGATAGACCACCCATACACCCTCCCTATGCACCCTTAAATGATCCTTAAGACCACCCATAATGAGATATACACACTTACAAATACAACAATCACATGAACATGAAATCCTCTTACCAAAGGTGATTCTACGGTTCACTTGAGTTATTTGTGAAGCGACCGCCCATAAAATCCCTTACACACACACTTAAGAGATCTTATAGACCACCTAAGAAAGAATAATTCTCACTTAATACATTAGCAAACATATAATATGACATTCTTCCCTACAAAGGTTATCAAAAGACTTACATATTTAATAAAGAATATACCGTCCATGATTGACCTCTTCAACATTACCTAAGTGTGGATCATGTCTACATAATCAATCATCTTCCCTAACTAGTGTCATTCTTATGAATTATCAAGGTAAAAGAAGAAGTGACCATTCCTATACCCCCTTTGCACCTTAACTAGACAATTCAGTACATAAACTGTAATACTCAATGAAACTAGGTCATTCAATATAGATTCATTAATCTAAGACAACCTACATATCAATTCAATACAATTATTACATCAATCAATAACCCATATAAAACTACATTAGAATTCATAAGTTATGTATTGTGATTCAATTATGCTAGTTTTTGATTTATTGACCTAGTCGTGGAAGATGACTTATTCCGCTTAACCTTAGGTTATGAACTAGTGATGAATTGATGTTTAGTAATTCAATTGACTTCATTGTTGTATTAATTTACATTGGTGGATGTTATTGTGCCTATTATTGGATTGAATTGACTTTATTTATGGTAAGACTATAATGATGTCATTTGAAAGAGATTGGGGTAAGTCTTGTGCTCTCAAACCTTTATTTCAATTATGATTAATTGTGTTTAGTGATAAAGTTATATTGAAGTATGCTTATGTTCACATTGATTAGGGTTGTTACGATGTTGAACATAAATGTCTTGATTATGTTATTGTGATATTATGCTTAATACATAATGATATAAGGTTGGTGATGAAGTACCTATGTGCCTTACTGTGATATAACGATGTTAATTTTCTAATATCACATATGAGGGTTGCAATTAATAGTATTCTCATGAAATTCCCATTGAGCTATCACTAAAAGTAATAAACCGTATAACCTAAGTTAAGCTATTATTATTAATGAAAGACATTTCAAAAGGGACTCTAGCTTAGCACCGAGTGAACTAGTAGTGAGGAGTGTCCCTTCCCACATAAGGAAGGTAGGATAACTAATATACTCATTAGATTGGATACTATAATGCATGTAGCATAAAAAGGATCCAAACTGCATCTTCTAGTTCTTGAACTATGTTTCCCCTATAGGAATACTAGCTATGGACCACACCGAATTCCACATATGCTCATGTGGTCTATGCCGGTTAAGGCAAATGTTCCCGAAAGTAAAATGAAATAGTAAAGTGGACTCTAACTAGGATGACTTGAGGGGTTTAACTTCGTCTAGGTAGGGATATGATACCCTACCTATACATTGAACTAGTTAGCTTTGAGGGGAATCATAGAAGGATGTTTTAATATGCTTATATTATTATAAATGTAAATGATATGTATGTGTTTATCTTACATGTTAATGACACTATGTGATGTTGGTTTCACTTATGAAAATATGGTTGGTCTCTAGTGTTAATGTATAATGATGTTTACTATTAATGATATAGTATGTGAAGTGGGCATTGCTTATGGTTCTTGTTGGGTTTACTTGGTTGAATAAGGTTATTAGGCCTTACATAGTCATTGCACTAGTTGACTAAATGGGGGTTCATGAGTAAGGGTATTGCTTTGGTATGATGTTATGAACTCTTATACTAAGTATGACATAATGCATAAAAATCATGAAAACAGACATTTCTTAGAAATATGCATCTTTTGATTTAAATATCATAATATTAGCATAAGAACAACATTCAACACCTTAGGAACACATAAGAAAACACTTAAAAAAAATTCACATTTTTAGGACAACAATACAACGAAACACATAAGAAAACACTTAAAACAATTTTTCACATTTTTAGGACAACAATACAGTGAACTGCATTCACTGTTACAGTGAAGGCTATCAACTTCATCGTGGACACTTTATAGCATGCAATTCCCTCTCTAAAAGCTATCCTAAGACTCATTTAAGTATAACAAAGAGATACCTCTCATACACCCTCTCTAGGAATGCCTAAATGATCCTTAAGACAACCTATAATGAGATATACACTGTTACGACCCAAACTCTAGAATCCGAATCGCCACCGACGTCGTTGATCTCTCAGAGGTCGCAAACAAGCTTCTTTTTGCATTAATCATATTCAAATGGTTAATTTTAGAGGAAAATTTAAAACTTTATATGTATGAAGTTTACATAGACTTCATATAGTCATTACATGTTAAACATTATATACTAATAGACAACCATCTAACATAAAGAATCAATTCAAAAATTAAGATGAATATATAGTAAATAGTTTTTGAAACACGTCCGTACATCAAAAGTTTCAAAATGAAATATGAAAGCAGTGCTAGGGATAACATCCACTAGCTATGTTTATATATAATGCTGGACTAATGTTTGTAACATCCTCAATATCAAGAGGACCTACCAAATGGTATGGAGAAACGCTGAAGTCCAAAGCGCTGCAAGTGTCATCAATTTTCTCTCTCACCTTCACCTTAAAAATAGTAAATAAAAGGGGGTTAATACACCACTTGTACTAAGTATGGGTTGCATACATACACATAAATCTATGTATGATCAATGAAAGTTCTTCCTAAACAACATGCCATTTGTGAAATGTCTAGTTATTAAACTTTCCTTATTCGTTATTTGTTAACTGTCATATGAATATGATATATTTTAATGCATTCAAAGCACATAACTCATTTTCTATATGATTGCAATACATTAGTATCATAAACATAATTCTAGAACCCATCCGGCGATGATTTTTGAAATTTTAAGTCCCCCTAACCCAAGACCTTTGTCCTCCATACTTAGTTTTATTTTTCAGTCTTTTTCTTCTTGTTGTTGTTTAATTCAATAATTCATTTAGTCCTATGTTTTACTTACAAGTGCAATGATACATTGTAGTCCCATACCCACAATGAATCGATGTAAGTAATCCAAGGACTAAGGAATGATTTACCTACCTTATAGTGAGTCATTCTTTACAACATATATTCATTAAATTTCATAAGACATTCTATATTGGCCATGTCATTTATTTAATTACTTTCATGTTAGGGAATGTATGAGGTATTTAGTCAACATTGCTTTCTACTTTCCTTTATTGGCATCATATTAGAAGTCATTATAAACCAATCTTATTTGAACATGCCCATTATATGCTAAAACTTCATTAGTGTTATATTAGCGCTTGACATTCTTAAGATCTTCATCATTGCTCACTTTGAACATACATTCTATCATCATTATAATTTTCACTTTCATAGTGACATCATTAGCAATAAGACCATGCGAGCTTAACATGAAATCGAGTGTCTCACCCACAATGAAAAAAAGTGATTCACCGGTTAAAATGAATCTTAAATCATGTGATCTACTCATGGAATCCAGTTTTTGTTCCACACTGATAAGGGGTGATCCCCGGCTAAGGCAAATCAATCTCAAGTGTCCACTCCACACCTAAAAGAAGTGGATCACAGCTATAGTGAACCTTGATCGTGAGCATTAACCGATATTGATCATGTGAGCTAAACATGAAATCTTGTGTCTTCCACACACCAACATGGGGTGGACTCAACGACCAAGGTTAAACCGTACATGCCTAGCTCGCTTAGGTGGAAACCACTAGCTAGTTCTTATGTTGGCTAGACATAGTTCGAATAATAGGGAGTTAACGAGACTACTTATCTACCTCGGTGTAGCCTCATCGCATGAGACTTACACGTGCAAGAACATGCTCATAACTAGTCTATCGGTGCTATAGTCACTTTCATTACCTTCATTATCTTTTAGATTTGACTCAAGCATTATGGATGCTTGCTTCTAGATTGAGATTTACTTACACTTTTGATGACTTGTCATCCTTACTTTACATTGATGAAATGTGAATTGTCCTTACATATGATCCTTACTTCACATTGATGAATGTGAATTATCCTCACATATCATCCTTACTTTACATTGATGAATGTGAATTGTCCTTACATATAATCCTTAGGTGATAATGAGACTAGTCTCACACGTTCTAACACCTTAGTTCGTGAGTATACTTTCAATTTCTTTAACTTACATAATTTAGACCCCTTTAATTATGTTATAACTCACGTTACTTATTTACTTTAGTGTAGTAGCTTCATTTCATCGTTTATGGACAATGAACACTTCTTTCAATGAGTTACGCATGTTCATAATTCATTCTTGTAGAGCATGTTGGGATTTTCCCCAATGAATGGCATGCCCTTTGTTATGGATTCATTGAGTTACGTTAGAAGTGCCTATAAGATACTTGATACTCTTAGTACACAAGAATTGACATATGATTAGTATTGCCTCAAGATTTGGGATGTTAAACCAGTAAGCCATTTTTATTGGCATAGCCAAATTTATGTATTTTCATATTTAAATTGAATATGTATGAACCCTTAGCAAATCTTTCAATCATTTACATAAGGCCTTAGCCATTAACATGCATTTATTTTGACTAAGTAGTTTTAGCCAATTTTATTGGGATCAGATAGCCAATTCATTCAAGTTGTGATTTCATAAAGTTCTTTTAAGCAAATCTTGGTTCATGACTTTAGGGTAATGTTTTAAAGACATATTGGACAGCATCATATTAACATTTGATTACTTTGAAATCTTCATAACGACACAACAACATCAAGCCAACATTCGGCCAAAACACATAAATCACCTAACACAATCACGGACGGAACTTATCATATCATCGATTCTTAATTTTCATGATACTATTAACTTTATACAATCACAACTTCATAGAATAATCCTCATTCATATTTTATGATTATTACACATAATATCAGATAGCACCACATACAAATAACATGATCTCTAACCTATTCAATACAGAATCAAAAGGGAGACTACGGAAAAGGAGTTTACGAGAACACATTAACAACCCTAGTTTTCAAGATCTTTGAATTTTTGGAAAGAAAGTTCTGTTGGAGAAAGAAGTCCAGGATATAAACCCATAACTTTATTAGAACTTAATATATGAATACAAACTCTAACAAAACCTTGAAGATACCCTGAAATAGCCTAAGAACGTCTGTGCCCTTTTTTGGTTTTAGTATTCTTCTTTACTTCCTCTTTCTTGTGTCTTCGTTCCATGTGTTTGGTTCGTGAATTCTAGGTTTAGAAACTGATATTTAATTATAAAACTTAGGTTTAATAAGTTAATTTAGTAAACTAATTAACCAATTACCAAAACACCCCTCCTAAGTTGACTAAACATAAGAGAACATAATACTTAGTCCAATCTGGAAATTGCTTTTGACTATGGTTTCGGTAAATATTTTGACTTTTTATTAATTAATTAAATGCTTAATTTAATTAATTTATGGACCTAGGGTAAGTACTAAAGTATCCCTAAGTTATTGGAACAATAATCAACATTTTAGGACAATCCTAGGTTAAGTACTAGGATGTTTCTTGAATTATACTAGGTTAGTGAAAGGATTCCGTTTTGACCATTTAAATTAATTAATTAAATGGATTATTTAATTAATTCGGTGACCTAAAGTAATAAATAAAGTACCATTAGGTCGTTAGGACCTTAACTAACTCTTGGGACCATCCTAGGTTAGGTATTAGGTTGTCCCTTTCTTGTCTTAACTAAAATCTTGAAACTGTTTTGTGATTTCGGTTTTTCCCCTTTAAATTAATTAATTAAGTTTGTAAATCAATTTATTAATTAGACTAGGGTAATTTAAAAAGTATTTCTAAGCTTTTAGGACTATAACCAACCTTTTGGACCATCCTAGGTTAGGTACTAGGTTGTCTCTTCAAATAGTACTACTTTAGTGTCAACCCGGCTTTGGTTCTTGGTTGCACTAATTATTTTATTTCGTTTGGTATTAGGTTATTTATATATTTAGGGAAGTATTTTAGAGTCTATAATTGGTTAATAATTAAGGCCCAACATGGAGTGGTCTCTTCTGCACATTTCCCCCCCCCTAACTACCCTAACTGAATTTTGTTAGGTTAATCCCCTCCTTTGGCCTATTCTTCACATGTCTTTCACATGTGCTTGCACATGGGTTGCAATTTCCTAACTAACTATTATTTATAGTTCCTTTGCGAATTTTTACTTAATGTCTTAAGGACCCTCACTATATACTTAGGCACTACTCAGTCTATATGATCATTTTAAATTGTTATGTATTTAGGGTACTACGCTTGACACTTTGATGTCTAGTACCTAATGTGTTTGAAACTGATGAATTTCTGAATTTTATCTTAGGGCCTTTATTGCACATACATTTCCTAAACAAGCTCATTCATACTTAGATATATGGTAACACCCTTTAAGCCAATATGTTCTAATATGCCCAATAATTTGCTTATTGGGTATTATATAGAAATTGACTACTACCCCTTAGCCAATTTTCTATACATTGCCCAATATTTATCAATATTGGGCATTGGAATTCCTATGTATACCCAATACTCATTTTTAAAGACCTATTAGGCTCTTCACTAGATAAAAAAATTTCCGGAATGTTACATTATCTCCCCTTAGGAACATTTGTCCCCAAATAACAGTACACCTAATTTAACAAAGAGGGTAATTTTTGAAAATACTTTACCATTCTTGAAACTTTACTCTCTGTGAATATCTAATTCACACTTACTCTAGACGATACATATTACTCAATCTTATATGAAGCTTCATACTTGATGTTGAGGAACTTCCTTCTCAATCACACCTAACTAAATGCATCTCACAAATTCGTACAACATGGAAAAAACATGTCTATGCTACACCAAACAGCACATGAAATGCAAACATAACTTTGTTTAAACTCACATTTTACTATTATAAGACATACGATTAGTGGCCTACAACACCTAATCAACTACAAGCACGTAAACATAGATTTTTCATAAACATATACCATACTTAGGAAGATAATATCTAATCTTAAGAACTGAACAAATGAGGGTAACGAGATCTCATATCGTCCTCGGCCACCCCTCTTGCCCCCTCAATAGGGTGTTCCTCCATAACACCTTCATGGTGAGAACCTTCCTTTTCTTCATTCGCTTCACTTGACGATCTGAAATTGCAACGGGAACCTCTTCATAAGGAAGGATTCCCATCGACTCCTAACCCTTCGATGGGTAGGATGGACATTGGATCGCCTAGACACTTCTCTAGCATCGAAACGTGAAACACTGGATGGACCAAAGCTAACTCTTGTGGTAACATCAATTCATAGGCAACATTTCCTACTCGCTGTAATATCTCGTAATGACCTATATACCTCGGATTTAAGTTCCCTTTCTTACAAAATCTCATCACCCTTTCAATGGGTGATATCTTCAAGTATTCTTGATTACCTACTTCGAACTCAAGGGCTCTCTTTTGTATTATCAACATAGGATTTTTGACGATTGTAAGCAGTAGACAATCTATCCCAATTCCCCTTGAAGTCAATAGAACATGCTCTCAACGTGTCTTCAAGGGTCTGAATGGTACATTCTTCTTGTCCATACGTCTGCGGATGAAAAGCAGTGCTAAGCTTCACTTGTGTACTCAAACTCTTTTCGGATCAACTTTAACACATCGGTCGGTCACAACATGACCAAAAAAGGTCACTTATCTCAACCAAAATTCATATTTGCTGAACTTTGCATATAGTTGATGTTCTCTGAGTACTTCCAATGTCATTATTAAGTGTACCTCATGCTTTTCTATAGACATAGAGTATAGGAGAATGTCATCTATGAATATTATGACGAAGGAATCAAGGTACTAACGTAAGACTCTATTCATAAGATCCATATTAAGCACGGAAAGTAGTCTTAGAGGCATCTTCTCGCCTCACTCTAAGCTGATGGTAGCCTTACCAAAGGTCTATCTTTGAAAACAAACTTGAACCTTGGAGTTGGTCAAAAAGGTCATCGATTTTATAAAAAAGGATACTTGTTCTTTATAGTGACTTCATTGAGTTGCCGATTATCGATACACATTCTAAGGGTTCTGTCTTTTTTCATAACGAACAACATTGGAGAACCCAACGGGGATCGCTCGACTAGATGAAGCCCTTATCAAGTAAATCTTTTTAACTACAACTACAAATCTTTTAGTTCATCTGGTTCCATCCTATATGGGGGAATGTAAATTGGATTGGTGTTGTGATCTAAATCAACACCAAAGTTAATTTCACATTATAGGAGACACTCCTCGTAAATCCTTCGGAAAGACATCCAGGAACACATTCACTATTGAACTGAGTCTATGGAAGGGACTTCTTTATCTAAGTCATTGACTCTAACTAAGTGGTATAAATACCCTGTAGCTATCATCTTATTGGCCTTTCAGATTTGAAATTATTTGGCCTGATGGATTTGAACCAGGCCCTTCCCATTTTAACCCAATTTATTCGTAAACTGCAACCTCACTACCTTGTTTTGACAGTCTATACTAGGATAACACTTATGGAGCCAATCTATACCTGAGTCCCATCCTTGACATTATATTCCACAAACTCAACCTTCTCCTCTTTATTAACACCTGTGGCATTCATTTAGAATCTATCATGTACTCACCTCCATACGAACTACCATACTTACTATACCTCTTTTGGTCATGCTGGGAATTTCCATCATCGCCCCTTCTTGGGAAGGCCAGATCTTGAGTCTGGCGCCTTAGACCACTTGTCCATCCTAATTATTGTATGTATTATTCGACGCGTTCACACAAGAAGGAAGTTAGAAACTTTTAATGACATAAAAATGTCAATGCTATATTTATCACGATAAAGAGTAGAATAAGGGAAGATTTCCTATCACCGCGTAGTCTCTGAATCATGATTGTGGCGCGCTTCACAACCATAAGTCAAGAACTACTTAACGTGGTTGTGTTGAGATTTAGTTCCTAGG
Source organism: Solanum habrochaites (assembly GCA_027704765.1). Lineage (NCBI taxonomy): Eukaryota > Viridiplantae > Streptophyta > Magnoliopsida > Solanales > Solanaceae > Solanum > Solanum habrochaites. The sequence goes on along the minus strand of JAKWJA010002494.1, from coordinate 25,825,459 downwards.
TATTTTAACTTCATGCTCTGATAAAAAGTCTGTAACGACCCTGATTGAGGAATCTGATCGCCACCGGCGTCGTTGACCTCTCAGAGGTCGCAGACAAACCTCTTCTTGCATTCGTCACATTCATATAGTTAATTTTTTTCAGAAAATTTAATGTTGTTATATGTATGAAGTTTACATAGACTTCATATAGTCATTACGTGTTAAACATTATATACTAAGATCAACATCACATACAACCATCTAACATAAAGAATCAATTCGAAACTGAAGATGAATATATAGTAAATAGTTTTCCAAACACGGCCTTCCATCAAAAGGTTCGAAATAAAATATGAAAGAAATGATTGGTACAACATCCACTAGCTATGTCTATATCTAAATATTACTAATGCTAGTAGCATCCTTGAAATCAAGAGGACCTACCAATTTTTCTGGAGAAATGCTAAAGTCCAGCTTGCTGCAAGTGTCGTCAATCTTCTCTCTGACCCACACCTACAAAAAAAAGTAAATAGTAAGGGGTTAGTACACCACTTATAATAAGTATGGGTGTATGCACACATACACATAAGTCTATGCATGATCAATGAAAGCTCATCCTAAAAAACATGCTATTTCCTGAAAGTCTAGTTATTAGACTTTCCTAATTCGTTATTTGTGAATTGTGATATGAAGATGATGTATTTTAATGCAATCAAAACACAAAACTCATTTTCAATATGGTTACAAGACATTAGTATCATCAACGTAATTTTAAAACCCTGCGGGCGAAGATTTGAAACTTTAAGTTCACCGAACCCGAGAGCTCTGTCCTCCATACTTAGTTTTATTTTCAGTCTTTTTCTTCTTGTTGTTGTGTAGTTCAATAATTCCTTTAGTCCTATGTTTTACTTACAGGTGCAATGATTCATTGTAGTCCCATACCCACAATGAATCGATGTAAGTAATCCAAGGACTAAGGAAAGATTTCCCTACCTTGTAGTGAGTCATTCTTCACATTATATATTAATTGAATTTCATAAGACATTCTATATTGGTCATACCATTGATTTCATTACATTCATGTTAGGGTAGTTATGAGGTATTTAATTAACATTGCTTTCTAGTGCCCTCTATTGTCATCATATAAGAAGTCATTATAAGTCAATCTTATTTGTCTATGCCCATTATGTGCAAAAACATCATGAGTGTGACATTGGCACTTGAAATTATTAAGCTCTTCATTATTGCTCACTTTGAACATATGTTCCATCATCATCATCACTCTCACTTTCATACTGACGTCATTAAGAATAAGATCGTGCGAGCTTAACATGAAATCCAGTATCTCCCCCACACTGAAAAGAGGTGATTCACCAGTTTAAATGAATCTTAGACCATGTGAGCTACTCATTGAATTCAGTGTCTGTCCCACACCGTAAAAGGGTGAACCCCGTATAAGTCAAATCCATCTCAATTGTTCAATTCACATCGAGAAAGAGTTGCTAACGGCTATAGTGAACCAAGAACATATCGTGAGCCTTAACCGACACAGGTCAAGTGAGCTAAACATGAAATCCAATCTCTGCCCCACATTGAAAAGTGTGGAATGATCGGCCAAGGTGAAGCCGTACATGCCTAGCTCGCTTAGTTGGAAACCAGTGGGTAGTTCCTATGTTGCTTAGACATAGTTTGAAGACTAGGGAATTAATGATACTACTTATCCACCTCGGTGGTAGCCTGGTAGCATGACACTTACACGTGCAATCACATGCTCATAATTAGTCTATCGGTGCTATACTCACTTTCATTATCTTCATTATCTTTTAGAGTTGACTCAAGCATTATGGAAGCTTTCTTCTAGATTGAGATGTACATACTCTTTTGATGACTTGTAATCCTTAATTTACATTGATGAAATGTAAATTTTCCTTACATATCATCCTTAATTTACATTGATGAATGTTAATTTTCCTTACATATCATCCTTTCTTTACATTGATGAATGTGAATTGTCCTTAGATATCATTTTTAGGTGTTAATGAGACTAGTCTCCCACGTTCTAACACCTTCATTCGTGAGTATGCTTTTAACATAATAACTTAGGTGTGAGTAAGACTTGTCTCAATTTCTTTAACACTCCATTCTGGTCACCTACTTAATTTAGTCCCCTTTAATTATGTTATAACTCACGTTACTTCTTTACCTTAGTTTAGTAGCTTCATTTCATTGTTTGGACGATGAGCACTTCTTTCAATGTGTTACGCATGTTCATAGTTCATTCTTGTAGAGCATGTTGGGAGTTGTCCCAATGATTATGGATTCATTGAGTTACTTTAGAAGTGCTTATATATACTTGATAATCTTACTACAAAAGAATTGGCATATGATTAGTATTGGCTCAAGATTTTGGATGTTAAACCAGTAAGCCATTTTTATTGGCATAAGCCAATTTTATGTATGTTCATATTGAAATTGAATATGTATGAACCCTTATCCAATATTTCAATCATTTACATAATCCCTTATCTATTAACATGAATTCATTTTGACTAAGTAGTTTTAGCCAATTTAATTGGGATCAGATAGCCAATTCATTCAAATTTTGATTTCATAGAGATCTTTTAAGCCAATCTTAGTTCGTAAATATATGGAAACGTTTTTAAAACATATTAGACAGAATCATATTTATATTTGATGACTTTAACATTTTTAAAACTTCATAACAACAGCAAGTCAACATTCGTCCAAAACATAAATCACTTAACACAATCACGTACGTAACTTAGCATATCATCGATTCTTAATTTTCATGATAGTATTAACTTTATAGATTAATCGACATTCATATTTCAAGAACATTACAAATAAGATCATCCAGAACCACATACCAACAACATGATCTCTAACCTATTCAATACGGAATGGAAAAGGAGACTAGGCACAAGGAGTGCACGAGAACATAGGAACAACCCTAGTTTTCAAGATCTTTGAATCGTTGATAAGAAAGTTCTTTTGGAGAAAAAAGTCCAGGATAGAACCCCATAGATTGAGTATAAAGTAATCCACAAAGACCACCTCGAACAAAACGTTGAAGATACCTTCAAATCGCCTATAAACGACTATGCCCTTTTTCCATTTTAGCATTCTTTGTTACTGCCTCTTTCTTGTGTGTTCATTCCAAGTGTTTTGATTGTGAATTCTAGGTTTAGGAACTGATCTTGAATTATAAAACATATGTTTAATTAGTTAATTTAATAAACCAATTACAAAACTAATCATAGGAGAACATAACACTTAGTAAAATCTGGAAATTGGTGTTGTCTATGGTTTTGTCAACATTTTGAATTTATATTAATTAATTAAATACTTAATTTAATTTATTTAGGGACCTAGTGTAATTAATTAAGAACCCTAAGTCATTGGAACTATAATCAACACTTTAGGACCATCCTAGGTTAAGTACTAGGGTGTTTCTTGAATTATGCTAGGTTAGTGACACGATTTCATTTTGACAATATAAATTAATTAACTAAAAGGATAATTTAATTAATTATGTGAGATAAGGTAATTACTCAAATACCCTTAGGTCTTTAGGACCTTAATTAACTCTTTGGACCATCTTATGTTAGGTACTAGGTTGTCCTTTTCTTGTCTTAACCGAAATCAGGAATTGTTTTTGTGATTTTGGTTTTTCCCCATTAAATTAATTAATGAATTCACTAAATTATTTAATTAATTATCCTAGGGTAATTACTAAAGTATACCTAAGTTATTAGGACCATAACCAACCTTTTGGACCATCCTTGGTTAGGTACTAGGTTGTCTCTTCAACTAGTACTAGGTTAGTCTTAACCCGGTTTAGTCTTTGGTTGTCGGGTGCACTAATTAGTTTATTTTGTTTGGTCCTAGGTTAGTTAGATATTTAAGGCAATAGGTTATAGTCTATAATTGGTTAGGATGTTAGACCCCACATGGAGTGGTCTCTTGTGCACGTTTCCCCCCCTAACTACCCTAACCTAATTCTTTTAGGGTGGTCCCCTCCTTTGGACATAGTTTATGCTTAATTTGGGAATGTTTAATTACTGCCCCAAGGACCCTCACTATGTCCTTGGGCACTACTCACTCTACATGATCATTTTAAGTGGTTATGTACTTAGGCTACTAGGCTTGACACTTGGATATCTAGTACCTAATGTGTTTGCAACTGATGAATTTATCAATTTTAGCTTAGGGTCTTCATTGCAGGCACATTTTCTAAAAAAGCTAATTAATACTTAGATATATGACTAACACCCTTTAAGCCAATATTTTCTAATATGACCAATATTTTGCTTATTGGGTATTATATAGAAATTGGCTAGCACCCCGTAGCAAATTTTCTATACTATGCCCAATATTTCTCATTATAAGGCATTAGAATGCCTATGTATCCGCAATACGCATTATTAAATACCTATTGGGCTCTTCCCTAGATATAAAATTTTCCATTATGTTACATACACAATTAAAATAATACACATGAGATCCTCTTATCAAAAGGGATTCCATGGTTCAGTTAAGTAAGTTGTGAAGCGACCGACCATACAATCCCTTTAACACGCACTCAAGAGATCCAACAGATTACCCAGGATAAGATCATTCCCACTTAACACAATATCATACATGTATTATGACATTCCCCCCATCCAAAGGTTATCAAAAGATTTACATAAGTAAATCAAGAAGATAACGTTCATGATTGACCTCTCCAAGATTACTTAAATAATACTTAAGACTACCTAATTTTTCATCATGTCTACATATTCAACCAACTTTCCTAGGTGGAGTCATTTTTAATACTTATCTAGTTAATAATAGAAGGGACCATTCGTATGCCCCCTTCACACCTTACCATAAGTCAATACATTCATAGGTTCATTTAATAGAGATTCATATATAAGGATATTCAATTAATGGTCTTGGAGAAGATCTGGGGACTCTTCATAACATCATCAAAGCCTATTGTGTAATGCCTATAAAGCGTCCCATACCACCACCTAAACTTCATAGAAATTCTCTAATGCTAGTAAGTATCCCATATGAGGAGAATAAGCAATAACCGACAAAGACCATGGTAGAAAATTATGGAAGCCAGAGTTGTAAACTACTCCAATGGAGGATGTTCTACTTGCTAATGGTACAACTTGGTTGCATCCCATGTAGGCACATAGTTAAGGAATATGAAGGGATTTTTTTGTACTCTAGTCTTGTTCTTCACTAGAGCTACTTGTAATAACTCGAAAATAACATAGGTGAAGCTAGAGACTAACATGTTTTTCACGAGGATTTATGATTCTGAAATGGGTTATAATGTTTTATTGAGGCAGTGTCAAGAGTTTAAGGTGATTTGAAATTTAAACGTCAAGGGACGAATAAGACATTCGACAACTAACTCAACTATGTGCCTCATGTATGGCTATGTGCCTTATGTGTGTTGTATGAGTTAATTATATGAGTTATTATTCTGTTTATAGGAAGTGTTAAGTTTCATAAATGTTGGAGGCCAAACGTCCATGATGTTTGAAAGGTTTTCCTTGAAACAACTTTGTGTGTATTAGCATGTTTCGTCGAGTTTTACATGTTCATATTGGATGAAATAGATATGGGAGGTCATTAACTCATATACGAATATATTTTGGTTTGGAAATGCTCGAAAAAAACATCCCAAAGGTTTGATGACTAAAAAAAACACTATTAACAATGAGTATTCTCACCCTCGGATTGACGACTTGTTTGATCAACTCCAACGGGCAAGCTACTTTTCTAAGGTTGACATCAGATCGGGGTATCACAAACTTAGGGTAAGAGGTGAGGATATACCAAAAAGGTCATTTCGGACTAGAATGACCACTATTAGTTGTTAGTTGTCACGACCGGAGTCTAGACCCCAGACGAGACTAGCGTCGTTAAACTCTGAGAGGTCCCAAACAAGCATACACACATCATAATTACTTCACTTAGGTTAATTTTTAGCGTAAAATTAGAACTTTTTGTTTATTTAGACTTTATAGTGAGAAACATTGAATTTGTATAAGACTATCTACATAAACTCACAAGTGTTAACAACAACAATCTAATATCAAGAGAATCAAATAAAGACATAGTAAATATCTGTATAAAATATGGAGTTGCAAAAATGGCACCAATGCAATATCTAAAAATAACTAGGAAATAAAAACTAGTCGAATATACTCGACTAGCTAATGTCTACGTCTAATGATATAATAAAATAGTAAGAATCCTCGAAAGCATGGGGGCCTACCAAATCTTGAGAAAGATCCACGTCCGGATAACTTCAGCATCGATTCGTAAGTTCTAGCGCCTAGCTTCACCTGCACCAAAAAGTAGAGAGTTGTATGGGATTAGTACACACCTGTACTAATTATGGGTATATACAAGCACACATAAAGAAAATGCATGATTTAGAAGATCTCTCTCATAAAGATATGAATTATGGAAAGTCAAGTCAATGGACTTGCCTAAATCAAATTAGGAAAATCATGCTATGAGAGTAACATGCATCATCATACGTAACATATTACACACAACACATAACATATTGCTTATTAGCACATAACATATTTCATATCATTCGTCCATATGCCATGAGACTTTGGAATCATGGAATTGACTTTAGGACTTCCCAAAATGAGGGCTCAATATATGGGACCTCAACTAGGTAGCATTCTTTAGCAAACACAGAGTTTGCTTCATTCATACATACGTACTTCACTTTCATTCGTTCGTAAGCTAGTGTAAAAACCAGCCATACCTAGGATGTAGTTTAAGACTTTCATCGGGTTCATTATGCAATGACAAAGAATGACCTAATGTCATTACTTAAGTCTAGCTCACCTCTGCATTATCCTATCCTAACACCTTAGTTATCGTTCATTTCATTACGTGCATTAGTTAAGGCTGGCCTCATTCTTTCTTTGGGAACTTTAAACTTAACCGACATAGATCATGTGAGCATCATGAAATACAGTGTTTAACCGCACACTGAAAAGAGTTCGAATCACCGGCCAAAGTAAACAAAAACAGGCCAGCATATATAGGGAATCGAACCCTGCTAGAACCCTATATTGGTGGTATAGGTTCAAAGACTAGGAGATATAAGAAGATTCATACTCATTTGTATGGACAGTCACATCTCATGAGAATTACACGAAACTCTGCCTTCCAAAATAAAGGAATCGTGACTCGTAACTAGCCTATCGGTGCTGAGTATAAAGTTCCATTACATTCATATCATACATCATAGAAGCAGGCTTCTAGCATGAGGCATCATAGCTCCTTAGATGATTTCTCATCTCATCATTATGTATTATGTGTGAATTGTCCCTACACTTACATATAGAGTGTGATTTAGACTTGTCTCTTAATATTCAATAAACTTTGAGGTGAGTACTTTTGGTGACCTTATATAGGCATACGTACATTTTGTCTCACTTGCACTAGCCTCATATTGTGGTGCCACCCTAATCTCTCTTAACATATTTTTGTTTCATCTTTACTCACCTTTAATTATTTGTTCATCGTATAACATAATTATGCTCTCTTGGAATTTACATTTAGGAACATTAATTCTAGGCATCGATACAACTTGTCTCACTTGTACCAGTCTATCCTCATGTAGCCACTCTTTCTTTGCTTGTTCATTGTTTAGTATATATATACTCTCTTAGTCATTTCCTTTAGTGACATTGATTTTAGGCGTAGATGCAACTTGTCTCACTTGCACTAGCATATAGTCATGTAGTCACTCTTTTCTTCATATATTAACTATGAATTCAGTCTTAACACTTTATTTTGGAGTATGCTTGAGATTTGACTTTATATCATTCTACACTCCCTTTACATGAATGTTTATTTCGTCATATGTCAATGTACTTGGCCTTTTAGTATATTTCACACACTTACATAAACCTGCTAGGTTCACATAATTTCATTAGATCAATCTTAGGTTCGCTTACTTTTAAACGTACAAGCTAATGAGGCTTCATTCACAATTTGTCTATGTGACTCATACTTACCCAAGATTATGTGGTACAAGACTTATGCATCTTGTAGATATTCTAAGATATTGTTTTCGATCATTGGAGGAAGCATTCACTAAATATTTTTTCACTTATGACTTATGTATCAATACGAAATTTGGTAGGGGAAACCGATTTCGAATCCCTTGAGCAAAATTTAATCTTTTATTAAACTTGATGATTGCATTTTTAAGATTTGGGGGACCCTAGTTTGATCCCCATCACTCCCATAATATTTCCTTTCTTTTCCTTTTCTATTTTTTGTTTAAGGCAAGGATGTTGTGGGATCAATCCCCCACAAACTCATTTTCTCTCTCTTAATTTATCTCTTCACTTTCTCACCTATTAAAGGGGTTGTGGGTTCAATCCCCACTCTTTACATTTATTTTTCTCATTTAATTTTTCTCCTAAATCTATCATCCATTCAAGAGGTCATGGGTTCAATCCCCACTCCCCACAATTATTTTTCCTTTCATTTTTCTCATTAAATTTTTATGTAGTTTACATTAGGTGAAGTCATGGGTTCAATCTCCAATGTGCTCACATTTTAAAAAAAAAATTAGAACATAGTTCACTTTTCATATCCTTGGCCGAGATTATAAATTTCCAGCAAGCTCGAAATTTGGTCTCTTCCAATCCAGTTTTATCTCATCCTTATATAGATTTTTGTAGTATTTTGAGTAGCTTCTAGTCAGCCACATTAACCTTATTTGCACATCGCATTATTTACATTTTTATATGCGCGAAACACAACATTTTAATATACAAATTTCAGGCAGCAAACATAGTAAATTTACAACACATGCTCAAAAAAGCCAACATAATACATTTTTTCGGAATATATTTTTCATCCCTTGCATGATTTCTGGATGCACATTCAACACATAATCACAACGAGAACTAAAATTATCTACTAGAAAACATACCAACCAATGTTTTGAATCTTTCAAAGGATCTAATGACAGGAGCAGGCAACGGGGACAACCTTAGTTTTTCAATTGCGATTAAACTTAACCTAAAGGGTCTCTTGGGAAAGGGGCCAAGATAGAAGAAAACTCATACCATAGTTTTGTTCAACACATGTTCACTGATGCCTATTCACACGACACCACTGCCTCACTACCAAAATCCAAAACCCAATTCATCGATATGGTTGTTGTTGATTTTCATTTTTAGCTTAGCTTTTCGTTTGAGTTTTCGTGTGTAAGTTCTTCAAGAGTGAAGAACTATTATTTTCAGTTCTTTTTCTGATGAAAAACGTTATAATGAGAGTGAGAGACGTGAGAATGAGAGGATTAGGATTAGGAGAGTGAGGTGGAGACTTAGTCAAAATAGGACTCCCCATTATTATTTATTATTATTATTATTAATTTTTATTAAAAATATGATTTTCCTTTAATTAAATCAGCAAATTAAATATTAATCAATTTAACTAATTCACTAAATACAATAAATCAATTAAATCGTTGCTTTAACCAAGGCTAGAACCTGGTGGAGCAAGATTTTGCTTAAAGGGTAAATTTTCAGCCACCTCTACCCAAATTGCCCCTTAACTATATTAATTAATTAATTAATTAGGATAATTAGAATACTAACCTTAGCCTGGAAAATACCATTTTACCCCTAGACCCTTCAAACTTAAGATTATCCCTTTTTATGTCTGGTTAAGATTGTTCCACGAAAATCTTCATATTCGCTAGCCCTACATGGCTAGATCCAGCCTTTCCTAGCTCAACTAACTAATCAAGTTAGTTGGCTTGGTTGTTATAGAGGTTCAGAGATTTGGTTCTACGTGCATCAATCCGTGTGAACCCAGTCTAATATAGGTATTCTAGATACGTTAGACATTACATAACATAGTCATTTTTAGGATCATTACATTATCCCCCTCCCCCAGGAACATTCGTCTCCGAATGAAACTACACATCATTTTAAATTAAAGAGGGTGAGTTTCAAAAATAAATTAACATATTTGAGACTTTACTCTTTGTGAATTTCTGTTTCACACTTACTCTGGATAGTGCATATTAATCAAGATTATCTGAAGCTTCATATTTAAGATTGAGAGACTTCCTTTTCTATCGCACTTAACTTGAAGCACCTCACCACTAATGCAACAAAAAAAATCATGCACGCTATACAAAAACAGCAACATGACATTCAAACATGAATTCATTTTAACTCACATAGTGCAATCATTACACATATGATTTTGGACTTACAACACCAAGTTGAGTATTGCACTAAAACATAGAGTTTGTTAAACAAAACCAGCTTTAGGAGGAGTATATCTAACCCTTTTGATAACATCTTGTTGTCCTTAAGATTTGAAATTATATGGCTTTGTTGGATCTGTCCACGCCCTGCCCATTTATACCCTATCTCATTTGAGAACTGAAACCTCACTGCCCTGGTTTGATAGTCTATGGTAGCATAACAATTATGGAGAAAATCCATACCTAAGCTATTCAATTTGTTTATTGGCGAACATCTGATTTACATATTAGTAGGTTGGTGCACATCACTTGAAACCTACTAGCATCTTCGCATTAATAGATTAAGGAACTACTTCTTAAACTAGTCTCACCAAAGAATAAAACAAAAATAAACAAATTAGTGACATAAGTCAGCAACCAACATGATGACTCCAACATATTAACTTCATACTAGTGCATAAAACCATAAACATGAAAAACTAATTTAGGCTACGCACCCAAGACATCACCAGAGGTGTCTTCCCCTACACCCCTAGACTTGAGTGCGAAGAATCGTTGCCTCTTTGTAACCTCTTTACTTGGACCATTCGGCTGAACTTTCTCCTTCCCTTTTTCTTGACCTCTTATATACGGACAATCCTTCATCATGTGACCCGGTTTTTCATAATTGCAACAAGCGTTAGGTACCCTCCTACATTCCTCTCCATGAAGTTTGCCACACTTCCTATAAGGTGGCCTCTACTGAGGTATATCTACTTCACTATTTATCTTAACTCTGGGCTTGGAATCACTATCATAGAGACCCTTGGATTAACATTACTCCATTGGTGGGAGAGTCCCTTCTTAAACCTGGGCTTATCCCTGATTTCAATACTACTCTTCTTTAAAAAATTCTTCTCAGCTTGCCTTGACCTGTTCCCTGCCCTAGTAAGATTCCTCTTCCTGCTTTTCTCCACTTACTGGACATGGACCATAATCTTGGAACGGTCCATGCTATGATGCAACATATATGCCCTACACTCCTACTCGATATCCTCAGTAATCTTAGATCCAGTATAAACCAGAGGATTCATCTCCGTGAAGTCGCTTAACCTCTAGCCATGGTGCTAGAAAGTGGGTTCTCCCTAGGATCACCTTGTTGCTTTGCAAGGGCTATCATAGACTGAGCTTGTAAATTGATGGCTTGGTCCATCTGTACCAAGTATGTCCTCACTTCTCCATCTGTCAACCCAGTTGGGTTAACAAACATCTCTATTCTGGCAGCTGGAGCAAGGGAGGAACTTGATTTACCCCAACAACTGCTCCTCTAATCTCTCCGCCTGCGTTTCTCCTTATATTCATCTTTCTTTGTCTCAAGAGTTGATGTTATATACGCTCTTAACACGACGAAATCATGCACTAGAGAAGGCACAATAAGATTCAAAAAAGTGAATTTTTCCTATGGATAATGTAGTCTCTAATTCGAGATAGTGGTGCACTTCACTACCATGACTTAGAAACTTCTTTATTTGGTTGATGTGAACTTATTATCTTCGTAATTTATGCTAACGCTCTGATACTAAATTTGTCACGACTGGAGTCTACACCTCAAACGAGACCGGCATTGTTGAATTCTCAGAGGTCGTAGACAAACCTACACACGTCATCATTACTTCACCTAGGTTACTTTTTAGCGGAAAATTTGAACTTTTTGTTTAATTAGTCTTTATAATGAGAAACATTGAATTCGGATAAGACTATCTAGATAAACTCACAAGTGTTCACAACAACCATCTAATATCAAGATAATCAAATGAAAGACATAGTCAATATCTGTATAAAATATATAGTTGCCAAAATGGCAACAAAAAAATATCTTAAAGAAACACTAGTGGAACATACTCCACTAGCTAATGTCTATTTCTAATGCTAGAATAAAATAGAAAGCATCCTCGAAAGAAGAGGGACTACAAAACTCGGATGAAAGAACCACGTCTGGATAAGTTCAGCGTCAATTCGTAAGTTCTAGCGTCCTGCTGCTACTGCACCAAAAAGTAGAGAGTTGTATGGGATTAGTACACACTTGTATTATGTATGAGTATATGTAAGCACACACCAAGGTCATGCATAATTAGGAAGAGATCTCTCCTAACGATATGAATTTATGGAAAGTCAACTCAATGGACTTGCAAAAATTTGATTAGGAAAGTCATGCTATGAGAGTAACATGCATCATCAAAGATAACATATTTCACACAACTCATAACATATTGCATATTAGCACATAACATATTTAATATCATTCATCCATACCATGAGACCTTGGAATCACGGACTTGACATTAGGACTTCCCAAACTGAGGGCTCAACATATGGGACCTCAACTAGAAAGCCTTCTTTATCAAACACACAGTCTTATTCATTCATTCATTCGTACTTCACTTACATTCATTCATAATCTAGTGTAAACACCCAGTCATACCTAGGATGTAGTTTAAGACTTTCATCGGGTTCGTTGTTCAATGACCAAGAATAACCTAGCGACATTACTTAAGTCTAGCTCACCTCTTGATTATACTATCCTAACACCTTTGTTATCATTCATTTCATCATGTTCATTACTTAAGGCTGGCCTCATATTATGGTGACATCCTACTCTCTCATAACATCTTTTCGTTACATCTTAACTCTTTTTTCATTATTTGTTTATCGTATAACATACATTTGTATCATTTATACTAGCTTTTCATCATGTAGACACTCTTTCTTTGCTTGTTCATCTTTTCGTACATATATACTCTCTTAGTCATTTCATTTAGTGACATTGATTTTAGGCGTAAATGCATCTTGTCTCACTTGCACTAGCCTATAGTCATGTAGTGCCTCTTTTCTTTACATAATAAATATGAATTCATTCTTAACACTTTCTTTTGGAGTATGCTTGAGATTTGAATTTACATCATTCTACACTCCCCTTACGTGAATTTTCATTTCGTCATATGCCAATGAACTTGGCCTTTTAGTATGTTTCACACTCTCACATAAACCTCCTAGGTTCACATCAGTTCATTACATCCATCATAGGTTCACTTACTTTTAAACGTACGCTGGACTTATGGATCCATACGTACAAGCCATGAGGCTTCATTAATAATTCTTCAATGTGAATCATACTTACCAAAGATTTTATTGTACAAGACTTATACTTCTTGAAGATATTCCAAGATATTGATTACGATCATTGGAGGTAGAATTTACGAAATATTTTTTCACGTATGACTTACGTATCAATACGAAATTGGGCAGGCGAAACCTATTCTGAATCCCTTGAGCAACACTTGAACTTATATTAAACTTGATAATTGCATTTTACATATTTGGGGGACCCTAGTTCGATCCCCATCACTATTATAATATTTCCTTTCTTTTCCTCTTCTCTTTTTCGTTTAAGGCTAGGAGGTTGTGGGATCAATCTCCCACAAGATCATTCTTTGTCACTTAATTTATCTCTTAACTTTCTCACCTATGAAATGGGTTGTGGATTCAATCCCCACTCTTCACAATTATTTTTCTCCGTTATTTTTCTCCTAACTCTCTCATCCATTCAAGAGGCCGTGGGTTCAATCCTCACTCTGCACATTTATTTTTCCTTTCATTTTTCTCATGAAATTTTCTTGTTGTTTACATTTAGTGAGGTCATGGTTTTAATACCCAATGACCTTACATTTTTTAAAATATTTTAGAACATAGTTCATTTTTCATATCCTTGGCCGAGATCACCAATTTCCAGCAAGCTGGAAATATTGTCTCTTCCAATTCATTTTTCTCTCATCCTTATATTGATTTTTATAGTATTTTCAGGGGCATTTAGTCAGACATATAAACCTTATTTGAACATCACGTTTTTAACATTTTTATACACGCAAAACACAACATTTGAAGATACAAATTTTAGTCAGCAATCATAGTAAATTTACAGCACACACGTGCTCAAAACAACCAACTTAATAAACTTTTCCGTATTATATTTTTCATCCCTTACATTATTTTTCCGGATATACATTAAACACATAATCACAAAAAGACCTAAAACTATCTACCATAAAACATACAAACGCATGCTTTGAATCTTTCAAAGGATCTAATGACAGGGGCATGCAACAGGAACAACCATAGTTTTTTCAATTGCGATTAAACAGAACCTTAAGGGTCTCTTGGTAAAGAGGCCAAGAGATAACATACCCATACCTTAATGTAGTTCAACACTTGTTTCAATGCTGCCTAATCCCAGGATAGCACTGCCTCACCACTAAAATCCAAAACCCAATCCGTCGAGAAAAATGTTGCTGATTTTCGTTTTTAGCTTAGTTTTAATTTTATTTTTTTTGTGTATGTTCTTCAAGAGTGAAGAACAATTATTTTCAGTTCTTTTGGCTGATGAAAAATGTGAGAATTAGAGTGAGAGACGTGGGAATGAGAGGATTGGGATTAGGAGAGTTAGGTGGAGACTTAGTCAATTTAGGACTCCCCATTATTATATATTACTATTATTATTAATTTTTTTATTTATTATTATTATTATTATTATTATTATTATTTTATTAAAAATCTGATTTTCCTTAATTAAATCAGAAAATTGAATATTTATTAATTTAACCAATTCACTAAATATAATAAATCAATTAAATCATTGCTTCCACCAGGGCTAGAACCCGGGTGGAGCAAGATTTTGCTTAAATGGTCAATTTCGGCCACCTCTACCCAAATTCTTAACCATATTAATTAATTAATTAATTAGGGTAATTAAAATACTACCCTTAGCCAAGAAAAGACCATTTTAGCCCTAGACTCTCTAAACTTAAGATTACCCCTTTTTTAGTCCGGTTAAGACTCATCCAGGTAAATCTTCATATTCGGGTACCCTACATGGCTGGACCCAACATTTCCTACCTCAACTAACTCACCAAGTTAGTTGGCTTGGCTGTTATAGAGGTTCAGAGGTCTGGTTCTACGCGCTTCAATCCATGTGAACCCGGTCTAACTAGGCATTTAAGATACGTTAGACTTTACATAGCATAAGCATTTTTAAAGTTGTTACATTAGTAATGTCCTTTGATGTTACTAATACTCCCGCGACATTTATTGACCTTACAAATAGGGTTTTATGAAGTTACAAACTTTCATTTGTTATTGTTTTCATTAACGACATATTGATATATTTGAAAAATGAGGGTGAACACTAGGACCATTTAATGGTGATGGTTGAAGTACTTAAGGAGAACAAACTATTTTCCAAGTATAGAAAATGGGAGTTTTGGTTGAGGTTGGTGACATTTCTTGGTTATATCATCTCTAATGAGGGGGTTGAGGTTGATTCAAGGGAAACTGAGGTTGTTAAGAATTGGCCTAGACCATTTACTCCAATAGTCATTAGGAGCTTTTTGGGTCTAGCGGGATACTATAGGATTTTTGTGGCTGTTTTTCCATCCATTCATCTCCTTTGAATACTTTGACCTAAAAGATTGTTAAATTTGAGTGGTCGGAGGCATGTGAAAGAAGCTTACAAATCTTGAAAGAGAGGCTTACTTCTGTTTCGGTGTTGACTTTACCCGAGGGTACCAAGGTCTTCATTATATATTTTGATGCATCCCGGTGGGCTTGGGGTGTGTGCTTATGCAACATGGGAAAGTAGTAGCTTATTCTTATAGACAACTTATGGTGCATGGGAAGAATTATCCAACTCATAATATTGAATTAGTGCCTCTAGTTTTTCCTTATAAATATTGAGGAATTATTTTCATGGTATCCATGTTGATGTGTATACTGACCACAATAGTCTTCAATATGTGTTTACTAAAAAGGAGTTGAATCACCGACAAAGAAGGTGGTTGGAATTGTTGAAAGATTACGACATGAGTTTCCCACCACCACGGTAGGGCCAATGTGGTTGCGGATTCTCTAAGTCAAATGACCATGGGAAGTGTGTCTCATGTATAAGAATCCAAGAATGACCTAGTGAAATATGTTAATAGTTTTGCTAGATTAGGTTTTATATTAGAAGATTCTTCGAATGGTTTTATGGTCCATCACAACTCTGAATAATCTTTTGTGGTTGAGCTGAACTTTTACATTACTTGAATGTAGGTAGATATGATATAACTTCACATAATCAACTACACAATTTATCATAATACTTGAAGTAGTGCCGACAAAGCCATGATCATCATAATACATAAAGTAACGCCGACAAGGGGGCACATCAATTGCAAGTAAAGCACATAACACCACAACCATAAATTGACCGTTACAATAACAACATAATTGAAGTCTAATTAACATCAAAATAAAGGAAACAGGGAAGATTACCACCACATTATCCTCAACACCTCAATCCAATGCCGAATCTCCCGAATCAATATCACAAGGACCTTACCAATGGCCTTAACAAACAATTCGACATAATTGTAACAGTATTCATGAAACTAGATCAAATTACACAACCTATATATCAATTTATTACAATTATTACATCAATCAATAGCCTACATAAAACTACATTAGAATTCATCAACATTAGATCAATTTCAAGTAACCCATAACTTAGTCAAAAACTAGGTTTCATCCAATTCATGGCTTCATATATTATTTCAGTTTGAATTTATAAATAAAATATCAATGAAATCATTATTAAAATTTTAGAAACTATTGATGCAAGAAGCCATGGTAGAATCATAAAATTGTACAATTCAACTTGAAAACTTTAGAAAATATCTTGAGAGTCCAGCTCCTTGATGAAGAGAGTTTCAAAAATAAAAAATCCATACCTTTATGAAACTAATTATTAAATTTGATGAATAATATCAACTCAATTATTCACTCTAAGCCCTTCCTTGAGTTTTGACTCCAATGGAGTTCTAGAGAGAATTGTAATGGATTTGGGTTTTTGATTCGGAAGAATGAAATATTCTAAGTGAAACACTTATATACATATTTAAAATACCCAAAATATCTTTAAAAAACATCAATACTCTTATTTGGAAGTGGGGTGAAATTAGAACTTCAAGCTCACTTAACAGTGATGTTGCACGCAGGACAAACTCCATCGACGGTTGGTAGTCGACGGGCCATTTGTCCACAAATGGACCATCCTGTCCTTCTGTCGTTGAGTTCAGAGACTCAATATGGTTATCTTACCTTCAAATAAAAGGTATACAACAACGTCACCCATCGATGAGGCGTAGATTGGCCCACAAGTCATCGGTTGCCTCCATCATTTGGGGCTGCCTTGGATAGTGTTGGCACCACTTTTGGGTACTTCCCCAAGGACCCTATGATAATACTTGTTGATGTAAGCCCGGAAGTTTACAACCCAAAAATAATCGTAAATGAGTTCAGAACCTGTAACATGAATTTCATGCAAAAGGAACACGTAAAACTCAACGAAACATGATTAGACACACATGGTTGTTTCACAGCAAACCTTTCGAACGTCATGGCCGTTTGACCTCCAAACTTCATGAAAATTGACAAACTGTCTATATACATCATAATAACTTATTTAAGTACCTTAAAACGTCATAAATCACACATAAACACATACAACTACATATGAGGAACATAGGTGACTTGGTCGTCGAATGTCTTTGTCGTCCCTTGACGTTTGACATCCAATGCACCTAAAATCTTTGAAACTGCCTCATTAACACATATAAGACCTATTAAATATCTTAAAACATCATGAACAACATGTTAGGATATAGTTCAGATAAGTCATTTTTGAGGTCTTACATAAAGTGTATCTTAAAGTTTAACCCATGAAGGGAGGAATGGTGATATTTGACAAGACAGGAAATTTCATTCCTCGTTATGTGTGACCTTATGAAAATTTTCAAATTATTAGAAAGTTTTCATATGAGTTAATATTACCTAGTGAATTTGCTTTTGTTCATTAGATGTTTAATGTCTCCATGCGTAAGGAGTATAACAGTGATCCCGAGTGAATTCTTCCTATTGAAGGTCTAGGTGTGCAAGATAACCTCATCTATGAGGAGGTTCCGGTTGAAATCCTTGATAGACAAGTAAAACTTAGGTAAGAAGGAGGTTGCTTCCATAAAGGTGTTATGGAAGAACAAGATAGTTGAGGGTGCAACATGGGAGGTGGAGGCCGACATGAAGTCACTTTGCCCTCATCTATTTTATAACTAAGCTTAATTGTTCCTATTTACAGTGAAAATAATGAGTTTATTTGAATTTGGCTTGATTTTTGGTCAAATAGTAAATTTTATGTTTTATAACAGTGACTTACAATAATTTGTGCATATTGAAATTAAAGCCTCCAAGAAAAAACTCTTTTACTTTATTTGAACTTATGTGGTGTACTTTTTTATGTTGTGCCTTCATGAGTTATATTGAGCATGTTTATATGTGATGAAGGAAGCTTTGGCCTAAGTGAATAAGCATGTAGTGAATGTTGAAATCTTATGAGTCAAAAATGATGTTTTAATTTGCATATGAAAAAGTCCATGTTCTTATGTTGATTTGAATTATAACTCATTTTTTGATATGTCGTTGTTGGTTGGGCTGCTAGTCTTTAATCTATTCCTTCCATTCAAAGAATTTAAGTGATATTTGGGGATGATTGTTCCTAAAGGGGTATAATGTATTACTCTAAATGTCTAAATCCTAATTTAGAGCCTAACATGAGAATCTAAGAGTTTTAAGCTATTTTAAGGTCAAATATAATGAATATAATTCATTTAGGAAGTTTTATAATCAAAATGTTAAGGAACATCCATGACGTCTGGAAACTAGTTCAAGAGGTGCTAGGTGTCTTAGTCAATTTTACAAGATTTTAAGAGTTGTAAAAGGATGAAATTTGGTGAAAAGGTGTCTAACACATATTAGAGTTGTTTTATATCAAAAAATTCTGGGTACGAACCCCCAAAGAAAAACCAAACCCTTCCTGTTTAGCTAAAAGTTGTCAAAAAATAGTATAATCCACAAATGCCAACCAACGAGGCGTAGTACAATCAACGGGGCGTCGATGACTCCGTATATGGTAACTTAGACACATTCTCAAAGGGTTCATTTTGTATACTCTCTCACAAAAATGACGGAGGTGCAGCACGAAAGGGACACTGGTCGTCGACTGACCTACGACCTCTAGGTCGGGTTCTCATAGGTCAGCTCATAGTTTGCTGCCACGTTTTAGGTTAGTTCAATTAATTAATTACGTGGTTAGCTAATTAGTTAGGAGTTAAGGGATGTCTAGTTAATTTAATATTTGATCTATATAAAGATCCCTAGCCTAATTAAACTAACCCAACTCTTATGATTCCCAAAACCCAATTACACTTCCTTCTCTCTTCTTTGTCACTCCTAAAGTAAATCCATAGAAGACTAAGCAAAGATAGATTCTAGGGAATAAATAAGACTAATTTTCTTTCATCAATCTTTATTAATTAACAAGGTATAAGATCCTTTCACCTTTGAGATTCCTTTCCCCAAAGGGTTCTTCAAAAATTGATTTTGAGAAGATGAGTTTCATGTGGATGTCTTTCTATTACGAAATTGAATTTCTAAATTGTATTGTTTATGGTATCTTTTGGTTATTATACTTAGATTATGATGTATTATGATTCAATTATGCTAGTTCTTGATGTGTTGGAGTAGTTGTGGAAGATGACCTATTCCCCTTTAACCCTAGGTTATGAACTAGTGATGAATTGATGTGTAGTGATTCAATTGACTTTATTATTGTTTTAATTAACATTTATGGATGTTGTTATGCCTATTATTAGACTTAATTAACTTTTTTGATGGTAAGATTGTGATGATGGCTTCAAAAGAAGATTGGGGTAAGTCTTGCGATCTCAAACCTTTATTTTAATTATGATTAATTTTGTTCAGTGATGAATCTATATTGAAGTATACCTTATGAAGACATTGATTAGGATTGGTATGATGTTTTACTTAAATGTCTTGACTATGTATTTATGAGATTATGCTTCAGACATTATGATATAAGGTTGGTGATGAAGTACCTATGTGCCTTATTATGATATAATGATGTTAATTTTTTAATCTCACATATGAGGGTTGTAATGAAAGGTATTCTAATCCAATTCCCGTTGAGATATCACTATTACTATAAAAAGGGTAAACCCTATGACCGAAGCTAAGGTATGATTATTAATGAAAGACATTTCAAAAGGGACTCTAGCAGAGCACTGAGTGAATTAGTAGTGGTCCCTTCACACATAGGAAAAGTAGGATCACTAATGTACTCATGAGATTGGATACTATAATGCATGTAGCATAAAGAGGGTCCAAACTACATATCCTAGTTCTTGAACTATTTTGCCCCTATAGAAATACTAGCCAGTGGATCCACATATATGCTATGTTCAAGTTTGGTACTACCTTGAAAAGTAGTCCACCTTCTTTCAGTGTAGGGTTTCATGACACTGGGTTCCATATATGCTCATGTGCTCTATGTTGTTTAAGGCAAATGTTCTTGAAAGTAAAATGAAGTAATAAAGTGGACTTTAACTAGGATGACTTCCTCTAGGTAGGGGTATGAGACTCTACCTATACATTGCACTAGTTATCCTTGAGGGGAGTCTTAGAAGGATGTTCTTATATGCTTATATGCTTATATATGTCAATAATTTGTATGTGTTTATCTTACATGTTAATGATACTATGTGATGTTGGTTTAACTTATGAACATGTGGTTGGTCACTAGTGTTAATGTATGATGATGTTTGCTCTTAATGATATAGTATATGAAGTGGGCATTGCTTATGGTTCTTGTTGGGTTTACTTGGTTGATTAAGGTTATTGAGCCTTACTTAGTCATTGCACTAGTGGACTAAATGGGGGTTCATCAGTAAGAGTATTTCTTTGGTTATGATTTTACGAACTCTTAAACATGCTTGTTGACATTACAACTTGATAATAGAGTTGTCTTGACTATGCCTTTAATTATATTGATATACCTATTTGCTTGATAAAAGTTGCTGTTGTTTGTCTTGTGATGTACATGGTCTTAATTTAAAAAATATGTGCTTATGTAGTTGTATTTGTTCTTGAATGTGCATAACGTGTTTTCAAAGTAAATTAGCATACTCTATTGAATGTCCCTTTTCATGATGATTTCTATTTTGTATGTACATGTGATGTATACTTAATACAAGTGATGTACTAACCGTATTTTTTCCTATATTGTCAAATATTTTAGTCTATTATAATACTTCAATTAAAAAAATAAAAGACATCGATGCCCTGGAGTCACATGAGGACATATTTCAACTTGCATGAAAGATATTATAATTTACTCTAAGCTTCAAAAAGCACCTTCACCTATGAATCACTTTAGAGATAGATAAAAGCATGAAAATAGTACAAACACATGTACTAAGTATGGCATAATGTATAACTATCATGAAAATTGACATTTATTAGAAATATGCATCTTTTGATTTAAATATCACAATATAAGCATAAGAACAATATTTAATACCTTTGAAAATCATAAGATAACACTTAAACAATTTATCATATTTTTTGGACAACATTATAGTGAACTCCTTCACTGTTACAGTGAAGCCTATAAACTTCATCTTGGACACTTTCTAGCATGTAATTCCCTCACTAAAATCTATCTTAAGACTCAATTAAATATGTCAAAGATAGAGTGCCCATACACCCTCTCTAGGTACACCTAAATGATCCTTAAGACCACCTATAATGTGCTATACACACTTAAAATAAATCAACCGCATACACATGAAATCCTCTTACCAAAGGTGATTCTATGGTTCACTTGAGTGAGTTGTGAAACGACCGCTCATACAATCTCTTTCATACACACTTAAGAGATCCTATAGATTACCTAGAATAAGATCATTCTCACTTAATACAAAATAGCATACATGTATTATAACATTCTCCCTTCCAAAGTTTATTAAAAGACTTACCTAAGTAAATCATGAAGACAACCTTCATGATTGACCTCTCAAGATTACCTAAATAATCCTTAAGACTACCTATGTTTGGATCATGTCTACAAAATAAACCAACTTTCCTAACTAGAGTCATTTTTAAGACTTATCTAGGTAATATACAAACTGACCATTCCTATGCCCCCTTCACACCTTACCATAAGTCAATACATTCATTAGTTCATTTAAGAGACATTCATTACTTAAGGACATTTATATAATGGTCTTGGAGAAGACCTAGGGACTCTCACTAACATCTTCAAAGCCTATTGTTGAATGTCTAGATACCGTGCCATACCACCACTTAAACCTCATAGAAATTCTTTAATGCTAGTAAGTATTACATATGTTGAGAATAGGGAATAACCGACATAGACCATGTTGGAAAATCATGGAATCTAGAGTTGTAAACTACTCTTATGGAGGATATTCTACTTGCAAATGGTAGGACATGAACACATCCGATGTAGCCAGATGATTAAGGAATATTAGGGGCTTTCTTTGTATTCTAGTCTCGTTCTTTACTAGGGCTACTTGTAATACCTCGAAAATGGCTTAGGTGAAGATAGAGCCTAAAATATTTTTCATGAGGATTGAAGGTCCTAAAATGGGTTAAAATGTGGTATTGAGGATGATTCAAGAGTTTAAGGTGATATGGAAGTGAAATGTTAAGGGACGACTAAGATATTCGACAATTAAGTCACCTATATGCCTCGTGTATGGTTATGTGCATATATATGTGTTTAATGAGTTAATTTGTTCTTTATATGAGTTATAATTGTGTTTATATGAAGTGTGTTATGTTTCATGAAGTTTGGAGGTAAAAGTCCATGACGTTCCTTGAAAAGATCTTGTGTATCGTAGCATGTTTCGTCGAATTTTTTGTGTTCATTTATGAAGAAGTTGAAATGGGAGGTACTTAATTTGTATAAGAATATATTATTGTTGTAAAAGTCTAGGAAAACATCCCTAAGGAATTACCAAGGGTCCTTGAGGAAAGACCTTAAAAGAGGCAAAGGTTCTCTTAGACCAGCCCAATCGACGGATAGTAGGTTGGTCGACGCCCCGAAGATTGAGGTCATGGGTAAAGAATTAGACTAGGGAGATAATCTCCCATTTTTACATTCTCTGAACCTATCGACGGAGGAGGACGGTCCATTTGTGGACTGATGCCTTGTTGATGGGTAGCCGTCTGTGAGGGCTAGTTCCTGTGCAACTTTATGGTAATTTAGGGGTGAAGTGGTAATTTCACCTCAATGTACAAATAAGAGTTTAGGAGGTCTCCTAAGAATCTTTTGGGTATTTTAAACATGTTTATTAGCCTTAAAAATCTAGATGAATTCATTCTTCAAAAATAAAAAACCAAAAATCCCTAAGAAACTCTCTAGAATTCCATTGAAGCCAAAACTAAATAAAGAGATAGGATTAGAGAATTGAGTGGTGATTCTTCATCAATTGGTGGATTTGCATCAATAAGGTATGGTTTTTGATCCTTGAAATTATATTAATCAAGGATCCAATCTTTAAAGTACTTTTTAAAGAGTTCTTAAAAGATGAGTTTTCTAAATTGATATCTATGCAGGTATCCTTGCATTAAGGGTTTTAAAGTATTGAATACTTATTAATTTTTGTTAATTTATATTATTTTAACTCAATTAACCTATTAACCCATAAAATTGATGCACCCTAGTTGTTGACTATTTTATAGTTAAATAATATTGTTTTAATTCTTATGAATTCTACTGTAGTTTTCTATGGGCTATTGAATGATGTAAGAATTGTATTCATAGTTATCTAATTGGTCTTAGGTTAATAAATATATATTGACTTAACTTATATTCATAGCGTATTGTGATAATTGTATTGAATTGATGTTCATGGACATGGGAATGGCCTTATGATATTGAATTGGATGATTTACCTATGGATTAAAGTGGTGAGAATGGAGTGGTGGTACAATGCCATAACTGTCTTTTTTTATGTTAATTATACCTAATTTATACTGTTATTGGTATGGTCAAATTATGTTGGCGGTGCAATATGCTTTATTTTCAATTGATGTCGCCTTGTCGACGTTACTTTATGTATTATGATGATCATGACCTTGTCAGCACTACTTGAAGTATTATGATGATACATGTATATGATTATGTAAAGTATTTTCATATTTTTCTACATATTAGAAATGTGGAAGTATTTGTTCTTCTATTGATGTTGTTAGGCGATCATGTTAGACTATGATTATATGTTTATGTATGTATTCTTAGAGTTGATGCATGGTTATTCCTACTTGACTATATGAGCTATGATAGTTATATTTAATGATATTATAGTAGTTTATAGGGTGACCTAAAGATGATGTTGGTCATGTTTATGTGCTTCTAGAATGATATGCAAGCTGTACTAAAAGTGAAGTATGGTGTGTCTTGTGTTAGTAGACTTATGTCCCTTACTTGATACATGTATGAATGTGAATATGTGATGTATTTACTTAGAATAATACTGAATGTATGAAAAACATGTTACCTTGAATGATGTTAAGAAGGTCTTTATGTAAAACCTTGAACCCAGTCGTAAGGTTATGAATATTAATTCGAAAGTCATAATGGTATCCTTCATGTAATAAATGATGGACTTGAGTTTGATTTGATGGAACAACATAATATCATCCTGAGGAAATTCATGATGAGTTATCTTGTTGCCATTGTAAGGTTTCCCTAGAGGACCTCTTTGGTAGGGTGAATGTGATTGGATTATGCACCTCCTATAGAAACTCCTTTGTATGATCCTTTAATGTAAATTACTTTATGTGAAAAAATGCTAGCATTGATTATGGTTAGGTAAGTAGCTCTAGTTAAAGGCTCATACTAGAGTAAAAAGTAAGACCTTCATATTCCTTAACCATGTGCCTAGATGGGATATGTCCTAGTTCTACCATTGGATAGTAGAACACCCTCATCTAGGTTAGAACTTCTGATTCCATGATTTCATACCATGGTCTATGTCGGTTAATGCCTTTCCTTATCGTATGGGATATATATTACCATTAGAGAAATTATATGAAGTTTAGGTGATGGTATGGGACGCTATGTAGAAATTGCCCAATAGGCTTTGAAGATGTTAGTGAGATTCCAAAGGTCTTGTTTAAGATCATTACTTTAATGTCCATCATGTCTTAGATCATTACTTGAATGTCCTTATGTGATTAATGAGTCTTAAATGAACTAATTAATGTAATTACTTAAGTTAATAAAGCATGTTAAGTGAATAAGTACTTATCTAGAGTAGTTAAGGGTTGTCTAGTTAAGGTGTGAAGGGGACATGGAAAAGGCCACATCGTATTTTACCTAGATAAGTATTAGGAATGACTCTAGTTAGGGAAATTGTTTGATTATGTATACATGATATAAGCCTTAGGTAGTCTTAACGATTATTTAGGTAACCTTGAAGAGGTCAATCATGGACGTTATTTTCTTGATTTACATAAGTAAGTATTTTGATAGCCTTTGGAAGGAGAATGTCATATAATCAATATGTTATTGTATTAAGTGAGAATTATCTTATCATAGGTATTTATTGGATCTCTTAAGTGTTTGTGTGAGGTATTGTATGGGCAGTCGCTTCACAACTCACTCAAAGAGGATATAACATTCTAGTGTTTGATGTATTGTGAGGGCATGTTACTAATTATAGGTGGTCATAAGAATCATTTATGTGTGCCTAGAGAGGTTGAATGGGAGGTCTCTCTTTGTCTTACTTAAGTGAGTCTTTGCATATCTTTTAATGAGGGACTACATGCCATAAAAAGTCTAAGGAGAAATTAAGAAATTTCAGTGTAACAGTGAATGAGTTCACTATACAGTGAATTAGCTCACTGTAGAGTTAATCAGATCAATCTGAAGTTATTCCAAAAACGTAATAAATTTATCATGTGACTTCTTATGTGTTTCTACGGTGATAAATGTTGTTCATATAATTATATTATGATAATTAAGTATAAAAGATGCATATTTCCAATAAATGTCCATTTTTATAATTTTTTTGCATTATGCCATACATAGTACATGTGTTTGTACTAAATCCATGCTTTTATATATCTAAAGTGAATCATAGGTGAAGATTATTTTGTAGCGCTAAGCTTGGATTAGAGGATCCTTAAAGAAAGTTGAAGTATGTCCTACTTTGACTCGAGGAAATAGATTTTTTTAGTTTATTTCATTAAAGTATTGTAATAGACATAGTAGTACTTATTTCTATTTTGTATGGGCAAGTACTCTTGTGTCTAAGATTTGATGAAATGAGACTTAGTATTTCCTATGAGTTCTATACGAAAGATATTTTAAAGACTTATAGAATGTTTGTCAAAAGTTTTAATTCCACACTAATTTTCATATGTTTATATACGATGAACGATACGAAAGGGCTTGTACAAGACCTCCGAGAGTTCAAGAACGCCGGCTGCACTCTGATAGTGCCATATGTTCTTGGGTGTGGTCTCGAGATGTGACAAGGTTTGTATTAGAGTATAGGTGGTCTTAGGAATCAAAAGTCTCATTAAGTCTTGTCAACTAGAGTCTTTAGCATCGGTGTGAGTCACGACACATCTATGGGCTAGAGGTAATAAAGTGATAGAGTTTCCCTACTCTTCAACTCCTATGTCGTGTAGTAAGATAAAAGTTATGAGTACTCACTCTTTTCTCATTGTTTTCCTTCTTTTTTCTAGTAATATTAAATCAAGGAGAACAACGACTAGGAGAGTTGAGGATAATTATCTGAATGAGGAGATTCCTCCTTAAGTTGAGCAAGTTGAGAATGTTGATCAAGGTGCTCAAGGTTATAGAGTCCCTATTGGAGGTCAAGGTAATGATGTTTTTGCGGTTCTCCCAAAAATGACCAATGGTGAGACTAGAGAGGCTTTGATCACTTTAGCTTGAGATTTGACTATCCTTGTGAATATGGGTCTTACACCAAGAGTAAATGTTGGGGAGAGAACTATGACATCTAGATTGAGAGATTTTATAAGGATGAATCCTCCTATCTTTCATTGCTCTAAGGTGGGAGAGGATCCCCAAGAGTTCCTAGACGGAGTTTACACGGTGTTGAGTGCCATGGGGATGACATCTAGGGAAAAGGCGGAGTTGGCTTCATACTAATTGAGGGAGGTTTCTCAAGGGTGGTGCAGTCAATGGAAAGATAAATGGTCCGTTGAGTCGGGTCCTATTGAGTGCAAAGAATTTAAACATTATGAATACTCCATTTTTATTTGTATGTTTTCTCTTGATGATGTATATGGATTTTGGAAGAACAAAGTAGCAAATCTTAATAAAAAGTCCTTTTTAGCATGATTTGATATTGTATGTGCATATCGTCTCATACATAGTACAAGTGGTGTCCTAACCAATTTCTTCCTTTTCCCTAACATTTTAGGTTTCGGTCGTTGAGGAATCTATGTCAAAACTTTAGTGAAGTCTTGGAGTTTCTCATTCATCCAAGTTGGTAGGTCCTCACTTTTCAAGAGCGATGCCAATATCGAGCTTATGGAGTTGTTTTACTTTTAATATTCTTATGTTCCTCCTATTTTTCATTTGAGTAAGAATTGTATAAGCCTATATGTGGCTTGTTTAGTTTGATTTCTAATCTTGTTATATGGTTATGAGAGGAGACAATCTTTAACGACTATGTTCTATCTTATATATATATGTATGTGCAATAACAGTAGAAGATTGTGTAATCTTCCTATACGAAGGGTCTTTATGTACTAGATATCAATATATTATATATGCATGTAGAGGTCTATGTAAACTTCCAAGTAGAAGTAATGAATATTTTTAATTCTTCTGAATTTTTGATGTATGAATGTAATGATATAAGACTCAGAGGCTAGTCTTAGTCCTCTAAAAGGAAGACGACACCGGTTACGTCTAGGGGGTTACCCGAATGTGACAATTATACCTATTTTACTATGTGAGTCTATAATGGTTATATTGATGATTTTATAGTAGTGTATAGGGTGACCTAAATATGATGTTGGTGATGTCTATGCTTCTGGAATGATATGCAATATGTGCTAAAGAGAAGTATGGTGTGTGTTGTGTTGGTAGGCTTGTGTCCCTTAATTGATACATGTATGAATTTGAATATGTCATATCTTGACTTAGCGTACTAAAGCCTCTTAGTCTTAAATCTACGAATGACATTTTACCCTGAATGATGTTCAGAGGGTCTTTATGTAAAACCTCCAACCTAGTGGTAAGTTATGAACATGGAAGTAGAAAGCCGTAATGGTATCCTTGATGTAATGATGGATGGATTTGAGTTTGATTGGATGTAACGGCATCATATCATCCTTAGTAAGGTATCACTAGAGGACCTCATTGGTAGGGCAAATGTTATTGGCTTATGAACTTGATCTGGAACCCCTTTATACTATACTTTAATGTAAATTTCACTATGATAACATAGTCTAGCACAGAGTGAGTATGGTAAGGTAAGTATCTCTAGTTAAAGGAGGGGACAAGATACAAATTAAGACCTTCATATTCCTTAAGCATGTGCCTAAATAGGATGTGTCTTAAAATCTACCATTGGCAAGTAGAACACCCTCATCATAGTAGGTTTGAACTGTGTATTCTATGATTTTTTACCATGGTCTATGTCGATTATTGCATATTCTCATCATATTGTATTCCTACTAGCATTAGAGAAGTTCTATGAAGTTTTGGTGGTGGTATGGGATGCTATCTAGAAATTGCACAATAGGCTTTGAAGAAGTTAGTGAGAGTCCCTAGGTCTTGCCTAAGACCATTACTTGAATCTCTTTATGTAATGAATGAGTCTTAAATGAACTAATTAATGTAATGACTTAAGTTAAGAAAGCATGTTAAATGATTAAATACTTATCTAAAGTAGTTAAGGGTTATCTAGTTAGGGTGTGAACGGGGCATAGGAATGGTCACTTCGTATCTTACCTTTATATGTCTAAAGAATGACTCTAGTTAGGGATTTTGGTTTATTATGTTGACATTATCTAATCCTTAGGTAGTCATAAAGATTATTTAGGTAACCTTGAAGAGGTCAATCATGGATGTTATCTTCTTGATTTACTTTAGTAAGTCATTTAATAGCCTTTGGAAGGAGAATTTCATATCATATAGATGTTGTTGTATTAAGGGAGAATGTTTTATCCTAGATAATCTATAGGATCTCTTAAGAGTGTGTATAAGGGATTATGTCGGCGGTTTCTTCACAAGTCACTCAAGTGAGACTTAGAATCACCTTTGGTATGAAAATGTCATGTTCAAGTTGTTGATGTATTATGAGGGTGTGTACCTCATTATAGATGGTCTTAAGGATAATTTAGGTGTGCCTAGGAGGTTGTATGGGCGGTCTCTCTTTGTATTTCATAAGTGAGTCTTAGGATAGCTTTTAGTGAGGGAATTACATGCTATAAAGTGTTTAAGAAGAAATTAAAAAACTTCACTGTTACAGTGAAGGAGTTCACTGTTACAATGAATTAGCTCACTGTGAAGTTATTACAAAAATGTTATAAATGGATTATGTGACTTCTTATATGTTTATAGGATGTTAAATGTTGTTATTATGAATAAATCATGATATTTACGTCAAAAAGATGTATATTTCCAATAAATGTCCGTTTCATGATTTAATTCATTATGCCATACTAAGTACATGTGTTTGTACTAATTAGATGCTTTTATTTATATCTAAAGTGATTGATAGGTGAAGGTACTTTGAAGAGTTAAGCTTTGACTAAAAGATCGCTCAACCAAGTTGAAGTATGTACTCATTTGAATTGAGGTCCTAGATGTCTTTAGTTTCTTTGATTGAAGTATTGTACAAGGCTTAGCAGTACATCTTTCTATTTTGTATAGGCGGTGTCTCAAAGTATTCTTGTGTCTAAGATTTGATTAAATGAGACTTAATATTTCCTATAAGTTCAATATGAAATATATTCTAAAGACTTACAGAATGTTTGTGAAAAAATTTAATTGCACTGCTTTTCATATGTATATATACGATGAACGATAGATAAAGTCTTGTACAAGACCTCCGAGAGGTCAAGTACGCAGGTTGCACTCCGAGAGTGACATATCTTCTAGGGTGTGGTCTCGGGATATGAAAATCTTGGTATGAAAGAACAGATTATGAAAGTGGTCTTAGGAATCAAAAAGTCTTATTAAGTCACATCTAGTAGAGTCTTGGCCTGCGACACATCTATGGGCGAGATGCTATAGGACGATAGATTTCCCTTCTTTTCTAATCTTATGTCGTGTGATAGAGTAAAAGTTATGAGTCTTGTTTTATTATGGTTTCCCATGTGTTTCTAGGAAGACAAATACGAGGAGGACACTGCCTAGGAGAGATGAGGAGAATGATGTGAATGAGAAGACTTGACCTCAAGTTGAGAAACATGATCAAGGTTCTAAAGGTGATCAAGTCCCTATTGGAGGTCAAGGTAATGATGTTTTATTGGTTCCCCAAAAAATGACCAATGGTGAGACTAGAGAGGCTATGATTATTTTAGGCTAAGTTTTAACTACCCATGTTAATATGGGTCTTGCACCTAGAGTGAGTGTTGTTGAGAGCACTATGAAATATAGATTGATTGATTTTATGAGGATGAATCCTCCTATCTTTCTTTGTTCGAAGGTGGGAGAGGTTCCCAAGAGTTCCTAGATGGAGTGTACAAGGTGTTGACTTCCATGGGGGTAAGTTATAGGGAAAAGGCAGAGTTGGATTTGTACCAATTGAAGGAGTTTGCTCAACTGTGGTACACTTAATGGAAAGATAATAAGTCGGTTGATTCGGGTCCTATTGAGTTAAAAAATTAAAGAAGCTTTTATTTTAAAGTACTTTCCCCGTGAGAGGAGGGAAGTTAAGGTTGAGGAGTTAATCAATCTCAAGAAAGGTAATATGAGTTTTGAGTAGTACTCTTTGAATCTCTCTAGGTTGTCCTAATTTTCTCCATCCCTTATTTCTAACCCTAGGGATGAGATGAGTAGGTTTGTGATGGGTGTCGCCGATCTAGTAAGCAAGAATGCCATACGACAATGCTACATGATGATATGACCCTAGCTAGACGCATAGTGTATTCTCAATCAATTGAGGAGTTTAGCCTTTGTAGGATTTCTAGAAACTTCAAGAGAAGTGTTTCTAGTGACAAAGGTCAACCTAGGATCAAAAAGAGGGTTCAAACTAAAGATGGATCTAGTGCTCCTAAGGTGAAACTTGAGAAAGGAGGTGGTTCTCAAAATGGCAAGCCTACTTGTGCTACTTATGGAATGAAGCATTATGGGAGTGTCTATTTGGTAATCAAAATTGATTTGGTTGTGGTAAGCATGGACATAAGATGAGGGATTGTCCTAATATTTATTCTAGAGAAAGATAGAGTAAGCAAGTTGCTCCTAAGTTCCAAATGATGATGCTCCAAATAAGAGGCATTTCTTTGCATTCCGGACAAGAGGAGCAAAGGAAGATGATGATGATGAGGATACTAAGTTCTTGTATTTCTTTAGAGTATGAGTTCCTTCTACGTGGGGGAGTATGGTTTGTAGAGGGGCTAGATGGTCCTAGAAGTATATTGCATGTGCATTGTGTTTGAGGGTCTTGTTGAAATTGAATTTCATTGATTCCTTGCATTTCACATTCCATGAAGTTATGATTATATAATAAGATGTGTTTATGTGGTTCTACAGTGCATATTAGCATGTTTTCATCATGAATTTCCTAAAAGTTGCATTTTTAACAAAATTTTCATATTTTACTGAAGCATTTCCTGCTCACTGTAAAAATTTTGAGATTTTGGCTAATTCATTCTTTGATATAGAATTGTTTCAATATGGTTAGAACTGATGTATCTGATGAGTTGTAAAATCTATTCTAGTTTCTTGAAGTGTTGTGATGCTCTTGATTATGTGAAGTTGATGTTTTTTCCTAGATAATTATTTTGTATGAGTTGTTATATGGTATGGTCATGATCTGTTAAGTTAAGTCTCTGCTCTTGGAAGTTTTCAAGGAGTGGCGAATGTCATTCGAGGATGAATGTTGTCCAAATGGAAAGAATGCAATACCCCAAAAATTACATAGGACCTGTAGCCTTACATGTTTGTCATGAGGTTCCAAGGTCTTAAAATCAGTTATAATGTGGTATTGAGGCAGTGTCCAGAGTTTGAGGTGATTTGGATGTGAAACGATAAGGGACGACTAAGACATTCGATGACTAAGTCACCAACGTGCCTCATTTGTGGTTATGTGCCTATATCTGTGTTGCATGAGTTAATTATTTCTTTATAGGATTTATAATTGTGTTTATAGGCAATGTTTTATGTTTCATGATGTTCGGAGGTCAAACGTACAAGAACGTCCATGACATTCGAAAGGTTTTTCTTGAAACGACTTTGTGTGTCTAAGCATGTTTCGTCAAGTTTTACGTGTTCGTTTTGGATGAAATTGATTTGGGAGGTATTTAAATCGTATACAAATATATTCAGGTTTGAAACGTCTGGGAAAAAATTTCCAAGGACCTCCAAAGGGTTCTTGAGGAAGGACCCTTCATAGAGACAAAGGTTCTCTTAGACAAGCCCAATCGACTAAGGCAATTGATGGCATGTAGGCTGGTCGACGCCCCGTCAATTGAGAACATGGGTTATGAATTATCCTAAGGATCTAATATCCCATTATTACAGTCTCTGAACCCATCTATGGAGGTGGACGGTCCATTTGTGAAATGCAGCCTCATCGATGGGTAGCCGTGTACGATGGCTAGTTCCTACGCAGCTTTACTGTAATGTTAGGGATAAGGTGGTTATTTCACCCCACGTTAAAATAGGAGTTTTGGAGGTATTTTAAGGATCTTTTGGGTATTTTAAACATGTTTATAAGCCTTAAAATCCTAGATGAATTCATTCTTTAAAAAAACCGAAATCCCTAAGAAACTCTCTAGAACTCCATTGAAGCCAAAACTCAAGGAAGATCTTGGATTGGACAATTGAGTGATGATTCTTCATAAATTGGTGGATTTGAATGAACAAGATATGGTTTTTGATCCTTGAAATTCTATTTATCAAGGAGTCAATCTTCAAAGTGGTTTTCAAAGAGTACTTAAGAAATGAGTTTTCTAAATTGAAATCTAAGCATGGGTCTTTTCATTAATGGTTTTAAAGTATTTAATATTGATTGAATTGTTGTTAATTTATATTTTTCAACTCAATTAACCTATGAACCCATGTAATTGATGAACCCTAGTTTATGACTAATTTATGGTTAAGTGATATTGTTTTAATGCTTATGAATTCTAGTGTAGTTTTCTACAGGCTATTGAATGATGTAAGAATTGTATTCAATAGATATCTAATTGGTCTTTCGTTTATAAATATATATTGAATGTACTTAGATTCATAGATTATTGTGATAATTTTATTGAATTGATGTTCATGGCCATGGGTAAGGAGGGCCTTCTAGTATTATATTGGATGATTAAGTTGTGGATTGAAGTGATGAGAATGGTGTGGTGGTACGCTGACCTAATTCTCTTTTTATATGTTAATTAGACATTTTTTATGTTGTGATTTGTATGGTAAACTTATGGTGACGGTGGTATGTTGTTTACCTGTAATTGATGTGGCCTTGCCAGTGTTACTTTATGTATTATGATTATCATGACCTTGTAAGAACTACATAAAGTATTATGATAATACGTGTAGCTAATTATGTAAAGTATGATCATATCTACATGCATATTAGTAATGTGAAAGTTTGTGTTCTTCTATTTATATTGTTAGGCGATCATGTTAGACAATGATTACTTTTTTATGTATGTAGTCTTAGAGTTAATGCATGGTTATTTTCACTTGACAATATGAGTCCATAATGGTTATACTGATGATGTTATAGTAGTTTATAGGATGACCAAAAGATGATGTTGGTTATTTCTATGTGCTTCTTGAATGATATGCAATATGTACTAAAGTGAAGTATGGCGTTTCTTGTGTTGGTACTCTTGTGTACCTTACCTGATACATGTATGAATGTGCATATTTTATGTCTTAGCTTAGAATACTAACAATTCTTAGTATCGAATGTATTAACGACATGTGACCTCGAATGATTTTAAGAGGGTCTTTATGTGAAATCTTGAACCTAGTTTTAAGGTTATGAACATTAAGTCAAAAGCCATAATGATATCCTTCATGTAATGAATGTTGGACTTGAGTTTGATAGGATGGAACAACATCATATCATACTTAGTAAAGTCATGATGAGCTATGTAGTCGTCATTGTAAGGTTGTACTACATGGCCTTTTTCGTATGGTAAATGTGATTGGGTTATGAACCTTCTATAGAATCCCTTTGTATGATCCTTTAAATTAAATTACTCTATAAGAACAAACGCTTGCCCCGCGTATGGTAAGATTAGTATCTTAATTTAAACAATTAGACTAGAGTACAAAAGTAAGACCTTCATATTCCTTAACCATGTGCGTACATGAAATGTGTCCTAGTTCTACCATTGGAAAGCAGAACAAACTCATCAGAGTAGGTTTGAACATCGGATTCCATGATTTTTTACCATGGCCTATATCATTTATTGCCTTTTGTGAACGTATGGGATACCTATTAGCATTAGAGAAGTTCTATTAAGTTTAGGTGGTAGTATGGGACACTATCTTGAAATTGCAAAATAGGCTTTGAAGATGTTAGTGAGAGTCCCTAGATCTAGTCTAAGACAATTACTTGAATTTCCTTATGTGATGAATTACTCTTAAATGAATCAATTAATGTGATGACTAAGTTAAGAAAGCATGTTAAGTGAGTAAGTACTTATCTAGAGTAGTTAAAGATTGTCTACTTAAGGTGTGAATGGTACATAGAAATGATTACTTTGTATTTACCTAGATTAGTCTTAAGAATGACTCTAGTTAGGGAAGTTGGTTGATTAGGTAGTCATGATCTAAACCTTATGTAGTCTTAAGGATTATTTAGGTAACCTTGAATAAGTCAATCA
This sequence comes from Solanum habrochaites, assembly GCA_027704765.1. Taxonomy (NCBI): domain Eukaryota; kingdom Viridiplantae; phylum Streptophyta; class Magnoliopsida; order Solanales; family Solanaceae; genus Solanum; species Solanum habrochaites. The sequence goes on along the minus strand of JAKWJA010002494.1, from coordinate 25,790,178 downwards.
TGGACGTTATTTTATTGATTTACTTAAGTAAGTCTTTTGATAGCCTTTTGGAGGGGAATGTCATATAATAAATATGTTGTTGTATTAAGTGAGAATTATGTTATACTAGGTAATCAATAGGATCTCTTAAGTGTGTGTGTAAGGTATTGTCTGGGCAGTCACTTCACAGCTCACTCAAGTCAGAATTAGAATCACTTTTGGTAGGAGGAACTCATCTTCAAGTGGTTGATGTATTGTTAGGGTGTTAAACTCATTATAGGTGTTCTTAAGAATAATTTAGGTGTTCTCAGAGAGGTAATGGGTGGTCTCTCTTTGTCTTACTTAAGTGTGTCCCAGGATAGCTTTTAGTGAGGGACTACATGCTATTAAAAGTCTAAAGGAGAAATTAAGAAACTTCACTTTAACATTGAAGGAATTCACTGTACAGTGAATTAGCTCACTGAGAGGTTATTCCAACAATGTGATAAAATTGATTTATTTGACTTCTTATGTGTTTCTATGGTGTTAAATGTTTTTCGTATGATTATAATATGATAATTGAGTAAAAAAGATGCGTATTTCAAATAAATGTGTGCTTTCATGATTTTATGCATTATTCCATACTTAGTACATGTGTTTGTAATAATTCCATGGTTTTATCTATCTCTAAAGTGATTCATAGGTGAAGGTTCTTTTGTACAACTAAGCTTGGATTATAAAGTTTTTAAACCAAGTTGAAGTATGTCCTCCTTTGACTCAAGGCCACAGATGTCTTTAGTTTCTTTCATTGAAGTATTTTAATAGACTTAGTAGTACTTATTTCTATTGTGTATGAGCCGTGTCCCAAAGTATTCTTTTGTATAATATTTGATGATATGAGACTTAGTATTTCCTGTAAGTTCTATATGAAAGATATTTTAAAGATTTGTAGAATGTTTGTAAAATGATTTATTTCCACACTACTTTTCATATGTTTATATACGATAAATTATACGGAGTGTTGTGTACAAGACCACCTATAGGTCGAGAATGTCGATTGCACTATGAGAGTATCATATCTTCTAGGATTGGTATTGTGATGTGACAAGATTTGTATTAGAGCATAGGTTATGAAAGTTGTATTAGGAATCAAAAAGTATCATTAAGTCACGTTTAGTATAGTCTTGACCATCGGTGTAAGTCGCGACACATCTATGGGCGAAAGGTAATAGGATGATAGAGTTTCCCTACTTTTCTTATCCTATGTCGTGTCGTAGGGTAAAAGTTATGAGTACTCTTATCTTATTGTTTTCCTTGTGTTTCTAGGGATTAATACGAGCAGAACACTGCCTAGGAGATTTGAGGAGAATTATGTTAATGAGGAGATTCCTCTTCAAGTTGAGAAAGTTTATGAAGGTGCTCAAGTCCCTATTCGAGGTCAAGGTATGATATTTTGGTGGTTCTCCCATAAATGACCAATGGCGAGATTAGAGAGGCTTGATTACTTTAGCTCGAGATCTTACTACCATCTGAATATGGGTCTTGCACATAGAGTAAATGTTGTGGAGAGAACTATGAAATCTAGATTGAGAGATTTTCTGAGGATGAATCCTCCTATATTTCTTGACTCTAAAGTGGGAGAGGATCCTCAAGAGTTCCTAGATGGAGTGTATAAGGTGGTGAGTGCTATGGAGATGACTTCTAGGGAGAAGGATGAGTTTGCTTCATACCAATTAAGGGAGGTTGCTCAAGTGTGGTAGACTCAATGGAAAGATATTAGGCGGGTTGAGCCGCGTCCTATTGAGTGGGAAGAATTTAAACTTTATGAATATTCCCTTTTGATTTGTATGTTTTCTCTTGATGATGCATATGGCTTTTCAAATAACAAAGTAGCATGTTTTGATAAAATGTCCTTTTTTGCATTATTTGATACTGCATGTGCATATGGTCTCATACTTAGTACAAGTGGTGTACTTAACTCATTTCTTTCTTTTCCCCAATATTTTAGGTTCCGATGGTTGAGGACTCTTTATGACGACTTTGAGGAAGGATTGGAGTTTCTCATTGATCAAAGTTTGTAGGTACTCACTTTTCGAGGGTGATGACAATATCGAGCTTATGGAGTTGTTTTATTTTTAAGACTCTTATGTTCCTTCTATTTTACATTTGACTATGAATTGTATAAGCCTATATTTGGGTTTTTTACTTTGATGTAGGTCTATGCTCAAATTGCTAATCTTATTAGATGGTTACGAGAGGAGACACTTTAATGACTTTGTTCTATCTTATATATATATATATATATATATATATATATATATATATATATATATATATATATATATATATAATATATATATATATATTATATATATATGTATGTTCACTAAAAGTAGATGACTATGTAATCTTCCTATATATAGGGTCTATATATACTAGATATTAATATATTATGTGTATGTAGAGGTATATGTAAACCTCCAAGTAGAAGTCATAAAAAGTTTTAATTCTTCCGTATTTTCAACCTATGAATTTAATAATATCAGACTAAAAGGCTAATCTTAGTCCTCTCCGAGGGCGACGATGTCGGTTACGTCTAGGGCGTAAACCGTCATGTGACAGTTATTCCTATTTTACTATATGAGTATATAATGGTTATATTGAAGATTTTATAGTAGTGTATAGGGTGACCCAAATATGATGTTGGTTATGTATATGTGCTTCTACAATGATATGAAATATGTACTAAACTGAAGTATGGTGTGTCTTGTGTTGGTAGATTGTGTCCCTTACTTGATACATGTATGAATGTGAATATGCGATGTCTTAACATAGGATGCTAAAGCCTCTTAGTATTGAATCTATTAATTACATTTGACCTTTAATGATGTCAAGAGGGTCTTTATGTGAAACCTTCAATCTAGTGGAAAGTTAAGAACATGGAAGTCGAAAGTTGTACTGGTATCCATCATGTAATTAGTTATGGACTTGAGTTTGATTGGATGGAACGATATCATATCATCCTTAGTAAAGTCATGATGATCTATCTTGTCACCATTGTAAGGTAGCCCTAGAGGGCCTCTTTGGTAGGGTGAATGTGATTAGGTTATCAACTTGATATAGAACCCTTTTGTGCTATCCTTTAATGAAAATTACACTATGATAACAAAGGCTAGCACCGAGTGAGGTATGTAATTGTAGCTAAAGGATGGAACTAGAGTACTAAGTAAGATCTTCATATTCCATAAACATGTGCCTACATTAAATGTGTCCTAGTTCTACCATTTTCAAGTAGAACACCCTCACTAGAGTAGGTTAGAACCTTGGATTCCATGATTTTCTACAATGGTCTATGTAGTTTATTGCCTATTCTCATCACATGGGATACATACCGGCATTAGAGCAGTTCGATAAAGCTTAGGTGTTAGTATCGGACACTATCTAGACATTGCACAATAGTCTTTGAAGCAGTTAGCGATAGTCCCTTGGTCTTGTCTTAGACCATTACTTGAATCACTTTATGTGATGAATGAGTCTTAAATGAACTAATTAATGTAATGACTTAACTTAAGAAAGCATGTTAAATTATTAAATACTTATCTAAAGTAGTTAAGGGTTGTCAAGTTAAGGTGTGAACGGGGCATAAGAATGGTCACTTCGTATCTTACCTAGATTAGTCTTAAAATTGACTCTGGTTAGGTATTTTGGTTGATTATGTAGACATAGTATAACCTTCGGTATTCTTAAGGATTATTTAGGTAAACTTGTAGAGGTCAATCATAGACGTTATCTTCTTGATTTAATTAAGTAAGTCTTTTTATAGCCTCCGAAAGGAGAATGTCATATTATCTATATGTTGTTAATTAAGGGAGAATGATCTTATGCTAGGTCATATATATGATCTCTTAAGTGTGTGTGTAAAGGGATTGTATCAGCGGTTTCTAGACAACTCACTCAAGTGAGACCTAGAATCACCTTTGGTAGGAGGATATCATGTTCAAGTGGTTGATGTATTGTGAGTGTTTGTAAGTAATTATATGTGGTATTAATGATCATTTAGGTGTGCCTAGAGAGGTTCTACGGGCGGTCTCTCTTTGTATTACTTAAGTGAGTCTTAGGATAACTTTTAATGAAGGAACTACATGCTATAAAGTGTCTAAGGACATATTAAGAAACTTCACTGTAACAGTGAAGGAGTTCTCTATACAATTTATTAGCTCACTGTGAAGTTATTAAAAAAATGTGATAATTCGATTATGCGGCTTCTTATGTTTTTATAAGGTGTTAAATGTTGTTCTTATGATTATATGATGATATTTACGACAAAAAGATGCATATTTCTAATTAATGTCCGTTTCATGATTTTATGCGTTATGACATAATTATTACATGTATTTGTACTAATTACATGCTTTTTTCTATCTCTAAAGTGATTCATAGGTGAAGGTGATTTTGTAGAGATAGGCTTGGATTAGAAAAACAATCAACTAAGTTTAAGTATGTCCTCATTTGACTCGAGGGCATACATTTCTTTAGTTTCTTTCATTGAAGTATTGTAATAGGCTTAGTATTACTTATTTCTATTGTGTATGGGCGGTGTCTCAAAGTATTCTTGTGTCTAAAATTTGATGAGATTGGGCTTAGTATTTATTATGAGTTCTATATGAATCATATTTTAAAGACTTACAGAATGTTTGTAAAAAGTTTTAATACTGCACTACTTTTCATATGTTTATATACGATGAACGATATGGGTTATTACATTAAAGTTTTTAAAGTATTGAATATTGATTCAATTGTTGTTAATTAGATGATTTTATCTTAATTAACCTATGAACCCATGGAATTGATGAACCCTAGCATTTGACTAATTTATGGGCTAAGGTATACTGTCTTAATGCTTATGAATTCTAGTGTAGTTTTCTTTGGGTTATTGAATGATGTAAGAATTGTATTCCATTGATGTATAATTGGTATTAGATTGAAAAATATATATTAAATTGACTTATATTCATATAGTATTGTGATAATTGTATTGAATTGATTTTCATGACCATGGGTAAGGGCGTTATTGTATTGAATTGGATGATTTAGCTATGGATTGAAGAGGTGAGAATTGAGTTGTGGTACGGTGCCCTAATTCACTTTATATTATGTTAATTAGATTGATATATGTTGTTATTGATATGGTCCTCTTATGGTGGCTGTGCTATGTGCTTTAGTTTAAATTGATGTGGCCTTGTCGGCGTTACTTTATGTATTACGACGATCATCGCCTTGTCAGCACTACTTGATGTATTACTATGATTCGTTTAGATGATTATGTATAGTATGATCATATCTACCTACATGTTAGTAATTTGAAAGTATGTGTTCTTCTATTGCTGTTGGTAGGAGATCATTTTGGACTATGATTCTGTGTGTATGTGTGTAGCCTTAGAGTTGATGCATGGTTATTCCTACTTGACTATATCAGTCTAAAATGGATATATTGATATTTTGTAGTAGTGTATCGGGTTACCTAGAGATGATGTTGGTTATGTTATGTGCTTCTAGAATGATATGCAATCTGTACTAAAGTTATGTATGGTGTGTCTTGTGTTGGTAGATTTGTCCTTTACTTACTACATGTATGAATGTGAATATATGATGTCTTTATTGAGGATTGTAAAGACTCTTAGTCTTGAATCTATAAATGACATGTGACCCTGAATGATGTTAATAAGGTCTTTATGTGAAATCTTCAACCTAGTGGTAAGGTTATTAACATAGAAGTCGAAAGTCGTAATGGTATCCTTCATATATTGAATGATGGACTTGAGTTTGATTGGCTGAAACGACATCAAATCATCCTTAGAAGAGTCATGATGACCTGTCTTTGTCTCCATTGTAACGTAGCCCTATAGAACCTCTTTGGTAGGGTGTATATGAATTGGTTGTGAAATTGATATGAAACCCCTTTGTATGATCCTTTAAAGTAAATTACTCTATGAGAACAAAGTCTAGCACCGAGTGAGTATGTTAAGGTAAGTAGCTCTAGTTAAAGGATGAGACTAGAGTACAAAGTAACACCTTCATATTCCTTAACCATGTGCCTACATGGAAAGTGTCATAGTTCTACCATTGGCAAGTAGAACGCCCTTAGGAGTAGATTAGAACTTTGGATTCCATGATTTGCTACCGGGGTCTATGTCAGTTATTGCCTATTCTCATCATATGGTATACTTACTAGCATTAGAGAAGTTCTATGAAGTATAGATGGTTGTAGGGGATGCTATCTAGACATTACACAATAGGCTTTGAAAATGTTAGTGAGAGTCCCTAGGTCTTGTCTAAGACCATTACTTGAATGTCCTTATGTGTGAATGAGTCTTAAATGAATTAATGATGTGACCTCCCATAGAATCCCTTTCACACACATTTAAGAGACCCTATAGATTACCTTTGATAAGATTATTTTCAATTAATACAATAATGTACATGTATTATGACATTTTACCTTCCAAAGATTATTAAAAGACATACTTAACTATATCAAGAAGATAATGTGCATGATTGACCTCTCCAAGATTACCTAAATAATCATTAAGACTACCTATGTTTGGACCATGTCTACATAATAAATCAACTTCCCTAACTAGAGTCATTCTTAAGACTTATCAAGGTAATACAAATTGACCATTCCTATTCCCCTTTCACACCTTAACTTAAGCCAAATCATTCATTAGTTCATTTAAGAGACATTCATCACATAAGGAAATTCATTAATGGTCTTGGAGAAGACCTAGGGACTCTCACTAACATCTTCAAAGCTTATTTTGCAATGTCTAGATAGCTTACCATACCACCACCTCTACTTCATAAAACTACTACAATGCTAGTAGGTATCCCATACGATGAGAATAGGCATTAACCGACACAGACCATTGTATCAAATCATGTAATTCGGAGTTTCAAACTTCTTCGATGGAGGGTTTTCTACTTGCCAATTGTAGAACATGGGCATCCCATGTAGTCACATGGTTAAGAAATATGAAGGGCTTTCTTTATACTCTAGTCTCGTTCTTCACTAGAGCTACTTACCTTACCATACTCACTTGGTGCAAGTCTTTTTTTCTAATAGATTAATTTACATTAAAGGATCATAAAAAGGGGTTCCATAGCAAGTTCATAACCCAATAACATTCACCCTATAAAAAAGGTCCTTTAGTATACCTTATAATGGAGACAATGATAGCTCTAATGACTTTTCTAAGGATGATATGATGCCGTTCCAGCAAACCAACCTTAAGTCCATCATTTATTACACGAAGGATACAATTACGACTTTCGACTTTAATGTTTATAACCTTACCACTAGGGTTAAGGTTCAACATAAATAACCTTCTTAACATCAATCAAGGTCACATGTCATTCATACTTTCAAGACTAATAGGCTTTAACATCCTAAGTCAAGACATTTCATGTTCACATTCATACATGTATCATGTGAAGGACACAAGTCTATCAATACAAGACACAACATACTTCACTTTAGCACATATTGCACTTGATTCTAGAAGCACATGGACATAACCAACATCATCTTCAGGTCATCCTATACACTACTATAACATCATCAATATAAACATTATAGACTCATATAGTAAAGTAGTGAAAATAATTCATCAACATTAAGACCACACACATAAACACAAAGTCATATTCTAACATGGTCACCTAACAACATCCATAGAAGAAAAAATATGTTCACATTACTCACATGTAGATAAATATGATCATAATTCACATAAATCACTACATAAAGAATCATAATACTTCAAGTGAGTGCCGGCAAGGCCATAATCATCATAATACATAAAGTAACGTCGATAAGGCCACATCAATTGAAACTAAAGCACACAGCACCACAACCATAATTTGACCATACCAATCACATCATAATTTAAGGCTAATTAACATACAATAAGGAGAATTAGGAAAGCTTACCACCAATCCATTCTCACCACTTCAATCCATAGCTAAATAATCCACTTCAATACCATAAGACCCTTACCCATGGACATAATCGATAATTCAATACAAAAACCATAATACTAAACAAATATAGGTTGATTAAATAGATATTTACCAATCTTAGACAACCTATACATCAATTGAATACAATTCTTACATCATTCAATAACCCATAGAACACTACACGAGAATTCATAAGGATTATGTCAATATCACTTAACCCATAAAGTAGTCAAAAAACAAGGTTCATGAATTAGATGAATTCATCGGTTAATTGATTTAAAATCATCTAATTAAAAAATATACAATCACTATTCAATGATTTAAAACCTTTAATGCAAGAAGTTATGGATAGATTTCAATTTAGAAAACTCATATTTTGAGAAGTCTTTAAAAATCAATTTGTAGATTGATTCCTTGATGAATAGAGTTTCAAGGATCAAAAAACATTCCTCAATGATGTTAATCCACTAAATTGATGATGAATCACCACTCAAATCTCCAATCCAAGCTATTCCTTGACTTTTGGCTTCAATGGAGTCGTAGAAATTTTGTAAGATATTTTGGGTTTTGAGTTTTAAAAATAGGTACATGTAGGTATTAATGACTTAGAAAACCACTTAAAATACCTAAAATAATATTATGTAACCTTCCTTTCTCTGATTTGGACATGGGGTTAATTCACAACTTTACCCCTAGAGTTACAGTGAATCTGCGAATTTGACAGACCCACAGATCATTACCAAACGATGGCACATTTACAACCAACGGACTGTTCTGCTTGTCTGTGGCTTGGGACTAAGGATTGTATTTGGCATGGACTCCTCCCACGCAAAAGTGTCAACCTACACCTCTCACCTACGGGGAATCGACTGACATACCGGTCGTCGATTGTCATCCGTAGGTTGGGCAGGTTTAGACAGATTGGGCATTTGTGAAATGTTCTCCCTCAAGGACCCTTTAATTGTCCTTGGGGATGTTTGCCCGTATATTTCAATCCCGAATATGTTCGTATATTATTTTAGGAATACCCACATAAATTTCACTAAAAAACATGTAAAATTCGACGAAACATACTAAGACACACAAGGTCGTTTCAACGCAAACCTTTGAACGTCATGGATGTTCTTGGATGTTTGACCTCCAAACATCATAAAAATCAACATACTTCCTATAAACACTATAATAACTCATATAAAAACCTCATTAACAATTAAAACACTAGGCACATAACAACACATGAGGCACATAGGTGACTTAGTCGTGGAATGACTTAGTTGTCCCTTGACGTTTGACTTCAAATGCACCTAAATATTTACAAACTGCCTCAACACAACACTATAAATCAAAATAATTTTAGTACCTTAGAACCTCATGAATACCATGTTAGTCTCTAGCTTCTCCTATGTAATTTCCGAGGTATTACATATTCTCTATAAATATATTGTCTGTAAGCCAGAGGTCTATGTAAACCCCATGAACTAGTCGTAGATAAAAAGTTTTAATTTTCCACAATTTTTAACATTTGAAATGTTATTACTAATTCAAAGAGGATAGTCTTATTCCTCTTTGAGGACGCCACCACCGGTTACTTCTAGGGGGTGCTCCTCAGATGTGACTATCATTTTATGGAATCTTTAAAACTATTTTAGTATTGTCTGTAGAGAGAAATCTACATCTATAAAAAGATTAACCATATCTTTGTATTGATAAGACCACGAAATTGTAGAACAAAGAAATACAAACCTTCAATACAAGCTCCAATTGGACTCTATGCTTCCATGGAGTTTTGAGAGAACTTTTGGGAGGAAAGGGTTTTTAGTTTTGATAAATGAAGTCTAATTCAATATTTTAGTGTTTATCCTAATGTAAAGTATTCTAAGTAACATAAAATAACTGCCCACCCATGTTTTTAGACAAGGGTGGAATTTACAAAAATGACCCTTGACTTTGCCAAAATAAAATGTTGGCGCCTACCCACAACCCCCACCTACCGACCATAGGTTTGTTGACAACCTTGCTTGCACGAGCGTGGTCTTTGACTTAGGCTTTATAATGGGATCCAAGTCTCCTGACACTAAGGAAATATCCGCGAAGGCCTTTCACGCCCCGTCAAATGACCTACTAGTCGTAGGTTATGGTTGTAGGTCACCCGCACTAGACAATTTCGGGGTTAAGCTAAGGGTCATCCTCAAGAACCCTTAGGGTGGCCCTAAGGGAGTCTTATACAAACATTTAACCCCTTAATATGACCTTCAACAAATTAGAGTCACCTCCACTGTTCTTTGACCCCAAACTACACAACATAATATAGAGAACATACAAGCACATAATGAACTAGCTTTCGAACGTCTTGATTGACCCTTGATGTTTTACATCAAAACTAATAAAACAAGACATTAGATGTTATTTAACAATAATTTAGCAAGTTCTGAACTCAAGAAACTTATATGAGGCTCTAGTTCATCCTAGTTCATTTTGAGGGTTATATCATTCTCCCCAATTAGAAACATTCATCCTGGAACGACACTAACATATGTACAACAGTTTCAAGAGGTAAAGACTCAATACTAGCAGCCCACCATCATATATTAAACAATATATTCAATATACATGCTACAATAAACATCAATTTCTCACATACACACTCAAACCATAACAAGAATGTCGGAACATCATCTACAAGTCATCATGCCTTAAGAATCAACACTTCTCATTTCACTTTGTTTATGAAATAACTTTTTTCTCCATATTATACCATTCCACTACAACATTTTTAAACACATAAAGAAGGAGCATATTTAGACAAGAAGGTGAATTTCAAGAAATACTCCCCCAAACTCATATTAAATTGACTTATATTTATCAACTCTTCAATCTTAACCTCCTTCTTCTCAGCGGGAAAGTACATCCTTAGAACTGCTTCCTTTAACTGTTTTCACTCTATAGGACCCGATTCAATCGGCCTGTTCTCCTTCCATTGTGTGTGCCACACTTCATAAACCTCTTTCTACTAGTATGAAACCAACTCCGCCTTCTCTCTAGATGACACCCAAAACATGTAGTATCTTATAATCTTCATCGAAGAATTCTAGGGGATCCTCTCCCACCTTAAAGCCAAAAAGGAACAAAGCTTCATCCGCACAAAGTCCCTTAATCTAGAGTTCACGGTACTTTAAAAAGCGTTCACCCTAGTCCCCACATCTCTTTTTTCTTGAGTTATCATGGCTCGGACTGGGGTAAGAAGAGCCCTTCTAACTCCTAATTAGTCATGTAAGGGAAAACCAACAAAACCTCATTCATTTTATTAACTATAGGTACTTGTTAGCCTTGATGGACTTGATGACCTCATGGAGATATAACCTCATTCACTACTTTATTATCAACTATTCTTGTGGGTGTCCATTTTATATACATGTCATATCAAAACAGAGATGTGTAATACTCCAAAAGTCCATGAATTAGTCTGGAGCGTTTCTATATGAACTAAGACTTAAAACATTGTTTCTAAGCCCAAAATAATGTATCTAAATTAGTAAGTTTTAGAGTCAAAGCATTAAGAAATGACCAAGATGTTGAAATAATTGTGAAATGTATGCTATTGTGCCTAGGCATGTCTCATGGGATTTTAAGAGTCAAAATTTAGTGAAATTTGGTAAAAGGGTGTTAAATATGAAGAGGAATTTTTTTAGGGTAAAAATTTCTGAGTATGACTCCCCAAGGACCACCTTAAGGGTCGTTGGAGAGGACCCTTCCATTTAACCAAAAAAGTAGTAATTTTATAGTGGCTAATCAACGAACCATTGATTGGTCAACGACCCGTCAATAGCCAAAAATACCACTCTCATACCCAAACCACAAACCATCAATATGGTCTGTGGTCCAGTCGGCGGACAGTTTGTCGGGGTCTCGACGGTTCAGATTAAGTTTCACTTCCAAGTTTTAAGTTAAGTGACTTAATTACATAGTTTGTTAGCTGATTATTTAAGGTTTAAGGAAAGGTTGATTAATTTGGTTGAAGAACTATATAACGACTAACTCTCATTAAACTAACCTAACACCCCATTTTTTCCAGACCGAATTCTCTCAAACTTCTCTTCAAAATTGGTTTTTAGAAGTCTAAAAGTTGGATTTTCTTCCAAATTTCGTAATTGATCTGTCAAATTGATTTGTTATTGATTTATTTTCATTATTATTGATATATTATGATTAGATATTTGTTAATATTGTAGTTCTTAATCTTTGGTCTTGTTTTATGGAAGAATTCATGATTGAACCCTTTTCCCTTAACCGAGCTCATGAATTAAGGTCGAATTTAATAGAGATTATGCAATTGACTTTGTTCTTGTATAGATTACTACTATATAATTTTATTAAATACTTTTGTGAATGAATGTTGATGTATTGATGGTAAGATCTTTAAGGAGACTATGAAGGCTATGTGGTAAGACCTTATGATTAGGTTTATTTACTTTAATGTTGATGGATTCTTCTTGATAATTTTATTGATTGTAAGTAATATATGTGATTATAATAGGAAGATAATAATATGATGATTATGATGAAATGTATTGACTATGTGAATTGTTAGATCATGTTAAGGGTATGGTAATACAAGGTTGTAATATGAATAAATTTTGTGTCTTACTATGATATGACTATAGTGTGTTGATCTCAGAAATGAAAGGTTGTTACTAAAGAAAATTCTTATCCAATACCTAATGAGATAATGACATGAGATATAAGTAGTTAGTCTCATATGGCCTATATCAAGCTATGATGATTAAGAATGACTTAAAGACATTCCAAAAAGGGACTTGATCTTAGAGCTAAGTGAACTAGTTATTGGAGGTGTTCCTTCCAATGTGGAAAGGTAGATTCCAGTGGTTCCATGAGATACATACTATAATGCAATTGTGAATAAAGAGGGTTTCAAGTATATCTCTTGGTTTCTTAACTATGTTGCTTCCATACGAATACTAGCTAGTTGATCCGCCTAGAATGATATGTTTATGTTTTGGTCTTACCATGGAATGTAGACCACATTATTTCGGTGTAGCGTTTTGTAACAACCCTATAAATGACTATGCTATATAATGTCTAACGTATCTAGAATGCCTAGATTACATCGGGTTCACAGGGATTGATGCGCGTAGAACTAGAACTCTGAACCTCTGCAATAGCCAAGCGAACTAACTTGATAATTTAGTTGAGCTAGGAAAGGTTGGGTTCATCCATGTAGGGCATCCGAATATGAAGATTTACCTGGATGAGTCTTAACCATACTTAAAAAGGGGAAATCATAAGTTTGGAGGGTCTAGGGGTGAAATGGTTTGTTCTAGGCTAAGGGTAGTATTTTAATTACCCTAAATATTTTATTAATGATTTAATTAATATGGTGTGGAGGTAATTTCGGTAGAGGTTGCCAAATTTTACCCTTTAAGAAAAATATAGCTATATCGGGGTTCGAGCCTTGGTGGAATCAAGAATTAAATTTATTTAATTTTATTAAGTGAATTAATTGAATTAATAAATATATAAAAACCTGATTTAATTTAGGGAAAAATCATATTTTTAATATAAAAAAAGTAATAAAATTAATAAATAATGAGGAGTCCTAGTTTGACTAAGCCTCCACCTAACTCTCCTAATCCTAATTCTCTCATTCTCATGTCTCTTACTCTCATTCTCACATTTTTCATCAGCAAAAGAACTGAAAATAATATTTCTTCACTATTGAAGAACTTACACAAAACAAGTCAAATGAAAAGCTAAGCTAAAAACAAAAATCAACAACATTCTTCTCGACGGATAGGTTTTTGGATTATGGTGGTGAGGAAGTGGTGTCGTGGGAATAGGCAACATTGAAACAATTGTTGAACGACATTAAGGTATGAGTTTTCTTCTCTCTTTTCCCCTTTCCCAAGAGAACCTTAAGATTCAGTTTAATTGCAATTGAAAAACTAAGGTTGTCCCCGTTGTATGCCCCTGTCATTAGATCCTTTAAAAGATTCAAAGCATGCGTTGGTATGTCTTCCGAAAGATAATTTTAGGTCTAGTTGTGATTATGTGTTGAATTTGTATTTGGATATTATGTAAGGAATGAAAGATGTATTCTGGAAAAGCGTATTAAGTTAAATGTTTGAGCATGTGTGTGCTGTAAATTAATTATGTTGCTGCCTGAAATTTGCATGTTAAAATGTTGTGTTTTCGTGTAAGAAAATGTTAAATGTATGATGTTCATATAAGGGTAATGTTTCTGGAAAAATGTCACACGAATTACTTCATTAATCAACATAGAAACTTGAGAGAGAGATGGATTAAAAGAGACCAAATTTCCACCATGCTGGGAATGTTGGTCTCAGCCAAAAATTTGAAAATTTAGCTATGTTTTAGAATTCTTTTTTAAAAAATTATGATGTCATTGGGGATTGAACCCAAGACCTCACCAAATGCAAATAACATAAAAAGTTCATGAGAAAAATGAAAAGAAAATTAAATGTGGTGAGTGGGGATTGAACCCACAACCTCTTGGATAGATGAGAGAATTAGCAGAAAATTAAAGGATAAATATAAAATGTGGCGAGTGGGGATTGAACCCACAACCTCTTGAATAGAGGATAGAATTAGGAGAAAAAATGGAAGAAAATAAATGAGGTGAGCAGAGATTGAACACACAACCTCTTGAATAAATGAGAGAGTTAGGAGAAATGTAAAAGTGAAAAATAAAATAAGGTGAGTGGGGATTGAACCCACAATCTTTTTGCCTTAAAGGAGAAAGAGAGGTGGGAAAAGTAAGAAAATATTACGGGGATGACGGGGATCGACCTAGGATCCCCCAAATCTGAAAAATGCTAGTATCAAGTTTAATATAATATTAAGTGTTGCTCAAGGTATTCGAAATTGGGTTCCCTTGCCCAATTTCGTATTGACAAATAAGTCGTACGTGAACAAATATTGAATGAAGAAATAATGAGGCCAACCTCAAGTAATGCATATAATGAAATGAACGATACGAAAGGTGTTAGGATAGGATAATCAAGAGGTGAGCTAAACTAAAGTTATGACACAAGGTCATTCTTTGTCGTTACATAGTGAACCCAATGAAAGTCTTAAACTACATCCTATGTATGGCTGGTGTTTACAATATCTTACAAATGAATGTAAATGAAGTATGTATGAATGAATGAAGCAGAATCTGTGTTTGCTAAAGAAGGCTTCCTAGTTGAGGTCCCATATGTTTTGCCCTCACTTTGGGAAGTCCTACAGTCAATTCAATAATTCCAAGGTCTCATGGCATATTGACGAATGATATGAAATATGTTATGTGCTAATAAGAAATATGTTATGTGATATGTGCAATATGTTATGCATGATGATGCATGTTACTCTCATATCATGACTTTCCTAATCCAATTTTTCCAAGCCCACTGACTTGACTTTCCGTAATTCATATCGTTAGGAGAAAACTCTTCTTAATCATGCATGTCCTTGGTGTGTGCTTGCATATAATTATACTTAGAACAAGTGTGTACTAATCCCATACAACTCTCTACTTTTAGGTGCAGGTGTAGATGAATGCTAAAACATACGAATAAACGATCAAGTTATCCGAACGTGGAGCTTTCATCCAAATTTGGTAGGCCCTAATGCTTTCGAGGATGCTTACTATTTTATTCTAGCATTAGACGTAGACATTAGCTAGTGGAGTATGTTCCACCAGTTTTTCTTTCCATGTTATTTTCAGATATTATATTGGTGCTATTTTGGCAACTCTATATTTTATACAGATATTGACTATGTCTTTCATTTGATTATCTTGGTATAATATTTTTGTTGTGAATGCCTATGAGGTTATGTAGATAGTCTATACTAATTCAATTTTTCTCACTATAAAGTCTAATTAAACAAAAAGTTCAAATTTTCCGCTTTAAATTAACCTAGGTGAAGTAACGATGACGTATGTAGGATTGTCTGCAAACTTTGAGAGGTCAACCACACCGATTTCGGCTAGGGTATAGACTCCGGTCGTGATAGGTTTCATGAAACCGAGTTCCATGTTTGGCTCACATGGTCTATTGTCTGTTAAGTCAAATGTTCCAAAAATTAAATTGAACAATAACTAGGGTGACTTAAGGAATTATACTTTATGTAGGTAGGGTATGAGACTATACCTATACATGTATCAAGTTAACTTTGAGGGAAGTCCTTGGAGGTTATTCTTATGAATTCATGATAGAAATGAAATATATATGATGACTTTACATGTGGATGATCCTTCACGATATTAGTTTCATTGATGAACATGCTATTGATCTGAATTGATGTATATGATGAAGAACATGCATGATATGAAAATATATGAAATGTAGACACTCTTATGATCCTTTTCTTGGTATACTTTATGATGTGGGGTTATGGGTCTTCAAATAAGAATTACACTTGTAGACTTGGAAAGGGGTTGTGAGTAAGGGTCTTGTATAATATGATTTTATAAACACTTGAACATTAATTGTTGTTCAGAAATTGTATTTGAGTTATTTATGTTGATATGATCTTATTATGATGTCATTCATGATGAGATGCCCTTATGTTGATAATATCCATGTTGACTCTACATTATGGTTATATTAGTCTTGTGTTGAATATTGACTTGTCATAAGTGATATTGTGATTATTGACTTGCATATGTTCTTAAGTGTGCATAAAGGCTTTAAAAGTTATTTAGCGTGGTTTTGAACTAATTTTCCTTTTAAGCATGATTTAAATGGTTTTACTTGCATATGTTTTCATACCCAGTACATGTGGTAATACAAACCCATATTCTTTCTCTTTTCCCAAACAATATAGGTTCTTCCCATTGAAGTATGAAGGTTGTTTTGCAAGAAGACTTATACTTTTCCCCTTTTTTTTGTAGATTCTCAAGATCGAGGATGGTGCCATTTGTTCTACCTTAGTAGTATGGCTTTTGTCTAAAGACATTCATTTGTTCCCTATTCTTGCAGACATTTCATGTATAACCCTATGTGGAAATATAATTTTGGATAAGGGCTATGCCCAAATTTTAAACATCGGTTTAGATAATTAATTGAGACAAAGTATTAGACTAACTCTTATATATTATTTATATTCACTAAACGAGAAGCCTATGTAAGCTTCTCTAAGTGAGGAGTCAATATAAAGTCTATATATCATAAGTGAAAAGTCTATGTATACCTCAATATGTAAAACATTTTTATTTTTCCACATTTTGACCTATGATGTATTTCTAAGGTATTTTTTATGTCCTTTCCGAGGAAGATGACGTCGGTTACCTCTATATGGAGCTCCCCGGTCGTAAAAAACATTGTATCAGAGCATGAAGTTGAAGTAATCTTAGAATTGATATGTAAAGAAACCACATCTACTGGAGTATTTTTCATGGTGTAAAGCGTGCCACACTCATGAATGAGAGGATATATGATGCTTAGGAGTTCTCATCTTTTTGTTATCTCGAAAGTCTTGCCTAAATAGTGATAACTCTATATGTCTTTTTCTTTCTAATCTTTTCTTGTGGATATAGGAGATGAATACGAGAAGGACAGCTATAAGGAGAGTGGAGGATTTGACTAATGCAGGAATTCGTCCCCTAGAGAACCCAACTCCTCCACAGGGAAATCAAGTTCCTCCACAATGCCAAGCTCTGGTCATTCCTCAACCTATTACGTAAGGGGAAATAAGGATGACTTTATAAGTTTGGCTAAAGATATGAATACCCAAGACCAAGCGCTATCTAATCAAGCTCAAGCCATGATGGATCAAGCCAACTTCGAAGTTGGACCCTGTGATCAACCTAGTACCATGACTTTTCGCTTGAGGGACTTCACTAGGATGAACCCTCCAATGTAATTTGGGTCAAAGGTGAATGTAGATCCCAAAGACTTCATTGATGAGGTCTATAAGATCTTGTACGTTGTGGGGTTGAGTTCAAATGAAAAGGTCGAAATAGCCTTGTATCAACTAAAGGATATTTCTCAAGCTTGCTATACACAATGGAGAGATTATTGGACTTTTAGGATGGGTCCTATAATTTGGGAGGTCTTAAAAAGAGATTTTCTTCATAGGTTCTTCCAGAGAGAGAAAAGGGAGGCGAAAGTGGACAAATTTATCAACCTTCTTCAAGATGGTTTGAGTGTACTCCTTTAAGTTCACTAAATTATCAAGGTATGCTCCTTTCATTGATATCCAATCCTAGGGATGAAATGAGCCGCATTGTGATGGGAGTATCCATTGATCTAGTTTAAGAGTATCGTTTGATGATGCTTCATGATAATATAGATATTTCTCGTTTGATGGTGCATACTCAAAAAGTTGAGGAGACTAGACTCAAGACGAAAAATAGGGAGTTTAAGAAGGCCATGTATTATGAGGGAGATACTTCCAAAGGTAGGCATTAAATTCCAAAAATCATATGTTTAAGAAGAGGGTGTCCAACAAAGTTCCTTTGAATTTACCCAAGGCTAGCAAGGATGGGTTATTTAACCCTTGGTCCCAAAAGGGAAGAAGTTGAAATTCACCTAGTAAGAAACTTACTTGTACCGAGTGTGGTAAGAAATGCATGGGTGAGTTTCTAGTTGGGACGGATAATTGCTTTAGGTGTGGTAAGTGTTGCCTTAAGGTAAAGGATTTTCCTAATATGTGGAGTAAAGAGAAAGGGAGTGGTCAATCTCAAACAAGCGGTCCTAGTTCCGATGCTCCAAAGAGGAACCACTTTTATGCTCTCTTATCTAGGGGTGAACAAGAGCATTATCCCGATGTCGGTGCCGTTACAATTTTTTTCTATTTATGTTTATACTTTACTTCATCTCGGTGCTACTTTGTCTTATATAACTCCTCTAGTAGCTAAAAAGGTTGATTTTCTACACGATATCTTAGTTCATCCTTCTATGGTTAATACCCTTATTGATAACTCTATTGTTGCTAGAAGAGTCTTTAGGAGTTATCCTATCTCATTGCCCGATAGAGTTACTTTGGTGAATTTGGTAGAACATTATATAATTGATTTTTCTATCATATTGGGAAAGGATTGGTTGCTTGTTTGATTTGCTTTTTATTAATTGTAGCACAGGGGTATCTAGGTTCCACTTCCCAAATGAACCCATCTTAAAATGGAAGGGGAGTAACTCAATTCCTAGAGGTCAAATCATTTCGTGTCTAAAATCTGTAAAAGGATCTCTAAGGGGTGTCTCTGTTATATTTTCAGGGTCAAGGACCTTAAGTCCGAAATTCCTCCATTAGAGTCGGTACCTGTAGTGAAGGAGTTTTTCAAAGTTTTTACCGATCACTTGCCCAAAATTCCTCTAGAATAGGAAATAGACTTTGGCATAGACTTGTTACCGGATACAAAGCCTATTTAAATCCCTCCTTACCCGATTTCTCTGAGCTAGTTGAAAGAGCTAAAACTTCAATTCAAGGACTCGTTAGACAAGGGTTTGATAAACCATAGTATTTTGCCATGGGGAGCTATGGTGTTGTTAGTTAAGAAGAAGGATGGATCCCTTAGAATGTACATTGATTATCGGCAACTCAATAAGGTCACCATAAAGAAAAAGTACCCTCTCCCATTATTGGTGACTTATTTGATATACTCCAAGATGTGAGTTACATCTCGAAAATTAATTTGAGGTTGTAGTATCAACAGCTTAGGGTGAGAGGTGAAGACATACCAAAAATAGTTTTCCAAACTAGGTATGGTAATTATGAGTTCCTAGTTATGTATTTTGGTCTCACTAATTCCCCGACGACCTTTATGGACATTATGAGTAGGGTGTTCTGAAGCTACCATGACTCTTTTGTATATATCTTCGTTGATGACATCTTTGTTTACTCTAAGGGAGATGATCACCATATTGGTCATTTGAGGTTAGTGTTGCAAGTCCCCAAGAAACATCAACTCTTCGCTAAAGTAAGTGTGAATTTTGGTTGAGATTGGTTTCATTTCTTGGTCATATTATATCTAATGAGGTTATTGAGGTTGATTTGATCAAAACCGAAGCATTTAAGAATTAGCCTATATCTTTTACTCCAACAAAAATATTAGAAGTTTCTTGGGTTTAGCCGGGTATTTTAGGAGGTTTATTGATGGGTTTTAAGCCATTGCTTCTCCTTTGACTACCTTAACCCAAAATAATGCTAAGTTTGACTAGTGGGAAGCTTGTGAAAGGGGCTTCCAAGTGTTTAAGGTCAAGCTTACCTCCAATTCAGTATTGAGCTTAATTGTGTGTACCCAAGGGTTCGTGGTATATTATGATGTTTACCGGGTAGGTTCGAGCGGTGTCCTCATACAACATGGCAATTTTATAGAATATGCCTCTAGGAAACTCAAGGTAGATGAGAAAAATTATCTAACTCATGATCTTGAATTAGCGGCCTTAGTATTTGCTTTGAAAATGTTGAGGCATTACTTATATGCTGTCAATATGGATGTATTTACTAACAATAATAGTCTATAATATGTGTTTAACCAAAACGATTTGAATCTCTAACAACGAAGATGGTTGAAAATATTTACGACATGAGTATTTTTTACCACATCGACAAGTCTAATGTGGTTACGGATGATCTAAGTTGTATGGCCATTGGTAGTGTGTCTCAGGTGGAAAAGGAAAGAAATACCTAGTGAAGGATGTGGATAGATTGGATCGGTTGGGGTTTTTATTAAAAGAATCTTTGAAATGCGGTTTTATGGTTAATCATAACTTTTAGTCATCTTTAGTGGTGAGGTGAAGTTTAAGAAACATCCTCATACACTATTGATAGATTTGAAGAAATCGGTACTTAGATAAATCAATTAGTAATTCTCTCTAGGAGGGGATGATGTGCTGAGGTACCAAGTATATTGTGTGTAACATATGTGGATAATTTGAGGGGACAAATTTTGAAAGAATCTCATGATTCTCGATATTCTATTCATCTAGGTGTGACAAAAATGTATCGTGATCTTAGACTGTTATATTGGTGGGATGACTTGAAGAGGGACATAGTGGAGTTAGTTGCTAGGTGTCCAAATTGCCAACAAGTTAAAGTCAAGCATCAAAGACCTGGTGATATAAACTAAATAATTGATGTACTACTTCGAAGTGGGAAGAAATAAATATGGACCTTGTTTTTGGGTTACCTCGAACTCGGAGGAAAAATGACTCAAGTTGGGTTATTGTGGATATATTGAAAAAACCTGCTCACTCCATCCCCGTCAAGTCCACTTATTCGGCGGAGTGTTATGAAAGAATATATATTAATGAGATAGTGAGGTTACTTTGATCCGTTTGTCCATCATCTCGGATAGAGGTGCAAAATTTACTTCTCATATTAGGAGGTCTTTTCAAAAAGTGTTGGGTACGTAAGTGATGCTTAGTACCGCTTTTTATCCTCAAACAGATGGTCAAGTGGAGTGTACTATTCAAACCCAAGAAGACATGTTAAGAGCTTGTGTAATAGACTTCAAAGGTAATTGGGAGAATCACCTACCATTGATTGAGTTCTCCTATAATAATACAAAGAATTTGAGTATTTCCATGACACCTTTTGAAGCACTAAATGGTAGACGATATAGGTCTCCGGTTGGGTGGTTTGAGGTTTGTGAGTCCTCACTCCTTGGTCCCGAAATGATCTATGAAGCTTAAGAGAAGGTTTAGGTGAAACGAGATAGGTTGGAAAGAGACTATTGTAGGAAAATATTCTTTGCCGACAATAGAAGAAGAGACCTCGAATTTGAAGTAGGTGATATGGTGTATTTGAAGATTTTACATATAAAAGGGTTGGTGAGATGTGGCAAAAAGGGAAAGATAAGTTGTAATAAATCGAAAATCTAAGACTTGTTCTAGGCCCTGACATAAGTAATAAAAGGTTTAGGAACTTTTTTAAGGTCAAATTAATGAATATAAGTCATTTAGGATGTTTAGAAGTAAAAATGTCAAAGGACGTCCAAGACGATCGGAAAATAGTTCATTGAGGTTCTAGTGTGCTTTAGCCTAATTGACTAGCTTTTAGGAGTCGAAAAATGATGAAAATTGGTTGAAGGGTCTATAACAGGTATTAGAGTTAGTTCATAGCTGAATATTTTGGGAACGACTAACTTATGACCATCGAAGAGACCTTGAGGAGGACCCCTGCGATTTGGCAAGAGGCTGCCAAAAAGCAGTGTCCATAGACGGTTACCATCAACGAATCGTGAGTCAATCGACGTGGCGTTGATTGCCTCCGTCGATAGACACTTAGAAAAATTTGGCAAAGAATATTTTGGACCATTCACAGAACACGACGATGAACCAACATGACTATTGTTCCTTCGCCTGTCGATTGATAAACGGGGTGTGGGTCGGGGTTCCGTCAGTGAGGTCTGTGTTTTGCTGCTCGATTTTAAGTGACTTAAATTAATTAAAAAATTAGGTGGGTAATAATATAGTTAGGGATTTAGGGAATCCTTATTAAGTCAATTAACAACCTATGTAAAGACCATTAACTAATTAGACTAACCAAAGCTCTTATAATTCACAAACCCAAAACTCTCTTCCTTCTCTCTTCTTTCTCTCTCTAGTTGAAGAACCCCATTGAAGACCAAGCTAAAAGTTGGTTCAAGGGATGAAAACGGTAAATTTTCTCCACCGGTCTTCATCAAACATTAAGGTATGAGATTCATTTTACCTTTGAGAACTCTTTCTTCAAAGGGTTCCATCAAATTGATTTCAAAAGAATGAGATTCAAGTAGGGCTTTTCCAATCTCGAAATTGATCTAGTGAATTCATTTGTTTATGATTTCTTTTGGATATTATGAATATATTAACATGTTTTATAACTTAATTATGTTATTTGTTGATTGGTTGGTCTAGTTTGTAAAAGATGACCTATTCCCCTTAACCCTAGGTTACGATCTTAATATGAATTATATAATGTTGGTTCAATTTACTTTGTTATTGATTGAATTACTACTAGATGATGTTATTATATCAATCATTAATAGTTTAAGATTAATTATAATCCTATTATGCTAGTTCTTGAGTAATTGATCTAGATTATGACTTTGACTTATTTCTCTTACCTTAAGCTATGAACTATTGATGGATTGTGATTTATTGATTCAATTAGCCTTGTAATTATTGTCTTTTGTTTAATATTGACTTTTCTTAAGTGATATTGTGATTATTGACTTCCATATGTTCTTAATTATGCATAAAGGCTTTGAAAGTGACTTAGCCTGGTTTTGAACTAAATGTCCTTTTAAGCATGATTTAAATGGTTTTACTTGCATATGTTTTCATACCTTGTACATGTCGTTATACTAACCCATATTTTTTCCCTTTTCCCAAACGATGTAGGTTCTACCCATTGAAGTATCACGGTCGCTTTGTAAGAAGACATGTACTTTTCCCATGTTTTTGGTAGTTCGTCAATATCAAGGATGGTGCCATTTCTTCTATGTTAGTAGTATGACTAAGACATTAATTTCTTACCTATTCTTGCATAAATTTGATGTAACCCTATGTGGAAATATAAATTTTGATAAGCGTTATTCCCAAATGTTGTACTTCGCTTTAGATGGTAAATGTGAGACAAAGTATTAGACTAATTTTTATGTATTGTTTATGTTCACTAAATGAGAAGACTATGGAATCTTCTCTAAGGGAGGAGTCTATGTAATGTCCATATATGATAGGTGAGATGTCTATGTATATCTCAAAATGTAAAAAGTTTTTATTTTTCCGCATTTTTTTACCTATGATATTTTTCTAAGGTCTTGTTTAAGTCCTCCGGGAGGAAAACGACGTCGGTTATGTCTAGGGCGTGCTCCCAGGTCATGAAAAACTTTGTATCACAACATGAGGTTGAAGTAATATTAGGATTGATGTCTTACTAAACCAAGTCTACTAAAGTATTGTTCATGGGTGTAAAGCGCTCCACACTTATGAATGGGAGACTATGTGATGCTTAGGAATTCTCCTCTTTTGTTAATCTTCAAAGTCTTTCCTAAAAAGTGATAACTCTATATGTCTCTTTCTTTATAATATTTTCTCGTTGATATAGGAGATGAATACGAGAAGGAAAACTTCAAGGAGAGTGGAGGAGCATTTGAATAATGCAGGAGTTCATACCCTAGAGAACCAAGCTCCTCCACAGGGAAATCAACTTCCTCCGCAAGGCCAAGATCTGGTCATTCCTATATTATTATGGAAGGGGAAATAAGGATGGCTTTATAAGTTTTGCTCAAGATATGACTACCCAAGCCCAAGAAGTATCTACTCAACATCAAGACATGACAGCTCAAGCTAATCGGGAAGATTGACCCCATGTTCAATAAAATCCTAGTACCATGACTTTTAGCTTGAGGGGGTTCATTAGGATGAACCCCCCAATGTCATTTGCGTCAAAGGTGAATGAAGAGACCCAAGACTTAATTAATGAAGTATATAAAATCTTGTATGATTTGGGGTTGAGTTCAAATGAGAAGGTCGAGCTACCATTTTATCAACTCAAGGATTTTTCTCAAACTCGGTATTCCCAACAGAGAAAAAATTAGGCTTTGAGGATGGGTCCTATAACTTGGGAGGTGTTAAGAAGATCTTTATTTGATAGGTTCTTCCCAAGAGACAAAAGTAAGGAGAAAGTGGACTAATTTATCAACCTTCGTCACGTACTCCTTGAAGTTCACTAAATTGTCAAAGTATGCTCCTTCCTTGGTACCCAATCGAAGGAATGAGATTAGTCTCTTTGTGATGGGAGTGTCTGATGATCTAGTTGAAGTGTTTCATTTGGTGATGTTTCATGACCATATCGATATTTCTATTTTGATGGTTTATGCTCAAAAAGTTGCATCGACTAGACTCAAGAGGATGATAGGGGGTTTAAGAAGGCCAAGTATTATGAGGGGGATACTTTCAAAGGTAGTCTTAAAATTAATGAGAGCCTAGGTTTAATAAGAGGGTGTCCAACCCAGTTCCTTTCAATTTACCCAAGTCTAGAAAGGATAGGGTATCTAACCCTAGGTCCCAAAAGGGAAGAACTTTAAATTCACCTAGTATGAAACTTACTAGTACCAAGTGTGGTAGTAAACATATGACTGAGTGTCTAGTTGGGACGAAAAATATCATTGCGTGTGGTTAGAGTGGACATAAGAAGAAGGATTATACTAATGTTAGGATTCAAGATAAAGGGAGTGGTAAAGCTCAAAGAAGCGGTCCTAGTTGCGATGCTCCAAAGAGGAACCGCTTCTATGCTCTCCGCTCTAGGGGTGAACAAGAGGATTCTCCCGATGTCATCACTATTACAATCATTTTCAATTTATGTCAATACTTTACTTCATCCCGGGCCGACTTTGTCTTTTATAACACCTCTAGTAGCTAAAAAAATTTATTTTATACCCGATATCTTAGTTGAACCTTCCATGGTTAATACCCCAATAAGTAACTCTATTGTTGCTAGAAATGTTTTTAGGAATTATCCTAAATCATTGCCTGATAGAGTTACTTGGTTGGATTCGGTAGAACATTATATCATTTATTTTGCTGTCATATTGGGAATGGATTGATTGTATGCTTTTTTTTATTATATTGATTATAAAACACGGGTAGCTAGGTTCCACTTCCCAAATGAACCTATCTTAAAATATAAGGTGGGTAACTCAATTCCTAGAGGTCAAATCATTTCGTGTCTAAAAGATTGTAAAATGATCTCTAAGGGGTGTCTCTGTCATATTGTGAGGGACAAGAATATTGAGTCCAAAAGTCTTCCATTAGAGTCGGTACCTGCAAGGAAGGAGTTTTGGAAGCCTTTACCGATCACTTGCCCAAAATTCCTCTTAAATGGGAAATAGACTTTGGTATAGACTTGTTAACAAATATGAAGCCTATTTCAATCCCTCTTTACATGATGGCTCTAAGCGAGTTGAAACAAGGGTTTGATAAATCCTTCTACTTTTCCGTGGGGAGCTTTGGTGTTGTTTGTTAAGAAGAAGGATGGCTCCCTTAGAATGTGCATTGATTGTCGTCAACTCAGTAAGGTCACCATGAGGAAAAAATATCCTCCCCATGGATTTGTAACTTATTTGTTAAACCCCAAGACACGAGTTACTTCTAGAAAATTTATTTGAGATTGGAGTATCACCAACTTAGGGTGAGAGTTGAAGACATACAAAAAACGGTTTTTAGAACTAGGTATGGTCATTATGAGTTCCTAGTTATATATTTTGGTCTTAGTAATGCCCCGATGACTTATATTTACCGTATGAATAAGGTGTTTCGAAGATGGCATGAAACTTTTGTATTTATCTTCATTGATGACATCTTTGTTTATTTTAAGAGAGAGGATGATCATATTGGTCATTTAAGGTTAGTGTTGCAAGTCCTAATGGAACATAAACTCTTTGTTAAATATAGTAAATGTGAATTTTGGTAGAGATTGGTTGCATTTCTCGGTCATATTATATCTACTGAGGGTATTGAGGTTGATCTGAGGAAAACCGAAGTAGTAAAGAATTAACCTAAACCTCTTACTCCAACAATTATTAGAAGTGTCTTATGTTTCGCCGGGTATTTTAGGATGTTTATTGATGGGTTTTAAGCAATTTCTTTTTCATTGACTACCTTAAAAAAAAAAGAAATCTAGGTTTGACTAGTTTGAAGCTTGTGAAAATAGATTCCAGGTTTGGAAATACAATCTTACCTCCGCTACACTGTTGACATGAACGGTGGGTAACCAACGGTTGGTGGTATATTGTGATGTTTACCAAGTAGGTTTGAATTGTGTCCTTGTACAATATGGCAAGGTAATAGCATATGCCACTAGGAAACTGAAGATACATGATAAGAATTATCCAACTCATGATCTTGAATTAGTGGCCTTAGTGTTTGCTTTAAAACTATTGAGTCATTACTTGTATGGTGTCCATATGGATGTATTTACTGACCATAAGAGTTTTCAATACATGCTCACCCAAAATAACTTGAATCTCTGACAAAGTAGATGGTTGAAAATTTTGAAGGATTATGACATGAGTGTTTTCTACCACTTCGACAAGGCCAATGTGGTTACGGATACTCTAATTCATATGACTATGGGTAGTGTGTCTCATGTGGAAGAAGAAAAGAATTACCTAGTAAAGGATGGGCATAGATTTGATTGTTTGGGTTTTTTATTAGAAGATTCTGTGAAAGGTGGTTTTATGATTAATCATAACTTCGAATCAACTTTAGTAGTTGAGGTGAAGACTAAGAAACATCTTGATAACTATTGATGGAGTTGAAGGAATTGATACTTAGATAATTC
Organism: Solanum habrochaites; assembly: GCA_027704765.1. Taxonomy (NCBI): domain Eukaryota; kingdom Viridiplantae; phylum Streptophyta; class Magnoliopsida; order Solanales; family Solanaceae; genus Solanum; species Solanum habrochaites. The sequence goes on along the minus strand of JAKWJA010002494.1, from coordinate 25,762,908 downwards.
AATGAGTCATTCTCTCTAGGATGGGATGGTGTGATAAGGTACCAAGGTAAAGGTATATTCTGTGTACCAGACGTGGATAATTTGAGGGGACAAATTTTGGAAGAAGCTCATGTTCTAGATATTCTATTCATCAAGATTCCACAAAAATGTATCATTATCTTAGAGAGGTATATTAGTCGGATCACTTGAAGAGGGACATAGCGGAGTTTGTAACTAGGTGTCAAAATTGCAAACAAGTTAAAGTCAAGCATCAAAGACCTGGTGGTCTATCAAAAATAATGGATGTACTACTTCAAAGTGAGAAGAAATCAATATGGACCTTGTTTTTGAGTTTCCTCAAACTCGGAGGCAAAATGACTCAATATGGGTTACCACATATATTGTAAAAATCTTCTTAGTTTATCACGTCAAGTCCACTTATTAGGCGGAGGATTATGGAAGAATATATATTAATTATATAGTGAGGTTACATGGATCCCTTTGTCTATCATCTTTGATAAAGGTTCACAATTCACTTCTCATTTTGGGAGGTCTTATCAAAAAGGTTTGGGTACTCAAGTGATGCTTAGCACCACTTTTCATCCTCAAATGGATGGTCAAGTGGAGCATACTAATCAAACCCTAGAAGACATGTCAAGAGCTTGTATAATATATTTCAAAGGTAATTGGGACAATCACCTAACATTTATTGAGTTCTCCTATAATAATATCTAGAATTTGAGTATTTCCATGTCACCTTTTGAAGAATTAAATGGTAGACGATATAGGTCTCCGGTTGGGTGGTCTGAGGTTAGTGAGTCTTCACTCCTTGGTCCTGAAATAATATATGAAGTAGAGAAGGTTCAAGTGATAAGATATAGGTTAGAAATAGAGTATAGTAGTAAAATATTCTATGCCGACAATAGAAGAAGAGACCTTGAATTTGAAGTAGATATATGGTGTATTTGAAGATTTCACTTATGAAAGGGGTGGTGAGATTCGGCAAAAAGGGAAAGATAAGTTGTAATAAATCAAAAAACTAAGACCTGTTCTAGAACCTAACATATGCGTTAAAGGTTTAGACACTTTTTAAGGTCAATTTATTAAGGAAGTTAGAATTTAAAACGTCAAAGGACGTCCATGACGTACGAAAACTAGTCCAATGATGTTCTAGTGTTCCTTAGCCTAATTTACTAGCTTTTAGGAGTTGGGAAATGATGAAAATTGGTGGAAGGGTGTCTAACACGTATTAGAGTTAGTTCGTAGTTGAAATGTCCTAGAACAACATCCCAAAAACCAACAAAGGGCCCTTGAGGAGGACCCTTGTGAATTGGCAACAGGCAGCCAAAAGCGAGTGTCCATAGACGTTGGCCATCAACAATTAGTTTTTAAATCAACGTGACGTCAATTTCCTCCATATATGTAAACATATAAAAATTGAGAAAATCCTGTTTTGGAAAATTCTATGAACTCAACGAAGGACCAACGTTGGTCCTTGGCGCGTCAATTGACAAATGTGGCGAGGGTCAGGGTTCCATATGTGAGGTCTGTGTTTTGCTACACGATTTTAAGTGAATTAAATTAATTAACTAGGTGGATAATTATTTAATTATGGGTTTAGGGAATCCTAATTAAGTTAATTAAGAACCTATATAATGACCCTAAACCAATTAGATTAACCTAACCTCTCATAATTTACAAACCCAAAACTCTCTTCCTTCTCTGTTCTTTCTCTCTCTAGTTGAAGAACCCCATTGATGACCAAACTAGAAGTAGGTTCAAGGGCTGAAAGTGGAAAAGTTTCTCCATCAATATTAATCAAACATTAAGGTATGAGATTCATTTCACCTTTGAGACCAGTTTCCTCAAATGTTTTCATCAAATTGTTTTCATAATTATGAGATTCAAGTAGGTCTTTTCCAATCTAGAAATTGATCTTGTGAATTGATTTGTTTGTGATTTATTTTTGATATTATGAACACATTAACATGTGTTATAACTCAATTATGTTATTTGTTGATTGATTGGTCTAGTTTGTAGAAGATGATCTATTCCCCATAACCCTAGGTTATGATCGTGATATGAATTATGTAATGTTGGTTCAATTGACATGGTTAATAATTGAATTACTAATAGATGATGTTATTGTATCAATAGTGAATATTTTAAGATTAATTATAATACTATTATACTAGTTCTTGAGTAATTGATCTTGATTATGACTTTGACCTATCTCTCTTACCTTAAGCTATGAACTAGTGATGGATTCTTATGTATTGATTAGCCTTGTTATTATGATGGTTATTATTGTGTGATGATGTTACACCCTGTTTAGGTTGAATTAAGGGTGATCGTAAGACCTTGATGATGGATTATGAAGGAGACTTGATAAGTATTGTGATCCCTATTCTTTACTTCAATTATGGTTAATTGTGCTTAATTCATGATTTGGTATTGGAGCATATATTGTATTAACATTGATATGTTTTGTATGATTTTGAATTCAAACGTATAGAATATGGTTTGTGAGGTTTTGTATAAGATGTAAATTTTATAAGGATGATGATGATTTACAATATGTGCGTTATTATGAAGTGATATGTAAATGTGCTAACTTAACTTAAATGAATTATAATGAAAGTACTATACTCATACAATACTTATTGAGCTATGATGATGATGATGATTATACAAGGTATAGACCCTATAACCTACATTAAGCTATGATCATTAATGAAGGCATTATTATTGAGTGAATTAGAGTGACAAGTGTCTCTTCTCACATAGGGAAGGTAAGATCACTAATGTACTATTGAGATTAGAGACTCCAATTCATGTAGCATTAGAAGGGTCCCAAATATATATCCTAGTTCTTGAACTATGTTTCCCCTATAGTGATATTAGCTAGTGGATCCACGTTATTGCTATATTCATGTTTTGGAACTACCTTGGCAAGTAGTCCACTTTCTCTCGGTAAAGGGTTCCATGACATCGGAATCCACATTAGCTCATGTGTTCTATGTCGGTTAACTTAAGAATTCCCAAAATGTTAAATGAACTAAAGGACTGAAGTCTAACTTAGATGACTTATGGGGTTTAGCTTTGTATAGGTAGGGGTATAGGACTCTACCTATAAATTGCACTAGTTAGCTTTAATGGAAGTCTTAGAAGGATATTCTTATATATGTATATGGTTACAAAATTTAAATGATATCTATATAATGATCTCACGTGTTAATTACACTATGTGATGTTGATTACTCTTATGAACATGTATTTGGTCTTTATTGGTAAAGTATGATATTATGTACTCTTACTGTTATGTTATGTGAAGTTAGAAATTGGTTATGGTTCTTGATATGTTTACTTGATTAAATAAGGTTATGGGGATTTTTTTAGTCATTGCACAAGTAGACATAAAGAGGGTCATAAATAATGGCCTTGCTTTGGTTATGATTGAAATGTACTCTAATTCATGCTTTTTGAAGTTAAAACATGATAATAGAGTTCTTTAGCTATGAGTTCAATTATATGGTATGTAAGTTGACTTGATTAAACTTAGCATTGTTGGTCTCGTGATGTACATTTCTATGACTTAATGAATATGTTTATTGATTGGTATGGTCTTCTTGTATATGCATAAATGGTTTGAAAGGAAATTGCATACTTTAATGAAATGTCCCATTTGAGCATGATTTAATGGTATTTGTGCATATGGTATCATACTTAGTAAAAGTGGTGTTCTAACCCTATTTTCGCCCTTTTTCCAAAACATTTTAGTTTCCGGTTCTTGAAGAGCTTTTAGACGACTTTAAAGAAAACTTGGAATTCTCAATCATCCAAGTTAGGTTGGTCCTCACTTTCCAAGGTCAATGCCACTATCAAGCTTATGGAGTTTTTTTATTTTTAAGACTCTTATGTTCTTTCCTTTTCGATTGAGTATTAAATATGCTATGACCTATATGTGGTCTTATTTCTGTGATATATGTGCTAGGACCAAATTATTATCCTCTTGTAATATGGTTATGAGATGACACGTCTATTTGATACTATCTTATATTTTATATATCTATGTACAATAAAATTAGAAGACAAAGTAATCTTCCTATACGAACAATCTATGTATACTAGATATAAATATTATGTGCATATGGAGGTCTATGTAAACCTTAATGTAAAAGTAATGAAAAGTTCTTAAAATTCCGCATTTTAACCTATGAATGTAATTATGTAAGCTAAGTGGCTAGTCTTAGTCCTCAAAGAGGACGGCGATGCCGGTTACATCTATGGGGTCATCCTCGGATGTGACAAACTAGGTAACAAAGCATAAGGTTGAATATCTCTGAGTCGATGTCTCTCTCTATTAAGTCTATGTAGGTTCATATTCATAATTGTGAAGCGTGTCACACTTATGAATAGGATTCTATGTAATGGTTAGGAAACTCTCACTTTCTTAGAAGTCCAATATCGTGCATCTAGAGTTTTGACTCTACGTGGTTTTAAAATCTAAACATTTTATTGTGATTAAGGCAATAAATACTCTATGGAACGTGGCAAAAAGACTTGAAGAAGAGATTGCCTATGCGGGAGTTCCTCCCCGTGCTGATGAAGTCCCTCCTCTTGAAGAAGATGCTCATGATGACCAAGCTCCTGTCGATCCTCCTACTTTGACAAATGGTTACATAAGGAATGATCTTTTCTAAATGTCCCAAGACATTAACACTCAAGCACAAGACTCTACTACCCAAGCTCAAGCCATGATGACCAAATCTAATTAGGAGGTTGTGCCCTGATCTAACCAACAAGTTGCTATGATGGCCTCCTGTTTGAGGGATTTCACTAGGATGAATCCTCCTGCTTTCTATGGGACCAAGGTTGAATAGGATCCCAAAGAGTTCATTGATTAAATATACAAGATCTTCTATGCTATGGGGTTGAGTACTAGTTAGAAGGCCGAGTTATCCACATTGCAAACTCAAAGACGTAGCTCAGACTTTGTATGTCCAATAAAAAGACAATAGGCCTTTAAGGGGTGGACCGGTGACTCGGGAAGTTTTCAAGAAGGCTTTTGTTGGTAGATTCTTTCCTAGGGAGAAGAGGTAAGCCAAAGTGGTTGTGTTCATCAACCTTCGTCAAAGAGGTATTAGTGTGCTTGTATACTCTTTGACATTCACTAAATTTTCAAAGTATGCTCATTCTTTTCTGATCAAATAGATTAAATGAACTGCTTTGTGAACGGGAGTGTCTGATTAATTACAAGAGGAATGTCATTTTTCTATGCTACATGACACTATGAAAATTTCTTATCTCTTGGTTAAAGCTCAACAAGTGAGAGAGGCAAGGAATAAAAGGAAGAGTAGAGATCCAAAGAGGGCAAAGTCTTTTGTTGGTGGTTCTTTAAAGGGTAGGCTTTATATCCAAGACAAGCCTAGGTTCAAAAAGAGGTTTTCTAATCAAGTTCCTTTCAAGTTACCTAAGGTTCCTGATGATGGGGTGTCTAAGCCAAAGCCTCAAAAAGTAAGGGATACTAGCTCACCAAACAAGAATCTAACGTGTGTGTGGGAAGAAACATTTTGGTGAATGCCTTAAGGGAATGAATGATTTTTTGTGTTTAGGTAAAAGTGGGAACAAGGTTCAAGATTTCCCTAATGTAAAGGGAAAAGACAAGGAAAGTGGAAAATCAAGTGGTTTTAATGATGCTCCGAAGAAGAATCGCTTTTATACACTTCACTCAAGGGGTGAGCAATATCCTTCTATTGAATTGGTGACTCGTATGTTGAAAATTTCTATATTTATGTATATGGATTAGTTGATTTCGGTGCTACATGATTGTTTGTTACTCCCTTGATATCTAAGAAGTTTGAGATTTTATCCGACATTCTAAATGAACCTATCATAGTAACTACCCCAGTGGGTCAATCGGTGGTTGCAAAGACGGTACGTAGAAATTTTCCTATAATGTATACCAATAAACTTACTCATGTTGAACTAGTAGAAATTGATATGTTTGATTTTGATGTCATATTGGCTATGGATGGTTGCATGCTTGATTTGCCTCTATAGATTGTAGAACAAGGTTGGTGAAGGTTAACTTTCCTATGATCCCGTTTTAGAGTGGAAGGGAGAAAATTCTATTCCTAGAGGTCGTGTCACTTCTTGTTTGAAAGCTTGTAGGATGACATCTAAAGTGTGTTTATACCATATAGTAAGAGTCAAAGACTTAGACTCCGAAATTCATCCCTTTGACTCGGTCCCCATATTGAAGGAATTTCCGGAGGTCTTTCCAAATGATCTTCCCAGTATTCTTCCTAACGAGGAAATTGATTTTGGTATCGACTTGTTACCGGAGACAAATCCCTTTTAAATTCCTCTTTATCGGATGGCTCCGAGGAAATTGAAAGAGTTTAAGTCTTAACTTAAAGATTTGCTAGAAAAAGGATTTATTAGACCTTGTATCTCTCCATGGGGTTCTCCGGTTTTATTTGTGAAAAAAAAGAATGGTTCCCTTAGAATGTGCATTGATTATTTCCAACTGAATAGAGTTACTATCAAACAAGTATCCTCTCCTTTGGATTGACTACCTGTTTGATCCACTCCTAGGGGCACTCTACATTTCTAAGATCAAATTGAGGTCGCGGTATCACCAACTTAGGGTGAGAGGTAAGGATATACCAAAAATGGAATTTCGGACTAGATATGGCCAGTATGAGTTGTTAGTAATGTCTTTTGGTCTCACTAATTCCCTGGCAGCATTTATGGATCTAATGAATAGGGTGGTTCAAAGTTGCCTAGATGAATATTTGTCATTGTCTTCATTGACGACATCTTGATATATTCAAAAAATAAGGGTGATCACATGAACCATTTTAGGGTTGTGTTACAAGTGCTTAAGGAGACCCAATTATTTACCAAGGATAGAAAATGTTTGTTTTGGTTGAGGCCAGTGGCATTTCTTGGTCAAATCATCTCTATTGAGGGAGTTGAAGTTGATACAAGGATAACCGAGGTTGTGAATAATTGACCTAGCCATTGAATCCTACCGACATTAGAAGTTTCTTTGGTCTAGTAGGGTATTACCGGAAATTTTTGGATGGTTTTCCATCCATTGCTTCTCTCTTGACTGCTTTTACCCAAAAAAGTAAGAAATTTGAGTGGTTGGAGGTATGTGAGAGAAGCTTCCAAATCATAAAAGATAGGATTATTTCTGCTCGGGTATTGATGTTACCGAAGGGTACGAAAGGTTTCGTTGTATATTGTGATGCATCCCGAGTGGGTTTAGGGTGTGTTCTAATTAAACTTGGGTAAGTGGTAGCCTGTGATTCTAGACAAGTTAAGGTACATGAGAGAATTTATCCAACTCATGATCTTGAATTAGCGGTCATGGTATTTTCTTTGAAAATACGGAGGCATTACTTTTATGGTGTTCCGGTAGATGTGTATACAATCTACAAGAGTCTACAATATGTGTTTACTCAGAAGGATTTGAATCTCTACAAAGGTGGTTGGAATGGTTGAAAGACTACAACATGAGTGTTCTCTATCACCCGAGCAAGGACAATGTGGTTGCCAATGCTCTAATTTGTAAGACCATGGGAAGTGTGTCTCATATAGATTGATCAAAGAAACACCTAGTGAAAGATGTTCATAGGTTGGCTAGATTAGGTGTTAGGTTGTAACATTCTCCAATTCGTGGTTTTATGGTCCATCATAACTCCAAGTAATCATTGGTGGTTGAGGTGAAATCCAAACAACACCTTGATCAACCATTAATGGAGTTGAAGGAATCACTAAGCTTAATAAGTCATTCTCCTTAGGGGTGGATGGTTTCTTGAGGTATCAAGGAAGGTTGTGTGTTCCCAATGTAAATGGTTTGAGGAAGTTGATTCTTGAGTAAGTTTGTGGGTCTCCTTACTCCATTCATTTGGGTTCAATAAACATTTACCATGACCTTAGGGAAGTGTTTTGGTGGAATTTTTTTAAAAAGAATATGGAGTAATGTGTTACTAAGTGTCCAAATTGTCAACAACTTAAAGCCGAAAACCAAAAGGCAGGTGCTTTACTTCAAGAAATTAAAGTTCCTACTTGGTTGTGGGAATACATCAATATGAATTTTCTGCTATTTTTTCCTTGGACACAAAAGTAATATGAATCTATATGGGTAGTTGTGGATAGGTTAACCAAATCCGTTCACTTTATTCCCGTCAAGTCTATGTATTGGGAGGAGGATTATGCAAGTATCTTCATAGATGGGATTGTGTGTCGCTATGATATTCGTTATCCTTCAGATCGGATAGGGCATCACAATTCACATCTAGCTTTTTGAGGTTATTTCAACAAGGGTTGGGTACCAAGGTCAAGTAAAGCACCGCTTTTCATTCTCAAACGGATGATCAAGCAGAGCATAACATTCAAACCCTTTACGATATGCTTAGATCTTGTATCATTGATTGCAAGGTAAATTGAGATAATAATTTGCCTTTGGTGGAGTTTTCTTACAACAATAGCTACCATTAATTTATATTAATGGATCCTTAAGAATCCTTATATGGTAGGAGGTGTATGTCCCCTATTGGGTGTTTAGAAGTTGGTGAGTCTTCACTTTTGGTTATGGATTTGATTTATGAGACTTTGGAGAAAGTTCATATCATAAGGAGCCTGTTGCAAACATCCTATAGCTAGCAAAACTCTTATACCGATCTTAGGAAAAGGGAATTAGAGATTGAAGAAGGTGATAAGGTGTATTTTAAAATTTCGCCTATGAAAGGGGTGGTTAGATTCAAGATAGGTTAGTTGAGTCCTCATTATGTGGGTCCCTATGAAATCTTTAGGGGTTGTAAGGTTGCCTATGAATTGTAACTCCCGAATGCATTGGCTTCGGTTCATCTGGTTTTCCATGTTTCCTTGCTTAAGAAGTGTATTGGTGATCCTGAGTTTATTCTTCCTTTTGAGGTTCTTGATGTGAAGGATAACCTATCCGACGAGGATGTTCTGGTTCAAATCCTTGACAGGCAAGTAATGGAGTTAAGGAACAACGAGGTGGCTTCCGTAAAGGTGTCATGGAATAATCACCAAGTTGAGGGTGCGACATGGGAGACAAAGTCCAACATGAAGTCGCGTTACCCTCATCTACTTGATAACTAAGGTTATTTATTCCTACTAGTAATGAAAATAACGACTAACAATTGAAGTTTCTTTGTATTTGGTGAAGTTCTGCAAAATGTGCATTTTTTGTGTCATTATAGTGAGATATGCATATTTAACTTAAAAATTGTCAATTTTTCTCTTTGGCTTATTTGAGTTATGTTGTGCATTTTGATATGGTGAGTCTTTATAAAATGATATATAGCATGTTTGTCAATTTAACTTAGGCATAATAGACTCATGTAAGGTGTATTGAGCTCATATTATTTTTGTGAGAAGGAAATTTCTCATAATGTGATTTTGACCTTACGTGTAGTAATTAAACTTGAATTGCCATGTGTAAATGTCATGATTGATTTTGTCACTCATGTTAAGATATACTATTGGTTGGTTGGGATGCTACTCTTGAGTCTATTCCTTCCTTTCAAAAGATTTTAGTGTATTTCGAGGATGAATGTTTCTAAGGGTTAATAATGTAACATTTCAAAAATCTAAGACTTTTTCTAGATCCTGACAAAAGTGTTAAAAGGATTATACTGTTTTTAAGGTAAATTTTAATGAATATAAGTCATTTAGGAAGTTTAGAAGTAAAAGCATCAAAGGACGTCCATGACGTCCGGAAACTAGTTTAGTGATGTGCTAGTTTTCCTTAGCCTACTTGCCTAGCATTTAGGAGTCAAAAAATGATTTTAAAAAAATGGGGGAAGGGTGTCTAGTGCATGTTAGAGTTAGTTCATAGTCGAAACATCCATTCACAACCCCCCAAAGACCAACTAAGGGCTCTTGAAGAGGACCTTTGCGATTTTGCAAGAGGCTGCCAAAAGGCAGTGTCCATTGACGGTTGTCATCAACGAGTCGTGTGTCAATCGATGGGGAATCCATTGCCTTCGTCTATGGACACTTAGAAAAATTGTTCAAGTCCTGTTTTGTACCAGTCCATGAACACAATGACGGACCAATCAGATGGTTAATCCTTGGCCCGTCGATTGACAAACAGGGCGTGGGTCGGGGTTCCGTCTATGAGGTCTGTGTTTTGCTGCCCGGTTTTAAGTTATTTAAATTAATTATTTAGGTGGTTAATTAATTATTTAGGGGTTTATGGAAGACTAATTAAGTTAATTTACAACCTACATAAAGAGCCTAAGCTTATTACACTAACGTAATCTCTCATAATTCATAAATCATAAACTTTCTTCCGTCTCTCTTCTTTCTCTCTCTAGTTGAAGAACCCCATTGAAGACCAAGCTAAAGTTGGGTTAAAGGTCTAAAAATGTTATGTTTTATCCATAAATATTCAGAAAACATTAAGGTATATGATTCCTTCCACCTTTGAGACCTCTTTCCTTAAAGGGTTCTATCAAATTGATTTAAGAATTATGAAATTCAAGTGGTGTTTTACAATCTCGAAATTAATCTTTTGAATTAATATGTTTATCATTCTTTTGGATATTATGACTATATAAACTTGTATTATAACTCAATTATGTTACATGATGATGGATTAGTCTAGTTTGTACAAGATGAACTATTCCCCTAAACCCTAGCTTATGATTTTACTATGAATTATGTAATGTGGTTCAATTGACTTGGTTAATGATTTAATTACTACTAGATGATGTTATTATATCAATCATGAATAGTTTAAGATGAATTATAGTCCTATTATTCTAGTTCTTGAGTAATTGATGTAGATTATGACTTTGTCCTATGTCTCTTACCTTAAGTTATGAAATAGTGATGGATTGTGATGTAGTAATTCAATTATATTTGTATTATGTTCGTTATTGTTGTGTGATGATGTTACACCCTTATTGGGTTGAATTAAGAGTTGATGGTAAGACCTTGATGATGTATTATTAATGAGACTTGGTAAGTCTTGTAATCCCTATTCTTTACTTCAATTATGGTTAATTGTGATTAATTCATGATGTTGTATTAAAGTATATATTGTAGGATGATTTATAGGATTGATATGATGTTGAATATAACTGTATTTACTATGGTTTGTGAGGTGTTGGCTAAGATTTAAATGTTATAAGAATAGTAATGATTTACCAATATGCCTTATTATGAAGTGATATGTAATTGTGGTAACCTCCCTTATATTAATTGTAATGAAAGGATTATACTCATGCAATGCTTATAGAGTTACGATTATGATGATTATACAAGGTATAGACCCTATGACCTACGTTAAGATATGATGATTTATCAATGTATTAAAGACATTTCAAAAGAGACTCTAGCTTAGCACTTACTGAATTAGAGAGAAGAGTTTCCCTTCCCACATAGGGAAGGTAGGATCACTACTGTACTCTTGAGAATGGAGACTCCAATTCATGTAGCATAATCAGGTTCCCAACTATTTCTCCTTGTTCTTGAGCAATGTTTCCCCCATAGGAATACAAGCTAGTGGATCCACATAGTTGTTATGTTCATGTTTTAGTACTAGCTTGGCATGTAATTCACGTTCTTTCGGAGCAGGGTGCCATTACACCAGATTCCACATTAGCTCATGTTGTGTATGTTGGTTAAGGAAAGATGTTCCCAAAATGTAAAATGAACAAAAGGATTAAAATCTAACTAAGATAACATAAGGGGTTTAGTTCATTCTAGGTAGGGATATGGGAATCTACCTATAGATTGGACTAGTTAGCCTAAAGGGATGTCTTAGGAGGTTGTTATTATGCATTTATATGCTTACAAATATAAATGATATGTATATTATGATTTTACATGTTAATGACACTATGTGATGTTGATTACTCTTATGAACATGCATTTAGTCTCTATTGCGAAAGTATGATATTATGTAATCTTAATGTTATGTTATGTGAAGTTGGACATTGGTTATGGTTCTTGGTAGATTTATTTTATTCAGTAAGGTTATGGTGCATTACTTAGTCATTGCACAAGTGGACTGAAAAAGGGTCATAAATAATGATCTTTCTTTGGTTATGATTGAAATGTACTCTCATTCATGCTCGTTGAAGTTATAACTTGATGTAGAGTGCTTAGCTATGATTTCAATTATATTATACGTAGGTTGACTTGACTTGACTTAGCATTGTTTGTCTCGTGATGTACATGCCTATGACTTAATAATATGTCTTATTGATTGGTATGGTCTTCTTGTATATGTAAAAATGGTTTCAAAGGAAATTGGATACTTTAATAAAATGTACTTTTGAGCATGAATTCATGGTATGGGTGCATATGGTCTCATACTTATTACAAGTGGTGTACTAACCCCATTTTTTCCCTTTTTCCCAATATTTTAGGTTTCGGTAGTTGAAGGGCTTTGAGACGACTTTGAAGAAAACTTGGAATTCTCAATCATCCAAGTTGGGTAGGTCCTGACTTTACGAGGACAATTCCACTATCAAGCTTATGAAGTTGTTTTAGTTTTAAGACTTGTGTTTTTTCCTTTTGTTTGAGTACTAAATATTGTATGACCTATATGTGGTATTATTTCATTGATGTATGAGCTATGCCCAAATAATTATACTCTTGTTAGATGGTTATGAGATGAGACGTCTATTTCAGAATATTTTGTATTTTATATATCTATGTGCATAGAAGTAGATGATTAAGTAATCTTCCTATACAAAGGGTGTATGTATACTCGATATAAGTATTATGTGTATGTAGAGGTCTATGTAAACCTCAATGTAGAAGTAATGAAAAGTTCTTAAAATATCCATATTTTAACCTATGAATGTAATGAAGTAAGATAAGAGGCTAGTATTAATCCTTAAAGAGTATGAAGACCATTGTTACGCCTAGGAGGTGCTCTTCGGATGTGACATAAGTCCCCTGTATCTGAGTCCCTATAAGGTTTTGCATTGCATATAAGTTGATATTACCTAGTGAACTAGTTCGGTTCATACGGTATTTCATGTCTCCATGCTTAAGTAATGTAATGGCGACCCTATATCCATTCTCCTTATTGAAGGGGTTAGGTGTGGATGCGAACCTTTCCTATGAAGAGGTTCCTGTGGAAATTCTAGATTGCCAAGTCCAGAATTTGAGGAACAAAGAGGTGACCTCCATAAAAGTCATATGCAGAAACCACCTAGTTTAGGGAGCAATATAGAGGTTAGTAATAATCCTCTTACAATTAATGAATAATATTGAATTTGGCTTGCTTTGCCAAAACATGCATATTTATGGTAAAAGTTCTTGATAAAATGAGTTTTCATGTGAATTTACTTTTGTTTGGTATTAATTGTTTCCTTCATGAAATGATATTCAGCATGTTAATGAGTTATGAAAAGAAGTTTTGCACACTGACTTCTGATGTTTATGTTGAGATCATGTTGATGTTGGGAAGGTAATTCCTCATGTTGTGATGTTGAGCTCATATATGTGGTAAATTGTAATTTCAGTTGCTATGTGGGAATATCATAGTTATGTGTTGAATGGAGTTTTGAATTACTCCTATGAGTTGTCACTCATTTTAATTACATGTTTTTATTGAGATACTGGTATTGAGTCTCCTAATTCCCCTATAAAAGATTCAGCTGTCATTAGGGGACAAATTTTCCCAGTGAAGGGATAGCGTAACAGTCTGAAAGCCCATGACTTAGTCTAGAGACTTACTGGATGAACTAATACTTAAAACAATGTTAATAAGCCTAAAATAATGTACTTAAACTAATTAGAAAGTGTTAAGAGTCAAAGCGTTAAGAAACGACTGTGATGTCCGGAGAATTGTGAAATGTTTACTAGTGTGCCTTGGCATGTTTCATGGGGTTTTAAGAGTTAGAATTTATTAAATTAGGGTCAAAACTTTCTGGTTCAACTCCACAAGGACAACTGCAAGGGTCATCGGAGAGGACCTTTCCATTTGACCCCAAAAGCTGTCTTTTAGCCAATCGACAAACCGTCGATGGTGTGGTTTGCCAACGTTTACTTTCTTTTTGAAAATGTCAAAACAGACCACTATCTGACCCAAGACACGGACAAGAAGGATGGTTCGTGGTCGAGTTGACGGACTTTTGGTAGGTTTCACGACCTGAAAGTACCCCCTAGAAGTTAGGCGGAACCCTTGGTTCGTGGCAAGCCGTACGTCACCCTTTAGGGTCTTGTAGAAGCCTTTTAACTATCGTTCACTACATAAGACATGAAAACTAATGAGGAATTAAAACTTTTCAAGTCATTTAATAATAAACTAGTCTTTTATAAATAGAAAATCTGATCGTCACAAGCAAAACATAAGACACGACATAATATCTTAGGGACACGGACTTTTACATTAAAAGAGAAATATATAAGAAGTCTTAAAAATAAAACTAGGAAACAATAGGCTATGTCCTCAAATATATGAGGACATACCAAATCTTTAAAGAGCAGATTTCCCAAGCTTCACCTTCAAATCTTCCAAAAGGCCTTCAACCTATACTTATAGAGTATAGAAAAGTATGGGGTTAGTACAAATAATGTACTAAGTCAGGCTTATGCAAAAACATGTAAAAAGAGGACATTTTAGTAAAGTAATATTTTCATGCCAAATAAGTAAAACATTCATGATTTATCAGTTGAAATAGTATAAGTATAATCATTTAACACATAAAGAAGAATTTCCATAATTTTAAACCCAAAGGAACACTTTACTAAAAACTTCCCAAACTTTAAAGTAAACTCCTTTAACAATTACAGTGAACTCCTAAGAACATTACACTAAACTAAAATGAATCTAAAGTAGTGGACTTCCAAAGTATTGCCAATGAGCAAGTACGCATCATTTCCGTAGGAGGTTACCCATTTAAGTTCATACTAAGACTCACCAAGATGAGACGTGAAGAATTACGCATATGCCTCCTTCAATACCCACCCAAGCAACCCTCAATACTACCTCCCTTTTTATCATACTCACCTCGGGAGAATAAACACTCAATCAAAGGCAATACAATAGAAGAACACTCAAAAACACATCAAGAATTCTCTTTCGGAATGCCTACCCAGTGCAATGAGCAAATGGCGTCCCATACCACCACCTACCCGAAGTAGTGCACTCTATTAGAAGAATTGGCACCAAGAATCCCCTTTTGGAAAGTCCTACCTAGTGCAATGGATAGATAGCATCCCAAACCACCACCTACCCTAAGTATTACGTTTTTTTAGGAGAGTTAGTTCATTAAATTCAAATAAGACTCACCAAGACTCTCCTTTTGGATTGCTTACCTAGTGCAATGGATAAATAGCATGCCATTCCACTACCTACCCTAAGTAGAACACTCCTTTAGAAGACTTATCACATTCATTACTTTTGTGGGAGGTTATCTTATCCAACATAGACCATGATAGCTAAACATGGAATCCCGACATTAACCCCTATCGGATTAGGGATCCTCACTTTCCTATAGTAAGGTCGTTCATTTTAGATTTTACATGGCTTTTCCAATAGCTAAACCTATGTGGGCGCATAGTTTAGGGATAAGGAGATTGCTATTTAGTAACTCATTCTCTACTAACGAGGAGTACTCATCTCAAGAGGTACATTGGAATACAACATCTCAACTCATGAAGTGTAACTGCCTCTTGTTTTAATTATCTCGGTGCTAGAAATAACCCCCACGGATTCTAAACATTTTAAACTACAGGTTAAGCATAACTAGTGAACACCACATCTCAACTCACTAAGGGCATTCATTCTCCGACCTATCTTGGAAGGCTCTTACGATATAGTGAGGTTGTTACTAAACACTTCATCTCAACTCATGAAGAGTGTTCACCCCAAAACTCCTATACTAACTCAATTCACATGCTTTAGACCTACATTAATCAATTCAGACACTTTACATGCTTCACAAAAACATATACTACACTTAGGCATAATCTAAGCCAAATATGCAATTAAATATTACAAAACACAAGGCAAGACATACCTTCATTTTCACTTCATTTCAAATAGTAGGCCTTCAAAGACACACTCACAAAACATACTAAGTAATATGAAGTTCATCAAATAAATACCGACACCAAGAAGGTGGACCATACCACTCAAGAACAATTTACTATAAAAATCATACAATATAACCAACTCACCACATAATCAAACCACCACCACCTATAACAAATTTCTCAATATTTCATCATTCATACTAAGGCCCACAAGGAAGTAGATAAATCAAAATAACAACATAAGAAAACCAAAGTTCATTCCCTACACAAATATGCTCCTCATTTAACCCATTTCTTACCAAAAGTTTGAAATATGCATATACATGAATTAATTAGGTTTTTAACATTAAAAAATAAATTAATACTATAATAAACAAATTTAAAACATTAGAAAAATTTTATGATAAGAACCATGCTTAAAATCAAAGATAGAAGCAAATAGAGTTTGAAAACCCTTTTTGAAATCTTTTAGAAATGACTCTTTGAATGGAAGAGGGTTCAAGGATGTATATTATACCTCTAAAGTAAAAAAAAACCCACTTTTTTTTATGAATAAAACTTCCCAACTATCCGTCCATGTTCTTCTTGACTTCTATCTTCCAAAGAGACTTGAGAGAGAATTCTAAGGGAGAGGGGTTTTGAGTTTTTGAAAATCAAGTCTAAAATTAGGTCTTGGGGTTTGAAATACATTAATATATCTAAATAACCCTATAATAAATGTCCAAGGTCTTTAATAGACTTGGGGTGAATATACCAAACACCCCAAGCCAAGGCAGCCCCTTAACAACTTTTGCAGGCAGCATCCACAACCCACAAACGATGGGTCATTTGTCCCCTAACGCCCCGTCGATGGGGTGTCGTTGGTTGTTAATAAAACTATAATACCTGAAGTATTTCATGAACAAATAACGGACCAGGTATATTGACCGTCTCCTGGTCGATTGGATGTCGTTTGGTCACTGCATTTGGCAGTTTTGAACCAAAGTCTTGGGCCCTCCTCTGGGGCCCCTTGGGGGTCCTATGTGGGGTCATGCCAGGACGTTAAACCCCTAAATGTAGTTTTCAAGGTCTTACGAACAAACCACATCAATTTCAATTAAAACGAACACGTATAACTCACTTAAACATATCAAGACATATAAGTGCTATCTAAGACAAATCTTCTGAACTTCGTGGACGTTCTCGGACGTTTGACCTCCAAACTTCACAAACTGACTAGTAACACAAAATTAAATCATTTAAAAACAAAATTAACTAAAGAAACCCTCACGTGTCTCTATTTCAACTTAGATCATTTTTGGGCGTTACAGTCGGGGTCTCGTCGGTTGAGGTCGAGTTTCACTTCAAAGTTTACAGTTAAGTGACTTAATTAGTTAGTTTTTTTGGTGATTAGTTAAGGGATATGGTAGGGTTAATTAGGTTAGTTGAGGGACTATATAAGGACTTACCCTCATAAAACTAATCTTACAACCCATATTTTCAAAACCCAATTCTCTCAAACTTCTCTCTACTTTTCTCTCTATTGCAAGACCCCAATTGAAGACCAACTCAAATATTAATTATGAATTAAAGACTTAATATTTTATACATCTGATTTTATGGAATTTTAAGGCATGAAAGCTATATACTCTTGGGATATCTTTCCCGAAAATATTCTTAAAAATTGGTTTCTAATGAAGTGTAAAAGTTGGGTTTTCTTCAAA
The DNA here is from genome assembly GCA_027704765.1 of Solanum habrochaites. Classification (NCBI taxonomy): domain Eukaryota; kingdom Viridiplantae; phylum Streptophyta; class Magnoliopsida; order Solanales; family Solanaceae; genus Solanum; species Solanum habrochaites. The sequence continues at coordinate 25,745,179 of JAKWJA010002494.1, read as the reverse complement.
ATTTTGTAATTGATCTTTTAAATTTATTTGTTATTGGATTCATTTGATTAATATTTATATATTATGAAATTATATTGTTTATTTATTGTAGTTGTTAGTCTTTGACCTAGTTCTATGAAAGAATTCATGATTCAACACTTTTCCCCTAACCCCAGTTTACGAATTGAGGTTGTATTGATTATTGATGACGCAATTGAATTAGTTATTTTTATATATCTCTATTATATGATGTTATAAAATGAATTTGTGGATGAATATTGATGGATCGATTAAAATATCTTGAAGGAGGCTTATGAAAGCTATGTGATAAAGCATTATGTTTATGTAAGGACCCCAAGTGAATTAGGTCCAACTAGAGTCTAACATCTGTGTAATGAGATTATCAAGTCCTAAAATGACTAAATATAGTGTTAAGAGTCAGTATTTAGAGTTTGGAGGTGAAACGTCCAATACGTTCAAAAGGTAGCCTGGAGAATGTGCTTGCCTTCCTTAGTATGTTTCTTGTGGTCTTATGTTTTGTTTAGGGCTCAAATTTTCATGGAAGGTTCCTAAATCCTAGATGGACATACCCGTGCATGATTTTCCAAGGACCACCAAAAAGGTTCCTTGAGAAGGACCCAAAAGTAGGCAGCATACTGCCTTGCAGTGTCAGTTAATGACTTTCTATCGACGCCCCGTACCGCAGGATACACCTCGTCGGTTGGGAGAATAACTCCACACTTAGATGTGGGAGTTGAGCCCCCAAAATTCAAGGTCTATTTAACCAACGACAAACCATTATTACAGTGGCATCGTTCAATCGATGGACCAACAACTATGGGTGTCGTTTGGACCTGCAGTTTCTGGCTGTATTTTGTAAAGTAAAAGGTTGGATTAGGAAACCCACCCCACGTCCAAATAAATGCATGGGAAGTTAAATTAGGTTTAGATATTCTAAGAGTATTTAAACGATAATAGACCCTTTTAAACAACCTCAAGATTAAAACCTCGCCCTCTCCAAAACTCTCTCGAAAACACCACAGAAGAACAAGAAGAATTAGAGGCTACTCTTAGGACAAAATTAACCAATTATCCAAGCTAGGAATAAGGTTCTAATGTAAGGAATATGAAGTTTATTCATCCATGGATTTTTACATTCATTGAGTTCCCTAGTTATTCCTCAGTTATGAATCCAAATATCCAAAATTTTCAACTTTTAGACCTCATTTTGAAGAGGAAATTTCTCCCTCATGTGAGCTCCGATTTGAGTGATTCGAAGTCTTATGTTATTGTTGTTGGCATGTATAATTTATTTTATGATTGGCAATTGTTGAAAACATTTGTTTAAGGTAAACATGAGCTCCAAGTTGCTTCCTTAGGTTTATTTTCTTGTTACTTTTGCATGTTATTGTTAGGGCTATTTTTGGGCATCAAATTTTGATCAATTGTGGAACACAAGTTTGAGGTGAAGTTAGGACCTTTTGACATAGTCAATTTCAGCATTTCCTGCGTGGGTCGAGCATCCTCATTTTGACTCTATTATTGTTCCATTTCCAATTGTTGTGATTGTAGTGTCAAAACATCTGTAATGATATTGTGATTGATAATTTGATAGTTTTAAGATGTTTGAAGGTGTTTCAAATGTGGATAGCTTGTGTGTAGTATATTCATAGTGCTCGTGTTTGGCTTCAATATACTTTCTTGATCGAGCTTCTTAGATAATGTCTAGTATAGAATTCATGTAGTTTCAGATGGTATTGCAAGGTAATAAGAATTCTTCTTATTATTTCATCCTTTCTTAATTCTTTAGGAGCCTTAGGTCTATTGTGGTGGTTGAGATCCTTAGTTCAATATGAGTCTTCACATTTAATTTAGATGATCTTTCTTATCCTTGTTATAATTGATTCATGGTTGCTTATCATGTAGTATCCTTATTGACCTTATAATCATACTGTTGGGCCCTAGACTGTGTGTAAGAACCAGTTGGATCCTAGGTTTGTACTCTCTACTTTTGTAGCATAGTTTTATTGGTGGTACAATTATTTTATTTTCAGTTCCTTGTTTGAGCATTGGTGATGACATGCATTGCATTATTTGCTACATTCTCGCAGATTTTGCGGTAAGATCCCAACCTATGCGTTGTCATGTTTATTGTTCATGGTGAGATACTATTTTATTTTGGTTTTATACTAAATTATTTTTATGGGAGTCATACCACCTTGATGGCTTACTAAATTTTAAGATTACGAGGAGTCACAGATGTGCTCCCTTTTCTACTTTACATAATAGACGCATCTAGGATGTGCTTAGTTTTTTCTTAACTAGTAGGCATGTCAACACCCTTTCCTGCACGCCTTTGGTCTTGCTGGATACCCTAGGAGTTTACTAAAAGGGGATTTGATCCCATTGTTTGTAACACCCTGTATTCGAAAACAAACCTTAATGCAGATTTCTAGAAGTTGCAGGTGCAACCTAGGATTTCCACCCAGGTTGACCCACAACCCGTGCTGATGGTCCATGGTACGCATTTAGAACCCTTCCTATAAACTCAGACAAAACACAATTCTAAGTCATAACCCATGGTCAGACATGACGGATCGTGGATCACTCCGACCTGCAGACCCCCACAATTCATCCTCAAAAGTTGATCGATACACTGACAGGACGGATCGTGGATCAGTATATTGATTGTCACCCAATTCGTAAGTCGAGAACCTCAAAACCCCAAATCCATCCTCTGAAGTAATTGCGAAGAGTGATAGGATGAATCGTGGATCCGTCAATGGATCATCGATTAGTACATAGGTGGAGACCTATAGGACCCCCAAAATCCATGATCTCAGGTTGATCGACGGAATGGAATATGAATCGTGGAATAGTCGATGGTTCATCAATCGGTCCGTTAAAAACTTTAGCAGATTTTAAGCTTTTTTTGTTTGGTCTTTTCCTTATGCATTACACCCCTAAAATACATAATTTCAGTCAGTCTTAGCCTAGCAAACAAATTAGAACTTACCCTAGTCAATTCTTTCTCAATTAGTCGATCAAACCTAGAAAAAAGGAGGAGAAAGAAGCCGACCAGACCTAGATCCAAAAAAGAACAAGTTTTCATCAGTTTCAGCCCAGAAATTGAAAGTGGAATTCATCACTGGGTATGTGGAATTTCACTAGGGGGTTCCTTTCGTCCATTGGGTCCATAAATTTTAGTCAGATTTTTTATTCTCTTGTTATCAACTAGACCTAGGAATTCTAAAATTTCAGGAACTTAATATGAATTAGTTACTTGATTATTCCTAATCAGTTTATCATGAACCTTACCATGTTTTAGTATAAACTCCTTCATAATTTCATAACCCCATCTATGTGTACCATATAGCAAACTAAAATAACAATGAAGAAGTGAATAACGAGAAGTAGTTGTTTTTAGAATAAACAAAATTTTAGAAATTTTATTAGGTTAGAATAAGTTGAGATTAAATCAACATCAAATGAAAATGACCCCTAACTCAACATAATTTACATGTACTTCAGGAAATATCTTGGAATAATCTTTTCAACGCCACCAATTTTGCGCGATTCCGAGTCTGTTTGAGTGAGATATGCCCTTTGGAAGTTAGGTTGTTCGAATAAGGAAAGTCTAAACTCGATATTGGAAGAGCCTTTTAGTCTTTTCCTTAACCAATTATTTTAATTCGTTATTGATTATTAAATAAGGGTCTAAATAGAATTAGATCAGTTTGCACTTTTACCAAAATACGCTAGGGCCCGGAGAAAAGAGAAAAAAGGAGAGAAGAGAAGAAACTTCAAGATTCGTCAAGAACGTTCAAGAATCGCTTGTGGATTTCGTCAAGGGGTGATCCCTCTGAGGTATGTAAGATCACATAGTGATGGGTTAGTTCACCCACGCGCCAATCATGATTCAATTTCAGCAAAGTTTATTACATGTTGAGATTGATTCATATTTTTAGTTGTGTTTTATCGTAGAAGCTAATGTTTATTGAGGGTATTGATGATTATAAGTGTTTGGTGTAAAGAACCAAATGTGTTTACAGGGTTAAGAGTTAAAAAATGAAGGAGGAAATTCATAAAAAAATTTGTAATGGGGTTGCATCTCTCAATGAGCCCCAAAGCAGTCTTTGAAAGATGACCTCTGGGGTGCCGTACTATCCAGAGCACCCCAAGTTAGTCTCTGATCTTCAAGGGTTGGCGCCTCTCATGGTGCTAGGGATGCCAATTCTCCCCCCATCTTTTTGTACTAGTTCCTAAGCAATATGCCTAAGTTTTTTAGTTGATTCCAACACTCTTAGGTAAATATAAACATCATGTAATTATCCATAAACATGATATCATGAACCTTGAATCCATCATTCAATTCAAGATAAGTTAAGATCAAAGTCAAGAAAAGTTAAGAGTTAAGTCTAGAAGTAAAGAAGCAAGTCAATAAGAAATTTATAAAGTTTACAAAAGTCATTCATGAAAGTTTTGACTTTGTTTTAAGACATAAGTTTCAAGTTAACCAAAGACTAAAAGAGTTGACTTCATTTCTCCAAAAGTTATATGGGAATTAAGTATCCCCAAAAGTTAAAAAATGTCTTCACATTTGAGTAAGAAAGGGAACATCGATTCCAAGAGATTTTAAGCTAAGTTTTGAGTAATCCTCTCAAACCAAAAAAAGAAGTTGTTCTAGAAAATATCTGCTAATTATATATTAGGAGTAGTATTGAGCACCAATATGGGGATAAAAGTTGATATTAGCTAAAGTCTCCATAAACCATGTAACACTCACGTTTAGTAAATGATCATACTTTTTAGTTGACTCCTCAAGATGCTTTTATTATAGGCTAGTGGATCAAATTATTTAGGCGTTCTATATGACAACAAAGTAATAGGACAGTTCTGGCAGTGTGAACAAGACCATGTATCACCAAATAGGCTAATAGTGGGGGCTGCCGTTAAGAAATTCTCCCACAAAAATTATATTACTTTATTACGTAAGTAAAGTTAAGTTTGTTATTGAACTTTTTTTAGAGAACTAAGTTTTTTTCTATTGTTTTAGCAGCTTTGTATATATTGCATATATTTTTTGCTTTAAATTTATCTAAGTTGTTCAGGAGCTGAGTATAGCAAGATAAATGTTTCTTGTAGATTGTTTTCAAGCTTAAGTTATTTTAGCATTCAAACTGGCATACTTGTACATTCGGTGTACTTATCCCCGATGGCCTGAATCGTCTTATGAGGTGAACGGATGTAGCAAGGATAAACACCCAACACCTCCTTGATCTAGTTGAGCACTCACAGTCAGATTAGTGAGCCTTCTTGGATTCCGGAGAACTTCTTTTACTTTTCTTTAGGATGATTGGGGGTCTTGTCCCGACATCTTTCCTTGTTTTAGATGCTTCAGAACTATTTGGTAGTTTAGTTGTCTTTACATTGTTATTCAGATGTTGTTTAATGATTTATGTTGTCTTTTTAGCTATGTTTCATATCTCTTTAAAGCTATGTTTTGAGATTATCTTGTTAAGTTTAGTCTTCCGCTGGGTAACCAACAATGATTCTCGAGGTCTATCCACGTTCCCAGTGTAGGCTTGAGGCGTGCCAAACATAATGTTAGAGTATAGGTTTGAAGATTCCTATGGAGATTATGAAGTTGTGTCGGTCGAGTCCTAATTATCAGTGTTAGGCGCGCCACATATATAATTAGGAGGATGCAACACTTAGGAAAATATCTCACTTCTTTCATACTCATTTTGTGCTTTAGGTTTGATCTCTAAAATGTTTCCTTCTAATTCGTGCTTGTGCGTGTTTCAAACAATCATGCCTCCACAAAGAGCGGTCAAAGGTCGTCCTGCTAGGTGATATGTTGAGGAGCAATGGGTACCCAATTTGCCTGAATTGCAACCCCAAGGACAGGTTACTAATGATGAGTTTTGTGAGGCTATCAAAACGCTAAGTCAAGATTTTACTAATAAGGTTGTGCAACAAAAAAGAGCTAGACAAGAAGTTACAGATACTTGAAGATCCGAGCACTACTCAGGATCTAGAGAACTTTATTGAGGAATTTATTCTAGTCACCGATATTGAGCGAGTTGAAGTATCTACATATCTATTGAAGAATGATGCTAGCACTTGGTTGACCAGTGGAAAAATAGTAGAGTTGAGGATGCACCACCTCCGAGTTGGGTATGTTTTGAGGAGGCCTCTTGGGGTGTTTCTTCCATTGAGAAATTAAAGAGGCTAAGGTAAGAGAATTTCTTACCCTAAAGCAAGGGTCACTAAGTTATCAAGAGTATGGGTTAAAGTTCAGCCAAATATCCCATTATACACTGGAGATGGTTGTGAATATGAGGATTAGAATGAGTCTATTGATTGTTGGGTGTACCGTCTATGAAGAAAAAAGAGTAGGGCATCAATGCTAATTAGGGAGATGGATATATCGAGGTTGATTGTCTATGTGCAACAGGTTTAGGAAGAAAAGCTAAGTGATAGGGAGAAATTCATAAATAAAAAGGCTAAGTCAGGGAATATGTCCGGGAAATAGAAAAGTAATGTACACTGTTAATCCTTTCAAAAAAAAGTAAAAGGGAACTGCTCCATTATTTTCTAGTGCACCTGCACCCAGAAACAAAGGTGAGTATAATGGTCAAAATTCATTGAACTTCGGGGATAGACATGCCCAATCTCAAGGTAGTGTAGCATAATGAGTGACTTGACTCCTACATGTGCAAGGTGTGGTACAACTCACCCAACTAAGTGTCGAGATGGACATTCATGATATTTCAAGAGTTGGCAAGAGGGTCACTTCATGAAAGATTAAATTAAGAACATGCAAGGTAGTGTAAATCAGGGAAATATGGCCCAATCTTCATCAGTTGCTCCACCAGACAGGGCTATAGACCTAGAATTGCTACTTCTAGTATTGGATGAGGAAGAAACCATATTTATGTGATCACTAGTCTTTGAGAGAATCACAACTCTCAAGATGTTGTCACTGGTATAATAAAAGTCTTTACTTTTGATGTTTATTCTTTGATAGACTCAAGAGCAAGTTTATCTTTTGTAACTCGTTATGTTGCAAAGAAAATTGATGTTTTTTATGAGAAACTCTATGAACCCTTTTATGTTTCTATAAATGATTGGTAGTATTTTCTAGCTGAGTGAGTATATCGTGATTGTGTCATTCGATCAATAACAAGGACACCATGACTGATTTAATTGACTTAGACATGGTAGATTTTGATGTTATTCTTGGTATGGACGGGCTTCAAGCCTGTTATGCCTCCATTGACTGTAGAACTCGAGCTGTCAAGTTTCAGCTTCCACGTGGGCTAGTCTTAGAGTGTAAAAGTAGTTTAGTAGTGCCTAAGGAACTTTATTTCGTACCCTAAGTCAAAAAAGTTAGTTGTCAAGGGTCGTGTCTATCACTTAGTTCGAGTTAATGACTCTAGTTTTTAGATACCCCTAATAAGTAAGTTTCAATAGTAAGATATTTTCCAGAAGTATTTCGAAATGATTTAACAAGAGTCCATTCTAAGAGAAAAATAAACTTCAGCATGGAAATTCTTCTAAATACTCGTCCTATCTTTATTCCGCTATATAGAATAGGACTAACAAAGTTGAAAGACATGATAGAGTAGTTGAAAGATCTCTTAGATAAAGGTTTCTTTCGACCAAGTGTCTTATCTTGGGGCACTCAAGTCTTATTTGTGAGAAAGAAAAATGGTTCCCTTAGAATGTGTACAGACTACCGTCAATTGAAAAAAGTTACCGTAAAAACAAATATCCTCTTCCAAGAATTGATGATCTCTTTAATCAATTTCAGGGTGCTATTTGTTTCTCTATCATAGACATTAGGTCAGGTTACCATTAGTTAAGATTAATGGAATGTGATATTCCAAAGACAACTTTCAGAACCCGTTATGGTCATTATGAGTTTCTGGTCATGTCCTTTGGTTTGACCAATGTGCCTCCGGTATTCATGGACCTCATGAATTGAATATTTAAACCTTATTTAGATATGTTTGTCATCGTTTCATTGATGACATACTAATCTATTCAGGGAATGAAGAATATCATGGCATCCATCTCGGAATAGTTCCTCAGACTTTGAAATATAAGGAGTTATATAATAGGTTATCGGAATGTTAATTTTGGATTGAGTTTGTAGCATTGTTGGTCCACATAGTTTTCGGTGATGGAATTAGAATTGATACCCATAAGATAAAGGCAGTGTAGATTTGACCTAAACCAAAATCTCCTAATGATATGATGAGTTTCTTTTATTTGGTTTTACATTATAGAAGGTTCGTAGAGGGGTTCTCGTCTATTTTGTCCCTTTGACCAAGTGACTTAGAAAACAATGAAGTTTCAATGGTCTGAAGTTTTTGAGAAAAACTTAAGGTAATTGAGAAAGAACTTGGGTTGCGTTTTAATGCAGAATGACAAAGTTATAACTTATGCCTCTAGACGGTTGAAGGTTAATCAGAAGAATTACTCAACCCATGACTTAGAGTTGGCTGTTCTAGTATTGTTTAGAAGATATGACGTCATCATTTGTATGGTGTTCATGTTGATGTATTCACTGTTCACAAGAGTATTCAATATGTGTTCACTCAGAAAGAGTTTTACCTCAGACAATGGTGGTGGTTAGAATTACTCAAGGATTATGACATGAGTATTCATTAACACCCAGGTAACACTAATGTCGTTGTTGATGCCTGAGCAGTTCGTCTATGGGTAGTACCACCCACTTTTTTAGCAATATAAGAAATAACTAGCAAGAGATGTGCATAGACTTGCACGCGGTTCCAATGGATTCCACAGTAGTAGGAGAAGTGGTTATGAATGGGGTCGAATCTTCATTTGTGTTAAGAGTAAAAGAGAAGAAGGATTAAGGCCCAATTTTTCTTAAATTAAAGACAAATGTTCATAAGTAAAGAGTATTAGCGTCTGAACAAAAGGAGATGACATTTTAAGATATCAAGGTAAGTTTGTGTGTACCAATGGTGCATGGGCTCCAAGAGAGGATTATGAAGGAAGATCATAGTTCCATATATTCCATTCATCCGGTTTCCACAAAGTCATCTCGCGATTTGATAGAAGTCTATTGGTGGAGTAGTCTCAAAAAGGGAATCGTCAAATTTTTTAAGTGCCCAATTTGCCAACAAGTTAAAGTAGAGAATCAAAGGCCTGGTTTGGGTCAAAGTATAGAATTTCCGGAATGGAAATATTTATGTGGATTTTATTACATGTTTAGCAAGGTCTCGTACGGCTCATGAATCTATTTGGGTGATTGTGGATCGCATGACCAAATAAACACATTTTTTGTCGGTAAAGACTACAGATTCAGTAGAAGATTATGCTAAGTGTCACATTCTTATTTTTACACATGGGATAGGGTTTTTCCAATATAAGTGATAGTTTTTATTAAGTGATCATTTAAATTTTTTCTTTTAGATTTGCCACTTAAAATTGAGTTATAGTATTCCAAGTCACCTTTTTGATTCCCTAATCAATACGAAATGATTTTTTATGCAAGACACCCAAAAATGAGTTAGGGTGTCTCGATCCTCACATGTTCCTATAAGCTTGTTAACATTTTAATCAAGTGTTTTAATGTATGCATGAGTGATTTGATGTCTTTTGGAAGTTAAACGTCAAGGGACGATCAAGACGTTTGACGACTACTCACCAAGATTAAAGGCCTTGGATGTTTCTATGTGCTTATATGTATATCATTGTCCTATGAATTCTCTATATGATTAATAATTATGTTTATAGGCAGTTTGTTGATTTTCATGATGTTTAGAGGTTAAACGTCCAAGACATTCGAAAGTTAGCCTCTGAGACGTGCATGTGTGCCTTCAGTGTGTCAAGCATGTTTCAATGTGTTACGAGTATTTGTTTTAGGGAAACTAATGTGGAAGGTCCATGAATTTTTAAGGTTTATATTTACGTTGGAAACGTTAGGGTATGACACCCCAAGGGCCCCGCTAGAAGCCCTGAAGGAGGACCCAAAGACTGTCGAAACACTGCCTTGGCAGTGTCAATCGATGAGCCCTCAATCGACGCATCGTGTCTCAATGGATACCCCACCGATGGGAGGTATCGCTCAACACTTAGAAGTATGAGCTCAGACCTCCATGAGGGAGTTGGAGACACAAATGACGGAGCAATAGGATAGCTTGTCGAACAGACAAAGCCTCGTTGACTCCTCTCGTCGATGTTGCCTGCAACAAATGCCATGCACACTTTTTAATTTAAGGGATGAATAGGAAATTCACCAACGTGATAACATGACCCTAGTTGGTTTATTTTGTTGTCTTTGGGTGTATTTAGCTGGCCAAAAACATGACTAGCCTATTCCAATCCTCCATTCAAAAATTAGACTTCCCTCTCCCAAATATCTTCTCTAGAAACCTCCGTTGGAGATGAAGCTCAAGAACATCTTGGATCTTTGATTTCCATGGGTTGTTCATCAATTTTCAGTTGTTTAATTCTACAATGTGTTATGGTAGTCCTTCATCTCTAGTAAATCATCCATCTAGAGAGTTCTTCTCAAAGTTTTCGAAGAGAAAAAATATGATCCAACTTCTCCTTCTTCAATCTAGTCATGGGTTCTTTCTCAAAACGTTTTTAAAAAGGCTTCTTAATTATGAATTGATGTTAATATTATGATTTTAACGTGAATTTCAATCGAATTGCATGATGAACCCATGCTCCCTTCAAGTCACGATTTAGCCTATGTGTGGTCTTTGTGAACATGAATTTATGTTGATTAAATTATGAATCTAGCATTTTGAAATGCTTATATATACTTCCTATGATGTAATGTGATGATTAATTATGTGTTGTTGTTATAATGTGGATTGATGCTTGAAGACTTGATCTCTATTTCCTATCTATTGTAATGTATGATGTTTACTATAAACTCGATGCTATAATGCATGAATGTAGGATTCGTTTATGTGAAGATAATTGAAACTACTGCCTTATATTGACATTATTGATGAATTTTGGGTATAAATCGTTTATTATTAAAGTAAAGGAGTTTTGGTAAAATTGATCTACATTCTTCAAACCTATAGATTGATAATCTATATATGATGTGATCTCACTTCTAGGGTAGATGAATCATTAGTTAACTAGGCTATTATGTCTTTGTCTACTGCCCTAGATTGGTCTTATAGGTGAATTATTATTGTGGATCGTGATGCTCAAAGTTAGGAGTACTAGTAAGTGATCTATGTCTCCCTACTTTCTAGTGTATTGGTGATGTAGTGTACTTGTTAGTAGAATGATCTTGTAGTGACTTGTGTATGATTTCGTCTATGTTAAAGTATATTTACCTGCTGACTATACACAAATTATTGATGAAAAAGTAGTATTGATCAATGATGATCAAAGGTTGATGAATTGGTAAGAATGGCTCTTCCTCTCTACTTTTCTATAGAATTGTAAGTTGATGAAGCCTTGTATTACATTGTGTGGTATGGTCCACTTATGGTGGTGGTGTTTACTTTATTTCCAATATATATATGATGTGATCATGTCCTTAAAATCAATTTGGGATGTAAATGTGTGGTGGTGATGAGCACCTAATGTGAAGTCTATGCCTAGTCTCCTATTCTAGTTGTGGTCTAGGTTGTATGACTATTGTATAAGCATGTGTATAACCATGTTAAAGATAGGTTTAGGTGCTGCCCATTGATGAGCTGTGATGGTTAATAATCCCTTACCTATTAACCCTTATATGAATGTGTGAATAGCTAGGGTGAGGAGTCTTGAAAGTAATAAGATGATGCCTTGTCTCATATGCTAGTATGTGTTGTTTGGTCTATGCATGAAGGTGTATTGTGGTCCTAAGAGGGTGGATGCCTTAATATGTTGTTAATAGTCATTATGTGATCATGTTGACCAATGTAAACATACTTACACATTATGAAAGCATACTAGTAGTATAGGTTCATGGTGTCTAATGAGAGGTTATTCTCATATGCCTAATGTATACTACTATGCATGTGAGTATATTTTCTATAAAGTATGTGATGTATAATTTACGAGGATGACTTGATAGGTTTACTAGTATGGACAAGGGTATGTGACATTGTCTATTCATTGCATATGTGTGCCATGATACGATAGTTCCTAGGTTTGATTTCATATATATATGAATATGAATGCATTGTTATATTATGAATGTAATATGTTTATATGAAAGAATTTTTCATAAATACACTCATGCCTTAACATATGAACATTTGTGGCCTTAATGTGTTATGCGAAAGGTTTTCTCACATATAAGTAAATACACACACATATATGATGATCTAATCAATGGATGGGCCTTGAAAGTTGTGTCAAGTGTACCCTAAACTAGATGATGCTTTACATAATTTATGTCAATGTGAAAGGGTTTCTCACATGATTTATGTTCATGAACTCTCAACTATGACCTATGAGCTAAGCATATGAGGAATCAATCTCCTAAAGCCTATGTTTTTATAAAGTAATGTTAATAAAGGCTTTTTAATAAAATGGAACTGAGCTTAGCACCGAGTGAACTTAAATATGAGGGGTGTCCCTTCCTATTATAGGAAGGAAGGTCACCATAGTCCTCACGAGGTGGTTAGACTCATAGCCCAAAGGGCATAGAGTGATGTTTCCATAGTGGATAACTACAATGCCCCATTTTTCATAAATAGTTTTTCCACATGTACCTCCAAGTTCCATAAAATATGTTTGCCACATAGGATCTAGCAAGTCATATCACTTAGTATGCTAGCATGTGTGTAACGCTCAGAAAAGTCATGACCTAATCTAGAGCCTAACATGAGTGTCAAAAGTTTTAGATACTGTTTTATGACTTAAATAAAGTTTGAAGTCATCCGAGAAGTTTTAGAGCCAAGACGTCAAAGGACATCCACGACGTCCGGAAACTAGCCTAATTGAACTAGTTGACGTCGCTATGTTGGACGATGGTTTCAGAGATTCAAATTAATTCTAAAACTTATAAAAAGACTTTGGTTAGGCAGAGTGTACTATAGAGAGTCTAAAATTCTAATTATGACGCCTCAAGGACAACCTGGAGGGTCATGGAGGACGACCCCAACATGGGTGGGCAGGCTGCCAAAGCAGCCTTCCAAAGTCATTATTCAGTGGGCTGATGTGCGACGTGCAGCCACACGGACCTCACTGTCCCCAAAAATTTATTTTTGGGAAATAAGTGTGTGTTGACCCCGTGACCCGGAGCCACTTTCCAGATTCACTAAAATCGTATTTTTGATATTTAGACTTCACAAAAAAACCAATTTAAGCGAGGGGTGTTGTGGATAATATAGGCGGTGATTATACATAGCCTAAGCATCATTTTAAGTCATTTATCACTCATCCAAACCCAAATTCTCAACAAAAAAAATCACTTCTCTCTACTTTCTCGCTCCCAAATCCTCCATTCAAGAAGGAAAAAAGCTTGAAGAAAAAGGTCAATTTCTGTAGGATTTAACTTCAATTTCATAGATTAATCTTCATTTAGGTATGAGTTCTTCAACTTGGGATTCCGTTCCCCAAGAGGTCCTCTCAAAGTTGATTTCTAAAGTTACTCAATTCCATGGTGTTTTCTAATTCTAATGGATTTTCTTCTAAGCTTCAAATTGATGATAAATTGTGATTTCCTATGACTAATTTAGTATACATTGTTAATTAGTTCATTTTATTGGATGTAATTCCATGTTGATCATGTTACCTTCCCCAAATTTCCCAAATCTTTGATCTTGGCCATGAATTTATGACAATTGAAGAATGAATTGATTATTAGACTTGTTTTTTATATTGTAATTCATGTATAGATTGAATAGGGTAATGTAGTGTTGGGATTGGATCTATACCTTTATGAATTCATGATGAACCCTAATTTCCCTAACCCTAGGTTATGAATTGATATTAATTCAGATAGTGTTGATACAATTGACCTATTATTGTGTTAATTACTGTTGATTGATGTTACTACGCCTATTGATTAGATGAAATTGGTTGGGTGACGGTACGACCATGATGTTGGTTAGTGAAGGATATTGAGTAACTAATTATTATCCTATCATTTACATCAAATTATGGTTAATTGTGATTAAGTTATGATATTGTATTATAGTATCCTTATTATGAAGTGATATGCTAATGTGTTAACCTCACTATGGTTTGTGAGCTGTTGGCTAAGATGTAAATGTTATAATGATGGTGAATGATTTACCAATGTGCCTTATTGTGAAGTGATATGATAATGTGCTAACATCACTTATATGAATTTCAATGAAAAGACTATACTAATGCAATTCTTGTTAAGCTATGATGATGATAATAATTATACAAGGGATAGACCCTATGACCTACAAAAAAACTATGATGATTAATAAAGACATTAAAGGCATTTCAAAACGGTACATTGAACTATGTAGCCCCCATAGGAAGACTAGCTAGTGGATCCACCTAGAAAGCTATGTTTCTGTTTGGATTTACTTTGGTCGGTATACCACCTTCAATCGGTTTTAGGTTTTATAACGACGGATTCTACATTTAGATCTTGTGGTCTATGTCGGTGAAGGCAAGTTCTGCCAAAACTAAAAAAGAAGTAATGAAGTAAAAACCAACTAAAGGGACTTAAGAGGTTTGACTTAGCCTAAATAGCGTTATGGGACTCTACCTGTGCCTTGCACTAGTTTGCCTTGAATGGAATTTTAGAAGGTTGTAGTTATGTATGAATATGCTAATGATGATATATGATATGTATATGATAAATTTGCTCATTGTTGATAATATATGTTGATTAGTCTCATTTATGAATATGTGTTGGCCTATATTCTTAAAATATGATGACATGTACTCTTAAATGCTATGATATGTGAAGTAAGACGCTAGTCATAATTCTTGTTGGGTAACTCGATTGAGTAAGGTTATGGGGCTTTACTTTGTTATTGAACTTTTTTACTTGATAGGTGTTCATGGGTAATTGTCTTTCTTTGGTTATGTAGGTTTACCTCGGACATAAAAGCAATATGATTCTATATGGCTTGTTCTGGATAGGTTGATCAAGTCCTCTTATTTTATTCCTATCAAGTCTACCTATTCGGCAAAAGATTATGCAAGGATCTTCATAGATGAGATTGTGTGTCGCCATGGTATTCTGTTATCCATCATATCGGTTGGGGTACACAATTCACAACTAGATTTTGGAGGTCATACCAAGAAGGGTTGGGTACTAAGGTGATATTAGTACCGCTTTTCATCCCCATATGGATGTCCAAGCGGAGCGTACTATTCAAACCCTTGAGTATATGCTTAGAGATTTCATTATTAATTTTAAGGGAAATTGGGATAACCATTTGCCTTTGGTGGAGTTTTCTCACAACAATAGCTACCATTCATCTAAATCTGTAGCTCCTTATGAAGACTTGTATGATAGGAGATGTAGATCTCAAATTGGATGGTTTGAAGTAGGTGAACCTTCGCTTCTTGGTCCTGATTTGGTCTATAAGACTTTGGCGAAAGTTAACATTATAAGGAATTTTTTGTAAACAACCTATAGTCAGCAAAAGTCTTATGCCAATCATAGTGACAAGGGATATAGAGTTTGAAGAAGGTGACAAGGTTTATTTGAAAATTTTTCCAATGAAAGGGGTGTCTTGATTTGGTAAGAAAGGGAAGTTGAGTCCTCATTATGTGGGTCCATATAAAATATTGCAAAGGGTTGGTAAGGTAGCCTATGAGTTGAAACACACAATGAATTGGCTTTGATTCATCCGGTTTTCCATGTTTTTATGCTTAAGATGTGTATCGGTGATCCCGAGTCTATTCTTCCTATTGAGGGTCTTGATGTAAGGAATAACCTCTCTTATGAGGAAGTTTTAGTTCAAATACTTGATAGGAAAATAATGAAATTGAGGAAGAAAGAGGTGGCTTTCGTAAATGTGTTATGGAAGAATCACCTAGTTAGGGGTGCAACATGGGAGGCCGAGGCCAATATGAAGTCTCATTACCCTCATCTCTGTGATAACTAAGTCTAGTTGTTCCTATAAATAAAGAAAATAATAACTAAAGTTGAAGTTGCCTTGATTTTTGATGAAATGTAGCAAATATGTGCATTTTGGTGTTTTACAGTGACTTAAAGTGAAATGTGTTTTCAACTTGGAAATTTTTCAATTTTGCTTTTTTCGAGTTATGTTTTACATTTTTATATGGTGAGTATTTATGAAATGATAATATGTTGGTAAATTGAACTTTGGCATAATTGACTCATGTAAAGTATGTTGAGCTCATGTTGTTGTTGTCAGAAGAAAATTCCTCATGTTGTGACTTTGAGCCTTATGTGTTAAAATTGATGTTTTAAGTCATTGTGCAATCGACATGTTGTTATGTTGATTTTAGTTGTAACTCATAATGATGTTGTAAATTGTTGGTTGAGCTACTAGTTTTGAGTCTATCTTTTGCCTTTAAAAAGTTTAATGTCATTCATAGACGAATGTTCCTAAAAGGGGGATAATGTAACTCCTACGAAAATTCAAACCTAATCTAGAGGGTAAAATGAGTGTCCAAAGTATTATATACTGTTTTACGACCTAAACAAATGTTTAGAAATCATCCAAGAAGTTAAAGAGCCAAGACATCAAAGGACATCCATGATGTCTGGAAACTAGCATAATTGAACTAGTTGACGTTTCTACATTTTAGGGTGATTTTGGAGGTTCAAATGAAGTCTAAAAAATGTAAAAATACTTTGGTAAGGTAGACTGTAGTATATATATTCTAAAAGTCTAAAAATGACGCCCCAAGGACCACCCGAATGGTCATGGAGGAGGACCCCAACATGGGTGGGAAGGCTGCCAAAGCAGCCTGCAAAAGTCAAGATTCAGTGAGCTGCTGCACGACGCGCATCCCACACGGACCTCACTTTCCCAAAAATTTATTTTTGGAAAATGAATGAGTAATAGCCCCGCGACGCAGAGCCACTTCAGAGATTCGGTAAAATCATATTTTTGACATTTAGACTTCACAAATAGACCAATTTAAGTGAGGGGTGTTTTGGGTAATTTAGGGGGTGATTATATATAGAGTAAGAGTCATTTTTTGTCATTTATCACTCACCCAAACCCAAATTCCCCAAACAAAACCCAAAAGATCTCACTTCAATCTACTTTCTCTCTCCCCAAATCCTCCATTGAAGAAGGAATAAAACTTGAAGAATAAGGTCAATTTCTATAGGATTTCACTTCAATTTCATAGATTAATCTTCATTAAGGTATAGGTTCTTCACTCTTCGGATTCCTTTCCCTAAGAGATCCTCTCAAAGTTGATTTCTAAATTACTCAATTCCATGGGGGTTTTTCAATTATAATGGGTTTTCTTCTATACTTCAAATTGATGATAAATTGTGATTTACTATGAATAATTGAGTATAAATTGTTAATTCATTTATGTTAATTGATGCAATTCCATGTTGATCATGTTCCCTTCCCCAAATTTCCCAAATCTTAGATCTTGGCCACAAATTGATGAGAATTGAAGAATGAATTGATTATTACACTTACTTTATATATTATAATTCATATATGGATTGACTAGGGTAATGTAGTGTTGGGTTTTGATCTAAATATTGATGAATTAATGATGAACCCTAATTCCCGTAACCCTAGGTTATGAATTGATGTTTATTAGGATAATGATAATGCAATTAACTTAGTTCTTGTGTTAATTACTATTGATTGATGTTACAACACCTATTGATTGGATGAAATTATTTTGTTGATGGTAAGACCATGATGATTTCAATTGAAGGATATTGAGTAAGTCTTTATGATCATATCATTCACTTCAAATCATGGTTAATTCTGATTATTGATTGGAGTATTTCATGTTCTAGGATTGATAGGTTGTTATGTTGTTGAATTGAAATGTCTTGACTATGGTTTGTGAATTGTTGGATAAGATGTAAATGTTATAATAATGGTGAACGATTTACCAATGTACCTCATTATGAAGTGATATGCTAATGTGCTAACCTCTCTTATATAAGTTATAATGAAAGGACTATATTCATGCAATTCTTATTGAGCTATGATGATGATGATGATTATACAAGGGTTATACCCTATGACCTACAACAAACTATGATGATTAATAAATACATTAAAGGCATTTCAAATAAGGACTTAGCTTATAACCGTGTGAACTTGACAATGGGAGGTGATGACTTCATGATAGAGGAAGATTAACCCTATAGTTCTACATATGGTGTTGACTCCCGAGTGAGGGATACTCATCAAATGGATTCCCGTGAGAGGAGGCCCCAATTACTAAGTGGTATGTAGAAGGATTATACCTGTCTTAATTCTTGAACTATGTGCCCCCATAGGAAGATTAGCTAGTGGATACACCTAGAAATCTACGTTATGTTGGTTTTACTTTGTCCGTTAGACCACCTTCCATTGGTGTTAGGCTTTACAACACTGAATTACACACTTAGATCTTGTGGTATATGTCGGTTAAGTCAAGTTCTCCCTAAACTAAAAAATAATTAATGAAGTACAAACCAACTAAAGGACTTAAGCGGTTTGACTTAGCCTATATAGGGGTATGGGACTCTAGCTGCGCCTTGCACTAGTTTGCCTTGAAGGGAACTTTATAAGGTTTTGGTTATGTATGGATATGCTTATGATGATATATGATATGTATATGAAGAACTTTCTCATTGTTGATACTATATGTTAATTAGTCTAACTTATGAATATGTGTTGGTCTTTTTTGTGAAAATATGATGACATGTACTCTTAAATGCTACGATATGTGATGTAGGAAGCTAGTCAAGATTCTTGTAAGGTTACTTGATTGAGCAAGGTTATGGGGTTTTGCTTGGTCATTGAACTTGTTGACATGATACGGGTTCAGGGGTAATTGTCTTGATTTTGTAATTTTGAAATGTACTCTTATTAATGCTTGTTACCATTATGGCTTGATGATAGAGTTAATTGACTATGTATTCAATTATATGATATGCATGTTGACTTGAATAGCTTTGATTTTGTTAGTCTTGTGACATACCTATGACTTCATGAACATGTCCTATTGGTTGGCATGGTATTGTTTAATGTGCATAAGGTTTTTAATGGAAAGTGCATACTCTATAAAATATCCCTTTTTCTTAGAATCTTTTCATAGTATGTCTGCATATGGTCTCATACTTAGTACAAATGGTATACTAACCCCATTTCTTCCTTTTCCCCAACATTTTAGGTTACAGTCATTGAAGGACTTTTGGAGACTTGGAATTCTTGATCATCCAAGTTGGGTAGGTCCTCACTTTTCGTGGGCAATGACAATATCAAGCTACAAAGTTGTTTAATTTTAAGACTATTATGTTTCTTTCCATTTTATTTGAGTACTAAACATTGTATGACCTATATGGGGTCTTATCGTATTGATGTATAGGCTAGGCCGAATTTGATATACTCTTATTAGGTGTTTATGAGATGAGACATGGTTTTGAGAGTATGTTATATCATATATATCTATGACCAATAAAAATAGAAGACTAAGTAAATTTTCTATACGAAGGTCTATATATACTCGATATATAACTATTATGTTTATGTAGAGGTCTATGTAAACCTCAATGAAGAATTAGTAAAGAATAATTAAATATTTGCTAATTTTGACCTATGAATGTAATGATGTAAGCTAACAGGCTAGTCTTAGTCCTCAAAGAAGAAGACGACACCGATAACGTCTAGGATGTATTTTTGAATGTGACAAACTTGGTATCAGAGCATGATGTTAAATATCATTGAGTCGATATATCTCTTAACCACGCCTATGAAGATTCATATTCATAATTGTGAAGCATGCCACACTTATGAATATGAATCTATATGATGCTTAGGAAACTCTCACTTTCTTGGAAATCCAATATCGTACCACTTGAGTACACTTATTATGTGTTTTTGAATCTAATCCTATTATTGTGATAATAGAAATGAATAATCGAAGGAATGCGACACAAAGACTTGAAGAAGAGATTGCCAATGCGGAGTTCCTCCCCGTGGTGATCAAGTTCCTCCTCTTGAGGAATATGTGAATGATGACCAATCCTTGGTGAATCCTCCTCTTTTGACGGATGAGAACATAAGGACTGCTCTTTTCTAAATGTCTCAAGCCATTACTACTCAAGCACAATCTGCAACCACTCAAGCCCAATCCATGACGGCCCAAGCTAATTGGGAAGTTGTACCCCGAGCATAAAAACAAGTTGCTACTATGGCCTCTAGTTTAAGGGTTTTCACTAGGATGAATCCTTTTACTTTCTACGGGTCCAAGGTTGAAGAAGACCCCCAAGAGATCATTGATGAAATCTATAATATCCTATATGTTATGGGTTGTCTACTAGTCAGAAGGACGAGTTATCCACTTACCAATTCAAGGATGTGGCTCAAGCATGGTATGACCAATGGAGGGACAATAGGCTGTTAATGGGTGGACAAGTGACTTGAGAAGTATTCATATAGGATTTTGTTGATCGGTTCTTTCCTAGGGAAAATAGGGAAGCTAAAGTGGTGGAGTTCATCAACATTCGTCAAAGAGGTATGAGTGTTCTTCAACACTCCTTGAAATTCACTAAATTCTCAAAATATGCTCCTTCTTTGGTTTCTGATCCTTGGAATGAAATGATTTGTTTCATGATAGGGGTATTGGATGATTTGCAAGAGGATTTTCATTTGTCTATGCTACATGAACACATGAACATTTCTCATCTCATGGTTCATGCCCAACCCGTAGAAGAGGAAAGGGTTAAAAGGAAGAGTAGACATTCTACGTGGGCAAGATCTTTTGATGGTGGTTCTTCAAGGAATAGGCTTGAGATTAAAGACAAGACTAAGTTTAAAAAGCGGGTTTCTAATAAAGTTTCTTCCAAGTTCCCTAACGATAGGTATGATAGGGTGTCTAACCCTAATCTAAGAAGGGAATAAATACTAGTTCACCAAACAAGAAGTCTACTTGTGCCAAGTGTGAAAAAAGTCATGTAGGGGAATGCGTAGTTGGAACGGGTATTTGCTTTGGTTGTATAAACAGTGGCCATAAGGTTAGGGATTGCCTTAATCTGAAGAGTAAGACAAGGGTAGTGGTCAAGCTCAAGAAAGTGGTTCAAATGAGCCTCCAAAGGAGAACCGCTTCTATTCTATACGCTCTAGGGGTAGCAAGAGACTTCTCCCGACATAGTGACCGGTATGTTGAAAGTATTCTCTATTGATGTATATGCCTTACTTGATCCTGGTGCTACCTTATCATTTGTTACTCCTCTAGTAGCTAAAAAGTTTGACATTTTACCCTATATTTGCAAGAACACGTTATAGTGTCTACCCCATATGGGAGAGTCGGTATTTGCAATAAGGGTGTAAAGAAATTGTCCTATAATGTTGCCCAATAAAGTTTCTTATGTTGATCTAGTAGAACTTGATATGGTAGATTTGATGTCATTTTGGGTATGGATTAGTTGCATGCTTGCTTTGCCTCTATATATTGTAGAACGAGGATTGTGAAGATTAATTTTCCAAATGAGCTCATTTTAGAGAGGAAGGGAGGAAATTCTAATCCTGGTGGTCGTACCATCTCTGGTCTTAAAGACTATAAAATGATCTCAAATGGGTGTTTATACCATATAGTAAGAGACAAAAATTTATATTCTGAAATCCTCCCATTGAGTCGGTCCCATAGTGAGAAAATTTGTTGGGGTTTTTCCTAACGATCTTCCTGGTATTCCTCTCGAACGGAAATTGATTTTTGTATCAACTTGTTACTGGATACAAATCCCATTTCAATTCATCCTTATCGGATGGATCCGACAGAATTGAAAGGGTTAAAGGCTCAACTCAAAGATTTACTAGACAAAGGCTTCATTACACCTAGTATTTCTCCATGGGGTGCTCCGGTTTTGTTTGTGAAGAAGAAGGATGGATCCCTTAGAATGTGCATCAATTACTGTCAACTCAATAAAATCACTATTAAGAACAAGTATCATCTCCCTCGTATTGACAACTTGTTTGATCAACTCCGAGGGGCAAGTTACTTTTCTAAGATTCACTTGATATCGGGGTATCACCAACTAAGGGTGGCATTTCAGACTAGATATGGTCACTATGAGTTCTTAGTAATGTCCTTTAGTTTCATAATGCCCAACCGACGTTTATGGATATCATTAATAGGGTGTTTTGAAGTTACCTAGATTCATTTGTCATTGTCATCATTAAGGACATCTTGGTATATTAGAAAAATGAGGGTGATCACATGAACCTTTTTAGAGTGGTGTTACAAGTGGTTAAGAAAAATCAATTATATTCCAAGTATAGAAAATGTGGGTTTTGTTTGAGGTCAGTGGCATTTCTTGGTCATACAATCTCCACTGGGGGAGTTTAGGTTGATCTAAGGAAAATTGAGGCAGTCAAGTATTGGCTTAGACCATTGACTCCAATCGACATTAGGAGTTTCTTAGGTCTACCGGGTTATTATCGGAGGTTTTTGGATGGTTTTGAGTCCATTTCATCTCCCTTGACTACTTTAACCCAAAAGAGCATGAAATTTGAGTGGTCGGAGGCATGTGAAAAAAGATTCCAAATCTTGAAAGATAGGCTTACTTCCGCTTTGGTGTTGACTTTACTGGAGGGTCAAAGGGTTTTGTTATGTGTTGTGATTCATCCCGAGTAGGTTTAAGGTGTGTGCCTATGCAACATGGGAAGGTAACAACCTATTCTTCTAGAAAACTTAAGGTGCATGAGAGAAATTATCCAACTCATGATCTTTAATTTGCAGTTGTGGTATTTTCCTTGAAAATATGGAGGTATTACTTGTATGGTTTCCATGTTTGTCTGTATACCGAGCATAAGAGTCCCCAATATGTGTTTACTCAAAAGGTGTCGAATCTACGATAAAGAAGATGGTTGGAATTGTTGAAAGATTACGACATGAGTGTTCTCTATCACCCCGGCAAGACCAGTGTGGTTGCGAAGTCTCTAAGTCATCTTACCATTCGTAGTGTGTCTCATGTAGAGGAAGCCAAGAAAGACCTACTGAAAATGTTCATAGGTTGTCTAGATTGGGTGTTAGATTGGAAAATTCTCAAAATGGTGGTTTTATGGTCGATCATAACTCTGAATCATCTTTGGTGGTTGAGGTTAAGTCCAGACAACACCTTGAACAACCATTGATGGATTTGAAGGAATCACTAATCTTAATAAGTCAGTCTCCTTAGTGGGGATGGTGTATTGAGGTATAAAGGAGGTTGTGTGTTCCCAATAGATGGTTTGAGGAACTGGATCCTCGAGAAATCTCATTGGTCCCGTTACTCCATTCATCCGGTTCGACAAAAATGTATCATGACCTTAGGAAGTTGTTTGGTGGGAAGGTTTGAAGAAGGACATAGTGGAGTTTGTCGCAAGTGTCAAAATTGCCAACAAGTTAAAGTCGAATATCAAAAGTCAGGTACTTACTAGAAGAAATCCAAATTCCTACTTGGAAGTGGGAAGACATCAATATGAATTTTATAGTAGGTTTCCTCGAACTTAAAGGCAATATGACTCTATATGGCTTGTTCTGGATAGGTTGACCAAGTCCTCTTATTTTATTCCTACCAAGTCTACCTATTCGACAAAATATTATGCAAGGATCTTCATAGATGAGATAGTGTGTCGCCATGGTATTCCGTTATCCATCATATCGGTTGGGGTGCACAATTCACAACTAGATTTTGGAGGTCATTCCAAGAAGGGTTGGGTACTAAGGTGATATTAAGTACCGCTTTTCTTCCCCATATGGATATCCAAGCGGAGGGTACTATTCAAACCCTTGAGGATATGCTTAGAGCTTATATTATTGATTTTAAGGGAAATTGGGATAAACATTTGCCTTTGGTGGATTTTCTTACAACAATAACTACCATTCATATAAATCTATAGCTCCTTATGAAGCCTTTTATGGTAGGAGATGTAGATCTCCAATTGGATGGTTTGAAGTAGGTAAACCTTCGCTTTTTGGTCCTTACTTGGTTTATAAGACTTTGGCAAAAGTTAATATTATAAGGAATTTCTTGTAAAGAGCCTATAATCGGCAAAAGTCTTATGCTGACCATAGTGAGAAGGGACATAGAGTTTGAAGAAGGTGACAAGGTTTATTTTAAAATTTCGCCTATGAAAGGGGTGGCTTTATTTGGTAAGAAAGGGATGTTGATTCCTCATTATGTGGGTCCCTATAAAATATTGAAAAGGGTTGGTAAGGTAGCCTATGATTTGAAACTCCACAGTGAATTTGCTTCGATTATCCGATTTTCATGTTTTTATGCTTAAGAAGTGTATCGTTGATCCCGAGTCTATTCTTCCTATTGAAGGTCTTGATGTAAGGGATAACATCTCTTATGAGGAAGTTCTGGTTCAAATCCTTGATAGGCAAATAATGAAATTGAGGAAAAAGAGGTGGCTTCCGTAAATGTGTTATGGAAGAATCACGTAGTTGGGGGTGCAACTTGGGAGGCCGAGGCCAATATGATGTCCCGTTACCCTCATATATTTGATAACTAAGGCTAGTTGTTCCTATTAATAAAGAAAATAATAACTAAAATTGATGTTGCCTTGATTTTTAGTGAATAGCAAAAATGTGCTTTTTGGTGTTGTTATAGTGACATAGTGAAATGTGTTTTCAACTTGGAAATTTTTCAATTTTGCTTTTTTCGAGTTATGTTGTGCATTTTTATATGGTGAGTATTTTTTAAATGATAACATGTTGGTAAGTTGAACTTTGGCATAATTGACTCATGTAAAGCATGTTGAGCTCATGTTTTTGTTGTTAGAAGAAAATTCCTCATGTTGTGACTTTGAGACTTATGTGTTAAAATTGATGTTTTGATTCATTGTGTAATGGAAATATTGTTATGTTGATTTGAGTTGTAACTCATAACGATGTTGTAAATTTTTGGTTGAGCTACTAGTCTTGAGTCTATCCTTTACCTTTTAAAAGTTTAATGTCATTCAGAGACGAATGTTCGTAAAAGGGGGATAATATAACGCCTCCAAAAATTCAAGACCTAATATAGAGCCTAAAATGAGTTTCCAAAGTTTTATATACTGTTTTATGACCTAAACTAATGTTTAGTAATCATACAAGAAGTTTTAGAGACAAGACATCAAAGGACATCTATGACGTCTGGAAACTAGCCTAATTGAACTAGTTGACGTTGCAACATTTCGGGATGGTTTCGGAGGTTCAAATGAAGTGTAGATGTTTTAAAAAGACTTTGGTTAGGTAGACTTTAGAATATAGTCTTAAAGTCCAAAAACGACGCCCCAAGGACCACCCGAATGGTCATGGAGGAGGACCCCAACATGGGTGGGCAGGCTGCCAAAGCAGCCTGCAAAAGTCAAGATTCAGTGAGCTACTGCACGATGCGCATCCCACACGGACCTCACTGTCCCAAAAATTACTTTTGGAAAATAAATGTGTGTTAGCCCCGCGACGTGGAGCCATTTCATAGATTCGGGAAAATCATATTTTTGACATTTAGACTTCACAAATATACCAATTTAAATGAGGGGTGTTTTGGGTAATTTAGGGGTGATTATATATAGAGTAAGAGTCATTTTAAGTCATTTATCACTCACCCAAACCCAAATTCCCCAAACAAAACCCAAAAGATCTGACTTTTCTCTACTTTCTCTCTCCCCAAATCCTCCATTGAAGAAGGAATAAAGCTTGAAGAAAAAGGTCAGTTTCTATAGGATTTCACTTCAATTTCATAGATTAATCTTCATTAAGGTATTGGTTCTTCACTGTTGGGATTCCTTTCCCCAAGAGGTCCTCTCAAAGTTGATTTCTAAAATAGTCAATTCCATGGGGGGTTTTCAATTCTAATGGGTTTTCTTCTATACTTCAAATTGATGATATATTGTGATTTACTATGAATAATTGAGTATATATTGTTAATTAATTTATTTTAATTGATGCAATTCCATGTTGATCATGTTCCCTTCCCCAAATTTCCCAAATCTTAGATCTTGGCCATAAATTGATAGGAATTGAAGAATGAATTCGTTATTAAACTTACTTGATATACTATAATTCATATATGGATTGACTAGGGTACTGTAGTATTGGGATTGGATCTAAATATTGATGAATTCATGATGAACCCTATTTCCCCTAACCCTTGGTTATGAATTTATGTTAATTCGGATAATGATAATGCAATTGACCTAGTTCTTGTGTTAATTAATATTGATTGATGTTACTACACCTATTGATTGGATGAAATTATTTGGTTGATGGCATGACCATGATGATTGCAATTGAAAGATATTGAGTAAGTCTTTATGATCCTATCATTCACTTCAAATCATGGTTAATTCTGATTATTGATTGGAGTATGCCATGTTTTAGGATTGATAGGTTGTTATGATGTTGAAATGAAATGTTTTGACTATGGTTTGTGAACTACTGGATAGGATATAAATGTTATAAGGATGGTGAATGATTACCAATGTACCTTATTATGAAATGATATGCTAATGTGCTAACCTCACTAATATAAGTTATAATGAAAGGACTATATTCATACAATTCTTATTGATCTATGATGATGATGATGATTATACAAGTGTTAGACCCTATAACCTACAACAAACTGATTTAATAAATAATAAGACATATAATAACTATATATGATTAGACTTAGGCATTCAAATGGGAGTGGACAATGGGAGGTGATGACTTCCTATAGAGGAAGATTCACCCAATAGTTCAACATGTGGTGTTGACTCCCCAATGAGGGATACTCATCAAATGGATTTCCATAAGAGGAGGCCCCAATTACTAAGTTGTATGTAGAGGGATTATACCTATGTCTTAATTCTTGAACTATGTGCCCCTATAGAAAGATTAGCTAGTGGATACACCTAGAAATCTACATTATGTTTGGTATTACTTTGGCCGGTAGACCACCTTCCATCGGTGTTAGGCTTTACAACACTGAATTCCACACTTAGATCTTGTGGTCTATGTCGGTTAAGGCAAGTTCTATCTAAACTAAAAAAGAAGTAATAAAGTACAAACAAACTAAAGGACTTAAGAGGTTTGACTTAGCCTAAATAGTGGTATGGGACTCTAGCTACGCCTTGCACTAGTTTGCCTTGAAGGGAACTTTAGAAGGTTGTTGTTATGTATGGATATGCTTATGATGATATATGATATGTATATGAAGAACTTCCTCATTGTTGATACTATATGTTGATTAGTCTCACTTATGAATATGTGTTGGTCTTTATTGTTAAAATATGATGACATGTACTCTTAAATGCTATGATATGTGATGTAGGAATCTAGTCAAGATTCTTGTTAGGTTACTTGATTGAGTAAGGTTATGGGGCATTGCTTGGTCATTGAACTTGTAGACATGATAGGGGTTCATGGGTAATTGTCTTATTTTGTTATTTTGAAATGTACTCTTATTAATGCTTGTTACTATTATGGATTGATGATAGAGTTAATTAACTATGTATTCAATTATATGATACGCATGTTGACTTGACTAGTTTTGATGTTGTTCGTCTTGTGATATACATGCATATGACTTGATTAACAATTTGTAAGACCCAAAAATGAGATACGGTGTCTAGAGAATAACATGCTTTTAATAAAGTTTAATGTCCTATAATTACTTATAATATGGTTAGGAGGCAGTGTGTAAAGGTTGAAGTGATTTGGAAGTCGAATGTCAAGGGACGCCCAAAACGTTCGACGATTAGTTGCCTATGTGCCTCATATGTCCATGTGTGTTTATAGACTCTATGTAATGAGTTTATTAAGTATTAAAATGATTTATAATGATGTTCAAAGATGTCATATGGAGTTTTTAGAAGTTTGGAGATCAAACCACCAAGAACGTCCAAGGCGTTCGAAAGATAGCCCTTAAGACGCTCAATATGTTTCTTGATGGGGCCTAGCCTGTTTGGACGAGTTAACGGTGTTTGTTTTGGGTGAAACTTATGGGAGGGTCTACAACATGTTAAAGTTCGTATTTACGTTGTAAATGTTTGGGTACGACTTTTAAAGGGCCCCGCAACAGGACCCACAAGATGGACCCAAGGCTGGTTGAGACACTGCCTTAAAGTGTTAATCGACGGACCAAACGAAGGCCTGTTGCTCAACCAACGTCCCTTTGGTGAGGTCTCGTCGATTTTTACTTATCTTGGGCAGGTCTCAACCTAAAATCTGGCTAAGGACTAGTCGACGGAATCCAAAGGATGACCAGTAGACTTACCTACAGCCAGTCGATTGCTCCATCATTGATGGCTTGTAAACTGGTGCCTACATCTGTTTCACTAGAGGGGTGAATGATAAATTCACCCCACATCCTAACCTCATACTAATAGGTTCATTTAGCTACTTTCGGGTGTATATAATTCATCTAACATGTGAAGAACCCATTCCATATCCTCTCCCACGAATTGAACCTTTTCCGTCAAAAATATTCTCGGTAGAAACCACCACTACTAGTGAAGCTTAAGAACAACTTTGATTTTTTATTTCCATGGATGAATCACAAAGTTTTAGATTTTTTCAACTAGATAAAGGTATGGTGATCCTTCATCTCTGCTTATCCTTCCATCTAGACAGATAATCTCAATGCTTTCAAAAGAGTTTGCGTGATCAAAGTTCTCCTTCTTCAATCTATCCATGGGTTCTTTATTAAATTGATTTCAAAATAATCATATTAATGTATTATTTATTATCTACTGATTTGGACGTGATTTTCAATACTATTGCATTATGAACCCATGCTCTTTCATAAACTCAGTTTTAGTCTTATATATGGCTTTATGATCTTGATCTTATGCATATCGAATTGTGATTCAATTATTTAATATGCTTACGTATACTTTCTAGTATGTATATCTATGGTGAATCCTTGATGAATTATCCATGTGAATCCATGTATGAAGATTTAAACAAAACTAGCTTGTTCTATGGGTTCATGTATGTTCGGATTCACAGTGATTGTTATAAGATTTCGATTGGGTGAAGATCATTGTAGATACTGTCTTAAGTGTATATTATTAATACATTGTGGGTATGACCCCTTAGTGAACGAATCAAAAGAAACTTGGTAAGATTGACCTACATGTTTTACCCTATAGATTGATGATTCTGCAATGCATATTGTGAGATTCAATTACGTTAAAATGATGGTTAGCCACAGACTATGATGTAATATGATTATGAATTATATGTAATGGATATAATTTAGATTAATGCATGATAGTTTGAATAGGATTAACATATGTAAATGTATCCTCCATGAATTCCTAGTATGAAGCATGTTATAGTGATCTAGAGTTAATTGACAAATATAGTAGGATCTCTTCTAAGCTATGATTTATTAAAGCTACTATCCTAGATTGGTGGTATTGACCAAATATTACTTATAATCCATGCAAGTTAAATTCGTTGGTGGTCTATGTCCTTCTACCTTCTAGTACGTTAATGTATTGTACTAGTTGTAACATGACCTTGTAGTATCTTATGCTTAACTTCATGTATGATTATGGTACCTTAAGATAATTCCCTATAATTTTTTTATTGATAAAAGAGTATTAATTTTCAATGATGACCAAAGGCTAAAGGATTGGTAAGGACTTCTCTACTCTTCTACTTCTCTATTTCTTTATAGTAATGTCGAGGAAGCGTTGTATGGCTTTGTGTGGTATGGTCCACTTATGGTGGTGGTTTTTACTTTATTTTCAGTATACATGTGTTGACCATTGCCTTGAAGGAAAATTGATGAATATATGAATATGTGCTTATAATGCTACTATAAGAAGATTATGCCTACTTTCATATTCTAGTTGTGATCTAGGTTATATAGCTATTGTATGAGCATGTGTATATCCATGTTAGGGTAAAGTATAGGTGCTACCATTGATAAGATAATAATGGTTAATAGTCCCTTACCTATGTAACCCTATGTGAATTCATGAATAGCACAGGTTAGGTGCTATTGTGTGTTGATAGCCATTATGTGATCATGTTGACAAATGTACACACGCACTCATACAATATGAATGCTTATAATGTAGTGAGTGTTCATAGTGTCTAATTAAGGTTGTTCTCATATTCATTAGTGTCTACTACTATGCATGGAAAGTATATGTATGTAAGGTATGTTATGAATTCCTTAATAGGATTACTTGATAGGTTTACTAGTATGATCAAGGGTAAGGTTTGTACACATCTATATGTACACTCACACACATGTATGGTTGTCTAGTAAGTAGAGGGACCTTGAGAGGGGTGCCAAAGAATACTCTAAACTAGATAGGTGATTGATATGCTATAAGCATATGAGAATCAAATATTCTAAGTGTATGTTATATAAATAAATGTAATAAAAGCTTTTCAATAAAGGGAACCTATCTTAACACCGAGTGAACTTGACTTATAGAGTGTTGACTTCCCTTAGAGGAATACCCACCTATGGACACACATGAGGTTTTGAATTGCTTTAAGGAAGATTCACCAACGTTTTTCTCATTAGAGGAGGCCGCAATTTCCAAATGGCATGTAGAGGGATTATACCGATCTCTTAGTTCCATAAACTATGTTTTCCACATAGGATCTCGCAAAGTGAATTCACTTAGGATGCTAGTATGTATCACCCATGGTCTTAGTTTAGGTTAAGGTTATAGTTTCCCTAATGTAAAAAATCTTTACGAAAGTGAATGAATAGTATCCTTACTAGGAGGAATTAAGGGATGTTACTAAGTATAGGTGGAAGTAATAAACCCATCTACCCATTGACTCCATAGGAAGTCGTAGGAAGGTTACGTAATGTGTATGTTTATGCTTTCGTCCATATGCATGACTTTATAGTATTGGTCTATTTGTTGTGATTAAATACATTATATGAGCCTACAAGAAGTGTTCTTGATATAAATATGCATAATGTTGGTGTTCATGAGTATATGATGAAGGTCTTTCCTAGTTTGGATGAAGTTACCTTTACTTGTTATGATGATGTATGAAGTGTTAAGGTTTGTGGTCTCATGAAGAGTTGAAAAGAATGTATGGGGTTATGGGGAGTCATATGTTCATTGCACTAGTAGACTAAGATTGGGGTCACGAACAAAGTCTTATAATGATGGGTGTGGAAAGCAGTAAAAATATGTATATCTTGAAGTAGCTTACTGTAAAGACAATATAGTTTTGACTTAAATGTGTCTTTGATAAATTATGCTTATATGATGTTTTTGTTTGCTTAGGTATGTAATATGCATGTTTCCTTGTGGCCTTAAGGTGATGTATTGCACCAAATATCACTAGAGCGTTACTTGGGAGGTTAATGAATAAAAGGGAAATTAGCTCACTGTTGAGGGAATAAGAGCTCACTGTAATGTGACTCAAAAATGTAATAAATCTTATATGTGATCCTATGAAATGTTTGGCCTTTGAATATGTTTATATGAAGTGTATTAATGATATAGATTCTATTGTTTCAAGGTTTGATAAATATTTACTCAAAAAGGCATGAAGTATGATTTCAAGAAAATGTCCCTTTTAAATACATGTTTTCGCATGGTTCTTATACTTGGTGAATTCTTGTACAAATCTCATTCTTCTCTAGTTTTTACACAAATTGTTGGTTATGGATGCTTAAAGGATGTCTATTATTGAGGAGATTGATATGTGATTCCCAAGCTCAAGGAAAGGGGTACTTAAGTTCCAAGGATTCTCTACTCATGTCTAAATGTAAAATGTTCAAAGATTTTATAGTTATGTCTTATGTTTTAATAGTCTTGTCCCTAATGTTTTCTAATGTTGTTGAGGTTAAGATGGCAAAGAGACTTAGAGATTATATATGTGTTTTGACTTATATTTTATATATATATGAAGCGATGCTTCTAGCACATCAATGTGCTATGAAAAGTTTTAGATTTTCCGCTAAATTAACTATGTTAATGCGATGAATATTAAATATGGGCTTGTATAAGACCTCCGAGAGGTCAAGTACGCCATGTTACTTCAGGGGTGCTCCTCGAATGTGACATACGTGGTATCAGAGCACGAGGTTTTTAAAAGTGGTTTAGGTCCAAGAAGTCTCATATTGGCATGTCTAGTAGAGTCTTGTACCATTGGTGGTGAGTCGCAACCCATCAAATGGTACGAGATGTTTTAAAACAATCGAGTTTCCGTTCTTCATAATTCTCATATCGTGCCATAGAACTTAACTCTAAAGATCTCTATCTTTTATTTTCTTGACCGGTGGTCTTTTAGATGTGATTGTTTGGATGAGATTGTTCTCTATGCTTGAGAGAGAAAAGGTGAGTTTAAATGCTTATCTTTGTTTAATGGTTGAATGAGTATGTGTGAAGGTGATTTTTGTATGTTTTGATGATAGAATGTCATTTATGGCTAAGTATGAGATTTATGTGAAATAGAATGTTATATAGAGAAATGTATGTCATGATATAGTTAAAGTATGTTAGAAGTTATTATGGTTAAAATGAGTTCTTCTAGAATGACGTGTTCCTATATTGTTTTGCTTGATGGTAGCCTTATGCAATGATTTGAACTTGAAATGTTGAATGACTACCTCTGCAAGCATGCTACCCTAAGATTTTGTAGTTAAACGTGTTCCATGTTTCCTTGTGTATACATGTGGTCCATAATGAGTTGTTTATTATGGATTGGAGTTCTTTGTATAAACATGATTCTAGATGATATGATAGCATGGTTGTCTTGGTAAAGTTTGTATCTCATATTGTCATGCTTTTCCCATCAATTGCCTAAATGTTGCATTTTTGGAAGTTGAAAACATGCTCATTATAATGATAGGCAGTTTATTGTGAAATTTTTGGGAAATCAACTAAATTGTTCTTTGATTAGATGTTGTTGAAATGTGTATAGAATTGGTACATATGGACATGATAGTGAATATAAAAAAGGAGAATTGCTATTTGGAATGAAGAATGAAAGTCTTATGGCATGATGAGTCGTAGAATTGTTTCTAACTTCTCATCGTGTTGTGAGTCCCTTGATGTTGTGGAATTGATGTTTCACTAGAATTGAGTGTAGCATTCTTATTTTTGTAGGGTGATGATGTGGGTTTGTTTGACCTAGAAGTTACCTTACATTAATATTGATAGAAATCAAAGAGTCCTTATGGCTAAGTCTCCTTGTTGTTCCCTCTAAAGATGTATGACCTTTTGTCGATTGCATTTTATGAAAACCATATGTGGTTGAATGAGATTGACCTTACTAGATAATTGGGGATAAATTTCCTAGGAGATGAAGTTTAGAATACCTTGGTATTCCTCTGTTAACTTATTGTAAATCCCTTCCAAAGTTGTAATAACTTTTAAATGATGAAAACGAAGGTTGTTTAGTGAAGATTCTCTTAAGGTTGGGTTAAGTTGTTCATAAATGGAGTGTACCCTAAGTGGGGGATGATGATTGAGTAGTAAGGTTGTAGATATTTCTTACCATTGACCTTTTATTTTTGCTTGAACTTGAATCTAATGAAATTTTTAGTAAGCTTGTTCATGATAGAAGTCTTGTCTCAAGTATGAATTGTATGACCTTATATGTTTGGTATGTATTGATTAACATTACATTAAAGATATTGTAAAGATCCCAAAGTGCCTGAAAGATTTTTTTATTATAAAAATCTATGTTTTCTCATGTTGATTTTCATCTTGATATGCTAGTTGTGAATTTGACTTCATGAGATAAGATAAGAAACATGGTACAAGTTACATGTGAGGTGTAATGTTTATTCTTATGATGGAAAGTTGAGTCTCTTTAAAATGAAATATGTTGAGTCTATTGAAAACTATGTGATTTTTATGATTTGGAATGCATAATTGTAGGCTCATTATTGAAAAGTGAAAGAATTTTTAGCTAAGTCCTCATGTGTGTGCCTATGAATTGTGTTATTCTTCTCAAATGATGCTTACTGTGAAGGTGAGTACTATTTTAGGAAATGATATTTTGTGAAATTACTTCCTATTTGTTGTGATATACATGGTGTGACTTGCCATTTAGACTTCACTAGGAAGGAATCATGAGCATGTCTTGGCTAAAAGTTGAGAATTTCTCATTTTAAAATGAATTGACCTTGTACCTTTCTGTGAAATCGTGATACATGTAAGTGTGTTAAGGAGAAGGAAAGTCCTCCATGGACACCACTAAGCATTGTATGATTGAGTATGACCTTCATGGCACTAGGTCTAACTAATGAAGATCTTTGTGGATGTAATTAACTCAAGTCTATGTGCATTGAATTATGAGTGCCTACTTTTTTTGAGTAGTGTTGAAATCTGCCTTGTGTGCCCTTGCAAGATGATCTCTAAATGAATTGAGGTATAATGAGTGTGTTATGACTAGGATAAGGATGTTCCTCTTATGAACATGATAAGAGCCTTTGTGTTTGATGCGTTAAAGAGTGAGTGAGTACTGGTTTTTCTTGCTTGTGTTAATTTAGTGATAAAATTATTTGATTTTTTTATAAATGCTATGAACTTCTCTATGATGCATTGAAGTCCTTGTTGTGATTAAAGATCCCTAAGTGTCATTCAGGAAGAGTGTTCCCAAGTGGGGGATATTGTATGACCTCAAAATCAGATAGGGCATCTAGAGACTAACATGTTTTTATTAAAGTTCTAAGGTCATAAAATGACTCATAATATTGTTTAGACGCAGTGTGTAAAGTTTGAAGTGATTTGGAAGTCGAACGTCAAGGGACGACCAAAACGTTCGACAATCACTCCCTATGCGCCTCATGTGTCCATGTATGTTTATAGACTATATTTCATGATCTTATTAGGTATTAAAATGATTTATAATGATGTCAAAAGATATCATATGGAGTTTCGAGAAGTTTGGAGGTCAAACGATCAAGAACATCCAAGGCGTTCGAAAGATAGCCCTTAAGATGCTTAATGTGTGTCTTGATGGGGCCTAGCCACGAGTTGCAGGTGTTTTTTTTGGATAAAACTTATGTAAAAGGTCTACAACTTTGTAAGGTTCGTATTTACATTGGAAATGTCTGGGTACGACTTTTAAAGGGCCCCGCAAAAGGACCCACAAGAAGGACCCAAGGCTGGTTGAGACACTGCCTTTGCAGTTTCAATCGACAGACCAAACGACAGCCTGTTGGTCAACCAACGACTGTTGGTGAGTTATCTTTTATTGGTACATAGATTGGGAAGGTCTCAACCAAAAATTTGGGTAAGGACCAGTTGACGCAAGCCAAAGGACGGCCAATAGAAAGACCTATGGCCAGTCGATTGCTCCATCGATTGTGGCATGTAAACTCGTGCCTCCGTCTGCTTCATTAAAGGGGTGAATGGGAAATTAAAACCACGTCCTAACCTGATTATAATAGGTTTATGTATCTAATTTTGGGTGTATATAAGTCATCTAACACGTGAAGAACCCATTCCACATCCTCTCCCACGAATTGAACCTTTTCCCTCCAAAATATGCTCGGTAGAAACCACCACTGTTTGTGAAGCTCAAGAACAACTTTGATCTTTTATTTACATAAATGAATCACGAAGTTTTAGAGTTTTTCAACTAGATAAAGATATGGTGATCCTTCATCTCTACTTATCCCTCCATCTAGACAGTTAATCTCAATGCATTCAAAAGAGTTTGCATAATCAAAGTTCTCCTTCTTCAATCTATCCATGGGTTCTTTGTTAAATTGATCTCAAAATAATCATATGAATGTATTATTGATTATGTACTTATTTGGACATGATTTTCAATCCTATTATATGATGAGCCCATGCTCTTTCATAAACTCGGTTTTAGCCTATATATGGCTTTATGATCTTGATCTTATGCATGTCAAATTGTGATTCAATTATTTTAATATGCTTATGTATACTGTATAGTATGCATATTGATGGTGAATCCTTGATGAATTATCCATGTGAATCCATGTATGAAGATTTAAACAAAACTAGCCTATTATATGGGTTCATGTATGTTCGGATTCACAGTGATTGTTATGAGATTTCAATTGGGTAAAGATCATTGTAGCTACTGTCTTAATTGTATATTATTAATAAATTATGAGTATGACCCCCGAGTGATCGAAAAAAAGAAACTTGCTAAGACTGACCTACATGTTTTACCCTGTAGATTGATGATTCTGCAATGTTTATTGTGCGATTCAATTACGTTAAAATGATGGTTAGCCACAGACTATGATGTAATAAGATTATGAATTATATGTAATGGATATAATTTATATTAATTTATGATATTTTGAATAGGATTAACATATGTAAATGTATCCTCCATGAATTCCTAGTATGAAGCATGTTACAGTGATCTAGAGTTAATTGACAAATATAGTAGGATCTCGTCTAAGCTATGATTTATTAAAGCTACTATCCTAGATTGGTGGTATTGACCAAATATTACTTATAATCCATGCAAGTAAATTCGTTGATATGTCCTTCTACCTTCTAGTATATTAATGGGCTATACTAGTTGTAACATGACCTTGTAGTAGCTTATGCTTAACTTCATGTATTATTATGGTACCTTAAGCTACTTACCTATACTTGATTTATTGATAAAAGAGTAGTAATGGTCAATGATAACCAAAGGCGAAAGGATTGGTGAAAATTCCTCTACTCTTCTACTTCTATATTTCTTTATAGTAATCGAGGAAGCCTTGTATAACATTGTTTGGTATGATCCACTTATGGTGGTGGTGTTTACATTATTGTCATTATATATGTGTTGACCATGTCCTTAAACGCAAATTGATGAATATAGGAACATGTTGTTATGATGACACTATGAGAAGATTATGCCTACATTCCTATTCTAGATGTGATCTAGGTTGTATGGCTATTGTATGAGCATGTGTATATCCTATAGGTGCTTCGATTGATAAGATAAGAATGGTTAATAATCCCTTACCTGTATACCCATAGGTGAATTCATGAATAGCCCAAGTTAGGAGTCTTAAGTGTAATATAAAGTTGACTTGTCTCATATGCTTTTGTGTTTTGTGTGGTTTATGCTTGATAGAGTATTCTGGTCTAAGAGGGTGGATGCCTCAATGTGTTTTTGATAGCCATTATGTGATCATGTTGACCAATGTACACACACACTCATACATTACGCATGCTTATAATGTAGTGAGTGTTCATAATGTCTAATTAAGGTTGTTCTCATATTCATTAGTGTCTACTACTATGCATGTAAAGTATATGTATGTGAAGTATGTTATGTATTCCTTAATAGGATGTCTTGGTAGGTGTACTAGTATGGCAAGGGTAAAGTTTGTACACATCTATGTGTACGAGTACACACATGTGTGGTTGTCTAGTAAGTAGAGGGGCCTTGAGGGGTGTCGAAGAATACTCTAAATAGATAGGTGCTTGAGTATGCTATAAGCATATGAGAATCAAATATTCTAAGACTATGTTTTATAAATAAATGTAATAAAGAATTTTCAATAAAGGGAACCTAGCTTATCACTGAGTGAACTTGACATTGAGAGGTCTTGACTTCCATTGGAGGAAGATTCACCATTTGTCCCTTATAGATTGTTGACTTCCCTTAGAGGAATACCGTCCTATGCACCCACATGAGCTGTTGACTTCCCTTGAGGAGGATTCCCCCATGTTTTTCTCATGAGAGAAGGCCCCAATTGCAAAATGGCATGTAGACGGATTATTCTTATCTCTTAGTTTCATAAACTATATTTTCCACATAGGATCTACCAAAGTGAATTCACTAAGGATGCTGGGATGTATGTTAATATTCTACCTTGGCTAGGTAGGAACGCCTTCCATTGGTTTAAGGCTTTACAACACTAAATTCCATGTTTAGCAACCATGGTCTTAGTGTCGGTTAAGGCTATAGTTTCCCTAAAGTAAAATGGATAATGGAAATAAATGAATAGGATACGAACTAGGAGGACGTAAGGAAGATTACTTAGTATAGGTGGAAGTAATAAACCCATCTAGAGATTGCACAAGTAGCTCCTTAGGAAGTCCTACGAAGGTGATCTAATGTGTATGTTTATGCTTACGTCCATATGCATGACTTTGTAGTATTGGTCTACTTGTTGTGATGAAATGCATGATATGAACCTATAAGAAGTTCTCTTGATATACATAAGCATAATGTTGGTCTTAATGAATATATGATGAAGGTGTTCCCTAGTTTGGATAAAGTTACCTTTACTCGTAATGATGATGTATAAAGTGTAAAGGTTTTTGGTTTACGAAGAGTTTACTAAGAATGTATGGGGTTAGGAAGAGTTTACATATCTTCATTGCACTAGTAGACTAAGATTGGGGTCATGATGGGTGTTGAAAGAAGTAAAAATATGTATTTCTTAAAGTAGCTTATTGTACAGCCAATGTAGTTTTGACTTAAATATGTCTTTGATATATTATGTTTATATGATGATTGTGTTGTCTTAGGTAGGTTATATGCATGTTTACTTGTGGCATTAAGGTGATGAATTTCACCAAGTATAACAAGAGGGTTACTTTTGAGGTTAATGAATAAAAGGGAAATTAGCTCACTGTTGAGGGAATAAGAGTTCACTGTAATGTGACTCAAAAATGTAATAAATCGTATATGTGATCCTATGAAATGTTTGGACTTTGAATATGTTTATATAAAGTATATGAATGATATAAATTCTATTTTTTCAAGGATTGATAAAAATTTACTCAAAAAGAGATAGAGTATGATTTCAAGAAAATGTCCCTTTTAAATACATGTTTTTGCATAGTTGTCATACTTAGTGCATTCTTGTAGTATAGCCATTGTTCTCTGCTTTTTACATAAAGTGTAGGTTATGGATGCTTAAAGGATATTTGTGGTTGAGGAGCTTGATATGTTATTCCCAAGCTCAAGGAAAGGGAACCTTATGTTTCAAGGATTCCCTACTCATATCTTAATGTAAAATGTGTAAAGATTGTATAGTTATGCCTTATGTGTTTAAGGGTCGTGTCCCTAATGTATTCTAATGTTGTTGAGTCTAAGATGGCAAAGAGACTTAGAGTCTATATATGTGTTATGACTTACATTATATATATAATATAATATATATATATATATAATATATATATATATATATATATATATATATATATATGAAGTGATGCTTCTAGAATATGATGTGCTATGAAAAGTTCTAAATTTTTTGCTAAATTTACTATTTCAATGCGATGAATGAGAACTATGGGCTTGTATAAGACCTCCAAGATGTCAAGTACGCCATATTACATCTAAGGGGTGCTCCCCGGATGTGACACATGTCCTATTGTTTGGTATAGTCTTATTTAATGTGCATAAATATTTTTAATGAAAAGTGCATACTTTATGAAATGTCCCTTTTTCTTAGCATATCTCCATAGTATGTGTACATATGGTCTCATACTTAGTACAAGTGGTCTATTAACCCCATTTATTCCTTTTCCCCAACATTTTAGGTTCCGTTCATTGAAGGAATTTTAGAG
The DNA here is from genome assembly GCA_027704765.1 of Solanum habrochaites. Lineage (NCBI taxonomy): Eukaryota > Viridiplantae > Streptophyta > Magnoliopsida > Solanales > Solanaceae > Solanum > Solanum habrochaites. The sequence continues at coordinate 25,705,622 of JAKWJA010002494.1, read as the reverse complement.
ATGACTTCGAAGAAGACTTGGAATTCTTGATCATCCAAGTTGGGTAGGTCCTCACTTTCCTAGGGTAATGCCAATATCAAGATATGAAGTTGTTTAGTTTCAAGACGCTTATGTTTCTTTCCATTTCATTTGAGTACTAAATATTGTATGACCTTATAAGGTTCTATGTATACTCGATATATAACTATAATATGTATGTAGAGGTATATGTAAACCTCAATGAAGAAGTAGTAAAAAAATTTAAATTTCAACTAATATTGACCTATGAATGTAATGATGTAAGAGTCTAGTCTAGGGGGTATTCCCGGATGTGGCAATATATTAATGTTCTACCTTGGTTAGGTAGAGCACCTTCAATTGGTGTAAGGCTCTACAACACCAAATTCCATGTAGCACCCATGGTCTTATGTCAGTTAAGGCTATATTTTCCATAAAGTAAAATGGACAATGGAAGTAATCGACTAAGACCCTAACTAGGATAACCTAATGGTAAGTGCTTAGTGTAGGTGGGGATATGGGACTTCACCTATGCATTGCACAAGTGTCTCTTGAGAGAAGTTCTACGAAGGTGTTTTAATGTATATGACTATGTTTATTTTCCTTATACATGACTTTGTAGTGTTGTCTACTTGTTGTGATGAAATTCATGGTATGAGTCTCTATGAACTGGTCTTATTGTATATGCATAATGTTGGTCTTAATAAATATATAATGAAGGTCTTGTTGGCATAAATGAAGTTGTCTCTATTGCCTTGTTGGTGTATGAAATAAAGTGTTAAGGCTTGTGGTCTCATGATAGGTTTACTAACTATGTGTCAGGTTATGGGTCTCCTCATATACATTGCACTAGTAGACTTAGATTGGGATTGCGAGTAAGGTCTTATAATGACTTATGTGAAGTGAAGTTAGTATATGTGCAAGCTGATGTAGCTTACTGTAAAGTCATTTGAATCTTGACTTAAGTGTGTCTATGAGGTGTTATATTTTTATGATGGTATGTGTTTGGCTTATGTGGATTGTATGTATGAATACCTTGTGGCCTTAAGGTTATGCATTGCACCAAGTATCAATAAAGGGTTACTTGGTAGGTTAATGAGTTAAAGAAAAGAAGTTCACTGTAAAATGAAATAGTTCACCGTAAAGTTAAAATGAGCTTACTATAAAATGGGTCAAAAATGACTTAAACGCAATATGTGATTTTATATGAAGTATGATCATTGAATATGCCTATATGAAGTATATGAATTGTATAAATTCTATTGTATTAAAGTTTTATAAACATTTCTCAAAAGGGCCTAATGCATGGTTTTCAAGAAAAATGTTCCTTTTAAATGCATGTTTTTACATGTTGTCATACTTAGTGCATTCTTGTACTAACTCCATTCTTATCAAGCTTTTTATACAATGTATAGTTATGGATGCTTAAGGGATGTGTTTAATGGTGAGGAGCAACATATGTGATTTTCAAGCTCAAGGAAAGGAATCCTTAAGTCCAAAGATATCCTAAGTTATGGTGTACTGTAAAGTGTTGTAATATTTTACTTATGAATCATGTTATAAGGGTCATTCCCTACTATAGCCTAATGATATTGAGTCTAGGATGGCAAAAAGGAGACTAGAGTCTTTAACTATGTATTATGATATTTCTTATATAACGAAAGTGATGTTTAAGCATACGATATGCTAAGAAAGTTTTAAATTTTGCACTAAATTTACCTTTGAGAATGCGATGAATGATAACTATGAGGTTGTATGAGACCTCCAAGAGGTCAAGTACGCCATGTTACTTCTAGGGGGTGCTCCCCAGTCGTGATATTTTAGTTTTTGGCCTGTGAAAATACAAGTTTGGATAAGGAATTCTATTGACCAAGGGGAAGGTTTAGGTATCGCTTGAGTCCCCTAGTTCTAGTACAATCGCTTTTATTGACTTATACATATCTTAATTAGTTTTGGATACATTGTGTATAAGGTCATGGCTCGCTTGTATTTTTTTTATTGTTGAATTTTATTAGTATTAAACTGGATGCATAACTGCATTCTCGATCGAGACTAATGATTTTAGCATAATTGCTTTCATTAACTTATTCTTATTTTAATTATCTTTTGGATATATTTTAGACCATGACTCGTTTGCACTTGTATTGTTGAACTTTTATTTGGTTTCATCATACAACATAGATGCATAACCACATTTTTTATTGATATTTAATAACTTTGAAGAATAATTGTTTTATTCTCTCGAGTGACTTAGCTAATATTCTCAATTTACACCTCTCGATTTCAATTTATATAAAAAATAATCATTAAAAAATTTGACCAAGGTGTGTCACCGCATCCTTGAATTTATTTAAGTATTTTAAAGAAGATGTGTAACCACATTCTTAAAAACAATTTATAACGTAATTAAATTTTTCTAAAAAATTAATTTGTCAGTTTTTAAGTGTGAATAAAGTGATGTCGCACTGCAATTGTTTAATCAAAATTGAACAATCTCATGTAATTTATTATAATAATGATAATAGTATTTCATTTTAGACATACATACAGTAGTGAGTGTGGAGCGAGGTAGTTTACTTGCCTTTCCACGATTCCTACATTGATCTCTCTGTGCCTTACTTATTATGAGTTGAGAAATCGATATAAGAGAGACTCTGCCAGCTAAAAGAGAAATAGGATATAGGAGAGCCCGGGGAATATTGTTGAAAAAAGACCCGTTAGGCTTCGAACGCTGTTAGGACAGAGAAATTGGAAAGCTAGGACGAAATAGCCTACCTTGAATACAAAATCAATTACCAGATGGACTGGCCCACTAGCAATAGCGTACGGCTGTCTCGCGATACCCTCTACAGCTTGACCCGCAACAGTCCCTTGACCAACTCAAGGTACAATAGAAGCAAGCCCTACGGCCAATCAAGTACACCACACTTTTTGATCAGCTTTGCTCACGAATTCACATTCGACGAATCCTATATTTATTGGGGAAGGTTTTGCTTCTTTGCTCATCATGGATCGCGATTGTAAACTCTCCGAAGGGGGGAAGTCACAAACGAATCCTCTGACAGCTGATGAAGAGTTTTCTAAGCCAGGATCACATCCTGATGATTACACAATTCGAACAATTTCAAATTTACCTCAAATAAACAATGAATAAACAACCGGTTAAAATTATCGTATAATTATTATTTTTATTAGTATCTAAAAAATCAAGGCAACACACATATTATAATATAAAAATAAGTTAACACTTTTCTAAACACGACCAAAGGGGTGAGAAACATATTTTTAAGCACATAAGAAATAATCACATGTCATATTGATGTTTCCCTAAATTTAACGATAACACTTTCAAATATATATTTAACACTATAAAATTAATAATATTAACGAGATAAATATATAAAAGATGTGAATAACATCAATACATTGAAATCAATTCTTGCATTATCATGAAATAAAATTGTACAAAAAATAAAATAAAAGTGTTACCTTTTATGAAATTAATTTACGAAAAGAAAAAATCAATAAGGAACCACGAACTCGAAACCACGAAAATGAACCTCAACTTTGCTTCTACTGCTACATGTTATGTTTGGATGTTAAATATGGGTTTCAAATGAGGAATATAAAGGAGTGAAAAAAATAATAATCCAAGTGCAGGTCAATATTTTTCTTCTCTGCAACTTGTGATTTTTTTTGTGGTTACTGTTTTGTTCTCTGTTTTTGTAGTCTTTTTTTGCTCTTTTTTTTTGGTTGTTAACTGTGTCGTGTGTTTGTTTAATTTTGGGGAAGTGTAGATAATTGTTGTAGTAATGTTGAAACAGAGAAAATTGGATTTTCTTTTGTGCTTGTGTGTGTTAGTATGGAGTAGTATGATGGAGTAAAAAAATGTTTTTTCCTTCTTTTCTGTACCTATGAGTGTATATTGCTTAGGATCGTTCCTTCTTTTTGTTAGCAGATATTAGGACTAATATGTAGGGTAGGATTAATGTGTTTCAAAAAGAAAGGAGAGTGGAGGGGAGTATAGTTGAGTGGAATGTTGGTGTGGGTGAGAGGTTTAAAGGAGTGGGAAATTTGGTAGTACTTAGGATAAATAGGAGTCTGCAAAAAATTAAATATATTTTAAACTATAATAATAAAACATTAATAAACTAATAATAATTTATAAATATATAATAGAGGCTAAATAGTTAATCTAAAAATTATAATTAAGAAACACCCGCTAAACAAACATATATTTTTACAAATATTTTTAAATAAACTAACTAAGATAAAATAAAAAATCAAAATATTTAAACCCTAAACTTTGTGTAAAACATCAAGTTCAGTAAAAAAAAATACACGTCTATAGTTTACACATCATTGACTGAAAGCACAAAGAATTTGCAGACAAAGAAGTAGACAACGTAACAACTGTTGACCGGACTCTTATTTGAAAGGGAGAATATGCGACCGAGTCCTCGTTTTGGACAACCTACCTATTCCATGTTATATGGGAATCAGGTCACGTGTAGTTCAACGAGATGAAATAATGAGTTGGAAGTCAAGTGATGTCCCCTCGAGGCTCCAGTTCCTAGCTCCTATTTTCACATGGAAGATGAAAGACTACAAATTAAAAGAATATAGAAGTAGAAGATCCTATCTATATAGATTTTCTTGAAGCTTGAATCGTGTCTTCATGTATTCAAGTAGCGAGATATTGATTTTCATCTCGAGTGAGGTTGACATAAACACCTTTCTTTTGGTAGGTTTCTTCTACCCGAATTTGGATATTGACCTTGTTCATACGGTGAGCTCTTGCTACTTCAATTCAAAATTAGCTAGAAATTTGACTTTCTTCAAAATAGGATCCTAAGCTTGAACTATGGATTGACCTTATTCTACAAGCGGATTCGTGAAATTGAAACAAACAAAACTAATAACACAAAATTTTGCCCCAGTTTATAGTAAAGAAAATTTTGTGAGAAAAAATAAAAGATAGTTGTTCGCTTTCAATTTAGACTTCGAATAACTCGAGCTTTGTTGTGATGTACTATTTAGAGGGATTATTCATGTGTGAACCAACATCATTCCTCATGATGAACAAGTTACATTAAAATTATGGTAGTCATGTCCCATTATCCAACTAAGTCATGTTAGTGTGTCTTTATTAAGAAGGGTCCTTGCTATATTGCGTCCCATTATTCATGAGGGTTCATGCTACACTACATCACATTATTCATGAGGGTCCTTACTATACTTTTTCACATTGTTCAAAAGGGTCTTTTCTATACTATGTCACATTATTTAGGAGAGTCCTTGATATACTACATACCATTTTTCACGAGGATCGTTGTTATACAACGTCCATTTATTTGAGAGGGTCCTTGCTTTACTACTTGCTATTATTCAAGAGGGTCCTTGCTATACTAAGTCCCATTACTCAGGAGAGTCCTTGCTATACTACGTCCCATTATTTAGGAAGGTCCTAGCTGTATTACGTCTCGTTATTCCGGAAGGCCCTTGAGATATAATGTCCCATTATCCATGAGGTTCCTTGATATACTACGTCAGATTATTCAGGACGATCCTTTCTACACTACATCTCATTATTCAGGAGGATACTTGCTACATTACGTACCATTATTCAAGAGAGTCTTTGCTATAATACTTCCCATTATTTAATAGGGTTCTTGATATACTACGTCCATTATTCATGAGGTTCCTTGTTATACTACTTCCGATTTATTCAAGCGGGTCCTTGCTATACTACATCCCATTACATAGGAGGGTCCTTGCCATACTACGTCCAAATATACAAGAGGGTCCTTTCCATACTACGTCCAAATATACAAGAGGGTCCTTGCTATCTTACATCCTATTATTCAGAACGGTACTTGCTATGCATAGTTAATTAGTCCCCAAATTGGACTCATCTAGGGCCTTGATTTAATCCAAATAGTTTCCTCGATTGTGTATTTTATCTAGATATCTAATATAAACTTCTAAGTTTCAGGTATTTGAGGATTTGGCAGGAGCATGGACACTTAGGCGCAAAAGACAAGAAAAAATGAAATAAGAGAGTGGAAGATGCAAAGTACGTAGCCCCAAGCACACTTGGCGATACGTTGTATAATGAAGTTGCGCATTTTGTTACAACAAGTGAACCCAGAAGGAAGTGAATCAAAAGCCGGCGAAAAGAAGTAGTAGGCGCTTTGTTGAATAGTTCAGTGAAGCAGAGTTATTCCACCCAAAGTTATAACATGCATGGATTATAAAGGTAAAGTACAATCGACGGCAGACTAGAAAAAGGGCATATCACCGAATCATTCGGCCATTCACGACTAAAGACAGTAAATGGATCCATCAACACTAAATCTGAACTTTTGAAATATGAACTATTTTATTATTTGGATATAGACATTTAAAGAGAGAAACATTCTACACTTGATATTTTATTTTAGAAGCTTTGTTCTTATGCTTCTCTCAAGTTTGGAGAGGGTTTTGAGGAAGCTTGAAGAAAGAAGTGTTTCTTTCAATTATGGAAGTGGTTCTTCTCTATTTACTTTCATTTGCTAATTTTAAGGTTTAATCTTTGATACCCACTTGATCCCTTTATCACTTTAAATATAGTTTATGACCTTGCTTTCTGATAGGATTATATGCATTTTAATGGAGATTTAACGTATTGGTTTTTGTTTAAATTAATGGATTTGTAGTTGCAAATACAAAACCACCGATGTGTTTTCAGCTTGCTTGAGAGGGAGGCTGCAAACCAACACCACTAGGCTGATAGTCTAAAAGGTGGGTTGACAAGAGGTTTGGCCTGAGAGAGTGACCCCTAGTCCCATATCCATGCACCCTCTATCAAATGTTAATGGTGTGGGTAAGGTGTAGGCTTGTTAGTTTAGACGAGTAGGTGTCCTAGAGGAACCCATTTGATATTGGGTAAGTTGCTCGAGAGGGAATTTACTTTCACCTAAAGCTTAGCCTAGTCATCATTGTCTTGCTAATTTTCCTAACAAAAACGTTTACCCTTTAGTTTGTGTCAACACATATTGTGGGCACATCCAAGAACTTTCCCTTATACATGTTTTCTCCTTTATTTTTGCTAATTTTACAACTTTTAACAAAAGCGCTTTCTTGATATTTTACATTTTTGTGTCATAAATTGAGTTTAATATTGTTTATATCCAATGTCTTAAACTATCACTATTAATAACGGAATTCTAAGTAGCTACAACTTTGACTACCACTCCTTTGAAAACAACCCCAACCCTTGTTTGTATTACTTTACTAGCTTCGATTCGTAGACATTCAAATTGTAGCTTAGTATCATTGATCACGAAATATAAAAAGATGTGATATTGAAGCATCCAAATGGAGCCACTGCCAGGGAGTGGTGTCATGTGAAAATTTAGTTACTTAGAGTTTTAAGTTCTTGTACAGTAGGTTTATAACCTTAATTTTAGTTTTGCTTTGCTTATGTGCTTTCTATAATAGGAAAACAACAATGGATGACCAATATGGATATCAAAAAGATCACCTCTGCTGAAGTTATTAAAATTCAGGGATAATCTGTTGACGTTTAAATAAGAGAGGGAAGAGAGAGTTACATGTTTGTGGTTGGGGTTCAAAGATATCTTGTAAACATGCCCATCACATGGAATGCCAAATAAGACATTGTTTGATTGCTTCTACAGAGGACAAAAATTGAGACTAAAAGAACTGTTTAACACCTTTTCCAAGGTGGAATGATGAGTCAACCCTACAAATTCTTTGCAACCCTACTTGAAAACATGGTTGAAACAACCGCAAAGGTTCAATAGAAATACGAGAGGGATAAACTAGTGACAGAAGTAAAAATGATGTCCAAATGTATAGAGGGGTTGGAAGAACAGGCAAGAGAGAAAGACAAAAATTTCGCCCTTCGAGAATGCATTGTAGGAGTAGGGAAAGGGCTGGATAGACTAATGATCCCTTTCAACCATTCAAAAGAAACTTGAAGAGCAATATAAGAAGTTGAATGACACGAAAGACAATATCGATATGCTTAATGAGACAACCACCGCAAACTCCATGAAAATTCAACTACAAGATGCAAAAATAAACCTCTTAATGACATGTTAATACCCACCATTCACCGAGGATTTACCCAACTACACCCTGGGTGACTCCGAGGATGGAGGGTAAACATTGACTTGCATCATTCCACGATGTTGACTAAGACAATGATTCGAAGGCAATCCAAAACCATTTACTTACTTTCTTTTTTATATATTGATCAAATAAGTGTTTTTTATTTGTACAGGTTCAGGAAGGAAAAAATTCTTGAAAAGATGCAAAGTGACAACGAATCAAGTCCTTTTGGTGGAATATTTACAGGTTAGGCGTAACTAATCATTCTCTATTGTTTGACTCTATGCACCTAAAACGTTGAGTCTGTAAAACTCGATAAAGTGAAAAATTTTATCTGCGATTTGCCAACCTAGAGATTAATCTCGACAATGACGGATAATGCAACTTTTGCAAGAGGATTGGAATGTTGTTATATTTGGTGACAAAATAGATACTCGGCACTTCGCCGATTCATTAAGTGAGATAATCTAAGATAGCCAAATAAGTAGAAGATAGAAGGTCCTAAGCTCAAGCTTAAAAATCCCACTTCAACCATTTCCTTTCACTTTATCCCTTTGACAAGATCACACTTGCACTCTACTAGATACTTTCTATAGTATTTTCAGTGTCGAATTGTGCTAGAATTCAAATTACATTGCTGGCTAGCACGTCACTATAATATAATTCAACACCAAAAATAGTAATCGAACCCATCATTTACCTCATTGAAATTTGTATCCATTTAGATAATGACTAATAGTGCCAAATCTTTGCTTAGTCTCTGAGAAAATGAGATATTTATTGTAGATTATAACTTTATATTTCATGCATAGTATTAAGATACTATTCGTCTATACTTTAAGTTGCATTGTTATGTGTTGGGATTGTGGAAATGATATAGGTCATCATTATAAATAATGTTGAAAAGGGTAGAATCATATTATCTGGAGTTGCGGGGTTGAATTTGAAATGATGGAGTTAAAATACGCACATTGGATGTTTGGCGAACTGCGTGCAGCTTGCCGAATAGTTGTCACATCAAGTTACAAATTCCACTCAATGATTCGCCAAAAGATCTCTTGTTCGGCATTTTTACGCACCCTTATGTAATTTGTACATCTTTACTTTATGAATACTAAATGAGTCAACTCGTTACAAATCAATTTAGTGAAGTGACTCTACCGTCATAACCTCCCTATCCGTCTTTCTAAATCACTACTTCACTTGTCATCAATGTTTTTGCAGAAATGGCTAGATCAAAAGTCACAGGAATAAATAATCCACCCAGGGACATAAGAAAATGAGAGTTTAAGGATGAGGAAAAGAGATAGGATATAGCCGAATAGAGGAAATACACAATGGAAGAAAGAGTCAAAAGATGAATCCCCATCGACCTTAATGTGCCTCCATGGGCCTAAGGTTTTGTTAGCGTTGTACCTGCCTCCACGGCAGTTCATGAGATGGATCAAATATTATAAACCAAAATCTCTTTTGAGGAAAAGGCATCTGAAAATAGTGGTGAAACTCAAAGAAGTAGCACTTCAGGAGTAGTTGTCTTATTTCGGAAAGACACTTTGGGTGCTCATACCCTGGCAGATGAAGAAGCGGAATAAACTAGATCTCCTTTTAACTTTTCCCTTTTGTTTTTTCTTTATTAAAAGTTTTGATATTTTCATTTGAGAACAAATATTGTTATTTGTGGTGGGGTGAGTCCTACCTTATTTTGTTGTGCTGAATATTTATGTGTTTGGATATATGTTTTGGTTATTTGTTTAAATTTCATTTTAATGATTGCTTACGGGATTGTTTGAGCTAATGGCTCTCTTTTGGTAATGTAAACTCATAATATTTTTTACCCTTTAAAAAATATTTCACTTCTGAAAATTTCGCTACCTCTTTTATTGAAAGTGGTTGTTATAGAACAAATTTAATTTTTGGTTTAGATCAATATCGATGACTTGAAAAGTTCTGTCAATCAAACAAACATTAATGAGAGGCTACAAAGAGAATGAAAGAATTTACATAGGCAATATGTGATCTCTTTGCATCTCGTTGTGATTAGCCAATTATCGAATTGATTCTTTTGGAATGACCATGGACACTAGCAAAAGTTTGTTCTCTTGTTTGACTTAAGTCTCACTGCCTTGTGTGATGAGCTTAATTTGAACCTTGCATGAATAAACCTAGAATTTTTTCCGTATAGTCTAATTGATTTAGAAAGGTATCCTCTTGACATGATCTCAGGCAATTCTTAAGAGTGTGAGCAAACTTTGATATATACTTCTTTTGTAGCCTTCCTGTGAGTGTGTGAAACACTTATGAACACCCTTTGAAACTTAACTTTTCCTTGGAAAAACCTTGATATAACCTATACATTATGTTGTCCATTACCTATAATCCTTTTTGAGATATGATATAAGTGAATAGCCAACATAAGCTAAAAGCCTAAGTTGGGTTGTGGTAAAAAAGAAAAGAAGAAGTTAAGAAGTGCAAGAAAAATCTCGAAAGCCCATAGTATTGTAGATAAATGGAAGCCATCCATACAAAAAAAAAGATAAAAGAAAATAAAAAGAATAGAAAAGTCGTGAAATAAATGTACAAAATGAATTTCAAAGCAATCCGTGAAGGGAAATAAAAGATGACCTAGAAGTACTTGAATAAGGATTGAGGAAGCAAGACAGGTGATAACTTAAGGAAATCACATCACATTAGAGAAAATGTTAATAAGCCCAAATGACCCTACATTTGCACATAGCCATGTTACAAGCCTTAGAAAGAACTTTTTGATCTTGAGTGAACCTAACCGAAGGTGAATTAGAATATAACGGAAAATCTATGTGTGAAAATATGTATTGTGTTCGTCTTTGTGAGTGTGGGCCTTGCATCAGACTCCTGATCCTAAGTTGATAAATCCGCGTGTGTGAAGATGGAATCATTCTTTGTATGAATATACATTTGTTGAGATTTCACTTTCATTAGTAGCAAGTATTGTGAACTCGAGAATCTTTGGTAATGGTATATCACAACTTCATATTTTCAGTATATAATTGAGCTACGCATGAGTAATTTGAGTCTTGTTCTATATATTCATGATTGAATCTTGTATAGCACTATTTTAGATATTCTATTCAAACTGTTGAACTTGAGATTTACTAGCGGACAAGCAAAAGTTTAAGTTTGGGTGTTGATGAGGCTTAAAATTTGACTCAGCTAGGGCCTTGTTTCAATGAAAATAGTGTCTTCGATTGTGAACTATATCGATATCTATTAAAAACATATAAGTTTTTGGTATTTGAGGATTTATTTGGAACATGGATAGTTAAGCGCAAAAAGGAAGCAAAACAGAAGAAAAGAGTTGAAGATGCAAAGTGTGCATCTCCAAGCACACTTGGCGATACGTCATATAGCGAAATTCCATATTTTGTTACAACAAGTGAGCCCTGAAGGAAGTGGATCAAAAGGCGACAAAAACGAGCACTCGGTGCTTTGCCGAATAGTTCCACGAAGTAGAGTTATTCCGCCCAACGTTACCTTATGCATGGATTATAATGGCAAATCACAAATGGCGATGGACCAGAAGAAGGGCATATCACTGAATCACTCAGCTATTCACGATTAAAGACGACAAATGGATCCACCAGCACTAGTTCTGAAGTATATAAATAATGAACTCTTTATTATTTAGATATAGAAATTTATAAAGAGAAGCATTCTACACTTGATATTTTATTTTAGAAACTTTGTTCTTAAGTTTTCTCTCATGTTTGGAGAGGGTTTTGAGGATGCTTCAAGAAAGAAAATCTTCTTCCAATTTTGGAAGTGGGTCTTCTCCATTTACCTTCCTTTGCTACTTTTAAGATTTAATCTATTATATCAACTTGATTCCTTTATCATTTCAATTATATTTAATTATTGCTTGATATGTGGCTAAAACCCCCCTATTATTAGGGTGTGATTTAACAAATATGTATTGATATTATTCTTAGGTCTTGCTTGCAGATAGGATTATCTACATTTTAATGGTGATTTCACCTAGTGGTTGTGGTTTAATTTAATAGGTTTGTAGTTGCAAATACAAAACCACCTATGTTTTTTTGGTTTGCGCAAGAGGGAGGTCACGAAACCAAGACCACTAGGCTGATGGCCTAAGGAGTAGGTCGACAAAACATTCAGTTCGAGAGGGTGAGCCATAGTCCCATATCAAAGCACCCTCTATCAAATGATCATGGTGTGGGTAAGGCATATGTTTGTTAGTTTTGATGAGTAGGTGTTCCAGAAAAACCCATTTGATATTGTGTAAGTTGCCCGAGAGAGAATTTACTTTCACCTAAAGCTTAGCCTAGTCACCATTTTCTTGCAAATTTTCCAAACAAAAGCATTTATCCATTAATATTGTCAACATATATTGAGGTCACACCCCAAGAACTTCCCCTTGTACTTGTGTTCTCCTTTGGTTTTGCTAATTTTACTACTTTTCCCTTCTTGCTATTTTACACACTGGTGTCATAAATTGAGTTTAATCTTGTTTAACTCCAAAATGTGTTAAATTATCTCTATTCAGAACTAAATTCTATGTAGATAAAAATTTCACTACCACTTATTTGAGACACAACCCAAATCCTTGGTTGGATTACTTTTTAAGCTTTGATTCATAGACACTCAAAATGTTGATTAGTGTCTGTAAGACCCTGAAAATGAGCTATGTTAACTAGATCCTAATATGGTCGTATTGATTTTATAAGGTCCTAAATATGTATACTATATTGTATAGAGGCAGTAGCTAAAGTATTAGGTGTGTTGGAAGTCGAACGTGAAGGGAAACTAAGACGTTTGACGACTAAGTTATCTAAATGTCTAAAATGTTGTTGTATGTGTTAATTGTGTGTTTCATTATATTTTAATTTTATTAATTGATTTAAAATAGCATTTATAGGTAGTGTTTAATGTTTCGTGAAGTTTGGAGGTCAAACGACCAAGAACATCCAAGGCGTTCGAAAGATATGCCTTAAGTCGACCTAGTACGTCTAGGCGAGTTTCATTGAGTTTTACGTGTTCGTATTGGATGAAATTAATTTAAGAGGTTTTAAAATTATATATGATCATATTTGGGTTGGGAGCATTCGATAAATTATCCCCAAGGACCATCACAGGGTCCTTGAGGAAGGACCCTAAATCAGTGTGCAGGCTGTCCCAGGCAGACCCTGGCGACGGAGCAGTCGACGGCCAGTCGTAGTTGTGACTCCCCGTCAAAAGGTCCCATCGTGAGGTATTTATTCTTTTGTGAATAATAGTATCTTTTCCAGCCACAGATGCCACCGATGGAGGCCTGTGACTGCCCGTCTAGGTGGTGACGCCCCGTCCAAGGCAAGTCGTCGTGCGACCTATTCTCCTGCACAGGTCTGTTGCCAAGTCAAGGGGTGAATTGTAAATTCACCGCACTTCTAAATTAAGTGTTAAACGGTCTATTAAGGGTTATTTGGGTATTCTTATTAAGTATATAAGGGGTAATTACATGGAAGCGTCCTTTTTAAAAATCATAAACCCAAAACTCTTAGAAAAATTCCAAAGACTCCATTGAAGTCCAACTTTAAGTGGAAGCTTGGTGAGGAGTTTTTGTGTAGAAATTCTTCATCAAAGTGAAGATTTATCATCCTTGAGGTATGGCTTTTGATCCTTGAAACTCGTTTCATCAAGGAACCCAACTCTCAAGATGTTTTTCAAAGTTTTCTAAAGTGAATTGTCCAATTTCATGATTCTACCATGGGTTCTTGCATAAATGATTTATAACATTGAATTATTATCTAATTGATATTGTATTGATGATTTCAATCTAATTTACCTACTAACCCATGTAAATTGATGATCCCTAGTTTTGACTACTTATTGAGTTACTTGATATTAAGCTAATATTATTGAATTGTTATGTAGTTTCTTTTGGGCTTTCTAATGATATAAGAATTGTATTCAATTGATATCTAATTGATCTTAGATTGTTAAACCTAGATTGAATATATGTAGATTCATTGAGTTTGATTTTTATTGCTTTGAATTATTGTTCATGGCCATGGGTAAAGGCCTTGTGATGTTGAATTGGTTAATTTGGCATTGAATTGAAGTGTGGATAAGGGAGTAAATATATTCTGCCTGGTTTCCTTAATTTGATATTATTTATACTTTGATTCTATTGTGATTGGTATGGTCCACTTATGGTGGCAGTGTTATGTGTTTTACTTGGACTTATCAGCGTTACTATGAGCATGGCCTTATTGGCAACTACTTGGAGTAATGAGGCTATTTGTGTAGTTGATTATGTGAAGAATGACATTATCTATCTACATGTGAAGTCATATGTGCGTTCCTTTTTACTTATGTTGCCTTAAGTGATCATGTTAGACTATAACTTTGACATTTTGAGTATACTGTTAGGGTTAACTCTTGGTTATTCCTACTTGTCTTTGTGAGTCTATGTGGAGTACATTAATGATGTTATGATGATATATAGGATAACTTGAAAATATTAGATTGTTTCTAGGTGTTTCTAGAATGACTTACATTATGAGTTCAAGTGAAGTATGTGATGTCTTGTCTTAGTTGACTTGTATATCTTGCTTCATGTATATATAATTATGAATATGTGATGTCTTGATTTAGGGTTTTATAACTCTTATTCTTGAACGTATGAATTACATGTGACTTTAAATGATGATATGAGAGTCTATTATGTGAAAACCTTGACTTAAGGGTAATGTTAAGATTGTTGAAGCGTAAGCTGTAATGGTATCCTTCAAAGTACAGGAATGATGGACTTAAGGTTAGTCGTCTGGAACGACATCGTATTAATCCTTAGGAAAGTTATCATGAGCTTCTTATCGCCCTTGTGACGTATTCCTGGTGAATCTTCTTTGGTAAGGTAAATGTAATTGGGTTATGAACTTGTTATGGAACCCATTTATATGAACCTTAATGATAATTGATATATGAAAATGAAAGCTAGGACCGAGTGAGTATGGTAAGGGAAAGTAGTTCTAGTTACGTATGAGAGTAGATTACATAGTATGCCCTTCATATTCCTTAACCATATGCCTACATGGTATGTGTCCAAGTTCTACGATTGGCCAGTAGAACAACCTCATCAGAGTAGGATAGAACTCTAGATTCCATGTCTTGTTATCATGTTTTATGTCGGTTATTTCCTATTCTCATCATATGGAATACCTATTAGCATTTGAGGAGTTTATGGAGTTTAGGTGGTGGTATGGGATTCTATCTAGACATTGCACAATAGACTTTTGAAGGTGTTATGTTGAGTTCATAGGTCTGTCCAAGACCATTATTTCAATGTCCTTTATGTGATGTATGAGTCCTAATGATGAACTAATGACTTATGTTAAGCAGCATGTAAATAAATGAGTACCTAATCTAAAGTGACTTAAGGATTCCTTAGCTAAACTGTGAAGAGGGCATTAGGGATGATCTCTTTATCTCTTATCTTTTAAAGTCTTGAGGATGACTCTAGTTAGGGAAGTTGGTTGATTTTGTGGACATGATCTAAGACTTAGGTAGTCTGAAGGATTATTTAGGTAATCTTGAAGAGGTCACTATGGACATTATCTTCTTGATTTACTTAATTAGGTTTTTTGATAGCCTTTTAGGAAGAGATTGTCATATCATCTATGTGTTGGTGATTTACGTGAGCATGATTCTACCTTAGGGAGTCCATAGGATCTCTTAAGTGTGTGTGTAAGGGATTGTATGGGAGGTCGCTTCACAACTCACTCAAGTGAGACTTAGAGTGCACCTTTGATAGAAGAATCTTACCTTGATGTTTGTAAGTGTGTATGTGACTAATTATAGGTAATCTTAAGGGTCGTTTAGGCACATCTAGAGAGGGTGTATGGGTGGTCTCTCATTCTGTGACTTAAGTAAATATTAGGATGACTTTAAGTGAGGAAACTACATGTTAGAAGTATCTTATGTGTTTCTTAATTATTTAATGATGTTATTATGATTAAAATATGATTTTTAAATGAAAAGATGCACATTTTCATGATTTTTATGCATAAAGTCATACTTAGTACATGTGGTTTTACCAATTTCATGCTTTTATCTATTTATACAGTTCTTGGTCGATGAGGAGCTTTGAGAAGTGAAGACTTGTACTTAGAATATCGTTCAAGAGAAATTGAAGTATGTCCTCACTTGACTCGAGGGCATATATGTCTTTATGTTTTAATTCAAAGTATTGTTTTAGTCTAAGTATTTCTATATTCGTATTTTGAAGTATGGGATGTGTCCCAAGTATTCTTGTGTCTTAATACGATGAGATTGAGACTTAGTATTTCCTATTACTTTTATATTAAAGTGATTTTTAAGACTATATTATGTTTTGTGAAAAGTTTTAATTCCGCTCTACTTTTCACTATGTATATGCAATGAATGATATGAAAGAGGCTTTTCTAAGAACTCCGAGAGTTCGACGATGCCAGTTACAATCCAAGAATGCACCCTAACTTCTAGGGTATGGTTTCGGATTGTGACGGTGTTGTTGATCATGAAATATAAAAAGATAAACATATTGAAGCATTAAAATGGTGCTGCTATCGAGGAATGGTGTCACCTTAAAATATAGTTATTTAAAGTTTTTAGTTCTTTGTAGTGTAGGTTTACTAACCGTAATTTTAGTTTTGCTTTTTTTATTTGCTTTCTATAATAGGGAAACAATAATGGATTACCATTATTGATATCATATAGATTACCTCTGCTGAAGTTATTCAGGAATAATTATTTGATGTTTATATAAGAAAGGGAAGAGACAATTACAGATTTGTGGTTGGAGTTCAAAGAAATCTTGCAAACATGCCTATCTCATGGAGTGCCAGATAAGACACTGCTATATTGCTTCTATAGATTACCAGCGCCCGATACTAAAAAAATATTTAACACTTTTTCGAAGTCCCAATGGTGAGTCAACCGTAAAAATTTGTTGCAACCCTACTTGACAACATGGTACAAACAACCGAAAAGGCTCAACAGACATATGAGTGGGATATACTAGTAACACAGGTAAAAGTGATGTCCAAACTAGTAGAGGGGTTGGAAGAACAAGCAAGGGAAAAGGACATAAATTTTGCCCTTTGAGAATGCACCGAACGAGATGGGAAAGGGGTTGGATCGAGTAACAATCCCTTTCATCCATTTAAAGAAACCTGAAGAGCAAGATAAGAAGTTTAATGACATGAAAGACAACATTGAGATGCTTAATGAGACAACCACCACAAACTCCATGATAATTCATCTACCAGATGAACATATAAAACACTTAATGAAAGGTAAATACCCACTATTCGTCAGGAATTCACCTAAAAACACCATGGGTGACTCCGAGGATGAATGGTAAATATTGAATTACTTCGTGCCACGACGTTAACTAAGGCGGTGATTTTGAGGTAACCCAAAAAAATTTACTTGCTTTCTTTTTGATATCTTGATCAAATAAGTGTGTGTTGTTTGTACAGTTTCAGGAAGCAAAATTGCTAGAAAAGATGCAAACTGACGGTGAACAGGTCCTTTTGGTAGAACGTTTATAGGTTCAACGTATCTAATCATTCCCCACTGTTTGACTCCATTCATCTAAATGATTGAGTCTCTAAAACTTTGAAGAGTGAAAAATATTTTTGGCGATTCCCTAATCTAGTGAGTGATCTCGACAAAGACCGCCCGTGCAACTTTCGCAAGAAGCCGGGAATCCTATTATATTGGGCGACAAAATATATACTTGGTGCTTCGCTGATTCATTAAGTGAGATAATCAAATATAGCCGAATAAGTAGAAGAGGGAAGGTCACAAGCTCCAAGCTTAGAATTCCTACTTCAAACCTTTCCTTTCACTTTGTCCCTTTCACAAACTCACACTTGCACTCTAGTATTTACATTTCTTGCATTATATAGTATTTTTAAGTGTTGGATTGTTCTCTTATTTGGATTACATTGCTGCCTAGCACATTCCTAAAATCTATAACAACACCAAATGTTAGTAATCGAACCCCTCATTTACCTCATCAAAATTTGTACTCATTTAGATAATGACTAGTAGTGCCAAATCTTTGCTAGGTCTCTGAGTAGATAAGATAACATTTATTGTAGATTATAACTTGATATTTTATGCGTAGTTGGCAAAATGCCATTTGACTATTCTTTGAGCTGATTTTTTATTTGTTGGGATTGTGGAAATTATATGGGTCTTCAATAAAATTGATGTTGAAAAGGTTTGAATGACATTATCCGGGGTTGCGGGGTCAAATTTAAAATAATGGAGAGCAAATAGGCACATTGGGATGTCTCAGCTCGCCAAACTACTCGTCAGTTCGCCTTAACATCACCATTTTGCCTTTAACTGAATGCTTTATATATTGGCTAAATTGTATCTTTTGGCGGTCAGGTCGAGTTACAAATTGCACTCGGCGATTCACCAAAAGATTTCTTGTTTTCCCTTTTTCCGCACCATAATGTAATTTGTACATCTTTTTCTGAATGACGACCCTAAAAGAGTCAACTCGTTACAAATCAGATTGGTGAAGTGACTTTACCGTCAGATTCTCCCTAGCCCCTTTTCTAAATCACTAACTCACTTGTAATTAAAGTTTTTGCAGAAATGGCTAGACCAGGGATATAAGAGAATGATATTTTAAGGACGAGGAAAAGAGAGTGGAGCTATCCAAATAGAGTAAATATACAAAGGAAGATATATCCAAAAGACGAATCCCCATCAATCCTAATGTGACTCAATGAGCCTGAGGTTTTTTTAACACTGTGCATGTCTTTAGGGAAGCTCATGAGGTGAAAAATTTATAGCAGCCAACATCGCCACTGAGGCAAAGGAAACTGAAAATAGTGGTGAAACTCAAAGAAGTAGCACTTCAGGAGTAGTTGTCTTTCTTCGGGAAGACACTTCAGGTGCTACTACCCCAACAGATGAACAAGTTGCATAAACAGAATCTCCTTTTCACTTTTCCCTTTGGTGTAACTTTCTTAAACATTTGGATATTGTCATTGTTTTCATTTAAGGAAAAATGTTGTTATTTGTGGTGGGGTAAGGCCCACCTTTTTTTTGTTGTGCTGATTATTTGTGTTTTGATATATGTTTGGGTTGTCTATTTAGGTTGCATTTTATAAATTTCTTTCACGAATGTTTGAGATTCTGGATATCTTTTGTGGAATTAATTTCATAATGATTTTGACCCTTCCAAAAAAATATTTCACTTTTGAAAATTTTGCAACCTCTTGTGTTGAAAGTGGTGGGTTCTTGAACAAATTTAATTCTCGATTTCGATCAATATAGATGAATTGAAAATTTCTCTCAATCGGAAAAATATGAATGTGTGGCTACAATGAGAATGAATGAAGTTACATAGGCAGCATGTGAACTCTTTGCATCTCCTCATGATTAACCAATTATCGAATTAATTCTTTTGCAATGACCATTGCACACTAGCGAAAGTGTGTTGTCTTGTTTGACTTAAGTTTCACTGCCTTGTGTGATGAGCTTTTTTTGAACCTTGCATGAGTAAACCTAAAATTTTCCCGATTAGTTTAATTGATTTAGAAAGTTATCTTCTTGACATGATCTTACGCAATTCTTAAAAGTGTGAGCCAACTTTGATATATATCTCTTTTTGGCCTACCTGTGAGTGTGTGAAACTCTTTTGAACACTATTTGAACCTTACCTCTTCCTTGAAAAAACCTTGATCAAACCTAGACCTAATGTTATCCATCACCTATAATCTTTTTTGAGATGTGATATTATTGAATAGACAACATAGGCTAAAAGCCTAAGTTGGGGTGTGGTAAGAAGGAAAATAAGAACTCAAAAAGTGCAAGAAAAGTCACGCAAACCCATTGTATTGAAGAAAAATGGAAGATCTCAATACAGAAAAATAAAGAGAAAATAAAAGAAAAAGAAAACAAAAGTTGTGAAATAAAATTATGAATTGAAAACAAATCGGGTTTTAGAGCAATCCATGAAGGGATATAAAAGATGACCTAAATTACTTGACTAAGGATTGAGGAAGGAAGATATGGAATAGCTTAAAGAAATCACATTTCATTGGAGAAAAAGTCACAGAGCCCAAATGACCATACTTTTGCACTTAGATCTTTTACAAGCCTTAGAAAGACCTTTTTTTATCTTGAGTAAACCGAACCGAAGGTCAATTAGAAAATAAGGGCAAACCTATGGGTGAAACATGCATTGTGTTCCTCTTTGTGAACCTGAGCATTTCATTAGATTCCTAATCCTATGTTGATAAATCTACGTGTGTGATAATTGAATTATTCTTTATGTGACAGCTGAAGATACGTTTTTTGAGCTTGAACTTGCATTGCTAGCGAGTATTGTGAGCTCGAGAATCTTTGGTGATGGTTTGTCACAAATTGAATCTTTGAGTATACCATTGAGCTATGCATAAGTAATTTGAGTCTTGTTGTATACATTCATGATTGAGTCTTGTGTAGCACTATTTGAGACATACTATCTAAACTGCTGAATCTGAGTTCTACTTGCGGACAAGGAAAAGTTTAAGTTTGAGGTGTTGATGAGTCTTCAAATTTGACTCATCTAGGGCCTTGTTTTAATTAAAATAGTGTCCTCTATTTTGTATTTTATCTCGATATCTAATAAAAAACTTCTAAGTTTATGATATTTGAGAATTTGGTAAGAGCATGGACACTTAGCAATAAAACGTAAGCAAAATGGAAGAAAAGAGTTGAAGATGCAAAGTTCCATCAGTAAGAACAGTTGACGATATGCCGTAAAATGAAGTTCCACATTTTTTTACTACAAGTGAGCCCTGAAGGAAGTGGATTAAAAGGCGACAACAAGGAGTACTCATACTTTGCCAAATAGTTTCACGAAGTAGAGTTATTCCTCCCAACATTACATCATGCATGGATTATAAAGAAAAAGCACAAATGGTGACGGACCAGAAGAAGGGTGTATCACTGAATCACTCGGACATGCACGATGAAAGATGCAGAATGGATCCACCAGCACTAATTTAGAATTCTATAATTACTAAACTCTTTTATTAATAGATAAGGAAATTTGAGAGAGAAAAATTCTACACTTGATATTTTATTTTAGAAATTTTGTTCTTAAGTTTCTCTCAAGTTTTAAGAGGGTTTTGAGGAAGCTTGAAGACAGAAGTTCTTCTTCCTATTTGGGAAGTGGGTCTTCTCCATTTATCTTTCTTTTCTACTTTTAAGGTTTAATCTCTTATATCCACTTGATTCCTAAATCATTTCAAGTATATTTGATTATTGTTTGATGTGTGGTCAAAAACCCTCATTCTTTGGGTGTGATTTAGCAAATATGTATTCAGATTATTGTACGGTCTTTCTTGCTAATAGGATAAAATGAATTTTAATGGTGATTTCACCTAGTAGTTTTGGTCTAATTTCATGGGTTTGTAGTTTCAAATACAAAACCACCCATGTGTTTTCGGTTTGCCAGAGAGGAGATTGTGAAACTAAGATCACTAGAATGATTGCCTAACGAGTGGGTCAACATCAGGTTCACCCGAGAGGTTGATCCCTAGTCCCATATCCAATCATCCTCTATCGAATGGTTAGGTCTTGGCGTATAGGCTGGATAGTTTAGATGAGTCGGTGTCTGAAAGGAACCCATTTTATATGGGATAGTTGCCTGAGAAGGAATTTACTTTCACCTAAAGCTTAACCTAGTTATCGTTGTCTTGCGAATTTTCTTATCAAAAGCATATATACATTAGTTTGTGTCAACATATATTGCGGTCACACCCCAAGAACATCCCCCTATACTTGTTTTCTCCTTTGATTTTGCTAATTCTAATACTTGTGACAATACCACTTTCTTGATATTTGACAGTTTAGTGTCACAAATTTAGTTTTATTCTAAAATATCTTAAACTATCACTATTTAGAACGAAATTCAAAGTATATACAACTGTCACTACCACTCCTTTGGGACACGACCCTAACCCTTGGTTAGGTTACTTTACTAGCTTCGATTCATAGACATCAAATTGTAGGTTAGTTATAACACTTCAAAATAAGACTTGTTATAGAGACTAACATAAGTGTCAAGAGGCTTATACACTGTTTTAAGGTCTATTTTAGTGTATAAAAGTCATTTATAATGTTTAGAAGTCAAAACATTATAGAACGTCTATAACGTCCGACAACTAGTTCAATGAGGTTCTTGTGTGCCTTTGTCTATTTGACTAGATTTTAGGAGTCGTAAAATAATGAAAATTTTTGGAAGGGTGTCTAACACGTATTAGAGTTGATTCATATTCAAAACTTCCGGGCACGACTCGCCAAAGACAAACCAAGGTCCCTCCAGGAGGACCCTTGCACTTTGGTATCAAAGGCAGTTTCCACCAAGGGATGCAACCCACGATCCATTGTCCAATCAACGAGGCGTAGATTCATTGATGAAAACATAGACAATATAAGGAAGCCTTTTTATCATAGCATATGAACTCTGATGGATGTGCAACAAGGGGTTGTACAGTGCCCGTCATGGACACACGATCCTTCAATCATGTTGCGTCTGTGAGGAGTGTTTTTGATGCACGTTTTGAATTAATTCAATTATTTGGATTAGTTAGGAGGTTAAATAGGGGTTAGGGTATAATTAAGTTACTTAAAAACCTATATAAATCTACTAAGCTAATTAGACTAACCTAAGCTATCATAATTATCCAAAACTCTATTCTGTCTCTCTTCTTTCTCTCTCTAGTTGAAGAATTCCATTGAACACAAAGATAGAGGTGGATTAAATGGATGAAAAGGGTCGAATTTATCCATAAATATTTATCAATTAGTAAGGTATGGGATTCCTTTCACTTTTGAGACCTCTTTCCTCAAAGGGTTCCATCAACTTGATTTGAAAAGTTGGGTTTTCATCGAATACAAAATTGATGTTATGGATTAGTTTTCTTATGATTTATTTTGTATATGATTGATATATTAACATTTATTTTAACTCAATTATGTTATATCTTGATGGATTGGTCTAGTTTATAGAAAATGACCTATTCCCCTTAACTCTAGGTTACGATCTTGATATGAATTGTGTAATGTTGGTTCAATTTAATTAGTTGTTGGTTGAATTAATACTATATGATGATATTGCATCAATTATGAATAGGTTAAGGTGAATTATAGTCCTATCATGATAGATCTTGAGTAGTTTATCCAGATTGTGACATTTATCTATGTCTCCTATCTTAAGCTATGAACTACTATTGGGTTGTGACGTAGTGATTCAATTAGACTTGTTATCATGTTGGTTATTATTATATTGTTATATTAAACCCTTATTGGGTTTAATTTAGGGTTTATGGTAAGACCTTGATGATGGATTATGAATGAGATAGGTAGGTCTTGTGATCCCTATCTTTACTTCAATTATGGTTACTTGGGGTTAAGTGATGATGTTGTATTGAAGTGTGCCTTGTATTAGGATTCATACAATGGCATGATGTTGAATTCAAATGTCTTGATGATTGTTTTTGAAGTTTTGTCTAAGATGTAAATGTTATAAGGATGGTGATGACTTACCAATGTGCCTTAATATGATGTGACTATGTAAATGTGCTAACCTCACGTATGAATTGTTATGAAAGTAATATATTCATACAATTCTTATTGAGATATGATCATAATGTTTATAGAATGGATAGACCCTATGACCTACATTAATCTATGATGATTAATAAAAACATTGAAGACATTTCAAAAAAGGACTCTAGCTTAGCACCGAGTGAACTAGAGTGAGGAGTGTCCCTTCCCACATAGGGAAGGTAAGATCACCAATGTACTCTTGAGATTAGAGACTCAAATGCATGTATCATAAGGAGGGTCCCAACTATATCTCCTACTTCTTGAAATATGTTGCCCCCATAGGAATACTAGCTAGTGGATCCATTTAGTTGCTATGTTCATGTTTCTGTACTACCTTGACAAGTAGTTCGCCTTCTTTCAATGTAGGGTTCCATACATCAGATTCTACATTATCTCATGTGGTCTATGTTGGTTAAGGCAAGAAGTTACCAAAAGGTAAAATGAACTAAAGGAATGAACTCTAACTAGGATAACCTAAGGGTTTTAACTTAGTCTAGGTAGGGGTATGGGACTCTACCTATACATTGCCCTAGTTATCTTTGAGGGAAGTCTTAGATGGATGTTCTTATGTATGCATATTCTTATAAATGTAAATGATATTTTTATGATGATCTTACATGTTAATGACATTATGTGATATTGATTACTCGTTGAAAATATCTTTTGTGTCTATTGCTAAAGTATGATATTATGTACTCTTAAGTTTATGTTATGTGAAGTTGGACATTGGTTATGGTTCTTGCTAGGCTTACTCGATTGAGTAAGGTTATGAGATTTTGCTTAGTCATTGCACAAGTGGACTTAAAGAAGGACACGAATAATGGTATTGCTTTTGTTATACTGAAATTCTCTTACTCATGCTTTTTGAAGTTATAAATTGATGGTAGAGTGGTCTTTATTATATATGCAACTATGTTGATATGTTCATTGACCTGACTAGACTTTGTATTGTTGGTCTTGTGATGTACATGCCTATTACTTAATGAATATGTCTTATTGATTAGTACGGTCTTTTTGTGTGGGCATAAGTGGTTTTAAAGGAAAGTGCATACTTTAATAAAATGTCCTTTTTAGCCAGATTTCATGATATGTGTGCATATGGTATCGTACTTAGTATAAGTGGTGTACTAACCCCATTTTATCCCTTTTCCCCAACATTTTAGGTTCCAGTCGTTGAAGAGCTTTGAGACGACTTTGAAGGAAGACTTGAAACTCTCATTCATCCAAGTTAGGTAGGTCCTCACTTTCCGAGGGTAATGCCGCTATCAAGAATAAGAAGTTATTTTAGTTTTTAAAACTCTTATGTTCTTTCTTTTTCATTTGAGTACTGAACATTGTATGACCTATATGTGGTCTTATTTCATTGATGTATGAGCTAGGCCCAAATTACTACTATTGTTAGGTTGTTATGAGATGAGACGTCTATTTGATACTATGTTATTTTTTATATATCTATGTGCAATAAAAGTAGAGGACTAAGTAATGTACCTATACGAAGGGTCTATTTGTACTCGTTATAAATATTATGTGTACGTAGAGTTCTATGTAAACCACAATGTATAAGTAACAAAAAGTTCTTAAAATTTCCGTATTTTTAACCAATAAATGTAATGATGTAAGCTAAAAGTCTAGTCTTAGTCCTTAAAGAGGATGATGACGCCATTTACGTCTATTCCCCAGATGTGACATTAGTGTCGGTAATCTCAAAATATAAACAGATACATATATTGAAGCATTAAATTTGTGATGCTGCCAAGGAGTGGTGTCACATAAAAATGTAGTTATTTAGAGTTTTTAGTTCTTTGTAGAGTAGGTTTACTAAACTTAATTTTAGTTTTTCCTTGATTATTTGCTTTCTACACATATTTAAGCATCAACCCATTATTCAGGAGGGTCCTTGATTTATTACGTCCCATTATTCAAGAGGGTCCTTGCTATACTAGATATCATTATTTAGGAGGTTCCTTGTTGTCACATCCGTGGATCGCCCCCTAGAAGTAACTTGTGTTGTCGTCCTCAAAAAGGACTAACACTAACCACTTAGCATTCGTCGTTACATTTCATAGGTTAGATTGCGGATATATAAAACTTTTAATCTACTTCTACATTGAAGTTAACATAGAACTCTTGCATACACATAATATATACATATGCAGCTTACATACACCCCTCGCATAGGAAGCACTACATAGGCTTCTACTTTAATTGCACATACATAATTCATAAACATATTCTAATAATAAGTCTAGGATAAGTCTCACATATACACCTAAGTCGAATACAATATTCGAGCAAATCCCTTACTTTACTTCAATAAAAGCCCCATATAGGCATATACAACAATCGTCTTCAAATGAAATGAGGATGAACTAAATGTCCTTAAGACTCAAACAATATCCAATAGCTAGATAGTGGCATCACACATGGAAGGTGAGGACCTATCAAACTTGTAGAATGAGAATCCAAGTTATCTTCAATGGCCCTTCTAAAAGCTCAACGGTCGGAACCTACATAATTGTAGAAACATAGAAATATGGGTACCACTAGTACTAATTATGTAAACATTCACATAAAATACTTTTAAATATGCTAAAAGGGACAAATGCTCGAAATGCTAAGTTACTTTGAATAGCCTTTTGCATAATCAAGAACACATATAAGCGAATAATCACATATTCCTTAAAATAAGATCATCTACAACACAAGACCAACATGATCAAGTATAATCAAGTCAACATGTATCATATCATATTTGAGTACATAATGAATACAACTCCAACATCATGTTATAACAACATAGCATAGATAAGAGTTCACAACAATACAACATATACAAGACGCTTTACTCACAACCTATAATCAATTACACAAGTGCAATGACCAAGTAAATCTCCATAACCTTACTCAACCAAGTAAACCAAACAAGATATCACAATCAATGTCTACACTCACATAACATAGCATTAAGACTAACCGTCATCATAACATAGCAATATACACCAATAACATGCTCAAAATCAAAACTAACATCGTATAGGATCATCAACATGTAAAGAGAAGATATAAATAACATTTATTTTATAAGATATAAGAACAACTTTCTAACACTTCTCTCAAATCCAACTAGTGCAATGTATAGGTAGAGTCCTATACCCTTACCTAGACTAAGTCAAACCCCTTAGGTCACACTAGTTAGTGTTCAGTATATTACTACATTTTACTTTCGGGAACACTTTCCTTAACCGACATAGACAACATGAGCTAAATGTGGAATCCGGTTTCATGAAACCCTACGTTGAAAGAAGGTGGACTACTTGCAAAGGATGTACCAAAACATGAATGTAGCATTCTAGGTAGATCCACTAGCTAGTATTCCTATTGGGCAACATAGTTTGAGAACATGAAAATATGCTTGGGAACCTATTTATGAACCTTGAATTATAGTCTCCAATCTCATGAGTAACATAATTACCCTATCTTCCCACCTTGGGAAGGGACACTCCTCACTACTAGTTTAGTCGGTGCTAAGGTAGATTCCCTTTTTGAAATGTCTTTAAGCCTTTATTAATTACCATAAATTAGTATAGTCCATAGGATACTAAACCCTTTTATATTAATAAAATTAGCTCTTTAAGAATTGCATGATAATGTCCTTTCAATACAACCCGTATAGGTGAGATCAACACATTATCATTGTCATATCAAAATAATGCAAATAGGCAATTCATAACAAACCTTATATCATTTCATATTAAATATATTCTCACACCTTCACATAATCAATACAATTCAATTACATAATCATACAAACACCTAATAAATAAAATGACAAGGCATGCTCAATTGAACTTCATCATCAAGTAAAATCCATCACAATTGAAGTAAAGGTTCAAGATCACAAATCTTATCAATTCTCCTTCAACCAGCCATCATCATTGGTCTTAACCTCAACCAATCTAATTTAATCCATCAATAGGTGTAATAACATCATTCAATAGTAATTAATACAGGAACTAACTCAATTGCATCAATAATAAGCAATTCAACATTAACTTATAACCTAGGATTAGAAAATTTGGGTCAATTCATGGTCTATTCCACAAACTAGGTTAATTCATTAAGTACTACCATAATTGAACAATAATTCAGCATAATATAATCATAATCATCAAAATAAACCATAAACAATACAATTTAGAAGATCAATTTCATATTAGGAAGAAACCTATAAGAATTCATCTTTTTGAAAGCCAATTTTTTTAAGAACCCTTTGGGGAAAGGAATCCCAAAGGTGAAAGGTTTTCATACCTTGATATTATTTGGTTTTAAATGGTGAAAAGTAGTCTTATTTCTTACCTAGAACCCTTATACCTTGAATTTCAATGGAGTCTTCTTTGGGGGAGAGTAAGTAGGGAGAAGGAAGAGCAATTTGTGTTTTGGGAAATTGGGGGTGTTAAGTGGGGTTTAGGCTTAGGGAAGTTTATAAATTTGCTTAAATAATCTAATTAACCAACCCTTAAACCTTAATTAGAACCCTAAATAACTAACTTAATTAAATGAACCAACTAAAAACTTAATAGAAAGGTTAGGCTTGGCCTACGAGAGCATGACCTACAGGTTGTAGGTCAGTCGACGACTTCCCTCCAACAATCCTGCACAATAGTTGTTTTGGTCATATAGTGTGTTTTTGGGCACTTCCTGAAATAGGCTAGGTGTCCATCGATGGAGGTTGGTAGACACTGCCTCAAGGCAAGTTCTTGACTAAAATGAAAGGTTCCTCCTCCAGGACCCTTAGGGTAGTCCTCGGGGAGTCGTACCCGGTCATTTAAACGATAAACATGTTATAATATATGTTTGACACATTCCCATCAGCTTTCACCTAATTCCGACTCTTAAAACATTGTAAAATAGGCTAAGGCATACTAGAACCTCTTTGACTTGTCTCCGGACGTCATGGACGTGTCTTGACTCTAAAACTACCCAAATGACTTTTAAGCATTATTTATGACCTTAAAATACTGTGGAAACCCTTATACACTCATGTGAGTCTATATATTAGGTCTTGGACTTTCGGAGTAGTATATTATCCGCCCGGGGAACATTCCTCCCCAAATGACACTAAAATATTGAAGGGAAAGGATAAACTCAATACTACCAGCCCAACCAACAACATACATAATCAACATGAGTTATAACTCAAATTTACATAACCACATGGAATATACTCATTAAAACTCAAAACATCCATTACTTCACACAAAACCTCAACACAACAACATGCGCCATTTCCTTATCAACTTCAACATGAGGTCAATACAACACATAAAGAGTCACTTATACCAAAAATCATTTGAAAACACATCAACATTGTCAATATCATTTTATAAAGGCAACAACATACCAACTACACAAAAAAGTGCAAATCAAGAAAAAGAGCATTTTTTCATAAAAACTCAGTTTAGCCAAAACTCTTTACCATTATTATGCACATCTTTGAAAAACAAGTCAAATTCAATTTTACTCATTATTTTAGTTATTAGTAGGAACAACTAACACTAATTAGCAAAGGTATGAGGATAACGGGACTTCATGTCGGCCTCGACCTCCCATGTTGCTCCCTCAACAAAGTGATTCTTCCATAACACCTTAACAGAAGCCACTTCCTTGTTCCTCAACCTCTTAACTTGTCTATCAAATATTTCAACTGGAACCTTCTCATTGGAGAGATTCTCATTCACATCTAGACCTTCAATAGTAAGAATGGACTCCGGGGTCACCAATTCACTTCTTAAGCATGGATACATGGAAAACCGGATGAACCGAAGACAAATCACTACGTAATCTCAACTCGTATGCAACCTTGCCGACCCTTTGCAAAATTTCATAGGGACCCACATAACGAGGACTCACCTTCAGCTTCTTTCCTAATATCATCACCCCTTTCATAGGTGAAATTTTCAAATACACCTTATCTCCTTCTTCAAACTCTAACTCTCTTCTCCTATTGTCGGCATAGGAATTTTGCCGGCTATAGGTTTTCTTCAATCATTCTTTAATTATATTAACTTTCTCCAAATTCCTATAGATCAATTAGGGACCAAAAAGTGAGGACTCGCCAACTTCAACCCATCCAATAGGAGGTCTACATCTCCTACCATACAAGGCGTCAAAAGGATCCATAGATATAGTTTAATGGTAATTATTGTTATAAGAGAACTCAACCAAAGGCAAGTATTCATCCCAACTTCCGTTGAAATCAGTTACACAAGCTCTAACCATATCCTCAAGGGTTTGAATAGTATGCTCCGCTTGATCATCCATTTGGGGATGAAAAGTGGTGCTTTATTTCACTTGTGTACCTAAACTTTTTTTGGAAATACCTCCAAAATCGAGATGTAAATTGAGCACCTCTATACGAAATAATGGATAAAGGGATCCCATAAATACTTAAAATCTCATTGATATCGATCTTTGCATACTATTACGCCGAATAAGTAGACTTAACGGGGATAAAGTGAGTGAGTTTCGTTAATCTATCCACAACCACCCATCTAGAGTTATTAAACAGGGATAAAGTGAGCGGATTTTATCAACCTATCCACAACCACCAATAGAGAGTAATATTGCCTTCTTGTCCGAGGCAAACCCACTACAAAGTCCATATTAATGTCTTTCCTTTTCAAAGAAGGAACTTGAATTTCTTGAAGTAAGCCACCCGTCTTTTGGTGCTTGGCTTTCACTTCTTGACAATTCAGACACTTTGCAACATATTTTGCTATGTCTCTTTTCAAGACATCCTACCAAAAAACTTCTCTAAGGTCATGGTACATCTTTGTAGAACCTAGATCAAATCGAATAACGAGAAGCATAGGATTCCTATAAAATTTGGTTTCTCAAATAATCCACATTGGGCACATACAACCTCTCTTGTTACCTCAAAACACAATCCCCCCTAAGGATAATGATTCATTAAGCTTGCAAAGAACGGATCCCTTTAACTCCATCAATGATGGATCATGGTGTTGCTTAAAATTGACTCCAACCACCAAGGATGACTCGAAGTTATGATGGACCATAAAACCACTATTCGGAGAATCTTCGAATCTAACACCCAAATGAGCCAACCTATGAACATCCTTCACTAGGTCTTTCTTTCCCTTTTCAACATGAGACACACTACCCATAGTCATACGACTTAAAGCATCCGAAACCATGTTGGCCTTACTATGGTGGTAGAGAACACTCATGTCGTAATCTTTCAACAATTCCAACCACCTTAGTTGTCAGAGATTGAACTCCTTCTGAGTAAACACATATTAAAGACTCTTCTAGTCGATATACACATCAACATGAACAAAATATTGGTAATGCCTCCATATTTTTAAGGCAAACACCACAACTGCTAACTCGAGATCATTAGTTGGGTAGTTCTTCTCATGAACGTTAAGTTTCCTAGAAGCATATGTTATAACCTTCCTGTGTTGCATAAGGATGCAAGCCAATCCTACTTGGGACGCATCACAATATACCATAAAACCTTTAGTACCCTCTGGTAGAGTCAACACGGGAGTGGTGGTAAGTCTATCTTTTATGATTTGGAAACTTCTTTCACATGCCTCCGACGACACAAATTTCATATTTTTTTAGGTCAAAGTTTTCTAAGGAGATGAAATGGACGCAAAATGATCCACAAACCTCCTATAGTAACTAGCTAGACCCAAAAAACTTCTTATCTTGATTGGAGCTAAAGGTCTAGGACGATTCCTAACCGCCTCAGTTTTCTTTGGATTAACCTCTACACCATCCCTAAAGATGATATAACCAACGAACGCCACCGACCTTAACCAAAACTCACACTTGTTATACATGGCAAATAGTTGGTGTTCCTTCAAAATTTGTAACACCACTCACAAATGCCCCATATGATCACCCTCATTTTTTTAATACACCAAGATATCGTCAATAAAGACTATGAAAAAGAAATCTAGATATTTCTAAAACACCCTATTCATTAGGTCTATAAATGTTGTTGGGGCGTTATTCAACCCAAAAGACATCACCCTAAACTCATAGTGACCATATGTTTTTGAAAGGAAGTTTTGGGAATATCTTTCATCACTCACTCTAATTTGGTGATATCCCAACCTGAAGTCAATCTTGGAAAAGTAGCTCGCACCTTGGAGTTAATCAAATAAATCATCAATCCGATGGTTACTTGTTCTTTATAGTCACTTTGTTGAGTTGAAGGTAGTAAATATACATCCTAAGCAACCCATCCTTTTTTTACAAGAAGAACCGGAGCACCCCATGGGGAAATACTAGGTTGAATGAAGCCTTTGTCTAGTATATCCTTGAGTTGAGCCTTCAACACTTTCAATTCGGTTGGAGCCATCCAATAAGGAGGAATTGTAATGGGATTGGATACGGGAGCAAATAAATATCAAAGTTAATTTCCCGTTCGGGTGGAATTCTTGGAGGATCATTAGGAAAGACCTTCGGAAATTCCCTCACTACGTGGACTAACTAAATTGGAGGATATTCGGAGTCTAAATCTTTGAATCTCACAATATCGTATAAACACTCTTTAGAGATCATATTACGAGCCTTTGGACTAGAAATTATATGACCTCTAGGAATTAAACTTCCCCCCTTCCACTCTAGGACAGGTTCATTAGGAAAATTAAACTTGACCACCCTTGTCCTAAAATCAATGGAATCTAAACAAGCATGCAACCAATCCATCCCCAAAATGACATCAAAATTGACCATATCAAGTTCTACTTATTGAACATGAGTAAATATATGGGGAAATATTATAGGACAATTCCTATACACTCTTTTGCCAACAACCGACTCACCCGCAGGGTATTCACCATTAAAGGTTCATTCAAGATATCGGGAAACATCTAAAACTTTCTAGATACCAAGGGAGTAACAAATGACAAGTTATCACCTAAATCAAGTAAAGCATAAAATTTTATAGAGAAGACTCCGGTCACCACATCTGGAGAACTCTCTTATTCACCCCTAGAGAGAAGAGCATAAAACTAATTCTTTCTTAGAGCATCAATATTAGAACCACTATCTTGTGCTTGCCTTTTACCCCACCAAAAGCAATGGTCCGTCCAAACTAGGCACTCACCATAATGCTTCTTACCACACTTTCCACAAGTCGTGTTCTTACTAGGTGAACTAGTACCTCTTCCCTTTTAAGACTTAGGGTTAGACACCGTATCTTCACGAGACTTTCAAAATTTAGAAGGCACTTGATTGGAGAGCCTCTTCTTGAATCTAGGTTTGTCTTGAATTTCCAACCTCCCCTTTGAAGAACCACTTTCTGAAGACGTGCGTTCTTGGACTTTCTATTCTTCCTCCTTAACCTACTTTCTTCCACTTGTTGAGCATGAACAATTAGACAAGTGATATTATTATTATCACATAACATAGCCGAACGATATTCTTTCACCAAGTCATCAAACACTCTCATAAGAAAATGACTCATATCATCCCTTGTGTTAGACAACAATGATGGATCATACTTGGACATTTTTGTAATTTTCAAGGAGTAGTCAGGTAGACTCATACTTCCTTGGCAAAGATTGATGAATTCTTCCATCTTGGCTTCCTTGAACACTCCGGAAAGAAGTAATCGAGGAAAGCTTTCTTGAAGATCTCCCATGTAACTGGAACACTACTTAGCACCCTATGATCTCTCCATTGGGTATACCAAGTTTTCACCACATCTTTGAGTTGAGAGGTGGCCAACTCGAACTTTTTACCTGAAGTCACACCCATAAGAATAGGTTCTTATAGACTTCATCTAGGAAATCTTGAGGGTCTTCATCCTCCCTTGACCCGTAGAACATAGGTGGGTTCATCCTAGTAATGTCTCTTAAATGAGATGCCATAGTGATAGCATCTGGAGGCATACAGGGTACAACTTCCCTATTCACTTGTGTCGTCATGTCTTAGACCTTATAAGTGACGGCATTAGCTTGTGGAGTCATGGCTTGGGCAAAATTGAGAAAAGTCTCCCTTATCTATCCATCGGTAATCGGCGGAATAATCGGAACTTGATTGCCCATATCAATTTGCTCAAGTGGAGGGACTTGATTGTCTTGAAAAGGAGCTCGGTTGTCATGAGCCCCCGCATTAGAAATCCCTTCCTCGGCCCTTCATGCAGCTTCTTTTCGAGTATTCATACCAATAACCATAATAAAGGTTTACGTGAAAAGACGCATAAAGTAAACTTTATAGACACAACATACGAACACAAGAAGATGAGGATTTCCTAAGCATTATATAGCCTCTCATTCATAAGTATGGCGCACTTCATAATTATGTATAAGAATCTACATAGACGTGGTTTAGTAAGAAAACGATTCTAAAAATACTCAACCTCATGATCTAATACCAAGTTTTTCACATCCTTAAAGAACCCCCTAGAAGTAACAGGTGTCGTCGTCCTTGAAAAGGACTATAGTACCTCTTAGCATTCATCATTACATTTCATATATTAAATTGTGGAACATTTAAAAAATTTCTTCTACTTCTATATTGAGGTTTACATAGACCTCTCGTATACACATATTATATAAACAGGGAGTTTACATAGACTTTTCGCATAGGAAGCACTACATAGATTTCTACTTTCATTGCACATACATAATACATAAAGATTTTCTAATAAGAAGTCTAAGATAAGTCTCACATATAAACCATTTAAGTCAAATAAAACATTTGGGCATAGCCCTTACTTTATTTCAATAAAAGCCCCATATAGGCATATAAAATAAACGTCTTCAAATGAAATAAGAATGAAATAAATGTCCTTAATAATAAAAAAACATCCAATAGAAAGATAGTGGCATCTCCCTGGTAAGGTGAGGACCTACCGAACATGGACAATGAGAATCCAAGTTATCTTCAATGGCCCTTTTAAAAGCTCAACGGCCAGAACCTACATAATTGTTAGAAACATAGAAATATGGGTTAGTACACCACTTGTACTAAGTATGGAAACATGCACATAAAACACTTGAAGTAATTCTAAAAGGTATATTTTCTCCAAACCATGCTAAGTTACTTTGAAAAGCCTTATGCACAATCAAGAACACATATAAGTCAATAATAACATATTCCTTAAAACAAGCTCATTTACAACACAAGACCAACAATATTAAGTATAATCAAGTCAAAATGTATCATATCATATTTAAGTACATAATCAATACAACTCCAACATCATATTATAACAACATAGAATATATAAGAGTTCACAACATTACAACATATACAAGACCCTTTACTGTAACACCTTAAAATGTGATTTAGGTATAGATAGAGACTAACATGAGTTTCATAGTTTATTAGGTTCCTAAAATATCTAATAATATTTATTATTTATAGTGTGTAAAGTTTGTGTGAGTTTGGAGTTTAAACGTCCAAGAACATCCGGTGACGTTTGAGAGTTAGCCGTGAGACATGCTAGTGTGCCTTAGTATGTTTCATGAGGTTTCATGTAGTTTTTGGAGTTAAAATTTATGTGAGATGTTCCTAACATATAAAGTAGGAGTAATTGAGGTGGAAAATTTTGGGTGAAACACCCCAAGGACCAACCAAAGGGTCCTTGAGGAGGACCCAACCTTGGTCCAACAAGCTGCCCAAGACAACAACTTTTGTTCCTTGGTGAAATAGGTCCACGTCACGGACTAGGGTTTCCATAGAAAAATGGTGCTTTGCGTACTGGACACAACGGAGATCAACTGCCCCGGAAGTTATTTTAAAAAAAAATCATGTGGGAACTACTCCGCGTCGCGGACTTATTTCTCAACGAAGATTCCAAAAATTTAAGTGAAGTTAGACTTGTCTAAAAGTATCCAATTGATATAGGGGTAGTTTAAGTACTTTTGAATTTGTTTAAAATGGTTTTAGGTCCTATATAACATATTACCCAATAAAAAATAATAAACAAAAACCTTTCTCTCCCAAAGTCTCCCAAGACCACTATTGAAGAAGAAGAGAAATTGCAGCAGCTTTTAGGAAGAATTGATCAAGTTTTCAAGATGGGTTTACGGTTCTTATATAAGTTATGTGAAGATTATTCATTCATGGATTCTTCCATCCATTAAGACACCTATTTTCCCCTTCAATTGTGAATCCAAAGACCCCAATCTAGAGAGGGTTATGATTGCAATGTGGGTAAGGCTTGATTGTGATCCGAATCTCGTGGGTAACATTCAATGATGTTTATATGATGATTTTCTGCTGTTTTATGGAGTTGTCATGGTGAAATATGGTAATTGAATTTGAAGGTGATCATGGTGATCTTTGGACATTAGCGACTATATGAATGTTTTGGATTGATTCATCTTAAATTGATTTTATTCTATATTAATTGATCATGATTAAATAACTAAGTATGAATTGAACTAGATTTGATGAATTAAGATTGGTATTGATTGAATTGAATCCTAAATAAAGAATTATGACTATATTCACCTAGTATTAAAGAATATGAGAAGAAATATAAGGTTAGAATACTCCATAATATACCTATGAATGAAGATAGAATGAATTGAGGAATAATGAATCTTAGGATGGTTTTGTTGTCTGTATATTTAGGATGATTGATTGAAAGTTATTAAATTAACTTGATCATGGAGATATTTCCTTGGAAATCCCTTAGTAATAGATGTTTGAGCAAGGCTTGACAAGTAAACCTTGGAGTATATGCTTGGCTCCAAGTGGATATGCAAAGTGAGACATTATCTAGCAAGGGTCCGGACTCCAAGTAGAAAGGAGAGCGAGACCTAGTACTTGTAATGACTATCCCAGTAGGTCTCATGAGGCGGAAATCCTTCACGTAGTAGAGGTAAGGTATCCTAGTAGAGATCTCCATATCCTATGAACTTAGACATGCTTTATAAGCATCGCGTAGCGTTCATAACCAATGAATGAACTTAGACATGCCCAAGGGGTACCTCATAGTGTTCATAATGTGTGAATGAACTTAGACATGCCCAAGGGGTATCTCATCGTGTTCATGATTATTAAAGGATCAAGACACAACTTAGAAAGTATCTCATAGGATGCATATGATTAAGTAACTTAGACGTGCTTAAAAGTATCTCATAGTGTTGAAAAGATAAACATAGGGGCTAGGATCCAAATTAAGAAGTAAAAGAAAAAGATCCAAAATTAGTACCTTGCATGAGTGGTATTATGGGGCATACATTGCATAAGGTATTACCTAGAGTCTTAAAGAAGAAGATATTAAAGATAAGATTGGACTAGAGTTACCTTTCCTAGTAAATAAGACTAAATATGAGAGAATCTTATTAAATGAAGTTAAATAATGATAGGGGTATGGAGGGTGAACATGTTAAGGATGACTTCAAGATAGGCTTAGTATGTGAGGTAGCATGGGATTCCTCATGTACATTGCACAAGCATATTTTCAGGATATTCTAATAGTAGAGTACTCTTTAGTATGAAGTAAGGCTGCTAGAGACTTGATGAATAAGATAGGGTGACTTAAAGATATGCTTAGTATATGAGGTAGTATGGGATGCTTCACATGCATTGCACGAGTATGTTTTGAGTTAGCTTAGGGGCATAGTGCTCATATGATATGATGAACGTAGGTATTAATTATGAAAGTCGACTATGATCAAGGATGACCAAAGAGAATTACTTGTTTAGGTAGTAGTATGGGATGCTACCTTAGCCTTGCACTAGCATACTTGGAGGTATCTTGTGGTGTAGTTCATTTGAGTAAGAAGGACAAGTAAATAAGTATGAACTCTTACGTACTTTATGATGCTTTAATATGCTTAAGATATTCATGATATGTTTATATCTTTATCTCTTATGATTATGTCTATTATTGGACTAACCCTTTGATATATCTTATGTTTGGCGTGATAGTTTCCATTCTTAATGCATATCGTACTAACGCATATTCCCTACATGTTCTTCATGTAGGGTCTTGAAATGATTGAGTTTCTTTCAAGGGTAGAGTTCCAACGTTTCCAAGAAGAGAAGAAGTGGTGAGTCATCATAGCTTCGAAGACGAACCTTTATGTTCCTTTATGTTTTTTTTTATGTTTTAGACATTATGAGGGCTGCGTACCAAGATGTTTCATTCATGTCAAAGTTATATAGTTTTTGAGACAATGTTATTAGAGATGCATATGCTATTATCAAATACCTTTTGGTTTATGTTCGAAGAAAGTTTTTAAATTCCCTCCAATTATGCATGATGTTATGTAATAAAGTCAATAGGCTTGTTCAAGACCTCATAGAGGTCGAGTACGCTGTGTCGCGACCCAAGGGTTACCTTAACTTCTAGGATGTACTTTACGGTAACCTATCATCAAGTCCACAAGTGCAATAACCATGTAAAGCCCCATAACCATACTCAACCAAGTAAACCAAACAAGTTATCATAAGCAATGTCTAGACTCACATAGCATATCATTAAGAGTAACTGTCATCATACCATAGCAATATAGACCAATAGAATGCTCATAAATGAAAGTAACATCATATAGGATCATCGACGTGTAAATCCAACATACATAACATTTACTTTATAAAACATAAGAACAACCTTCTAAAGCTTCCCTCAAGGCCAACTAGTGCAATTTATAGGTAGCGTTCCATACCCCTACCTAGACTAAGTGAAACCCCTTAGGTCACGCTTGATAGTGCTCACTTTATTACTTCATTTTACTTTTAAGAAAACTTTCCTTAAGCGACATAGACCACATCAGATAAATGTGGAATCTGATGTCATGAAACCCTACACTGAAAGAAGGTGGACTTCTTCCCAAGGTAGCACAAAAACATGAACATAGCATTCTAGGTGGAACCACTAGCTAGTATTCCTATGGGGCAACATAGTTCAAGAACTAGTAAATATGCTTGGGACCCTATTTATGCACCTCGCAGTATAGTATCCAATATCATGAGTAACATAGTAAACCTACCTTCCCACATTCGGAAGGGAGACTCCTCACAACTAGTTCACTCGGTGTTAAGCTAGAGTCTCTTTTTGAAATTCCTTTAAGCCTTTATTAATTATCATAACTTAGTATAGGTCATAGGAGACTAACACCTCGTATATTCGTAACATTAGACATTTAATAATTCCAGGATAATGTCTTTTTAATACAACCCTAATAAGTGAGATCAACATATTATCATCATCATGTCATAATAAGGCACATAGGCAATTCATAACCAATCTTATATCATTTCACCTTCAACATAATCTCACACCTACACATAATAAAGACAATTCAATTACATCATCATACCAACACCTATTTAATATAATCACAAGACATGTTTCAATTGAACTTCATAACAAGTAAAGTCATCACAATTGAAGTAAAGGTTCAAGATCAAAAATCTTACAAATTCTCCTTCAACAAGACATCATCGTTGGTCTTACCCTCAACCAATCCAATTTCATCCATAAATAGGTGTAATAACATCATTCAATAGTATTTAACACAAGAACTAACTCAATTGCATCAATACTAAGCAATTCTACCTGAGTACATAACCTAGGGTTAGGGAATTTGGCTCAATTCATGATCTATTCCACAAACTAGGTTAATTCATCAAACACAATCATAATTGAACCATAATACAACATAATCTAATCATAATCATCAAAATAAACCATAAATAATACAATTTAGAAGATCAATTTCATATTATCAAGAAACCCATAAGAATTTATCTTTTTGAAAACTAATTTTTGGAAGCACCCTTTGGGGGGAAAAATCCCAAATGTGAAAGGTTTCCATACCTTGATATTATTTGAATATTGATGGTGAAAAGTAGTCTTCTTGTTTCCCTATAAACCTTATACCTTGTCTTTCAAAGAATTCTTCTTTGGGAGAGAGAAAGTAGACAGAAGGAAGCGCAATTTGTGTTTTGGAAAGTGGGCGTGCTAAGTCGAGTTTAGGCTTAGGGTAGTTTATATAGTTTCTTAAATAATTTATTAACCAATACTTAACTCCTAACTATACCCCTAACTAACTGACTTAATTAAATTAACCAATTAAAAACTTAATAGAAAGTGTTGGCTAACCTACGGTCGTAGGTTAGTAGATAACTTTACCCCCCAACTGTCCTGCACAACCGTTGTTTTTGTTAGAGAGTGTGTTTTGTCCACTTCCTGAAATTGTCTAAGTGTCCATTGATGTAGGCAATCGACGCCCCACCGATTGGAGTACGCCTTGTTGATGGCACTCGTTGGTATACACTGCCTCTTAAGCAACTTCTTGACCAAAATGGAAGGGTCCTCCTCAAGGACCCTTAGGTTTGTCCTTGGGGAGTTGTACCCAAACGTTTAGACTAAAAATATTTTAATATATTTTTGACACCTGACCATCAAATTTCACCTAATTCAGATTCTTAAAAGCTTGTAAATAGGCTAAGGCACACTAGCACCTCTTTGACTAGTCTCTTGACGTTGTGGATGTTGCTTCATGTCTTGACTCTAAGACTTCCCAAATGACTTATAGACATTATTTATAACCTTAAACAGTGTTAAAAATCTTATACACTCATGTGAGGATCTACATTAGGTCTTGGAATTTTAGAGTGTTACAGGTTATATACTAACCTATTATTTAAGAGGGTCCTTGCTATACTACTTCCCATTATTCAGGAGGGTCCTTGCTATACTACATCCCATTATTCAGGAGGGTCCTTGCTATACTAGTTCATTACTTGAAAGATTTTGCTTAATAGAATCACAAAATTGAATAATCACAACATTGTTTTCTTTCCCAGTTTGCACCATAAAAATATAATTAACCTATTAGAATAAATGAAAAATACTTGAACTTAAAGAAAAAGGCAAGACATCAATGCAATTAGGTTGTTTGTTCTCTAAGAACGAAAGATGGTATCTCTAGGGTGTTTGATCCCTAAGGTCAAATTACAACTAGGGTGTTTGTTCCCTAAAAATGAGAAATGATAGAGTGTTTGTACTCTAAGGTCAAAATTTAACTACAGTATTTATTCCTTAGAAACAAAACATGATGCAGCTACGGTGTTTTATTCTAGCTTTTCTTTGTCATTTTCTTTTTTCATATATTTGGCCTTTCACTTTATTGCCCAACTTAGATCTTTAACGATGTGTAGTTAATTAATAGTGCGCTCAAGGAGGTGACATTAAGAAATAGTGCATTGATGCACTCAAAAAGATATACGCTATGATATGATTGTTCAAATAAAAAGGCTTTAGACTCAAAAAGGGAATTTTGTGAATAAAATATCATTTGACAGGCTTGAAAGGCACAATTGCATCAAACTCTCAATAAAAATGACAAATCATCATCCATGTCATATTGAAAAATTACACATCATTTATTATTTATTTGTTAGAAAAAACATTTGTTCTTCTTTTTAACTCCATTCTTCTTTACCACTCCTCTCTCCATATTTTACATTCGATCTCACCATCACAACCTTTCATTGTAACCATCATTACCACTAAAAGTCATCATTTTTCTCTATATTTTAACCATTCAAAACTTTCAGTCACAATTTTTTACCACTTCGTTCATCACTTAAACCATAAACCTCTTTTCTACATTATATCAACAAATTATGACTAAAGTACGTCAATATATCTTATTATTTATACATATTTTATCCAATCCTTTTTTACATGATTTTATAAGGAACTTTTAACAATTAATTTTAACCACCAAATTTACTGATCTGTCTCCTCACAAATTGTACCTTGACTTTGTTTCTTATTTTGGATAGAAAGAAAAATTAAAAGAAGAAGAATAATTTGGAGAGACAAGAGGGCGGAGAACTGAGCCGGAGAGAACAAAAGAGAAAAAAAGAAATTGGAGAACTGTGGAGAAGGGGGACTGGCTGGGGCAAAATGTAGGAGAAAAACTAATGGTAGGAGGTGGGGTGAAGAAGATAAAAGTGAAATTACTTTTTATTTTTGTTTTGGTCTTTTTTATTGTAGTTTTATTTCTAAAAATTATTCTTATTTAAATCTTTTGTGTTATGCGCTTTTGATGCGTGAAAACATGTATTTGTCCAAGTCAACAATGAAGTTGCAACAATGGCTTGGTAAATGGTCCAAGGGTTTTATTATGTTGAGTTTTATCAGATTTAAGGATTTAGTTGACAAAGAGTCAAGTAAAAGGGTCCAGAATACAAACGCATACAAGTATAAGTGTTAATCATACCATTTTACCTATAAGAATTGAAGTAGCTAGAGGCAAAGTACTTCACCAAATTGATACTCTTTAAGAATAAAGCCAACTTTGGTAAGCACATTGTCCGTAATTGTTGGTTAGGTCTTCTAACATAGATTAGACTCATATTTAACTATCTAGAGTTAAGCACATGAATATTAAACAAACTTAACTGAAGCTGCACAAGAAATTCAGAAAAGTCGCAGTTATATAGGTAAAAATATTATCACACATAACTCTTATATTGATCTTGTTGAACCAGATCAGCCAAACAGTCCAGGTACGAGCAAAAATCATCATGAAGACGAGGCAGCAACTGGGAAAACACAGGAAAACAAGTGAAATTCTTGAAAAAGTCTACATTTCTATCCCTTGACCAGGAAGAAAGTGAAATCTCCAATATCCAGTACTTGACTGTGGTCCTATACATAAGGAAGGAAGTGGACTTTTGTACTTGGTTTAGACTTCGTACTTATTTTTATGCTCTATTAGTAATTTAGTTATCTAAAATAATTGTACCAGTTATTCAATCTTTATTCGTGTAGTGATATGTTGAGTTTGTCATTTTGATTTTTTGTACTTATAAAATTGAGGAAACGACTTGTGTTCTAGAAGTGCTACTCTAATGATTTTGGATATTTTGAGGTTGTATAATATCATAGTTTCTTTTCCATTTTGTGTCGTGCCTGCAATTTTAATATCGGATACATTTCTAGTGTCTCCTTGATAAATTAGCATCTCTTACATCTTTTCCTATGAATTCCAATGTCCTTATGTGTTTTTCCTTCCTTTATCCTTACTTTGTTAGTGTTGTGTAGTTGTTTGTATGACGTGGGAGTTGATAGAGTCAGGAAAGCTCTTCATTCCTACAATAATAAATGGTTCTGATCTGTTGCCTACATTTTCAACCGATTCAATGTTACCAATCCCTAGATCTCAAAATCCTCCCTCTATGCCTAATGTACTTGAAGGTATTAACAAAGAAGGAAATACAAAGGCCCCTAAGATCACAGGTATTGACTCAATGCTTCCATTGCCCCCTCACCCTTTAGATAATTGTTTAATTGTTGTGGAAGCTGTTGGAATGTTGGATGGAGGGTTGAAGGTGAACATCACTAACTAGCAGGAAGGGGTATCCAAAGGGGGGTTTCTACATCATGATATACATGATAATTTAGACACTGAACCTAAAAAAGACCCTAGAGATTCTTCTACCACTTCTTATCAGACCACACAAGAGAACCAACACAAACCACTCATCCATCAGGGAAAGGTTTTTGGTCAGGGACACGGTAAATAGAATGATCGGCAAGGTAATCTTAATACTTCTCATAACACTCCAAAAAAGAATCAAAAAAAAGAATGTTCATTAGAGAGAATAGGAAAAAAATGTACATGACAGTGGGAAAACAAACCAAGGAAAACTATCAACAACAAATTTTAGGTCAAACTAAGCAAAAAAAAAGAGAGATGCGATCAGAAAAAGGCAACAACAAGCAGTAGTGACATTAGAGAATAAAGGGCAACATGTACAAGTTCAACTTGGAAAAAATGAACATGGCAACACCAGAAATACAGTTACTGAAATGATACATTCTTAGGATGAGTATGATAAAAACATATATTCTTTGGTGCAAGATTTTAAATTTTGGAGGCTTAATGCATGAAGAGTTGACTTTTGTCAACATCCAAAGATTGATGTCAGATTAAAATTCTTTCAATTCCATCAGCTACGTATGGGTCATTTTGGTTTAGTGTGATGTTTGGTTTGGGTTTCGATTCTTCTATTTGGAGTGTGTATGATAAGGCGTTTCAACTTTTTTGTTTTGCCAAAGGTTGACCTTGGTCAACTTTCTTAGTAAGCGTGCTCAGAATGAAATTTCGTCAATGTAGTTAGCTCTAGAATGCAAAGTTTGGCCAAAAATGATCTTTGGCTTGGTTCCAGAGGTAATTGGGATGAGTATATGGTGTTTAGAGTTTTTATGGTAAAAACTATAAATAATATAATAAATTAATACAATTTATAATTTCACTATACCAACTGAAAAACAATAATAAAAACTAAGTCCACCAACTAAACGACATTATTTATTTAAATTTTTTAAAACAACTTTAACTCTAACTAGTTTTGACTTAATTCCAACAACTAAATCACCAACTAAGCCACATTTTATTTGAACTTATTTAAACAACTTTAACTCTAATTAGTTTTGACTTAATTGTAACAACTAAATCCACCAACTAAACATCATTACTTTTTTATACTTATTTAAACAACTAAAATACTATAACTCTGA
This sequence comes from Solanum habrochaites, assembly GCA_027704765.1. NCBI lineage: Eukaryota > Viridiplantae > Streptophyta > Magnoliopsida > Solanales > Solanaceae > Solanum > Solanum habrochaites. The sequence goes on along the minus strand of JAKWJA010002494.1, from coordinate 25,661,320 downwards.
CTAGTTTTCACTTAATTCTAAAAATTAAATTCACCAACTAAATCACATTTTTTACTTGAACTTATTTAAACAACTTTTACTCTGACTAGTTTCAACTTAATTCCAACAACTTAATTCACAAACAAAACCACATTATTTATTTAAACTTATTTAAACAATTAAACAACTTTGACTATAACTAGATTTGACTTAAATTCCTAAAACTAAATCCACCAACTAAACCACATTATTTATTTGTACTTATTTCAACAACTAAATCAACCAACGAAACCACATTATTTATTTGAAATTATTTCACTAAATAACTTTTTAACTCAATGAGTTTTGACTTAATTCCAACAATTAAATCCACCAACTAAATCACATTATTTATTTGAAATTTTTTAAACTAAACAACATTAAGTCTAACTAATTTTAACTTAATTTCAACAACTAAATCAACCAACTAAACCTCTTTATTTTTTTGAACTTATTTAAACAACTAAAAGACTTTCACTCTAACTAGTTTTGACTTAATTCCAACAACTAAATCCACTAACTAAACCACATTATTTAAATAGTGATTCAAACTATCTACGGGTTAATTAAACTTCATTTGAACTTCTTCCAACAACTAAACAAGTCAAAACTAAATTTAAAGCTAAGTGTCAACATTAGATGGATCAACTAGTGTTTGGTACTTATTCTTAACAAATACATTATTCCTAAATTAAAACATAATGTCAACACTAGATGGACACAATTCAATTTTGTAAGATATTAATTTTATAATCAATAGGATCAACTAGTGTTTGTAACTATGCTTAACAAACACATTTTCCTAAATTAAAGTTTGATATCAACACTAGATATGGACATAAATCGATCTTGAAAGAAAATCAATTTTATCATCAATAAGATAAACTAGTTTTGTTAATTATGCTTAACAAATACATTATTCCTAAATTAATGCTTTATATCTACACTAGATGGAAGCAAATCGATCTTGCAATAAAATCAATTTTGTCATCAATCGGATTAACTAGTGTTGCTACTTATGCTTAAAAAATATATTACTCCTAAATTGAATATTAATATCAAAACTAGATAGACACAAATCGATCTTGCGAGATAACACTTTTGTCATAAATAGGAACAACTAGTGTTGGTACCTATGCCTAAAAAACACATTATTCCTAAATTAACTCTAGTATCAACACTAGATGGACACAAATAGGTCTTGCAAGAAAATCAATTTTCTTATTGTGACATCTCATAAATCAAAATAAGTAGGATTAAACGAAGAAACTAAGCATAGTTATTTTTGGAATTAATAGGAAAAATATGGAAAATTTCCAAAGTCCAAAAGTGAGATTTTTGTCATTTTCAAAAGACCATAACTTCTAGATCAGGATGAGTTAGGGAAAGTTCATTATATGGTTGGAAACCTCTTGAAGAGATCTTTCCGTTATGCCGAGTTTGCACATTTTCGATATTGTATGAGAGATATATGCCTATCAAAAGTTGGGTTGTTGGACTGAGAAAAGTTCAATTCGAATTTTAGTATGGGTAAAGTAGTCTTTTACCCTACTATTTCCTAATTTGTCTTATGGATTTATTAGGGGTAAAATTAAGCCTTAGGTCAGTTTTTAAAAGATTAAATGTGTGTAAGGCTTGGAATAGAATAGAATAGAAAAAGGAGAAGGAATAAAGACCAAGATTTCGCTAAGAATGCCAAGATTGTTGAGTGAACTTCGTCGGGGTGATCCCTTTAAGGTATGTGAGATCCTTATAAGTTGGATTCTTCAACCCACACAACAATATGTTTCATTTGGCGCAATTACAGTTATTTGAATGAGTAGCATTGAAGTTCTTTATGAAAAACCATTGAATTTTTGTTGGTTGAGTTGTAGTATGCCTTTGTTGATTGATTTGTGTTCACGGCCTGTTTTACGAGTCTATACTTTTGGGTAATGATAATTTTAGTGATCCTAAGTGTTTAGGTTGAGATCCATGGAGGTTTATAAGGTTATGAATTGAAAATCGGAGAAGAAGAGTCGGAAATTCCATTTGACAAGCCCTAGGGCGCCAAGCCAGCCAGAGCCTATCAGGATAGTCTCTGTCCGATAGGCTCTGGCGCCCCATGTATCTCAGAGCGTCAGGTTCACCTAGAGTTCTCATTTCTCCCCTATCTTTTTGTACTAGTTCCTAAGTTATGTACCTAATATTCCTAGTTGATTCCAACACGATCGAAACATCGTGAAATCATATTTAAACATGATATCATGGTCCTTGAATCCATAATCCAATTCGAGGAAAGTTAAGATCAAAGTCAAAGAAGTTAATAGTCAAGTTTAAAAGTTAAGTTGAAAGTCAAAGTGAGTTCTTAGAGTTTTCAAGAGTCTTAAACAAACATTTTTACTTTGTTTTAAGGCTCAAGCTTCAAGTCGAGCAATGAGTAATGAGTTAAGTCTAAGTCTCAAAAGCTACAGGGGAACTAGTATTCCCTAAGAGTTAAGTTTCAAGTAAAGCAAAGATCAAAGAGTAAGTTCATTTCTAAAAAGTTATAAGGGAACTAAGTAATCCTTAAGAGTATAAATGTTTTCACATTTTGAGAATGAAAGAAAGCTAGACTTCCATAGAGCCTTTGGCTAGTTTTACAAGGGGAATTATGATTTCCAAGAGAGTTTTTAAAAATAAGTTTGAGCAATTACCTCAAACCAGAGAAGAAATTGATTTAAAAAATATGAGCTATGTATTTTGGGAGTAGTATTCAGCACCGATAAGGGGATGCGAGTTCATATCAACTCAAGTCTCCATAAACCATGTATTCAACATGGACAGATAAAGGATTATACTTTTTAGATGATTCCTTAATGCTTTTTAGCATAGACTAGTGGATCCACTTAGTAGCTTAGGTTCTATACCGACGAAAAGGTATAGGGTGTTCCTCTTGCAACGTGAGGTAAAATGTTGTACCATCGCTTATGCTCATAGTAATGGTTGTCAGTTAGAGAATCTCCCAAGAAACTATATTAATTGAATATATGAGTAAAGTTGAGTTTAGTATTGCATTTTCTTTAATGAACTAAGTGTTTACACTGTTTAACAAGCTTTATGTATATTGCATCCGACTTACTGCTTCATATTGAGTAATGACTTCTTGAGTTGAGTAGAGCCAAGATAAGTTTATTCTTAAATCCTTTAAAGCTTATTAGTTGTTGTTTAGCATTTAAATCGCATACTCGTACATTCATTGTACTGATGTCAGTTGCCTTGCATCGTCTTATGATGCAGACGCTGGTAACCAGGATCAGCATCCAGTACCTCGTTGATCCATCTTGAGCATTCAGAGTCAGTGGTGAGCCTCCTTGCATTCTGGAGGACTCTTTAATTGATTTTTCCACATTTTTTATAGAATGTTGTGGGGTTTGTCGCAACATTCATCGTAGTACTAGTAAAGGCTTCATAGACAAACATATACTCAGACAATCAGTTTGGGTCTCTCTTTATTTACAGTTATATATTGTTTTGAGACTTAAGTGTCATTTTGGCCAATACTATTATTTAAAGTATTTCTCATTAGATTCTAGGTTTACAATTATGTTAAGTTAAGTCTTCCACTGAGTTAAGTATGCCAGTCCACAGGTTCGCTCATGGACAACAATGATGTTGTGTGTCGGCCACGTCCAGGGTGTAAGCTACGAGCGTGACAGTCATCAATAGGATTAAGTACTGTAGGTATTTATGCTAAACAAATACATTATTCCTAAATTAAAGCTCATTATCAACACTAGATGGACACAAATCAATCTTGTTAGAAAACCACCAATGAATGAGGTCCGTTGATTCATTACTACAAAAGTAAACAATCACCAATGTAGGCTGAACAGTTGCATCCTGGAAGAGCAAAAACACCATTAAAAGAAGTAAAAAGTTAGCATATAGGAGATATCTTCCAATACCAAATGTCCTATGAGATACCTTTATAAAAAAACAAGTAGGTTTCTACAAGATTGTCACGACCCAAATCGGATCGCGACTGGCACCCACACTTATCCTTCTATGTGAGCGAACCAACCAATCTAAACCTTAACATTTCAATGTAATATCAACAGAAAGTAATGCGGAAGACTTAAACTCATTAATAAAAACCAATTCAATAACTTCTAAAATTCAACATCTATTATTATCCCCAAAATCTGGAAGTCATCACTACAAGAACATCTATGATCAAATTACTAAACTAAGAGTATTCTAAAAAGCTAAAATAACAAAAGCTAGTCCATGCCGGAACTTCAAGGCATCAAGACATGAGGAAGAAGATCTAGTCCAAGCTAGAAGCGTTAGCTCACCCTGAAATCCGGTGTAATGAAGACTGGCTAGAGTTGTTGTTGAGTTGAAGACGACGGTATGTTTGCTGCACTCCACAAATAACAACGAAGAAAACATAAAAGTAGGGGGGTCAGTACAAACACAAGTACTGAGTAGGTATCATCGGCCAACTCAGAATAGAAAACAATATATCTCAGATAACATCATAAAATCAACTAATATTCTTAACAGGTGATAGCAACAAGTATAAACATCATTTATAATATCACCGATCATATCTATGAGGACTCAAGCCTCCACACCATACTCTTTTGGGAAACATGTTCTTTTAGATTGAGTATATTAGCATCTTTCAAGATTCATTATCTATATTTCTCTTGTGTCGGTACGTGACACTCCGATCCCTCGTTAGTCTTTATTCCTCTTGTGTCGGTACGTGACACTCCGATCCCCTACTACCATGTGTCGGAACGTGACACTCCGATCCCCTAAATCTACGTGTCGGTTCGTGACACCCGATCCCCTAAATCTATGTGTCGGAATGTGACACTCCGATCCCCTAAATCTACGTGTCGGTTCGTGACACCCGATCCCCTAAATCTACGTGTCAGTTCGTGACACCCGTCCCACTAATTCTACGTGTCGGTTCGTGACACCCGCCTCACTAATCTCATTCTATTAGTAAATCAAGCCTTCTTTTATACCAAGGAATCATCATTTAACAAGAGATTAGGTTTTTAACAAGATTTGGGATTCAATAGCTTCATCATGCTTGTTTCATCACAATCATATATATAAAATCACATCATGCATACACACAATTAAGCATATAGAAGACTTCATAATACTACCCAACACATATCATTCGCTATTAAGAGTTTACTACGAGTAGCATAAAAAAAACCATAACCTACCTCCACCGAAGATTCGTGATCAAGCAAGCAAATTCCTCAAATCCTTGTTGTCTCTTCGTTTTCTCTCTCTCTTGCTCGATTTCCCTCTCTTTCTGTTCTTTTTCTTTTTCTTATTCAAACCCTCTTTCTTTTACCCTAATTAGTATATAATTAAGAATGAAATATGGCAATAATAACCCACTAATTAACTTAAGGTTACCTCTTTTAACCCCCAAGTAATTAGACTTATTAACCTTAACCCTCTAACTTTATAATTAAAGTAGGAATAGTCCAAAATGTCCCTTAAAACGTGTAAAGAAATCCGACCCAGCCTGGGATTGCGCAGCCTGTGACGGCCCGTCGCGCTTGTGACGGCCCGTCGCGCTTGTGACGGCCCGTCCTGCTGCTCCGTCACAGAGTTCAGAGACTTGATTTTAGTAAAAGTCCTGTGACGGGCCGTCGTGCCTGCGACGGTCCGTCCTGCCATTTCGTCGTGACGTTCAGAGAGTCGATCTCAGTACCCAAATTTCTAATTTCTAAGTGTTTTGGAACGAGACCCCCACGACTGTCCGTCGTGCCCATGATGGTTCGTCGTGGGGTCCGTCGACTCGGCCAATTTTTTTTTCCAGAAATAAAATCTGCTGCTCAAAATGACTAAACTGGTCGTTACAAAGATATTCTTAATTATTAAATCTCTCCACAATAAATATCCAAAAAGATATTGATAATGTTTTGATAGCACTACCAGAAATCTGACGTATTGTGGCGTCAAAAGTCGCTACACAAGGCCAAAAAGTTGTTGCGAAACACATATAGTGGCGACCTTATGGTCGTGGCAAGTAGTTCCATAACTAAATGTTATACGTGACGACAATTTATTTCATCACAAAAACTCATACATAGTGGCGACATAATCGCCTCTAAAGGTAAGCAAGATATAGGAAGATGACATTTAAAGGCAACTTGTTTCCACCATTATAACTATTACAGTTTTACTGGCAAGTAATTTCACCACAATAACTGAATATTAGTGATGACCTTAGTCGCCACAAATACCCTTTTTGTTTTTTAAAAAATATGCAGTCACAATATGTTTAATTATACTTGCACAAATGTATTACTAAATTCAACAACCTACAGAAAATAAAAAATGACAGAACTAGAGATATTTCTCAAACAATGATACTGGAAACTTTGAAATTTCATAGCATAGAGTAATTGTGCATACATTTGAAAAACACATTAAACATAAACAAAATGTTTCTTCTCTAAAATAACTTCCACCTTCAATACATGTAATTAACAATCTCTCATCCCCTCAGCAAGTGTTACTCCTTTAAATTGTTCCATAAAAAAGTTCATAATTCAAATAGAACAACTATTACCTAAAAAAATATTCAAGAACTACTATTAGACCATTTTTTTAGAACAGGAATAACATATCTCCCACCATTCAAGGTACACCTGCCAATGCTTCCAACAGCAATGCACGACAATTATATTTTCCTACGATACAAATCAGAGATTACAATGGATGGCGACAAGAAGGTATTTTATATAAAATCAACTCAAGTATTATAGTTTTAGTGTATGTGAATCAATAACTACTATAATATGTGAATCACTTCTCATATACATATCAAATTATATGTACATCCTAGTATACTGAGCACAAATCCTTAAAAAGTGCCAAAGTATTACATATGCAGAAAAAATGATATTACCAAATGAAGAACTGTCGAAATGGAATCCCCATCTTAACATTAAATGACACAAAACTAGCTATTGATTTCAAGAAGAAAACAAAATTTGAACAATCCAATTTAAACAAAATAAATAGATTGTTTTGCCTGCTTAAAAATATCGAAATCAAGACCTACTCTTTATGTTGAAATCTCTTAGAAGATTAATAGTAGATATAGAAAAATTAATGATTTACTCTATTCATTCCTTTTTCACATGATGGATTATTGTCATTTCCACAATACATAAGCTACATATTAGCATATTATTTCTTTAAACAAACTCAAAATTTGATGTAAGTACAATAACTACAGCTACAAGAATATGAGTGATCACCAATGACTATCAAGCTAAACATTGAAAATGTAACTTATTTAAAACAAAAACAAAGAGATGTGGAAAAAAATATTGAATAACATAAGCATTTTAAATAGATTTTACACATGGTGAAATCTTTAACAAACAATCACCCATAATACTCAACTTTATGAGAGTAAAATATAAGCACAAGTAAAACTTGTATGTTTTAAAATTCAGAATTCAAACTTATTAGAAAAGAAAAACTGCAAAAAAAAAATTTAACGACAAGTTTTTCCTCTTAAGAACTGGAGACCAATGTTTTAGAAGTGAGAAATTTCATATTTAAGAACAATTAAATCAAATTCATTTTAAAAACATCTTGAATAAATTTCCAAACGACCTTGTTAAATAAAGGGGAGAAACTAAACGTAGAAGTAAACATCTCAAAAGAAAATAAAATTAAAGATGAGAAACAAATTTGAGTCTGAAAAAGAAGAAAGTAGGTTTAAATAAGAGGCTAAAATTGTCAAAATTAACCAAATATATGAGTTGAATATATGACTTAGGAAGAATCTTATATTTTAAAGAAAACTGACAAACACCTATTTGTAGCCTCACAACTTTAAATACCAAACATGTTCAACCTTTAAGCATTAACCAACTTGTCAACATCATCAACATTACTCTAAAAATGACTTAATATTTAATCTATATTCAGAACGAAAAGTGACAATTTGATCATACTTAGCTCTATTTTATATTAAAGAAGGTAAGACATAAAGTTTTCATTTCTTAAAAATAATTTTGTCTGACCTATAAATATTGCTAACATAGGAATACAATATGCTACAGAAAGGAAAACAAAGGGAGAACATATTAATAGCGAACCTCATGCTTTCATAAAAAAGAAAATTGGTTATATAACTCAAACAAGATTATAATTAAGTTTATCTTCATGAAATGGAAACTGAGTAAAACTTAACATATTAACACTAAAACAGGGGTAAATTACTTATGTAACTCAAACAACGACTAAACTAAACTAAAGTATGCTAATTAAGACACATATAATACGCAGAACTAAAACTACTAAGATAAGATTTAAATTACACCTAAACAGAAGTGAACCAATGCAAACATAAAAGTTACACTATTCTGATACTGAAATAAGAAATACTGAAATATGATGAAATATAAACAAACAATATATAAGTAAACAAATTGAAAAGCGCATAAGATTACCTCTCTAGGGCACCCAATTGCGACACTAAGCTTGATTATCATCCCCACAGAAAAATCACAAATTGTATACATGAAAAAAAAAAAGAGTGCAAGTTTTTTAAGTTAGACAATTTTTAATACCCACTCCGTAATAACATTGTTCTTGAACTTACATACTTGTGGATGTTGGTTGCTGGTGCTCGCTGCTTTGCTGGTTTTTTTGGAAAAGCAGGAGACTGGTGATGCTGTTGTTGTTCGTTGTTTCTCGACCGCTACTATTTGTGGTAGTCTGGGGCTTGCAGGAAGGCAGAAAGCGGAGAATAAAAGAGAGGGCCGAAGGGTGAGAGACGGAGATAAGAGGATAGGAAATTCTTCCTTGGTTCTCATAGGTGGAGAGGGTGGCACCAGTGCTTTCACTAACTCGCTGGCCGGAGCTCACCATTGTTGTTGCTGCTTAGGCCAAAGAAAGACGAGATATGAAAATATGAAGAGAGTGACGATTGAGTTATGGTTTTTGTCTTTGTATTATTAAATAAATTAGGAATGACGACTTATGAGATCTGAGTCGTTGATTTAAATGAGATGTATGGTTGAGAATAAATATGAGAGATCAATAGTTTGGATTAAACAATGAGGTTAGATTTGGTTTCAAAATGGCTACAATCGAAATAATAATGATTTAAATAGGCTAGAATTGAAATGAATAGGTAGTTATAATTGAAATAGAATTTAAATTAAGAGGTTTAGAATTGAAATGAATTAGAATATAATATGTTATATTTTAAATATTTTGTTGCAAGATTAAGAAAGTGTTATCCAATAAATTTTATACTACACACTTTAAAATATTTTAAATTTTCGTTTAATTAAACGCACTTATATTTTAAAAACATTTAACTAAATAAGTAAAACAATTATTTTGAGTTTTAAAATCGATAAATATGATAAATTAATAGTAATGAAATAATTTATTTACAATAATTTTTATACAATATGCACACTAAAATATATAAATTTTAGCCAAAATTGTGAACTCGAAATATGTTTTTAAAAATACATATTTAATCAAATAGTACTCCCAAAAGGGTTATAGGTCAGTCAAATAGCACCTGAAAAGAATTCTTTTAAAAATATTTAATAAATACCGACATCGTAAAGTCAGTATTATTTTTTTAAAAAATAACAATTTAAATATACTAATTACTTGAGGTCGCTATTTATTAATTTATTTTAATATAAAAAGATCTCTTGAGGTGGATTTTATCAAATTAAATATATAGATCTCCTTGAATTGATCATTGATATTTCTTTTGTTGATAATATATATCATATCTGAACCACTGATATATACAACTTGATTTTTTTAAACTACTCAGGGAGTATATAATCAACGCATTTCATACTCTTATGAATTATCATTTATATTTCATTGCCTATGATATGATCTTTACACTTGACATACATTCAAGATCAAACATAATAATCTTGATAGAACTTGCTTTATACAGTAATTTATGATATTCTATTGTCTATTTCATAAAACGAGATAAGACACGGAAGGTTATACTACAAATAATTAAATAATTAGTTATAATTATAATATTTAATTAATTGCTATCATGACATTTCTACTAGTATCATCTCACATTTCATTAAATTATATGTTAACACTTCACCTCTACATCATTAAATGAGATATTAAGTTCATGATTTGACGATGACTGATAGAATTTGTACATTACTCAAGAGATATAATTATAATTATCTACTTTTGCATATCAACGTACTTTCATACTCTAAATATGGATTATTGATTTTTTTTTAATTTCATGAAGTCTAACTTTTTATTTATCAAAGTATACAAAATTGTTATACTTGATAAAACAATTTATTGTTGGTGTAAAATGAATGTTTCATATTATGCACAATAGAAATATTATAATTAATAGAAATATTTTAAACAAATCTACCTTCGGATGTCGCTTTTATTAAAAGTAATGAGGTCGGTATCACATTATTTAAGGATAAATAAAAAATAATCATGTTAATTAAATAATCTTGACATCGGGAGTCGGTATTTTATATTAATTTATAAATTAACTTATATAAATCCGTCATCAGGGGATGATTTATTTAAAGTTAATTGAAAATATTAATTTATTAATTTTTGTAGAAACCGTTACATAAATATTTCAATGAAAATTTGTATAATTGCATAACTTCTGAAATTTGGTATTATAATTTTTTGTTTTTTTTACACAAATCGTCCTCCGGAAGATGATTTAATTAAAATTAAATCAAAATATTTCTCAATTTTTTTTATATTTAATTGGAAAAAAATTTATTTATTTATTTATTTAATACCAAAATGAAGAGGTCAGTTTTTATTGTAATTCATTTTATTGGGAAAAATTTTGACCTCCTAAGGTCGGAATTTGATTTTCTCGCTTTATTTTGCATTAAAATTGTTTACTTATAGTCGGTTTTCATATCAATGCAATTTCATAATCTAAATATGAAGTATTGATCTAACTTTTTATTTATAAAAGTATACAAATTGTTATTTGAAAAATTGATTGTAGGTGTAAAACGATAAATTAGTATTATGCTAGCAAAATTTTGATTAGTGGGAACATTTTAAACGAAAACCTCCGGATGTCGCTTTTATAAAAAGTAATTAGATGAAATAACAATACCGACCTCATGAGGTCGGTATTTTATATTAATTAATTTTATAACTTATATAAATCATCATTCGAAAGACTATTTATTTAAAGTCAATTGAAAATATTAATTTATTAATTTTCTGGAAGTCATTATATGAATATTGTAATGAAATGAATGCAATTATATATACTTTTTAATTTTACCGACTTTCCAAAGTCAGTAGTGTAATTTTTTTATTTTCTATTTAACACAAAATCGTCCTCCAGAAAAAGATTTAAATAAAATTAAACCAAAATATTTATCAAATTTGTGTTTTATATTAATTAATTTTTTAACTTATATAAATCACCATTCGAAAGACTATTTATTTAAAGTCAATTGAAAATATTAATTTATTAATTTTCTGGAAGTCATTATATGAATATTGTAATGAAATGAATGCAATTATATATACTATTTAATTTTACCGACTTTCCAAAGTGAGTAGTGCAATTTTTTTGTTTTCTATTTAACACAAAATCGTCCTCCAGAAAAAGATTTAAATAAAATTAAACCAAAATATTTATCAAATTTGTGTTTTATATTAATTAATTTTTTAACTTATATAAATCACCATTCGAAAGACTATTTATTTAAAGTCAATTGAAAATATTAATTTATTAATTTTCTGGAAGTCATTATATGAATATTGTAATGAAATGAATGCAATTATATATACTATTTAATTTTACCGACTTTCCAAAGTGAGTAGTGCAATTTTTTTGTTTTCTATTTAACACAAAATCGTCCTCCAGAAAAAGATTTAAATAAAATTAAACCAAAATATTATCAAATTTGTGTTTTATATTTAATTGAAAAAAAATAAAATATTGTTATTTTTTTATTTATTGAATACCGACGTCAAGAGGTCAGCTTTTATTGTAATTTTTTTTCGGGAAAATTTCCAACCTCCGTAGGTTAGAATTTGGTTTTCCCGCTTTATTTTGCATAATTTAGGTTTCTAAAGTTTTTTCAAATTTTTTTTTAACAATACATATATAAGGAGGTTGGAAATTACCGTCCTCCATTTAGGATAAGTAATTTTTAGGTCGGTATCCAGTGTTTTTACAGTAGTGGATAACTTATCCGAGGATAATTTATCCCTAATGGGGGGAGGTATAGTAATCCCAGAATAAGTTATCCTCCAAAAAGATGGGTAAATTTACAAAAATACCCCCTTAAACTCTCTTTTATACACAACTTTTACGTTCAAACATATTAACATAATTTTTAACAATATTTATAATAACATTCACAACCTTAATTATGGTTGTTTTTATTATTAATATAGTTTTCTATTATAAATATATATTTTATAATTACAATTTATATTTATTAATATATTATAAGTTGAATTTATTTATGTAATTATTATGTTTATTTATATTTTTATTTCTCTTGAATTGTTCACACCACTACTAAATTATATATTTTTCATGAAATAGTTTATTACTCATTGAAAAATTATATTTTATCTATAATTAATAAATTGTAGATAACTTTAATAATAAATTTTCTTTTACTTTAATAAACTTAAAATGAAAGTCTTAATTTTTACGTTAAATAAGATAAAAGTGTTTCTTTTAAACTAAATAAGTTGAAAGTCTTATTTTTGAGCTAAATATGATGAAAATATTATTTTAAGTCAAAAAAGAAAAACATTTTATTTTTGAGCTAAATAAGATGAAAGTTTAATTTTTAAGTTAAATAAGATGAAATTTTAATTTTTGAAACGTACGACACAATCATGGAAATGCACACAACATAAATATTTAAGATAAATAAGATTGAAATTTATTATTAAGAATAAATAACTAAAGTAATGGTAGCAAAGAAAATGTTAAAAAAAAATACATAAGGTGAGGGTATTTTTGTAAACAAACAACTTATTCTCAGAAGTTATACAGTGAACATTGGTTTGAATATGACAAATCAAACAAGCAACAAAAACTAATTGTAGCATAACTTATCCCAACATAACTTATCTCAACATAACTAGTATTCAAACCAAACGACCCCTAAAAGTTGATCATTTCTTTTGTAACAAAATTTTCTAATGTCTCTATTTAAAGGACATAATATGGAATTTGAAATGATATCATAAACATGTAGTTTTATATGATTTAGGAGTTAGATCAAAAATCATGGAAGTAATGAAAATAACAACAATTAATTTTTTATATGAAACAATATGAACAAATGGGGTGGTAACTTGCACATTCATTTTTTTGCATTAATAAATAAAAATGTTATCATAAAAGTGAGGAAAAATAAAAGAATAAATAGGAACCTTTACCAATGAGAAGTGTCTAATAGTATTAATTTATGAAGTTTTATATTACACGAAGGTGAGTTTAATTGACAAATACATCGATCTTTCGGGATCTTTCAACTTCTCTAAAATAACAAGAAAAGGTTATTTATTCTTGCACACCGGTTATTGTAATGAACTCAAATTACATTTGCTCATAAAAAATTGAAGTCAAACTTTATCCATGTATATTGTTAAATAATTTTCAAAAAATAATTAGATTTTGAAAATTAGGTGTAAATATCTGTATTTAGCAACTAATAATATGTTTAATTAGTGATGGACCCAGGATTTTCGTTTGGGGGGTTCGAAATATAAAAGTATAAATGTATAAATAAGCCTTTAGAAATGGGAACCTTGAATTCTTTTGAGTTTTAAAACTACACTTTATCAGTTTTTTAAAAGTAAAAAAAAAACTATAAAAGAACTTGAAAGAAAAAATGAAATTTTTTTTAAAAAAAAAATTAAAAACTGAAGAAAAAAAAGAAAGATAAAATGCTTACACAGAGACTCAAACATTGCATACAACCTAATTTAAAGGGTACTTGTCACTGCGCCATCAGTTTCTCTTTGTTATTAAGGGAATTCAAAATATATATCTTTAGAAATACAGAAAATTTACCTTATGTATACCATATATTTTTTTACCAAGGGGATTCACGATCCCACGTGGGTCCGCCCCAGGATTTAACAGTACTTTTCATCATATGTCATAAACATCATTAACATTTTTCAACATATGACATAATATATTCGATATTTATATAAAAGTTTCACTGCTATAATGATATTTTCACTATAGGATGATCAAATCAATGCCATTTTGCAATATATATCATAATGTATGCTACATTTGAATTAAATGTCGCTATTTTAACAACATTTTTACGAAAAGTCACTAAAATAATGACATTTTACAACAAATAACACTATTTTAGTGAAAATTTTTTCTAAATGTCTTTATAATGAATGACATTTTGCGGATGCCATAATATATTCAACATATATGTTGAATGTCACTATTTAAGAGAATTTTTTTCTTCTAAACATCACTAAAACTAATAACATTTTCCATTAAATGTCATATTATATTCGATATTTGAAACAAATGTCATCATTTATATCACAATTTTTTGCTAAATGAGTCACATCCAGGTTTACACCCTAGATGTAACTGGCGTCGTCGTCCTATCCCAATGACTAAGATTAGCCTCTTAATCTCATGTCATTACATTCGTAGGTTAAAAATGCGCAAAAAATTTAAAACTATCATTAAGCCTACTTGGAGGTTTACGTAGACCTCTACATACACATAATATGTACGTATCGAGTATGCATAGACCCTTCGTATAGGAATGTTACATAGACTTCTACTTTTATTGCTCTTACATATACATAAGGTAGAAAGATAGTCTCAAAGATTGTCTCATCACATACCATCTAAACGATCATCACAATTTTGGCATAGCCCTACTTCAAATGTAAAGAATCCACATATAGGCTTATATATGTCATAGACAATGAAAGTGGAATGAACATAAAAGTCTTAGAAAAAAAAAGGAACTTCATAGGCAAGATATTAGAATCTCCCTCGGAAAGTGAGGACCTACCCACTTGGATGATAGAGAATATCCAAGACTTCTTCAATTCGTCTCAAATGAGCGAATATCCAAGCCTTCTTCAATTCGTCTCAAATGAGCCTTCAACCACCGGAACCTAAAATGTTTGGGAAAAAGGAAGAAAATGGGGTTAGTACTCCACATGTACTAAGTATGAGACCATATGCACATATAAGATCAAAACATGCTAAAAAGGGACATTTAGTCAAAACATGCCATTTTTAACCTTTTAAAGTATAATAAAAAATCAATCAAGTAATACCAATCAACCAAACATACTTACTAACTCAAACAAATAATATGTATCCCAACATACTTGAATCCATGATTTACTACAACCCTATCATCAAGGAATTACATCACAAGTATGAATAATATTCAATTATATCATAATAAGCAAGATAACTACTCATGAATCCTTATCAAGTCAACAAGTGCAATGACCAAGCAAAGCTTTATAACCTTACTCAATCAAGTAGCCTCAGTAAAAAACCATACCCAATGTCCAACTTTACATTATATAACATTTAGATATATGTTTGACCTTATTTTAACAATATAACCCAACACATACTCATAGGTGAACTAACCAAACATATAGTATCTACAATGTGCAAGTTCATTATGTACATATATCATAAAACAAAGAAGGATTATATTTTGACAACTTAGTGATTTTAAAATATTATTCGTGAACACTCATAACTCCTTGGCAATTGTTGATAAATTCCACCACTCTTTCCTCCCTCATCTCCCTAGGAAAGAACCAATCAACAAAAGCCTTCTTAAATATCTCCCAAGTCAAAGGACCACCTCTCAAGGGATTATTTTCCCTGCATTGCACAAACCATGCTTGAGCCACGCCCTTAAGTTGATAAGTGGCCAACTCGGCCTTCTCACTCGTGGACAACCCCATTGCCTAAAGTATTTTATAGACTTCATCGATGAATTCTTGGGGGTATTCCTCAACCTTAGACCCATAGAAATCAAGAGGATTCATTGGAGTGAAATACCTTAGACATAAATACATAGTAGTGACTTATTGATGAGGACGGGGCACAAGCTCCCGGTTGGCTAGGGCTATCATAGATTGGGCTTGGATAGTGGCGGCTTTAACCAATTGAATGAGGGCAGCCCATATATCTCCATCTGTCGAGGGTGGAGGATTGGACAGAGCTTGGTCAATATTAGCATCTTCTTCAAGTGGAGGAACTTGCTCACCACGGGGAGGAGATCCCGCATTGGAAATTTCCTTTTCAAGCCTTCAAGCTGCATTCCTTCGAGTGTTCATTCTTTCTATAAGCACAACAACAGGATTAGATGCAAAAGCACACCATAAGTATACTCTAACGGCACGATATATGATTTCCAAAAGGGAGAGTGATTCCTAGACATCAAATAGGTTCCTATTCATAAGTGTGGCGCGCTTCAAAATTATGAATACAAACCTACATAGGCGTGGTAGAGAGAGAGAGACATAACTCAACGATATTCAACCTTATGCTTTGATATCAAGTTTGTCACATCCGGGTTTACCCCCTAGACGTAACCAACTTCGTCGTCTTTTCCCAAGGATTAACACTACCTTCTTAGTTTCATATCATTACATTGATAGGTTGAAAATGCTAAAACTTTCATTACACCTACTTGGAGGTTTACATAGACCTCTACATACACATAATATACACGTATCGAGTATACATAGACCCTTCATATAGGAAGGTTACATAGCCTTATACTTTTATTGCACATACATATATAAGATAGAAAGATAGTCTCAAAGATTGTTTCATCTCATACCATCTAAACGATCATCACAATTTGGGCATAGCCCTTTATCAAATGTAAAGAATCCACATATAGGCTTATACACGTCGTACACAATGAAAGTGGAATAAACATAAAAGTCTTAGAAAAATAAATGAACTTCATAGGTAAGATATTGACATCGCCCTCGGAAAGTCAGGACCTACCCACTTGGATGATAGAGAATATCCAAGCGTTCATCAAGTCATCTCGAATGAGATTTCAACGTCCGGAACCTGAAATATTTGGGAAAAAGGAAGAAAATGGGGTTAGTACTCCTAATGTACTAATTATGAGATCATATGCACATATAAGAGAAAAACATTCTTAAAAGGGACATTTAGTCCAAACATGCCATTTTTACTCTTTTAAAAGTCTAATGCAAAATCAAGTAAGTCATACCAATAAACTAAACATGCTTACTAGCTCAAACAAGTACTATGTATCCCAACATACTTAAACCCATGATTTACTACAAAAGGAATAGCATCACAAGTATGAATAAGAGTCAATTATATCATAATAAGCAAGACATTTACTCATTAATTCTTATCAAGTCAAAAAGTGTAATGACCAAGCAAAGACACATAACCTTACTCAATTAAATAGCGTCAACAAGAAACCATAATCAATGTCCAACTTCACATAATATAACATTTAGATATGTGTTTCATCTTATTTTAACAATTTAACCTAACACATACTCATAAGTGACCTAACAAACATATAGTGTCTACAACGTGAATGTTTATCATATACATATATCAGAAACCAAAGAAGGAGCATATTTCGAAAACTTAGTGAATTTCAAAGATTATTCATGAATACTCATACCTCCTTGGATAAGGTTGATGAACTCCACCACTTTTTCCGCCCTCATCTCCCTAAGAAAAAACCGATCAACAAAAGCCTTCATGAAGATCTCCCAAGTCAAAGGACCACCTCTCAAGGGCTTATTATCCCTCCATTGCACAAACCATGCTTTAGCCACGTCCTTGAGTTGATAAGTGGACAACTCGACATTCTCACTCGTGGATAACAACATAGCCAAATGTATTTCATATATTTCATCTATGAATTATTGGGGGTCTTCCTCAACCTTATACCCGTAGAAATAAAGAGGATTCATCCGAGATAAATCCCTTAGACGGAAAGCCATAGTAGTGACTTGTTGATAAGGAGGGGGAACAAGATCCTGGTTGGCTTAGGCAATCATATCTTGGGCTTGTACATGGGCATCTTGAGACAATTGAATGAGGGAAGCCCATATATCTCCATCTGTCAAACGTGGAGAATTGGTCGGAGCTTGGTCAACATTAGCATCTTCTTCAAGTGGAGGAACTTGCTCACCACAGGGAGGATCTCCCGCATTGGAAATTTCCTCTTCAAGACTGAGTCGCATTACTTCGAGTCTTCATTCTATCTATAAGCACAACAATGGGATTAGATGCAAAAGCACACCATAAGTATATTCTAACGTCACAATATAGGATTTCCAAAAAAGATAGTTATTCCTTGGCATCACATAGGTTCCTATTCATAAGTGTGGCGCGCTTCACAATTATGAATACAAACCTACATTGACGTGGTAGAGAGAGAGACATAACTCAATGATATTCAACCTCATACTTTGATATCAAGTTTGTCAAATTCAGGTTTACCCCCTAGACGTAACCAGCGTCGTAGTCTTTTCCCAAGGATTAAGACTATCCTCTTAGTGTCATATTGTTACATTCATAGGTTGAAAATGCTAAAACTTTTATTACACCTACATGGAGGTTTACATAGACCTCTACATACACATAATATACATGTATCAAGCATACATAGACCCTTCATATAGGAAGGTTACATAGATTTCTACTTTTATTGCACATACATATAGATACAAAAATAGTTTCAATGATTGTCTCATCTCATACCATCTAAACGATCATCACAATTTTGGCATAGCCCTACATCAAATGTAAAGAAGCCACATATAGGCTTATACAAGTCGTACTCAATGAAAATGGAAGGAACATAAAAGTCTTAGAAATATAAAGGAAATTCATAGGCAAGATATTGACATCGCCCTCGGAAAGTGAGGACGTACCCACTTGGATGATAAAGAATATCTAAGACTTCTTAATGTCGTCTCGAATGAGCCTTCAATGACCAGAACCTAAAATGTTTGGGAAAAAGAAAGAAAATGGGGTTAGTACGCCACATGTACTATGTATGAGACCATATGCACATATAAGAGCAAAATATGCTAAAAAGGGACATTTAGTCAAAACATGCCATTTTTAACCTTTTAAAGTATAATGAAAAATCAAGCAAGTCATACCAATCAACCAAACATGCTTACTAAGTCAAACAAGTAATATGTATCCCAACATACTTGAACCCATGATTTACTACAACCTTATCATCAAGGAATAACATCACAAGTATGAATTATAGTCAATTATATGATAATAAGCAAGAAAACTACTCATGTATCCTTATCAAGTCAACAAGTGCAATGACCAAGCAAAGCACCATAACCATAGTCAATCAAATAGCCTCAACAAGAAACGATAACCAATGTCTGACTTCACATAATATAACATTTATATATATGTTTCATCTTATATTTACAATATAACCAACCACATATTCATAAGTGACCTAACAAACAGATAGTATCTATAATGTGCAAGTTTATCATGTACATATATCAAAAACCAAATAATTATCATATTTCGACAACTTAGTGAATTTCAAAGAGTATCCTTCAACACTCATACCTGCTTGGCGAAGGTTGATGAACTCTACAACCTTTTACTCCCTCATCTCCCTAGGAAAAAACCGATCAACAAAAGCCTTCATGAATCTCTTCCACATCAAAAGGACCACTTCTCAAGGGCCTATTATCCCTCCATTGCACAAACCATGCTTGACCCACGTCCTTGAGTTGATAAGTGTCCAACTCCGCCTTCTCACTCGTGGACATTACCATAGCCAAAAGTAATTTATAGATTTAATCGGTGAATTCTTGGGGGTCTTCCTCAACCTTAGTCATAGATTTAATCGGTGAATTCTTGGGGGTCTTCCTAAACTTAGTCGTACAAAGTAAGAGTATTCATACGAAATAAAAATCCCTTAGACAAAAAGGCATAGTAGTGACTTGTCGATGAGGAGGGGGCACAAGATCCTGGTTGGCTTAGGGCACCATACCTTGGGCTGGGATAGTGGAGGCTTGAGCCTATTTAATGAATACATCCCATATATCTCCATCCAACAAGGGTGGAGGATTGGCCGGAGCTTGGTCAACATTAACATTTTCTTTAAGAGAAGGAACTTGTTCACCATGGGGAGGAGATCCAGCATAAGCAATTTCCTCTTCAAGCCTGAGTTGCATTACTTCGAGTATTCATTCTTTCTATAAGCACAACAATGGGATTAGATGAAAAAACACACCATAAGAAAACTCTAACGGCACGATATAGGATTTCAAAAAAAGAAAGTGATTACTAGGCATCACATAGGTTTCTATTCATAAATGTGGCGAGCTTCACAATTATGAATACAAACCTACATAGACGTGGTAGAGAGAGAGACATAAATCAACGATATTCAACCTCATACTCTGATACCAAGTTTGTCACATCTGGGTTTACTCCCTAGACGTAACATGCGTCGTCGTCCTTTCCCAAGGATTACGACTAGCCTCTTAGACTCATATCATTACATTCACAGGTTGAAAACGCTAAAACTTTAATTACAAGTACTTGCTGGTTTACATAGACCTTTACTTACACATAAAATACATGTATCGAGTATACATAGACCCTTCGTATAAGAAGGTTACATAGCCTTCTACTTTTATTGCACATACATATATAAGATAGAAGATAGTCTCAAAGGTTGTCTTATCTCATACCGTGTAAACGATCATCACAATTTAGGAATAGCCCTACATCAAATGTAAAGAAGCCACATATAGGCTTATACAAGTCGTACAAGATGAGAGTGGAATGAACAAAAAAGTGTTAGAAAAATAAAGGAACTTCATAGGAAAGATATTGACATCGCCCTCGGAAAGTGAGGACCTAACCACTTGGATGATAGTGAATATCCAAGCCTTCTTCAAGTCGTCTCGAATGAGCCTTCAACGACCGAAACTTAAAATTTTTGGGAAAAATGAAGAAAATGGGGTTAGTACTCCTCATGTACTAAGTATGATACCATATTCACATATAAGATCAAAACATGCTAAAAAGGGACATTTAGTTAAAACATGCCATTTTTACCCTTTTTAAAGTATAGTGCAAAATCAAGCAAGTCATGCCTATCAACTAAACATGCTTACTAACTCAAACAAGTACTATGTTTCCGAACATAGTTGAACCCATGATTTACTACAACCCAATCATGAAGGAATAATATCACAAGTATGAATAAAAGTTAATTATATCATAATAATCAAGGCAACTACTCATGAATCCCTATCAAGTCAACAAGTGCAATAACCAAGCAAAGCCCCATAACCTTACTCAATCAAGTAGCCTCACAAGAAACCATAACCAGTGTCCAACTTCGCATAATATAACATTTAGATATACTTTTCATCTTATTTTAACAATATAACCCAACACATACTCATAAGTGAACTAACCAAAATATAGTATAAACAATGTAAATGTTCATCATTTACATATCATATATCATCATAACATAAGCATATATAAATGAATCCTCCTAAGACTCCCCTCAAGGCTAACTTATTCAATTCTTAGGTAGAGTCCCATACCCCTACCTAGACTAAGCTAGATCCCTTAGGTTATCCAAGTTAAAGTACCTTTTTGGAACATCTTGCCCTAACCGACATAGACCACTGAGCTAGTGTGGAATCCAGTGTCATGAAACCCTACACTGAAAGAAGGCAGACTACTTTCCCAAGGTAGTACCTAAACATGAAGCATAGCAACTACCTGGACCCATAAGCTAGTATTCCTATGGGGGAAACATAGATCAAGAACTAGGAGATATGTTGGACCCTCTTTATTCTCCATGCACTGCAGTCTCCAATCTCAAGAGTAATGTAGTGCTCCTACCTTGTGGGAAGGGACACTCCTCAATCTAGTTCACTCGGTGCTAAGCTACAGTCCCTTTTGAAATGTTTTAAAGCCTTTACTTATCAATCATAGCTTAGTTTAGGTGACAGGGTATACCCCTTCTATAATCATCATCGTCAGTATCTCAATAAGAATTTTATGAGTATAAATATTTTCATCATAATTCATATAGGTGAGGTTAACACATAACATATCAATTCATATAAGGGACATTGGTATACATCACAATCCTTATAGCATTTAAATCTTAATAAACCGCACAACGATAATGAAGACATTTCAATTCAATATCATACCACCCTATCATCCTAATATAAGGCATAGTCTAATATAACATCATGACTTAACCATAATTAATCATAATTGGAAGTAAAGGTAGAGATTCTAAGACTTACCAAGTCTTCCTCATAGTTCATCATTTAGGCCTTACCATAAAACCTCAATTCCATCCAGTTTAGATTTTCAACATCATAATTAAATAATAAACATGATAACAATACTAGAAGAGTCACTACACCAATACCAAATCAATGTTTAAAACAAGATTACTTAGGCCAATTTCCGTAACCTAGATCACTTGTCAAGATTAGCATGAAAGAAAACAATTCATTATAATTGTTAATGATTGGTGCAACAACAACATCTAATAGTGATGTAACCCATAATAAAAACAATTGAATCAATCACAACCCAATTTACATCAAGATCAACCTAAGGTTAAGGGTTAAGGATCATAATCTTCAAATTGAACCAAACTATCACGATAGATCATAAATAAATTTAAAATACATGTTAATATATCCATTATATCCTCAATAAACCATAAACAACATGGTTCGCAACATCAGTTTCGTAATTGGATGAAACCCACATGAAAAATAACTTTTGAAATTCATTTTGAAGGAACCCTTTGAGGAAACAGTCTCAGATGTGAATTAGATCCCATACCTTAAAGTTTGATGAAGATTTGAAGGTGAAATTTACCCTTTCTAATCCCCAAAACCTCCCACTAGCTTGTCTTCAATGG
Source organism: Solanum habrochaites (assembly GCA_027704765.1). NCBI lineage: Eukaryota > Viridiplantae > Streptophyta > Magnoliopsida > Solanales > Solanaceae > Solanum > Solanum habrochaites. Next base: position 25,638,278 of record JAKWJA010002494.1, on the reverse strand, counting down.
TGGCTTCTAAATAGAGAGAAAGAAGAGAGAAGGAAGAGAGTTTATTTTGTGAGTTGTGTTTAGATTAATGAGGGTTGGGGTCTTTATATTGGGGGGGGGGGTAAATTAGTTAATTAATCTTCCTTTAATACCTAAATAACCCCTAAACCCTTTAATTATTGCAATTGGACTAAACTTAAATTATGCAGAAAAATGGACCCTCATAGACGGAACCCCGTAGACGGTCCGTCTGTGAGTCGATGGACACTGTGCCTTCCGTGCTGCACAACCATCGTTGAGTTCAGAGACTTTGCATCTGAGAAACTCCAAAATTTTTGCTAAGTGTGGGACAAAGGTGGCTATCGACTCGTCGTCGATCCACACACTATTAGTTGATCGCTTCTCGTGGTTGCAGACTACATAGGTAGTATTGCCTCCTACGTGCTAGGGTCCTCCTCAAGGCCTCTTGGTTGGTCCTCAGGGGAGTCGTACCCGGAAGTTTAGATGACGAATCATCCTTAACACTTGTTATACACCCTTCCACCTAATTTCATGAATTTCCAAATCTTAAAAGCTAGTAAAATAGGCTAAGGCACACTAGTACCTCTTAGAACTAGTTTCTGAGCGTCATGGACGTTCTTGGATGTTTTGGTTCTTAAGCTTCCTAACTGACCTATACCATTAAAATAGGTCTTATAACAGTGCATAGACCCCATGGCACCTATGTTAGGCTCTAAGACTTGTCTTGGATTTTCAAAGTGTTACATTATCCCCCCCCCCCCCCTTAGGAACATTCATCCCCGAATGACACTAAAACTCTTTTGAAGGAACAAATAGACTCAAGAGTAGCAGCCCAACCAATCAGCAATATCAAATCAACATAAATCATATCATTTCAACAAGGAAAATTTCAAAACTCCAATTATCAAACATAAGGCTCAAAACACTTCATCATGAGGTGTTTCCTTCTCATAACACACATGAGGTCAACGTACACTAAATGATTCAATTAGCACAAAGTTAAACTTATCAATAGTTAACATAACTTTTCACTAAGACTCACCATGTCAAAATACACAACATAACATAAACAAACCAAAAATGCAAAATTTCAAGTTTCAAAGGTACTACTTCACTGTAATGCAACCCAAAATGCACATTTTTGCAAGACCACCAAAAATCATGAAACTTCAATTTCTAGTCATATTTATATTACTGAAAAGAATGACTAACCTTAATTATCAAAAAGATAAGGGTAATGGGACTTCATGTCGGCCTCGACCTCCCATGTTGCACCCTCAACTAGGTGATTCTTCCATTACACTTTTACAGAAACCACCTCTTTATTCCTTAACTTCTTGACTTGCCTATTAAGAATTTGAACCGGAACTTCCTCATAGGAGAGATTATCCTTGAAACCAAGACCCTCAATAGGAATAATGTACTCGGGATCACTGATACACTTTTTCAACTTAGAAACATGGAAAACAGGATGACCCGAACCCAATTCACTAGGAAGTTTCAATTCATAGGCAACCTTACCAACCCTTTGCGAGATTTCATAGGGACCCACATAACAAAGATTCAACTTTCCTTTCTTGCCAAATATAACCACCCCTTTAATTGGTGAAATTTTCATATACACCTTATCACCTTCTTCAAACTCCGAATCCCTTCTCCTACAATCGGCATAAGGCTTTTGCCGACTATACGCTGTTTGCAACCAGTTCCTTATGATATGAACCTTTTCCAAAGTCTTATAAACCAAATCGGGCACAAGAAGCGAAGGCTCACCCACTTCAAACCATACAATAGTAGACCTACACCTCCTACCATACAAGGCTTCATAGGGAGCCTTGGAAACAAATGAATGAAAACTATTATTATAAGTAAACTCCACCAAAGGAAAATGCTTATCCCGATTTCCTTTAAAATAAATAATGTAATCCCTAAGCATATCCTCGAGAGTTTGAATGTACGTTCCGCGCATCCATTTGGGGATAAAAAAAGGTATTCAACTTCACCTTAGTACCCAACCTTTTTTGAAATGACCTTAAAAACTCAGATGTGAATTGTGCACTCCGATCTGATATGATGTATAACAGAATACCATGGCGACACACAATCTCATCTATGAAGATACTAGCATAATCTTCCTCCGAATAAGTAGACTTGACGGGAATAAAGAGAGCGGACTTAGTCAACCTATCCACGACCACCCATCTAGAGTCATATGACCTTTGAGTCCGAGGTAAACCTACTACCAACTCCATATTAATGTCTTCCCACTTCTAAGTAGGAATTTGGATCTCTTGTAGTAATCCACCCGGCTTTTGATGTTCGGCTTTTATTTGGACATTTGGACACTTAGTGAAAATCTCCGCCATTTCCTTCTTCATACCTTCCCACCAATAAATTTCCCTAAGGTCATACATTTTTGTCGAACCTGGATGAATTGAGTAGCGGAACCCATGGGCTTCTTCTAGGATCTGGTCCCTCAACACATCTACCTTGGGAACACATAATCTCCCTAGGCACCTTAAAACAACATTCCCCTTAGGGAAAATGCCTCATTAAGCTTGACGAGGACCGTTTCCTTAAACTCCATTAATGATTTGTCAAGGTGTTGCTTTGACCTCACCTCAACCACCAATGATAACTCCGAGTTATTATGGACCATGTATCCACCATCCAAAGGATCTTCTAATCGCACCCCCAACCTAGTTTACCTATGTAATTCCCTCACTAGGTCATTCTTGGCTTCATCAATGTGGGATACACTACCCATAGTCATACGACTAGAGCATCCGCAACCACATTAGCCTTGTCGGAGTGATAGAAATCACTCATGTCATAATCTTTCAACAATTCTAACCACCTTCTTTGCTGGATATTCAACTCTTTTTGGGTAAATATATATTGGAGACTCTTATGGTTGGTAAAGACATCAACATGTACATCGTACAAGTAATGCCTCCATATTTTCAAGGCAAACACCCCGGCCGCTAGCTCAAGGTCTTGAGTGGGATAGTTTCGCTCATGTACCTTAAGTTGCCTAGAAGCGCATGCTATCACTTTCACATGTTGCATAAACACACACCCTAGACCCACACGGGATGCGTCACGATACACAACAAAACCTTTTGTAACCTCCGGTAAGTTCAACACCGGAGCGGAAGTAAGCCTATCTATTAACATTTGAAAACTTCTCTCAAATGCCTCTGACCACTCAAATTTCTTACACTTTTGTGTCAAAGTAGTCATGGGGGATGCAATGGATGCAAAACTATCCGTGAACCTCTAATAATAACGTGGTAGACCCAAGAAACTCCTAATGTCGGTTAGAGTCAATGGTCTCGGCCAATCCTTCACCGCCTCCATTTTCCTTGGGTCTACCTTAACTCCCTCAGTAGAGATGATGTGCCCATGAAATGACACCGACCTCAACCAAAAATCACACTTTGTATATTTGGAAAACAATTGATGTTTCTTAAGGGTTTTCAATACCACCCTGAAATGACCCATGTAATCAACCTCATTCTTTGAATATACCAAGATATCGTCAATAAACACAATGATAAATAAATTTAAGAAATTTAGAAACACTCTATTCATTAGGTCCATAAACACCGTCGGAGCATTATGAGACCGAAAGACATTACCAAGAACACATAGTGCCCATACCTAGTCCAAAAGGTCGTCTTTGGTACATCCTCGCTTCTCACCCTAAGTTGGTGATACACCAATCTCAAGTCAATTTTTGAAAAGCAGCTCGCCCCTTGTAGTTGATCAAATAAGTCGTCAATCTGAGGGAGAGGATACTTATTCTTAATGGTGACCTTGTTGAGTTGGCGGTAATCAATACACATTCTCAAGGACCCATCCTTCTTCTTTACAAATAAAACGGAGCACCACATTGAGAAATAATAGGTCTTATGAAGCCTTCGTCTAGTATATCCTTGAGTTAAGCCTTCAACTCTTTCAATTCAGCCGGGGCCATCCTATAAAGAGGAATTGAAACGAGATTCGTATCCGATAGCAAATCGATAACAAGTCCATTTCACATTCGGGAGGAATACTGGGAAGGTCATTAGGAAAAACCTACGGAAATTCACTCACTACGGGGACCGACTCAATGGGAGGAATTTCGAGTCTAGATCTTAGACTCTTACAATATGGTATAGACAACCTTTAGAGATCATTTTGCATGCTTTTAGACAATATATGATACGACCTCTTGGAATAGAGTTTCCCCCCTTCCACTCTACAATGGGTTCATTTGGAAAGTTAAACTTCACCACCTTTTTCCTACAATCAATAGAAGAAAAGCAAGCATGCAACCAATCCATACCCAATATAATATCAAAATCTATCGTATCTAGTTCTAATAGATCAACATAAGAAACTCTATTGGGCAACATTATTGGACAATTTTTATATACGCTTTTAGCAACAACCAACTCACCCACCTGAGTAGACACTATAAAAGGTTCATGCAAACTATCGGGTAAGACATAGAGGAGTTAAAAAGGATAAAGTAGATCCAGGATCAACTAAGAGCGGAGAGCATAGAAACGGTTATTCTTTGATACCTCATTAGAAGCACTTGCTTGGTCTTGACCACTACCCATGTCTTGACTCCTCACATTAGGGCAATCCCTCACCTTGTGCCCATTCTTGCCACAACCAAAATAATTATCCGTCCCCTTAAGGCAATCAACATAGTGTTTCTTGCAACACTTCCCTCAAGTTTGCTTCTCGATTGGTGAATTAGTATCTTTTCCCTTCTTGGATTTTGGGTTAGACACCCTATGACCACTAGCTTTTGGGAACTTGGAAGGGACTTCACTTGAAACCCGCTTCTTAAATTTAGGCTTGTCTTGTATCTCAAGCCTATTCTTTGAAGAACCTCCATCAAAAGATCTTGCCCTCTTGGTAGCACCATAAGACAAGAAATGTTCATGTTTTCGTTTAGCATAGACGAATGACAATCCTTTTGCAAATCATCCGACACCCTTTTCACAAAGCGGCTTATTTAATCTCTAGGATCGGAAACCAAAGAAGGAGCATATTTCAATCACTTAGTGACTTTCAAAGAGTATTCATGAACACTCATACCTCCTTGATGAAGGTTGATGAAGTCCACCACTTTTTCCTCCCTCATCTCCCTAGGAAAGAACCGATCAACAAAAAGCCTTCTTAAAGATCTCCAATGTCAAAAGACCACTCTCAAGGGCCTATTATCCCTCCAATGCACAATACATGCTTGAGACACGCCCTTGAGTTGATAAATGGAGAACTCGTCCTTCTCACTCGTAAATAACCCCAGAGACAAAAGTATTTCATACACTTCATCTATGAATTTTTGGGGGTCTTCCTCAACCTTAGACCCATAGAAAGTAAGAGGATTCATCCTAGTGAAATCCCAATGACGGAAAGCCATAGTAGTGACTTGTTGATGAGGAGGGGGTACAAGCTCCCGGTTGTCTTTGGCCATCATAGCTTGGGCTTGGAGAGTGGCGGCTTGAGCCAATTGATTGAGGGAAGCCCGTATATCTCAATCCGCCAAGGGTGGAGGATTGTCCGGAGCTTGGTCAACATTAGCATCTTCTTCAAGTAGAGGAACTTGCTCACTACGAGGAGTATCTCCCACATTGGAAACTTCCTCTTCAAGCCTTCGAGCCGCATTCCTTTGAGTGTTCAGTCTTCCTATAAGAACAACAATGGGATTATATGCAAAAGCACACCATTACTCTAAAAACACGATGTAGGATTTCCAAAAAAAGGAGTGATTCCAAGGCATCACATAGGTTTCTATTCATAAGTGTGGCGTGCTTCACAATTATAAATACAAATCTATATAGACGTGTACATAACTCAATGATATATACCTCTTGCTCTGATACCAAGTTTGTTATATCCAGATTTACCCCCTGACGTAACCATCATCGTCGTCATTTCCCAAGGATTTAGACTAGCCTGTTAGTCTCATATCATTACATTCATAGGTTAAAAATGCAGAAAAATTTAAAACTTTCATCACACCAATTTGGGATTTACATAGACCTCTACATACACATAATATATACGTATCGAGTATACATAGACCCTTCGTATAGGAAGGTTACATAGACTTCTACTTTTATTGCACTTAGATATATATAAGATACAAAGATTGTTTCATCTCATACCATTTAAATGATTATTACAATTTGGGCATAGCCCTACAACAAATGTAAAGAACCCACATATAGGCTTATACAAGTCGTACACAAAGAAAGTGGAATGAACAAGAAAGTCTTAGAAAAACAAAGGAACTTCATAGGAAACATATTGAAATCGCCCTCAGAAAGTGAGGACCTACCAACTTGGATGATAGAGAATATCCAAGCCTTCTTGAAGTCGTCTCGAATGAGCCTTCAACGATCGAAACCTAAAATATTTGGGAAAAAGGATGAAAATGGTGTTAGTACTCCAAATGTACTGAGTATGAGACCATATGCACATATAAGAGCAAAACATGCTTAAAAGGGACATTTAGTCAAAAACATTTCATTTTTACCCTTTTAAAAGTCTAATGCAAAATCAATCAAGTCATACCAATCAACTAAACATGCTTACTAACTCAAACACGTAATATTTATCCCAACATACGTGAACCCATGATTTACTACAACCCTATCATCAAGGAATAACATCACAAGTATGAATAAGAATCAATTATATTATAATAAGAAAGACAACCACTCATGAATCCTTATCAAGTCAACAAGAGTAATGACCAAGCAAAACCCCATAACCTTACTCAATCAAGTATCCTTAACTAGAAACCATAACCAATGTCCAACAAAACATAATATTACATTTAGTTATATTTTTAATCATATTTTAACAATATAACCCAACACATACTCATAAGTAAACTAACCAACATATAGTATCTACAATGTGCAAGTTCATCATGTACATATCATATATCATCATAACATAATCATATATAATAACATACTCTTAAGACTCCCCTCAAGGATAACTATTGCAATGCTTAGGTAGAGTCTCATACCGCTACCTAGACTAAGCTAAACCCCTTAGGTTATCCAAGTTAGAGTTCAAATCCTTTAATTTATTTTACCTTTTTGGAAAATCTTTCCCTAACCGACATAGACCACATGAGCTAGTGTTGGATCCGGTGTTATGAAACCCTACACTGAAAGAAGGCGGACTACTTGCAAAGGTTGTACCTAAACATGAAACATAGCAACTACGTGGATCCACTAGCTAGTATTCTTATGGGGGCAACATAGTTCAAGAACTAAGAGATATGTAGGACCCTCTTTATTCTCCATGCATTGTAGTCTCCAATATCAAGAGTAATGTAGTGCTCCTACCTTGTGGGAAGGGACACTCCTCAATCTAGTTCACTCGGTGCTAAGCTAGAGTCCCTTTTTGAAATGTTTTAAATCCTTTACTTATCAATCATAGCTTAGTTTAGGTCATAGGGTTTACCCCTTGTATAATCATCATCGTCAGTATCTCAATAAGAATTTTATGAGTACAAATATTTTCATCATAATTCATATAGGTGAGGTTAACACATAACATATCAATTCATATAAGGGACATTGGTATACATCACAATCCTTAAGCATTTAAATCTTAATAAACCTCACAACGATAATGAAGACATTTCAATTCAACATCATACCACCCTATCATCCTAATATAAAGCATAGTCCAATATAAAATCATGACTTAACCATAATTAATCACAATTGGAAGTAAAGATAGAGATTATAAGACTTACCAAGTCTTTCTCATAGTTCATCATAAAGGCCTTACCATAAAACCTCAATTCAATCTAATTTGGATGTTCAACATCATATTTCAATAAACAATATAATAATAGGTACTAAAAGAGTCACTACACCAATACCAAATCAATGCTTAAAACAAGGTTACTTAGGCGACTTTCCATAATCTTGATCACTTCTCAAGATTAGTATGAAAGACAAAAATTCATTCTAATTGTTAATTATTGGTGCAACAACATCATATAATAGTGATTTAACCCATAATCAAGATAATTGAATCAATCACAACTCAATTTACATCAAGATCAACCTAGGGTTAAGGGTTAAGGATCATAATCTTAAAATTGATACAATTTATCAAAATTGATCATAATCAAGTTAAAATTCATGCTAATCTGTCCATTATATCCTAAAGAAACTATATACAACTCGGTTCACAACATCAATTTCTTAATTGGATGAAACCCACATGAAAACTCAACTTTTGAAATCCATTTTGAAAGAACCCTTTGAGGAAAGAGTCTCAAAGGTGAATTTAGATCCCATACCTTAACGTTTGATGAAGATTTGATGGTGAAATCGTCCCTTTCCAGCCCCCAAAAGCTCCCCTATCTTGTATTCAATGGTGGCTTCCAATAGAGCGAGAAAGAAGAGAGAAGGAAGAGAGTTAATTTTGTGAGTTGTGTTTAGATTAATGAGGGTTGGGCTCTTTATATGGGAGGTTAAATTAGGTAATTAATCTTCCTCTTATCCCTAAATAACCCCTAAACCCCTTAATTATTTTAATTGGACTTAACTTAAATTGTGCAAAAAAAATTGACCCTCACAAACGAAACCCCGTCGACGGTCCGTCTGTGAGTCGACGGGCACTGTGCCTTCTGTGCTGCACAACCGTTGTTGAGTTCATAGACTTTGTATCTGAGGGCCTCCAATATTTTATATAAGTGAGGTAATATGGTGGGCATCGATGCCTCAATCCACACACGAGCCGTCGATGCTTTTCGTGGTTGCACACTGCCTAGCCAGTGTTGCCTCCTACATGCTAGGGTCCTCCTTAAGGGACCTTGGTTGGTCCTTGGGGAGTCGTACCCTTACATTTCGACCAAGAATCATCCTTAAAACCTAATATAGACCCTTCCACCTAATTTCATGGATTTTCGACTCTTAAAATCTAGTCAGATAGGTTAAGGCACGCTAATACCCCTTAGAACTAGTTTTCAAACGTCATGGACGTTCTTGGATGTTTTGGTTATTAAGCTTCACAACTGACCTATATTCATTAAAATAGGTCATAAAACAGTTCATAGACCCCATGACACCTATTTTAGGCTCTAAGACTCGTCTTGGATTTTTAAAGTGTTACAAAATATTGCTAAAACAACGACATTTTGGAATAAATGTCATTATTATTTGTGATATTTTCTAGAAAATATCATCATTTATGTGACATTTTCATTAAATGTTTCTAAAACCAATGACATTTTACAATAAATTTCATTATCATGGTAAAATTTTGGACCAAATGTCATTATTTTTATGATATTTGATTTAAAATGTCATTTTTATGACAATTGACATCAAGTGTCGTTGTTTATGACATTTCTCCATAATTATCGTTACCTTTATTTTTTTATATTTGTTTCAAGTGTCACTAAATAAATGTCGTCGTGTATATATTTTCATGTAGTGGACACAAATTTGGACTTGGTTGTCACCGTGTAGACCAGAGCTTTCTTTGGATCCATGGTACCTGTAGAGACCTAGCTAGAACCAAAATAAATCAATGACATGCACAAAAAAATTTTAGAAAATGAATGAACAAGAACAAAAACATAAAGAAATTAGGGCAGTCTACTGTGCCTACGTACAGTCAATTTGTTGACCTATGGTCCGTGGGTCCCCTTTATAGGTCATAGGTCCCAAATTTTTTTTACCTATGATCCGTGGGTCCCCTTTATAGGTCATAGGTCCCAAAAATTTAGGCTCTAAAGGGAACCACAGATGTGCAAAATGGTCCTTAGGTTGACCTACGAACCGTAGTCCACCTCAGTTGTTCCACACTTGGTGGATTCTTCATGTGAAACATACCCACATACCTGATCTACGGTCCATAGGTTGACCTACGGTCTGTGGACGGGGTCTCGTGGGTCAGTTCTATGCCAGGTATAAGACATGCTTCATGTGTAAATCATTTTTCAACCATTCAAACAATCAACCTAACTCTAATCATGCATTTCATCATAATTTATGATAATTTTTCATCCCTAGGGTTATGATTGCTCATTATTTATCTTTTGTAGCATACAAAACTAGGAACCCTTAGTCAAAATTTCAATTTAGACTACAAAGACAACAAAATCGTATTCTATCATCCTAAGGATGTTTCTAACTACAATTTATCATGCAATTTCATACAAAAACAACCTAAGGTCTAGATTCACTTAATGATTTCATGTATTGAGCAATGAATGCCGAAATTCAAAGTTAAGTTAAAATCATTACCTTACAAGTATTTGGAGTGGGTGATTGTGTGATGCCATGGACTCTGTAGACCTTGTGACACTAAACCCGGACCTTGAACTCTTTTGGTGAGAGGAGAATGGGAGTGATCAATTGTGGGAGAGAGAGGGGAATGAAAATTTGGGAGAGTAGATGATATATAAAAGATATGGGAGTGATTAGGGGATATAATGAGGGAATTTGGGCTTTGGAGGGGCTAGAAACGGTTAGGAGAGAATATGGGAAGTGGTCGAGAATTTAAAAATGAAGATTTTTAATTAAAAAAGGGTCCGGGTCGGGTTAATAGAACCCTAGATTTGGACACATGAAACCCCGTCTACGGGCCGTGGGTCAGGTCCATAGGTCACTCAACACTAGAAAAGTTTAAGCTAATTACCTGTAATCTAAGGACGCCATTCACAGTTCGTGGATGGAACCACTGACCGATTATGGGGTCTGTAGACCTCTGCAACAAATATTTTCTGCATATTTGACATTTCATCCCTGCACATGTAGCAACCGTTAGGACATTCTTTTGACATATTCTGGAAACTTTAATAACAGACCATATGTTATATCTAGCCAACAGTAATACAAAAATAAATTACCAACCTAAGGAATTACAAAAAATCAAATAAACAAAGGAACTTTTAGCTCGAAAAGAAAAACCTATAGTTGGCTAGATTGTACATATTGGGTTGCCTCCCAAGTAGCTCTTGATATTTAACGTTGCGGCACGAAGCAGGCCTCTTGATTACTCAGACTTCATCAAGATAGTAGGCCTCAACCACTTCCCTCACATTCTCTTTTATACCCATGTAGACCTTGATGCTTTTCTCATTTACCTTGAACCTTGTTCCTTTTTTGTTCTTGAGCTCGCCACTCCATATGGGAACACTTGAGGGACTATGAATGACCCGGTCTACTTGGACTTGAGCTTGCCAGGAAAAATTTGCAACCTAGAGTTGAATAGAAGCACCATATCATCCGCAACAAATTCACACTTTACGATCTTTTGATCATGATACTTCTTCATATTTACCTTCTACAAGGCTGAACTTTCCTAAGCTTTTAGGAGAAAATCATCATGCTCAATCCTTTCATGCACTCTCTGACTCGATGCATCACCCCAATCCAAATTCAACTTCTTTAGCGCCCACATTTATGCTCTAGCCATACCGTCAAATGGCAAGCCTTCCCATATACAAATTTGTAGGAGGACATACTTATGAGATTCTTAAATGCGATACGATAGGACCATAGAGCATCATCAGGACTTCTTGACTAATCAATTCTATTAGCATGCACAGTCTTAGCAAGAATTTGCTTTATCTCTCTGTTGAACACTTTAACTTGCTCACTCGACTGCAGATGGTAAGGAGTGAATAAATTGTGATGAACTCCATACTTCTCTAGCAACACTTTGAATAACTTATTGCAAAAGAGGGAATCTCCATAACTGATAATTTCCCTATGTGTACAAAATCTGGAGAAGATATTTTTTTTTTGGGAATTCTGTGACAGTTTTTCCTTCACTATTTGAAAGCACAATTTCTTCCACTCATTTCAACACATAATCAACCGCAACACGAATATATTTCACCTCATGTGAACTCACAAATAGACCTATAAAATCAATGCCCATAAAACAAACAACTCAATCACAAAAATCTGATTCATAGGTCGCTCTTGCCTCTTTCAAATTCCTCCTTCTCACGATCACAAGACTTGGTGAAATCCTGAGCATCGTGGTGGCTGGTAGGCCAGTAATACCCAGATTGTAAAATATTTGCGCAGTGAAAATACCACTATGATGTCCACCAAGAGGCAAAAATGACACCCCTTACATATAGTCATCATCTCAACCTCGAGCACACAACGTAGAATAATTCCACCAACACAGATACGAAACAAATAAAGCTCATCCCAAAAGAACTTGTTCACATCATGCCTAAACTTTTTCCACCATATCACTTGCCAAGTAGTTGGAAAATCCTGCTAACTAAGGAATAGGATCATGAGAAGCCACCAATAACTTTTCATCTGGAAAAGAATCATTAATTTCATCCCCATATCCTAGCTTGATCATGGATTTCTCCTATAATCTGAACAAATGATTAGAAACTTGATTTTATGTCTCATTTCGGTCTTTCAGCTAAAAATAGAACTCTTTTAGCAAGAATATCCATCTAATCAACCTTGGTTTTGCATCCTTCTTATTCATCAAATACCTCAATGTAGAACGGTCAATATGCGTTATGACATTAGAACTAAGCAAGTAGGATCAAAATTTCTCGAATGCAAAAACCACTGCAAGAAGTTACTATTCAGCCACTCTTTTATTATTTAGAGCCACATTTAGAGATTTTCTGCAATAGTAAATGAGATGAAGTATATTCTCTCGCCTCTATCCCAATACCACACCAAGCTACACTCCACTTGCATCGTACATCACTTCAAACAGTTTCCCCCAATATCGTGAAATAATTATAGGTACTGAAATTAGCTTTTCCTTCAAGTCTCTGAATTCTCTCAGACAAGCATCATCAAAATAAAACTTACACTCCTTTTTGATAAATTTGCACAATGGATGTGCAATTTTGGATAAATTCATGATAAACCTCCTATAAAATCCTTCATGCCCAAGAAAACTTCTAACACCTTCAACATAGGTAGGTGTCGGAAGCTTTTATATTAGCTCAAAATTTTGCTCTATCAACCTCAATACCCTTCTTAGAAATTCGATGATCCAACACGATCCCCTCTTTCACCATGAAGTGACATTTATCCTAATTGAGCGCAAGTGACATTTTTCCTAATTGAGCACAAGATTGCGCAAGATTTCTAAGAGCCTCAGCCAAATGACTCAAACAACTATCAAATGAGTCACCAATAACAAAGGAATCATCAATAAATACCTCAATAGTGTCCTCCATCATATCAGAAAATATCGACATCATGGAATTTTGAAAGGTCGTTGAAGCATTACACAACCCAAATGTCATTTATTTGAAGGAGAAAGTCCCATAAGGGCAAGTGAAGGTGGTATTTCTCTTGGTATGCATGAGCTATGAAGATCTTATTATATCCCAAATAACCATCAAGAAAAAAATATCAGCCCTTACCAGCAAGGCGGGCAAACATCTGATCCATGAATGACATAGAAAAATGGTCCTTTTTTGTCCAAGCATTCAATTTTTGGTAGTCCATGCATACACTCTATCTATTCATAGGACGCATCAGAACAAGCTCGTTCTTCGAACTATGAACCACATCAATCCCATCTTTTTTGTGCACGGTATAAACAAGAAAAATCCAACTACTATCTTAAATGGGATAAATAACTCCAACATCCAACCACTTGATGATTTAATTTTTACTAAGTCTTTCATTGAAGGATTTATTCTCCTTTTATTCTCAATTCTATGCTTGTGATCAGGCATGAGTTGTATTTTATGAGAATAAAATTCAGGATGAATCCCGAAGACGCCCTTAAAATGAACTAGGTTGAACTAGAGCTTCGCATGTGTTTTATAATTTAATAGTGAGTTAAAATAATGTATTTTAGAATTGGAATTCAATTGGGGAAATTTGGAAGTCAAACGTCAAGGGACGACCAAGACGTTCGAAAACTAGCCTTGTGTGGTGCTAGTGTGTCCTTGTGTATTGTATGTATTTTTATGTGCTGTATGGAGTCTAAAACTTATAAAAAGACTTTAATTAGGTAAAATAAAGTATATAGGATTGAAAAGTTCAGGTCCTACCCTCCATGGATCACTCTAGGGGTCAAGGAAGCAAAGTTTTTGCACTTAAATGAAACAAATGTGTGTCGTGGACTTGGTACAGCTTAAGAAAAAATCTTGGTCTGCGACGCGGACATGTCGCGGACTTCCCTTCCTAGAAATTTAATTTGAAAAGTTTTGCGGGAGCATCTTTGCTTCGCGGACTTGTTCCCTGACGATAATTCCAAAATTTAAATAAAGTTTGACTTGTCAAAAAGTGACCTTTTAATGTAGGGGTGTTTGGGTATTCTGGGGGTGTGTTGTACACTGATTTTAGGTCATTATACACCCATTCCACAACCAAAAACGCCAAACCCTCATTTCGAAATAAAATTTTCAAAACTCTCAAAAGGTTCTTCTCTCACAAAAGCTCTCCCAAACTCCATTGAAGCTAGAACTCAAGGTTGATCTAAGGTTGAATGTTTTGGATGTTTTATTAACCAAATCATGTGGTTTTCTTCGTATTAAGGTATTTTAGTTCATCCTTGAACTTTCTTTCATTGAAGTAGTCACTTCAAAGAGATTTCAAAAAGGGTTTTCAAACTCTAACTTCTTTAATCTTTGACTCTAAGTATGGGTCTTTGTATGAAAATATTTTGATGGTTAAAATAAGTTGTTTTTAGTGTTAGTTGATGATTTTGATGTTAAAACCTCAAAGAAACCATGTCTGTAATTATTATCAACTTTTTGGCTTATGAAGTGGGTTTTAATGATTTTATCTAGATAATGTTAAATTTGAGTTTTATTTGATGTATTTTGGGTTAGATACTGCATATACATTCTATATTTATTATGTTGCCTTTATGAAATATTGATGAAAGGTGGTGAAAGCTTGGATGAAGTGTAAGTTGCTCTATCTGTACAGTTTTCCATTGAAATATTCTTGAGTGGTATATGGTCCACCTTTAGTGACTGTGTTCACTTGAAGCATGTGAATATGTATTTATATGTGTATTATGAGTATGGCCATGAAGGCTTGATATGTGAAGTAAAGTGATGGCGAAGTTCATGTTGATATGTTTTATGAAGATTGAATTGCATAGTTTGTGTAGGATATGTATAATTGAAGAATGTGTATATTTGAAGATGTAAGCATGATTAGAAGTCAATGTGTGAAAATGGTGACTATGTGAAAAGTGTGCTCACATGTACACACTCACACATACTTGAAATGAATAAATGAAGCTAATGAATGTGAATGGGGGATTATAAGGTGGACTCTCTTCGTGAATAGAGATGAATTGTCTAGATCATTCCCTACTCTTCCTAAAAGACTAAATGAGTGAAAAGGGGAGTTTGGGGGTGAACACTCTTCGTTAGTTGAGATGAAGATAGGTTAGAGAATGGATACTCTTCGTGAGTTGAGATGTGGTGTACAATAGTTAGCGCTTGACCTTTAGTAATGAATGTTTAAGACTCCCTGGGGGAGCTATTCTGAGCACCGAGAGGATATAAAGAAGGGGTGGTTACACACTACTACGAAAAAGTCTATTAGCGGCAATTAAAATTGCGTGTAGCAGCAATAGTAATTGTCACTATAACATATACCGGCCATTAGTCTTTTGCCGCTATATGTGTCATCGCTAAAGGCTTTAATAGTCATTCATACGAATGCTGGTGAAGATTATTTTAATTTCCACTAGGAATAGGCTTTAACGACATTTGTTTATCGGCAATTAATGGCCACAAAATCCATTTCGAAAAATAAGTGTATCTATATTTTAGCATCTATTTTGAATTGTCACTAAATCTATTTAAAGTGCCACTAAAAATTATAACTTTTACGACTATTTTGTAGTGATAATTATAATGGTCGCTAAATTCATTATTAAAATGGCTAAATTCCCATTTTTAGCATCTATTTAATTGCCGCTAAATTCAACTATATTGACACAAAAAATTTGTGCTTTAAAAACTTTTATTTAGCAATAATTATAATTACCACTAAACTGATTTTGAAAAAGGTCATTCGCTCCTTTTGTGTCCATTTTTATTCTTAATAATACATCCAATTCAAAGAAAATATTTCTTTTTTTCAAACCATAAAGGTCCCAAAATAAGTACTGGTTTTACATATTTAGCAGTACTGAAATTGAAAAATACAAATTAAATATTCTATTATTAAATTATCTAAAAGAAACATAATATATTTTATTATATCTAGAAAAACCAGATCAAGTATTACTCTTTATATAAATAACAACTAAAATATAATGTTACGTGTTCAAACTACATAGTTGATGCTTTTAACTATTCCCATCAAATACCCGCATAAAAAATTTCTTAATGATTAGCCCTCAATTCTGCAACTCTTCATAGATTAAAGCTCTTCCATGTGATCATACTTTAAGAACTGAAATAAAAATTAACAAATGTCAAAAAATGAAATCTATATATAAGAAAGCATATAACAAGGTCACAATGAAGTATAACACGTGTATAATTTCATAGTTTATAAATGGAAAAATGCATAAGTACCCCCTAACCTATGTCCAAAATTCGAGAGACATGCTTATACTATACTAAGGTCCTATTACCTCCCCTGAACTTATTTTATAAATAATTTTCTACCCTTTTTCACCCTACGTGTCACTAGCTTGAAAAAAAAATGTCAACACGCGCTGGTCCCACAAGATAGTGTCACGTAGGCCAAAAGGGGTATAAAATTATATATAATATATGTTCACGGGGTAATAGGACCTTAGTATAGTATAAGTGTGTCTCTGAGATTTTGGGCATAGATTAAGGGGGTACTTGGACATTTTCCCTTTATAAATTAAAAAGAGATGACATCAAATTATTTGTATAGTGAATTAAGACTTATTAACAATATATGTTAAAAGTAATTCCATTAGTAGTATACATAACCTTATTATTCTAAATAAAAGAATTTACGTGCCCTTTAAAAATAGTACTAAGACGGTTACTAGCCGAACTTAGGTTAATAAAAATCTAGACTAGTGTAAGTACTAAGTAATTAGATAACAAGTGGATGATGAACTTTAAGAAAGCATTTGTATCTTTCAAAATCATTAGAGAAGTATTTAGATTAAAACTAAGTATTTTGTAATGAAGATCTGGTACTAAATGTTAAAGAGCAGTAACCACTAAACTGATATAACTTACCTAAAGGTTCACTCCTTAAAAGAATACAACCGCAAGTGTTTAGAGTTCAAACTAGATAATTCCTCAACATAGAAACTAATATTCTAAGGTCATAGTATAAATATTTCTAATTATAAGCTGGGATTAAACTTATTTTTGAACTATAAGCTCGAAAACACTTATCCTCTAAATTCTCAAGTATTTTGTAATAGGTATCGTGACTTGGAAAAGTCAGTTTCTACTAAAAATATTCTATTGTGTCATGAAAAATATGATATCATACTAAAGGGAACCGACACCGTAATAACTAGTCATAACTGAGTAGATTTCAATATCTCCTAGCAATGGACTAGGCTTGCTAAGCTTCCTTCAGATTTATTTAAATATAACTAACTATTCATTCTTACTATTGACTACATAAATTAACCTATTTTAAGTGACACTAACTTAAAAAGCTAGAAGACATATTCATAAAAAATTAACCCAAGACGGTTAGATATTAAGGTCAGTCCATCTAGTTGTCATGCTATAACAACCACGCTCGATGCTTTTTTCTTTCGCCTCAGACCAAAATATTAATTTTAATAAGTAAAAACAAAAAACTCAAAATTTTACCTTCAATAGGACAAAAGTTTTGTTACGCAACTTCTTCACATGAAGGAAAGCTCTAGTATGGATAAATATATTTATTTCCTGTTAACATATATGCTATACCAACGTAGTTCTTCTAAATTTCTCATTGACAATTTTAAAAATGTTTCGAAGGTTGGAAATGAAGTTCCTTAGAAGTGTTGGCCCTGTTACACTTATTGATCTACCCACAGTACTCTAGCAAATAACGTCATGCAATTCACAATCCTAACCTCAAACGTCATTAACACATTGGAACAATTTCAACACATTTTCTTGTGGGGCTCAACTCCCATCATTGTGAACTTCATTTAGTCGAACGGACTACTATTAAAACTCCTAACATTCACGGTGGCTTGGGAATTTAATCTCTTTCTCAAATAATAGGAAGATTTCTTCACTCGCCCTCTGTATTTTAGGCAAAAAGCCTTGCTGAACATTATATTCCTTGAAATGCTTTGCCCAGAAAAATTGTTTCCACCCTTTGGAAAAACATTTACAATGGTTGGTAACATGTTGCATAAGGTTACAGTGGGAAGTTTCTAATTGCCAACAAATAAACTTCAGGGACAACCCTTGGATTTCCCCTAATTATATAATCCGTGATCAAATTGTGGGTCCCTTACCAACGCATCACGATTAAGAACCAAATTGCAGCCTATATTGGCGCGAACATGAATTAGAATCTCGCTTCCCTCCTTTTAGATCTTCCTCTTTTTTAAAAGGATTAAATTATCTCCTACCTTATTCCTAGATATCTGCACTATAAGGATACCTATATTTGGGGCCTGACTTCCACACACTTATTCACAACCAAGTCCTTATATAATGCTTTATTGTCACTAACCGATACTCTTTCTTTATTCCTTCCTAATTTTCCATCAAATGGATCTAAAGCTACCTCTTCCATTACAACTTATCGACTACCATCGTCTAACTCGTCATCAGCGTTTCCCCACGACATAGTACCTACGTTGAAATGGCATAGCCACATTTGCTATTTGTTTCCAGTGCAATTATACAACTGAGACTATTTTGGTCCTCATTCTCTCATAATGTCCATAAATGCTCATAAAGTATTTCCTGTCACTTGGATACCTACTCTGATTCTTTCATTCCATCCAATATATTCCCTCATGTTTCTACTAATACGCTTCTGGCTTTGGATTTTTGTAGTAATGGAAAAATCATATTAATTTTTAACAATACTTCCAATATTCTTGATCACAAAGAGACTATCTTAAGAATTATTTAACTTTACAGTTTAGGCCACAAGCCAAAAATTAAACCTGATTATATGCCTATATGGCATACTTGGTTGCCCCCCTAACCAACACCTTTAAGTTTAATACTAATGACCCTTTACAATGGCCTTAAGGTTTCCATACATAACAACTTAAAACCTTCATTCATTGAGTTCGATGTCACTCAAGTAACTCACCTTTTACACTCTCCCACTTTATCATATGCTCACATTATGCATGATTGCAATTTGATACTCCATCAACTCATTGAAACATATTGCACTCGTAAAGGGAAGTTAATAGCGTGGAACACATGCTTGCTAAATTAGCCTCAACTAGAAATGTTTTGCATAAGATTTCTATTATGGAAGAACTCACTTTCTTTTATACGAATGACACTTGGTGAACAGGCTGAGGCTACAAAAAGGTGTGTACAAGTTGCAACTCTTTCTCCCAGCCATAGATACAGTTTTAATGTCCTTTTACCTTGCATAAATTTTCCACTATCAGTAGGAACTTTTTGTGTAACTAAGACCCATCAGGTCTCCCATGGCCACCGGCCACTACTCGATGTACTCTTTTAAGGTCATAATATTATGTTTTAATTATTCGTTTAAAAAAAGATAGTATCTCAAATAGGTTATGTATTCCTATTACCTAAGTTGATAAATAAACAAGAGACATAGAACTCAACCAAGAAAATATCAAAGTCGCGAGCTAAGTAATAAGGATGTGAGAAAAATATGTCTTGACAATTCTCAACAGACTAGATATTCAACCTAGGTGTTTCAACAAATAAAGCAAATATAAGCAAGAAATTACAAGAGTGAATAAATTAAGTAACAAAGTTAGGAAGATAACCAAATATCAACTCCCTTCTTAGCACTCAAAAAATATTTCTCTATAAGTTAGAATCTAAAATTTACCTACATGACTATATATAGTACAACATTTACTTCTATATCCCTTTAAATAAAGAAAAACATACATATTCATTATTTGATAAACAAAATCTATGGGTATTATATCATTAAAACATGGTGTTAGGCATGAATTGAAACAATGACAAAATGAAAAATAGAACTTGTTCACATAAACATCTTAGTAAAAATATACTGGACTTTAGGAATTTAGTACCTTTTAGGCATTGTTTCTCACAATTTATTTGTTCAGAAAAAAATTGTATAAGCTTCCTTTCATAGATAACTCTTTTCCAAAAATAACTCATTGATTACAATCCCATCATAAGCATAAAATAAAATCTGCATCAAAACGACACAATATATTAAAGATTGCTTTTCAAAATAATAATAAAAAGATTGCAAACACCATCTTTTTGTCCATCCTTTCCTTTTTCATGCAACACTAATCAAGAGGTCCAAAATGGTCCTGATATAGTTTCTAAATGATCGGAGAAGAACTTAAAGTACACATAACCTTCATTGATGGTAAAATAATATTTAGCAGTGACCGAAATTATCCATCCATAAACTCAAAATTATTGCATACTTTCATAAACCAACCAGCTCTAAAAAGACCGAATTTCAAGAAAGGATATATTATGTGTACTAAACAACTATAGAGTGAGATACAACAACATTGAAACTTTTTGACTTATCTATGCGGACCATCTCGTTGTTGGTAGTTTAAATTGAAAACCAAATCGGACAATCTGTAAGTTTGCCTCATCGAAGAGATCAAAAAAAAAATTCATGAACCCAAGAGGAAAAAGAACCACAATAAAAGGATATAGTTAAGCCTACTGGGACATAAACCAAGTCATAAATCAACCGAACGTTTCTATTGATTGAAACTTCTTTGAACTTGGACAAAGAACTAAAATAAATGTCTCAACCCAACAAATATAAGTTTGATTGACCAGTATTAACAAAATCCAACACCATAATATTCTATCATAATTTACAGTTTTCATAGGTATTTTATCAAAAATCCGTCTGGCTACCATAAAACGTCGACATCTAAAACACATTTCTACTAATGCATTCCCGATAATATGACTTAACCCTATATCTTCAAGAATAAACTGATGAATTTCTATCCCATGTTTCATGTTTTTCAATGTAGTGGATGTTCTACTCACAATTGTAGTTTCATACGACTTAACACTACTTTTCTACCTCTTCTTCTAGTAGATACCAACAACATCAGAAAAGTTACAGTATCTAGCAAATCCAAAAAATAAATATATCCCTGCAATGAAATTTCTCTAAGGCATTTTATCAAACAGCAATTCAAACTCCCCACACAACCGGATAGAACATACATATCCATAACAAAATTACTGACACAGATATCATACAATACACAAATCTCAACGTATATCCATGAAACTTTCACCTTCCTCCACCATTTTTAACTCTCTAATATACTTAAGCCAAATCTGTATTTTTTTTCTATTTCCGCAACATAATTTTGCATAAATTTCAAGATGGGTATTTAAAACAACATTTCCATTAGAGAATGTTGAAGAAAAGACATAAACAATAAAATTCCTTTATATTTTGAACTCTTTCTCAAACTTTCTACATCCAACCTTTGACAAAAAGATCGATAGAGAAAAATAGTATAGATAAATTACCTGATAATGTTGAGATAGATTACAAAAGAGAGAAGGGGATTCTAGAGATATATGGTTGTGTGGCTAGCGATGAGAGACCATTAAGAAACCCTAGATCTTTAGTCGCAGAGAATTGAGTAAAGGCAGAGAGAATTTTTTTTCAATATTTTTGGAGAGTGAATTTGCGGTAGAGTGAGGGAATATTTTGCTGGGGAAACTTTGGAGCTTAATTTGGAATTTAGTGATTGTTTTTGCTGGCCATTTGATTTTAATTTCCACCTGAAAAGAATTCTTTTATGGCCAAAGTTAAAACGTCGTTAAAATATGCATATACAAATTTATATCTAATGGCAATTAGCTTATGGACACTAAATAATTTCCACTAAATGCTTTCTTTGTAGTAGTGACACTTTGTGAGTTGAGATGTTGTATCTAATTTACATCTAGAGATGAGTACTTCTCGTAAGTAGAGAATGAGTTACTTAAAATGAATCTCTTTATGCCTTAACTATGTGCCGACATAGGTATAGCTAATGGAGATTCCATGTAAACGCTAAGAGAATGACCCTACCCTAAGCAAGTGGGGATACCTCATTCGATAGAGGTTAATATCTGGAGTCCATGTCTAGCTCTCGTGGTCTATGTTGGTTAAAGTCATTCCCCCAAAAAGTATGTAATGAACTAAGTCTTATAAAGAGTGTACTACTTATGGATGGTGGTGCTATGGGACGCTATCTTTCCATTGCACGAGTAGGCACTTGAAAGGGGAGTCTTGGTGTGTCTTTATGTGTGATTTAAATGAGTTATGTAACTTAATGTCTAATGTCAAGAAAGTATGTTAAATTCATGTCTTGTATGATGAAGTATGAAAGATGAATGTGGTGTGCCCAAGTCCATGAAATCCTCAAGGAGCACATTGTGGGAGTAGTAATATGGGAAGCTACTTCCACATTGCACTTTGTTTGACTTGTAATTCCACTTGGAGAAAGGAACTTATGTGAAGTTCTTAAATGTAAGTATGTGTTCTACAATGTTTTGGTGTAGAGTGTGGACT
Organism: Solanum habrochaites; assembly: GCA_027704765.1. Taxonomy (NCBI): domain Eukaryota; kingdom Viridiplantae; phylum Streptophyta; class Magnoliopsida; order Solanales; family Solanaceae; genus Solanum; species Solanum habrochaites. The sequence goes on along the minus strand of JAKWJA010002494.1, from coordinate 25,615,596 downwards.
TATTACTCATGTGAATAATCCTATAATGGGTAGTCTTGAGGATCACTTAGGTGTGCATCGAAGGGATTGTATGGCTGGTTCCTTCATGTATTATCTTAGTGAGTCTTAGGATAACCTTGGTTAGGGAAACTTCAAATGAAACGAGTTCACTATTAGTTGAAATGAAATGGGTTCACTGTAATGTTTTCTTAAGTTCACTGTAAGTTGTCCTTTGTGCTAAAATTATGGAAGTCCTATTTTATGTGTTTAATGATGATTTATATGCTATTTTACCTCTATATGAATGAAGGTTTTACTTAAGTTGCCTGAAAGCTTTATTCTATTAAAATATCTTCTTTTGCATGTTTTGCATAATGCCATACTTGGTAAAATGTTTGTACTAACCCCATACATTTGTATACTCTATAAGTAAAGGTTGGAGGCAAGTTGAAGATTAGAAGGCAATCTTCGAAATCAACTCTCTAAAGACTAAGTATGCCCTCCTATATTCGAGGGCATAGTCATTATTTCTCTACTTCTACTTCAATACTTATATAAGACATATTATGTATTTTTATTCAATGTAAAGGGTCGTGTCCCCAAGATAGTTAAGTAGTGTCTTTAAGTTGGATTGTGACGATGAGACTACTCTTTAGTATTTATGAAAGATATTTTATTATTATTAATGTCGTGAAAAGTTATAATTTCGCACTACTTTTCATGTCTTATGCATTGAATGATAGCTTAAAGGCTAGTACAAGACCTCCGAAGGGTCAAGTACGCAATTGTTCTGACCCAACGGTTGCTCTATCTTCTAGGGGGTACTTTCGGGTCATGACAACAATAGTCCACCCTTAAATACCCTAAAATGAACTAAGGTGAACTAGAGCTTTGTAAATGTTTCATGACTTAATCTTGTGTTAAAATGGTTTATAATGATGTTCTTAGGCATAGTGTGAAGTTTGGAGGTCAAACGTTCATGACGTTTGGAAGGTGTGCCTTAGAAAGTTGCTTGTTGTCTTCATGTGTTTTAGTGAGTTTTACGTGTTCTTTTTAATTGAAATTGATGTGCGATGTTCCTAAAAACTAAATGACCATGTAAAGGGTTTAACGTACGGGTACGACCCCACCTAGGACCCACGAGGGTCCCTAGAAGAGGACCCCATCCTTTCGTAGGAGGCTGCCATGCAGTGACCAACGACGGACCGTTGGTCAACCAATGACAAAACGATGGTCAACCAACGGCCCATCGACCTTGGGCGTCGACTGGACCTACAAGTCTAGCCAAGCCTGCACATGTTAGAGCTTAAGTCCCAATCGATGAACCCCATCTAAGGGTCGTCGATTGGGAAACGGTATATCTGTGAGTGGGAGTAGGTGGTGCCTGCCAAAAGCTGCAATTTTCTGCCTTGGCTTGGGGTGTTTGGTAAATTCACCCCAAATTTTTAATGAACCATAGATGAATATTTTAGGGTCTTTTAGGTATATTAAGGTGGTTCAAAAACTAACACCTAATTTTAGACTTCATTTCCTAAAACCCAAAACCCACTCTCAAGAAAGACTCTTTCAAACCAAATAGAAGCTTGGACTCAAGGAAGGGCTTGGAGGGCTGGTGGTGGACATTTCTTCATAAAATATTCATGATTGTCATTATAATTGAGGTATGGTAGTCATCCTTGGACCTTCTTTCATTCAAGGATCCACTTCAAAGAGATTTCCAAAAGGGTTTCAAACTTCAAACTTCTTTGTTCCTTGACTCTAAGTATGGGTCTTTGTATGAAAATGTTTTAATGATTAAAATGAGTTGTTCTTAGTATTAAATGATTATTTTAATTTCAAAATCCCAACGAAAACATGCTATTGCTTTGTATCTATTTTCGCCTTATGGAATGGGTCTAATGAACATGATTTGATAATGTTATAGTTAGAGTTTCTTTATGGTTATATTGTGACTTAGATACTTTCCTTTGGTCTATTTTATGAAGTATTATTTAGGAATTGATTATAGGTGGTGAAAGCTTGGATTACTGGTAAGTTGGTTACATGGCTTAAATCTTATTATGAAATGTTATTGAGTGGTATGGGCCTTTGGTGGCGGTGTTTATTTGAAAGATATGTATGTAAATCTACTTTTGTATTGTGAATAAGGCAATGAAGGCATATTATGTGAAGTATGATCATAATGATATTATTCTTGTTGATATGCTTAATGAATCTTGTTATGTGAAGTATGTTAGAGATAATGTCTAAAGGAAATTTATGATTATATGAAGCATGTTCAAGTGTGAAATATGATGGGTGAAGATGCAAGTATGTTTAGAAGTAAATGTTATGAAAGTGATAGATTTATGTGAAAGGTGTGCTCATAAGTACACACACACTCACTGTAACACTTTGAATATCAAAGACGTGTTGTAAAGCCTAACATAGGTGTCATGAGGTCTAAGTAATTTTTTTAAGTCAATTTTAATGAATTTATGTCATTTAGGAATTTTAATAACCTAAAAGCGTCCAAGAACGTCCATGACGTCCGAAAGTTGGTTTGAAGGGGTATTAGAGTGCCTTAGCCTATTTGACTAGGTTTTAGGAGTCGAAAATGTATGGAAAATGGTGAAAGGGAAGATAATATGTGTTTAAGTCGTTTCATGATCGAAATGTCTGAGTATGACTCCCCAAGGACAAACCAAGGTCCCTTGAGGAGGACCCCTGCAGTTCGGGGAAAACTGCCTGGTAGTGTGCATCGATGCAACAATAGACAGGCCCGTGTGTGGATTGACAGGGAGTCGATGCCACCGTCTCCCACACTTATACACATGAAGGATACCCTTTGCCTTCACAGTCTATGACCGAGACGACAGAGTGCAGGACGGAGGGAGGGGCAGTCCGTCGACTCACATACGGCCCGTAGGCGGTGTTACGTCTGTGAAGGTCTTGAGTTTCTCCACGTTTTTAATTAAGTTTATTTAATTAATTAGGTATTTTAGTGGTTAGTTATGTATTAAGGGTAGACTAATTAATTAATTTAACTCCCAATATAAATACCCTTAACCCTCATTAATCTAAATGCAACTCACAAAATAAACTTTCTTCCTTCTGTCTTCTTGCTCTCTCTACTTGAACTTACCATTGAAGACTAGCAAGGATAAGGGTTTGAGGGGTGGAAAAGGGAAGAATTCACCATCACTTCTTCATCAAACGTTAAGATATGGTATCTAATTCACCTTTGAGACACTTTCCTCAAACGGTTCCTTCAGAATGGATTTCAAAAGTTGAGTTTTCATGTGGGTTTCATCCAATTACTAAATTAAAGTTATGAATTGAGTTATTGATGATTTATTTAGGTTATATTGAATACATTAACATGTATTTTAACTTGATTATGGTAATTGTTGGTTTGGTCTAAATTGAAGAACATGATCCTCAACCGCTAACCCTAGGTTGTGATCTTGATCTATATTGTTTTGTGATCATTCGATTGATTTGGTTATTGATTAAATTACTATACTATGGTGTTATTATGAATAAACTAAGATGAATTATAGGCCTATCATGCTAGTTCTTAAGATGTGATTTAGGTTATGAAGTATATTGTGAAATTGGCCTATGTATCTTGTCTTAAGCTTTGATCTAGTTGTAACAACCCTAAAAATGAATATGCTAAGTAATGTTTAGTGTGTCTAGAATGTCTACGATTAGACCGGGTTCACACAGATTGATGCGCGTAGAACCAGACCTCTGAACCCTTGCGGCAGCCAAACCAACTAACTTAAGGAGTTAGTTGAGCTAGGAAAGGTTGGGTCCATCCATGTAAGGCTAACGATTATGAATTGTCTTTTTCCAGGCTAAAGGTGGTATTGTAATTACCCTAAATATGTAATTTATCATTTAATTAATAAGGTGGAGGGGAATTTTGGGTAGAAAGGGCCAAAATTGTCCTTTGAGCAAAATCTTGCTCCACCCGGGTTCAAACCTAGGTGGGAGCAATGATTTAACTTGATTATTTAAATTGGTGAATTAATTTAATTAATTAATATTTAAATACTTATTTAAGAAAAAGGAAAATCAGATTATTATTATTAATTAATTAATTAATGGGTTGGTTTGGTTCAGGTCCACCTGGAGGGACTCGTTTTCGCGATGGGGACACCAAGGGTTCGAACCTCGACGGAAGCAACATTTAAGTGGATTAAATTGAGGTTTATAATATGATTTTTGTAAGGGAATTATGGTCATTTAACATATAGTTAAAAAAAATAAGAATTTAACATTTGAACAGACCTTATTTTTACTAAGTCTCAACTAGAATCCTAATCCTAAGGAACCTTCACATTTCATCCAGTCTCACGATCTACCTCGCTCTCTCTCTCTTTCTTTCACATTCTCTCAGCCTAACCAAAACACAAGAACAGAAAAGCTACAAAAGTTCTTCACACTTGAAGAACTTACACGAAAAATATAAACAAACAAGCTAACAAAAAACGTAAAGCAAAGTTCTGTCGGGTTTGTGTTGGAGTTTCTGGATTTGGACGTGAGTTTGGAGAAGATTTTTGGGCAGCAAGTCCCTAGTATCCTTATGATTTCAATCTGAAAAGGGATGTTTGTGCAAATGTTTGTGTAAATCATGATGTGCAAAAGTGGTGTAATGTTGCTAAATTTAATGGTAATTCTTGGCTGAATATAACCATGAAAAAAATATACTTAAAGATGCACCAAATAATTCATGAAACGTCCTAAGATCTAATGTACAAATGATGATAACAAGAAGCTGAGAATAGTGAACAAATTTCCAGCATTTGGTAGGTTGGATTCGGCCAATCAAAGTGGTATAAAATGCAGTGAAAAATGAATGTAAAATAAGTGAAATCACTAGGGATTGAACATAAGACATCATTACATGAAAGCTACAAAAAATCAACAAAAGATTAAAACAAAAATGGATTGGAGGAGACTAAATTTCAAGCTTGAGTGGAAATTGTAGTCTCGGCCAAATTTTAAGAAAATGAACTTCGTTTAAAAAAAATTTAAAATTTGAGGTCATTGTAGATTGAATGCATGACCTCACCAAATTAAAATTTCATAAAAACTTTGTGAGAAAAATGCAAGGAAAAATAGATGTGGTGAGTGAGGATTTAACCCACAACCTCTTGAATGGATGAGACAGTTACGAGAAAAATAAAGGAGGAAATAAAATGTGGAGAGTGGGGGTTGAACCCACAATCTCTTGAATGGATGAGAGATAAAGGAGAAAATAAATGTTTAGAGTGGGGATTGAAACCACAATCTCTTGGATAGGTGAGAAAGTTAATAGATAAATTAAAAGAAAAATATTGAGCTTGTGGGGGATTGAACCCACAACCTCCTTACCATAAAATGAAAAAGAAGAGGAAAACAAGAAAGAAATATTATGGGGTTGATGGGAATCGAACTAGGGTCTCCCAAATCAGAAAAATGGAATTATCAAGTTTAAAATAAAATTAAGTGTTGTTCAATGGATTCAAAATCGAGTTCCCTTGCCCAATTCCGCATTGACACATAAGTCATACGTAAACAAATATTTAATGAATGCTGCATCTAAAGATCAAAATCAATATCTTGGCATATATACAAGATGCATAAGTCTTGTACCACATAATCTTGGGTAAACATGAATCACTTCGACAAACTATGAATGAAGCCTCATGGCTTGTATGTGTGGACTCATAAGCCTAGCATACGTTTAAAATCAAGTGAGCCTAATATGTATGTGATAAAAAAATGTAACCTTAGAAGAGTTAAATAAGAGTGTGAAACACACTAAATGGTCAAGTGCATTGGCATATGATGAAATCAACATTCACGTGAAGGGGTGAGTAATTATGAAAAGCAAATGCGTTAAAGTTAATGAATGAGGTGACAATATGCTAAAAGGCTAATGTGAAAGATGAGAGCGATCTCAAATGATCCTAAGTAAATGTTACCAAGACGTACTCACCTATGAGACTGTAAAGTTAATGAATAGACCAGTCTCTATGAACACTCAAATGAAAGTATTGAAGTTAATGCATACTTAATATAAATGATGAGATGAGAATTCATCTAATAATGTATGATGTCCTCATGCTAGAAGCCAGCTTCAATGATGTATAAGTTGAATGTAACGGAACTTTATACTGAGCACCGATAGGCTATCTATGAGCGGTGATGCCTTCCTTCAGGAAGGGCGGAGGTTCACGTAACTCTCATGAGATGAGACTGTCCAACATGCCGGGTATGAGTCTCCTTATATATCCTAGTCTTTGAACTTGTACTGCCAATATAGGGATCTAGCACGATTCGACTCCCTATATACGCTAGCATGTTCGGGTCACTTTCGCCGGTGATTCCACCTCTTTTCGGTGTTGGATTTCATAATGCTCACATGATCTATGTATGTTAAGGTTAAAGTTCCCAAAGAAAGAATGAGGCCATCCTAAAAAAATATACATAATGAAATGAACGATACCAAAGGCGTTAGGTGATACGCTCAAACTTACTTCTCAAATGAGAAGTAAAGCGGTCGCGTCAAGTAAATAACCCAACTAGTGAGGTTGGGATCGTTCCCACGAGGAAAATAGTCTAGACTTAACTTTAACTTGTTATTACTATTGTTCGGTTGATGACTTCCTTAAAAAGTAAAAACATAAAACTGTAAAAAGGGGGTTTGTATTTCCTAATAAGTAAAAAGAACTAACGAAATTGAAAGAGACACTTAACAGCTTTTAACGTTGGGTTTTAATCAATTAATTAAAGTAACTAGGGTTTACGTGTTCCCCACAGGTTCATAACTTGATAATTCTAACTATAACAATTCTTTCCTAGTATCTTGCATGCAAAGTGATAAGTTATGTATTTCTAAATCCTTGGTCCGGCATCTAGAAAATCTCACTCCGCACCTTGGTCCGGCTACGTGTGTTGCTTTCCTAACCCTTATCGTTACCTCATATTAAGCATCATATTCGATATTTGACTAAGTTACTACCTTGTACCAATCAATACTAGCCTATTAGATAGTATACACTAAATCTATGTTAATAATTCTTTTCCTATTATCTACCCCCTTGGTCCGGCAAGTAGCATTAAGGCGAGTTCTAACGTTGATCATTCGTTAAAAAGACTTCTAAACGAAAGAATTATTAATACATGCAAGACACTATTCTAGAATTGTTATTTTAGCTAGGGTTTATCTCATTATTTGCCTATGGTTCCCACAACCCTAGTTATGGAGTTTAGTTACTCATCGCCATAAACACAATATTCAAATATATTAAATAAGAATTCATGTACTTACTTCAATGAGAAAGAATAAAGTCCAAAAGATTGCTTGATTAATCACCAAAAATTACTTGTAATAATCTCCAAAAGAATCAAACACTAATCAATAAAGTCTAAGAATATGATTTCTAATATTGCCAAGTCTAACTATCAGGTGTCTAACCTCAAAAACGAGGTTTTTCGAACTATTTATAAAAATACAAAAACCTAATTAAACAAGAATTCTAATTGCTGGAAATCTGCCAAAACGCGGCTGGGTCGACGGACCACGCGACGGACCGTCGTGGTCATGACGGACCGTCGTGGACTCCGTCGTCCCATACTTGTGCATTTTCTTCTGCTGCTTTCTTCATTCCCCTCAACGGCAAGTGTGACGGACCGTCATAGGCACAACGGTCCGTCGAGGGTCTCGTTTCAAAAGACTTTAACTCTTGGAATTTGGGTACTGGGATCACTTCTCTGATCTTCACGACGAACATGCAGGACGGGCCGTCATAGCCATGACGGACCGTCACAAGCTACGTAATCCCACACTTGTCAGACTTCCCCATCTTCCTTCAGCAGCTGCACTACGCTGCCACCTACGGACCGTCACAGGCATGACGGACCGTCATAAGCTCCGTAGGTGGTCTCTTCTGCATTTCTCTCTCAAAATCTCCGCATTTGGCTTTGGACAGATTTCCTGCAAAACAAAGAAAACTTGTATAAAAATTAGCACAAAAAGGGCTTTTGGACGCACTAAACTTAAGGAAAAAGCATTAATTATACCGTGAAGCCACGGTATATCATTAGGATAGGATAATCAAGAGGTGAGCTAGACTTAAGTAATGATACTAGGTTATTCTTGGTCATTTCACAGTAAATCCGATGAGAGTCTTACACTACATCCTAGGTATGACTAGTGATTGCACTAGTATATGAATGAATGAAAATGAAGTAAATATAAATGAATGAAGCAGAATATGTGTTTGCTAACGAAGACTCCCTAGTTGAGGTCCAATATGTTGAGCCCTCATTTTGGAAATTACTAATGTCAAGTCCATGATTCCAAGGTCTCATGGCATATGTAAGAATGATATGAACTATGTGATATGATATGTGTAATATGTTATGTGATGTTTGCAAAATGATAAGTATGATGATGCATGTTACTCTCATGGCATGACTTTCCTAATCTAAATTTGGAAAGTCCACTTACTTGACTTTCCATAATTCAAATCGTTAGGAGAGAGATCTTCTTAATCATGCATGTCCTTTGTGTGTGTTTGCATATACCCATACTTAGTACAAGTGTGTATTAATCTCATGCAACTCTATACTTTTAGGTGCAGGCACATGTGGACGCTAGATCTTACGATACGATGCTGCAGCTATCCGGACGTGGAGCATTCATCCGCACTTGGTAGGCCGTCTTGTTTTTTAGGATGCTTTCCCATAATATTCTAGCTTAGATATAGGTTTTATTTCGTAGAGCATGTTCCACTAGCGTTTCTTTCTCAATTATTTTCAGACATTGTATTGGTGCCATCTGGCAACTTTATATTCTATGTAGATATGAATTTTTCATTCAGTTGAGTATCTTGGCATTAGATGGTTGTTGTGAACGATTATGAACTTATGTAGATAAATCTTTTATGAGTATAGCATATCCTACTATGAAGTCTATGTATACTTCAAGTAACTAAAAGTTTTCAAATTTCCGCTAAAATTAACCTAGATGATGTTTTGATGACGTATGTAGTCTTGTCTGCGACCTCGGAGAGGTCAACAACGCTGGTTTTGTCTGGAATCTAGACTTCGGTCGTAAAAAAGTTGGTATCAAATCTCTAGGTTAATTTCCTAGGATAATAAGTTCACATCGACCACATTGAGTAGTTTCTAAGTCATGGTAGTGTTGTGCACCACTATCCTGAATTAGAGATTGCATGATGCGTAGGAAAATTCCCTTACTCTGATCTTATCGTGCCTTCCCTAATGTCTGACTCCTTGGTGTTATGAGCGTATTTAACATCAATTCTACTTTTTCAAAAAATGAACACAAGGAGTAACGCTGGTCAGGGAAGAGGAGAAGCAGCTGCTAGGTTAACCAAGTTCCTCCCCAGGCCCCAACTGCTGGAATGGAGATGCATGGTAACCCAACTGGATTGACAGATGGAGAATTAAGGACAACCTTGGTAAAGATGGACCAAGCCATCACTTTACAAGCTCAGGCTATGACAACATAGACGGAGCAACAAGGTGTTCCCAGCGAGAACCCACCTTCAAGCACCACACCTAACAGGTTAAGGGACTTCAGGAAGATGAATCCTCCCGTTTACACTGGATCTAAGATTTCTGAGGATCTCAAGGAAAAGTATAGGGCAGCTATGTTGCATGATAGCATGGACCTTTCTGGGCTTATGGTACATGTCCAACAAGTGGGAAAAAAAAAGCAAGAAGATGAAGCACACTAGGCAGGGAACAGGTCAAGGCAAGCTAAGGAGAATTTTTCAAAGAAGAGTAGAACTAAAATCAGAGAGAAGCCCAGGTTTATCAAGGGACTCTCCCACTTAGGGGAGTCAAGTTCATTCAAGGGTCTCTATGAAAGGGATTACGAGCCCAGAGTTAAGAAAAACAGTGAAGTAGATACACCTTAGGAGAGGCCAGCTTGTAGGAAGTGTGGCAAACTTCATGGAGGAGATTGTAGGAGGGGCTCTAACGCTTGTTACAGTTCTAGAAAACCGTGTCATGATAAAAGATTGTTCGTATATGAGAGGTCGAGAAAAAGGAAAGGAGAAAGTTCAGCCGAATGGTCTAAGTGAAGAGGTTTCAAAGAGGCAACGATTCTTCGCACTCAAGTCTAGGGGTGTAAATGAAGACACCTCTGGTTATGTCTCGGGTGTGAGCCTAGATTAGTTTTTCATGTGTATGGTTTTATGCACTAGTATGAAGTTAATATGTTGGATTCATCATGTTGGTTTCTAACTTATGTTATGTTTTTATTTATGTTCTATGTTTTGATGAGACTAGTTTAGGAAGGAGTTCCTTAATCTATTTATGTGAAGCCTCTAGTAGGTTTCAAGGATGTACACCAACCTACTAATATGTAAATCAGATATTCCCCAATAAAAAGCATTGAATAGCTTAGGTATGGATTTTCTCCATAAGTGTTATGCTACCATAGACTATCAAACCAGGAAAGTGAGGATTTAGTTGCCAAATGAGATAGGGTAAAAATGGGGAGGGCGTGGACAAATCCAACAAAGCCATATAATTTCAAATCTTAAGGCAAACAAGATGTTATATAAGGGGTTAGATATACTCCTCCTAAGGCTAGTTTTGTTTAAGAAACTCTAAGTTTTAGTTCAATAGTCGACTTGGTGTTGTAAGTCCAAAAATCGTATGTGTAGTATTTGCACTATGTGAGTTAAAATGAATTCATGTTTGCATATCATGTTGCTGTTTTTGTATAGCGTGGACATGATTTTTTTTATGTTGCATGAGTTGTGAGGTGCATAAAATTAAGTGTGATTTTAAAGAAAGTTCCTTAATCTCAAATATGAAGCTTCAGATAAGCTTGAGTAACATGCATTATCCAGAGTAAGTGTGAAACAGAAATTCACAAAGAGTAAAGTCTCAAGTATTTCAAGATATTTTCGAAAATCATCCTCTTTATTTTAATATGATGTGTAGTGTAATTCGGGGACAAATGTTCCTAAGGGAGGGATAATATAACAACTCTAAAAATGAATATGCTAAGTAATGTTTAGTGTGTCTAGAATGCCTACGATTAGACCGGGTTCACACGGATTGATGCGCGTAGAATCGGACCTCTGAACCCTTGCCACAGCCAGGCCAACTAACTTGAGGAGTTACTTGAGCTAGTAAACTTTGGTTCCAGCCATGTAGGGCTCCCGAATATGAAGATTTACCCGGATGAGTCTTTACCGGACTTAAAAAGGGGAAATTTTAAGTTTAGAGGGTCTAGGAGTAATATTTTCTTTTTCTAGGCTAAAGGTAGTATTGTAATTACCCTAAATATGTAATTAATTATTTAATTAATAAGGTGGAGGGGCATTTTTGATAGATATGGCCGAAATTTGCCTTTGAGCAAAATCTTGCTCCAGCCAGGTTCGAACCTAAGTGGGAGCAACGATTTAACTTGATTATTTAAATTGGTGAATTAATTTAATTAATTAATACTTAAATTCTAATTTAAGAAAAAGGAAAATCACATTATTATTATTAATTTATTAATGAATGGGTTTGTTTGGGTCGGGTCCACTCGAAGGGACCCGTTTTTGCGATGGGAACGTCACGGGTTCGAACCTCGACGGAAGCAACATTTAAGTGGATTAAATTTAGGTTTATAATCAGATTTTTGTAAGGGCATTATGGTCATTTAACATATAGTTCAAAAAATCAGAATTTTAACATATGAACAGAACTTATTTTGACTATGTCTCAACTAGAATCCTAATCCTAAGGAACCTCTCCCTTTTTCACATTTCATCCATTCTCACGATCTACCTCTCTTTATCTTTCTTTCACGTTCTCTTAGCCTAACCAAAACACAAGAACAGAAAAGCTACAAAAGTTCTTCACACTTGAAGAACTAACACGAAAAATATAAACAAACAAGCTAACAAAACACGTAAAGCAAAGTTCCGACGGGTTTGTTTTGGAGTTTCTGGATTTGGACGTGAGTTTGGAGAAGATTTTTGGGAAGCAAGTCCCTATTATCCTTATGATTTCAATCTGAAATAGGTTAGAGATCATGTTGTTGGTATGTTTTCTGGTAGTTTAATTATGAAGTGTGATTTTCGTGATAATGTGTTCATGATTATGTGTTTGGAATTGTAAGCATGTTAATTTATGTCAACCAAAAGTATGTGAAAAGTGATGTTTGTGCAAATGTTTATGTAAATCATGATGTGCAAAAGTGGTGTAATGTTGCTGGATTTAATGGTAATTCTTGGTTGAATATAACTATGAAAAAAATATACTTAAAGATTCACCAAATAATTCATGAAACGTCCTAAGATCTAATGTACAAATGATGATAACAAGGAGATGAAAATAGTAAACAAATTTCCAGCATTTGGTAGGTTGGGTTCGGTCAATCAAAGTGGTATAAAATGCAACGAAAAATGAATGTAAAATAAGTGAAATCACTAAGGATTTGAACACAAGACATCATTACATGAAAGCTACAAAAAATCAACAAAAGATTAAAACAAAAATGGATTGGAGGAGACTAAATTTCAAGATTGCGTGGAAATTGTAATCTCGGCCAAATTTTAAAAAAAATGAACTTCGTTTAAAAAAAAATTCAAAATGTGAGGTCATTGGGGATTGAATGCATGACCTCACCAAATTAAAATTTCATAAAAACTTTGTGAGATAAATGCAAGGAAAAATAGATGTGGTGAGTGGGGATTGAACCCACAACCTCTTGAATGGATGAGACAGTTAGGAGAAAAATAAAGGAGAAAATAAAATGTGGAGAGTGGAGGTTGAAACCACAATCTCTTGAATGGATGAGAGAGTTAGGAGAAAAATAAAGGAGAAAATAAATGTGTAGAGTGGGGATTGAACCCACAACCTCTTGGATAGGTTAGAAAGTTAATATATAAATTAAAAGAAAAATATTGAGCTTGTGGGGGATTGAACCCACAACCTCCTTGCCTTAAAATGAAAAAGGAGAGGAGAACAAGAAAGAAATATTATGAGGTTGATGGGAATCGAACTAGGGTCTCCCAAATCTGAAAAATGGAATTATCAAGTTTAAAATAAAATTAAGTGTTGTTCAAGGGATTCAAAATCGAGTTCCCTTGCCCAATTCCGTATTGACACATAAGTCATACGTAAACAAATATTTAATGAATTTTTCCTTTAAAGATCGAAATCAATATCTTGGCATATATACAAAGATGCATAAGTCTTGTACCAAATAATCTTGGGTAAACATGAATCACTTTGACAAACTATGAATGAAGCCTCATGGCTTGTATGTGTGGACTCATAAGCCTAGCATACATTTAAAATCAAGTGAGCCTAATATGTATATGATAAAATGATGTAACCCTGGAAGAGTTAAATAAGGGTGTGAAACACACTAAACGGCCAAGTGCATTGACATATGATTATATGAACATTCACGTGAAGGGGTGAGTAATTATGAAAAGCAAATGTGTTAAATTTAATGAATGAGGTGACAATATAATAAGAGGCTAATGTTAAAGATGAGAGCGATCTCAAATGATCCTAAGTAAATGTTACCAAGACGTACTCACCTATGAGAGTGTAAAGTAAATGAATAGACCAGTCTCTATGAACACTCTAATGAAAGTATTGAAGTTAATGCATATTTAATATTAATGATGAGATGAGAAATCATCTAATGATCTATGATGTCCTCATGCTAGAAGCCAGCTTCCATGATGTATGAGTTGAATGTAACGGAACTTTATACTGAGCACCGATAGGCTAGCTATGAGCAGTGATGCCTTCCTTCGAGTTGGGCGGAGGTTCACGTAACTCTCATGAGATGAGACTATCCGACATGCCGGGTATGAGTCTCCTTATATATCCTAGTCTTTGAACCTGTACTGCCAATATAGGGATCTAGCATGGTTTGACTCCCTATATACGCTAGCATGTTCAGGTCACTTTTGCCAGTGGTTCCACCTCTTTTCGGTGTTGGATTTCATAATTCTCACATGATCTATGTCTGTTAAGGTTAAAGTTCCCAAATAAAGAATGAGGCCATCCTAAAAAAATATACATAATGAAATGAACGATACCAAAGACGTTAGGATAGGATAATCAAGAGGTGAGCTAGACTTAAGTAATGATACTAGGTTATTCTTGCTCACTACACAGAAAACCCGATTAGATTCTTACACTACATCCTAGGTATGACTAGTGATTGCACTAGTATATGAATGAATGAAAATGAAGTATGTATGAATGAATGAAGCAGACTATGTGTTTGCTAACGAAGACTCCCTAGTTGAGGTCCCATATGTTGAGCCCTCATTTTGGGAATAACTAATGTCAAGTCCATGATTCCAAGGTCTAATGGCATATGAAAGAATGATATGAACTATGTGATATGATATGTGTAATATGTTATGTGATGTTTGCAAAATGATAAGTATGATGATGCATGTTACTCTCATGGCATGACTTTCGTAATCTAAATTTGGCAAGGCCACTTACTTGACTTTCCATAATTCATACCGTTATGAGAGAGATCTTCTTAATCATGCATGTACTTGCTGTGTGTTTGCATATATCCATACTTAGTACAAGTGTGTACTAATCCCATGCAACTCTATACTTTTAGGTGCAGGCACAGGTGGACGCTAGATCTTACGATACGACGTTGCGGATGTGGCATTCATCCACACTTGGTAGGCCGTCTTGTTTTTGAGGATGCTTTCCCATAATATTCTAGATTAGATATAGGTTTGATTTAGTAGAGTATGTTCGACTAGCGTTTCTTTCTCAATTATTTTCAGACATTGTATTGGTGCCACTGTGGCAACTTTATATTCTATGCAGATATGACTTTTTCATTCAGTTGAGTATCTTGGTATTAGATGGTTGTTGTGAACGACTATGAACTTATGTAAATAAATCTTTTATGAGTTTATCATATCCTACTATGAAGTCTGTATACTTCAAGTAACTAAAAGTTTCAAATTTTTGCTAAAATTAACCTAGATGATGTTTCGATGACGTATGTAGGCTTATCTACGACCTCTAAGAGGTCAACAATGCTGGTTTCGTCTGGGATCTAGACTCCGATCATGACACTAGTGTTGAATTGTGTATAGAGATGAACTTGGCCTTGTTGTTTTATTGGTTATTAGTGTGCGATGATGTACTCCCCTAATTGGGTTGAGTTATGGTTTGATGGGAATACCTTGATGCTGAACTATGAGGAAGACTTTCTAAGTCTTAGAATCTCTATCTTTACTTCCAATTATGATTAATTATGGTTAAGTCATGATGTTATGTTGGAGTATGCCTTATATTAGGATGATAGGGTTGTATGATGTTTAATTGAAATGTATTGACTATGTTGTGAGGTTGATTAAGGTGTATGTGGTATAAGGATGGTGATAACTGTCAATGTGCCTTGATATGCTATGAAATGCTAATGTGTTAACCTCACTTACGTGAATTCTGATGTAAGGACTATACTCATGCAATTCTTATTAAGCTATTGATGATGATGATTATACAAGGGGTAGACCCTATGACCTAAACTAAGCTATGATTGTTAATTAAAGGCTTAAAGACATTTCAATAAAGGGACTTAGCCTAAAATCGAGTGAACTTGACAATGGGAGGTGATGACTTCCCAAACAGGAAGATTTGCCCTATAGTTCTATATGAGATGTTGACTTCCCAAAGAGGAATACTCATCCAATGGATTCCCGTGAGAGGAGGCCCCAACTACCAAGTGGTACCAAGAGGGAATATATTATCTCTTAGTTCTTGAACTATGTTGCCCCCATAGGAGGACTAGTTAGTGGATCCACCTAGAAAGCTATGTTTATGTTTGGTTCTACTTTGGTCGGTAGACCATCATCCATCGGTTTAAGGTTATGCAACACCGGATTCCACACTTATCTTATGTGGTCTATATTGGTTAAGGCAAGTTTTCCCTAAATTAAAATGAAGTAATGAAGTATAAACTAACTAAGGTGACTTAAGAGGTTTAACTTAGCCTATGTAGGGTTATCGGACTCTACCTATATCTTGCACTAGTTGACCTTGATGGAAGCTTTAGGAAGTTGATATTATGTATGCATATAATAATGATGTATATGATGATAATATGTTGATGCTACAATGTAAATAACTCTATATGATGATGATTATCCTCTTCATATATGTATTTGGATTATATTGTTAAAGTTGGACATTGGTTATGTTTTCTTGCTAAGTCTACTTGGTTGAGCAAGGTTATGGGGATTTCCTTAATCAATGCACTTGTTTACTTGATAAGGATTCATGAGTAGTTATCTTGCTTATTATGATATGATTGACTCTTACTCATGCTTGTGACACTATTCCTTGATGGTAGGGTTGTAGTAAATCATGGGTTCAAGTATGCTAGGATACATATTGCTTGTTTGAGTTAGTAAGTATGTTTGGTTGATTGGGATGACTTGTTTGGCTATGCATGAGACTTTTAAACTTGTAAAATGGCATGTTTTGACCAAAAGTCGCTTTTTAGCATATTTTGATATATATGTGCATATGGTCTCTTACTTAGTACATGTGGAGTACTAACCCCATTTTCTTCCCTTTTCCCAAATATTTTAGGTTCCGGTCATTGAAGGATTATTTGGGACGACTTGAAGAAGGCTTGGATATTCTCTATCATCCAAGTGGGTAGGTCCTCACTTTCCGAGGGCAATGCCAATATCTTGCCTATGAAGTTTCTTTTCTATAAGTTTAAGACTCTTTTATGTTCATTCTATTTCCTTTGTGTACGACTTGTATAAGTCAATATATGGCTTCTTTACATTTGATGTAGGGCTATGCCCATATTGTGATAATCGTTTAGATGGTATGAGATGAGACAATTTTTTAGACTATGTATGTATGTAGTATGTATGTATGTATGTATGTATGTATGTATGTATGTATGTGCAATAAAAGTAGAAGGCTATATAACCTTCCTATATGAAGGGTCTATGTATACTAGATACGACTATATATTATGTATATGTAGAGGACTATGTAAACCTCCAAGTATATGTAATGAAAAGTTTTAAATTTTTCCGCATTTTTGAACCTATTAATGTAATAACATGAGACTAAAAGGCTAGTCTTAGTTCTTAAAAAGGACGACATCCGATTACGTCTAGGGTGTAAACCCGAATGTGACACTCACACTTTGAATGAATGAATGAATGAAGTAAAAGAATGTGAATGAAAAGGGGAGTTTTTGGGTGAACACTCTTTGTTAGTTGAAACTAAGTGTTTAGTAGCAATGTCACCATTCTTAAGAGCTTTCGAAGATAAATTGGAGGTTAGATACACTTCGTGAGTTGATATGTGGTATTCCAATGTAACCTCTAGGGATAAGTACCATTCGGAAGTTGAGATGTGGTGCTAATTAGCTATCCCTTAGTCTATAGTAAATAATGTTTAAGACTCTGTGGGGGAGTTATGCCTAGCACCGAGAGGATATGAAGAAGGGGTGGTTATACTTAGTGAGTTGAGATGTTGTATTCCAATGTACCTCTTGAGATGAGTACTCCTCGTTAGTAGAGAATGAGTTACTTAGTATCAATCTCCTTATCACTTAACTATGCGCCCTCATAGGTGTAGCTATTGGAAAAGCTATGTAAAATCTAAGAGAATAACCCCACCCTAGGCAAGTGGGGAACCCTCATCTGATAAGGGTAGTATCGAGATTCCACGTCTAGCTCTCACGGTCTATGTCGGTTAAACTATCCCCCCACAAAATAATGAATGAACTAAGTCTCTTAAAAGAACGTACTACTTAAGATAGGTGGTGGTATGGGACACTATCTATTAAGTGCACTAAGTAGACCTTCCGAAACGGGAGTCTTGGTGTGTTTTATATGAAGTGTATGAACTAAGTCTCCTAAAATAACGTACTACTCAGAGTAGGTGGTTGTATCGGATTCTATCTATACATTGAACTAAGTAGACCTTTCGAAAAGGGAGTCTTGGTGTGTTTTTGTAACGACCTGTTTAGTCGTTTTGAGCAGCAAATTTTATTTCTGAAAAAATAGGCTGAGGCGACGGACCGTCATGGGCGCGACGGACTGTCGCAGGGTCTCGTTTCAAAACACTTGGAAAAATCTGAAATTGGGTACTGAAAATCGAATCTCTGACCATCACGATGAAGCTATTGAATCTTAAATCTTGAAGAAACCCTAATCTACTTTGTTAATGATGATGCCTTGGTATAAAAGAAGGCTTGATGAACGAAAGTAGTGAGATTAGGGGATCGGGTGCCACGTTCCGGTACCAGGATAGTATATGAGGATCGGAGTGTCACGTTCCGACACCAGGATAGTATATGAGGATCGGGTGCCACATTCCGGTACCAGGATAGTATATGAGGATCGGAGTGTCACGTTCCGACACCAGGATAGTATATGGATCGGGTGCCACGTTCCGGTACCAGGATAGAATGAGGAGCGGAGTGTCACGTACCGACACGAGAGTAAATAATATAATGAATCTTGAAAGATGATAATATACTCAATCTAAAGAACATGTTTCTCAAAAGAGTATGGTGTGGAGGCTTGAGTCCTCATAGATATGATCGGTGATATTATAAATGATGTTTTGTACTTGTTATTATCACATGTTAAGAATATTAGTTGATTTTATGATATTATCTGAGATATATTGCTTTCTATCTTGAGTTGGCCGATGATATCTACTCAGTACTTGTGGTTGTACTAACCCCCTACTTTTATGTTTTCTTTTTGTATATTGTGGTATGCAGCAAACGCTCCGTCATCTTCGACTCAACAGTAATTCTAGCCAGTCTTCGTCACACTGGATCTTCAGGGTGATGACTTCCAGATTTTGGGGAAATAATAGATGTTGAATTTTAGAAGTTATTGAATTGTCTTTTATTTATGAGTTTAAGTCTTCCGCATTGCTTTATGTTGATATTAAATTGAAATGATAAGGTTTAGATTGGTTGGTTCGCTCACATAGGAGGGTAAATGTGGGTGCCAGTCACGGCTCGGTTTTGGGTCGTGACAAACTTGGTATCAGAGCATTAGGTTCGTTGGTCTCATCACACAAGAACAGGTCTAGTAGAGTCTTAAAGAACGGTAGGGGGACGCCTTTACTTTTCTTTGAGAGGCTATAAGACTTTAGGAAAATTCCATTCTTTCTTTCTTTCTTTCGTGCTATTACTTGGATCCAATTGGTATCTAGGTGATACAAATTGGTATCTGACCATCTTCACTCTATTTCGCAGATGGTTAGAACTAGAGCAACGACTACGCCAACATCAACATCAACAAGACAAGATGCATATGAGCCAGCCACTGGGGCTGTAGCTCGAAGTGTAACAGTGGCAAGAGGCCGCGATAGAGGTCGTGGGAGGACGTCCTCTAGAGGGAGAGGACGAGCACTTAGCCCATCTGGTGCTAGGGCAGTGACTCCTCCACCGACTTAGGAAGTAGTAAGAGAAGGGGAGGATGGGGAGGATGAACAGGTACAGAATGAGGAAATGCCACCCCAACCTACCCCAGAGATGATCAATCAGGTTCTCGCTTATCTTAGTGGGTTGTCTGATCAGGGTCAGGCACCCCCAATGTTTTCTGCACCAACACCTCCGGTTTCAAAGGTACAACATGCAGCCACCATGGCCCCTCGTATGGATGCCTCATTGGACATAGGCACGTTTCCACGCCTGACTACTTGGCCTATAATGACAAATGATCAGCATGAACTTTTCAGTAAGTTCTTGAAATTGAAACCTCCAGTCTTCAAGGGTGCAGAATCTGAGGATGCTTACGATTTTCTGGCTGACTGTCATGAGCTACTACACAAGATGGGTATAGTAGAACGGTTTGGTGTTGAGTTCGTGAGTTATCAGTTTCAAGGGAACGCCAAAATGTAGTGGCGGTCACATGTTGAATGTCAACCAACAGAGGCACCACCTATGACTTGGGCCTCATTCTCTAGCTTGTTTATGGAGAAGTATATCCCCCGGACTTTGAGGGATAGGAAAAGGGATGAGTTCTTGAGCCTGGAGCAAGGTAGGATGTCGGTCAATGCATATGAGGCTAAGTTTCGTGCACTATCCAGATATGCCACCCAACTATGTTTCAGTCCACAAGAGCGGATTCGCCGTTTTGTGAAGGGGTTGAGATCAGAGTTGCGAATTTCAGCCTTACAGGTAGCGGCTACGGCAAAATCCTTTCAAGAAGTAGTAGACTTCGTAGTAGAGGTGGAAGGAGTGAAGCCAGATGAATTCACCATGGCATCGACATCAAAGAGGTTTCGAAAGGGAGGTGAGTTTAATGGTTCTTACTCTAGAGGACAGGGTTCCGGAGGTTACTCAGTTCGACCCATTCAGTCTTCACTACAGACTGTAGTTGGGGGTCCACCTCAGACCGGTCAACACTTCCCTGAGAGACCTATGCGTGAATCTAGAGAGTGTTATGGGTGTGGAGAGACTGGGCATATCAAGAGGTATTGTCCAAAACAGAGTTATAGACCCCCAACAGCTAGAGGTAGAGGTGGTCATGGCAGAGGCCGTTATTCTGGAGGGCGTGGTGGCCGAGGTAATGTTGGTCACCAAACGGCCGGGGTGATGGGCAAACTGGAGCCACTACATCACAACATGATAGGGGCAACGGACAAACAAACGAAAGGGCCCATTGTTACGCTTTCCCTGGGAGATCAGAGGCGGAGACATCTGATGCTGTCATCACAGGTAATCTTCTGGTTTGTGATTGCATGGCTTCTGTATTGTTTGATCCTGGATCCACATTTTCTTATGTATCTTCCTCATTTGCTAATGGTCTAAATCTACATTGTGAATTACTTGATATGCTTATTCGTGTTTCTACTCCGGTGGGTGAGTCTGTGGTAGTTGAAAAGGTATATAGGTCTTGTTTGGTGAACTTTGTGGGGAGTAACACTTATGTAGATTTGGTTATCTTAGAGATGGTTGATTTTGATGTAATTCTGGGTATGACTTGGCTTTCTCCGTAATTTGCGATCTTGGATTGTAACGCTAAAACGGTGACGTTAGCCAAGCCTGGGACAGATCCGTTAGTGTGGGAGGGTGACTACACTTCCAATCCGGTGCGTATAATCTCCTTTCTTCGTGCTAAGAAAATGGTTAGTAAAGGATGTTTAGCTTTCTTGGCACATCTCAAGGATGACACTACCCAAGTACCTTCGATTGAGTCGGTTTCGGTGGTCCGTGAGTTTCTGGATGTGTTCCCTGCAGATCTTCTGGGTATGCCACCAGATAGGGATATTGACTTCTGTATTGATCTTGAACCGGGTACTCGCCCCATTTCTATACCCCCTTATAGAATGGCCCCCGCGGAGTTAAGAGAATTAAAAGCCCAACTTCAAGAGTTGTTGAGCAAAGGCTTCATTAGACCAAGTGCATCTCCTTGGGTGCTCCGGTTTTGTTTGTAAAGAAGAAGGATGAGAGTTTTCGGATGTGCATAGACTACCGGCAGTTGAACAAGGTGACCATAAAGAACAAGTATCCTCTTCCTCGCATTGATGACTTGTTTGATCAGTTACATGGTGCTTGCGTCTTCTCTAAGATTGACTTGAGATCCGGTTATCATCAATTGAAAATACGGGCAACGGATGTGCCAAAGACTGCTTTTAGAACCAGGTATGGGCATTACGAATTCGTAGTGATGTCTTTTGGTCTTACCAATGCCCCTGCTGCGTTCATGAGTTTGATGAACGGGATTTTTAAGCCATATTTGGATCTCTTTGTGATCGTATTTATTGATGATATACTGATATACTCTAAAAGTAAGGAGGAACATGAGGAGCATTTGAGAATGGTATTGGAAATGTTGAGGGAGAAAAAGCTTTATGCCAAGTTCTCTAAGTGTGAGTTTTGGCTAGATGCAGTGTCCTTCTTGGGGCACGTGGTTTCTAAGGATGGGGTGATGGTGGATCCTTCTAAGATCGAAGTAGTGAAGAATTGGGTAAGACCCACTAATGTGTCAGAAATAAGAAGCTTTGTTGGTTTAGCCAGTTATTACCGCCTATTTGTCAAGGGATTCTCCTCTATTGCTTCCCAACTGACGAACTTGACTAAGCAAAATGTTCCATTTGTATGGTCGGATGAGTGTGAGGAAAGCTTTCAGAAGCTCAAGACTCTGTTGACTACCGCACCTATCCTTACCTTGCCAGTGGAGGGTAAGAACTTCATTGTTTATTGTGATGCCTCCTATTCTGGTTTGGGTGCAGTACTAATGCAAGAGAAGAATGTGATTGCTTATGCTTCAAGACAATTAAAAATGCATGAACGTAACTATCCAACTCATGATTTGGAATTGGCCGCGGTAGTGTTTGCACTAAAGCAATGGAGACACTATTTATATGGGGTTAAGTGTGAGGTCTATACGGATCATCGTAGTCTACAGTATGTCTTCACTCAGAGAGATTTGAATTTGAGACAGAGGAGATGGATGGAACTAGTGAAGGACTACGACATCACTATTTTGTATCATCCGGGGAAGGCGAATGTTGTAGCGGATGCTTTAAGTAGAAAACGGGAAGCATGGGAAGTCTAGCTCACTTGCAAGCTTCTAGACGCCCATTAGCTAGGGAGGTTCAGATTCTGGCTAACGACCTTATGAGATTAGAAGTAAATGAGAAGGGAGGATTTTTAGCTTGTGTGGAGGCAAGATCTTCCTTCCTTGACAAGATTAAGGGAAAGCAGTTTAATGATGAAAAATTGATCCGGATCCGAGATAAAGTGTTGCAAGGAGAGGCTAAAGAAGTGAAAATCGATGAGGAAGGTGTTTTGAGGATTAAGGGAAGGGTATGTGTACCCCGCGTCGATGATTTGATCAACACTATTCTGACAGAGGCTCATAGTTCAAGGTATTCGATACATCCGGGTGCAACCAAGATGTACCGTGACCTAAAGCAACACTTTTGGTGGAGTAAAATGAAGCGTGATATTGTGGATTTTATTGCCAAATGTCCAAACTGTCAACAAGTAAAGTATGAACACCAAAGGCCCGGAGGAACACTTCAGAGAATGCCCATTCCGGAATGGAAATGGGAGAGAATTGCAATGGACTTCGTGGTTGGTCTTCCAAAGACATTGGGTAAGTTTGATTCCATTTGGGTGATTGTGGATAGGTTAACTAAGTCTGCTCATTCATTCCGGTCAAGGTGACTTACAATGCAGAGAAGTTAGCCAAACTTTACATCTCAGAGATTGTTCGGTTGCATGGGGTTCCACTATCCATCATATCAGATAGAGGTACGCAGTTTACTTCTAAGTTTTGGAAAACATTGCATGCGGAATTGGGTACTAGGTTGGACCTTAGTACCGCGTTCCATCCTCAGACCGATGGTCAGTCTGAGCGAACGATTCAAGTGTTGGAGGATATGCTTCGTGCATGTGTGATAGAATTCGGTGGCCATTGGGATAGCTTCTTACCCTTAGCGGAGTTTTCATACAATAATAGCTATCACTCAAGCATTGATATGGCCCCATTTGAAGCATTGTATGGTAGGAGATGTAGGTCTCCCATTGGTTGGTTTGATGCATTCGAGGTTAGACCTTGGGGTACTGACCTTTTGAGGGACTCGTTAGAAAAGGTGAAATCCATTCAAGAGAAGCTTCTAGCGGCGCAAAGTAGACAAAAAGAATATGCAGATCGAAAAGTTAGAGACTTAGAGTTCATGGAGGGTGAACAAGTCTTGTTGAAAGTTTCACCAATGAAAGGGGTGATGCGGTTTGGTAAAAGAGGCTAGCTAAGCCCAAGGTACATTGGTCCCTTTGAAGTACTTAAGCGAGTAGGGGAGGTGGCTTATGAGTTAGCCTTGCCTCCAGGGCTGTCCGGAGTACATCCGGTATTCCATGTGTCGATGTTGAAAAGATACCATGGGGATGGAAACTACATTATCCGTTGGGATTCAGTTTTGCTTGATGAGAATTTGTCTTATGAGGAGGAGCCTGTTGCCATTTTAGATAGAGAAATTCGCAAGTTGAGGTCAAGGGAGATTGCATCTATCAAAGTTCAATGGAAGAATCGACCCGTTGAAGAAGCCACTTGGGAGAAGGAGGCAGATATGCGAGAAAGGCACCTACATCTGTTTACAGATTCAGGTATTCCTTTTCGCCCTTGTTTTCCTTCTTGTGATCGTTCGGGGACGAACGATGGGTAAATTGGTATCTATTGTAATGACCTGTTTAGTCGTTTTGAGCAGCAAATTTTATTTCTGGAAAAATAGGCTGAGGCGACGGACCCCACGACGAACCGTCATGGGCGCGACGGACCGTCGCAGGGTCTCGTTTCAAAACACTTGGAAAAATCTGAAATTGGGTACTGAAAATTGACTCTCTGACCGTCACGACGAAAGGGCAGGACGGACCGTCACAGGCGTGACGGACCGTCACAGACTCTATGGTGGAAATTGAGTCTCTGACGGTTGCGACGACCTGCAGGACGGACCGTCGCAGGTTGCGCAATCCCAGTCTGGGTCGGATTTCTTTACACGTTTTAAGGGACGTTTTTGACTATTCCTGCTTTAATTATAAAGTTAGAGGGTTAATGTTAATAAGTCTAATTACTTGGGGGTTAAAAGAGGTAACCTTAAGTTAATTAGTGGGTTATTATTGCCATCTTTCATTCTTAATTATATACTAATTAGGGTAAAAGAAAGAGGGTTGAATAAGAAAAATAAAGAACAAAGAAGAACAGAAAAGAAGAAGAGAACGAGTAGAGAGAGAGAGAGAAACGAAGAGGATAGCAAGGATTTTGAGAAGATATCTTGTTGATCGCAATTCTTCGGTGGAGGTAGGTTATGGTTTTCACACTATTCGTAGTAACTCTTAATAGCGAATGATATGTGTTGGGTAGTATTATTAAGTCTTCTATATGCTTAATTGTGTGTATGCATGATGTGATTTTATATATATATATGATTGTGATAAAATAAGCATGATGAAGCTATTGAATCTTAAATCTTGAAGAAACCCTAATCTACTTTGTTAATGATGATGCCTTGGTATAAAAGAAGGCTTGATGAACGAAAGTAGTGAGATTAGGGGATCGGGTGCCACGTTCCGGTACCAGGATAGTATATGAGGATCGGAGTGTCACGTTCCGACACCAGGATAGTATATGAGGATCGGGTGCCACGTTCCGGTACCAGGATAGTATATGAGGATCGGAGTGTCACGTTCCGACACCAGGATAGTATATGGATCGGTGGCCACGTTCCGGTACCAGGATAGAATGAGGAGCGGATGTCACGTACCGACACGAGAGTAAATAATTAATGAATCTTGAAAGATGATAATATACTCAATCTAAAGAACATGTTTCTCAAAAGAGTATGGTGTGGAGGCTTGAGTCCTCATAGATATGATCGGTGATATTATAAATGATGTTTTGTACTTGTTGTTATCACATGTTAAGAATATTAGTTGATTTTATGATATTATCTGAGATATATTGCTTTCTATCTTGAGTTGGCCGATGATATCTACTAAGTACTTGTGGTTGTACTGACCCCCTACTTTTATGTTTTCTTTTTGTATATTGTGGTATGCAGCAAACGCGCCGTCATCTTCGACTCAACAGTAATTCTAGCCAGTCTTCGTCACACCGGATCTTCAGGGTGAGCTAATGCTCCTAGCTTGGACTGGATCTCCTTCCTCATGTCTTGATGCCTTAAAGTTTCGGCATAGACTAGCTTTTATTTGTTTTAGCTTCTTAGAATACTCTTAGTTTAGTAAATTGATCATAGATGTTCTTGTGGTGATGACTTCCAGATTTTGGGGAAATAATAGATGTTGAATTTTAGAAGTTATTGAATTGTCTTTTATTTATGAGTTTAAGTCTTCCGCATTGCTTTATGTTGATATTAAATTGAAATGATAAGGTTTAGATTGGTTGGTTCGCTCACATAGGAGGGTAAATGTGGGTGCCAGTCGCGGCTCGGTTTTGGGTCGTGACAGTTTTACTTGAAGTGAATGAATAAGTTATCATGTGTTATAAATGAAGTTAGATGACTAAGGTCTATTGTTAAGGAAGTATGTTAAAGTTAAGTTTTATGTAATGAAGTTATGAATGACTAATGTAGTGTGCTTAATCCAAGGGAATCCTCAAGGATCTATAAGTGGGAGTAGTAGTATGAGATGCTACTCTCACATTGCACTTAGTGTATCTTACAAGTCATATTGGAGAAGGGCACTTACATGAAGTCCTTGATGTATTATTGTTCTTCTAATGTCTAGTCTAGAGTGTGGACCGTGTTCCCATATGAGGTAAGCCTATGATTGGTATTCTTAAGGGTCACTTTGATAGGTATTGAAGGGGGTGTATGGGCGGTTCCTTCATTTCTTACCTTATTGAATCTTAGGATAACTTGGTTAGAGAAAATTCAGTGGAAATGAGTTCACTTTGCTTGGAATGAATTTCTCACTATAATGTTGCACTGTTTCACTATAAATGCACTTGGTTTACTGTAAATTGATCTTTTGGTACTAAAATTATGAGAGTTATATTTTATGTGATTAATGATGATTCTTATACTATTTTAACTCTAAAGCATGAAGGTTTTCTTTATTGGGCATGAAAGCTCATTTTACTAAAATGTCCCTTTTCACATGTTTTTTGCATATGTCATACTTAGTACATTGTTTTGTACTAACCCCATACTTCTATATACTTAATAAGTATAGTTTGGAGGCAAGTTGAAGACTAGAAGGCAAAGTTTGGTAATCGACTCTCTCAAGACTAAGTATGTCGTTTCTAGTATTAAGACTTATTATTTATTTTCATTTAATGTAATGGGTCGTGTCCCTAAGATATTTATGTCGTGTCTTTAAGTTGCCTTGTGAAGACGAGATCACTCCTTAGCTTTTATGAAAGATGTTTCCTATATTATTTTATTCGTGAAAAGTTTTAATTTCGCACTACTTTTCATGTCTTATGTAATGAATGATAGCTAAGGCTTGTACAATACCTCCAAAAGGTCAAGTATGCAATCGTTCAAACCTAAGGGTTTCCCCCTTCTTCTAGGAGGTACTTTCGGGTTGTTACACGCCCAATAGCCCGCTTGAACCTTTTCAACACAAGAATCAATGCCTCAACTTGTTCACCATTCAAATCGATCGCAATGATGAAAGGTAAAGTACCATCTCTCCCCAAGAATACATACCTCAAATGTGATGGTAAAGCCTTAAGCTCCAATTTTGGAGCCTCTTCAGCAGACTATTTTGCGGGTGGAGAGCCCAGTTATTCATATCTAACTCCCATATCTTCGGTTTGGAACGAAATTTGAAACTATCGAGTGCGGCGACTAATTCATCATAGTATGCAATACCATCACCCTCAAAATTCATCAGATTTATAGTAGCACCTAAATCACACAACGCCTTTGCTAAATGCAACAACCTAATGTTACAAGGAATAGTGAAAAAACTAATATCCTCTTTCTTCTATACGAGAGACTGAGTAGAAATAGCACTAAAATGCTGGAACCTATCATCATCTTCAAAACACACGACCCTCTTCTTAGTCATCAAATATTTCATGAATTTTGCATACCCCGGCATTTTCTCCAAAACTTCTATCAACAGAACATTGATCGAAAGTTGTTTCAATATAGTATTAAACATGTGGTATTTTCGTTCTTCATTATTCTTCACAAACCTCTGTGGTAATGGAGGTGGAGGTCTAGGCATGAAAACAACTTTTTGTGTTATTTTTTCTTCCTTAACTATACCATTCTTAGACTCTCCAGTAACCTCAATATTATTATTGTCTTTGTCAACCACAATTCATCCTTGGACAACTAAGGTGGATAATTGGTCTACTTACCCCATTGAGTAGTGATTGCGATACAATGAACGTTGTTCTTAGGATTTTGGATAATGTTTCTAGGTAGTGTGTCAGGCTGGGTGGGTTGACTAGAGTGGAAAACGTATTCATTTGCTGCTCAAGTTGCTTGGTCGACACTGCATGGACATCAACTTTTTGGCCGATTCCAGACTAGCCATTTTCAGATCTCCTTCACATTCTAATCAGTTGAGTCAAACCTCTTTATGATCTTCTGCATCATATCCTAAATACATGACATACTACCCCCTGCTTCTCTATTTGTAGATTACCAATTTTTTGGAGGAACATAAGGTCCAAGCCTATCATTTATGTTTCCATGGTTTTTTTGGTTGTAGTTGTTGTCACAGTTGTAGTTCCCATCCCGAACATACTGAACCTATCAGTTATAGTTTCCATAGTTATGACCTTTGATTCCTTGCCCTTGGCGCTAATTATTTGTGTTAGAACCTTGGGCATTGGCTCGAAGACCCCCCATCTGATCATTCACCAAGTAAGCATATTCTTTGTAATACAATTCTTCAACTGGTGGCGGTGGATTCCTAGTCAAATAATTCACCGCATTTACCTTTTTTATACATCCGCTTATATGCTTCAACATCAATCCAAGTTCTATCCTTATTTGAGCCATATCATCGGCAAATTTACTATGTACAGATTGCACTGCAAAAGTGCTTCTTCTAGTGTCTGACTTTTGAGTTCTCCATGCTTAATTATTTCGGGAAATCTTATCCGATTTCTCAGCAATCTCCTCAAAAGTGCACTCACCATATGATCCTCCAGCAATAGTATGAAGCACAACCTTACTAATATCATCTTGACCTCTGTAGAAATACTCCTTCAGTGATTCATCATCAATGCGGTGGTTCGGAACATTTATAATGAATGCAGTGAATCTGTCCCACTCGAACTACTCACAAACTCCCCAAGTAGTGCCACAAAGTTGTTGAATTTATCTTTTTGGTTTTGTTTCCTTGACAACAGAAAGTACTTGGCCATGAAAACCTTGTGCAATTGATCCCTTGTATGAATCGAGTTGTACGGAAGTTCAAAAAAACAATATAGCAGCATCACCGATCAATGACAAAGCGAAGACTCACAACCCTATGATGTTCATATACAACTCTTGTCGTCCCACACAACTCTTGCAAACACTCCTCAACTTGGCGAAGTGCCCATGGAAATCTCCTGAAGCCATACCAGAAAACAAACCCCTCGCTGTAAGCATCTTCACAAAATGTTAGTCACGACGAATGTTTGCCCAGGAGGTAGAGGAGAAAGAGCTATGGGTCTTTCATATTGGATAGTGTTTTATCACACAGTCTTGGTGCAGGTGGGTTGTGCACCCTCAATGCATCTCTAAGTAGATTATCTCCTTGAACTTGAGCATTCTCATTATTCACTTGTTCCTCAGCCTTCTCTATGACTGGATTATCACGGACCCCTTGATTGTTCATCTTTCTCAGCTTAACTCTAGATCGCATGGTTTCAGTTGTTCGCGTCGAATCCGTGTACTTGGCATACACTAGAGTAGAATCCTGAAGAAAAAAACAAAACAAAACGTAAAATTAGGAAAATATTAACTAAAGTTCAACTTAATATGAAATCCTTATTCCTCAGCAATGGTACCAAAGTTTGATATGCTCAAATTACACTTCCCTAAACAATCGTAAGCGATCATCATCAAGTAAAGAGCCTAACTTATAGGTTGGGGTCAATCCCATGAGAAATATAGTCTAGAACTTAAATTTAACTTACGATTACGTTGGTTTCGTCAAATTATGTCCGAGATAAGTAAGCAGGGGGGGGGGGAGGGGCAGGGATTTGTGTCACAAATAATTGATTTTTTTAAGTAACAAGTGAGTAAGATTCGAACTCTGTTGTTATCAATGAGAGAGAGAAACTAGGGTGTATGCGTTCTCCACAAGCTCTTAATGTTGTAATCCTAATTATAGGAATCACTTCCTAGTGTATCACATGCAAAGTGGTAAGTTTTGTATCCCTAAGTGCTTCTTGGTCCGCCAAATAGGGAATTTCACCCCGCACCTTGGTCCGACTATATGTGTATAATTTACTAACTCTTATCTTTACCTTGGATTAGGCATCACATCAATGTATGACTTAGTTTTTACCCTCGCACCAATTGACATTAGATTATTAGACAGTATCACACTAAATTTCCGTTGAAAATTATTTTCTTATTAACTCCCTCCTTGGTCCGGAAATTAGCTACAAGGTGAGTTCTAAAGTTGACCACCGTTGAAAAGACTTCTAAATGAAAGAATTATCAATGCATGAATCAACACTAGTCAAGAATTACTTAGTTATTTTCCATACCTTATTAATTGATCATGTGCACAACCCTAGTTGTGGATTTAGCTACTCATGCTTGTAAGAACACAATTCATAATATTAGAGGAAGAATTTATGCACTTACATACTGAGTAGAAGAAACTCGTAATCTCCAATTGAAATTCAAAGTAAAAATCTTATTAGCCGAACTTAACAAATCAAATTTCCAAAGCTTGAAAGTTAATTCCCAAGAAATAACAAGAACTAAAATAATAAAATATTGCCTAACCCCAAAAACGAGGTTTACACATCCTATTTATAGAAAAACATGTCTTAAACAAAAAAAGAAATGACACAAGGAAATAAATATTTTTGGATGCAGCTTCGATCGATGACACTGACCTACTGTACGTAGGTCCCTTCCGTGGTGCAGGACTTAGACAATTTCTTAGAAGTTTTGGGACCTTCAACTCCTAGTTGCAAACGATGGACTTGCAGTAAGGACCGTGGTCGATCTACAACAAATTTTGTCTAAGGTCACATCAATCTAGACAACACTTAAAAAGTGTTGCTAAAAGTACCTAAGGGAACACTTTCAAGGCTTGACTTTTGTGTAGGGTTTTTGACCACAAAATCTTTGGAACACTTTTAAAGCGTGCTCTTTGTAATTCTAGGCTATACCTTATAAGTGTTGCCAAATAATAAAATAATTGGCAACACTTATTTATATATATGACCACACTTTTAAGTGTGCTATATTTAGACTCTAAAAATAACACTTTACAAGTGTGCCCTATTAAGTAGACATTTGGCCATGATACCATATCATCATATGATATTGTGAGATGAAATCAGTGTTTGGACATACGATTTCACGCTAATTTCATCTCATACTTTCATATCATGAGATGTGAGTCCATATTCTCCAAAATACATGGTATGGAATTACATGGTGATTCCATATCATGCTTTTGAGATATTTTAATACAAAAATTGACCTACAAATTCCTATTTTGTTAGAACAACCCCATGTTTATGTCTACTAACCATTTATTTCATATGTAAATAAAATTTGTAATCACATCATTACTTTTTAAAGTTAATTATTCTCACTAACATAAAATTTATTATTTTCACCAAAATATTGTCTTTTAACTCACACCAACCGATTGTTAAAGTGATGAAATATTTATGGTCTATAAACATTAAAATATAGTTGCAAATGATATTGACAAACAAATGAATCAAAGTAACAATGTTGGTTTATCTTCTCAGTGACATTATAGAGAAATGCAAGTTCAACTTGAGGAAATTCTTCTTACTTTGTGGGGGGATTATATTAAAAACTAGTACACTACAATTTATGTTAAAATTTTTATATTAAATTAAAGCTAGATGAAACAACTACTTAAGTGAAGAACAAATTCCTTTGTAATAATTTATTATTTGATTTTATAATTTTTTATTTGATAAGATTGAATAAACAATTGAGATTATTTTAATAATTTTACAATTTATAAGATTTTTATGTTTATGAGAAAATATACAACACAAAAATTACATATTGCATGTCCAAATAAAACTTCAATTTTATATAATGATTACATATGATGATACCATATCATAATATCATATTGCATAGCCAAACGGGCCCTATGTCTCAAAATGTTTTAGCTAAAAATAATAATATTCCCCCCATTTATCTATTTTCCCCTGATTTCTAAAAATCAAGAGTGCCCTAGTTTCATTCTGGCATTTTCTCTTTCTTTCAAACGCGTTTCGGTGCCTCTCAACTACTCAGCAATTTTATCTTGCATCTGAAGGGTACTTCAATGAAATCACTTCTTTTGGTTTGTTAATTTCTCTATGGTAAAGCATGGAATTTGGTTTGTCGATTTCGCGATTGAAAAGAATTAATTTTGATTCGTCAATTTTTTGCAGATCTGTTAGAGTTCAACTAATAAATAAGTTGAAACATTGTAGTTGGCAATGGCTAGACTGACGTTGCTTCAAATACTTGAGAACTTTATATGTTGTTATTGGTCTCAATGTTTTCAGGAGCCTTCATGTTTCAGTATGTAATGGATATCATAATGTTTAGTGTATCTTCTAAAGAGTTAGTATGATCCATTGATACCTGAGAGAACCTATGAAGACGAAAAGATGAGTGAACCAAGTGCAAGCTTTATCTAGGAAATAGCCTCTCATAAAAGGAACCTGGAACACACCTGATATGAACCAATTTGCTTCATCTTTGATATCCCGATAGAAGGATGGAATCGATCTGAAAATAGAGTTGAAGTCATTATCAAGTTAATAGTTGATAAAGACTTGAAACTCTTGCATTTTGCAGCTATTTTGTAGGCATAATATTTGTACAATGTTTCTGATATTTGATAGTGTTTGGTCCAGAAGAGCAACCCAAGTCTGCCATATTAAAACATGACTTGGGAAAGTCACCAATATTATTGAACATTTTCTTGATGGCATCTTCTGAAACAGGCTATTTCTTAGTTCGTTTAACAATAATTATGTCTCAATTCCAAAAATGTTGTATTGGATGGAATTATATAAATTAATAAATTTCAAACAAGTTTAGTTTGATTAGCATACCTGAAGGGTGGAACTGGTGGCATCACTGCATGCTCTGCTGCCTGCATTCATATGCAGAAGTAATTTTTCCCCTACCTATCTTTTTGATATCCCATTGCCTGATATATAATACTTATAGACGAATGATACACTAACATATTTGCTGTTTATGGTTGGAGCTACTTATATTGCTGAATACTTGTTTTTTATTGATGTAAAACACCTTCTAATTTCAGATTGATTGTCCAATGCTAAATCCTCAAGGCTGAATTTTCATCTAATTTCTGCAGGAGATAATTTCTTTTAACCAGCTACTTATATAATTGAGCCTCTTTGTGCCAAAACATATGAGGATACTACTGTTAGGCTCAGATATTAAGGAAGAGAAATGATATTCAGCAGTTTGAAATTGAATATTAAAAGGTTTGCTTCTGGACAATATTTATCATCAGTGATCGTTTCAGATATTCTCATTATACTACTTCTCATGTGATGTTAACAGACATTAGCACACTTCCAGGAAGTAACCAATAGATACAGCCAAGAGAAGTTGTCTGTAAGTTTCTGCAGCTAGTCTCATGGTCTAAATATCATTGTCATAAATGTGCTCGTATTGAGATGTTAATTCCCTCAAAGTTCTTCAAGAATATTTCTCATGAAAAACTAGTGACTCGAGAACAGTTAATTAGAATTTAGAGCCATGATTAATGCATCTCTTGATTGCTGAGACGCAACTTTGCTTAGTTCCTTCTATTACTTGATTGTTGTTCTGCACTGATTAAATACCAATGTTTGTAAAGGTCGATGAGATGCTGAAACAAAGAGACAGCATCCACTCTTCATTCACAGTTTCAAGGTCAACTGCTAATCCAAGTGTCAGTGGGAGCGGGCATTTCAGTAATGGAAGTAGCAGTAAAGTCCGAGGCAAAGATTGTAAAACCGATAGTCAGAGGAAGATGGAAGCTCAGACCCCAAAATCAAGTCATCAAAGAAACGATGGTTCAACCTTAACCTTAAAGGATCAGATAAAAAGAACTGAAAAGTCGGTTATCTATATTATATACTTGATCGCAAGTCTTAAGAGTTCTTGCATTGCTATCAAACGCCAATGGGGCAGGCATTGCGATATCGGAACAAGTCTCCTCATACAATTTTTTGTCTATTTGTTAGTTTGTGATTTCCCAGATGCATTTTATCTTTAGGGAGGTGATTTTTGGAATATATATATAATGGTGGTGTTTGTATGCCTGATAACAACAATGAAGATTACCAAGCTGATGTGATCGTAGTATAATACAATGATGCTCGAAATTGTTGATGATGCTCTCTTTAAAAGCATAGTTCTGATCACTTCGCTGTAAGTGTAGTTCCCAACAGTATGCATTCTCTTTTGTTGTGGTTTACTGATGAGTACTCCTCTAATGCTTATGCACGCAGACAGTTGCCTCTAAAAGAAATACTTCGTCAGCATTCTTTGAACTTGTTGCACCATTTCATATTGTCAATTGACAACTTCCTCTGCCCCTCCCACTATCCCCATCAACAGTGAAAATTCCATCCCCAAATAGGTCCTTAAGAATGCTGTAATTATACCAACCCTGCAGATTATTTGAAGTGGGAATCAGAAAATCATTCTACCGTTGTCACACCAGTTGGGAGATTCGTATAGAGAGCTGCACCTATTTTGGAATTGAGACGGATCCAGGGATTCATTTAGATAATTCAAATAAGATCTTATACCCAACCCACAGTCTAAACTGACCTTAAGAAGAAGAAGAGAAGAGATTCTCAATGAACTACAACTAGATAGTGATTAGACCATACAACCAGAAGGGAACACCTCTTAAGTTTCCAATTTTCCAACTCCAAACACTTTGAATTTAAACAATATTTAGTACTACTATTACATGTATTAACCAAAATATGCAGATTAATAAAATTCTCTTTTATCAAACAGTAACTGTAGCCCTATCATATATATTTGTCTACAATATGAAATAAGAAACTTTCAATTATTAAACTGTGGGCTCGATATTTATCATATTCATTTTTATTTATTTTTGGTTACTGGTTTGTTGTTCTTTTGAATACGGATTGAATGAAAGTTACTAATAAGGCAGTCAAGAATCAATTAACTCCTACATAAAAAGGGTTATCTAGGATTTCAAGAAA
Organism: Solanum habrochaites; assembly: GCA_027704765.1. Classification (NCBI taxonomy): domain Eukaryota; kingdom Viridiplantae; phylum Streptophyta; class Magnoliopsida; order Solanales; family Solanaceae; genus Solanum; species Solanum habrochaites. The sequence goes on along the minus strand of JAKWJA010002494.1, from coordinate 25,580,686 downwards.
ATGGCAAGGTTCATTCCACGGTTTCAAAATAAGATAGTATATAGAGTGTGTTTGGTACGAAGAAAAATATTTTCTGGAAAATATTTTTTAATTTTCTCATGTTTGATTGAGACAAAAGTTTTGGAAAATGTTTTCCAAATCAACTCATTTTCCTCAAAATTAAGGAAAATGACTTCCCTTCAAAAATTAAGGAAAACATTTTCGAAAACTCTCATCCAATTTCAAATTACATTTTTTTTTTTGAAAAACATCAAAAAAAATTTAAGAAATTCAATTTAAAATTTTATTTTTTCACCCAATCTCCGACCCCACCCACCTACCACCGGCTAGCCCCCCAAATTCCACCCCCTCCCCAAAAAATTAATTTTGCTTTTTAAAAATATTTTCAACTTCAAATTTTTATGTGAAGTTGTTTTGTATATATAGGGGACTTCCTCTCATCAATAAAGACATGGACTTTACCGTATCCTCTCTTCTCTCTCTCAATTCCACACTCCACCACCACCCGGCCAGTCCATTTACCCACCCCCTACCAGTCCTCACCTATCCCCAACCCCCAAAAAAATTAATTTCATTCATAAATCAAACACAGAAAAAAAATTATACTCATCAACCAAACATGAGAAAATAAGTCCAAAATTTACTTGTTTTCCAAGAAAACATTTTCCATGAAAAACATTTTCCTTCGTACCAAACACACCCATATTTGGTAAACACACTGCTTAGGAACAAATAAATCAAAGTTTTTCTTAGACTTTGTGTCGGGGATAAACTAGAAGATAAGTCACTATGGTTACAACATTGATAAATCTAATTTTGGAATTAGTCATTGTGTCGGGGATAAACCAGAAGATAAGTCACTATTTACACCATTAATAAATCTAATTTTGGAATTAGTCATTATGCTAGTACCTTAGGATTTTTTGGTTCTGCTTGTTGGTTATCATTAATCCCTTTGAGATCAGTATTCTTTTACGACATTTAACGTGTGATCATTGTCTGGTTCTATCTAATTATATTAATGTCTTATTTTTGTGTAGGAGAATATGGGTGAATGGTGATGTAATTGACAATGGTGGCGGAAAGTTAATATGATTTATAGATGCGCATGTCGAAAAATTTAGATAATTAGGATGTCTATTATTAATGATGCCATATGAATACATTCACTTTAATTCATAAAGTTGATTGTAAGTGGGCATTTTGATACATATGTTTATAACTAGACTTAGTTTCTAATATCATCAAAATATATTACAGTTTCTTATGCTTGAAATAATGATTAGATGAAATATAAAAATGTGACATCTTTCCCAGAGTCAGAGACTATAATAAGCAAAAGTTACCTTTCACAAATTTAGAAGCCATGTTAAAAAGTGTGGCTTAAAAAAACAAATAATCACACTTTATACGTGTAGCTTTAGGATGGGAAAGTGTTGCTAAATGGTGTATGAAAAACGTTGTCTTTGTTATACAATAGGCCACACTTTTTAAGTGTGGTTGTTAAGGTGACGCTTGAAAAGTGTTGCCTTAGATAAAAGGTTACACTTCTTTTGGCCACTCCTATAAAATGTTGCCTAAAGTCAAAGTGTGGCCTTTGATCTTTGATAGTTTATGCAACACTTTTTTGAGGTGGTTAAAGGCCAAAAATGTTGTAGTACATGGTCTGTGGATCCTCTTCCGTGGATCCATACTTGGACTCTTTAATCAGGTACTGGAACTTGTACTCCCAATCACAACCGACGGACATGCATGACGGCCCGTGTGTCGACCTACCGTCCATTACTTACTTCAGTGGTTCAACACTTAAGTCACACTTTCCTGGAGATCAATCCATGCCACCCACCTACAAACCCTATATGGACCTACATGCGTAGGTTATAACTTTCATGGATTGCCACTTCTACAAAATTTTAGTTGTATCCCTCCTGACCTCGTCCAAGACTATTTTGTGCAATGTATTAAAAATACCGTAACTCACAGTACATCATTGTCTCCCGAGTGAATAGAATAACTAGAATTATGAGGTTCACTGAGAATCTAATTTCTATATTCATCAACATTCTGAACACATCACTGTCCTTGATATCCAAGGACACCATCTCCCCAAGGAGAAAGCTTCAATGTTTTTTTCATAAATGAACTTCTTCAACTCAACCATAATCAAATCAAGATATTGCTTAGCCTTCAAATACAATACAAAACGATTCTAAACCATTATGAACAACTACACCCCTTTCATTGGAATCAATCAAGAGAACACCCAATCAAGCCAATATACGAACATCACGAACTAACTCCTTCTAATCATCTTCAACATCAGCAAGACTAGCTATCAAAAGTAGACTAATATCATTTTCTACCACATTCATTTTTTGGGATGATATAGGATACTCATGTTGTAATCCTTTAATAAATCAAGCCACCTCCTTTAGTGATGATTTAAATCATTTTGAGTGAACATAAACTTTAAGATCTTATGATCTGTAAATATATCTACATGAACACCATACAACCAATGCCTTCAATTATTTAGAGTAATCACCACAAACGCTAACTCTAAATTATGAGTAAGATAATTCTATTCTAATATTCACCTTTAGTTGGCTTGAAGCATAAGCGATAACTTTCTCATGTTGTATCAAGACACAACCAAGACCGATCCCTGAAGCATAATAAAAAAACCCATCTAATCCTTCAGTTAATGTCAACATAATGGCAATAGTAAGTCTATCATTAAGCTCTTGAAGACTCTTCTCAAAAGCTTAAGACCGTAAAAAATTCATTTTATTTTAAGTGAATTTAGTCCAAGGCAATGTAATGGAGGAAATCCCTTCTACAATACTTTTATAATAACCTCCCAAACCCAAGAAATTTCGTATATTTGAAGGAGACAAAGATCGAGGCCAATTCTTAACCGCCTCTATTTTCTTAAAATCAACTTGAATTCCTTTGCTGGAGATAATTTGGCAAAGAAAAGAAACATACCTCAACCAAAACTCACACTTACTAAACTTAGCATATAATTCGGGGTTCTCGAGAACTTGCAACACAATCCTCAAATGCTCAACATGCTCATCCTCACTCTGTGAGTAATTCAAGATATGATCTATAAATATAATCACAAGTTTGTCAAGATATTGATTAAATACCTTATTCAGCAATTCGATGAACGTCGTTGGGGCATTTGTCAAACCAAGCAACATCTGTAAGAACTCATAATGACCCTACCATGTTTGGAAGGTCGTCTTTGAAATGTCATTCTCCTTCACCTTCAATTGGTGATGACCCAGCCAAAGATTAATCTTGGAAAAGTAACTCACTCATTGGAGTTCATCAAACAAATCATCAATCCTTAGAATAGGATAATTATTCTTAATGGTAACCTTAATTGTCAATAGTTAATATACATTCGGAGAGACCTATCCTTCTTTCGAACAAACAACTTTGGAGTAGAAATAGGTTACGCATTTGGGAGAAGACCGATACCAAAGTTTATTTCCCTTTCAGGAGAAATACCACAAAGGCCATTGGGAAATACTTCTAGAAATTGATTTACAATTGGAAATGACTCAAGAGTAGAGGCTTTGGAATATAGAATATATATTTCTAATCCGAATAAGATGGTATATGCAACCCTTTGAGATCATTTTCCTTGCCTTTAAGCAAGATATAATCTGACCCGTAAGAAAAAAATTCTCCTCCTCCCATGGCATTATTGGTTCATTTAGATTCTTGAAAATGACCAATCGGGTCCTACAATCTATATCAGTATAGCATTCATGAAGCCAATCCATCCAAAAAATAATATCAAAATATAACATATCAAACACTATAAGATCAACATGAGTGACTCTATGGTATATAAAAGAAGGACAATATAGACCCTCTTAATAACAATAGAATCACCAAACATAAGTACATATATGAAAGGAATTAGACTGGATTTTGGGAACAACATAAAATATCGTGGTCACGTAAGGAGAAACAAATAAAAAAGTAGCACTTGGATCAATTAAAGCATAAACATTAAGGTGAAATACTTTCACCATATCTTGAGATTCCTCGTGATCCTGTCGAGTTGGAAGAACATAAAATATGTTTTGGTTCGAAGAACTTGAATAGGAACCACTAATATAAGCTTTATTACTATCCTTAACCTTGTTAGCTTGCAATGTACAATCTTTCACTTTATAACCACTCTTGCCACATTCAAAGCAACCATACAAATCGGCCAAGCATTTACCATCACACTTCTTGTCACACCTAGTTCAAGTCGATATAAAATATCAATTACCACCACCTTTTTGGGGCTTAAGGTTAGTTACCCTATCCTTTTTGAACATAGGAACCAGAACATTATAAGAACCTTGACTTGAAACTTTTTTCCAATATTTAGGACACCTATATCCACCAGATCTTGAATGAGAAAAGTCATAATTATCGGTCCTTGCCCTCTTGAACTATTTTGCCCTTTCCTTAAGTTTTACTCTTCAATTTGTTTTTCATGTATCATTAAATGGTAGATATCAATATCGTTGATCAACATGGTGTACAACATTCTTTGACCACCATTACATACACACCCGACAAAAACATACTTATCCTTGCCCTAGTTTCAACAACCATAGTGGGAGCTTATATTTCCAGTTGAGTAAAATTCAAAGCATACTCATTCACACACATATTTCATTGATGTATATTGATGAACTCAAGAACTATAACTTATCTTATTTCAATAGGAAATAAATGATCGAGAAATGCTTCTTTAAATTTCTCCCAATCTAGAGGACTACATCAATTGCCTTCTCTTTCTTCCATTGGTTGAACCAAACTCGATCTATAATACCTTTGAGATGGTATGCTTTCAATTCCACCTTCTCAACTATAGAAAATCCATAGTACCCACTATCTTATAAACCTCATCAATGAAGTCTTGAAGATCCTCATCCACCTTCAATACTGTCACGACCCAAGGCTAGTCCCTAGATGCGACATGGCGTACTTGACTCCAAAGGGGTCTCATGCAAGCCTCTAGCATCATCATTACATAAGAAAGAGAAAATAATATGAAAAATTTTAAAACTTCACCGTCGAAGTTCAACTTCACTTTTCATAAAAGGAAGTAGTAGGAAAACTAGATTTTATCTCATTTACCATCTAAATATAAGAATATAAGGTTTGGGTACTTAGCCCATTACATCAACAAAAGTCTCAATATACGAGATACAAAATGGAACTAAGAAATAGGAAATCCCGTCCTCGAACTTGAGGACTCACCACAACATGGATAAAAGAAATCCAAGTCATCTTCAAAAGGAGAATGCAAGTCACCTAGTTGGAACCTACACTCATTAAGATGTTGAAGGAAGAAGAGATTAGCAAAAAATTGTATGAAGGGTGGAAACATGCATAAAATCCTTAAAATATGATAAAGAGGACATTTTATTTGAAAAGAATGCATTTATCAAGCTGGGATACGAACATACATTTTTAATGTCAAAGACAAGCCAAAATCACATATGTATTCACAACTTAGCAACATCAACACCTTAGCAACCCCTAAGAAACACATGTGCAATGTATGATTGGCATCCCATTTTACCAACAATACCAAGTACTCCTTTAAATCCACCTTGGTCATACATGTCACCTTTGGATCTCATCATAATCAATAGTCATCGACAAGAAACTAGTCATTTACATTACTTAAACATAAGGAAAGTCATTCATATCAACTACCCACTCATCATACATGAATATATTCTTATCTCATCATAACATAGAAGAACCATTCCATAACATCCTACTAAATCTACTTGTGCACTGTGGAAGTGGAGTCCTATACCCCCACTCCTACTAAGTAAACTCATTAAGAAGTCATAACATAGTTTATACCTCATTCTTTATATTTATTATATATGGAAAAGTTTCTATAACCGACATAGACCATATGAGGTACATGGGATGCAGTGTCGTGTAACCCCACACAGTAAGAAGGTGTCCTACTTGCCTAAGGTAGAACTAAATATATAGCTATAAGTTGGATCCACTAGATAAGGTCCTATAATTTCACATAGTTATGGGACATGGAGATTTCTTCTAGAAACCTTCCCGATAGCATTAGCGGAGAGGCTTCCATCTGTCACGACCAAAATCAGGGACGCGACTGGCACCCACATTTACCCTCCTATGTGAGCGAACCAACCCATCTAAACCTTAACATTTCAAAATATATCAACAGAAAATAATGCGGGAGATTTAAACTCATTAATAAAAACAATTCAATAATTATTATTATCCCCAAATCTGGAAGTCATCATCACAAGAACATCTATCTCAAATTACTTAACTAGGAATGTCTAAGAACAAAATAACTAAAAAGCTAGTCCATGCCGGAAGTTCAAGGCATCAAGACTTGAAGAAGAAGACCCAGTCCAAGCTAGACGCATTAGCTCACCCTGAATTTCCGATGAAGAAGAAGACTGGCTAGATCTGCTGTTGAGTGAAGTTGACAGAACGTTTGCTGCATTACACAAATAACAAAGAGGAAAACATGAAAGTAGGAGGTCAGTACAACCACACGTACTGAGTAAATATCATCGGCCAACTCAAAATAGGGAACAGTATATATCAATAATAATGTAAATCAACTACAATACTCAACATGTAGCAATAACAACATGAATTCATCAATAACTACAACCGAGTTCACACATGAGGACTCAAGCCTCAATACCATACTTATTTGGGAATTAAGTTCATTAGATTGAGTATGTTCATTATCTTTCAAGATTCATTATCTTTCTTCCTCTTGTGTCGGTACGCGACACTCCGATCCTCTATTTCTATCCTGGTACCGGAACGTGGCACCCGATCCATATTCTATCCTGGTGTCGGAACGTGACACTCCGATCCTCATATTCATTCTATCCTGGTACCGGAACGTGGCACCCGATCCATATTCTATCCTGGTGTCGGAACGTGACACTCCGATCCTCATATTCATTCTATCCTGGTACCGGAACGTGGCACCCGATCCCCTAATTCATCAAGCCTTCTTTTACACTAAGGCATCATCATTCTCATTATATAATTTATCAAGCCTTCTTTCATACTAAGGCATCATCATTCTCATTATATAATTTATCAAGCCTTCTTTCATACTAAGGCATCATCATTCTCATTATATAATATATCAAGTGAATAAGGGTTCTTTCAAGATTTGGGATTCAATAACTTCATCATGCTTTGTTAATTCATCACAATTTTATAATCATAATCATGCAAGCATACAACTTAAGCACATAGCAGGGTTTACAATATTATCAACACATAATATTCACTATTAAGAGTTCACTACGAATATCGTAACATAAACCATAACCTACCTCCACCGAAGATTAGTGATCAAGCAAGCAATTTCCCAAGCTTTGTTTCTCCTCGTTTCTCCTCTTTCTCGTTCGACTTTCTCTCCCTTTTTCTTTCTGTTTTTCTTTATTCAAACCCTCTTTCTTTTACCCTAATTATTATATAATTAAGTTTTAAAAGATGGCACTAATAATCCACTAATTAACTTAAGGTTACCTCTTTTAACCCCCAAGTAATTAGGCTTATTAACATTAACCCTATAACTTTATAATTAAAGCAGGAATAGTCAAAAACGTCCCTTAAGACGTGTAAAGAAATCCGACCCGAACTGGGATTGCGTAGCCCGTGACGGGCCGTCGCGCCTGCGACGGTCCGTCCTGCTGTCCGTCGCAACCGTCAGAGACAATTTCCATCAAAAGACTCTATGACGGTCGTCACGCCTTGTGACGGTCCGTCCTGCCATTCGTCGTGACGGTCAGAGAGTCGATTTCAGTACCCAATTTCAGATTTTCTAAGTGTTTTGAAACGACACCCTCCACGACGGTCCGTCGTGCCCTTGACGGTCCGTCGTGGCCTCCGTCACCTCTGCCAGTTTTCCAGAATAAAGTCTGCTGCTCAAAATGACTAAACAGGTCGTTACAATAGATACCAATTTACCCATCGTTCGTCCCCGAACGATCACAAGAAGGAAAACAAGTGCGAAAAGGAATACCTGAATCCGTAAACAGATGTGGGTATCTTTCCCGCATATCTGCCTCCTTCTCCCAAGTGGCTTCTTCAAACCGGTCGATTCTTCCATTGCACCTTGATGGATGCAATCTCTCTGACCTCAACTTGCGAACTTCTCTATCTAAAATAGCAACAGGTTCCCTTCATAAGTCAAGTTCTCATCAACAACACGAGTCCCAAATGATAATGTAGTTTCCATCTCCATGGTATCTTTTCAACATGGACACATGAAATACCGGGTGCACTCCGACAGCCTGGGGGCAAGGCTAATTCATAAGCCACCTCCCCTATTCGCTTTAGTACCTCAAATGGTCCAATATACCTTGGACTTAGCTTACCTCTTTTGCCAAACCGCATCACCCCTTCATGGGTGAAACCTTCAACAAGACTGTTCACCTTCCATGAACTCCAAGTCTCTAACCTTCCGGTCTGCATACCTTTTGTCTACTTTGCGCCGCTAGAAGCTTTTCTTGAATGCCCTTCACCTTTTCTAACGAATCCCTCAAGAGATCGGTACCCAAGGTCTAACCTCGAATGCATCGAACCAACCAATGGGAGATCTACACCTCCTCCCATACAATGCTTCAAATGGAGCCATATCAATACTGGAGTGATAGCTATTATTGTACGAAAACTCTGCCAAAGGTAAGAAGCTATCCCAATGGCCACCAAACTCTATCACGCATGCGCGAAGCATATCCTCCAACACTTGAATCGTTCGCTCAGACTGACCATCGATCTGGGGTTGGAACGCGGTACTAAGGTCCAACCTAGTACCCAATCCCAATTCTGCATGCAATGTTTTCCAAAACTTAGAAGTAAACTGCGTACCTCTATCTGATATAATGGATAGTGGAACCCCATGCAATCGAACGATTTCTGAGATGTAGATTTTTGCTAACTTCTCTGCATTGTGAGTCACCTTGACCGGAATGAAATGAGCAGACTTAGTCAATCTGTCCACAATTACCCAAATTGAATCAAACTTCCCCAGTGTCTTTGGGAGACCAACCACAAAGTCCATTGCAATTCTCTCCCACTTCCATTCAGGAATGGGCATTCTTTGAAGTGTTCCTCCGGGCCTTTGGTGTTCATATTTCACTTGTTGACAGTTTGGACACTTGGCAATAAAATCCACAATATCACGCTTCATTCTTCTCCACCAAAAGTGTTGTTTTAAGTCGCGATACATCTTGGTTGCACCCGGATGTATAGAATACCTTGAACTATGAGCTTCTGCCAGAACAGTGTTGATCAAATCATCAATGCGGGGTACACATACCCTTCCCTTAATCCTCAACACACCTTCCTCGTCGATTGTTGCTTCTTTAGCCTCTCCTCGCAACACTTTATCTCGGATTCGCCTTAGTTTCTCATCATCAAACTGTTTTCCCTTAATCTTGTCAAGAAAAGAAGATCTTGACTCACACTAGCCAACAATCCTCCCTTCTCATTTATTTCCAACCTCATCAAGTCGTTAGCCAGAGTCTGAACCTCTCTAGCCAATGGGCGTCCAGAGGCTTGTGCAATGAGCTAGACTTCCCATGCTTCCCGCCTTCCTACTCAAGGCATCTGCCACAAACATTCGCCTTCCCCGGATGATACAAAATAGTGAGGTCGTAGTCCTTCAGTAGTTCCATCCATCTCCTTTGCCTCAAGTTCAAATCTTTCTGAGTAAAGACATACTGAAGGCTACGATGATCCGTGTAGACCTCACACTTAACCCCATATAAATAGTGTCTCCATTGCTTCAATGCAAACACTACCGCGGCCAATTCCAAGTCATGAGTTGGATAGTTACGTTCATGCACTTTTAATTGTCTTGAGGCATAATCAATCACGTTCTTCTCTTGCATTAGCACTGCACCCAAACCCGAATAGGATGCATCACAATAAACAATGAAGTTCTTACCCTCTACCGGCAAGGTGAGGATAGGTGCGGTAGTCAACAAAGTCTTAAGCTTCTGAAAGCTTCCTCACATTCATCTGACCATACAAATGGAACATTCTGCTTAGTCAAGTTCGTCAATTGGGAAGCAATAGAAGAGAATCCTTTGACAAAGAGCGGGTAGGGTAGTAGCTAGCTAACCCCAACAAAACTCCGTATTTCTGACACATTAGTGGGTCTTACCCAATTCTTCACTGTCTCAATCTTAGAGGATCTACCATCACCCATCCTTCGAAACCACGTGCCCCAAGAAGGACACTGCATCTAGCCAAAACTCGCACTTAGAGAACTTGGCATAAAGCTTTTTCTCCCTCAACGTTTCCAATACCATTCTCAAATGCTCCTCATGTTCCTTCTTACTCTTGGAGTATACCAGTATATCATCTATAAATACGATCACAAGAGGGTCCAAATACGGCTTAAATATCCGTTCATCAAGATCATGAACGCAGCAGGGGCGTTCGTAAGACCAAAAGACATCACCACAAATTCGTAATGTCCATACCTCGTTCGAAAAGCAGTCTTTGGCACATCCGTTGCCCGTATTTTCAATTGATGATAACCGGATCTCAAGTCAATCTTAGAGAAGACACAAGCACCTTGTAATTGATCGAATAAGTCATCAATGCGAGGAAGAGGATACTTGTTCTTAATAGTTACCTTGTTCAACTGCCGGTAGTCTATGCACATCCGAAAACTTCCATCTTTCTTCTTTACAAACAAAACCGGAGCACCCCAAGGGGATGCACTTGGTCTAATGAAGCCCTTGCTACACAACTCTTGAAGTTGGGCCTTTAACTCTCTTAACTCCGCGGGAGCCATTCTATACGGGGGTATGGAAATGGGGCGTGTGCCTGGTTCAAGATCGATACAGAAGTCAATATCCCTATCTGGTGGCATACCAGGAAGGTCTGCAGGGAACACCTCCAAAAACTCGCGGACTACCGAAACCGACTCAATCGAAGGTACTTGGGTAGTGTCATCCTTGAGATGGGCCAAGAAAGCTAAACACCCTTACTAACATTCTTAGCACGATTTTTAGAAGAAGAAAGGAGATTATACGCACCGGATTGGGAGTGTAGTCACCCTCCCACACTAACGGATCTGTCCCAGGCTTGGCCAATGTCACGGTTTTAGCATTATAATCCAAGATCGCAAAATTTGGAGAAAGCCAAGTCATACCCAGAATTACATCAAAGTCACCCATTTCTAAAATAACCAAATCTACATAAGTGTTGTTCCCCACAAAGTTCACCAAACAAGACCTATGTACTTTTTCAACTACCACAGACTCACCCACCGGTGTAGAAACACGAATAGGCATGTCAAGTAATTCACAACGCAATTTTAGACCATTAGCAAATGATGAAGATACATATGAAAACGTGGAGCCAGGGTCAAATAATACAGATGCCATGCAATCACAAACCAAAAGATTACCTGTGATAACAGCATCAGACGCCTCCGCTTCAGATCTCCCAGGAAAAGCGTAACAATGGGCCCTATCGTTTGTCTGTCCATTGCCCCTACCATGTTGCGTAGTAGTGGCTCCATTTTGTCCATCACCTCTGCCGTTGTGATGACCACCATTACCTCGACCACCACGTCCTCCAGAAAAGCGGCCTCTACCATGACCACCTCTACCTCTAGCTAGTGGGGTTCTGTAACTCTGGTTTGGACAATACCTCTTGATGTGTCCAACCTCCCCACATCCATAACACTCTCGGGGTTCATGCATAGGTCTCTCGGAGTAGTGTTGACCGTTCTGAGGTGGACCCCCAACTACAGTCTGTAGTGAAGACTGAATTGGTCGACTGAGTAACCTCCGGAGCTCTGTCCTCTAGAGTGAGAACCATTAAACTCGCCTCCCCTTCGAAACCTTTTCGATGTCGATGTCGTGGTGAAGGTCTGGCTTCACTCCTTCCACCTCTATCACAAAGTCTACCACCTCTTGGAAGGATGTTGCCGTAGCCGCTACCTGTAAGGCTGAAATCCGCAACTCTGACCTCAACCCCTTCACAAAACGGCGAATCCGCTCTTGTGGACTAAAACAAAGTTGGGTGGCGTATCTGGATAGTGCGCGAAATTTAGCCTCATACGCGTTAACTGTCATCCTCTCTTGCTCTAGACTCAAGAACTCGTCCCTTTTTCTATCTCTCAAAGTCCTTGGGATATACTTCTCCATAAACAGGGTAGAGAATGATTCCCAAGTCATAGGTGGTGCCCCTGTTGGTTGACACTCAACATGTGACCGCCACCACGTTTTGGCGTTCCCTTGAAACTGATAGCTCACGAACTCAACGCCAAACCGTTCTACTATACCCATCTTGTGTAGTAGCTCATGACAATCAACCAGAAAATCGTAGGCATCCTCTGATTCTGCGCCCTTAAAGACTGGAGGTTTCAATTTCAAGAACTTACTGAAAAGTTCATGCTGATCATTTGTCATAATATGCCCAGTAGTCAGACGTGGAAATGTGCCTATTCCCAATGATGCATCCATGCGGGGAGCCATAGTAGCCGCATGTCGTACCTCTGAAACCGGAGGTGTTGGTGCAGAAACCACTGGAGGTGCCTGCCCCTGATCGGATAATCCACTAAGATAAGCAAGTACTTGGTTGATCATCTCTGGGGTAGGTTGGGGTGGCATTTCCTCATTCTGCCCTTGTTCATTCTCCCCTTCCTCCCCCTCTCTTATAACCTCCTCGGTCGGTGGAGGAGTCACCGCCCTAGTATCAGATGGGCTAGGTGCTTGTCCTCTTCCCCTAGAGGACGTCCTCCCACGACCTCTCCCACGGCCTCTTGCCGTTGCTCTTCCTCGAGCTACAGCCCCAGTGGCTGGCTCAGTCGTTTCTTGTCTTTCCGTTGTTGCTGCTGGTGCGGTCGTTGCTCTAGTTCTAACCATCTGCGAAATAGAGTGAAGATGGTCAGATACCAATTCGTATCGCCCAGATACCAATTGGACTCAAGTAGTAGCACGAAAGAAGAATGAAAGAGTGAAATTTTCCTAAAGTCTTATAGCCTCTCAAGGAAAAGTAAAGGCGTCCCCCTACCGTTCCTTAAGACTCTACTAGACCTGTTCTTGTGTGATGAGACCAATGAACCTAATGCTCTGATACCAAGTTTGTCACGACCCAAATCAGGGACGCGACTGGCACACCCACATTTACCCTCCTATGTGAGCGAAACCAAACCCATCTAAACCTTAACATTTCAAATATATCAACAGAAAATAATGCGGAAGATTTAAACTCATTAATAAAAACAATTCAATACTATTATTATTATCCCCAAAATCTGGAAGTCATCATCACAAGAACATCTATCTCAAATTACTTAACTAGGAATGTCAAGAACAAATAACTAAAAAGCTAGTCCATGCCGGAAGTTCAAGGCATCAAGACTTGAAGAAGAAGACCCAGTCCAAGCTAGACGCATTAGCTCACCCTGAATTTCCGATGAAGTGAAGACTGGCTAGATCTGCTGTTGAGTTGAAGTTGACAGAACGTTTGCTGCATTACACAAATAACAAAGAGGAAAACATGAAAGTAGGAGGTCAGTACAACCACACGTACTGAGTAAATATCATCGGCCAACTCAAAATAGGGAACAGTATATATCAATAATAATGTAAATAAACTACAATACTCAACATGTAGCAATAACAACATGAATTCATCAATAACTACAACCGAGTTCACACATGAGGACTCAAGCCTCAATACCATACTTATTTGGGAATTAAGTTCATTAGATTGAGTATGTTCATTATCTTTCAAGATTCATTATCTTTCTTCCTCTTGTATCGGTACGCGACACTCCGATCCTCTATTTCTATCCTGGTACCGGAACGTGGCACCCGATCCATATTCTATCCTGGTGTCGGAACGTGACACTCCGATCCATATTCATTCTATCCTGGTACCGGAAGTGGCACCCCCGATCCATATTCTATCCTGGTGTCGGAACGTGACACTCGACTCCGATCCTCATATTCATTCTATCCTGTACCGGAACGTGGCACCCGATCCCCTAATTCATCAAGCCTTCTTTTACACTAAGGCATCATCATTCTCATTATATAATTTATCAAGCCTTCTTTCATACTAAGGCATCATCATTCTCATTATATAATTTATCAAGCCTTCTTTCATACTAAGGCATCATCATTCTCATTATATAATATATCAAGTGAATAAGGGTTCTTTCAAGATTTAGGATTCAATAACTTCATCATGCTTTGTTAATTCATCACAATTTTATAATCATAATCATGCAAGCATACAACTTAAGCACATAGCAGGGTTTACAATATTATCAAACATAATATTCACTATAAGAGTTCATACGAATATCGTAACATAAACCATAACCTACCTCCACCGAAGATTAGTGATCAAGCAAGCAATTTCCCAAGCTTTGTTTCTCCTCGTTTCTCCTCTTTCTTTCTCGTTCGACTTTCTCTCCCCTTTTTCTTTCTGTTTTTCTTTATTCAAAACTCTTTCTTTTACCCTAATTATTATATAATTAAGTTTTAAAAGATGGCACTAATAATCCACTAATTAACTTAAGGTTACCTCTTTTAACCCCCAAGTAATTAGGCTTATTAACATTAACCCTATAACTTTATAATTAAAGCAGGAATAGTCAAAAACGTCCCTTAAGACGTGTAAAGAAATCCGACCCGAACTGGGATTGCGTAGCCCGTGACGGGCCGTCGCGCCTGCGACGGTCCGTCCTGCTGTCCGTCGCAACCGTCAGAGACAATTTCCATCAAAAGACTCTATGACGGTCCGTCACGCCTGTGACGGTCCGTCCTGCCATTTCGTCGTGACGGTCAGAGAGTCGATTTCAGTACCCAATTTCAGATTTTCTAAGTGTTTTGAAACGACACCCTCCACGACGGTCCGTCGTGCCCTTGACGGTCCGTCGTGGCCTCCGTCACCTCTGCCACTTTTCCAGAATAAAGTCTGCTGCTCAAAATGACTAAACAGGTCGTTACACCATCCCATGAGTTCACTTACATGACCCAGCCTACATTAGCGGAATGGACTTAAATGCATTGTCCATATCCACTCGGTGTTAAGAATTATTCCCAAATTATACATAATTAACCTTATATGGCATTTCATGTGTGAAGGAGTATTCTAACCTTCATTCAATAAAATTCGTCATAATAGCTCATAGATTCTTTAAAGGTGAGAAATGTACTTTCAACCTTAGAATCAACATTAACATATGAGTAGAATTTTCACATTACATTCATAGTGTTATCATGAGAAATAACTTTTCAATCAAACAACAATGGTATCACCATCCTAGACAAACCATACATGAATATGTGTATAGGGTAAGGGGAGAATTGACGTTTCAATAATACCTCACTTTACACAATGGTGATAAGATCTTTACCTTTCAAGTGAATTATAAGCTCACACACAACTCCCAACATTCATGAACAAACCTTCACAACTTACCTATTTCAAGGGTCATGAACCAAGTCTTACAATCACACTTAGAAAATACTACTATAATCAGGAATAAATAAGATTTAACAACTAGGTTAACATAGATACAATACATAGTCTTCATCTTGCATCAACAAACCCATCATAATTCATGAAATTGGGGTCATGGGGTAACACATGGGTTTATGGGAAAATTTGCAATAAAAATTTCCATTAAACAACAATTCATCCATAATATAATGCAAATAACTTAATAGAATCGCTTTAGGAAGCACTCAAGGCTATAATAGAATCCTAGTTTTTTAACATCATACCAATTTTGAGATTAGAGTTTAAAGGTATTCATGGAGAAAAGTGTTCCATGAATCAAGGTCCCCGAGCCTTAATAGAAGCTTTTCCCACAATTTGGAGTTGAGAGGATTGATTCTTGATCCCTAATCTTTAAGTTCTTTGTGTTCTTCGATGGAGAAACTATATAGAGAGAAATATTTGAGAGAGAGGGATTTGGAGAAATATTTGGGCGTTTGATTTATGACTTGAAAATGGGTGAAATTGACTTTAAAAAAAATATAAACCAACCCCTTAAATAACCAAAACACCCCCACACTAATTGGACTAAAATAGGAAAAGGCTTGTTTAACCCTCATTTCAAACTCCCGCCAAGGTACTTATATCACCTTCACAAGCTATGGTGAGGACCACGAACCATGGTCCTGCCCATGAAGGTGAGGCAGTGGCCTCCCTTTTGTTTCAAAACATCCATCGCCCAAAACATCTCCAAGGGCCTCTTCACGCTCGTGAAGTGGTCCCCGACACGTGGTTATGTCCGTGGAGTCGGGGTAGTGACTTCGGTATTTGAGGACATTTGGCTATTTGCCTAACACAACTTCACAAGAGCCTCTCTTGGTCGTGGTCAAGATCACTGACCGTGGTGATGGTCGTGAAGTTGAGGCAGTAGCTAGGGAATTTGGTGGCCATACTTTCATGGCGAAGGCAAGTCCATGCCCACCTTCACGAGGCTTGGTGAGGACCAAGACTCATGTTCCTTCTTGTGAAGGTTGGGGCAGTAGATAATGGCTAGGGGCAGCCTTGGGATTTCGGCTTTGGCTTGGCCCCTTGGCCAAGGCATTTAACTGATGGTCTTGACCCCTATAACTGATATTCAATATACTCATCCTTCTGTTTAGGCTCTAGTTCAACCTACTATTTTTCTGGAGTGTTACAGACACATGAGACTCAAGAGGACTCCTCTTAGTGAGGTATTTTATCCTTGTTGCCTCCGTACCCATATTTGGGATCACAGGTGCAATGGACTCTTTATTGGTGTAGGTAATTATATCTTGATCCAATGCTTGAAAAAGGTCAACTGGAACTTGAGGAACCTCAGGCTCCACATTGTCATTGCCCACGTTCCTTCTCTTGTTAGCTCGTTTATAGGCCATATCCTAAAAAACATCTAACACACTTTAGAAGACTGATTTTTATAGAGATAGGCTCTTTGTATTAGCTTTAGAGTAATAAAAAAAGTGAAAGTGTCCAACTTTTTGTAGCTTCTTATTCATAAATGTGGCTCTCTTCACAATCCTAGACAAGACTATTCAACGCATCTTGTCAGATACCTTAGGACCTTTTTCTAAAACCTTGTGACCTGAATACGAAGTTCGTCTCTGAGTATAAGACCTCAATCAGCCCAACACAAGATACTAGACATACATATAATAATGTAATATACAATAGTAGAGTACTTACTATATGAGAGAGTGTGACATAAAAAGCGGAAGTTTAACATAGTCTCAACAAGAAATTCTAAATTTAAAAGAAGTGGTCGAGACGTAACACGTACACCATGTACAACATCTGAAAACTAAAGAAATGAATGAATGTATACATAGGTGACAAGTTCCCCGGAACGTGAGTACTCAATGAATGAATGTATACTTAGGTGACAAGTTCCCTGGAACATGAGTACTCATTAAGCCTTCTATATACTAAGCAATACGCTTACCATAAATTGGAGGATGGTGTTTACTGGACCTTAGATTAGTAAAACAATGTAGGTTCAAGTATGCATTGGTATTTTAATGTACTAAGCATAACAGATATTTAATAAATCATAAAACGTGATCATAAGGGGACATAATAAAAAACATGACATGCATAACCAAGCTAAACATAGTAAAAACCTTTAAATAAGGACCCACATGCCTCTAGATTGTTCTCTAGGTCTTAACACTAAAGGTTTGTCTTCACCTTCTACTCTTTCTTTTGATTTTGGTTCATCAAAAAATTGTACAACACATATGTGGGGATGGGATGAATATGTTTACGAGTATAAAGAATTATGTCTTAATAGCCCAAACAATCAGATCATGCCTTGTGATTTCTTGATTGTGTTCTTTTTCCCTAAAGACTATCTAGTTTATGTTGAACCGATATGTTTAGGATGGCGATTATAATAGTACGCATGAAATAAAGACATGATATAATATTTATAAAAATGATATCCCTCCAAAAAAATGTGTGCTTTGTGTTATATCTATGTTAATTGATAAGTCAATTATGTAGGATTTTTTATGTCTCGATAGGAACTGATAGGATAACATGACTTAAGGTGAATCATGAACCAAATACACTGATAATTTAAATGTGAAATGATGGGTTTATGTGTGTGAGAAAATATTAGTTCATTCGTACACTATATGTCAATCTAGAATTGTCATTTTAGTCTTACTAGGATGATTTAATTGTTAATAAAGAAAGGATTATAGGCCAATTTTGAATTTCTCTAGTAAGCCTAAAAATAACCAACCAAATGAGAATTCTCCCTTTTATCCAAATTAATGATCCTAAATCAGACCATTCATTTGATTTACCCAATTCACATTCCCTGTCATGATTGCTAACCTTTGATTTTGAACTTGTTCCTTCTTGCAAATTTTGCACCTCAACTCAATTCAAAGTCTAAATTTGAGGGTGGCTACTATTAATCAAAAATAAGAAAATAAAGGGGGTATGAAAAGAGTTGTGTTGATAAAAGAGGAGAAAATTAAGATGGTGTGGCAGCAGAAAGAAAATACAAAGAATAAAGAATGAAAAGCGGAAGAAAGGTCGAGAACGAAAAAAATCATGAAAATTCACACCCGAGATTTAATGAAAATAACAAGTAACAAAATATAAAGGTGAAACATGATTTGGTTGTAAAAGAGGAAAACAGTCAATGTAATGTCAAGGAGGGTAGAAATGTCACTTTGATTATAAATAACATACACATGACCCTGAGCCTATGTTACAAGCTCAGAAAGTCCTATAGTGATCCTAATTTAATGATTTGAGAGTGTAAGCGTAGAAGATAAGGGCAAGTCTATTGTATTTTGCATGTACTGTATTTAATTCAATTTTAGAGTAAGCATATATTGATCCCCTAAGTTTAAAATACATATTTACTATATGTGTGAACAAAGGGATTTCTTTGTGGTATGGACACTAGTTACATTGTCGAAAAGTAAGTATCTTGGTGATTGTTATTTCTGTATGTCATTAATGTATCTATTGGTTTGTCTATGTCATGGATTGATTTGCATGTATTGGCTTTCTTTGAACTTATTGATTGCAATGTGTTGAAAAATTATAATGGAGGATAGATTGTTAAGAAAAGGTAATATGAATGATTGAGTTATAACTTTAATTTTTCATCTAAGTCGTTTCTGTGTTAGTAGTGTCACTTAAGAACAAACGACGTTTTTAAGTTGAGGTTGTTGATGTACCACGAATTTGTGGTAGTTATAATGATTTAAACTTGGAGTTTCACATGTTGCTTAAGCATTTTTAGTATATTTGATTGTATTTTTATCTATGTTTGCAGAAAAGTAGGTTGCGAAGTATGATGATGGAATTTAATAGAAGCAACCATTATTTTATGACTTACAGGTCAACCTATGAGTCATAGGATTTATTTGTAAATCAAGGTTGAAGATATTGTTATATTTTGGTTAAGTATAAGGCAAGAATCAATATACGAATAATAGGGTTGAGTAGTAGAGAGTTGAAAATTGTGAATCCCAGTACATTGAACCACGAGTTTCAAACATGGACCATGCAAAGGTCTATGAATCATAGATTATGTCTGTATGAAGAGTCCATATAACCTATGTATAATCTGCATTCAAAGGGCTTAGTCTGCGGGGCGTATTTTGACTTATGAGTTGTAGACCATGAAGTGCAGACTTGATTATTGAAGCCCACTTTTCGAAGCTTCCCTTTTCTTGTATATTTAGGATTAGATTTTTATAAATGTTTGGTTTATTTCTCATTTTTTGTACTGATAGAAAATTGAATACTTTGTTTTTTTGGTTTTGAGAATTAGTTTGGTGAAAATTTTGTCTATTTTAATGCTTAAGCATCAATGTATAATACATCTTTTGTTTGTCAATTATAGATTAGAGAATTCAATTACCTTAATTGTAACTTCATCATTTATTTTAAAAAACCTCATTAGGAATTGTGATAACTCAAGCATGAGTAGCTAAATCCACAACTAGGGTTGTAGGAACCCTGAGAAATTAGCAAAGTAGCCTTAATAATTAGTGATTCTTGAATAGTGTTTATGCATGTATTGTTAATCTTCTCATTTTAATAGTTTTTATAGAGATAACCAATGTTAGAACTTGCCTTATTCCTACTTGCCCGACCAAGAAAGTAATGAATGAGAAAAGTGATGATATAGCAGAGAATCAGCGACTACAACCAACATTTTATTTATTGAATTGCCTTTGTGAGAGATAAT
This sequence comes from Solanum habrochaites, assembly GCA_027704765.1. Classification (NCBI taxonomy): domain Eukaryota; kingdom Viridiplantae; phylum Streptophyta; class Magnoliopsida; order Solanales; family Solanaceae; genus Solanum; species Solanum habrochaites. Next base: position 25,560,387 of record JAKWJA010002494.1, on the reverse strand, counting down.
CTAGTGTCCGTCTAAGGGTAACGGTTAGTAAAGCACACACTCGTATATCGACCAAGTTTCTGGGTGAAATTCACTACTTGAGGCGACCAACCACTTAAGAGATTCCTAAATTACTGGCTTCGTATAACAACTGTGAAACCAAACATACAAAATTCAGCTAAAAACACCAGAATTTGTGAACCACGGTCGAGTTCATGGACCGTGAAACGAACAAGATCTATTGACATGCCCGTGGCTCATGCCTTCCCAAAAGAGGTGGACCACACGACCCTTCACGGTCCGTGGACCACCCTACAATCCGTGGGGAGCCTCATGTATGTGTCCCGACCCAAGTCTACATCCTGGATGTGGACGACACTCGAAGACAATTTTCGGTTCCCAAGTGAACCCTTATCCTAGTTGACTACAAGAGGAACACTAACGTAAGCATACAAAATCTTAAAACTAAATAAAACAAATAACTCAAATACAAAAAATTAACTTTAAAGATTAACTCCGAATAAAATAATGTATTAAATGTCCATGAAGTGCAATCTTCATAACTGAACTGACTATCTATTAAGCCTCTAATTGAAAAAGATGGAAGTCGGAAAAAGACCTATAAAATCTTGATTAAATTGAAAAGTAAATGAAATCCTATAGAAATAAAGAGGCTCACCATAACTTACTCGAACTCCCGGATGTATCAAAAAAGCTCATGTTCAAGTACCTGAATACCTCTGTCTGCATCATGAGAAGATGCAGGCCAATTGGCTCAGTACATGGAATGTAGGAGCATGTTGATATACCGTGGTTTCACGGTATTATTAATACTTTTTCCTTAAGTTTAGTGTGTCCAAGAGCATTTTTGTGCTAATTTTTATATAAATTTCTCTTTATTTGTAGGAAATCTGTCCAAAGATGAATGCGGAGGTTTTTGAGCGAAGAAATGCAGAAGAGACCACCTACGGAGCTTGTGACGGTCCGTCATGCCTGTGATGGTCCGTAGGTAACAGCGTAGTGCAGCTGCTGAAGGAAGATGGGGAAGTTTGACCAAGTGTGGGGTTACGGAAAATGTGATGGACCGTCGTAGCCATGACGGTCCATCCTGCAAGTTCGTCATGAAGACCAGAGACCCCTCTCCTAAGGGTCTCCATAATTTTTTAAAGTGTCCTCTGACGGATACCTACGACGGACCGTCGTACCTGTGACGGTCCGTCCTGCACATACCGTCATACTTGTCAGAGACTCTCCTTCAGGGTTCTCCATATAAACATAGTCTAAGTAAGACACGACGGACCCCATGACGGTCCGTCGTACTCACGACGAACCGTCACCTGGTCCGCTGTGTTTCACTGATTACTATAGCACTGTCATTTTATTTTAATTTTTTTTGGTTTTGCTTGTCTTGTTTGCTCCTTCTAGAACTAATATTGATTCTTTACAGGTACTATCTACTAGGGAACCAAAACAAGATCGAGTCTATGCACGCGGGCGATCGAAGTCTGTCGCCCTATATGCCCGCCTAGTCATTAGCTTTGATGATGAGCGTGAACCCGAGTACGTGCCCCCAGGCACTTCCACCCCACCCCATGCTGCACGTGCTGCCAGATCCACACCCTAAAAGGTGGCGTCCGGCGTAGTCACTGCCTCCCAGTCTGATGAGGAGTGCACATTGACCGGCACACCTTCTAGGTCAGCCACTAATGAAGAAGGAGCGTCTGGCTCCTTAGGAGTTTCGTGGTCGGAGGAAGCCTCCAGATCTGCTGAGGTTCCCGCACCCGCCACCGCTCTAGTGTCAGCCTCGTCTGATGAGGCTGAAAGTTCGGAATCCACACCTGGTTCACCAGCTCGTGCTCTCACCCTGGTTACTGACCAACCTAATCGGTGGTGTGTCGACGGGCAGTTTCAAGTCTACTCTGTTGCAAAGCTTCTGAATGACAAAGGAGTTATGACTCGGACACTTACATTGGAGCGGCGGGTCCTCATGGAAGTCTCCTGATGATGACTGAGATCCACAATCTCTTCACCCGACATCGACTGGAGTGGACAGCACATCTGTTGGGACGTTATAGTGAAGATCTGGTCCGACAGTTCTACGCATCCTACGTAGCGACTCTCCGATCGCAAATTGATAGGCGGGCTGCCCTCGCCAAATAGGCCCCACTGGAGCAGGTCCGAGTATGTGGCGTGCCGGTTGATATCTCCCTGCCTGCTATCCGCTGGTTTCTATACGGCGAGAATAATGATGCTAATCAGACCCCTCTCACTGCCGAGTTTGACTACGGCTGGCAGATTGTCAAAGATGGCCAATTTCTGCGTGAGCCATCGCTGAGAGAGACCACCAAAAGGTGGATGGCCCTGCACTTGTCCGTCGATGGAGAGGGTGCCGACTGGGTGACTGAGCCGAAGGGGGCCATCAAGAAGGCCAACCTGATTTTCACGGCGAAGTTTTTGTGGTTGATTGTCAGCCACTGCCTTTCCCCCACAGCTGCTGATAATATCGTCACATGGGATCAAGCAGTACTGATGGCGGCGATGATAGCTGGGTTCGAGGTGGATTTTACGTGGCTTCTACAGGCGGTCATGCACGAGAGGGCTTTTAAAGTCACAACTATGTACGCTTTCCCGTGCATGATATTTTCTCTATTCAGGTCTGCCGGTGTACCTATATGGAACGTTTATCAACTCAAGATCCTGCAGCGCACAATTGATATCGGCCTCATTAGAGATGACACCAATGAGTTGGCTCCACGCAGAGGGCCCCGTCAAGAGCTGCCTTCACTTGGTGACAATCTGACTGATTCGGTAGAACAGGACCGCCTGGCTACGCAGGCGGCTTCCACTGACACTACCCCGGTCGAGTCTATCCCGGGTAGTAGCACCGCCTCGAGCTCCTCTCGCTCAGCCCCTTTACCCGCTCTGGTCCCGCTTGCTAGGGTCCAGAAATTAGAGGCACAAATGGCCACACTTCTGCATCACATCAAGCCTTGGATGCAAAAGTTTATTGCTGAGATAGAAGAGCGCTTGGAGCGGAGAATGGTTCAGCACACAGAGCGGAAGATCACTGAGGTTCATCAGCACTTGGACGCTTTTGAGTTGCAGGTGCTAGCCCGTCCAGCCCCTCCGGTGGATGTGTCGACCCTTCAGGCTGCGGTCGATAGTCTTTGCGCAGATATCGAAATGATCTTAGAGGATAGGGTGCCTGATTCTGAGGCCCCTTCTGTAGATCCTGCTGAAGACACAGTGCTGGCGGCCCTATTCGCCACTTCAGAGATTCCACCACCTCCCCCTCGAGAGCATGCCAAGAGGCATAGGGGTCGAGAGGAGGATGAGGCGCGAGCACTAAAGAAGGAGCGCCATGAGATGGAGGCTGCGAGGAGAGCCTCGCTTGCTGAGGAGGAGGCACGTCAGAAGAGAGCATGAGAGTTAGCTGCTGGGGCGTCTAGCTCCAGAACTGTGGAGATGGAGGGAGGCACTGCTGATAGTTCTGTTGATGCTGAGGACACCACTGAGGGTGTCCAGATTACAGAGGTAGTGGGTTCTGGGGAACCGGACCCACCAGCTTGATGATCATCGGCGCTTTGCGCCCCAGGTTTGCTTCACCTACCACCCATGTATTTAAATTTTTTATGCATTGGGGACAGTTGCATGTCTTTTTGTTGGGGGTGGGGTAAATGGAAAGTGAGTGCTAGGGTGAAGTCTGAGTAGCCCAATTCACTATCCTCTTTTTGGGGTTTTCTTGCCTGTGTTCTTTTTCCCCAAAAGACTGAATATTTTTTCTGTTGAACCGGCATGTCTATATCTTGTGTACATAGTTTAATTCTGGAGCATGATGGCTAAAATGATAACCTGATAAAATGGAAAATCATGCATGACTAGGCATAGTAATTGATAAATGTGTGGCTCTAAGCATGACATAGAGGTACACCACTGCATGACCCTAAGTCTAAAATTTGAACTAGGTGTCTGATAATCTGGTAGAGTGATGAGATGTCAAGTGAGTGTAAGGAAGATTTGAATAGTCCACTATTTGTACTGAGCTAGAACTTGCCTGGTTAGTCCTGCTAAAAGTAAGCTGAATATATAATTAGGAAAGGATCATAGGCCATTGTTCAATATAGCCCATTTTTACCCTAAATAAAAGAAAACCAAATGAAATTTATCCTTATTTGGTCCAAATGATTTTAGCTTAAATTAGACCTTTCTTTCTCACCCCAACTGATCTTTTCTGGCAATAATGTGTTGGCCCTGGTCCCTCCTTGGACATGTGCACCTCAGCTTATGCCAAAAGCATAAGTTGAGGTTGTCTAACGTAGTGAACAACCTCTTTATTGCCCTGACCCAACTTTGGGTATTGTGTACTGTGACTCATGGCAAAGCCATGAGTTGAGGGTGGCTATTATGAGAAATACTCTGGAAAGTGGGGTTGAAAGAACAAAGAGAGAGAGAGAACAAAAGTAAAGTGACTCAAGAATTAGTTGACAAAAAAGTAAAGAAAAAGAAAAATATACAAGAACTACGAGCAAGAAAAGAAAAGAGTCACTTACACAAATGAAGAAAAAAAAGGGAAAATACCAAGGTTAAAGAATGTGGGAAACTGGGCAAAACAAAATGATAGAAAATGGTATGCTTAGCCGATATGTCAAGGAGGGAAAAAAGTCACTAAAGTATACCTAAATATACCCTACCTCACCCTGAGCCTCTGTTACAAGATAAGAAAGTCTATTCGTGATCCTAAGGGTTGTATAGCAAACTTAAAGAAGTGAAAATAAGTGCAAGCTTATGGCAATAGGTATTAATGAGTGTGAATTTTTTCTGAGAGTAAGTGTTGAAAAGTAATCCTTATACTGAAACTGAAATCATTGTGTGAAAAATGAGGATTTTGTTTTGAAGTGAGGACACTAGTTGCATTACCGAAAATATTAGCACCTCGGTGAGAAATTGAAGAGGATAGGTGTTAGTGCATGGTGAGTGTGTGTCATGGTCTGATTCCACATAATTCAAGCCTAATAGTGATAGCATGCATAAATATGATGAGATTAATCGGGATTGACAGCCAAATGATTGCAAAGGATAAAACATGGATACTATTGTACAAATATGGTGTATTGAGTTATAGTGCGTCGCTTGAGGACAAACAACGAATTTAAGTTGAGGGTGTTGATATACCATGATTTCACGGTATTATTGATACTTTTTCCTTAAGTTTAGCGTGTCCAAAAGCCTTTTTGTGCTAATTTTTATATAAGTTTATCTTTATTTGCAGGAAATCTGTCCAATGATGAATGCGGAGGTTTTTGAGCGAAGAAATGTAGAAGAGATCATCTACAGAGCTTGTACCGGTCCGTCATGCCTGTGACGGTCCGTAGGTGGCAGCGTAGTGCAGCTGCTGAAGAAAGATGGGGAATTCTGACCAAGTGTGGGGTTACAGAAAACATGACGGGCCATCGTAGCTATGACGGTCCGTCCTGCAGGTTCGTCATGAAGATCAGAGAAGTAGCCCCAGTACCCATATTCCAAGAGTTCAAGTGTTTTGGAACGAACACCCTGCCGTCGAGGGTAATGAAGAGAGCAGCAGAAGAAATTTGCAAGTATGGGACGAAGGAGTCCACGATGGTCCGTCATGACCATGACGTCCCGTCGCGAGGTCCGTCGACCCAACCGCGTTTTGACAGATTTCCAGCAAATAGAGTCCTTGTTTAATTAGGTTTTTATTTTTTATAAATAGTTCGAAAAACCTCGTTTTTGTGGTTAGACTCTAGATTATTAGTTAGACTCTGGATCAAATTTAGACCTTTGGATATTGTTAGACTCTTGATTATTTTGTAGACTCTTTGAGAGATTATTGATTGTCTTGAGACTTTTATCATTGATTGTTTGTGACTTTTGCTGATTAATCAAGTGAACTTTCGGATTTTACTCTTTCTCATCGAAGTAAGAGCATGAATTCTTATATCATATATTTGAATATTGTAATTATGACTATGTGTAACTAAACTCCATAACTAGGGTTGTGGGAACCATAGGCTAATAATGAGGTAAAACCTAACTAAACTAACAATTCTAGAATAGTGTCTTGCATGTATTGATAATTCTTTCAATTAGAAGTCTTTTTAACGGATGGCCAACATTAGAACTCGCCTTAATGCTACTTGTCGGACCAATGAGGTAGATAATATGAAAAGAATTATCAACATAGATTTAGTGTATACTATCTAATAGGCTAGTATTGATTGGTACGAGGTAATAACTTAGTCAAATATCAAATACGATGCTTAATATGAGGTAAAGATAAGGGTTAGGATAGCAACACACGTAGCCAGACCAAGGTGCGGAGTGACATTTTCTAGATGCCGGACCAAGGATTTAGAAATTCATAACTTATCACATTGCATGCAAGATACTAGGAAAGACTTGTTATAGTTAGACTTATCAAGTTATGAACCTGTGGGGAACACGTAAACCCTAGTTACCTTCATTAATTGATTAAAACTCCAACGTTTGAAGCTGTTAAGTGTCTCTTTTATTTCTCTAGTTATTTTTATCTATTTAGGAATAAAACCCCCCCTTTTTTTTTTATCATTTTATGCTTTCCAAGGAAGTAATTGACTGAACAATAGTAGTAATGGATTGAAGTTAAGTCTAAACTATTTTCCTCGTGGGAACGATCCCAACCTCACTAGTTGGGTTATTTACTTGACACGACCGTTTTACATCTTATTTGAGAAGTAACTTTGAGCATATCACATGTAAGGGAAATTCTAAAGCATAACATAAGTTTGAAACTTGAATGAAAAGAAAACGTACTTACCTCATTTCAAATTCACTCAACTAACTTAAGAATAAGATACTCAAATCAAGGATTGGATACAAAACTTCAAAGATATGATACTCGACTTAATGAAGCAGAAACTAATTAAAGATACTTAACTTAAGGTACTCAACTTGAAATACTCAATTCATGATACTTAACTGAACTTATTTCAATATAAACAGTTTCAACCAAGTGTAATATAAATAAAAATTGTTTAAAAACATGATGTCAACTCTGTGTATATAACAAGGATGCAACATAACTCTGAGATGTATATGAAATACAATTAACTGATGTATATAAAATACAATAAATTCTGTGGGAGTTTGTCTAACCAATAACCATCACTTAAGAGCTATAGTGATGATACAACGATCTACCTCACGATGCGAGTGCATCCTACACCTGGACAAAGGTATCATACCTGAACTGCCTAATGGATCCACTAGTCTACTGCGAAAAGGCTTCATCTAAAAAGTATGACCCCGTTTGTACCCATGGTTGTCACGTTGTTTATAAGGGTTTTGAGTTTTCTTAACTATCCCCCATATCGATGCTCAATACTACTCCCAAAATATACTAGATCTTATGTTTTAAAAACATTTTTCTTCTGTAATTTGAGACTAGTGCTCAAAACATAACTCAAAGGCTATATTGCAAATCTCATTTTCCTCTCTTGCTTTATTCAGAAAGCGATTACTATTTTCTGAAAACTAGCCTGAAAGCAATCTCTTTGTGAATACTTAGTCCCCATATACTTGTTTGAAGAACTTACTTCAATCTTTACTCTTTACTCAACTTGAACTTTAAGTCTTAAAACAAAGTGAAAATATTTGTGAAATACTTTTGAAAACTTTATAAACTTTACTTTGACTTGCTCCTAACTTCTAGACTTGCCTCTTAAACTTCCTTTGAATTGAAGTATGGATTCAAGGCTCATAATCTCATGTTTCAGGATGATTTCATGATTTTAAACTTGGAGGGATCCTGTGGAATTACGAGCCTGAATTACTCAACTCAAGAACTGAAATGTACTTCTCATCTCAAGATTGTTCGACTTATAGGGTCCATGCGGATTTATGAGCACGAACAATTCAACTCAAGGAATTCATAGGTAACATGTAATAGTCCCATGATTATAAATATAATATCAAAAGGAATAAGGAACTCAATACTCGAGACTTAACTTGGAGATACTACTACCCTCAATAAACTCAATTTATGGAATTCATGCGAAAGTTATGGTCATGAACAACTCAACTCGAAGGTCTAAGTAACTAGATGGAACTCATGTATAAAAATCTTGTCATTCTCTTACTTACTTCCTCAAAATATAGTTCAAGTCAATGATGGATCTCAAATAATTCATAATTGAACTCAAAGGCTTTCTTGAACTCTACTCTTAACTCTCTTTTAAATGTGAATTATGAATTCAACAGTTATGGTTCATGATATGAATAATCTAGGTGATATTGTAGACTCATGAATACATTATCCTCACTCTCATTCTCACTTACTTGTGTCTTGAAACAAGTTACTAGAAGTTGTAGAAGACTCCTTAAAAGGACTTTGAAGGGACTCTCTCAAAAGGTTCGGAAGAACTCTTAAAACATAATCTTAAATTTAACTTTAATTTAAATTATTATTTCAAGGTTATGATTCATGTTATGAATACACTTCAAATGAGCTTAAACGGCACAACTGATGGGAAAAGAGTGGGGGCAGGCGATCCTGGCGCATTTCGAGCGCTGAGCACTAAATCTTAACATCAGAGACTGCATTTGGGTGAACTTCAGGTGCTCTTCCACAGCCCCTTGGGAGAATTTGGGGGGATCCGCACCAGCATCTTCCCAGGCATGCTTTTGGCGAATTTTTCCTCTCATTTTCTGGCCCTAAATCGCTTTTAATCGATTTCTTTTCTCAGATTTTCTTTAGATTTAATTACCAAACCTAATTAAACACTACTATACTCAAAACAACACTCCAAACAATCACTTTCATCTCATGAAATCATCAAAACCCAACAAGACAAGATCTATAATGAGCTTCAAGAACACCTATCAAAAACATAATTCCTTCAACTTTTTGAGTATGAAATTAAGCTGAAAAGAACATATTTGTCTTGTGGGTGGACTAACCCAACACTATATAGTATTACATACCTCTTAGGATTAAACTGATTGTGAAAATCCCCAACTAAACTCAAGAACGTTGATGAACGCCTTCATCCTTTCCTCTTTTCTCCTCTTTCCTCTTCTTTTCTCTTCTTGTCTCTTCTTGAACTCTCAACTAAAACCCTAGGTGTTTGTTAGGATTATAAAACTGAACCTAAAAGTATTATACCCGTAAAATATTACTAAAAATTAATTAAATTTTATTGGGTAAGGAAAGTATCAAAATACCCCTCACTATTTTTGGCTAACTTTACTTAACTGGACAGCCTAACTTCAAAAGGTCATATCTCACTCACTTGAAAATTAGCAAACTTGGCGGCATTAGAAAGATAATTCAAATATCTTTACTATGGTATCTTGTATCACACCTAACTTATCCTGGAGTAAGATTTATGGTCATTTTAATTTGACCTAAAATTCATACTTAACTCTAAAAATTTTAGATTTTTGCTATTTCCAATTTAATTCTTTTTGAAATTCAAGGTGCTAAATCTAGTGAACTTACCTTAATATTTCCTTGGTAAAATATCACTCACTACAATGAACGACTCAAGTCTTAGTTTAAGAATTTTTGGGGCGTGTTATAGTATGCAAGGAAGAACCCCACCAAACTCAGTCACTAGACCACGGGACCCTTCATGGTCCACGATCTTGATAACGGTTTATGATGGCTCTCGCGAAGCCAGGACAGTAGGATCCTAGCCAAAGTGAAGGACCACGATGGCCTTCATGGTCTTTGACGGTCTGCGAAGTGGACCGTAGAGGGGAACACCAGAACAAGCAGCTAGCGGACCAAGAACCACGACCAGCTCCATAGTGTATGGTCCCTTTGGAGGTCTGTCAGAGGGGTCATGGTCAACTGCATCATATTTTTAAATAGGGTCATTTCGGTCTTTTTCCGTTATGCATTGGACACCTGAACTACATCGTTTAACCCCTAAATTACGTGGTTTTCGTCAATTTTATCCTAAAAACTAACTTAGAACCTAAACAAATCAATCATTCACCAAAATTAAGAGAAACATAGAGAATATAGAGATAAAAGTCGAGCAACCCATTAGGATAACACATCAAGGTTGTCATCAGTTCCAGCCTTGAAATCAAAAGATTTGTCTATACATTTCATCCCCTGGTGTGGGATTTAACTCTAAGGTTCCTTTCGCCCATAAGGTTCCAAGATTTCAGTTAGAATCTTGGTTCCTCGAATATTATCTAAACCTGGGGATTCTTAATTGTTAGAAATTGTTGGGTTTTAGCTTTTAGAATGATATAAATTAGTTTATCATGTTGTCGATGAAATTCTTGCATTAAATTTAGAATCCTAGTAGTGTAAATTCATTAATTCATGAATTACATATGCTAAGTAAGTTTATTAAGTTATAAATGTTCTAATTTACAAATGTTTCATTATCATTACATTAATGTTGCATTTTCAGTTAACATGTCAGTATTTTGAGCTTTTCAGTATTATAGAAATTCAGTCATGAAGTGCTATTTACATAATCAGTTTGGAGTAGCCTTAACACCGAGTATGACTAGGGTCAATCACCCTCACAGTCCTAGAACTATGTTCCCCGTAGGTTTATAAGTCCCCTCTGTGGGCATTACTTTAGTGATCAAGCCGGTGATGACTCTACACCTCTGGTAGGGTATATTCGGTCCTATCTATGAGGCGTATATATCAGACTCCACATTTATATCGTGTTGTTTTATGTCGGTTATTAGTAGCTCCCACAGTCAGATTCTATTATAGTGACCAGGTTATCAAATACAGTTCACTATAAAGTTCACCATGCATAAACTTGGTCGGTGCATTCAGTTAGTTTATGTTCAGTGTCTTCAATATACTATCATATAATCTTATATCCTTGCTCCATTTTATGCTTTGTTCATTTATGTATATTATCCAGCTTTATTCTATCATGCATCTTTAATACCTTTCAAGTATTGATGTATACTTTGTGCTACATCTTCTCGTGATATATGTTGAAGCCCTCAGCATCCAGATCACTCATAGATCGGTTTTTGATCTTCAGTTTAGCAACATCAGTAGTGAGTCCTAATTCTTCAAGGACAATTGACATGATTATCTTTCTACTTTCAGTCCTTAGTTTATGTGCTTGCTAGATTTAGTTAGGGCATGTCCCAGCATCTCTAGTCAATTAGAGGCTTTCGTTCAGACATACTTAGATTCAGTTTCATCTTGGAGTTTCTCATTTCATTTATCATGAAAAACTCAGATAATATATTCATATTTAGAATGGGTATTTCCAATCAGTTTTCTCTTACGTCATGTTTTAATTTTCCGCAAAAAATTATCTAATTTTAGTTATCATAGTATGCTTATGTTATGCAAGTAGGGTAAGTTTGGGGTCACTCATGATCCTAGGTTCCGTGTTTGCATCCTCAGGGTAGCTTTAGGGCATGACAAATTTGTTATGAGAGCCATAAGGTTTAGTGTCCTAGGATGTCTGAAAAGTCACACTAAGTGGAGTCCTTTTCATGGGAGTGATGTGAACTACATCTAATGAGAGGGAGACTACGAAGTCAAGAAATCTTCACTATCTTTCTATTTAAGTCGTGTGTGGGTATGATTTACCTTCTAACTCGTCGTTATGCGTTTCAGATCATGCCTCCTCGTAGAGCTTACGAAAGAAATGTCTGCAATGCTAACGTGGCTCCTCCAGTCCCATATCAGAAAGTTTCAAATGTATAATTTCAAAACTCCATTCAACCTTTGGCTCAAAGTATGACCAACCAAAACAATCAACAGGCCTGAGTTCCTACTAACACTAATATTGGGCCAACTGCAACTGGAGTTTGTGATTTTTTTTGGATGAATATGCTTGATTTTTAAGGGCCATAACTTGGTGAAGATCCCCAAAACTTCATAGAGTTCAAGAATTATTTTGAGTGATGCAAGTGACTGGTATTGATAAGATTGAATTGGCATCTTACTAGCTTAAGGATGTGGCTCACACTTGGTTTACTCAATGGAAGACAAATAGGTGTACGGATGCGGCTCCAATCCCTTGGGTGTGTTTCAATTAGACTTTCTGTAAGGTTCTTCCTACGTGAGTTGAGGGAGGATATTTCATGAATTTGAGGCAAGGTAGTATGTCATTCGAAGAGTATGGACTCAACTTTAGGAAACTCTCCAGGTATTGTGCTTGAATGGTTGCTGATTCCAGGGCTCAAATGAACAAGTTTTTGTATGGTTTATCTGACTTGGTGAAAATAGAGTATAGAAATGTTAAAATTCTAGAAAATATGAAGATCTCTAGGCTCATGACTCATGCTTAGCAGGTTAAGGGAGATAAGATTACGGAACAGGCTAAGGAGAACAAAAAGGCTAGGACATGAAACTATGTGTATTCTCAATAGAAATTGGGTGGTGGAAATCGCTCACATTTAGCAAAAGTCTTCAGCCCCAACACCTTCCTCAGCTAGTAATCCATCCTTTAAGTTTTGACAAGATCAGAAACATAGGGCATCAGACTATAAATCTCAGGGGAGTGTTAGGGTAGTAGGACCTACCCAACTTGTCCTAAGTATGGTAAGAACCATTCGGGCGAGTGTCTTCTAGGAAGGGAAGGATGTTTTGGGCATGGTAAAACTGGTCATAGATTGATAAATTTCCCTTTTTCTAAGTAGGGTCAAGGAGATAATAATGGTAGAGCTCATTCCACAACTTCACCTGCGCCAATAGGTCACCCAACTCAGCAGGATAACTCAATGGTACATGTGGTTCTCATCGCCAAAAATAGGTTGTATACTCTTTAGGCTTGCAATAATCAATAAGATTCTCTTTATCTGGTTACTGGTAAGTTACGAGTTTTCAACTAAGATGGTTATGCTCAGGGGCTACTCTTTCCTTTGTAACTCCTTATACAAGCAATCAAATTTAATGTTAGTCCAAAACCTCTCTCAGAACCCTTCTCATACTCTACTCAAGTTTGTGACCCAGTTATAACTAGATTGGTATACATAAATTGCCCTATCATAGTCTCTCAAAAGGTCACCTCAGTAGATCTTGTAGTGTTGAAAATGGTAGACTTTGATATCATTCTAGGCATGAATTGGTTATAGTTCTGTTATACCTCAGTTGATTGTAGAACTAGGATCGTCCATTTCTAGTTTGCAGAAGAACCAATCATAAAATGGAATGGTAGTAGCTTAGAGCATATGGGTCGATTCGTATCTTACATTAACGCTAGAAAGATGATTTCCAAGGGGTAAATATATAATCTTGTAAGGTTGAATCAAGATTCGAAACCCCAACTCTTTAGTTATTTTATGTTGTAAATGAGTTCGCACAAGTGTTTCCAGAAAATCTTTCCAGAGTTCCTCCCAAAAGATAAATTGATTTCGTAATTGATCTTCTCCATGACATCCAACGTATTTTATTCCTCCTTACGTAATGTATCAAACTGATCTTAAGTAATTGAAAGAGCAACTAAAACACTTTATAGATAAGGGCTTCATCAGACCCAATATTTCTCTATTGGGTGCACCAGCTTTATTTGTGAAAAATAAAGATGGTTCTCTTAGGATGTGCATATCGGCAGTTGAACAAAGTCACAATCAAGAATAAGTACCTACCCTAGGATTGATGACTTGTTTGACCAACTCCAGGGTGCTAATCATGTTTCGAAGATAGACCTCAAATTAGGTTATCATCATCTTAGACTTAGATATAGTGACATTCCCAAAACAACCTTCTGAACTTGGTGTGGTCATTATGAATTTGTAGTTATGTCATTTGGAATAACCAATGCTCCTGCTACTTTCATGGATTTGATAAACATAGTGTTCAAGCAGTATTTGGACTTGTTTTTTATCGTTTATACTGATGATATCCTTATTTACTCTAGGAATGAGAAAGCACATGCGACTCATTTGAGATTTGTCCTACAAACTATAAAAGATCGCCAATTGCTGCTAAGTTTAGCAAATTTGGTTGAAAGTTTTTACTTTCCTTAGGCATATAGTTTCTAAAGAAGGGATCCGAGTGGATTTGCAGAAAATAGAGGGAGTGAAACAATAGTCCAGACCTACGTCTCCAACAGATATCAAAAGTTTATTGTGTTTGGGTGGTTATTATAGAAAGTTCGTAGAAGGATTTTTATCCATAGCTTCTTTATTGACTAAGTTGACTTGGGAAAAGGTTAAGTTTCAGTGCTCAGATGATTCTGAGTAATGCTTCAACAACTGAAAACTAGGTTGACTACAACTCTTGTTTTTACTCTGTTAGAAGGTTTAGACGATTAAGTGATCTATTGTGATGGATTCATAGTCGGCCTAGGTTGCGTGTTAATATAGCGAGGTAAGGTCATAACTTATGTTTCTAGACAACATAAGGTGCATGAGAAAAATTATCCGACTCGTGACCTCGAGTTTGCTGTAGTGATGTTTTCAGTTATGATTTGGAGACATTACTTGTATGGTGTTCATGTAGATATGTTCAGGGACCATAAGATCCTTAAGTATATGTGTTCACCTATAAAGAGTTGAATCTTCGCTAGAGGAGATTGCTTGAGTTCCTCAAGGATTATATATGAGTGTGCACTACTGTCCTAGTAAGGCCAATGTAGTAGCAGATTCTCTTAGTAGACTATTTATGGGTAGTGTAGCACATGTTGAGGAAGAAAGGAAAGAACTATGTTTGCTTGCTTGGGAGTTTTCTTTATGAGAATATCAGATGGTTGTGTTTGTTAAAATCTGAGAGTGGAGGTTAAGGAAAAGCAAGACAGCTATCCAATATTGGTTCAAACAAAAGGGTGTCGTTCATCAGCAAAGAGTGGAGGTTTTCTCCCAAGGGGAATATGGTGCGATCTGCTATCAAAGTCGATTATGTTTTCCTAAAGTGGGCGAGTTAAGACAACAAAAATCTTGCAGAAGCCTATAAGTCCAGGTATTCTATTCATCTAGCTTCCACAAAGATGTTCCGTGATCAGCAGGAAGTCTTTTACTAGAATGGCATGAAGAAGAATATAGTAGATTTTGTGGCTAACTGTCCCAATTGTCATCAAGTGAAGGTAGAACATCAGAAGCCACGATTTATGACTCAAGATATGAATAGTCCTACTAGGAAGTGGGAAGTGAACAACATGGATTACATCACATGTTTACGTCGAACTCAGAAACAACATGTCTCCATTTGGGTGATAGTTAACAGTGTTACTAAGTCTGTACAGCTTTTCGCAGACAAGACTGTAGACTTGGCGGAGGACTACGCCAAGCTTTACATCAATGAGATAGTTAGGTTGCATGGGTTCCTTTGTCTATCATTTCAGATAAAAGTCCTCATTTTATATCTCATTTATGGAAATCATTCCATAAAGGTCTTGGCATAGAGGCTAATTACAACACATCATTTCATCTTCAGACGAAGGGTCAGGAAGAGTGTCCCATTCATACCTTAGAGGACATAGTTAGATCTTGCATGATTGAATTCAAGGGTAGTTGGGATGATCACCGTCCTCTTAAATAGTTTTATTACGACAATAGCTAATATTCTAACATTTAGATGGCCCCTTATGAGGCATTATATGTGCGTTAGTGCAGATCTCCTATTGGTTGGTCTGAAGTAGGTGAATCAGTCTTGATATGGCCAGATTTAGTTCATTATACTATGGAAAAAGTTCATCTTTGTAACACCCCGGAAGTTCCATGACTTAGACTAGAGCCTCACGTAGTGCATAATTCTAAATTAAGACCTAGACTAGTGTATTCAACTTTATTAGGAGGTATTAAGACCTAATCGTCTAGGGAGGACCATGATGTCCGGAGATTTGTGAAGGTGACCTAGTGTGCCTTAGGGTGTTTCGAGGGGTTTAAAGAGTCGTATAAAAGATAAAATTGGTGAATAAGCTTAGGGTTTACATTAGGGTATGTTAAGAGTCAAAAATTCCGGGAACGACTCTCCGAGGATCACCTCAAGGGCCCTCAAGGAGGACCAAAACAATTGACCTAAGAAACTATCCAAAAACAGTGTGCAAACGACAAAGGCAATCGACGACCCTTCGATTGACTCACGCTCTGTTTTTTGGAGTCGTGATTCCACACTTAGAATGTTGAGCCAAGGCTCCATTTCGACCAGTCTCTGGACCAAAAAATTCCTTGCCAAGACGGTCCATTCCTAGAACGACGAATTATTGACTGGAGGACGTCAATGGTGCCTGCGAGGTAGTGCACTTCACTGTTAAGCCAAGGTTGAATTAGTAAATACCACCCTTTGCCAATTAAGTGTAGGGTTGGTCTAATTTGGTAATTTTAGATAAACTAAAAGACTAACTCGTTAAATCAACTAACTCTTCATAACTTCCAAATCATAAATAAAACCAACTTTCCCTCCCTAACAAAATTTTCTCTCTAGACCACCATCGATGAACAAGGAAGAACTCAAGCTTGGACACTTACGATTCATCCTTTTGCACTTCAAATTCGTGGAAGATCATCAATAAAGGTATGGGAATGTTGATACATGGATTAGTTTCTCTATGAAGCCCTTCAAAACTTCTATTTTCAAAATTTATATTGTGACCAAAACTAGGGTTTTGTGATCTAGCATGGGTTCAATCCAAAATCCTTTTCTTTATTTTGCATGCCTTTTATTTTGAATAGACTGGGATTAGTTGATGATTTATATTGTGAAAACCTTCCAATAACCCATGTTCACCTTATGACCTAATTTCGTGAATGTTCATGGATGAATTGAGTAAATATGATCATGATGTACTGAAATTGATGATTGTCTATTTGTAGAATCTTGTTTTCATGCCTTTTTTGATGTAGATGAGGGCAATAATAATACTTGATCCTAATCTTGGAATGAGGATAAATTATAGGGTTGTATATATGATAAGGAATATTGTACATAGACTTTGTATTTGCTTGCAAGATGTATGACCTATGGAAGGATGCAAGAAAGGTATTTGGGATGGTTCCTACTCTCTTGAACCTTATCTATTTGGTGGAATGAATTATGTATAATGAAGTTAGTCTTTTGTGTTGATTAAAAGTATAGTCCTCATGAAAACACTATTTTGAGATTGTGAAAATGCTACTCACTTATGTATGTTGATTCTAGGATGAAAGTGTATTCTCACCTAATGAATCTTAGAGATTTATGTTAAATTGTATTGAATGAATGTTGATTACCCTTCACACATGTATATACAATTACAAGAACTAATAGGAGTAAGTTGGGAAAGTATTCTAAGCAAGTACATGATACATTGGTCCCTTAGATAATCTTGAATGTGTAAAAATGGTAGCGTATATATTGACTTTACCTAACCTTTAGGGAGTCCATACGGTATTTCATGTGTCCATATTGAAGAGATAACATGATGACATGGATTATATCATAAAGTGGGACTCAATAATGTTAGACAAAAACCTCCAATATGAGAAGAAACTGTTGCAATTCTTGATCGTGATATGTGTAAGTTGAGGACCAAAGAGATTAAGTCAGTAAAAGTTCAATGGAAGCATCATTCAGTCGAGGAAACTACTTGGGAAATCGAGAGGGACATGCTAGACAAGTATCCTCATTATTTCGATGATTCAGGTATTACTCCTTTCCATCCTTAACCTATTTTCCTAAATTATTACTCGGGGACAAGTGATGGATAAATTATTATCTATTGTAACGACGAGGTTCCGTCGTTATAGAAAATTCAATAGGCAAAACTTTTTGATTAGAAAGCTTTTTCGTAGTAACGTGGAATTTCTGAAGGAGTTATTAAATTCTAGGAAAATCTGGTAATAATCGAGTGATATAACCATGAGTTTTATCACAGGGGAATATAGATAAATCGTTAAGGATACTGTACGACTTTAAGGAATTTAATTCGGGCAAGAAGAACTTTGAGAATTGATCTTAGCATGAATAATATTTTTTAGTGTCGTTGGTTGAAGGTGTGTTGTGAAACGCAGGGATTGAAATTAATAAAATAGCTCACTATTTCGTTCAAGCCTCTTTGATGAGGATTTTTTTCTTCCAAGGCGAGTCCGCTGTATCATGGTGAGGACTATTATGGTGGTCCAGACGCAACTTAAATTTATAGATAAACCTCAAAAATGTTTTATTTTGCAATTTTTGAATTTGAGAGCTAAGGAACAAACCCATGTCTTTTGTTGATAATGTTTCACCTTTCTTGAGGTTAAATGTAAGATTTTATCTTCCCAAATTCATTTTTTTGATCCGTATAACGTATTCTAATGGGTAATTATTAATGGAGAATAGTTTTAAATTAGGAATTATGGTGGGAGAAGTCCTAATTTGAATATTTGGATCATGGGTATGATCTTGGGTTAATAAAATTGTTAGTAATTTGGGTAATTAGTGATTGTTCATTGATTTTCATATTATATTGATTGTTTGTAGACCAAGAACAAGCAGAACAAATCCGAAAAGGGAAGAATCAAGTTTTGTAAGGGTCAAACTTGTTTGGAGGTAGGTCATGGCTCTGATTCTATGATTTGTGTGATTTATATTTCTTTGCTTAATTATGATGCATGTATGTATGTGAATGTTGCATCGGTTATCACAAATTTTGTAAATGAGATAAATGAATGATGAATGACATCAAATCATGATTTAATTATATGATCTTGAGAATGTAGTTATGAGTGTGGTTGCGACTTGTTTAATGGATAGGTGCTGCGTTCCGACACACTAACTTGGATTGATTGCCATATTCCGACATAAATATGCGATCAATTGCAACATTCCATCATAAAAATTAGATCAGCTACTATGTTTTGGTATGCTAACAAATTGGGTTTGGTTCATGAGAGGACTAATGGTTTGATACAATTATGAATCTTGAGATGTGTGAAACTGTAACTTGTTTGTAAATGTTTATAATATTGTACATGTTCGATATATGAATATGATTATATAGTTTTATTGCATGTTGTATGTAATACTTAGTGGGATAGTTATATGATCTTACCAGTACATTGTTGTTGTACACTGGTACAAGACATGCTCTTTCTTTGTTGAGTACAAGGTATCTTCAAGTGTCTATTGACAGACCTCACTTAGAAAATAAGTGATCATGCTTCAAATTCAAGGATGAGCCAGTTCTTTTGGGCTTCCCTTAATTCTCTTTCCGTCTATGTCCACAGTCACGACTTAGGCTTGTTCTAGTTAGTATTAGTTCATTAGTTTGGGATTCCATCTCTTCTTGTTTAGACTTATCATTAGTTTGGGATTCCATCCCTTCTTGTTTAGACTTATGGTTGAACTTTAGATGTTTTGGTACATTGACTTTCAGGATCTAGGCGTATTTTCCGCATTGTTTATATGTTTTGGTACATTGAACTTAAATTTTTAGCTATTTAACTTGCTTGTTAACTTAAATGCCTTGATTTTTTATATTAGTTGCTTGGTTTGGACACTAGTAATGGTTATTTCACTGGAGAGTTAACGTGGGTACCAATCACGATGGTTTGAGTCGTGACATTATTGATATTAGTATTTTACCACATTGTTCCCATTAAATGTTTAGTTTTAGTTCTTGAAATATGATTTGGTGAATTAATATTTGGTGTTGAGTGTAAAACATGGAAAAAATAATTGACTTTCTTGATAGTCAAAAAGGACAAGTAAATATGAAAATCTATTTTAGGAATAATAAGTAAAAGTGTGTGGAGGGAATATTAGAGATTTAACTTGTAGGTAATACTCCATGAGTAGCTCATTACGAATAGATTTTGAAGAAATATCACATTAATTTCATTTGGAATTTCTGACAAGCTTACTACATAGTAATTTTTGTTTTAATTAAATGTTGTAATGTAATGTTTGACCTTGGTAATTGATGTGGAGCCTATGATTTCATTGGAGAAGTACACATGTTGATAGTTAGAGTGATAAGTAAAAATGTAAATCTAATTTAGAAATATGTTACAAGTAAAAGTGAACGAAGTGAGTATTAGAAATTTAAGTTGTAGGTAATACTCCATGAATAACTCATCATATAGATTTTGAAGAAACATAACATTAATTTCATTTAGACTTTCTGAGTTTATAGGGGTTGTTCATTTCAATGCCCAATAAAGTTGTATTGGTTTATCTGGTAGAACTTGATATGTTGGACTTTGATGTCATTTTGGGGATGGATTGGCTACATGCTTGTTTTGTTTCCATCAATTGTAGAACTTGGGTGGTAAAACTTCAATTTTCTAATGAACCCATTTTAGAATTGAAGGGGGAAACTTAGCTCAAAAAAGTTGAATAATTTCATGTATTAACCTTGTATGTTTATTTCGAAGGCATATCCCTATAATATTATGAGAGTCAAGGATCTTGAGTCCGAGAATCCTCCATTAGAGTCGGTCCCCGTGGTGAGGGATTTTCTTGATTTTTTGCCTGATACAAAACCCATATCAATTCCTCCATACTGAATGGTGCCGGCCGAGTTGAAGGAATTAAAGTCTCAACTTAAGGTATTTTATAAGGATTTTATTCAACCAAGCATTTCTCCATGGGGTACCCCGGTGTTATTTGTGAAAAAGAAAGATGGGTCTCTTCGTATGTGTATTGACTATCAACAATTGAACAAGGTCACAATAAAGAATAAGTATTCACTCCATTGGATTGATGATTTGTTTGACCAACTCCAAGGGGCAAGTTACTTTTCAAAAATTGACCTAAGGTCGGGTTATCACCAACTTAGAGTGAGATGTGTTGTTATTCCTAAAACGACATTTCGAGCAAGATATGGTCATTTTTAATTCCTAGTCATGTCCTTTGGTCTAAAAAATTCCCTGGCTGCTTTCTTATACCTTATGAATCGAGTTTTTAGAAGTTATCTTGATATGTTTGTAAATTTTGCTTATTAACGACATCTTGATATACTCTAAGAGTGAGAGTGATTATGTGAACCATTTGAGTATAGTTTTGCAAGTCTTCAAGGATAACCAACTCTTTGCTAAATATAGTAAGTGTGAATTTTTGTTGAGATCGGTTGCTTTTCTTGGTCTTATTATCACTAGTTAAGGGTTAAAGGTCGATCCGAGAAAAACAAAAGTGATCAAAAGTTGGTCTAGACCTTTGAGTCCTACCGACATGACTTAGGTCTTTTTGCCCAAGTCCAAATGAATTGGGATCTGGCCTACCTGTTCTAAAGTCTAAAAGAATATAAAAATCATGGGTTTAAACCCATTTGAAACTTTCTTTCAGTTTAGCAATGATTTCAAGTGGGTTTTGCGCCCAATTTCACAAAAAATTCCACTGCTGAAATTCCCTTGAATTATTGGCCCACTTCCATATATATTTTGCATATATAGGGTGTATATAGTTGTATACAACTTGTATCAAACCAATTTGGGTTTTCTAAAATCTGTATTTTATAGAACATTATCCTTATGTATTTTGCTCAACCTGCATTTTTGACTTACAACCTGTATATCACTTGTATTTCAAACATATGCCATTGTATACATCTAAAATATCAATATACACTGGATGTGTTTCAGCATGTTTTCAAATTTTCAGAATCTAAAACACTTCGATTCCAGCACATATTTATCATTTTCACTTACACACTAGTTTCCACAAGTTTACATAGGATCTTACTCGAGAGAAAAAGGTTATTTGGGGCCTTTATGCCCCCTCAGAATGCAAGGGAGGAAGAGTTCATCTGTCACGATCAGGGATCATCCCCTAGAAATAACAAATGTACTTGACCTGTCGAAAGTCTTATACGACCCCTAAAACATCTTTCATCGCATTGTCATAAAATTAGCGGAATATTTAAAACATTTTTCATAGTATAACATAAGACTAAGCATCAGTTCATTTAAAACGATAAGTACATAGTTAGAACACTAAGTCTCTTCTTGCCATCTTACACACGACGTTAATAGAATAGGGACACGACCCTTAACAACATAAATTAATATTTCTATACTTCTACGTGATCTTAATTAAATCGCTTGAAATGAAGGACCTTGAATCATTAAGGACACATTTGAAGTTGGGAATAGTAATCAAATCTCTTCATTCTAGGAAAGATCCTCTAGGCATCACCACCTACACTTTGTGAAAAAAGATGAAGAAAAATGGTATTAGTACAAGAATGCACTAAGTATGATAACCATGCAAAAACATTCTTTTAAAGAGGACATTTAGTTAAAAACCATGCATCATGTCTTTTAGAGAAACTTCATGAACATTTGATACAATATGCACAATATAGTTCACAAACATTATATAAGGCATCGATACTATTGGACACAACAAATAAAGACATTTATCACATTAAGACACATTCAATATCTCCAATATATTACCTTTCCTTTTTATCTTAACTCTTTTACCTAAAGCAACCCTTAAGTAATGCTTAGTGCAATGCATGAGTAGTGTCCCATTCGACCATTCATACCAAAGCATCACCTTAAGGTCACCAAGGTGAACATTCACACAACCTTCATCAATTCAAGCACATACATTCATTAATACATAACATATCATAAAACACAACCTTCACATAAGAACCATCATCTAAGACAATCCCAAGTCACACCAGTGAAATGTACAAGTAACATCTCACAATACTACTCACACGATGTATTCCTATGAAGTGACCCTAGGCTAGGCACATCACATTCAATAAGATACAACACATTAATTTAACCTTATACATAAGACCAACATACTTCATAGACATCATATAAAAACTCATTCATTTATGGCCTCATACTCATAACCCATTTGGTAAATATGCACATCTCAAGACAACATACAAGTCAATAATATAAAATTACCATGATAAAAAAAAAATAGTCAACATTACATATTTGGAGTTCAACCAATCACCTCCCTATCAAAAGAGGGTGTGGCTCGACACATAGTTGTGGGATATTAGACTCCAACTGAGGGATCCTCTGACAATAATGATGGAGCACCAGGATGAGTTGTCGTCCAGTCCATGCTCTGTCAATGGATGTTGTCGATAGCACCTGCAGTTTACTACAATTTCTCGGCCAAGTGAGGGTGAATTGGTAAATTCACACCACATCCTAATTAGAGGGTAGACGTTTAGTTTACCTATTTTGGGATATTTTAATTTAGTTAAAACAATGAAACCCCAAATTAGTATTCATTCTGCAAACAAAACATTTCCCTCTCAAATAAGATTCTCTCTAGAACTCCATTGGAGACCAAGCTCAAAATCAAACTAGGGGATGGATTTTCAAGTGATTTCTTCTCAAAATTTCGTGGAATTTTCTTATAATAAGGTATGGTAATGTTTGATCCTTGGATAACCTTTCATATAAGGAGTTTTATCAAGGATTTTCCAATGTGTTTCTCGGATCAAAATTCCCAATTTCCAATCTAAACATAAGTTCATTGTCAAATGGTTTTTAAAGTCATTTTAATGATAAATTGATATTTAATAAATGTTATAAAGGTGATTTTCAATGTAATTTATTCAAGAACCCATGATATCCCTACTCAACATTTAGCCTATAAAGTGGGTTTTGTGATCTTGATTAGATGTTAATTGAATTATGCTTAGATTGTGATGTATTGTTGAATACTTTTGTTATATGTATCAATTGATTATGAATTTTTGAGGATTGATTATTATAATCAAGGCTTTGAGAATTTTTAGGTTGACCTAACTTCTTGTCTATATTATTGGAATTGATATTGTATGGTTTGGTCAACTTATGGTGGCAGTGTTTACATTATTGTGTATCTATACATGTTTTAATCATGGCCTTGAGGACAATAGATGTAAAGTTAATTTTTATTGTGATTATCATGACTATGAAGATTATTTATGTAGTTCCCAATGCTAGTATTATGATTAACGTGTATTGATAATGTGAAGTATATTGTGAATAAGGATGTTAGGGTAAGGTATGGTCTACATGCTTGATTGTGATAAGTGTTATTGTAAAATGACCCCTAAATATGTAACCCTCTACGGATGTGTGATCTTATACATATTATTAGTTGTCTACTCAATGTTAAATGTGTTCTTGTATCTTATGATGAAATATGGGTGTATGGTGTATAATCGCTAAATTATCTATATGTGAGTTGCTAATGACTTGAGGGATACTGTATATGCGTTGTGACCCTTTGAAGGGAGATATCCTCAGTAGCAATTTTGTTGGTTGTCATTATGAGTACCAATATGTTCACACACACTTCTCATGCATAACTATGATTATGATATGTTCATGGTGTCAATTGAAAGGATAATCTCATATGCACCTTTATATCTTATTATGCATGAAAAGTGTATGACTAATGAATTATGGACATGTGCTGTCTAAAGGTGTTTATGTGAAAGGCTTTCACATATATTTACACACATACACATATATGAATGTGTGAATGTAGGATTTTGATAATAATCTAGTAAATCAGAGTCTATTGTAAGGTTTTCATTATTTGTACTATAAACTAGACTATGTTATGATTATATGAAAGGGTATTCTCACATGATGTTGGTTTTGATGAAAGGACATGATCATCATATAACCTATGAGGTATGTACATGTTATATAAGGGGTTAATCTTTAAGGCTTATCTTATGAACTAATGTTAAATAAAGACTTAAAGACTTTTCAAAAAGGGAAGTTAGCTTAGCACCAAGTGAACTTGACAATGAGAAGACTCTCTTCACGGGGAAGCTTTCCCCAATGTTCTCATGAGGTGGAAAATACAATGCTAGTTAGTATAAAGAGGCTTTCTAGTAAAGGTCTCCTAGTTCCTTAACTATGTGCCCTCATAGGAACCTTAGCAAGTGGATCCACCTAAATGCTATTATCGCGTATATGTGCTACCTTGTCAAGTAGGATGCCCTATTTTAAGTGTGAGGGGTTGACACCGGATTACATGTTTAGCTGACATGGTCTAATTTTGGTTATGGCGAAGTTTCCTTAATGTAAATTGAACAGTAGAAGTAAGAAAATTAACACTAATTTGGACTACCTAAGAGATGTCGCTTAGTGTAGGTAAGGGAATGGGACTTTACCTATATATTTCACAAGTAGGTCTTGAAGGGAATTCTAAGGTTAGTTCTATATGTGTTTAGTGTGTGTCTAGGGACTTTTTGTTGTAACTTTAATTGTTTTTATCTGTGTTTTGCAGGAAAGTCATCCAAAAAAGAAATGTAGAAGATTGTGTAAAAGAGGTGACCCACGAAGCCATCGACGACCCATCGTCCTATCGACGGTCCGTAGGTGGTGATCGTCGACTGGAGGTCCAATCATCTGGAAGAACTCAGGAAATTCTGACCAAGTGTGGGGCTACAGAAGGATCGATTGACCCGTTGATTGATCGCATCCTGGCTAACCTTCGATCAGATCAGAGATTAGTCCCAGTATCCAAAGTTGAAGAAAAACTAAATATGGAACGACGGAAGCATTGACGGACCATAAGTGTATCGACGAACCGTGCTGTTGGTCCGTCGATTTGATCAAAAAAGATGCAAGGATGAAGTCTGAAGAATATGCTAAGTATAGACCGACGGAGGCAGTCAACGCTCCGTCGTTCCATCGACGGACCATCAGTGATGTCGTCGATTAAAGATGCGTTTCTGGACAAACTTTCCTTCTTTTAAACTCCTTTTAATTTAGGATTTTGTTAATATAGATAGGGTTAAAAACCTCATTTTTGGGGTTGGACTTTTTATTATTATTCTCACTCTTGTTATTGGAAGTTGAACTTTGGATTTGGGAATTACTTCAAGTTTTTTGAATCCATTCTCAAGATATCTTCGTTAAATCAAGTGTTATTTCTTGATTTTCTTCAAACTTGTGAATGTAAGTACATGAATTCTTGTTTAACAACCATGAATTCTGTATTTCTAAGCATGGTAACTAAATCCACAAATAGGATTCTGGGAACCACGGGTGATTAAAAAGGTAAAAGTAGATAGATAACAATTTGAGAATAGGTTCTTGCATGTATTAATTATTCTTTCTTTTAGAAGTCTTTTTAACGAGTGCACGCGTTAGAACTTGTCCTATTTCTATTGTCCGGACCAAGGACGTAATTAATAGTAAAAGAGTTATCAACACAGATTTAGTATACACTATCTAATAGACTAGTTTCAATTGGTGTGAAGTAGTAACTTAGCCATACATTGAATATGATGCTTAATGTGAGATAAAAGGTAATGGTTAGTAATTCAAACACATGTAGCCGGATCAAGGTACTGAATGAAATTATCTAGTTGTTGGACCAAGGAATTATAGATACCTAACTTATCACTTTGCATACAAGACACTAGGAAAGAATTGTTATAGCTAGAATTACCTTGTTATGTACTTATGGGGAACATTGACAACCTAGTTTGTCTCATCACTTGATAAAAAATTGAAGTTTTAATCTTCCTACTTGTTTACTTAGAAATAATTGAAAACGTTGTTTTCACAAACCCCCCCCCCCCCCTTAATTAACTATTTTTTTTGGAAAGGACTTGACTAAATAGACGTAATCGTAGACTAAAGTGAAGTGTAAATCATTTTCCACGTGGGATCTACCCCAACCTAACAATTGGGTTGTCTACTTGAAACAACCTCTTATACTTCTTTAGGGAAGTATAATTTGAGCATATCAAATTTTGGCGCCGTTGCCGGGGAGAATGGATTTTAGATTAATTTTAAGAGCAATTAATGATGTTTAGTCAACAATTTCCTGATTTTACTTTTTTTTTATTTGTTTTTATTTCTTTTAGGTCTAGATCTAGTGTATTCCAAGTACACAGAGTTGAGGAGAACCAATACTTCCATTGATCAAGAACAGAACCATACACTCCGCAGAATGAACGAGCACACAATCCTGATAATTTTGGTGATGGGATCAACCGTCAACTTCATCCTCCGGTTGATGCTCATAACCAAGTGATCGTGGAAAACCCTGATAAGGGCACTCTGAAGAGAAAATCTCCTGCCCCACGACCTCAAGAGTATTATAGGGGCAATGTTAACATTTCCGATTTGGATGGACCTCTTGTCCTACCTCCTCTACCACAAGGTCATTCGTTTATGGTAACTAGTAGCTTGAGGTTTGTTTTTGGGGCTACCATATGAGGATCAACATGCTCACATCGCCAAACTGAGGTCGGTGAGCAATAATTATGTAGGGAGTCCAGACTTGGACGTGGATATCATTGGATTAAGGGTGTTCCCTCTTTCACTGATGGGAGAGACCACAATTTGGTTTACTGAGTTACCTTATAATTCGATCTATACTTAGGAGCAGTTGAGGGATGTGTTCCTAGCAAGGTGTTAGCCGATTTCTAAAAACCTTAACCACAAAGATAGGGTGAACAACTTTGTGGCATTGCCTGGGGAGTCAGTAGATCGTTCTTGGGATAGGTTCACCTCATTTATGAGAAGTGACCCAAACCACCACATAGATGATGAATTGTTGAAAGAATACTTCTATAGGATGCAAGATGATAGCAATAATGCGATACTTGATACTTTTGCGGGTGGTTCTTATGGTGAGTGCACTTATGTAGAGATCACAAAAAAATTGGAGAAAATTTCCCAAAATGAAAAGGCTTGGAGCACTAGAAAGTCGGAGACTGGGAAAAATACCTTTGCAGTGGGAGCAACACACAACCCGGCCGCAGATGAGAGTAAAGAGATGGCTCAAATGAGAACTAAGCTTGGGTTAGTATTGAAACATGTCATTGGGGGTACAAAGAAAGTGAATGCGGTGAATTATTAGCCACCACCGTTGGTAGATGAATTTTACTATGAGGAAGAATTTTATGTAGTGAATGAGCAGACAGGGGGTTTCCAACCGAACTCCCAAGGCTCCAATCAGGAGAATTGGCGCCAAGGTCAAGGAAATCAAGGTCGAAACTATGGAAATTACAACCTAGAGGGTCACTATGTTCAAGATGGAAACTACAACCGCGACAACAACTTCAACTGGGGTAGATATGGTAACAGAGACGATCAAAGTGGGGCCTATGTTCCACCTTAAAATCGGGAAGTTATTCCTAAGGATGGTGGAGGTAGTATGGCACGAGTTAAGGATATGTTACAAACAATAATGAGGAGGTTTAATTCTAGTGATGAGCACGCCAAAGAGTTGAGAGGTGATTTAGCTAATATTGGGCAAAAGGTTGATGCACATGCAATATCAATCAAACATCTTGAGTTGTAAATGGCCCAATTGTCTTATACTATGAACCCACACCAACCGGGTACTCTTCCTAGCAATACCGTCCAAAATCCAAAAAATGATGGACATTGCATGGAAGTCATTACTCGAGGTGTTAAAGGCAAACCATTGATCCACCTATACCATCTTTCGTAGAAGATTACATAAGAGGAGATGATGAGGTAGTGGAAGTTAGTGGTGAGTTGGTAGACAAATCGGGAAAAGAAGCTGAGATACCCCAAAAGGTGACTCCCATTCCTAGACCACCACCTCCATTACTTTAAAGATTGGTGAAAAAGACCGAGGATGGTAAATACCGACATTTTATTACTATGTTAAACAGCTTTCCATCAATTTCCCTTTAATAGAAGCTCTTGAACAAATGCCCGATTATGCCAAGTTTATGAAAGATAACGTCACTAAGAAGAGATCAGTTTGTTTTGAGGATGATGATCAGATGCAACATTGTAGTGATATTGATACAAGGTCTCTTGTGCTAAAGAAAGAAGATTCGGGCACTTTCACTATTCCATGTACCATCAGGTTGTTATACTTTGCTAAAGCATTAAGTGATCTTGGGGAAAACATGAATCTCATACCTCTATCTATTTACAAGAAGATGGATTTGGGTGACCCAAAGCCCACTGTGATGCGGTTACTGATGGCCGATCGAACGGTTAAGAGGCCTATTGGGATACTCCATGATGTGTTGGTGAAGGTGGAGTCATTTATATTCCTCGTCGATTTTGTGATTCTTGACTGTGTGGTGAATTTTGAGGTGTCTATTATTCTTGGGAGGCTATTCATTGCTACTGGTCACGCCTTGGTTGACATGTAAAAAGGGAAGATGAAGTTTAGGTTGAAAATGAAGAAGAAACTTTCAACATTTGTAGATGTATGAAGAAGTTTGGTGAGCTCCAAACGGTATCTGCTATATCTTACAAGGTTGAGAGTATGTCTGAGGTACAAATCGAAGAACGCCTTGGTGTTGAGGCACTAGGGGCAGTGATCATTAATTTTGAGAGTTATGATATTAAACATTATGGGTCATTGGTTTTGGCACTTGATCGAGGTGACGTTTGGTTGAAATCAAAGAAGTTGGAGTTAGATATGAAGCATCGCAAGTCTCCACCCGCGAAACCATATATTGAGGAGGCCCTAAAATTGGAGCTTAAGACTTTACCACCTCATCTGAAGTATGTTTTGTTGGTAAAATATCACTTTAGTGGTAATCATTGCATCAGATTTGAATATGGAGCAAGTGGAGTGTCTGGTAGAGGTGTTAAAGAGGTTCAAACGAGCCATTGGTCGTGAAGAAGGATATTATTAAGTGGTTGGATTCCAGATTCATATATTCGATTGCCGATAGTAGTTGGGTTTGCCCTATTCAGTGTGTGCCAAAAAAAGGGGGAATGACTGTGGTCCCTAATGAGAAGTATGAGCTTGTTCCAATGAGGCGGGTGACCGAATGGAGAGTTTATATGGATAACCGGAAGTTGAATGCATGGATTGAGAAGGACCATTTTCCGATGCCCTTCTTGGATCAGATGTTGGATAGGTTTGCAGGAAAGGGGTGGTATTGTTTTCTTGTGATTACTTGGGTTAATACCAAATCTCTATTGCACCGGAGGATCACGAGAAAACCACCTTTACTTTGTCCTTATGGAACTTTTGCGTTCAAGAGGATGCCTTTTTGTTATGTAATGCACTGGCAACTTTTCGGAGATTTATGATGTCAATATTCTCTTATATGGTGGAGGACACTATTGAGGTGTTTATGGACAATTTTTTGGTTGTTGGCGACTCCTTTGATTGTTTTTTGAGTGACTTGGTCGATGTTCTCAAAAAATGTGAAGATTGCAACCTTGTGCTATATTGGGAGAATTATCACTTCATGGTGAAAGAGGGTATTGTATTGGGTCATCGCATCTCAGAGAAGGGGATATAGGTTGATCGAGCAAAAGTTTAGGTGATAGAGAGACTTCCTCCACCTATCTATATAAAAGGTGTGAGGAGTTTTCTTGGGCATGCTGTCTTCTATCGGAGGTTTATTAAGGATTTTCAAAAAACGCACATCTTTTGTGCAAGTTACTTGAGAAAGAGTGTAAATTTTATTTTGATGAATCTTGTATAAAGGTGTTTGGTGAGTTAAAGGAGAAGTTTGTGTCTGCGCCCATTATTATTTCCCCAAATTGGAGTAAGCCATTTGATGTGATGTGTGGATAAAATCGTTCACCCAATTTATTATGCTAATAGGACCCTTAATGAAGCTCAAAAGAACTATATTATGACTGAGGAAGCGCTCCTTGTGGTGGTTTTTGCGTTTGAGAAGTTTCGCTCCTATTTGCTTGGCACGGGAGTCGTAGTGCATACTGATCATTATGCTTTGACATATTTGATGGAAAATAAGGATGCGAAGCGAAGGTTAATTAGGTGGGTATTTCTGTCGCAAGAATTTGACTTTAAAGTGAAAGATATAAAAGGGAACAAAAATCAAGTTGCCACTTGTCCTGATTAGAGGATGAAGCAATGTGAGAGATGGGTGAGAAGGTTGAAATTGATGATACTTTCCCTGATGAGCATGTTTTGGCCCCTTCTCATGACTTGATACCATGGTTCGCCGATTTTGCAAATTATTTGGCTAGTGATATAGTTGCATCGGAATTGTCCTTTCATAAAAGGAAAAAGTTGATACATTTATGTGAAAATGATCCTTTGAGATGAGCCATATTTATATAGGAGTTGTGCTGATGGTCTTATTCGCCATTGTGTGCCGGAAGTATAGATGTTAAGTGTTTTTGAGGCATGCCACTACTCGCCTGTGGGTGGGCATCATAGTGGTATCCCGACTTCCCATAAAATCTTGCAATGTGGCTACTATTGGCCAACCATCCACCAAGATGCTCATGAGTTCTCCAAGGCATGTGATAGGTTCCAAAGAGATAGAGGTATTTCCAGAAGGCAAGAGCTCCATTTAAATCCCATTCTTGTAATTGAGTTGTTTGATATATGGGGCATTGACTTGATGGGCCCTTTTGTGAGTTATCATGGGGTGAAGTACATTCTTGTGGCGGTTTATTATGTGTCTAAATGGGTGAAAGCCATTACACTTGCAAAAAATGAATAGAAGAGTGTCACCGAGTTCTTGAAAAAGAACATATTTTCCAGTTTTGGAACCCATAGGGCCATTATTCGGTATGGGGGATCCACTTTTGCAACAAGTTTTTCAAATGGTTGTTGGAGAAATATGGGGTTCGCCACAATGTAGCCACTCCTTACCATCCTCAGACTAGTGGGCAAATTGATGTGTAAAATAGAGAAATCAAGCAAATTCTGGCAAAAACGCTGAATGATAGTAGAACAGATTGGTCAAGGAGGCTTAATGATGCTCTTTGGGCCTACCGGACAGCATACAAGACTCCCATGGTATGTCTCCATACCAACTTGTATATGAGATGGCTTGTCACTTGCCGGTTAAGTAAGAGTATAAGGCCATGTGGGCAATAAAGATACTGAAGATAGATTGGAATAATCAGCGAAACAGAGATTAAATGGGTTATATGAGCTTGATGAGTTTCGCTTGAAGGCATATAAAAGTTCAACCTCTACAAAAAAAAGATGAAGATGTACCACGACCAAAAGATTGAAAGCCCCGAATTTGCGGTAGGGGATTTGGTGCATTTGTTCAACTCTAGGTTGCGGTTGTTTCCGGGCAAAATCAAGTCCAAATGGACTGGTCCATTCTTGATCACTCTAGTGTTCCCTCATGGTGCGGTTGAGTTGGAGAACAAGGAGGGTGATAGGTTTAATGTTTATGGGCAAAGAATCGAAATCTACCTCGGGCATGCGGAAAATGCAAGTGAAGTGGTTAAGGCATACCATCTTGATGAAGTCTATGTAATCAAACGTCATGCGTCGT
The DNA here is from genome assembly GCA_027704765.1 of Solanum habrochaites. NCBI lineage: Eukaryota > Viridiplantae > Streptophyta > Magnoliopsida > Solanales > Solanaceae > Solanum > Solanum habrochaites. The sequence goes on along the minus strand of JAKWJA010002494.1, from coordinate 25,528,336 downwards.
GCCGCGATGTTAAATCAAGTGCTGATTGGGATGCAACCCAAAATGTATCCTCTAGCCAACATTAGGTCATTCTTGTCTTTATAGGAATTAATGCATTATTTTGGTTTTTTACTTAATGCCATGTGTGGATTTTCTTTATTTCTTTTGGAGTGTTGGCTAGAGAGTAGTCTAGGGTCTCTGTCTAAAAGGCATCCAGAAAATACAAAACGAATGGCTTATTGGGTGCTCAATTTGCCGGGACCAAACCTAAGGTTATCTGCAGAAATTGGCCTAGTTCTCCAAAACCCATGATCCGACCCGACTCAACCGGCTATATATTTAAAAAAAACACCCTTTCAGTTACCCCCACCTTTTTGAATTCTTCCCAACCGTTTCCCTCCCCTTATTCCCTTACTCCCCCACTCACTAAAACATTTAAGCCACCATAATTTCTCTCTGATCTCTTATTCCCTCATCTTCTGCACAATCTCAAAAATTTCCAAACCCTTTTCTCCCAAATTCCCCTTCCCTCTCTTCTGTTTTTCCGGTCAGTGTTTGAAGGCGGAATCGGTGGTTGTTATCCCAAAGTTCATCCTCACATTCACTCCACTATAGCGTACAGGAATGCCATTCTTATTTGCTCAATGAATTCTTGTTCATTTGCATGCAAAAATGATGAAACTGTATGTGGGTCTTGACTTCGGGACAAAATTGCATGATTAACTTGTTAAAATTGGGTCCCTTGTCTCTTAGAATGATTGAAAGTGAATGGGTTGGGGGTGCTACTGTCTAAATGAACTCTGAATATTGTGTGATTTGTGGTTTTCCGACTTAGGGCTTGATAGTCTCTTAGAATCTAGGATCGAAATAAGAATAATCAAAGCCCTTATAATGATGAAATTGTTAGTTGTTTTCTATTTAAACATTATGTGTCTTGATATTGTAACAACCCAAGAATGACTATGCTAAGTAATGCTTAAACGTACATAGAATGCCTGGATTAGACCGGGTTCACACGAATTGATGTGCGTAGAACCAGACATCTGAACCTATGCAAGTATGCAACAGCCAAGCCAACCAACTTGGTGAGTTATTTGAGCTAGGCAAGGTTGGGTCCAGCCATATAGGGCACCCGAATATGAAGATTCACCCGGATGAGTCTTAACCGAACTTAAAAGGGGTAATCTTATGTTTGGAGGGTCGAGGGGTAAAATGGTATTTTCCAGGATAAGGGTAGTATCATAATTACCCTAATTAATTAATTTATTAATTAATTAATATGGTTATGGGGCAATTCGGGTAGAGGTGGCTGAATTTGACCCTTTAAGCGAAATCTAGCTCCACCCAGGTTCGAGCCTTAGTGGAAGCAATGATTTAATTGATTAAATTGAATTAATTAAATTAATAAATATTTAATTTTCTGATTTAGGAAAAAGGAAAAAAATTAGTTTTTTTATTAATTAATGAGAAATTCTAATTTGACTAAGTCTCCACCTAATCTCCTAATCCTAAGCTAACACTATCACACGTTTCTCTCTACTTCTCTCTCACTTTCATGCTCATATCTCTGTAAAACAAAAGAACATAACAAAAATATAACAAAGTTCATCCACATTCAAGAACTTGATCTCTCAAACTCAAAAGCAAAATAAGTTTAAAAATGAAAAGTAAATATCAAGTTCTCAACGGATTGTGTTTGTGATTTTGGCGGTGACACATTGGCTTAGTGGGGGGTTCTTGCAGCACGTTAGAACCTCATTGTACCACTTCACGTATGTCTTTTATTCCCTCTTGGTCCATTTTCCAAGAGACCCTTAAGGTTCAGTCTAATCACAATCGAAAAACTAAGGTTGTCCCCATTGCATGTTCCTGTCATTAGATCCTCTAAAAGATTTAAAGTATGCATTAGTATGACTTCTGTTAGAAGATTTTAGAACTGGTTGTGATTAAGTGTTTGAATGTGTTCCAAAAAAGTGAATTACGTTAACTTGTTTATTCATGTGTGTGCCGTGAGTTAGCCATTGTTTGAAGCCTGAATGTTAAAATATAGTATTTTACGTGTATGAATATGTTAAAAGTTTGATGTTCTTATAAGTATAATGTTGCTGAATAAATGTCACACGAAATACTCCAAGAATTAACAAAATAAAAATGAGAGAAAGATTAATTGGAAGATGACCAAATTTCAAGCTTGCTGCAAATGTTGGTCTCGGGTTGTGTATAGGAGATGGAGCTATATTTTTTTTATAATGTGAGGTCATTGGGGATTGAACCAAAGACCTTACCAAATACAAATTACATAAAAATTTCATAAGAAAAACGAAAGGAAAAATAAATGAGGTGAGTGGGGATTGAACCCACAACCTCTTGAGTAGATGAGAGAAATAGGATAAAAATGAATGAAAAAAATAAATGAGGTGAGTGCGGATTGAGCCCACAGCCTATTTAATAGATAAGAGAGTTAGGAGAAAAATGAAAGAGAAAAAATAAGAGGAGGTGAGTGGGGATTGAACCCACAACCTCTTGGATAGGTGAGAGTGTTAAGAGAAAAACTAAGAGAAATAAAATGAAGTTGTGGGGGATCGATCCCACAACCTCTTGGCCTTAAAAGAAAGAGAGAGAAGGGAAAAGAAAGAAAAATATATGGGGGTGATGGGGATCGACCTAGGGTCCCCCAAATTTGAAAAATACAGTTACCAAGTTTAATATATGATTAAAGTGTTGCTCAAGGGATTCGATATCGGGTTCCCTTGCCCAATTCCGTATTAACACATAAGTCGTACGTGAATAAATGATTAAATAAATGTCACCTTTAAGGATCAAAACTGAGATTTTGACATACTTACAAGATGCATAAGTCTTGTACCAAATAACCTTGGGTAATTATGAATCACTTTGACGAATTATGAATAAAGCCTCATGGCTTGTGTGTGTGGACTCATAAGTCCAACATACATTTATAAAGTAAGTTAACCTAAGATGTTATGTGATGAATGATGTTACCCTAGAAGGGTTAAGTAAGAGTGTGAAACACACTAAAAGGACAAGTGCATTGGCATATGATGAAATGAACATTCTCGTAAAAAGGGATGAGTAATTATGAAGGGTAAATGTGCTAAGGCTAATGAATGTGGTGCCAATATGATAAGAGGCTAATGTGAAATATGACAGCAATCTCAAATGAGCCTAAGTAAATGTTACCAAACCGTACACACCTATGAGAATGTAAGTTAATGAAGAGACCAATTTCTATGAACACCCTAAAGAAAGTATTGAAGTTAATATATACTTAATACTAATGATGAGATGAGAAATCATCTAATGATCTATGATGTCCTCATGCTAGAAGCCAGCTTCTATGATGTATGAGATGAATGTAATGGAACTTTATACTGAGCACCGATAGGCTAGCTATGAGTGGCGATTCCTTCTTTGGGGAAGGTAGAGGTTCATCTAATTCTCATGATATGAGACTTTTCGTCTAGACGTGTATGCGTCTCCTTATATCTCCTAGTCTTTGAACCAATGCAGCCAACATAGGGATCTAGCAGGGTTCAACTTCTTTTATACGCAAGAATGTTTTGGTTTTACTTTGGCCAGTGATTCCACCTCTTTTAGGTGTGGGGTAGACACTGGATTTCATGATTCTCACATGATCTATGTCGGTTAAAGTGAAAGTTCCCAAAGAAAGAATGAGGCCGACCTCATGCAATGCACATAATGAAATGAACGATACCAAAGATGTTTGGGTAGGATAATCAAGAGGTGAAATAGACTTATGTTATGACACTAGGTCATTCTTAGTCATTGCACAGTGAACCCTATGAGAGTCTTACACTACATCTAACGTATAGCTGGTGTTTACACTAGCCTATGAATGAAATGAAATGAAGTACGTATGAATGAATGAAGTAGGCTCTGTGTTTTCTAAAGAAGGATCCCTAGTTGAGGTCCCATATGTTGAGCCCTCATTTTGGGATGTCCTAATATTAAGTCCATGGTTCCAGGGTCTCATGGCATATGAAAAAATGAAATGAATTATGATATGTTCTATGTGCAATATGTTATGTGCTATATGCAATATGTTATGTGTTGTATGTAATATGATACGAATGATGATGCATGTTTCTCTCATGGCATGACTTTAATAATCTAATTTTGGCAAGTCCACTGACTTGACTTTCCATAACTCATATCGTAAGGAGAGAGCTATTCCAAATCATGCATGTCTGTGGTGTGTGCTTGCATATACCCATCTTCGTAAAGTGTGTACTAATTCCATACATTTATCTACTTTTAGGTGAAGGTGCACCTGTACATTAGAGCTTACGAGTCCACGCAGAAGTTATCCGGACGTGGAGATTTCATCCGGATTTGGTAGTCCCTCATGATTTCGAGGATGCTGTCACGACCGGGATTCTGGAATCCGGATTGTAACTGGCGTTGTTGACCTCTCAGAGGTCGCAGACAAGCCTCATCTTGTATTCATCATATTCATATGGTTAATTTTAGCGGAAAATTTAAAAATTTTAAACGTATGATGTATACAGACTTCATATAGTTATTTCATGAGTTCATTATATACTAAGCTCAACATAAATGTAACAACCATCTATCATAAGAATCAATTAAAAACATAATAAGAATATATCATAAATGCATTTGCCAAACATGACGTTGTTACAAAAGCTTCCAAAAAAAGTACAAAATAAACGATAGGGAAAACATCCACTAGCTTTTTCTAAAACTAAGGCTAGACTAAACCTGTAGCATCCTCGAAATCAAGAGGACCTACCAAATGGTCTGGAGAAATGGTGATGTCCAAACCGCTGCAAGGGTCGTCAATCTGTCCCTTAACCTGCATTTATAAAATTGTAAATAGTAGGGGTTAGTACACTACTTGTACTAAGTATTGGTGTATGAACTCATACATATAAGGCTATGATTGATCGAAGAAAGCTCTTCGTCAACAACATGTTATTTTTGGAAAGCCTACTCACTAGACTTTCCTAAATCGCTATTGTGAATTGTAGTATGAATATGATGTATTTTAATGCAGTCAAAGCACATAAATCATTTTCTGTATGATTAAAAGACATTAATATAATCAACATAATTTTAGAACAACTCAGGCGAAGATTTGAGATTTTTGATCCTCTTAGACCGAGAGATCCTTTTTGTACTGTTAGATTATTTTTCAGTCTTTTTATTCTTCTTGTTGTGTAATTCAATAATTCTTTTGGTTCTATGTTTTACTTACTTATTCAATGATTCATTGTAGTCCCACTCCCACAATGAATCGATGTAACTAATCCAAGGACTAACGAATGATTTCGCTACCTTATAGTGAGTCATTCTTTACACTATATATTCATTACAATTCATAACCAATTCTCTATTGATCATGCAATTGATTTCATTACTTTCACGTTTTATATATTATACATTTCATATACACGAGACTTTGGAATCATTGATGTAGTTTTAAGACATCTCAAGTAAGGGCCCAACATATGAGACCTCAACCTGAGGGCCTTCATTAGCAAACATAGAGTCTGCTTCATTAGTACATTCGTACTTCACATTATTCATTTAATTTATTCGTAGGCTGATTTAAACACCAACTATACCTAGGATGAAGTTTAAGACACTCATCGGGATCATGAAGTGCAATGACCAAGAATGACCTAATGTCATTACTTGAATCTGATTTCACCTCCTGATTGTCTTTGACAAACACCTTTGGTATCGTTCATTTCTTTATTTTTCAAACATTGAAGAACTTCAGCCTTAGCTAACATAGATCATGTGAGCATCATGAAATATGGTGTCTACCCCAAATTGAAAAGACGTGGAGTCACTCGCCAAGGTGAAACCAAAACATGCTAGCATATATAGGGAATTGAACGATGCTAGAACCCTATGTTGGAAGCATAGGTTCCTAGACTAGGAGATACAACGAGACCCATACCCGCCTAAATGGACAGTCTCATCTGATGAGATTTACATGAACCTCTGCCTTGCCGAAAGAAGGAATCGCAACTCATAGCTAGCCTATCAGTGCTCAATATAAAGTTCCATTACATTCATCTCACACATCATAGAAGCTAGCTTCCAGCATGAGGGCATCATTGCTCATTAGATGATTTCTCATCTCACCATTAGTATTAAGTGTGAATTGTCCTTACACTTACATATAGATTATGATTGAGACTTGTCTCTTGATATTCAACACTCTCTTAGGTGAGTACTTTTAGTGACCTTTACTTAGGCCTGGTTGAGACTTGTCTCACCATTCATCTTAGCGTCTTATTATGTTTTCACCATTTTCATTATCATCATAGATTAACATAATTACTCACCTCATTACGTGAATGTCCATTTCTTTCGTATCTTTTAGTGTTGACTCAAGAATTATGGAGGCTTGCTTCTAGATTGAGATTTATTTACTCAATTGATGACTGGTCATCCTTACTTTACATTGATGAAATGTGAATTTTCCTTACATATCATCCTTTGGTATTAGTGAGACTGGTCTCACACATTCTAACACCTTTATACGTGAGTATTGTTTTAATATGTATGAACCATTATCCAATCTTTTAAATATTTAACATAATATTATAGTCATTTACATGCATCACTTTTAGACAATGTATCGTTAGCCATTGTATTGGCATACGATTAGTATTGGCATAAACAATTAGGCATAGATTTTGTAACCATATTTGTTGGCATAAGCCAATTTTCATGTTCAACATGCTTAAGTTTTTATACATTATACATTAGCCAATCTTTTAGTTATTTAACATAATATTATAGACAATTACCTACAACTTGTTTGTTAATGTAGTGTTAGCCAATTTATTGGCATAAGCAATTAGCTATAGATTTCATAACTATTTTGTTGGAATAAGCAAAAGTTTCAGTCAATCATGCTCCATTTGTGATACATTATTCATTATCCAATCTTTTACTTAGTTAGAGATAACATTATAGCCAATTCCCATTTAAATTTTGAAAAATGTTTTTGTTAGCCATTTTACTGACATAAGCGAAACATTCACTCAAATTATGATTTCACAGTGAGCTTTTTAGCTAACCTTATAACATAACTTTAGGCATAACATTTTTTAAACATCTTTGAAAGAATGATATTAGCATTTGATGAATATATCATATTTATAACGTCATATTAACAACAAGTATGCACAACAGACGTAACATCTTCATACATAAAAATTTTCGACACATCGTTAACTTAGTATAATTCTTTTCATTCAAATAATAATGCTTAGAATCAGACGAGTCCAATTAATAGGTTCATTCAATCATTATTTAATATAAACCACACACATTAAGATCATCCAGCACCACATACCAACAACATGATTTCTAACCTATTCAACATAGAAATCGTAACAAAGATACTAGGGAAAGTAGTTCGACAAGAACGGCGGGAGACAATCCTAGTTTTCAAGGTCTTTGAATCATTCAAAAGAAACTTATCTTGGAGAAAGAAGTTTAGAAGATAAACCCATACCTTGTGTAGACCTTTAATGTACAAAGACCACCTTTAACGAAACCTTGAAGAAACATTTAAATCGCCCTAGAGAAATCGATAAATTTTCTGCCTTTTTCTTTCGTTCGTTGCTTACTGTTATTGCGTCGCCTTTACAATGAGTTTGAACGTGATTCTAAGTCTTATAAACTGATATTGACTCATTCATATCAGGGTTTAATAATTTAATTAAATAAATTAATTAACTAATTACTAAAAATCCCCTCCTAAGTTGACTAAACATAGGACAACGTTGACTTGACCCAAAATCTTGAATTTTGGTATTGATTATGGTTCTGGTCAATATTTTGACATTATTGTAATTAATTATATATTTAATTTAATTAATTTAGGGACCTAGGGTAAGTACTAAAGTATCCCTAAGTCATTGGTATCATAATCAACGCTTTAGGACCATCATAGGTTAAGTACTAGGATGTTTCTTGAATTATACTAGTTTAGCATAAGAATTTCGGTTCGAACCCTTTAATTTAATTAATTAAATATCTAATTTAATTGATAAAGTGACCTAGTATAATTACTAAGGTACCCTTAAGTCGTTATAATCATAACTAATCCTTTGGACCATTCTAGGTTAGGTACTAGATTGTCTTTTTTTTTTCTCTTAATCGAAATCTGGAAATTGTTTTGTGATTTCGATTTTTCCCCTTTAAATTAATTAATTTATTAAGTTGATGTATTTATTTATTAATTAAGTATCCTAGGGTAATTACTTAAGTACCCTTAAGTCTTTAGGATCTTAACTAACTCTCTGGATCTGAAAATTTCCTTTTTATATTCGATTTTAGAAATTCTAAATTAATTAATTAATTTTCTAAATTAATTAATTAGGTAACCTTGGAGAATTACTAAAGTACCCCTAAGTTATTAGAACCATAACTAACCTTTTGGACCATCCAGGTTAGGTACTAGGTTGTCTCTTTAACTAGTACTAGGTTAGTGTTAACCCAGTTTTGGTCCTAGGATGTTGAGTTCACTAATGGGTCCATATTTGTTAGTCCTACGTTATTTATCTAGTTAGGACAGTTAGTTAGGACCTAGATTTGGTTAGAAAGTTAGGCCCCACATTGAGTTTTCCCTTGAGCATGTTTTCCCCCTAACTACTCTAACCGAATTCGGTTAAGGTGGTCCCCTCCTTTGGGAGCTTCTTCACATGTCTTGCACATGTGCTTGCACATGGGTTGGTTGTACTTTCCTAACTAACTATTATTTATGGTTCATTTGGGAATGGTTACTTATTGTCCCAAGGACCCTCACTATGTCCTTGGGCACTACTCACTCTACATGATCATTTTAAATGGTTATGTAATTAGGGTACTAGGCTTAACACTTGGATGTCTAGTACCTAATGTGTTTGCAACTGATGAATTTTTGAATTTTAGCTTAGGGTCTTCATTGCAGATACATTCCCTAAACAAGCTCATTGATGTTCAGATATACGTCTAACACCCTTTAAGACAATATTTTATAATATACCCAATATTTTTCTTATTGGGTATTATATAGAAATTGACTACTACCCCTTAGCCAATTTTCTATACTATGCCAAATATTTCTCAATATTGGGCATTGGAATGTCTATGTATCTCCAATACTCATTATTAAAGACCTATTGGACTCTTACCTAGATATAAATTTTCCAGAATGTTACAGATGCTTACCGATTTATTCTAGCATAGACGTAGGTATGAGCTGGTAAAGTATGTTCCACTAGCGTTTCTTTCGTATTTACTTTCAAACATTGTATTGGTGCCACTTTGGAAACTCTATATTAATGACTATATCTTTCATTTGATTATCTTGATTTAGATGGTTATTGTGAATGTTTATGAGTTTACGTAGATAGTATTATGTGAGATCAATATTTTCCAATATAAAGTTTAAGTAAACAAAAGTTTAAATTTCCGCTAAAATTAACCTAGATGAAGTAACGACTACGTATGTATGTTTGTCTAAGACCTTTGAGAGGTCAATGACGCCAGTCTCGTCTGGGGTCTAGATTCCGATAGTGACAGATATGCTTGGATTTTCCTTTGAGAGGTGCCAAGTACGGATAAAAAATCTGTCTCTGACTGATAGTATGAGACACTTTCTACAAACCGTCGGCCAATCGACGGACCGTCGATGGGGTCCATCAATAGTTGCACGCCATATTTGTCGAACTCTGGGATGACAGATGTGGACTGCAGTCCGTCGATTGATCGATGATCCGTTCTGCACGTTTGTCGTTCCTAACTGAAACCCTGATTTCTACTTCATTATGAATTTTTCTAAGTGTCAAACGATGGAAGTTGACTATGGTCCGTTCTTTCATCTATGGGCCATCCGTCATTTTTAATTGCAAGTACTGTGGACTTCTAACTTCTAAAATGTGCAAAGTGTCCACCGACGGACCCTATCGATGGACCCTCGATTCATTGATGGACCATTGATAGTGCCCGTCGTTCAGTGATGCAGTTATGCACTTCACTGTACCATTTTGTTTTGAATTTCGTTTTTGTCTCCTTTATGTGTATAGGATGACTACAATGAATATAATAACTCTCTCTTGCAGGTACCAATGGACCCCAATCGAGATTTAGTCTACTCCAGAGGACGGTCCAAGTCCGTACCACTAGGCACCTAGACATCGACACGTGCTTCTAGGACTACTCGGGGCATGCCTAAGAAGATGGAGTCTGGCGTAGTCACTGTCTCCCAGTCTGATGAGGAGAGAACACTGACAAACACACCCTCTAGGTCTGCCTCAGGTTCTGAAGGTGCATCTGGCTCCGAGGAGGCTTCTGATGCTGAGTCAGCCCACTCTAAAGAGTCGAATGAGGCCAATGCCTCCACTTCCTATTCAGAGGGTCACATTGTTCAGGATGCACCTGACTACCCTGCTTCATCTAATAAAGCCCACAGTTCGGAGGATGCTCCGTCACCCCCACATAAGGATCCTTCACCAGTTGTTGATCAACCTAAGCGGTTGTGTGTAGAGGGGAAGCACCAGATATATAGGGATGCAAAACTGCTCAATGATAAGGGGGTCATGACTCGGACTGTGACAGTTGAGCGGCGGTTTCTTACATGGAGTCTACATATTGTCCCTGCTCTACATGACCTCTCCATTCACCACAAGCTCAAGTGGATGGCTAGGAGCGTGGGACGCTACAGTGAGGAGTTTGTGCGAGAGTTCTAAGCTACTTACATAGCGACTCTCAGGGATTTTTCGGATAGGCAGTCTAATCCCACCAAAAAGGCACCACTTGCATATGTTCGAGTCTGTGGCTGCAGGGTGGATATCTCTTTGCCTACCATTTTCTGTTTTATATACGGGTGCAGATACCGATGCTAAAAGGGTCACCCTCACCCCTGAGTTTGATTATAGGCGGGATGTGATTAAGCAGGGGCATTTCTAGCGAGACAAGACTCTGAGAGAAACCACCAAGAGGTGGATTGCTAGCACATATCAGTAGACCGTGAGGGCAAAGTCTGGGTGCTGAACCCAGAGGCCTTATCAAGAAGGCCAACCTCACGTTTGTAGCAAATTTCATCTAGATTTTAGTCCTCTCTTCCTATCCCCCATAGCTTCAGACAACATACTTACGTGGGATAGAGCGATCTTGGTTGTTGCTACGGTGGCTAGGTTTGAGATTGATTTTTTGAGGATGTTACTGTCAGTTATTCATTAGAGGTCTTTTAAGGCCTTGACAACTTACCCTTTTCCTTGTATGATTTTTGAGTTGTGCAGGGATATTGTAGTACCCATTTGGCACATAGTGTTCTCCATACTTCTACCAGAATAATGGACATAGGTCTCATCAGGGATGAGGCCAATGAGAAGGCGCCAAATAGATGGCCACGAGTGGAGGTGAAGTCGTTGGGTGAGAACCTCATAGATATGGTACAAAAAGCCTAAGGGGATAATCATTCTACTTTCGAGCCTACCGACACCACCCTGGTTAAGTCTGCCTGGGTACTACTACAGCAGCGAGTTCCTCTGTTTTACACCTTCCGCAACACTGGTCCCGATTGCTAGGGTCCAGAAGCTAGAGGCACAGATTGCCACATTGCTGCATCTTATCCAGCCTTGGATGCAGAATTCAATTGTCGAGGCAGAGGATCGGGTTGAGAAGAAGATTGTCCTGCAGATGGAGAGGAATATTCAGGCGGTCCACCACTGCCTCAATGCTTTTCAATTCAGAGTACTCGCATGGCCAACCCCCACTATTGATTTGAGGACTCTCTAGGCTTTTGTGGCGAGTCTGAGGGCTAATGTTGATGTCATTTTGGACGTATGGGTACCCAAGACTAAGACACCACACATGCAGAGCTTGTTAAGGATAAGTTTCTTAGTGACCGCCACTACGCCCCCTCCCCCTCTACGTGAGCGTGCCAAGAGGCACTAGTCCAGAGAGAGTGAGGAGGATCGGGCTAAGAAGAAGGAGCGCAATGATATGAAGGCCGCGAGAAGAGCTTGTTTTGTAGATGACGAGGCCCGGTAGATAAGGGCTCATGAGTTAGCTGCTGGGGCGTCTATAACAAAGCTTCATGATGTTGAAAGGAGCACCACTAAGGGTTTTTTCATTGCTGCAAACACTACTGATGGTGTTCCTACTATGATAGAGCGGGTCCTGAGGAACCGACCCACTAGCTTGTTGACCTTCAACGCTATGCGCCTTAGGTTTGCTTCACCTACCATCTTGTTTTATATTTCTTATGCATTGGGGACAATTGGATGCTTTCTTGTTGGGGGTGGGGTAAATGGAAAGTGAGTGCTAGGGTGAAGTCTTAGTAGCCCAACTCACGATCCTCTCTTCGGGTTTTCTCGCTTGTGTTCTTTTTCCTCAAGAGATGACTTATTTTACTGTTGAACCTTCATGTTTAGTATCTTCTACAAAGTATGAGTGTGAAATCTGAAGTATAATGGCTAAATACAATAATATCCCATTCTAAAGAGAATGCTTGCATTATTAGGCATAGTGAATGTTGAATCTATTATATCTAAGCATTAGATAAAGATACACCATTGCATGACCCTCAATATAACACTCGAATAGTCCACTATTGGTACCTAGCTAAAACTTGTCCGGTTAGTCCTGCAAAAGTAATATGTGTTAGACAATTAGGAAAAAATCATAGGCCTTAGTTCAAATAATCCAATCTTTAGCCTAAAAGAAAGAAAACCAAATGAAATCAATCCCTTTTTTGATCCAAATATTTTTAGCTTACAATAGACCTTTATTTTCTACCCCAACTCATCTTTTATAGGTATAATGTGTTTGCCCTGGTCCACCTTTGGACATGTGCACCTCAACTTAGGCCAAAAACATAAGTTGAGGTTGGCTAATGCAGAAACCAATCTCGTCTTGGCCTTGACCCAACCTTGGGTATTGTTTACCTTGACTCATGGAAAAGACAAGTTGAGGGTGGGTGGCTATTATGAGTAATGTTCCAAAAAGTGGGGTTGAAATAATTAATGTGAAAGGAAAAAAATAGTGAAGAAGAGAAGTGACTCAATCAAAGTTGAAATCAAGTGGAGAATTAAAAAAAAATAAGAGAAGAGTCATTTTCACAAATGGAGAAAGAAAGGAGAAAACAAGGCAAAGAATACAAGATAAGGAAGAATAGGGCATAATAGACAATGAAAGAGGTAGGACACTTAGCTATAATGTCAAGTAGGGCAACAAGTCACTAAAATGTATCCATATTTACCATACCTGACCCTGAGCCTACGTTACAAGCCAAGAAAGTCCTATTGTCATCCTAAGAGTCTAATATGGTGAACTTAAAGCAGTGAAAATAAGGGAAAGCCTATGGCGACGAGTATCAATTAGGTGTGAAGTTATTCTTAGAGTGAGTGTTGAATAATGATCCTTATACTCAAATTTGAAATCACTTTGTGGAAAATGAGGTTATTTTTTTTAGGTGTGGGCACTAGTTGCAATATTAGAAAGTTTGTACCTTGGTGAGAGATAAAAGAGGAGAGGTGTCGGTGTGTGGTGAGTCTGTATCATGGTCTGATTCACATGAATGAGTCTAGTGAGACTAAGAGTTATATCATGCATAAAAGTAATGAAAATTGTCGGGATTGATACCCGTATTATTGCGAAAGCTTAAATGAGGATACTTTTGTACAAAGGTGTTGTGGTGAGTCATAGTGCATCGCTTGAGGACAAACAACGAATTTAAGTTGAGGGTGTTGATGTACAGTGGTTTCACGGTACTTTCAATTTATTTTTCCTTAAGTTTAGTACGTGTCTAGGGCCTTTTTGTAGTAATTTAAAAGTTTTTTATCTGTGTTTCGCAGGAAAGTCATCCAAAATAGAAATGCACAAGTATGTCCTGAAGAGGTGACTAACGAAGCCATCGACGACCTGTCGTCCCATCAACCGGTCTGTAGGTGGTGATCTTCGACTGGAGGTCCAAGCATCTGGAAGAAACTCGGGGAATTCTGACCAACTGTGGGGCTACAGAAGGATCGACGGTCCATCGATTGATCGACGGACTGTCCTGGCAAATCGTCGATCAGATTAGAGATTATTCCCAGTACCCGTACTTGAAGAAAAACTAAGTGTGGAACAACGGAGTCATAGACGGATCGTAAGTGTATGAGCGGACCGTGATGTTGGTCCATCATATTGTATCAGAAAAGACGCAAGGATGAATGCAGAAAAAGATGCTAAGTATGGAGTGACAGAGGCAGTCTACGATCCGTCATTCCATCAACAAACCGTCAGTTGTGTCGTTGATTAAAGAAGCGTTTCTGGATAGACTTTCCTTATTTTAAAGTCCTTTTAATTTAGGACTTCGTTAATATAAATAGGTTTTAAAACATCATTTTTGGGGTTGGACTTTTTATTATTTTTATAACTCTTTTTATTGGAAGTTGAATTTTTGATTTTGGGAATTACTTCAAGTTTCCGAAATCAATTCTCAAGATATTTTTGTTAATTCAAGTATTATTTCTAGATTTTCTTAAAACTTGTCAAAGTAAGTAAATGAATTCTTATTTAACAACTATGAATTGTGTATTTCTAAGCATGGTTAAATAAATCCACAACTAGGGTTGTGGGAACCATGGGTGATTAGCAAGGTGAAACTATCTAGATAACAAATCAAGAATAGGGTCTTGCATGTATTGATTATTCTTTTGTTTAGAAGTTTTTTTAACGAGTTCACACTTAGAACTTGCCCCATTTCTACCTGCCGGACAAAGGACGTAATTAATAGGAAAAGAATTATCAACATAGATTTAGTATACACTATCTAATAGGCTAGTTTCAATTTGTGTGAAGTATAAACTTAGCCATACATTGAATATGATGCTTAATGTGATGTAAAAGGTAAGGCTTAGTAATTCAAACACACATAGCCGGACAAAGGTACGGAGTGAAATTCTCTAGTTGCCGGACCAAGGAATTAGAGATATCAAACTTATCACTTTTCATGCAAGACACTAGGAAACAATTGTTATAGGTAGTATTACCACGTTATGAACCCGTGGGGGACATTTACACCCTAGTTTTTCTCATCACTTGATAAAAGTCAAAGTTTTATTGCTACTTGTTTACTTAGAAATAATTGAACATGTTTGTTTCACAACCCTCCCCCCTTTTAATTAACTGTTTTTGGAAAGGACTTGACTAAATAGACGTAATCGAGTCTAAAGTTAAGTCTAAACAATTTTCCTCGTGGGATCGACCCCAACCTAACAATTGGGTTCTCTGTTTGATACGACCGCTTATACTTCTTTAGGGAAGTATAATTTGAGTGTATCACAATTAACTTTACATCGATTGTCCTCAAGGCCATGATAAAAACATTTACAAATATACAAAAATGTAGACACCGCCACCATAAGTGGACTAAACCATAGGACTTCAATTACAATTCTATAAATAAGAAATAAGGTCAATTTACCGATTCTCCAAGCCATGATCATCATAGATCATCATTAACAGTATATATATATATATATATATATATATATATATATATATATATATATATATATATATATATATATAAAGAAAATCACAAAAACCCACTTTATAGGCTAAATAGAGAGATTAGGGAGATCATGGGTTCTTCAAGGAATTATACGGAAAATCACCTTAAAATATTTATCAAACATTAATTTATAATTACAATGACTTTAATAACCATTTGAAAATGAACCCAACTTTAGATTGGAAAATGGGAATTTTGGAACACATTCAAAAATCATTGTTAGAACTCCTTAGATAAAAGGTTATCCAAGGATAGAGGGTTACCACACCTTAATATAAGAAAATACCACAAGAATTCGAGAAAAAATCATTTGAAAATCCATCCCCTAGCTTGATCTTGAGCTTGGTCTCCAATGGAGTTTTAGAGAGAATCTTATTTTTGAGGGAAAGGTTTTGTTTTAAGAATGATTTCTAATTTGGTATTTCATTGTTTAAATTAACTTAAAATACCCCAAAATAGGTAAAATAAAGTGCACCCTCTTAGGACGTGGGGTGAACTTCTCAATTCACCCCTCACTTGGCCGAGACATTACAGTAAACTGCAGGTTCCATCAACGATCACCATTGACGGTGCGTCAACAGGACAATGGTTCATCCTAGTGCTCCGTTGTTTTTGTCAAGGCTCCATTATTTGGGTTCTAATATCCCCTAATAAAGTGTGGATACACACCCCTTTTTGACAGGGCATCGATTGGTTTAAGGGGCGTCAAATGCAGTTGTCAATGAGACTGTTTCAGAGGCCTTTTGGCCAATGCTTGGGTCCTCCTAAAGGATCCCTAGGGTGGTCCTTGGGAGTAATACCGGTACATTTCGACCCTAAACATTACCATCTAGATACTAGGGTCCCCTCCTATCATTTCAGACTCCAAACAACACTTAAAAACAGGGCAAACATACAAAGGCACACTAGCACACAAAAGACCAGTTTTCGGACGTCTTGGTCGTTCTTTGACTTTTGACTTCAAACTTATTCAAACCAACTATTACAAGTTATTACACTTTATAAACAAGTTATTAACTCATAAAATACATGTGAGGCTCTAGATTATCGTAGTTAATTTTAAGGGTCATAAGACCATCACATACTCAAATTAAGCTCACATAAAAAACCCCAAAAATGAATTATCCAAGGTAAAGGACCTTGAGCATGTAATAAACTAGTGAAACAAACTAAAATAAAATGAATGAAGCTACCATCTAACTAACTTAATTGTAGTAACCCTCAAAATGAACTAGGATGAATTAGAGCTTCACGTGAGTTTCTTGAGTTAATAAATTTTTCAAATAACTATTAATAACTTTTGAAGTCAATTTTAAAGAGTTTTGAAGTCAAATGTCAAAGGATGACCTAGATGTCCGGAAACTAGTCTTGTGTGTGCTAGTGTGTACTTGTCTATTGTGCATATTTTTAGGTATTGTTTGGAGTCTAAAAATCAATGGACATGACCCTAAGACCTAGGGAGATGTTTAGGGTAAAAATGTCTACGCACGACTCCCCAAGGACCAATCAAAGGGTCCTTGAGGAGGACCTAAGGTTTGGAAAGTAGGCGGCCAGGGCACCTATTTTTGGAGCTGTTGGCATGTCGCGTAGCTTCCACATAAAGGGAAAAAAAATTCCTTGAGATGCGGGATCAACACAAAATATTCTGCGTCAAATTAAATTGCAGAACCAAGATTTGGCGATGTCCCTGCGACGCGCATCTATGTTCGAGATTTGATCGCGCTGTTTTAAAGTCAAATTAAACTTGTTTAAAAGGTCCAATTAGTGTGGGGGTGTTTTAGTTACTTTGGGAATTTACTATAAAAGGTTTTTGAGTAAATTTTACCACAATTTCACCAATAAAAACAAAACCCTCATGTTGAAACATAAAAAACTCACCATTCTCTCTCTCCAAAACCTCATGAAGCTTTGAAGCTTTAAGGAAGAAGGTCAAATTATCAAAGTTTCAACCCTAGTTTGTGGTCTTTATACCAATAAGGTATGATGATTTCATCCTTGATTCTTCTATCATTTAAGGAGCCAATTCAAAGGCTTTTCAAAATAACTCAAAAATCATAAAAATCCTATTTCGAATTCTAGGGGTGGGTTATTGCATGAAAAATTTTAAAATGATGATTTATGAAGTATTCAATGTTAATTTATGGATTTATGATAAAAAATTCCATGAACCCATGTATTCCTTATATTCTTAATTTTGCCTCTAAAGGGGGTATATTGATTATGATCCAATTATGTTGAATTCATGTTTAGATTATTATGGGATATTGAGTTATATGTTCATCATTATTGGAATTGTTCATAGTTTTATTTGTAGTATTTATATCTATATTGGGCTATGTTAAATCATTAATATGAATGAATTGGTGGTCAAGTCTTATGGACATTGTAATTGTTAAGTTCTATTATTATGTGGAATTATTGGAGATGTGTAGGGATGGTGATTGTGGCTATTTTAAGGTTGTAAGTTAAGAAAATTTCTTTATCTAATGTAGAATTGATATCGAATTGCTATTGATTTGTATGGTCCACTTATGGTGGCAGTGCTTAATTATTATAATTGCTATGAATATGGCATTGTCCGCATTATCATGTGAATTATTATATCATCATGTAAAGTATTATATGGGGGTACAATGTGAAGGATAATGTGGTATACATGAATGTATAAGGTAAAAGTATTCATGTGTTGTCTATATGATCTTGTACGGGTGCTATAATGGTATGATATAAAGTAATCCTTGTCCATATGTTGAGATAGGATGATGAAGGACTAAGAACAGTCTTTATAGAACGATGTTGTATCTTGTGTTGGTAGACTTTGTTGTCCTGCTTAGTACTTGAATTGTATTCAATGTGTGTATGAATAAAAGTATAGGATAAGTAGGCCTAGAGTAGGTATAAATGAAAGACTAATGTGAAATCTTTAATATGAAAAGAAGGTTAATAAAGAAGCCTTGAAGCGGTCGACCTAAACGGTGCCTCCTTCTTGAGTGGAATGATTGACTTAGAGGTAGGTTGGCAGGAACGACATGAAACCATCTTTTAGGAATTGGTAAGAGCCATCCAAAGAGACCTTGGTTTTCAGCCCTAGTGGACCCATCCTTGGAAATGGTATTATGAGTTGGTAGGCCTTCGTTATGTAACTTTTCTAAAACCTACATGAATGAAATTACTTTATGAGAAATAAGGAAAAGCACCGAGCGATATGTGTAAGGGAGTATCTCTAGTTGAGAATAAGGCTGGAGTACATAAAAACCTTTTTATATCCCCTAAGCCATGTGCCTACATGGGATGTATCCTAGTTCTGCCCTTGGAAATTAGAACACCTTTGACGTTGTGGGATTTTAATGACATCAGATATCATACCTAGCTAGTATGGTCTATGCCTTTTAATGTCTATTCTCATCAGGTGGGATGTACACTTTATCTATTGGATAGGTTCTACAACGTGAAGGTATTTTAATGGGACACTATCTACACATGGCACGAGTAGGCTTTGAAGATTCTAGTGAGTTCCCTAGGTCTTCCAAGACAATTATGTGAAGTCCCCTCTTGTTAGTATTCTCCTAAATAGATTAAATGAATAATGTTCACTTAGTAAAGGGGTATTGAATTAGAGACGTCTTTATCTTTTGTAGTCTTAACGAATTCTTTGGCGTGCATTGAAGAGGTTGTATAGGCGGTCTCTTCAAATCTTACTTAGGTGTGTCTTAGGATAACTTTAGGTAGATGGTATATGGATAAATGGGTTAATTAATGATTTTGGTCTTATCTAATATGTGTGAATATTCAATTGAAGATGTTCTTCTACTTGTATTATAAGCTTTTTTCTAAAGGAGAATGAAAACATATCTTTCAGTAAATGTCCCTTTTGCATGGTTTTCTTGCATGTTCACCATACTTCGATCATAAGTTGTGCTAATTCCATATTTTTCCCTATATCTAAAATGTAGGTGGAAAGTGTGGATTTCTAGAAATTGAAGCTTGCGAAGTAGATTACTCTCAAGATTGATATGTCCTCATATGTTCGAGGATGTGAACTATGTTTTTAGTGTTCCTTTATTAAAGACTTTGTATTAGAATATAAGTTTCTTATAACGTAAGGGCTGTGACCCTATGATATTAATGTGTGAAGATGAATTATGATGAGACTTAGTTTTCTTATGTTTTATTAAATAATTTTCTTATTGACTTTGTTGGGAAAATTTTTAAATTTCTGCACTATTTCAATGACAAATGCGATGAACGATGTCTAAGATCTTGTATAAGACCTTCGAGAGGCTGATTACATTGTGTGGTGACTTGGGGGTGCTCTCGGGTCGTTAAAAACCTTATATCAGAGCATGATGTTATGAAATAGTCTTTAGGGTCTAAAGTCTCATAATACCATCTCTAGTAGATTCTTGTTCATCGGTGTGAGTCACGACACATCTATGAGAGACAGGTTATAGGACGATAGAATTTTCACTTTCTTTGTTACTCTTGTATCATTCCATAGAGTTGAGTTCTATAAGAGTCCTTTCCTGATCTCTTCTCTTGCATTTATAGGATATGAATACAAGGACACCCGCAAGAAGAGTGGAGAAAGGAGTAATGAATGATGGAGTTCCTCCCCTAGTTGGACAAGTTCCTCAAGGTGAACAAGTACTTATAGAAAATCAAGGGAATAAGGTTGTGATGGTTCCCCCGAACACGACTAATGAGAAAGTTAGAGGAGCTCTACTTACCCCAGCCCGAGCCATCACAGCTCAAGCAAATAGAAATGTGGGGCCTAGGGTGAATGATTTTGAGAGTACCATGACCTCTAGGTTGAGGGACTTTGTAAGGATGAATCATCCTACATTTATTGTCTCTAAGGTGGGAGAAAATCTCCAAGAGTTGCTAGATGATGTTTATAAGGTGTTGAGTGCTATGGGGGTGTCTTATAAGGAAAAGGTAGAGTTGGCTTCATACCAATTGAGGGAAGTTTCTCAAGTGTGGTACACCCAATGGAAAGACAATAGGACGGTTGAATCGGGTCCTATAGAGTGGGAAGAGTTTAAGGAAGCATTCTTACAGAAGTACTTTCCCCGTGAGAAGAGAGAAGTTAGGGTTGAGTAGTTTATAAATCTTAGGAAAAGTAATCTGAGTGTGGAGGATTATTCCTTGAAATTTACCCTATTGTCTAAGTATGATTCATCTTTGGTGTTAACCCAAGGGATGAGATGAGTTTGTTTTATGACCAGTGTTACCAACCTTCTAAAAGAAGAGTGTCGTACGGCCATGCTCCATAATGATATTTACTATATCTAGACTTATTGTGTATGCTAACGCCATTGAAGAGTCTAAGCTTTAAAGGAGGGTAAAGGTGTTAGGAGAGAAAGAATCGATGGGAAAAATCAACCTATGTTTAAGAAGAGAACTCCAAACCAAGAAGTCCCTAATGCTCCTAAGGTTAAATTTGAGAGGGGTAATGGTTCTAAACATGTTAAGCCTACTTTCTCTACTTGTGGAAAGAAGATTTCTGGGAAGTGTCTATCCGGTACTAGTGGGTTCTATGGTTGTGGAAAATGATAACAAGGTTAGACATTGCCCTACTATGGCGGCTAGAGAAAGAAAGGACATGAAACATCTTAGTGACGATACAATTCCTATTCTCCAAATTATGGTCGTTTCTATGCTTTCCAAGCTAACAAGGAATACAATATGGATAAAGGTCCCATAAGTAATGGTTTTCCCTTTTGTTATAGAATTGATGAGTTTTTCCTAAGTTGGGTAGTATGGTGAATAGTTGGAGTGTATGAATTTTATCTTTTCTCTTCTATTTTATTCAATCTAGAGAGTTAGAATTTCCTAGAAGCATGATGCATGTGTTTGGGAGTCTTTGTGAAAATGAGTTTTCCTTGATGTCCTTATATTGTGCATATTTTCATGAGTTTATCTTTATATGGTAAAATGAGATTTATTGACCCTGTCATTTATGTTGTTATGCCTCCATAGTAAATTGCCTAAATGTTGCATGAATAACTTATGAGCATGCATGATATAATGTGGAGAAGTAAGTTTCTCCAAAATATGATACGAGAAATGTGGAGTCTTAATGCATAGTGATTTTGTAGATGTTGTTCCTACTTTATTGTTGTGTTTTGAGGTTATATGTGCGATGTTGATATTACTTCTAGATGATACAATGAGTATATTGTTGAATGTATGATTGTGGGCTTCTTGTCTTGAGTCTTCACCACTTTGAAGTGTTTAAAGTGTCATTCGAGGATGAATGTTTCTAAGTGGGAGATAATGTATCAACCCTCAAAATGAACTAGCATAAAATTAGAGCTTCACGTGAGTTTCTTGAGTTAATAACTTGTTAAAATAATGAATAAAATCTTTTGAATTCAGTTTTATAGAGTTTTGAGGTCAAAGGTCAAAGGACAACCTAGACGTTCGGAAACCAGTCTTGTGTATGCTAGTATGTCCTTGTCTATTGTGCAAATTTTTATGTGTTGTTTAGATTCTAAAAATCAGTGTGGATGACCCTAAGCCCTACAGGGACATGTTTAGGGTCAAAACTTCTGGGCATGACTCACCAAGGACCAACCAAAGGGTCCTTGAGGAGGACCTAGGTTTGTCAAGAAGGCTTGCATCATGTTATTGGAGCTGCTGGCGCATCGTGCAGCAGCCATTTAAAGGGATTTTTTCCCTGTGACACGGGCTCAACATGAACCATTGTGTTTCAAATTGAATTCCAGAACCAAGATTAGGAGGTGTCCCCCTGACGCGTAGCCATGTCTGAGATTTGGTTGCGTCGTTTTAATGTCAAATTAGACTTGGTTAAAAGGTCCAATTAGTAAAGGGATGTTTTGGTTACTTTGGGGATTTATTATAAACGGTTTTTGAGTCACCTTTACCCCAAATTCACCAATCAAAACAAAAACCTCAACTTGAAAAATAAAAAACTCTTCGTTCTTTATCTCCAAAACCTCCATTGATGAAGCTTTGAAGCTCCAAGGAAGTAATAAGGTAAAATTCTTCAAGTTTCAACCCTAACTTCGTGGACTTCTAACAATAAGGTACAGTGATTTCAGCCATGATTCTTCTATCATTCAATATACTGACCCAAGGGTATACCCTAGAAGTTACATGGCCTATTCAACCTCTCGAAAGTTTTATACAAGCCCTTAGACATAATTCATTGGATATATATGAAAAGTAGTGCGGAATTAAAACTTTTCACAACAACCGTCCAAAACTTCATAGAATATAAGGAAGAACTATGTCTCGTCATAGACATGTTAAACACATATAAATCTTAGAATCACAACCCTTACATCAATCAAAAAGATAACTATAGTCTATTACAAAGTTTATTAGAAAAGGAAAATTAGAAATATTAGTCCCTGTCCTCGAACATATGAGGACATACCAATATTGAGAGAATGTTATTCACAAGCTTCACTTCTAAAAGAATCCTAACGTGCCACCTACACTTGTATAAATAGAAAAACATATGGAAATAGCACATTGAATGCACTAAGTATGGTGAATATGCAATAAAACCATTCTTAAACGGACATTTCCTTTAAAACATGCTTTTCATGCTCTTTTGATATAAATCACATAAAACAAGTATAAGAACCATCTTCAAGTCAATATACACATATAATACATATTCAATTGGTTCATAAGAGACAACAATAATCATTTAAAATACACATTTGCATTTAAACCTCCTACCAAGGTTTATCCTAAGACCCACCTATGTAAGATATGAAAAGGCCGCCCCCTACAACCCCCTTCACACACACTTAATTATTTTCAAGACTTCCCAAATTAGGTTTATTACCTTTTTATCATTTAGACTCTCCACCTAAAGTTACTCTAAGACTCACCTAAATAATACATGAGAGACCACTCAAACATCCTCTTCAAACCTACCTAAGCAATCCTCAAGCTACCCTAGACAAGAAACTTTCTATTCATCATGCTTTAACTAAGTCAACTGCATTTATTAAGCCATTTAAGAGACAATCAAATAATTAGAGAACTTCACACAATGGTCTTGGAGGACTTAGGGAACTCACCTTGCATATTCAAATCCTACTCGTGGAATTTGTAGATAGCGTCCCATTTCACTATCCACAAGTTGTAGAACTTATCCAATAAATAGAGTGTACATCCCTTATTATTAGATTAGGTATTAACCGACATAGATCATACTAGTTTGGTATGGAATCTGGTTTCATAAGGACCCCCACACACTTGGAAGGTGGTTTCTACTACTTTGCCAAAGGTAGAACAAACTAATCCAAAGGTTTTAAAAAACAATGGGTTGAGGGATATAGGCTTCTTTTTAATCGAGTCCCCCTTAATCAGTGAGAATACTTCCACAAGCATAATACTCTCGTGCTTAAAACTCAAAATCCTTTTTCCATAGAGGTAATTCATTCCCCTAAGTTTGTAGAAAAAGTTAACATACTAGTTTCTACTAACTCATAATACTTTTATCATGGATTGTTGATTCTTAACCTTATTTTCTTATTCAAGGTTTCATATAAGTCTTTCATAGATGGGAACCTCCTTTAGTTCTAGTGATCCTAGACTTTATTCTTTCATTCATTCATACATGTACATGACAAGGGTGCCTAAGCCTAATTACTCAAGAGATGACATTCACTTAACTTTCATATATCAAGTAGAGGAACTTAAGTCTAACCAATCAGGCACCATATCATACATACAGCATCAACTAGAGGGATCAACTATCATGGATCCCCATACAATGCACATCCAACATGCCAAACATATAACCATATCATCCTCAACATTTGTTTTTCATCTATACAAGTTTAATAACATTGAATAATACTATACTGCACATGATAATGTCGACGAGGCCATGTTCATGACACCATAATACCACATTAACCCAACACCTAAACAAACCACTCGCCACCTATAAGTGTACCATAACACCATAACTAATTCAATATTAATTCTATATAAAATGAGAGAAATTAGGGTCAACTTCAAACCACCTCCATTCACACCATCATTATTCCCTTTTTGCCTTTTTCACCAACTTAACATAACGAGAGGCCTTACCAATTCAAATGAACACATACATACACAACAATCAAATCCAAATCACGATCCACCCAACATTAATGTTAGACATAAAATTATAAGCACGTTTATAAAAAAAATTCTCACCAGATCCTTAACGTATTCCCTATCCCAATTACAATCTACACATGAATTTCATAAGATAAGGCCATATCAATTTCACCCACTTTAGAACTAAACAACTATGGAATTCAAAGGAATAATGGTTCATGACCTTTTTTTTATTTAAAAGTAAACCACCATTACCATCATTACTTTAATAAAACATGTGAGTTCAACAATTCAATTCCAATGCAAAAACCATGCTTACAATTTAAAAATAAGATTTCTATGTTTTTGAACATATTTGACAAAGACTTTAGAAACTGGCTCCTCGAATGAGAGAAAAATCAAGGATGAATCAACATCCTTAATTGAATAAATCGAAGGAAATTGATGGATAAAACAATGAAGAACTCCAATCCTAGCTTCACTTTGAGTTCTAGCATTAGTGGAGTCTAGAGAGAACATCTTTTCATCTTGGGGTTTTTGTTTTGAATAGTGATGTCTAAGTCTAGGTTTTACACTCTTAAATAACTTAATATACCATAAAATATCCATAATAACCGTCCATGACATAATTAGTACCTCAGGTGAATTTCCCAACTTGCCCTTGCCTTGGCCGAGGGGAAAAAAACAAAAAAAAACCTTGCCAAAAAGGTTTTGTATGTGTCAAACGACGTTTGCATGCTTACTGACCGTCAAATTTGAAAACGACAAGCGGGTTCCGTGGGGGGGTGGGGCGTGTGGTTTTTGGTCAGGGCCTCCATTTTTTGGGGCTAATCTTCCACAACTATGTGTGGATCCACACTCCCAAATGACAGGGCGTCCTTTAATCAATCGGGCATCAATAGGAGGCGGCGTTTGGGACAGTTTTGCCAGCTTTCATGCCAAGGTTTGGTCCTTTCCAAGGACCCTTAGGGTGGTCCTTGGGGATTCATCTTAATTATTCATTCACCTCAATTATGTGATGTTACTTAATAGAAACCTTTTTTAAAAAGGAATATATTAAAGTTTTTTATTTAATTAATGTTTTTTAAATAACTAATAAATTTTAAAGATTATATGAAAAAATGTGCCCCTGAATTAATTCGTAGAGGTGCTGACTGTTTACTCTAACTTTCGATTCTTTCCCTTTAATTAATTAATCATAAATTTCGAATTGTCAAGGTTTGAAACATATCCTATTGAAAGTTGGCGCCTCCTAATAAGCCGCTGCCAACCCAAATTTTAATTTGGGGCTTCAATTCCCGTATCTAATATTATTTTGAATGTCAAATTTTTTAAAGGAATTGGTAATTCTTCGTGCTTTAGTAATGTTTTGGTTTGGGGCATTTTGGATATTCGAAGATGGTTTAGTAAATGGTTGGGGTAGTGGTTTTGTTTATAAATGATCTTAATACATTAAGAAATTTGTATCCAATAGTGTGCGCCGCCACATATTTTAAAATATAGTATAATAGTTTTTTAAATTTGAAACCGTTAAATAATTTTTTGTCAATTTTTTTTGAACCTTAAAGTGGGGATGCCAAGGTAATTTTGGATTCCATAGGTGTGAAAGGTATTTGTGATCCAATAAAATGGATGAAAGGGTACGTTTTTTTTGTACCATTTTTTCCCCAATACTTTTCAAGGGTATTTTAGAGGCCCTGTTTTTTTTAATGTAAGGGCTTAACTCTAGGATAATTATATGGTGTATAAGATGCTATGATGAACTTATTTTTTCTGTTGTTTTTTATAAAACGTTGTTCTATTGAACTTACGTGAAAAGTTTTAATAATTTTTCCCGCACTATTCTAAGAACAATGTGATGAAATTATGTATGGGACATGTATAAACCTTCAGAGTCTGAGTCCGGGCCGTGTTGGCAAACCTTGGTGGAGGGGGGTGCGCCAGAATAGTTACGTTTAATTTTACCCAATGCAAGAACAAATACATGATAGAACAAAGTAACAATAGTAACAAACTTCACTAAAAATATTCATAGCAGGACAGTCATCATGCTTAGGATAATAAAGAAAATAGAAACAAACTCAAATAAAGGAAATGAACAGTGGAGCCATTTGTAATTGTGACTATTTAACGTTATAAATAAACACATGCCCCACTTAAAATCCTTTTCCCACACAACTAAAGAATATGATAAAATTTTGTTCATGAACCCTCTAATTTAGACCAAAAATAAGCCAAAATAAATATCAGACCAAATACATTAGTGATGACTAACGGAAACACAATAAATCAAACATGCTTCTCACAATTTTACAAATAGCGAACAGGAGGACAAATATATGAATATGATAGAAATTCAAGACATGGCCACAGTGATCCTAAACAAATATTATCACTCGAGGATGCAAGACGGAACAAATAGAGACACTATACTTGAATACATTCTAACTAATGCTTACTATACTCTTACTGTTAGGGAGGGACACCAATACTAATTAAATAAAACACATAAAC
This sequence comes from Solanum habrochaites, assembly GCA_027704765.1. Classification (NCBI taxonomy): domain Eukaryota; kingdom Viridiplantae; phylum Streptophyta; class Magnoliopsida; order Solanales; family Solanaceae; genus Solanum; species Solanum habrochaites. Next base: position 25,501,173 of record JAKWJA010002494.1, on the reverse strand, counting down.
TAAAAAAACAGAATAAGACACAAACCAATTCATAGTAAAAGTTCATGCTCCATGGCTGATAAAAAACTCTTTCATGCTATTACAAACTATCAGCCCCAAATTGGAATGGATGATTCATATAAATTGTGACCTGACAATTACACTACTACTCAAAATACACAAGAGAAATAATAAAATGACTTCTTTGACACTTAAGAACATGTAGTCAAAATGGGAAAAATACATCAGCAAGAAGAGATGGAAAAAAATCAAGGTGATTAACAAACTACTAAATCAAGATTAAGGTGATCATAATAGCCATGAGTTCAAAGAGAACATAGTCAACGATGTGAGCTTAAAAAAACATTATATCACCCAACACAAATTGAACACCTCATGCAAGCTCATCCTACAATCCACAAAGAACTAAATATCAAGCCATTGCAATGAACTCAAAAAAAAAAACAAAGGGATTATGAGTTTTTTTACGTTTTTCGAGGCAGCGGACTTAAGACAAATAAGCAAGGCAACAACGACTTCTTCCACTCGAGTTCCGGTTCTAACAATGAACCAAGAGATCCGAATGAAAACCAAACGAAAAAACCTCCAGAAATGTAGAACTAGAGAATCTTTCTACGAATTTTTCAATCGTAGAAACTTATTCCCAAAACCTTTGACAAGCTATTTTACAAGTGAACTGTTATTTCTCGATTGCTTACTTTTTTCCAAACCGAAAACAAATGAAGAAAAGGGGGAATTTATAGAAGAAAACTAGGATTTGGAATTTTTTTTTTTGTTTTTTGGGTGAAAAAAGAGGGAAATTTTGGATAATAACAAACCCATTTCGATTGCAAACTCAAAATTCTTTCACAGTTCAGGGGATACACCTTTTTCTGATATTTCACCACATTCTGAAGAGGAAATGGATACATACGGTTGGGATCGAATCCCCTATCCTTGGATGCGACATGGAGCAATATTGAGGCTAAAAGGATGAAAACACATGTTTTTATCTGCTGCAACGGTACGATTCAGATAATGGAAAAAGAAGAAGATGACAACGAATTTGCAGCTACCATACACTGTTTGATCCGTTCCTCTTCGTGAAACTATTGCCCTCTTTCTCTCCGCTGAGTCATCTCCCATGAGGTTGCAATACATTCCTTCATTGGGTCGGTCAATCAATACATAAATCCTTAATATGTGCGTTGTTTGTTTGTTAAGCGTTTTTGAACTTACTACTACTACTGCTGTTAGAGTTAGAAAGGACGTTCAGGGTTCTTCTTTGAACATGGATTTGGGATGGGATTTACGAGTGGGATACTATATTTGGAAAAGAAAAAATTTGTGTGTGGCTAAACAAACTTAGTACTACTTTAATTACTCCATCATCGGTAGATAAGTTTGTTATATTACCCACTCACGATACTTATACATACATATTCAAGTGTAACATCGAGTTTGATATAATTTGTCCCCACGTTTGTATATGTATCATTTTCCCAGACTATACAAATATAAAACTGTAAATATATAAAAATTTCTTACATATAGAAATAATTCCACCTCTCACATCTCTAATCCCCTCTCTCACTTGCCTCCTTCCTCTCCCAATGCCGCTTTCTATATATACCAATGCATATGTATAATATACAATTGTTTAACCTTTATACATATACAATTCACCTCTTTCCTACTCTCTCTCCTCTATCGCTCGCCTTTTGCCTCCCTCTCCCAATCTCGGTTGCCTCTCTCTTTCCTCTCCCTATCTCGCTCATCTGTTTCCTCCCTCTCCTAATATTGCTCGCTTCTCTCCTTACTCTCTTAATATCACTAGCCTCTCTCCTCCCTCTCTTAATATCGCTTGCCATATTTCAATAACAATGTGTAATTACATTATTAAACATAGATGCATATACACTTTAACGTCTCCTCTTCCCCGTTTTTTGCCTACTCTCCGCCCCCTTCTCACCTTCTCCTTTCTCTCCCTCCCAAATCTCGCTTCCGCCCTCCTCTCTCAATATCATATGTTTACTAATGAAATTTATACGAATTATCAAACTATAAATATGAAGAGTAATCGAGCTATTTTTGAGAGACTATATGTGAAAGTTCCCCTTTGGAAAAAGGGAATGAGGATGCTTAAAAGAGTATGGGGATTGGCCATGCTAAAATATATTGAGGTATTGGGATGGTTGGGTCAAATAATTGGAAGAGAAAATGGATTTGCGGAGTTGGCAGAGTAATTACAATTAAATAGGAATGAAAATTAAATCAAATTAATTTTATGAGTTTCTTAATCCCCTCAACAAATAAACACCCCACTTAAAACTTCTTATTGTCCCTCAAGTTAAAACTCAAGATCATTTGGGTCAACAAGGATTCTAACAAATTAGTTGTTTCTTAAAAGAACCCACAGGAATGCACACAAAGCTTCAAAACTACAACTACAATGCTCATTTGTGCACTCAAAGAAATCAAAATTTAGTGACTACCCAATTATCACGTTGTGACTTCAAACTCCACAATAACTTCTTGCTTCAATCAAGTTCAAACTCAACAAAGGTCTCACTTGGCCTTTCAAACCAAAAGATATAATTTCCATATTCACACAAACTCCTACAAGAATTTAATCCAAAATTACAATACAAATCTCGACACTCAAAAAACCGATCAGATGCAAGGCTTGCTATTATTTTTCCAATCAACATTCATTTCATTTCAGCTCCTTAATATCACAAGGTCTTTTTAATTAAAAGATCCCTAAAATTGGGCATAGTAATGTATTGTTCATTTCGGCCTTTATTGCCTTCTAACCTTCATGACTTAATGGCACTGGCAAATCAACTATTTTTTTCTACTTCCTCTTTCACATTCACAACATGTTTTTCCTATCCACCCATTTTCAACTAAACATGGGAATCAACACCGACACCCAATTTTTTTTTCTTTTCCTTACCACCTTTTTAAACTCCTCAACTTTTTGCCCTCTTATTCGGTATTTTTCATTTATTTATTATTTTTTTCTTTTCTCTTTTTTCTTTACATGAAAGGGTTCCATATTTTTTAAAACAATCTATCAAAGGGGGAACTTTTCACACTTCTTGACTTTTCTTCTTTTTCACCACACCTCCAACATAGGCTTTTAACATAAGTTGGTTACTCAAATGAACAAATACTTCATTAAGATTATGGGTGATGGGATAAAAAGGGTTAAATGTAAAACCCCATATCCAAAAGAGGGATGTAAATTAAAATTTGAGAAATTGCAGGTGTCGACCATAGAGTCCATCCACGGTACGTGGGTTTAACAATAGATCATAGGTGTGGTCGGTGGGTTGGTGCTTGGCCAATGTTCAGGGACCCCAAATAATGGTCTCTAATGACCAACGACCATTCACCAAGACGGAAAACATGTCAAACCATGGCTCGTCGCCTAATCTGTCGGTGGTTCACTAAGAAAAGGTCCAAGCATGCACCAGGGAAGGGACATACAGACCGTAAAGTTTTGTCCTCACAACAACCCCTAGTCCCCGGTCCATCTATGTCATAAATCGTGTGAACTTAGTGAATGGTCCTGCAAGATATAGTGTAAGTCCATGCCGGTCCTGTAATTAGGGGTTCTTGGTTCGTGACTGGGCGATTATTTAAATAGTTTTTAACTTATTGTCTTTTCCTTCCGATTTTAACTTAATAAAAGAGTGGTTTTTTTTTATCCCTTTCCATGTAATACCCTTATATAAACCTTTTTAATAACCCCCAATTAACCGATTCAGCTCATTTTTCTTTCCCTAAGTCCCCAACAAAAACCAAAAACTTCCTAAGAAAAGAGACAGAATAGAAGAAAAAAGAAGAAAGAAGAAGAAGAAGAAGAAGAAGAAGTTAAGAATAAAGAAGAATAAAAGGAAGAAATAGAGGACGAAAGAAGCCAATAAGAATAAGAAGAAGGGAATGAAAAGAGGATAAGTGCAGTGAGAGTAGCTACTTAATAAGCAAGATAGGTGGATACTACGGGGGACCGTGCGTCTGGTCGGCCGGTGTAGAACGAAGAACTAATCTCCCGTGGGCAACCGCCCGGGTGCAATATAGAGACTCCTAAGTCCTCTCTCCGCGTGGCTGTGCGCCGCATCCTCCTCCCCCATATCCGCCTAGCCGTCCGCTCACTACTTCCCTCCTCCCTCCTCCTGCCTCCTCCTCCTCCCCCTCCTCCATCCTCCTGGTTCGCGGGGCCTGTCTCCTCCTCCTCCTCCTCCATCCTCCTCCTCCTCCCCCGCCTCCTTTCCTTACCATACGTCGTCGGGCGCCTCCTCTCGGTCCCCATCCTGCCCTACGCTCCTCCCCGCCCTCCTTCCTCCTCCTCCTTCCCCATCCTCCCCCCCCTCCCCTCCTATCAGCCTTCCGAGCTCCTACCCCGTACTAAATTGTGTCTTAATTGTGTGTGTTGGCTTGCGGGCCTCGCGACAAAATAAAATGCTCCGTGCCTTCCACCGTGTGTCCCCCCCGTCCTCAGGGTCTTCGGCGTCCCAGCACCTCCCTCCCCTCCATACCTGTGTCTCCACTCACATCAAAACCTACGCCCTCCTCTCGCCTCCTCCCGCGTCCCCCGTTCCAACACCCAATAACCCCTCCACCTTACGGGCCTCTCACCAAAAATTAATGAAAAAAAAAAAAAATAACCCACCCCCAAATACAGGCGGTACACAACACAACCTCAAAAAAACAAAGCCCTCCTCCTGCGCTCCTCACCTCGCAAAAACAAAAAGTGCGATCCTCTCTCTCGGTCCCAAAAAGAAAAAACTGGGGTGCCTCGCGGGTGCTCTTCGGACTGCCTCAAATCAGAAAACACACTTCCCTCGGCTCCTTCATAGCCCTCCCTGCCCTCTGCCGGTCCCCCCGCTTCCACAAAACAGGACCTATTGTACTTTAACTATTCCTTCTTTCGACGTAGATGGAACTGTCAAGATAACTTGACCCGTCGTGGAGTCACGATGGATGGCTTAGAACTTGCAATGAGTAGGGGGTGTAGGGAGTGCCGAAATCAGATGGGTGATTCTGTTGGCGCTCCTCTGGGGGGGGGGGGGCCCGTCCCCCTTTGTCCTCTGCGTCCTTCCCTACTTACACCGTTTCTCCCTTGCGCCTCTCCTCTCCTCCCTTCTCTCGGCCCCTCCGTCCCTTCTCATCCTTGGTCTCCGGGCCGCCCCTTCCCCCTCATCCTTTTGTGCCTTCTGCCTTCCCGCTTCCTTCTCCTGATACATCAGCCCAAACATTCCCTCTCACCGCTCTCCTCGACTCATCTTCCCCCTCCCCCGCTTCCCTCGTTCCCAACTTGCCGCTTCTTTATCCTCTATCCCCCTCCCCCTCCAATTCTCCTCCTCCTTCTCCCGCCGTCTTCCGTGGCTCCCTTTGCATTCCCTTCCTCCTCTCGCCCGCCTCACACTCCCTTTCATTCTCTTCTGTTCGTGTGCGGGCTTGGGTTGGTGGTCCTCCGTGTTTGTCTTTTTTTCCTCCTCCCCTTCTCTCCTTGTGGGGTTTCTTTTTGTACTCTACTGCCGATTAACGTAAGCTTAAAGACTAATGTTTTAGCACATAATGAGTTTCTACTACTGTCCGCCTTGGTCTTTGTGTTTCCTTTCAATATGCAAACACAAAACTGGATCTCATGATGGTCTCCCCCAAACCATTTCTTTACCTATATTCTCCACAGTTTAGTTGTTTGACCTCAGACGTAAAGGAATGAGGTGATCAGGGGGGCACTCACACTCGTTGTAATGCTTTAGGACCGGGGGACAGGAAGTGTTTGTCTAATCGAAGATATGGGTATAGAAAACGTGGCCGCCTGATGGAAGGCTATTATCATGAAATACAATAACCTCAATAGTTCGAAGGGAATGAATAGTTTGTCTCCACAGCTAGCTAAACTCGATACCTTGGTGGTGGGTAATCAGTACAAGCGCCACAGGGAACCATTTTAAAAAAAAAATTAGGGGGGGCTTATAGGTATTCTATAGGGTAAGAGCGCTCCTTCTGAAGGCCAAGAACGTAAAGCTTTAAGAATAAATTCATGCTATAGGCAACCCAAAAAAAGATAAGGCCCCCCGTTTCGTGTGTCGACAGAGAGATTCGAAATTCTCAATATGCAAAATAAATTAATCAAAACGAAACACTACTATGGAGGACGCTATTCACAGCTTAGCACACATAGGTCGGGGGGGGGGTGAAAGAAATAGTTAGATTTGGGAGTGTTGTGAAGCAATCTCCACCTTAGGGTGGTAGAGTTGATCATTATGTGTGGGGGGGGGGCGGTGCCACCACAATACACTCTTGAGGAATGAAAGTCTCTCGTAGGTAGCCATATAGTATGGGGGGGGTCGCGTCAAGTAATCAAATCTTCCATATTCCATAGATACAGCTGTGCCCTCACCTAGAAATCTATTTCATGCTTGTAGCTATCCACACCTAAGCTAAGAGGATTATTGGTACTGCGTTTCTACAAACCTCCTAAGGCGCAACGAGTACTCGCCTAAATAAGTAACTATACTATTGTAAGTTATTGGGGAGTCACACACGATGAATACAACCTCAATGTGACGCGTGTACCTCCAAATTCCTCATGGTAATTATTCACCCAGGAGACAAAAGTTTTGACACCGTAACTGGGTGTCGACAAGGTTGCGGCGACGGTGAAAAACCACCCAGTGTGGCGCCACACAGAGCCGGGAGACCACAATATGGCCCAATGCATGGGCGGTGACCCACAAACCTACTTGGCTTTTCACATGGTCTTTACACTTTATGCTAAAGACCGGCTAGGGGCACAGTCCTGAATGGGGGGATATAAGTTTAAGCACCTTTGGAACAAGAGATCAGTGTGGGGGGGGGGGTGATTTCGCCCAAACAATTGTAAAAAAATGAACCCCTCTATCAGGGGGGGGGGGGGTCATTATGGGGGGCACATCCCCAATCAAACGTTATACGTGGTGGCCAAATGTACAGGGTTGTGTTTGTTCCCTTTCGAAGAAATTCTCATTGATTTCACACACACACAACCTGCAAATTCCCCTTTGGTGGGGGTGACAATGTTTTTCCTGTATTTTTATCTTTACATGGCTAACCATACCTTGCTTGAATTTTAAAAAGTGGGTGTTAGCTAAACCTGAGCCGTAAGGGGGGGTCGTTTGGGGGGGGGTTACCCCTACCATTTTCCCGGGGGGGGGCAGGCGTGATGAAGTGGTAGGGAGAAAAAATAAAACACACACCACTAGAATGAGAAATACATACTGATTGTAGCCAGAACAGCTTTAGATTTGATTGGTCCCCGACCTCTGGGATTTAATGGCCTTAAGGTGAGGTCGCATCCCCCGAGTGGGGGAATAATCAATTGGGGGGGGGGGGAAGTGGATTGTCGTGGTCTTTAGTATTTTTTTGTCATGTATTTTCTTTTTTGGACATGTTGTATAGGCTAGACCCTGTTTCATTCGCTATTGGTAAATTATGGCTTTGATGAGGAATGGGCAAACCTGCCACTGAGACCACCGGAGACTTCTCCGCGTTTATCTTTATATCTTTAGGAAAAAAGCAGATAAAGAGCGGTTTTAAGACATGAAATGTATTTTACTCTTATTGTCTACTTCTGTATGTTTTGCGGGACGTACGTGTCTAGTATGGAGTCCCCCCTTCAGGGTTTCAATACACGCTAGTTTGCAGTCTAATGGAGACACCAAACAAATCGAAGATTAGCCTTTTAGCACTCAAAGTCGTAACTAGTTGAGCCTCTCTCTCCAGAAAAAAATATATGGGGGCGAATGCCATCAAAAAGGGGAAGAAGCAGAAGTTTCACCCATTCACAAGGTTTTGGCACAAATAGTGTGGGGTGGGGACACAATCTGATAAAACCTAAGTGGCTTTCACTTTACTCCAAAAAACCTCCTCCCTAAGATCCAGTTTATTTAAACAGGGGTGGGGGGCACCTGGGGGGGGGCGGGGCTACAAAACAATTGGACACAAAAAAAACAATAATAATTCGTGGTTCAATCGAAGGTTTCGGACCCAACGGAGCAAATTTCTAAGTGGTCGCGGGCTTTACGCCTTCACCAGCACAATGACTTCAAAAGGACAAAACTCCCTCAAGCAACGGCATTGGGTACAATGTTGTTCAAAAAAGTTGATTCCACACTATGGTCTAAGGAACAGTTGTTAAGCACTACTGATCCGGTTCATCACAAAGCCTGTACTGCAACACTCCGGCTGGTACACGAAGAATGCCTAAAGATTAATATATTTTCCGGCTCCTTTAAAACGAAAAGTTAAAGGTGGGGTTCTGGGTGGCTTACCTCATCTTGCTATCACATGTCGATTTTTTGTTTCCATAAGAGTCTATTCAAGTCATCAGCCATACATATGTGTGTATATATGTGTATAATAATATTCAACGACTTCTAGTAAATAATAATAAACCATTTTATGAAATTGACATTAAATTGACCACACCCATGAAATTCCCTTTACTTATTTACTCCCGGTTGTTCGTAATCGCTAAATTTTCAATTCCCCCCTCCCCCCGCATTTGACATCTACAACGATTAGACATTCTTAATCAAATTTTTTATCATGTAACTCATTGTGGGATCAACCAACCTCTTAATTAGGCTTATACTTGTTAGTGATTGTCTACACTTAGAATCGAATGAAGTGTAGTTGAATTTTATCACATACCTCGAAATAATTGATTTCATTGCGAAAACCTCTAAACAAGTTGAACGCTTGAAACTTTCTCCCTTTTTTTCCTCTTTAACTTTGCCCTAGTTGATTGAACTCTTTAGAATGAATTCCATTAACTCAATGTGAGTAAACCCCTTAACTTAGGTGGGCTCAAGTACTAAATACCCCTCTGTAAAAAGGATGACATTCCTTAACTGGACAAGCTACACTTAAATGTGCATATCTTCTTCATCCAAACATGAAAATTAGCAAAGTCGGTGGAGTTTGAAAGATGAATCAAAGCTCCTTAAGTTGACCAATGAAAAACCTCATAAAGGAAATTTTATTTGAAGGATAATTTTCAACTCAACTTTATGATATGAAGTTTAAGTGACCTTAACATCTAAGAAAACTTTGAATCACTAGGAAAAAAAATTTCACTATAAAGAATGACTTTGAGTCATAATTTAGAAATTTTTATGATGTTGCAATATCTCTGTCCTTGAATGACGACTGAACTTAGAATGGAAAGGGGTTACTCTTACGATACTCATGTCTACTTTAAAATCACCAAGTACTTTAAATATGGTGATTATTGTTTATACTTATCACAAGATTCAGTTTCATACCTTGGTAGGAAATCCCATCCAAGAACGCTACTCCTTACCGCAGCATTCAGCTACCCTTGAACTCATATCACGAAACACCTAGCATATCATGCATTGTAGACATATTAAAATCTCATCATTCAAGATTATAACCTTAACCAATCCATGGAATCCTAGTAACCACTCCTTTATATAAGAATTCCCCATTTCATCATCATTTGTACCAACATAACTTTTACCTATTATTACTAGGAAACAGACTTATTACTAATTGTAAAACCTTATTTCCTTCTCCCTCCACATTCATAACCTTAAATGGAATAAACCACAATATCTATCACAATAAGAAACAACAATCTTCTTCCCCGTCATCACACCATTACTATCAATAACCTGACTCTTTAAACTAAAAATGGTAATCGGAGGAGCTTTAGGTTGAAATATCACATACATTAGTCATTCAAGATATATGATATAAGAATGTTCATGGATTATCATTATGTTTCTACCCATTTAGAGTAAATCATAAGTTTTCTAGACTGAACATACTATGAGACCTGAAATTTTATATGAATAGGATCTTATCATGAGGATGATTTTTATAACTCTATGGATTAAGCTTGAGATTAAGGTGCTAAAGTCTTTTCCCCTCTTTTTTGAAATTGAGCATAAACGTGAATCTCTTTGAAGTATATGAACGTAGGTCATAGACACCATTCTGATATGAGAAACATCACCATGATGTTATATTTACTGAACTCTGAGGAATACGCTAGATTATGATGGATTGATGTACCTCTTTAACTCTATCTAAAGACAAAACTGTCGCATTTTGAACACTTGAGTTAATTCCTCATCTTATCATCTCCCCCTAACTTTGGAATATGACATTTGAAACTATGAATCTATTCCATCTTCTCTAAATTGGCAAATTTCTTTACTCTAACACTCGAAAAAATGTTATCACATGCCTACTATGAATCCTTGTTATGCCTCTTTCTAAGATGCTTTTGTTAACCTCTTCTCAGTGGACTATGAGGTCTCTTCATCTAACACTAAATGGAAAAAACATTTTTTACAATAGCCTATTCCACATGTAGCACTCAATTATTTTATCTAGGAACACATGGAATATTGTCACTTAATTAGAACCTCCTGTGATTACAACAATCTCCGCACACCTCTTAATGCACTTGTTACTTTTGTGAATTAGCCATACGTCAGTGCCATTATATAAGTGTTAGCATCTCCCACTAGTACTAGTCAAATTTATTGCATCAAACATCTTCATTCCTCTCCTCTATATTTCAATTCTACCAGATCAAATCTTTAGACTACATCATCATCCTTATTTTACCATTTTTCTCATTAAACTAGTCCAACATTCAAGCCTAGTGTCTATTACTAAATACAATTATCAACACAATTTCTCACATACTATACTAACTTAAGAATAGTAGATAATATTAAGAAACACTTGTTCACTAATATCTCATGACAAGTAAGCAATCTTTATCTCTCAGTCTACCTAGTTATAGACTATCCTCACATTCCATTTTACAATTTAAGTATTGTTTACTAGTTAATAACACATCATTGCCTACATAGTTCAACCATACATTGAATATTATGGGCTCTCCCTTAAAATTCATTCGTTTGGCTTAGATTTATCATCTCATGAATAAAAATCCGCTCTTCTATTCAACATCTACATTTGGTCGTTCCTAACTTAATCGAACATTATCATATGCTCCTTTCATGTCAAAACATAATCTAAATCATCCTAACTTGAAGATCTTACTATACCTCCTATCATGAAATCTTAGAAAATCATCACCTTATAATTAACACATAAGCTAAAACTCCTCATTAATAATTTACTAGGTGCATGACTATAATAACATAGTTTGTCTCATCACTACATCCCTTCCTAAGACTACGGAACCTCAACATAATTTCCTCCAACTCTAGGCACTTTCTAATACAATTTCTTATAGCCTCATAACTCATACTATCTCTTCATGTGAAAAGATAACCCAAGTTCCACAAAACCTCCTCATAAGGATCTCAACAGAAACAATATTTAGAAAAGAGAGTACAACTCTCTTTTAACTCACACATATGATTCATATGAAAATAAGTGCATTCTTTCAACCACCTCTAGTATGATGGGTAGTCAAATGAATTTTGAGAAATACACATAGTTGAATAAGATCTTTATGACATATCTCTATTAAACTGTAGACTGTGAAAAAAATGAAACCTTTCTTAAATCTTTGTAGTCCCTTATTTATAAAACTTGGGCCCTCATAACCATAAACAATATACTACCGACAAGAGTTCATGGACACCCAAGGACACTTGAACTTTGTACTCGGATACTATGCTTTTCATGACCTAAGTCAACACCCTAGATGTGGTCGACACTCGAGAACCATTCTTGGTCCCCACGTGAACCCTCCTCTTGCTGACTACAAGAAGAAGACTTACTCAAACATACAAAATCTTAATATTAAATTTTTAACTTCATAAAACTCAAATACTCAACTTTAAAGAGTCTCAAAGACACTCAAAAGATTTACTAAGACTTTATCAAGTAATTCAAAGAAAGAAATTACAAAAACTCATCAACTTTGTCTATCTATGAAGCCTTTATTATTAAAAAAGGATATTGTGACAAGACCCATGACATCTAAAAATACTATCTATAAGGTAAAGGTGAAGTCCTTTAGAATATAAGAAGGCTCACCTAAGCTGACTAGAATATTATATGACCGAAATGAAATGCCTATTGAAAATCCTCAAGACTTGTATCTACATGAAACCATACGGGCCAAAATGGAGTAAGTATATGGAATGTACGATCATATACGGCCAATTTTTTCATAATAAGTATAAAATGAAACTAATAATAGGGAAGACATACTCATCTCTTCTCAACTCAATAAGACTCAAGAATACTCAACTTAACTCAAGAATTCTCAACTTAACTCAAGAATATTCACTCAACACAAGGATACGATATTCACTCACGATTTTCAACACAACTTAGGATACTCAAACTCAATTTAGGATACTAAACTTAATATCAAGATAATCAACCCAAACTCTAAATACTTGACTCAAAATGAAATCAATAATAAAAGATGCTATATAAATGAAAGTTTTAAAGAGGTAGATCATATTTCAAATGTATATTAAAATACAGTTATACACTCATTACTCTTATTTGGTATAATCCATTAGACAACCATCACTATGAGAAACATGATGATACATCTCGCCCACAATTCAGAATTTTCCTATACCTTTTCAAAGTATAAGAAATCATCAACTAAGTAGATCCTAATGTTATGCTTAAAAAGAAATAAAAAAACATCTACAATGCATGACCCATTACCCATGTGGGCATACGTGGTATATGAGGGCAGTGAGTTGTCTGAAATCTCCTCCATATCGGTTCTCAACAATACTCCTAATAATATATACTTTCTCATATGTTAAATACCATAAATCTTCCTCAATTTGAGATAATTACTTAATATATTCTCTTAAAAGAGATACTGCCATAAACTCCTCATGAACTCATTTGGAAAACATAATTTCCCTTCATTTTAAATATAAAATATTCAATCTTCTGAATATTAGTTCCTAAATATTAATTTTGAAAAATGAAATTCAACCCTCCAGATCCTCATACTCAATTGTTCAAGTCTTAAAAAATTATATTTAATAGTGAAAGACTTCTCAAAATAAGGTTCTTACAGAGTTGTGGATATGAACGACTCAATTCAAGGTTTTCAATAAACATATATATAACATAATACTTAGAACTCAACAACTCTAGAACTAAAGAACTCAATGATACTAGTCATCCGAAGGGCCCTCGACTCATAGGGTTCATACAAAATTATGGGCATGGACAACTCATCCCAAGGACCTTCATGTATAACATATGGTAGTCCCATAATTAGTAATATCATATCAGAAGGATTACAAACTCAATATCAAGAACTTAGACTCAAAGATAACTCTTAAAGATACTCAATTTATGGAGTGCATACAGAATTATGGGCATGAACAACTTGACTCAAGGATCTCAATAATAATGTAGACTCATGAATACATTTTTCCAATTTTCATACTCACTTAATCAAGTCTTGAAACATATTATAAGTAATTATAGAAGACTCCCCAAAAAGTCCCAAAGGGACTTTCTCAAATTTTACCCTTACTTTACTATTAACACTACCTTGAATTTGAATTATGAATTAAAGGATCACAATAAAGATATATAGGATATCTCAATGAGTATACGTAGTTTGTTTAGTTGATAATGAGGAATGATCAAGGATGCAATTTGTAGAACACTACCACGATGCGTAGAGGGATTTAATTTTTTGTCGTGAAATAAATTAGGGACAGTGAAGCTAGTATTCCCACTTCAACACGGAGATGGGCAATTTTTCTAAGGAATAAATTTTCAAAACACCTCCGCGAGGGACCTTGGCGTGTATTTTTGCCCTATTATTTCTTCCTCTCCGCAACTCCATTCAACTCCTACCCACTTCAGTTCTACCGTATAATTTTACAAAATTTCACAAAACCAAAACCTTTTTAGAGAAACCCACAAAAAATTCAACCAAGAGACATTAATATTACTCAAAAACCTATGCTTAATGATTTCAAAGTCCTCAGTTATCAATTATACTCAAGAACTTCTCAAAGACACAATAGTCAACTTCAAGAATGGATTAACGGGTAAACGTTTAAATTATTGGTGTGAGGGTGAAAAAATACAACAGTATAAAATATTAAATTCCCTCAAATAATAAAATTCTTGGCAAAAATATAAGCTTAATAAAAGCTCGAAGCTTTCTTCCATTTTCTGCTCTAGAACTTTTCCCTACTTTATTGAACCCTTTAGAATTAATCTCGATTGACTCTATATTATAAAACCCCTTAACATAGGTGGGAAAAATGTTTTATACTAGTGGGATATGGAAAAGACTAAAATACTCCTCCTTAAAACGGATGACTTTCTTTATCAGGACAAGTTGTACTCTAACAGGCATATCTCCCTCACCGAACTAAAAATTTAGAAAAATCGGTGGCATTTGAAAGAGGACTAATGATCCTTCATTTGATACTTTAGGGACCACTTAGATCATTATGTGCTTAAAGTTATGGTCGTTAAAGTTGACCGAACAATAATCTCATATAGGAAATTCAATTGGAAGGAAAATTTCCAATTCAAATTGATGCTATGAAGTTTTAGTGAACTTAAAATCTAATAAAAAGTTGAATTACTCGGAAAAAAATTATTTACCATGAAGAATGACTCAAGTCTTAACTTAGAAGTTTTATCGGAATGTTACAAATTTCTTAATGCAACTTCGTTTTATAGTGTTTCATCGCCATGGTTCTATTTTATCCTAACATCCTCGGCGATAATATGATGAAAATCTCTCAAGAGTGTACACCAAATTATTCTTTGTTACTGGTCATTAACAACGTAAAGTGATACTATTATTTAATATACACACATAAAAGAGTTTAGTGTTTGTCCTAACTAAAAAATAAAATCCCTCCATAACTTTTCATTCAATTCAATAATGAATAACAAAACTAATTAATTCTAACTGACAAAAAAAAAATCTCATGTAAAAAACTATCTTTGCATGTTTAATTTAATAGCTACTAAAAAACAAACAAATAAAGCGTTCACTCGTTAATATTCAACATTCTTGATGAGGTATATATAACATAAATTAGGCAAAGAAATTTACTACATACATTTAATTGTCTCTGTGGGTAAACAATTTAAAGAAGGTCTCACAATATATGAAGACTAATTATTTAATCTTTCTCAAGTTACTTCAAGAAAGATTTAAACGAAAAACGCAATATACTTGTAATAACATATTCATTTTAGCTTAACAATGAAAACAAAAACTGTTTTCTCTTCTTTCTTATTTTATAGCTTTTTTTCTCAGGATACACATGTAAGTATTTTGACCTTGTGTTGTCTTGCAAATTCAATTTTCCCAACAAATAAAAGTATTACTATGTATATATGATTGGCTAATGAAAATTTCCTTAGCTTCATATACTTTGTGCTCCCACATCTCCGAGAATTAATTTATATCCAGAGAATACAGAAAGTAGCAAAAATAATTGACATGATTTATGTCAAATTATTAAAGATGTAAAATTAATATATCATGGAACTTGTTTAATGCTTCTTGATACTTTTCCAAACTCAGCTTTCCACAATTTCGGAAGTGATAAAGTACAAAGTTGTTTTTGGAGTTAAATCTGCATGTATGAGCTGCATATGACAATCGTGAAGGAATACCTTAATGTAATGTTAGTTAGGTGTATGAAGAAAGTGTCACATTCCAAGTTGATATGAAAAAGATGTAGGTATAAAGTGAAGCGATAAACTTAATTAATGATCTGAGGCATTCAGGTGAAAACTGTGCAAGTTTGTCCAAAAGATAATAAAATCACACCATTTTAAGAATTTTGTGCAATTGATGGCAGTCTATTTTCACAATTCGTCTTACAAATTGGTTTGGATATGACGAAGTCTCTGCACATCAGGGATTGTGTGAAGGTTCCCTATAAGAACTTTCCGCTCGAATCTCAGCACCCAGGTCATCACCCCTTGTCATTCAGAACCTTTGCGTCCTTGTAGACCTGATATGCACCACATGTTTCGATTCTCAGGACCCGGTGTAGGTACATCTTCCTGGGGTGCCAGAGTAGATTCTGAACTATATGCCTCATTAGACGAGGCTTGGCGGGCTGGTACCTTCGAGTGAGTGGCTCCACATGATCTGAAACCGGAGGCAGTGGAGTCATTCAACCCCAAAAAGTGGGCCGAATCTGAACATGTTGCAGCTTCAGAACCAGACAATCCTTCAGAATCTGTGGAAGAGCAAGATGGTGTGCTGGTCAGTGTGCGCTCCTCATCAAACTAGGAGGCAATAACTACGCCAAAAGCCACCTTCTGGGGGGTACCCCAAGTGGCTTGTGCATTTGGTGTAGGGGTGTGGGTGCCCGAGGTTACAAATTTGGGATGGTGCCACATACTTTAACCGGCCCCTAGAATAAACGATGTTCGATTTCGGGGGCCATATATACCTGTAAAGAAGTTGTTAGTATCATACAAATCTTACTACACACAAACAAAATAGAGAAACGACAAAAAAACATATTATAGTACAGACCTGCAGTACTTGTTGACGGGCACTATCGAAGGGTCGTCGATAGTGTCCTTCATTAGACACATGGGAATTATTTAGATTTTTTTCATTCTACTGATCTCTCAGTTTAAAACCACTGACGTTCACAACGTCCTATCAATCAATTGATGAACTCTAGTCCACTTCCATCGTTTGACACTTGAATAATTTTTAAACTCTCTCAAAACAGGGTCTTAGTTGGAAATGACGGACTTGCAGAATGTCCCATCGATAAGTCGACGGATCGTAGTCCACTTCCGTCGTCTAAGAGTTGAACAATTTTAAGGTTGCTTAATCGACGGACCCCATCACCGGCCCGTCAATCCACCGATGGTTCGTTGACGGGGTCTCGTGCTGTTAGCCTGACACTGATTCCAGGCCTTTTTCAACAATCACATTTTGGCGCCGCTGCCAGCGAAATTGGCTTTTAGATTAACCTTAATAACATTACTGAAGTTTAGTCAACGATTTCCAAATTTTAATTTTCTTTTGTCTTGTTACTTTCAGGTCAAGCTTTAGTGTATGCCAAGGACACAGAGCCGAGGAAAAACGATCAATCCATTTGATCCTAAACTTAACCTTACAATGCGAAGAATGGAAAATCAGCAGAACCCAGTCAATATATGCGATGGGATAATTCTTTAGCCTCCACCACCGATTGAGGCTCACAATCAAGTAGTTGAGGAAAACCAGGTTGATAGTACTATGAAGATGAAGCCTCCCGTCCCATGCCCTCAAGAGTTCTATAGGGTCACTGTCAACATTAATGATTCTGATGGGCCTCTAGTCCTACCTCCTCTACCCCATGGGCACACGTTCGTGGTGACTAGTAGTTTGGTGTAGATACTCATATGAGAAGTTTGTTTTCAGGGCTACCATAAGAGAATACCTATGCTAACATAGACAAACTGAGTTCTGTATGAAAAAGATGTGTGGGAAGGCCATACTTAGATATGAACGTCATCGGGTTGCGGTGTTTCCTCGATCATTAATGAGAGATGCATCAGTATGGTTTACTGAGCTACATTAAATTCCATGTACACTTGGGATCAGTTGAGAGATGTATTCCTAGCCAAGTACTATATAGTGTCCAAGAAGCTTAATCACAAGGATAAGGTGAACAACTTTGTAGCACCACTGAGAGAGTCGGTAAGTAACTTTTGGAATAGGGTTTACTGCGTTTTTGAGGAGTGTCCTAAACTAACGCATTGATGATGAGTCTTTCAAAGAGTACTTCTATCGTGGTCAAAATGATAACAATAAAGTAGTACTCAATACTATTGAGGGGGGTTCTTATGGAGAGTGCACCTGTGTCAAGATCACAGAGAAGTTGGAGAAACTTTCTCGCAACAATAAGCCTTGCAGTACGAGAAAGTCAGACAATGGGAGTAACACCTTTGCAGTGCAAGCTACACACAATCCTGCGGCATATGAGATTCGTGAAGAGATATCTAAAATGAGAACTAAGCTCAGGCTGGTATTGAAAGATTTTACTGGAGATGTATAAAAGGTAAATGTATTGAACTACATGACTAAATCAACACCTCCAGTGGATGAGTACTACTATGAAGAGGATATTTATGCACTGAATGATTTGACAGGGGGTTTCAAACCAAACACCCAAGTCTCCAATCAGGAGAATTAGCATCAAGGTCAAGGAAATCAAGGTCGGAACTATGGTAACTATAATAGAGAAAGGCAATATGTTTGAGATGGAAATTAAAACCGCGACTACAACTTCAACCGGGGTAACTATGGTAACAAAAATTATAGATGTGGGCCTTATGTTCCACCTAAAAATTGAGAAGTTGCTCCTACGGATGGTGAAGGTAGTATGGCGCGAGTTGAGGAATTTTACAGAAGAAGATGAGGAGGTTTGTTGCTAGTGATAAGCATTACAAAAAATTGAAAAGTGATTTAAAGATTATTGGTCAAAAGGTGGATGCACATGCAGTCTCGATTAAGAATCTTGAGTTAAAAATGGCCCAATTATCCATGACAGTGAGCCCACGCTAACCAGACACTCTTCCGAGCAATACCATCCAAAATCCTAAAAATGACGGACATTGCATGACAGTCACTACTCGAGGAGGTAAGCAAACTATTGATCCACCTATGCCATTGGTGGTAAAAAATGAGATGAGAAAAGACGAAGAGGTGGGGGAAACTAGTGGAGAATTGGTGGAAAAAACAGCGAAAGAAGCAGAGGTACCTCAGAAAGTGGTCCCCATTCCTAGACCTCCACCACTTTACCCTCAGAAATTGGTGTAGAAGACCGAGGATGGTAAATATTGGCATTTTATCACCATGTTGAAACAACTTTTCATCAATTTACCTATGATAGAAGATCTAGAAAAAAGCCCGATTATGCTAAATTTATGAAGGATATGGTTACAAATAAGAGATCGGTAAGTTTTGAGGATGATGACCGAATGCAACATTGTATTGCTATTTCTACAAGGTCTCTTGTGCGTAAAAATAAAAATCTGGGCGCTTTCACTAGTCCATGTACCATTGGATTATTACATTTTGCTAAAGCACTATGTGATCAAGGTGCTAGCATAAACCTCATGCCTCTTTCCTTTTTATAAGAAATTGGGTTTGGGTGACCCCAAGCGTACTGCAATGTGGTTACTAATGGCCGATCGAACAGTTAATAAGATTGTTGGGATACTCTATGATGTGCTCGTGAAAGTAGAGTCATTTATATTTCCCGACGATTTTATGATTATTTACTATAAGGTGGACTTTTAGGTTCCTATTATTCTTGGGAGGCCATTTCTTGCTACTGGTCGTTCCTTGGTTGATATGGAGAAAGGAAAGATGAAGTTTAATTTGAACAATGACGAAGCAACATTCAATATTTGTATGTCAATCAATCAGAGTGTTGAGCTTCAAACGGTGTCGAGAGTATGTCTGAGGTACAAATCGAAGAACACCTAGGTGTCGAGGCTCTAGCGATAGTGATCATGAATTTTGCAAGTGATGGCATTGAAGAGTATGGGTCTTTGGTTGCGGCACTTGAACAGAATGAATATTTTTCAAAACCAAAGAAATTGGAATTAGATATGAAGCATCGCGAGTCTCCACCCGCGATACCATCTATTGAAACGACTTCAAAATTAGTGCTTAAGGCTCTACCACCTCATCTGAGGTATGTATTCCTGGCGAGAGATGACACTTTTTCGGTAATCATTGCATTGGATTTGAATGCACAACGAGTAGAGTGTTTTGTGGAGGTTCTGAAGACGTTCAAACGAGCCATTGATTGGACTATTGCAGACATTATTGAGATCCCTCTCGATACTTGTTCATAACAAAACCAACTCATGCTAGATCACAAGCCAAGTATTGATCACCAGAGAAGGTTAAATCAACCCATGAAAAAATAAAAAGAGATCATTAAGTGGTTGGATGTTGGAGTCAGATATCATATTGAAGATAGTAGTTGGGTATGCCCTATTCAGTGTGTGCCCAAAAAGGGGGGAATGACAGTAGTGCCTAATGAGAGGAATTAGCTTTTTCAAATGAGGCCGGTGACTGGATGGAGAGTGGGTATGGATAACCGGAAGTAGAATGCATGGACTCAGAAGGATCATTTTCCTATCCCTGCCAGCGGCGCCAAGATTTGATATACTTAAATTACACCTTCTTAAAGAAGTATAAGAGGTTAGGTTGCGGTCGATTCCATGGGGAAAATGGTTTAGATTTAACATCAATATACAATTACTTCTATTTAGTAAAGTTCTGTCCAAAAACAACTAATTAAAGGGGGGATTTATGAAACAAACTTCTTTAATATTTCTAAGTAAAACAAGTATAGGAGTAGATTTAGTTTTGATCAAGTTGTGAGAGAAACTAGGGTGTAAATGTTCCCTATAGGTTCATAACGCCATATTCCTTGCTATAAAAATTCTTCCCTAGTGTTTTGCATGCAAAGTGATAATTTAGGTATCTCTATATCCTTGGTCAGAAATTTAGAGAATTTCACCATGTACTTTGGTCCGGGTAAGTGTGTATAAGCTACTAACCATTACCTTTACTTCATATTAAGCATCATATTCGATGTATGACTTAGTTATTACTTCGCACAAATCAAGACCAGCGTATTAGATAGTATCCCACTAAACCGATCTTGATAATTCTTTTCTTATTAACTACCTTTTTTTTGGCATGTAGCAACGAGACTAGTTCTAACACGTGATCTCGTTAAAAAGACTTCTAAGCGAAAGAATTATCAATACATACAATAACTTATTTGAGAAATGTTATTAAGATAGGTATACTTTGTTAATCACCCATGGTTCCCACAACCCTAGTTGTGGGTTTAGTTACCCATGCATATACGAACACAATTCATAATTGTTAAATAATAAAACATGAACTTACTTTGACAATTGGAAGAAAATCCATAAATTCAACTTGAAATAACAAGAAATCACTTGACAACGAAATCAATAAATTGAATTAATGCTGAAGTTAAAAAACCCAATTTCTAAGCACAAACTAAGAACAATAGTAATAGAATGCACCCTCAAAAAATGAGGTTTTTACACCCTATTTATAAAAACATAGTCCTAAATTAGAAGGGATCAAAATATCGAAAGTTGTCCAAAAAATGCTGTTGTAATCGATGAACCCCACAGATGGTCAGTCGATGAAACGATGAACAATCGACTGCCTTCATCAGTCAAGACTTAGTATCTTTTTCATCCTTCAGCTGGAATCTTCTTTGAGTTAATTGACGGACCAACAACACGGTCCGTTGAAGTGTCTATGGTTCGTCGATGCCTTCCGTCATTCCATACTTAGACTTTCTTCAACTTCGGGTACTAGGAATATCTCTGAACTTATCAACGATTCAACAGGACGGTCTGTTGATCAATCGACAGACCATCGATCCTTCCGTAGCCCCATACTTGGTTAGATTTCCCAGAGTTTGTCCAGATGCCTAAACTATCAGTGGACGGTCACCATCTACGATCACCTCTACACTAAATCTCAGCTGCCTTATGCATTTCGGGTTTGGACATCTTTCCTACAAAACAAATATGAAAACAGATTAAATCTACTACAAAAAAAGGCTCTAGACACAAACAAATATTAAGGAAAAAGCATTGGAAGTACCGTGAAACAATGATACATCGTAATACAAGTCCTGGACTTAGCAAATACAATGTCAATATATACTGTATAGGATTTACTACAATAGAATCCATATGATAAAATTAAATGAAAAGTATCTCTTAAAATTACTAAGATATTCATAAGCTAGAATAACAAAAGATAGCATCCCCGAACATGAGGACCTACCAACACTTGGATAAAGTGTTCCAGGCATCTTCAATCGACTTTCTTAATTTTCAATGGTCAGACCCTACATTAATAGTTATACAAAGTAAGGGGTTAGTTCACCACATGTACTAAGTATGGGTATATGCGCATAAACATTTAAGGACATGCATGAAAAATGACGATTTCTTAGAAGCATGCTAAGTCATTTGAAGCCAAATTCACATACAAGAGAGCATATACAAGATAAAGATTACAACAATATAAAGCATAATCATAAAAAAAATATATCATCATAAAGTCATATGAACATTCATATTCATCAGATCATATAGACATACATACAAGACACTTACCATTAATCCTATCACAAGCCTACAAGTGCAATGATAATGTGAAGCCCTATAACCCCACATAATCAAGTAAACAAGATTGGAGACCATAAGTAATGCTTTTGTTTGTACATCTTATAACATAAGTAGTCCTTATCAGATATAACAATATAGACCATTGCATATTCATTAACATAACCAACATCACATACATAAGAATTATGCATTTTATAATTCATATATACACAAGAACAATGTACTAAGACTTCTCTTAGAGTCAACTTGTGCAATATCTAGTTAGAGTCTCATACCCCTACTTATACTAAGTAGATTCCTAAAGTCACCCTTGTCAATGTACATTTACATTAGTCTTTCATTTTACTTTTAGGGAACAATCATCTTAACAAACGTTAGATCATGTGAGCTAAACATAGAATCCGGTGTCATGAAACCCCACACTGAAAGAAGGTGGTCTACTTGCCAAGGTAGAACCAAAACATGAACATATCATTCTAGGTGGATCCACTAGCAAGTATTCCTATGTAGGGAACATAGCTGAAGAACTAGGATATATATTAGATACCCATAGTTCCACATTACATGGAAGCCTCTATCTCATGAGATTCATTGTGAACCTACCTTCCAACTACGGATTGTACACCTCTCATATCTAGTTCATCGGTGCTAAGCTAAAGTCCCTTTTTGAATAACCTTTATGTAATAATTTATCATAAAACTTATTATAGGCCATAGGATATAAACTCCTTGTATAAACATGATCATAAGATCTTTAGGTTTAGATGAGAATTTCCTTTCATCACAACCTTCATTTCTCAGATTAACATATCACGGTCATAGTGTATAAGACATACAAGATAAACATTATCAACTTGAATTATCATATCCTTACAATGATCTCACATTCAACATATTCATAAGTCATCATATACTCATAGACACATCATACATACTTCAATTGCATAAAAACATCAATTATAGGTCAACATCAAACATAATAGAGTAATCATTACTTTAGAAAACTTACCTAATTGCTTCCAAGAATCTTCATCAAGAACTTACACTTAATTCGTAACAGTCATCCAATAATATAGTGAAATACTCATCAACATAACCAATCCCAACCACTCTAGTAATACACAAGACCAATTCATAGTAGGTATAAAGGAAAGGGCTCATTTAAGAGTTCATTCAAGCTATTGTTCCAATCCCAAAAATTACATAACATTAGTGATAGATATAACATAATAAAATCCATTATTTAGAGAAGGAACATTCTTCACACGAAAACCCAACATCACATATCAATTACCCAATAAATACATACTTAATAAACCATAGAAAATCATAGTTTTTCATTATTAGTCATAAATCTCATGTTTTGAAGAAAACCCGTTTGTAGAGTAAAAACCATAGGAATTGAATTATTGGAAATAATCTTTGAAAGGAACTCTTCCGGAAAGGAATACCAAGAGTTAAGAACCCATAACATATTGACGATTATTTCACGAATTTTGAATGTTAATATTGCAGTCTTCGTCTTCTTCCCAAAGCTTTCTTGTTCTTCAATGGTGGTTGAAAGAGAGAGTGTTTGAGTGAGATGAGAGGGATTTGTTAATTATAATTTGGAGTTCATGTAAATTGTTTAAAATTGACCAAAAACCTTTATAAATGTGTCCCCTAAAATACCCAAAATATCCTTACTTAAATGGGTTTTTTTGCAAAATTAAATTGACTTAAAAATGACGCGGACGAATATGGGAAGTGGCTGTGCGTCAAAGGGCAGTTTCACATTTAGCTTTCAAAATTAAAGTTGACACAGTGGGCCTAGTAGAGGCCCTGCATCGCGAAGAAACTTTTTGCCTACCTCATGTTGGCTGTGCGATGTGTGGTTGGCTCAATATCTTGGCTGACGCAAGATGCTTTTGCAGCTTGCTAGCCAAGGTTTGGGTCCTTTTCAAGGACCCTTCAGGCGGTCCTTGGGGATTCATTGCTAGACGTTTGGACCCTTTATACTATATTTTACCTATTCAAAGTCTTTTTACAAGTTTTTTCCTTCATCTTACTCACCCAAACCTTCACCAAACATGGGGACGTCTACTATTTCAAATTAGCTAGTTTCCGGACGTCAAGGTCTTTATTTGTTGTTTTGTCTCTAACCTTTTCTAAATGCATTTAATAAATTAATTTAGGTGTGGAAACATCATTTAAATCATTACTCAATAGGTGAAGATCTAGTCTAAGTCATGGAACTTCCGGAGTGTTATAGAATCCGTAAGCATTTTCATAGGTTTCATAAGATCATGCATATACTCATACTATTCCCTTTACAGGTTCAAAGCTTAATTTGAATCAACACATCTACAAATCAAGGACTAGAAGATGATTTCATCATAAATTGATGTGATTCTATTACTTCATGCTTTAGTTCATAAATCCCCTCTTAAAAAACCAATAACCAAAATCATATGGTCAAAATATTAAAACATGGGGTATACATGGGTTCATAGGGGAAACATCATAAAATAATTGTATTTCATCAATTCATTCATATTATACACAATTCATTCATATAAGTCAATAATAAAGAGAACCCATGGTATTTGATGAGAACCCTCATTAACTTGGGAAATTCTATTATCAAAATAGGAGAAATTTTGAACTCCATGAATGAAAAAAATTCATGGATTTAAACTATCCTAAGTGAAGTAAAATTAATTATTTTCAATAGAAGAATTGAGACCTTGACTTGAAACACTAGATGAATCTATCTTTTTCATCAAGTTCTAAATAGGTGATTAAGAGCACAATCTATTTTAAGTTCCAAAATGCTCTTCGTGGAGTCATGATGATCAAGTTTTTAGATTTCCTCCGGAAAGAGGGGAGGCTCATTACCTTATTGTGAGCTGCTCACTGGGTCAACAGTACGCCAAATGCTAATCCTAGTTACCTGCTTCTTCATAATGATACGATGCAGGCAAACATGAATTAGTACATTGAATATATGAGTATGAAAGTTGGAATGCTAAAAACACTTAAGCATGAAAAGGAGTAAGAAGGAACACTTACCTAGTCTCTACTCAACTCATGAATAACTTTAACTCATTTAATATAAAGAAATTTAAAAGTAAGTGCAATATAATCAAAAACTAACTTAAACATGTTGTAAACAATGAAGGTATGGAAGATACAATTAACTATGGTATGAATTTAAAAATACAAACAACTAATGATACACCGATCTGCTTTTTGCTGCCAGAGCATCCTATACAGAGACAAAGGTATAAGACCTGAATTGCCTAATGGATTCATTAGTTTACTGTGAAAAGAGTTCATCTAAAAAGTATTAACTTTTTATACCCATCGTGGCTACATCGTTTATGGGGGCTATGAGTTGTCTGAACTCTCCCCCATAGCAGTGTTCAATACTACTCCAAAAAATAGTTTGGCTCTTATGTTTTCAAACATACTAATTCAATGGTTTTGAGATTAGTTCTAAAAATACATAGCTCAAAGATATCTTGGAAATCATAGTTTCCTTGCTTGATTCTTCTAGAAAGTTGTATTTCTTTTCTGAAAGCTTTCTCTAAGGCTACTTGGAAATCAATGTTTCCTTTATAGTTAAATTTTATAACATTTTAAGTCTCTTTGGGAATACTTAGTCTCCATATACTTTGAATAAAAGAAGTTCAACTTACTCTTTACATAGCTTGAAACTTGAGTCTTAAAACAAAGTTAAAATATTTAAATAAGACTCTTGAAAACCTTTTAGTTTTTAATTCTTAGCTTTAGACTTGACTTCCTAACTTTCTTGGCTTCGATCTTAACTTTCGTTGAATTGAATTATGGGTTCAATGTTCATGATTTCATGTTTATGGATGATTTCATGACATTTTGATGTACCTTAGAGTGTTGGAATCAACTAAGAAGTGTGGGTACATCACTTGGGACTAGTACGAAAAGGTAGGGAAAGAGCGGGTTTCCCATGAGTCCTTGGCACTCTGAAAGGCGTGGAGCACCAGAACCTGATAGATAGAATCTATCATGAGAGGCTATGGATAGTGTGGCGTGCCAGAGTCTAACGGACAGAGACTGTTCTGAGGGGCTCTTGTAGGCACGGCATCTTAGGGTATGTCGGACGAGAATTTCCGACTTCTCTTTTTTGTTTTCATCTCTAAACTTTCTAATCTTCCATGGATATTTCCCAAACACTTAGGATCACTAATAACCTCAATACCTAATAGATTATATTCTATAAACTACTGAGAAACGCAAATAAAATAAACTACAGGCATACTATAACTCAACAAACAAGAATCCAAACATTGTTCTTCAAGATCTTCAAAGTTCATTATTCAATGTACATAATATTTGGTGAATCAAAAAAAGTTGGTGTGTGGTTTAACTAACCCAAGAAAGAATGATCTCACATACCTTAATAGGGATCACCCCTAAAGATTTTTACCTGACAATCTTATCATTCTTGATGAAGTACTAATATTTCTCCCTTCTCCTTCTCTTGTATTTTCTCCCAGTCCCTAAGTGTGAATAAATTTTCATAAAATGAGTTAAGGCTTAGTTTTATCCCTAATAACACTTTAAAACGAATTAGGAAATAGTTGGGTGAAAGGACCTCTTTACCCTTACAAAAATCCAGATTGGGACCATCCTCAATCAAAAATCCCAACTTACGGTCGACATATTTCCCTCATACAATATCGAAAATTCACAAACACGACATCTTTGGAATGATCTCTCCAAGGGCTTTCCAACCATATGAAGAACTAACTCTAACTCATCCTGAACTAGATGTTATGGCCATTTGAAAATGACTAAAACTCACTCTTTAAACATAGGAAATTTTCCATTTTTTCCCTTTCTTTCCCAAAGTTATTATTTTTATCTTCTTAGCTTTTCATAGCTATTTTGGGTTACAAGATTTTACATCCATATACATTAGTTATTGGTACATATATTCAGAGTTATATTGTATTCTTTTTTATACATAGAGTTGACATCATGTATTTAAACAAGTTTTTCTATATATTTCATCTACTTTTATTTAATTTATAATGAAATGAGTTTGGTCAATTTTTATGAGATGAAAAGATTCAGGTAACTATTTTTTTTTCAGAACCTCTATCATGCCTATGTTTTTTACCATTCCAACTAGCATACTCATAAATTCAATGTACTGATGCCTGTTGGCCTGCTTCGTCTTATGATGTAAACGCAGGTAACCAAGATCAATATCCAGCACTTCGTTGATCCAGCTTGAGAACTCAAAAATTATTGGTGAGCCTCCTTGCATTCCTGAGGAATCTATTTATTTTGGTTTCAGTATTTCAATATTAAGAGTATTGGGGTCTTTTCAAACATCCATTTTTGTACTAGAGGCTTCATAGATAGAAACCTGAGTACTTCTATAGTCTTTACAATATCATTCTATGTTAAAGACTTGAGTTGCAATTTTTTCCAAGTGAATGTTTGATTTTTTAACATTCCAAGTTTTATTATTAAGTTTATTGAGTAACTTCATTTGATTTTTGTAAAAATTCTTAGAATCTTCTGCTAAGTTAAGTAAGTCAGACCAAGGGTCCGCTTGAGGCTAACAATGGTCTTCGAGTGTCAGTCTCGGCCAGTGTGTAGCCTTAGGACATTACAATAAATTATGTGTAATCGAAGGTGAATATGATAAATTCACTTAATAATGAAACATCGAGGGGAGTAAAACCATTGTAATTTTAGAAGATCAACAATGATGGTAACCCAACCTATGTGATTGGAGATCCCATGAACTAGGTTCATATGGGTAATAACAAGTCATTACTTGATCAAGTAATCACTATAAATATATGTCCCTCCTATTATGTGTGAATGTATTTCTACAGTGAGCAAGGCAATGTGAGGATGAATTAAGCACTTAATCCAAGTCATATCACTTATAGGTGGTGTACTGATCTGCAGAATAAAAATGATGATTGGACCTATATGAGTGTGACATTGTGCTGCTTCTATGAAATTCTGTCATATTTTTAGATCACTCATGAATACCAGGACATGTGCATGGCCTATTAGCGCAAAACTACGATAACAAAAATGATAGTGAGAGTACAATGTGATAGATCAAGATGCTTGACATACAAAAGAATTATTGGTTTATAGATGTTTTAAACTTCACTTATTATTGTCTAAGTTCAATCTTGTTTCATCTAGATCTGGTTCATAGTCTATGGTTACCTTATTCGACGCGTTTTACTCATATATGAATACTAGTGAACTTCCTTTCCATTCTATTAGTATTATATTTATGAGATATGTAGCGGTTTTTAAGAAGAACAATATTAATATCTCATAAATACATTATTCTCTAAAACTTTTTTCATAATTGATGCTAATCGAATTGTGCTTAAGGAAAGTTTGGAAGTTGTCAAACATTTCTTTTTGACCAAATTCCTTCTATTATTGATTGGCATTAGCCCCTATTTATTATCTGGCAATATGTAGAACCTAATATGAGGTTGTGCTCTTTAGCTATCTAATATATCCTTCCACTATTGATTTAGATAGTAGATAAGAACAAAGAGAGTTTCTTCTATATCTTTCCAATACCATTTTGTGCTGGGTTTTCTTTTAGATTAAACCATTGTTAGTTTTTGGCTCCTAGTTTTATACTAGAAGAGCTTGTTGAATCTTTCGGGATACGCCTATAGCGGGTTAAATATCCTTAAGGTCTGTGTATCGGGATGCGCCTCAATCTTTGAGAAGTTCCTACAAAAGTTTGTAGTGATTCATAAGGTTTGATGAATTCAGTACACGTGTTCGTGATGAAAGTATTTTCTTTAAGAATTTACAATAGTTCAGACAACACACAACCCCCATACACAAAATATTCCAACATGGGTAATTGTCATACTTTTTAGATGATTCCATATTCACTTTAAAATATAGCTTAGGTTATCCACTTAGTTGAAGATGACTTATATTTCGTTAAGAGTATAAGATAATTCTGGAAGTGTGTGCGAGACATTGTATCATAACGTTGTTCATATTGATGGATGTCAGTTAAAGAATCACCAAAATAGGAGTAATGAGTTTGTTTAATTTATTTTCATATACATTTGAGTTATTATTATCAAGTGTTTTGAAAGTTTCATGTATATAACCTCTTTTGTGTTTGCTTTCATTTTGAGTCTAGTATTATGAGTTTGGGTTGAGTATCATGAGCTTGAGTTGTGTATCCTAAGTTTAGTTTGAATATTTTGAGTTGAGTATTATTGAGTTAAGTGGAGTATTCTTGAGTCATGTTGAGTATTCATACATTGATTTATGTATTCTTGAGACATATTTAGTGGAAATGAAATTAGAATGTCTTCCTTATTTTCAATTTCTGTTCACACTTATGGTGTTGAGTTACCCTTACATGCTCGTACATTCCATGTAATGACTCCATTTGGTCTGCATCTTTTCATGATACAGATAGAGGTAGGTATTCATGGTCATCAACAGACACTTCATTGAGGTCATATGATATTCTATCCATCTTTGGTGATTTTTCTTTTACTCTAGAGGACTTTGCCTTCACTATCCAACTAGTAGTTTTGAGATGTTGAGGGTCTTGTCTAGATATTCTTCTGGAATAGTAGATTATTCATAGATTGACAGAGATGAGGTGTTTTTTTTACAATTTCTTTATATGAGTTGTTTTATAAAATCTAAATATATCTTTTGAGTATTATTCGGGAAATATTAAAGTTTAGTAATTGAGTTTTATGAATTTACATTCTGAATATTTATAACTTTCAATTTGTTGTCAACATTGCTTCCAAGTTTTTTCACCAACCACGACAATCGTGTATTCAATAAGTAAAATGCATTTTCAATATCACGCTGGCATAATTGATTGGGGCTTATAGTTGGGTAACAATTATTCCGTGTCGCTTACTGTTTTATATGACTCTAATTGGGTTGGTTGTTCAACCACTAGGCCATCCACAACTGGATTTTGTATTTTTTTTTTGGCTCCAATATTATCTCTTGGTCTTTTAAGAAATAACCTACCATTGAACACTAAGGTACCGAAGAAGAGTACCTACCGAGCTCTTGTTGTTTCCACTGCTGAAGCTAATTAGCTCCAATATATTCTTTAGGATCTTGGTGTTTTTCTTACTTCTCCAGTATTTTTTCAAAAGTGAAAATATTGAAGCCATTCATCTAGTTCATCATCCAATTTTTTCACTCTTCTTCAAAACATGTTGGATTAGATTATCATTTGTTTGTGAAAAGATTAGTCATGGTGTCTTAGTGGTTTTCCATGTTCATCGATCTGAGTAATTTGCTAATTCTCTTACCAAAGTATTGACCTCTTCACATTTTTGTGATTTAACTTCCAATCTTCACATTTACTCTTCCCGTTAAGATTGACAGAGGGCTATGTATTGTTGTTGTAATAGGACTCTTATCTTTTCTACTAATCATTTATTTAATCTTCACCTTTAGGTCAATGTTTATACACTAAGTAACACTCTTATCCCAACGACTCAAAAATTTAAAAGATTTTCTACTTGAAAAGTTGTTGTCATGGCTTATACATTAATCAATGTATTCTTATCTTAACTAATCAAACTCTCTATGATTTATAGGCGTGAAAAGTTTTTGTCAAGAAGTATGAGTCAACTAATACTCTTATAGACTATTCTAGCTCTGAGATGAAGTTAATTAATTAAGTAATTGTTACCTGTATTAAAAGTTGATATTCTCAATTACATAATCTTTTTTTAAAAAAGTCATTTATTTTTAACTCTTGAATTTTTTTTATACTTTATTTGATTTCCTTCAATTTTTTAGTATCCATCTAAAACTAGCTTATATTAAATACAAAACCATTGGAATTAAATTTTAAATCAAATCAATAGGAAAGGAAATTAAAATGAAGATACAAATAAATCCATCAGAAAAAGGAGGGAAAAAAAAAAGAAGGAAGTTAATAAATAAAAAATGAAAAAAATAAAATAAAATACATAATTAGTTATGTTTGAGAAAACATTATATACAAGTCAAAGACAAATTGTAAATTCGGTCATAGTTAAAGGTGAATTTATGCCTTCTCCCAATTTCGATTGATTAAATAATTTTTTTAATTGTTAAAGTTAAAATTCTGTAAGACTGCTTGGAGAAAGTTGGGATTGCAATTATTCCATTGATAAGGAATGAAAAATATTATATAATTACAGGTGATAAAATTTTTGTATTATTACATTTGGATTTTTGTGCAATGTCTTGAGATTTTTCTCATAAATTTAACCGTAAGTGTTTATTCCCTCAAATGGTTCCACTTAATTCTTTACTTTTTTTTTTGGAAATTGCAGGTTCCATAAAGTGTTTGTTCTTTAAGAATGAATGACATAATATTAGTGATTAAAACACTTCTAGTTTGGGAGTTCGGTGCATAAAACAACCACACATTTTCACATATTTCCTAGATATTATTCAATCACATCATTTAAAACAAATTAACATTGTTATCTTTAATTGAGCTTGATATTGTTATTCGATTAAAAAAATAGTGTTTTTACTTGAAATGTTGTCGTCAATGTTCGTATACCAAACAATACACTTATGCTAACTACTCAAAACTTTTGTATACTTTTACCTTTGAGTAAGGGTCTTCACATCAAGTAGTCAATAAAAAAATTGAAAGATTTTTTTACCTGAAATGTTATTGTCAAGGTTTATACCCGAATCAACTCCATTTTTAGGATTTTTTTTGTCAAACCAACATGAAAATTCTAAAAATGAAAAAGTAAATTTTAGGTAATAGTTATAAGCGATAAACTCAAATATATGGTCGAACTTTGAGAAAAGGTTCATCTATGCCATCGGTTAAAACTTTGACTCATATGTACCATATTATTTTGAGAAAAAATCAACCAAGCCATTATTCGTCATCTAAAATGACATATTGATATACCTTGAGTTTAACGTATTTTTAATGCATTATGAAACAATTACAAACCAATTATTCACCCAAAATTTATAATGATCGGGTTCTATTGTAAGAGAAAAGTAAACGGGGAAAATTTTTGGGTCGAAAAACTTTTTCGTAGTAACAATAATTTTCAAATCCAGTCCACATTTTGACAAAATCAGAGTCATTACCGTCTAGGGAATATGGTAACAAATGAGTGATATAATTATGAATTTGTTCACATTAGTATATAGGTAAGTCGTTAAGGAACCCGTATGAATTTTACATAATTGAATTCGGGCGAAAAGAACTACTAAAATTGATTTTAGCGTGAACATGTAGTTTTTGAATGTCTTTGGTGGAAAGTGTATTGTGATATGAGGTCATGGAAATATTAAATTTGCTTACTGGTTCTGTGCAAGCAGGTGAGGCGGGATTTCTATCGTTAAGGCGGGGCCACTATAGTAGGGTGAGTGCCTCCATGGCAAGGAAGAGGCGACTTAAAGTCGTAAATAAACTTCTAAAACATTTTATCCTGTAATTTTTTAACTTGAGAGATATGGAACGAACCCTAATCATTTCTTGATAGGTTTTCACCATTTTGAGGCTAAAGGTGACTTCACTCCCCGAATCCATTTTTTGATCCTTAGAACGTAATAAATATACTGGGTAGCTAATCAAGTTTCTTAAGGGTTTCAAGCTTGTTTCAAGGAAAGTGATGGTTGTGATTCTATGATTGTGTGATATATGTTTGTTCTTTCTTCATTATGATACATGTATGTATGTGAATGTTGCATTAATGATCACATTAATTTTAAATGAGGAAATATGAATGATGAATGTCATTAATGATGACTTAATTGTATGATTATGAGAATTTACTTTATGATTTTTATTGTGACTTATTGAATGGATCAGGTGTTACATTCTGACATACTAACCTGGATAGGTTGCCACGTTCTGGCATAGTTATGGTTTTGGTTGCCAAGTTATGACATAAACATTCTATCAGGTACCATGTTTCGATATACTAACTGTTTGGGTTCTATGAGAGGACCAATGATTTGATATAATTCTGTATCTTGAGAAATATGAAACTGCACCTTGCTCGTAAATGTTGATAATATTATATATGTTGGATATATACATGTGATGATAGTGTTGTAATGACTTACATATGTTGCACTTAATGGGGTAGCCACATGATCTTACCACTACACTGTTGTTGTGTATTGATATTGCAGTTGCTCTTTCATTGTTGAGTACAACACATCTTCAGGGGGATATTGACAAACCTCATTTAGAAGGTAAGTGGCCTTCAATCGAATTCAAGGGTGAGCCGGTTCTTTGAAGATGCCATGAGTTCTCTTTTCATCTATGTCCACATTTAAGACGTAGAATTTTCTAGTTAGTTATTAGTTCATTAGCTTGGGGTTGTAATTTGTAACCCTTCTTGTTAGTATTATGGATCATGTTAGATGTTTTGGTACATTGACTTTTAGGTTTTAGGTATATTTGCATATTGTTTAGTTGTTACATCTTCTGGAAGTGTATGGGAACTTCAATTTTAGTTGTTTAAGTTGCTTTCTTAACTTAAATGATTTGGTATTTTTATTAGAGTTGGTTACCTAAATAGTATAAATGGTTCTCCCACAAGAGGGTTAGTATTTGTTTCAATCACGATGGTCTGGCTTGTGAAAGAATTCACCCACTAAACTCCCTGTCACATCCATATAATTTTCCCCTTCAATTTTTAATCCCGCCCTACTACAATTCCTTTCATTCCCTCCCAAATCTTCCATTTCCTCTCTAAATCCTATTTCTAGTCCGGTTTTGGTGTCAAGTTTGCTTGGGTTTCATTAAAAAGTCAAAACCAACAAACTCATCAACTTCGCTTTGCTTTGAAGGTAATCAAAATCAATAAAACATTGATTTGTTTTCATTGTTTAAATTGAAATCAATGAAGTTGTACTTGACCTTGGGTAAGAAATTGCATGATAACTTGGTATAAATAAGTCCTAAACCTACCCTTGGAATGATGATAATTGGAGTGTGTTGCTAAAATTAACCAGACAAAGTGGATTCAACGTCTATGTGGGTGTTTTGGCTTAGGGTTTCACTATTTAATTGATTGAGTGTGAAATGTGAATGGTCAAAACCTTAGGAATGACGAACTACCACAAAACATGTTGAAATGCATGTTTAGTCTTAGATTGGTTTGTTGATTGTTGATTTTAAAGTGTTGAATAATAAGTTGGAATCACAAAGCTACACAACACTGATCAATAAAATAATTACACACTAAAATAGACTAAGTCAATGAACCACAATGTGGCCTACACTCCGTCATTTGTTCGACGGAGCATTTTACATATTCGTGGTTCCCAATCGGAAATAAAAATGTGACTTTCTGACTTATAGAGGGGATCCACGGTCCGTCGTTCAATTGACAGTAAGTAGGTATCCACCGTAGGTTAGAAAAACAACTATCGCCTAGGATATTGATTTATTTTTGTCTAAGTCTAAATGTTGTTCTAAAATTTTTTTCTTGGGTCTTTTTGTGTTCTTTGTGTACTAACTAGTCCCCCACAGGTACCATGACACAAAAAAAAACTCTTGGATACGTAGCGAGGAAAGTCTAAGTCTGTTGCTCCTTTCCTCCGCATGATAATGAACTCCAATTAGGACGAGTAAGTACCAGAGAGAACCAGAGGCTTCCTTACTACCCCCCATCTACGAAGAGAAGATTCTGGAAATTAGTTACCTCTTGTGACGAGGTCGAGGTCACTACCCCAGTTTGAAGAGGGGGAAAAAAGTCGCAATCCAACTTCGAGTTACATTCAAGCTCTAGTTACAACAATACTTTCGCTTCTTCTTTCGATGCGAATAGCATGGGGATGCCACGGACCCACCCAACATGAGAGTTTAGTCGTTTCACAACGCCATAAAGCAAAATACGTGATACATGGAGGATAATACTAGGTATACTATGATGCAAACGAACTAAATGGTCACTGGACAGTAGCCCATATTTATCGAGGAGCTCCGAGTTCTGACAGGGAGCCTCCATACCTTTCTCACCATGCATGCCATCTTCCAGAAACACAAGCCCGAGCGGATGTCCAAAAATCCCGACTGATACATTCATGACATGGTGCTTAAATTTTTTGCCTCATTTGCGACCATAGCTACTAATGCTTTTCCACCACGAGCCAAGGCTTTGGATCAACTACGTCTTCAGACTATCATGGTGCGAGGCCTCCCAGTCAATATTTCTGAGTCCATTATCCACCATTTCATTTATGGACCTTCATATACCCAGCCTATCAACATAGTGCGACTATAAGTTGGGGATAGCTCAAGGTAGAGAATTCAAAGACCACGAGTAGAGAGATACACTATTTCCACGGATGTCCTGACATATAGCTGATAAGGGAGAGAGCACAGAATGGGTGCAAAACATATAGTTGCTATCAAAAAGGAAACCTTCAGGCTAGAACCCAGATTTTTGTAGTCTATCATCTGCAGAAGACTGTCCCCTAGATAGGTGGGTAATGTTGTCACTTGAGATCGTGCGGTGATGCTTGCTGCATTATTCATAGGGATAGAGATCGACTTTGCGTTGATACTCCTTTAAGAGATTCATGAGAAGACCATCTGCACGACTACTACTTTTCCTTTCCTATGCTGGATCTTACGTTTGTGTAGAGATTCTATTATTCCAATATGTTACTATTATAGATTGGTCAAGGCGACCAAGACTATAGATTTTGGGCTGATATAGGATGATACAAACCCCGCTACCACGCATTGGAGTAAACGAGTTAAAGTCCATCCCCTAGGTTATTACTTTGTTTGCGAGGTTGACCAGATTACAGTGTCCTAGGCTGATGACACTGTCGTACCTCACACTACTGTGACCGTACAAGATCCCCCTTCAACCACCACCCGATAGGGTGCAAGCTTTTCACAAGTCAGTCCCCCTTCAGGGTCCACTTTAGTTTCCCTAGCCCGTGTCTAGAAGTTGGAGGCACAAGAGGTCTTGGATGCAGCGATCTATTGAGAAGTCTGAGACTCATATGGAGCGAATGATGGACTCCAAGATTTGGGTGGTCCACAAGAGGTTAGATACGTTCGAGCAACGAGTAATAAAGAGGTATACACCCACAATTGATGTTACCATTCTACAGACGGAGTTGGATAGGCTTTGTTTTGATATAGATGCTCTTCTAGCCCTTGCTGAGATTGTACAAAAGACCACCCAGGAGGATAGGGCGTATGATTTGGCGATCACTACACTTTTTTGGTGACACTATGCTATCATGTAATCCTTCTCGTGAAAATGAGAAGTGCCAATGCTCTTCTGATCATACTTATGACATTAAGGAGCCACATAGTTATAACTTGTCTTGTTGCTAATTTTCAAACCAAGGAGGTAGTTAATAAAAAAATTATCAACATAGATTTAGTGGGATACTATCTAATAGTCTAGTCTTGATTGGTGTGAAGTAATAACTAAGCCATACATCGAATATGATGCTTAATATAAATAAAGGTAAGTGTTAGTAGCTTATACACACATAGCTGGAACAAGGTACGGGGTGAAATTATCTAAATATCGGACCAAGGATTTAGAAATACCCAACTTATTACTTTGCTTGCAAATCAATAGGGAAGAGTTATTATAGCTAGAAATACAACGTTATGAACCTACGGGGAACACTAACATCTCTAGTTTCTCTCACAACTTGATCAAAACTAAATCTAATCCTTTTACTTGTTTAACTTAGAAATATTAAAGAAGTTTGTTTCAAAAAATCCCCCCTTAATTACTTGTTTTTGTAAAGAACTTCACTATATAGAAGTAATTGTACATTGAAATTAAATATAAACCATTTTCCTGGTGGGATCGACCCCAATCTAATAGTTGGGTTCTTCACATGATACGACCGCTTATACTTCTTTAGGGAGGTGTAATTTGAGCGTATCATATTACTAGATGTTTTTTATGTGAGAGAGTTTTTAGACTACCGTATGTATGTTCTTTATGTTTTTAAAAGAGTAGAGTAAGTAAGATTCTATGTAAGAGGTCCA
Source organism: Solanum habrochaites (assembly GCA_027704765.1). NCBI lineage: Eukaryota > Viridiplantae > Streptophyta > Magnoliopsida > Solanales > Solanaceae > Solanum > Solanum habrochaites. The sequence continues at coordinate 25,463,936 of JAKWJA010002494.1, read as the reverse complement.
TGTATACCTCCATATATGATAATTGAGAAGTCTAAGTCTACTTCACTTAGTATATGCAAAAGTTTTTAATTTTTTGCAAAATTTTAACCTATGACATGTTATGACGAATGCTAAGGGCTTGTTTGAGTCCTCTAAGAGGATGAAAACTCCGGTCGCGACTGGGGGTGCTCCTCGATCGTGAAAAACTTATTATCAGAAAATTAGGTTAAATAAACATGGGTCTATGTCTCACTAAACCACATTATATAGTGTTTTCTTCATGGTTGTGAAGCGTACCACAATTATGAATGAGATGCTACGTGATGATTAGGAAAATTCTCTTTTCTTGGTAATCCTATGTCATGCCTCTAGAGTTTTGACACTGCATGTATTTTAGAATCTTATCCATTTCTTGTAGTTATAGGCGATGAACACAAGAAGGACAGTCGTGAGAAGAGTGGGAGAAGAGATTGCCAATATGGGAGCTACTTCCCAAGGAAATCGAGGTCCTCCTCAAGAGCAAGTTGCTTCGAATAATCAAGTTCCAGTAAATCTTCCATGAAGGATGGTAAGGTGAGGGAATCCCTTCGCCAAATGGCCAAATCTACCACCACTCAAGCTAAAGCCAATATGACACAAGCTAACCGGGAGGTTGTACCTCGAGAGAACCATGCTAGTACTATGGCAACCCATTTGAGAGATTTTACGAGGATGAATCCTCCTATGTTCTGTGGATCTAAGGTTGATAAAGACCTCGAAGACTTCCTTGATGAGGTCCATAAGATTTTGATTGCTATGGGGGTAAGTAATACTGAAAAGGCAGATCTTGCTTCCTATTAACTCAAGGACGTGGATCAGACATGGTACAATCAATGGAAGGATAGTTGGGCTTTCAGAGGTGGTCCCATTACTTGGTAGATCATGAAAAAGGCCTTTCTTGATAGATTCTTCCAAAGGGAGCAAAGGGAAGCTAAGGTAGAGGAGTTCATCAACCTTTATCAAGGAGGTATGAGTGTTAAGGAATACTCCTTAAAGTTCATTAAGCTATTTAAATATGCTTCCTCTTTTGTTTCAAATGATAGGGATGAAATGAGTCGTTATGTAATGGGCGTGTCCGAAGAGCTTGAAGAAGAATGTCGGGCAACTATGCTTAATTAAAAACTTGATCTTTCAAGATTTATTGTTCATACATAACAAGTAGAGGAGAGTTGTCTAAGGAAGAGAAATAGAGAAGCCAAGAAGGCAAGGTGTTTTGAAAGTGGTTCTTCTAAAAGTAGGATTGACATGCAAGACAAGCCTAAGTTCAAGAAGAGGTTTTCAAACCAAATTCTTTCAAATTTCTACAAGACTCACAATGATAGGGTGTCTAATCCTAAATCACAAAAGGGGAGAAATGTTGATCCACCAAGAGAAATACCAACTTGTGGAAAGTGTGGTAAGAAACATATGGGTGAATGCCTTTTTGGTATGAATAGTTGCTATAGTTCTGGCAAGAGTGGCCATATGGTGAAAATCATCCTGATGTAAAGATTCAAGGAAAGGGGAATAGCAAAGATCAATCAAGCGGTCCTAGCTCCAAAGCTCCAAAAAGGAACCACTTTTATGCATTCAAGGCTAGCGGTAAACAGGAGAGCTCTACCGATGTTGTGATTGGTATGTTACAAGTATTTTCTATTAATGTTAATGCTTTTCTTGATCTAGGTTCTACCTTTTCTTTTGTTAAACGTTGGTAGCTAGGAAGTTTTACTTCCCGATGTTTTGATTGAACCCTTTTCGGTTTTTACCCCAACGGATGACTCGGTAGTGACGAAGAGAGTGTATAGGAAATGTCATGTAATGCTGACCAATAGAGTTACTCTTGTTGATTTTGTAGAAATTGAAATGTTTGATTCTAATATCATTTTTAGGTGTGGATTGGCTTTATGCATGTTTTTATTCCATCGACTGTAGAACGTGGGTAGTAAAGTTTCAATTTCTAAATGAACCCATTAGAGAGTGGAAGGAGGGAAATTCAATGCCAAGGGGTCAAATCATTTCTTACTTGAAGGATAAAGATCTAGAATGTGAAACTCATCCTATTCAGTTGGTCCCCGTTTTGAGGGAATTTCCAGAGGTCTTTCCTAATGACCTTCCAGGAGTTCCTCTCAAATGGGAAATTGACTTTGGCATTAACTTATTACCGAATACGAACCCCATTTAAATTCCTCTCCCTCGGATTGATGATCTATTTGATCAACTCCAAGGTTCTAGCTACTTTTCCAAGACTGACTTAAGGTTAGGATATCACCAACTTAGGGTGAGAGGAGAAGATGTTCCCAAAATAGATTTCCAAACTAGATATGATCACTATGAATTCCTAGTGATGTCTTTTTGGTTAACAAATACCCCAGTGGAGTTTATGGACCTAACGAATAGAGTTTTTCAAAATGACCTCAAATTATTTGTGATCGTGTTCATTGATGATATTTTGATATATTCCACGGATGAAGATGAGTAGGAGAGTCATTTGAGGTTAGCCTTGCAAGTCCTGAAAGAGAACCAACTTTATGCAAAACTTAGCAAGTGTGAATTTTGGTTGAGGTCAATTGCTTTTCTTGGCCATGATATCTTTGGTGAGGGTGTAGAGGTCGATCAAAAGAAGATGCATGCCGTTAGAAATTGTCCTAGACATTTCACTCCCACCGATATAAGAAGTTTCTGGGGTCTAGCTAGGTACTTTTGGAGGTTTGTTGATGGATTTTCATATATTGATTCTCCTTTGACAACCTTGACATGAAAGAAGGTGATGTTTGAGTAGTCAGAAGCTTGTAAAAAAGATTTTCAAGAGTTGAAAGATAAGCATACCTCCGCTCCTATGTTGACTTTACCAAAGGTTATTGAAGTCTTTGTGGTGTATTGTAATGCTTCCCAAGTGGGCTTGGGATGTGTCCCTATGCTACATTGAAAAATAATAGCTTATGCCTCTAGGCAACTAAAAATTCATGAGAATAATTATCCAACTCATGACCTTTAGTTAGCGGTCGTAGTTTTTGCCTTGAAAATATGGAGACTTTACTTGTTTGGTGTGTACGTTGATGTGTTTACTGAACATAAAATTCTTCAATATGTTTTCACACTGAAGTAGTTAAATCTCCGACAGATAAGATAGTTAAAACTTTTGAAGGATTACGAAATGAGTGTCCTTTGCCACCCCATCAAGGCCAACGTGGTTGTGGATGCTTTGAGTCGTATGACTATGGTTGTGTTTCTCATGTGGAGGAAGAGAAGAAAGAACTTGTGAAATATGTCATAGGTTGTCTCGCTTAGGTGTGCGGCTAGACGATTCTCCAAATGGTGGTTTCATGGTTCATTATAACCCAAGTCATCATTAGTGGTGGAGGTGAAATATAAACAACATCTTAATCGTCTATCGATGGAGTTGAAGGAATCAATACTTGGTAAGCTCAATGAGTTATTCTCCCAAGGGGGGATGATTTCCTTAGGTACCAACAGAGATTATGTGTACCAAACATTGAGGATTTGAGAAATCGAATTCTAGAAGAAGCCCATGATTCCCATTATTCTATACATCTAGGTGCCACAAAAATATAACATGACCTTAGAGAGGTCTATTGGTTGGATAGTTTAAAGAGGGACATAACAGAGTTTGTTGCTTTGTGACCAAATTGCTAAAACATCAAAGTCGATCATCTAAAACCAGTTGGTTTAACCCAAATCATGGATGTTTCTACTTGGAAGTGGGAAGCCATGAATATGGAGTTTGTGGTTGGGTTGCCTCTAACCAAGAGGTAAAATGATTCAATATGGGTTATTGTGGATAGGCTGACCAAATCTTCCCACTTTATTCCAGTTAAGTCTACTAACATTGCATAAGATTATGCAAGAATCTACATTAATGAGATTTTGAGTCTTCATGGGATTCCTTTGTCCATTTCGTATAGGGGTGCCAATTCATTTCTCATATTTGCAAAACTTTTAAAAAGGGTTTAGGTACTCAAGCAAAAGTTAGCACCGCTTTTCATCCTCATATATATGGTAAAGTGGAATGGAACATTCAAACCTTTGAAGATATTTTAAGATCATGTGTTATTAATTTCAAAGGAAGTTGGGATGATCACCTACTAGTGATTGAGTTCTACTACAACAATAACTACCATTCGAGCATCTCCATGGCAACTTTTTAAGATCTTTATCTATGACCTATGTTAATACACTTTAGAGAGATCACATGTATGCTCAATTTAAAAAAAAGAGGGTAAAACACATTAGTACGTCAATCTCAAGCTTAATCCATAGAGTTATGGATATCATCCACATGATAAAATCCTATTCGTATAAGCATTCATGTCATATAGTATGTTAAGTCTCGTAAGCTCATAATTTACCCTCAATGTGTAGAAACATAATATTATGTCATGGACATTCTTACATTCATATGATCTATCTTCGTAAATCTTCTTTTGTACCCTTTTTATTTCTAAAAGTGGTGTGATGATAGGGAAGAGGATTGTTGTTTCTGTAACGACCCATTCTAAGAGATACTATAACATGAAAAGAAACCTAATTTAATACTTTTGACATTTATAAGAGATTAACAAAGGGAATACTGATTTTAATCTAGTTGAATGATTAGGTTCATAACAAAATAATTTAGTTAAGGATGTGCATCTTGCCCATTAAATATTTATTTGAGGTCAAAATTGAATGACACAAAATTTTAACTTATGACAAAAAAACCTCCCAAAATCTGTTAAGCAAATAACGAACGAGCTTTTCATGCATATATTATCCTCACACTTAAGGAAAAATAACAAGAATATTATGAACTTCCAAGTAGCGAAATCAGACGGTTCATGCTTCACACAAACATTAAAAACATATAGTAATTTTTTTTATTACAAGACTTGGGTTTACACAGCCAAAAAAGATAAAAACGTATAACTATACTAATATTACAACCCATGTTGACATGACAAAATCAACCCTCAAAGTCTCATATAAATATACAACACATAGGTCATGTACAAGTCCCAAGGTTTATACAAAATGTATATGCCTATATGCAAGTGTGATGTTCCTAAAGGCTTTCAAATCTCCATCGTCAATGGCTAACTTTAACCATCCTCTTGAACATTCCCTTAGATAGAAACAACTATCACTGAGCATATAACTTAGTGGTGTAAAACTATAGATCCGGAGCCCTCAGACTCACCAAGTTATCATTTCCAAGTCAAGGGAAACACAATTGAAACAGAATGAGTAAATCAAGTTCACAATATACAAAGAGTATTAAGTTGTATATTTAAAGATCCAAATTTCAATAACGCTTATAGAAACAATTTACAAGAGGTTCAATAAAAAGACTAGCCCAATATATACATCATGTCGTCAAACCAAGGACAAACAAGTATCAATAAGGGTCGATGCCCTGTATAAAGAAGGGTCAAAACTCAATAATTAAGAGAACCAAGAACCCTATTAAAAATGTCTTTCTTTTTCCTACATAAAATGGACAAATCCCATACTGAAGATGAACATAGCGAATGACCCTAATCAAGAGGCATTCCAATAGTGAAAAAATCACAGCCACGAGAAAGAAAAGGTCCTAACAAGAGGGCCTATGAAACAATCCGTACAAGTGGGTGATACGCTACAATTTACTTCTCAAAAAGAAGTATAAGAGGTCGTATCAAGTAAAGAACCCAACTATGAGGTTGGGGTTGATCCCACGAGGAAAATGATTTTGACTAAACTTTAACCTATTATTACTTCTATTTAGTCAAGTCCTTTCCAAGAAATAAGTACCAAAAAAGGGTTTTTTAAGCAATATATGTAATTAGCTATTTCAAAGTAAATAAGTAAAATGTTCAAAGATTTTATTATTATCAAGTAATGAGAGTAAAAAAAGATTAAGTGTTTCACACAGGTTCATAATGCGGTAATCTAGCTATAACAATCCTTTCCGAGTATCTTGCATTCAAAGTGGTAAGTGATGTATCCCTAATTCCTTGGTACCACAACTAGGAAACGTCACTCCGCACATTGGTCTGGCTACGTGTGTATGCTTTACTAAACCTTACCTTTTTGTCATATTAAGCATCAGAATCGATGTTTGGCTTAGTAGTTACTTCGCACCAACCGACACTAGCCAATTAGATAGCGTATACTAAATCTACGTTGATAATTCTTTTCTTATTATATACCTCCTTTGTCCAACAAGTAGCAACAAGGCGATTTTTAACGCGTGCACTCGTTAAAAGGACTTCTAAATGAAAGAATTATCAATACATGCAAGACATTATTCGAGAATTGTTATTTTAGCTAGGTTTTACATTGTTATTTACCCATGGTTCCCACAACCCTAGTTAGGGAGTTTAGTTACCCATGTTAATAATAGCACAATTTATATTAATTAGATAAGAATTCATGCACTTACTTTGATGTGATTGAAGAAAATCCAGAAGATTACTTGACTTAATCAAAAACTTGCAACAAACGATTTCGGAAAATAATGTAATTTTCAAAAAATCCAAAAATTCAACACTTAGAACAATAAAACTAGAAAATATCCTAGAGTCTAACCTCAAAAATGAGGTTTTTACAAGTATTTATAATAATAAAGTACTAAAAAAAGAGCGAAATCTATTTATGGAAAATCTGCAAAAAAACCTGTCTAGTCGACTACAGGAGTGACGTACCGTCGAGGCCCTCCGTCGTTCCATACTTAAACTTCTTTTTCTGCAGCTTTCTTCACCAACTTTCTGTTACCATCGACAGACATGGATGACGGTCCATTGGGTGCACGAAGATCCGTCGATGGCTTCCGTTCTTCCATGCTTAGAATTCTTTGAAGATGGGTACTGGGCTACTTTCTGTTTACATTGACGGAAGTGCAGAACGGTCCGTCATTGCCATGAAGGTCCGTCGAGAACCTCCATAGCCCCAAAGTTGGTCAGATTTCCCAACTTCCTTTAGCAGCCTTTTTCTCCATACGACGGTGGCCACCTACGGATCGTCGAGGTCACGATGGACCATCCATGGCTCCGTAGGTTTTCACTTCTGCAATTTTCAGCACAATACTCCCACGTTCTCCTTATTGACAAATTTCCTGCAAACAAAGAGAAAACTACATTACAACCAATACAAAAAGGCCTCGGACACACACTAAACTTAAGGAAAAAAATTGAAAATATCGTGAAACCACGGTACATCAACACCCTCAACTTAAATTCGTTGTTTGTCCTCAAGCGACGCACTATGGCTCACCACAAAATCTTTGTACAAAAGTATCCTTATTTTAGCTTTTTGCAATCATTTGGCTATCAATTCTGATTATTTTCAAATTGATTTATGCATGCTATCACTATTAGGATTGGTCATGTGGATCAGACCATGACACATACTCACCACATACCGATACCTATCCTCTGTGTTCTCTCACTAAGGTACCAATTTTTCAATATTGCAACTAGTGTCCTCACTTCAAAACAACATCCTCATTTTTCACACAATGATTTCAGTTTGAGTATAAGAATTATTTTTAACACTTGCTCTCAAAAAAACTTCTCACCTCATTTATACTTGTTGCAATAGGATTGCCCTTATTTTCACTGCTTTAAGTTTACCATAATGCACTCTTAGGATCACGATGAGACTTTCTTCACTTGTAACATAGGCTCAGGGTCAGGTAGGATACATTTAGATATATTGTAGTGACTTGTTGACCTTCTTGACATAACGACTAAGAGTCCTACCTTTTTATCATTTTATTTCGTGCTTTTTCCGAATTTTCTTTAACCTTGCTATTCTCCATTCTTTTTCCTTTTGTATAAGTTAATCTTCTCTTTTCTTGTATTTTTTCAAAAAATTCAAATTATTTTTTCCACTTTGCTTTAAACTTTTCTTGAGTCACTTTTGTTTTGTTCTTTCTCTCTTTTTATTCTTTTAACCCCACCTTCCGGAGTATTACTCATAATAGTCACCCTCAACTCATGGATTTGACTTGAGTTAAGGTACAAAATACCCAAAGTTAGGTCAGGGACACAACAAGGTTGTTTTCTCCATTATTCATCCTCAACTTATACTTTTTTGCATAAGCTGAGGTGCACATGTCCATGGAGGGATCAGGGATAACATATTGTTCCCAAAAAAGATCAGTTGGGGTGAAAAAGAAAGGTCTACTTTAAGCTCAAATCATTTGGATCCAGAAGGGATTAATTTCATTCGATTTTTCTAGTATTTAGGCTAATGATGGCTATACTGAACAAGGGCCTATGATCCTTTCCTAATTGTCTGTTACGGCTTACTTTTAGCAGGACTAACCGGCAAGTTCTAGCTCAGTACAAATAGTTGACTATTCAAATTTTCCTCACAGTCACTTGACATGTCATTACTTTACTTCATTAGAAGACACCTAGTTGGAGTCTTAGATTTAGAGTCATGCAATGGTGTATCTCTATGGCATGCTTAGAGCCACATATTTATCAGTTATTGTACCTAGTCATGCAACATTTTCTTTAAATCAGCATACCATTTTGTTTAGCCATCATGATTCATATTCCATTTCTATACTTGTACAAAAGATACCAACATGCCGGTTAAACAATAAAAGTAACCAGTCTCTTTGGGAAGAAGAACACAGGCAAGAAAATACCAACAGAGGATCGTGAGTTGGACTACTCAAACTTTACCTTAGCACTCACTTTCCATTTACCCCACCCGCAACAAAAAGACATGCAATTGTCCCCATTTCATAAAAGTATATCAAATAAGGTGGTAGGGTGAAGCAAACTTAAGAAGCAAAGTGTCGGTGATCAACAAGAAGGCGGGTCCAGTTGCCTTGAACCCACTCCCTCTGTAGTCAGGACACCCTCAGTAGTGTCCTCAGAAAAAACAGCACCACTAGTAGTGCTCCTTTCAGCCTCATCAACTCTGGAGCTAGACGCTCTAGAAGCCAACTCTATAGCCCTCAACTGGCAGGCCTCCTCATCAATAAGCGAACCTCTCCTTGCAGCTTCCACCTCATGGCGCTCCTTCTTCCTATCTCTAGTCTGGTGCCTCTTGGCACGCTCTCGTGGTGAAGGTGGTGGCACTGTGGCAGTGGAGAACAAGGCAACCAACAACATTTCCTCAGCGGGCTCTACAGAAGGGGCCTCAGATTCTGGCACTTGAGCCTCTAGTTCAGTATCTAAATCTTCTCTAAGAGTCTCCACAACAGCTTGGAGAGACGTCACAGCCACTGTAGGGTCTGGTCGGGCAAGAACACGCAACTCAAAAGCGTCCAAAAGCAGGTGGACCTTCATGTCCTTTCGCTTAGTGTGCTAGGCCATCTTCCTCACTAAGTGCTCCTCTGCCTCATCAATAGACCTCTACATCTAAGGATGAATGTGGTGCAGAAGTTTGGCCGTTTGGGCCTCAAGTTTCTGGACCCTAGCTAGCGGGACCAGTATAGTAGATGGGATAGAGCGGGGAGGAGCTTGGAGCAATGCTGCCACTCAGCATAGACTCGACCAGAGTGGTGTCGGTAGGCTTAGATATACCCGAATTAGCCTCTTGGGCCTGCTCTACCGTGGCCTCCTGGTTCTTACCTAGAGGATGCACCTCTATACAGGGCCCTCTGTTGGGAGTGAACTCATTGGCCTCATCCCCAATGAGGCCAATATCTACTATGCTAGACGGGGTCTTGAGCATATCAATGCGCCACACTGGCACTCCTGCTAACCTGCATAGAGAAAAAACCATGAAAAGGGTAAGTAGTAGTGACCTTGAAGGCCCTCTCGTGTATCACACGCCTACAATAGCAGTGTGAAATACACCTCAAACCCCACAATCATCACCGCCATTAGCACTGCACGATCCTAGGTGACAATATTATCAGCAGCATTGGGGGAAACCCAGTGTCGTACCTATAGCCACAAAAACATAGATGTGAAGGTGAGGTTAGCCCTCTTGATACTTCCCTTAGGCTCCAACACCTAATCGGCAACCTCACTATCGACGTAAAGGTACTGTGCAATCCACCGCTTTATGGTATCCGTCAACTCTAGCTCACGCTTGAACCGACCATCTTTAATCAACTTCAACCGATAGTCGAACTCGACAGTGAGAGGTGTTCGGATGGCATCAAATTTCGCACCATAGAGATACCTGCAGATGGACGACAAGGAAATGTCAACCCGCTTTCCACGGACTCGAACGTAATCCAAGGGAGCATGTTTGGCGGGAGCTACCCATCTCTCTAGCTAAGATCGTAGAGTCGCCACATAGGAGCCGTAGAACTCTCGGTCCATCTTCTCACTGTAGCGACCTACATCCCGAGCCATCCACTCTCAATGATGCCTGGTGAATAATTCATGAATAGCCGGCATGGTGGGGAGACTTCCCGTAAGGACTCGCCGCTCTAGTGCAAGATCCGGCTCATGACCCCCTTGTCATTTGGAAGCTTGGCATCAGTGTTTACTTGATATTTCCCCTCAAAACACCACCTGTTGGGCTGATCAGCAACCGGGGCGGGGAATCCAGTTTGGGGGCTGGAGTAGAGTCAGCACTATCAAACTCATCAGACGAGGCAGACTAGGATACGGTGGTGGGAGTAGAGGCCTCCTCAGACCCAGACACCTCATCAGAACTGGAAGCATCCTTGAAGCCAGATGCTCCCTTAGACTGTGCAGCAGACCTAGAAGGTGTACCGATCAGTATGCGCTCCTCTTCAGACTGGAAGGTAGTGACTACGCCGGGTGCCACCCTCGTAAGCGTGGCTCTAGTGGAGCGGGCAGCAAGGCTAGGAGTGCGGGTGCCTTGTGGAACGTACTCTGGGACATGATCATCATCTAAGACTATGATAAATCTGTTTGACGGGGCAACTGAATTAAAACACCCTCGTGAAAAGACACGGTCCTGTTTAGGTGCCATTTGTACCCGCGGAGAGAAGTAGTTAGTACTCGAGGAAGCAGCAAAGCATATAAAATAAATGTTTGTGCTAAAGTACAGAGTGTAGGAAGAACCTATAAAGGGTCCAATGTAGGCAAGATGGTCCGCCATGGGGGTCCGTTGAGGAACACTTAGAATAAGTTTTGAAAACGTCAAAAATGAAGGTTCTGATAGTGTCGACGGTTGAGCAGGACAGACCGTCGAGGAAACATCGGTCTGTCAAAATGGTCCGTCGAGGGACACTTAGAGTAAACTAGGGAAAGTTGGGTTGACATACCCTAACGACGGTCCATCTAGGGACCAACGGTCCGTAAATGGGGTCTCGTACTGACCTTAAGGGAATAGAGTTTTGCAGCCAAACTTTGATACCCTATTATACTAATTTGAAGTATTCTTAGAAGCCTAAGACTACCAAAAATTTACCTAGCATCCCATCATTCGTAGGGCATGAATTTTCCTAGCTTTAACATGCATTTTTGACAGCCTATCAAACCCTAGGTCAGGAACACAATCATGCAAACAGACTCTATTTTTAAAAAAAATACACCCCATCCCTTTCAATTTTTGTGTTCTAAGGGACTTAGGACATTTGTGTGGAAGTTTTAACATGCAACATGGTCAAAAATTAAGTACCCAAACAGGTAGACATCATAGTAATTGGGATTATTAACAAAATCTAATCTGAGCGAATCATAACAACATACGTGCCAAATGTAGTAGAGGAATAAGAATATGAACTCTATGGGTTGAACAGCAACAACAACCACCACAAACACCGACCGGCAATGGACTAAAGAAACTGGGAGAATTTGGGAGAGAAAGGGACAGTCGAAATTTTAAGAAAAATGTGGGAAGTCAGAAGATGAAGAGGGAATGTGAGTTATTGGTGATGAAGTGGGGATACATGGTAGGAAATGAGGAGATAAATAGTTATGAGGGGTTTATGTGAAGAGATGGGAATTATAAAAGTTTAAAACATTTAATATTCAGCCGGACGGGTCGGGTCAGCTTGGTGGGTAAAGACGCGATGATTCCCCATCGACGAACAGTAACAGGGTAGATGATCCGTCATGGGGGTCCATCGACGGTTCCCTAACTTTGAAAATTAGAAAGACATGCCTGGTCATGACGGATCCCACCGACGTTCCATCGATGACACGACGGTCCGTCGATCGTTCCGACGATGGGTGCTCCAAACCAATTTTTCTGCAAATTTCTGTTGATTTGATGCCTGCACATTGAACACCCATTAAGCTAGTCATTTTGTATTTTCTAGAAACTTTTTGGACACTAGCCCTAATCTATGCTCTAGACAACACTAGTAATGAAAAAGAAAAGAGTAGTCAGATGGAACATTATATAAATAAAAGCAAAAATAATGCAACTATGCCTAGAGAATAATAAAAAAAACCTATTGTTGGCTCTGGATACATATCTGGTTGCCTCCAAATCAGAACTAAATTTAACGTCGCGGAACGACGGAGGGATCTTCATTACTCAAACTTCATCAAGATGGTATTCCTCGATCACTTCCTTCGCCGTTTTAGAATGCCCTAGATATATTTTGATTCACTGCCCGTTTACCTTGAACCTCACACCCTCCTTATTTTCCAACTCAACCGCACCATGAGGGAATAGTTGAGTGATCAAATAGGGACTAGTCCATTTGGACTTGAGTTTGCCCGAAAACAAACACAATCTAGAATTGAAAAAAAGAACAAAATCCCCTAACAAAAAATTGCGCTTCTCAATCTTTTGGTCATGGTACTTCTTCATATTTTCTTTGTAGAGGGATGAACTTTCATATGCCTTCAAGTGAAGTTAATCAAGATCATTCAACCCATTTAACCTCTGTTCCGCAACCTCTTTCTAATCCATTTTTAACTTCTTTATTGCCCACATGGCCTTATGCTCTAATTCAACCGGTAAGTGACAAGCCTTCCCATATACAAATTGGTATGGAGATATATACCTATGGGAGTCTTGTATGTTGTCCGGTAGGCCCAAAGAGCATCATCAAGCCTCCTTTACCAATCCATTCTACTAGCATTCACCATTTTTGCCAAAATTTTCTTAATCTCCTTGTTTGACACCTCAATTTGCCCACTTGTTTGAGGATGGTAAGGAGTGGCCATATTATGGAAAACCCCATATTTTTCCAATAATGCCTTAAATAGCTTGTGGCAAAAGTGAGATCCCCCATCACTAATAATAGCCCTTGGGGTGCCATATTTGGAAAATATGTTCTTTTTTAAGAACGGGGTGACACTCTTCCCTTCATTATTCGCGAGTGCAATAGCTTCCACCCATTTAGACACATAATAACCTGCCACAAGAATGTACGTCATCCCATGAGAACTCACAAAAGGGTAAATGCCCCACACATCAAATAAATCATTCACCAAAATGGGATTTAGAGGGAGCTCTTGCTTTTGCGAAATTCCACCGTTTCTTTGGCATATATCACATGCCTGTGGAAACTCATGAGCATCTTGGTGGATGGTTTGTCAATAGTATCCACATTGGAAGATCTTATGAGCAGTTCTAATACCACTATGATGCCCGGTACATGAGAAGAATGGCATGCCTCCAAAATACTCAACATCTCAACTTCCGGCACACAACACTGAATAATCCCATCAGCACAACTCCTATATAAGTATGGCTCATCCCAAAACAATGTTTGCATGAACTTTTTCCTTTGGTGAAAGGACAAGTCTGGTAGGGAGATATCACTAGCAAGATAATTCGCTGCAAACCATGGAATCAAGCCTTGGTAGGTAGCCAATACATGCTCAAAATGAAACTTACACTCTTTTTCAAGAAACTTGCGCAAAGAATGTGCAATCTTTGAAAAATCCTTGAAGAACCTCCGGTAAAAGCCTGCATGCCCAAAAATACTTCTCACACCTTTTACATATATAGGTGGAGGAATTCGATCTACCACCTCAAAATTAGCTCGATCAACCTCTATACCCATCTCTGAAATGTGATGAACCAATACAATACCTTATTTCACCATGAAGTGACATTTTCCCCAATTTAGCTCAAGGTTGCAATCTTCACACCTCTTAAGAACCTCAGTTAATGACTCAAACACCTCTCAAAGGAGTCACCAACCATTGAAAAATCATCCATAAACACCTCAATAGTGTCCTCCACCATATCAGAGAATATTGACATCATACATCTCTGAAATGTGGTTGGTGCATTACATAACCCAAATGACATTCTCTTGAATACGAAGGTCCTATATGGACAAATAAATGTGGTTTTCTCTTGATCTTCTAGTGCAATAGAAATCTGATTATAACCCGAATAGCCATTAAGAAAACAGTGCCACCCTTTTCCTGCAAGTCTATCTAACATTTAATCCATGAAGGGCATAGGAAAATTGTCCTTTTCGGTCCATGCACTTAATTTTCGGTAATCCATACATACCCTCCATCCAGTCATCGGCTTCATCGGAACAAGCTTATTTTTATCATTGGGGACCACATTCATTCCCCCTTTCTTAGATACACAATGAACAGGGCATACTCGACTACTATCTGCGATTGGATATATCACTCAAGAATCCAACCACTTAATGATTTCCTTTTTTACCACCTCTTGCATAGGTGGATTTAAACGTATCTGGTGCTCAAGACATAGCTTATGATTGGGAATGAGTTGGATTTTATGTGAAAAAATTATGGGAGGGATCCCAATTATATCCTCAATAGTCTACCCAATAGATCTTTTGAACCTTTTTAACAGCTCCACCAAATTCTCAACTTGATGCACATTCAAATCGGATGTAATAATTACCGGTAAAGTGTCCCCTTTTCCCAAGAATACATACCTCAGATGTGGTGGTAGAGCCTTAAGTTCTACTTTTGGAGCCTCCTCTATAGATGGTTTCGCGGGCGGAGACTCCTGATGCTTCTTATCTAACTCCAACTTCTTTAGTTTAAACCAAACATCACCTCGATCAAGTGTCATGACCAATGACTCATACTATTAAATACAATCACTAAAAGAATTCATGATCACTGCCGCTAGTGCTTGTACACCCAACGCTTTTCTATTTGTACCTCAAATGACTTTTCAACTCTTTAAGATATGGCAGATACTGATTGGATCTCACCACTCTACCTCACGGACCTACAAACATTGAAAGTCAGTTCTTTATTGTTCAATCGAAATTTCATTTACCCTTTCTCCATATCAACGAATTCTCTACCTGCAAGGAATGGCCTCCCAAAGATAATAAGCACCTCAAAATCAACCTCACAATCCAAATCCACAAAATTGGCCGGAAATGTGAAGGACTCCACCTTTACTAACATATCGTGGAGTATCCAAATATGCCTCTTCACCGTTCGATCGGCCATCAGTAGCTGCATCTCAATGGGCTTTGGGTCACCCAAACCCAACTTCTTAAAATAGACAAAGGCATGAGATTTATGATTGCCCCAAGGTCAAATAATGCTTTTGTAAAATGTAATAACCCGATTGTACATGGAATAGTGAAGGCACCCGGATCTTCTTTCTTTTGCACTAGAGACCTCGTAGCAATAGCACTACAATGTTGCATTCTATAATCCTCCTTAAAACTTATCGATCTTTTCTTAGTAACCATATAATTCATAAAATTGGCATAACCGGGCATTTGTTCAAAAGCATCGATAAAATGGACATTGATGGGATGCTTTTCATTATAGTAATAAAACGTTGGTATTTGCCAACCTCGGTCTTTTTCACTAACCTCTGTGGAAATGGAGGTGGTGGTCTAGGCATGGGGGTCACCTTTTGGGGTACCTCATATTCTTTCCCCGTTTTATTCTAACTCACCACTTACCTCCACTACCTCATTATCGCCTCTTATCACATTTTCTACACCAGAAGGCATTAGTGGGTCAATGGTTCGCTTACCTCCTCGAGTTGTGACTGCCATACAATGTCCATCATTTTAAGGATATTGGACAGTATTTCTAGGAAGACTGCCCGATTGGCGTGGGTTCACAGTCAAAGACAATTGGGTCATTTGCAACTCAAGATTGTTGATCGAGATTGCATGTGCATCAACTTTTTCCCATTGCTTGCTAAGTCATTCCTCAACTCATTAGTGTGCTCATCACTAGAATCAAAACTCGTCATCATTTTATGTAACATATCATCAACTTATTAGAGTGCTCATCACTAGAATCATTGCTCCTCATCATTTTCTGTAACATATCCTTAACTTCCGCCATACTACCTCCACCATCCCTAGGAGCAACTTCACGATTTTGAGGTATAACATAGGGCCCACTCCTATCATTTTTGTTACCATAGTTACCCTATTTGAAGATGTTATTGCGGTTGTAATTCCATCTCGGACGTAATGAGCCTCTCGATTGTAATTACCATAGTTTCGACCTTGGTTTACTTGACCTTGGCGCCAATTTTCCTGATTGGAGCCATGGGCGTTTTGTCGGAAACCCCCCGTCTAATCATTTAGCGCATAAGAGTCCTCCTGATAGTAATACTCATTAGTTGGCAGTGGTTGTTTAGACAAGTAGTTCATCGCATTGACTTTTTTATGCACCCCAAGTGGCATGCTTCAACACCAACTCAAGCTCAGTCCTCATATGAGCCATTTCCTCACGAATCTCATTTGTTGCTTCGTTTTGTGCGGATTGCACAGAAAAAGTGTTTCTCCCAGTATCTGACTTTCTAGTGCTCCAAGTTTTATTATTTCGGGAGATTTTCTCCGAATTCTTAGCAATCTCAGCATACGGACATTCCCCATAAGAACCACCCGCTATCATATACAGTACTGGTTTATTATAATCATCATGTCTCCAATAGAAGTATTCTTTCAGTGACTCATTATCAATCTGGTGATTAGGGACACTTCTAAAAAATGAGGTGAACCTATCTCAAGAGCTACTGAATGATTCTCCCGGTAGTGGCATAAAGTTGTTCACCCTATCTTTGTGGTTTAGCTTCTTAGACACCCAGTAGTAACGTGCTAAGAACACATCCCTCAAGTGATTGAAAGTGTAGATTGTGTTATAAGGGAATTCGGTAAACCATATAGCAGCCTCTCCCGTCAGTTATAGAGGAAACATGCTTTACCGAATTACGTCCATGTTAAAATCAGACCTCCCTACACAACTCTTACACACCGATATCACCTTGGTGATGTGAGCATGTGGATCCTCACAACGCAGTAATTCTAGCTATAACAATCCATTCCTAGTATCTTGCGTGCAAAGTGGTAAGTTATGTATCCCTAATTCCTTGGTCCGGAAACTAGGAAATTTAACTCCACACCGGCTAATTGTGTATGCTTTACTTAACCTTACCTTTACCTCATATTAAGCATCATAATCGATATTTGGTTTAGTAGTTACTTCGCACCAACCTACACTATCCTATTAGATAGTTTATACTAAATTTACGTTGATAATTCTTTTCTTAATATCTACCTCCTTGGTCCGGCAAGTATCAACAAGGCGAGTTCTAACGTGTGCACTCATTAAAAAGACTTCTAAATGAAAGAATTATCAATACATGAAACACTATTCAAGAACTATTATTTTATCTAGGTATTACCTTGTTATTTACCCATGGTTCCCACAAACCTAAGTTATGGAGTTTAGTCACCGATGTTAATAATCACACAATTCATATTAATTAGATAAGAATTCATGCACTTACTTAGATAAGATTGAAGAAAATCTAGAAGATTACTTGAATTAATAAAAAATTTGCAACAAACAATTCCAAAAAATAAAGTAATTTTCACAAAATCTCAAAATTCAACACTTAGAACAATAAAACTAGAAAATATCCAAGAGTCTAACCCCAAAATGGAGGTTTTTACAAGTTTTTATAATAATAATAATAAAGTCCTAACAAAAGACTGTCCGTAGGTGACACTATCTTTAGACAGTTTTTGCCCATTCTAAACAGATTTCCTGCAAACAAAGAGGAAATTGCATTAAAACCAATGCAAAAGGCCTTAGACACACACTAAACTTAAGGAAAAAGCGTTGCAAGTACCGTGAAACCACGGTACATCAGTAGGCGAGTTACACAAGAGAGTACAACATTTTGACTGACAAAAACACAACAATGTAAAGTGATAAGAGGTATTCGAGGTACCAATATAAACTTTCAGATATACCAACACGTAAAAATAGTACAATTACAAGTATATACATAAACCACTGTTCTTTAGACAAGAAACAGTTCAGCACCACTTCGAGAGTTAAAATAGTAGACCAACCAACGTACAAGGCCCTCAATGTGTTCACGAGTGTAAACAACCTTAAAATACAATTAAATAACTTATTTCATTCTTAGTATCTCAATAATGCCGAAGAAAAATAGGACAATCATTAAAAGTATGATTAGCCATTACAAATACGACTATGCTCTATGAAGAGTGATTCTGGCCAACCTACTATCTCATGTCGCAACCTAGATTTGAAAATGAAAATGGCAAAACTGGACTTTATAACCTTCATTAAAGATGTGGGTACATATTTTAAGCTTGCAAATAATAAATAATTACTGTAAAATATTTTTTCTAAAAAAATATATAATCAGAATACTAATAGTTGAACATACAAGATTTCTAATCCAGAAGCTGGATAGAACTTGTCTTATCTTGCGTCCCTTATTTCAAATCCATAACAACAAAATTTGTAACATTTAAAAAATTAAAGACGTGTCTTAAATCTTAAAATGAGTTTCATAAGGTCTAGACACTATTAAGGCCTATTTTAATGTTTATAAGTCATTTAGGGAGTCAAGAAACCAAAACATCCAAGAACGTCCGGAAAGTAGTTCAAAGAGGTACTAGCATGCCTTAGCGTATTTCACTAGATTTTAAAAGTCGAAAAATGATGAACAATGGTAAAACGGTGTCTAACATATGTTTAAGTAGATACAAGGAAAAAACATCTGGGTACGACTTCTCAATGAACAACAAAGGGCCCTTGAGGACGAGACCCTTATAAGAATGGGCAAAAACTATATAAAGATAGTGTCACCAATGGATGCCACAGACAGGCCGTCGGTGAATCGATGGGAGGTCGATGCCACCGTCGATTGTCATTTATCCAAAATTTTTGAGGTGTCATTTTACGTAGTCTCTGACCAAGACGACGGATGTGCAGCATGGAAGGGCACAGTGGCCGTTGATTGAACCACGATCCGTCGACCGTGGTGTCGTCTATGGTCATTGTAATTTCCTACACTTTTTCACTTATATCAAATTAATTAAATAAGGGTTTAAGTTGTTATTATGGATTATGGGAAGTCTAATTAACTTATGTAACCCTTCCCCCCCTATATAAAGACCCCAACCCCATTAGTCTAATTACAACTCTCAAAACAAAACTCTCTTCATTCTCTCTTCATTCTCTCTCTATTGGAAGACACCATTTAAGACAAGCTAGGGGAGGGATTTGGGGGATCTAAAGGGACTATTTAACCATCAATTCTTCATTAAACATTAAGGTATGAAACCTAATTCACCTTTGAGACGTGTTTCCTCAAAATATTCCTTCAAAGTATTTTCAAAAGTTGAGTTTTCCTGTGGGTCCTTCTCAATATCGAAAATTATGTTATGAATTGGTTTGTTTATGTATTATATTGGATAATATGAATTTATTAGAATATATTATAACCTAATTATGATATATCTTGTTGGTTTGGTCTAGTTTGTAGAAGATGACCCTTAACCCTTAATCCTAGGTTTGTTCTTGATATGAATTAGGTTATATTTGGTTCAATTAACTTGGTTATTGGTTGAATTACTACTAAGTGATGTTGTTACATTAATAATGAACAAATTAGAGTTATTTGTAGTCTTTCATGCAGTTCTTGATAAGATTATCTAGGTTAGGAAGTGAATTGGCCCAAGTATCTTGTCTTAAGCTATGATCTAGTATTGAATTATGACGTAGTGATTATTCTAGTCTTTTTATCATTTTGATTATTTATTTATTATTATGTACACCCAAATTGGTTTGAATTGATCGTTTATGGTAAGACCTTGATGATGAACTATGAAGGAGACTTGGTAAGTCTTATGATCATTATCCTTTACTTCAAAATGTGGTTAATTGTGATTAAGTCATGATTTTGTGTTGGAGTATTCCTTGTATTAGTATTGATAGGGTGGTATGATTTTGAATTGAAAATTCTTGGTTATGATTGGGAGGTGTTGTCTTAAGATGTAAATGTTATAAGGAGGGTGAATGATTTACCAATGTGCCTTATCATGATATGAAATGTTAATGTGCTAACCTCACCTATATGAATTGTAATGAAAGGACTTATAATCATGCAATTCCTATTGATATATGATGATGATGATGTTTTACAAGGGTTAGACCCTATGACCCAAACAAATCTATGATTGATAATAAAGTCTTAAAGACATTTCAAAAACGGCCTCTAGCTTAGCAACGGCTGAAATAGATGTGAGGAGCGTCCCTTCCCACATAGGGAAGGTAGGATCACTAATGTACTCTTGATATTGGAGGATACAATTCATGTAGCATAAAGAGTGTCCCAACTGTGTCTCCTAGCTCTTGAACTATTTTTCCTCCATTCGAATACTAGCTAGTGGATCCACGTGGTTGCTATGTTTTATGTTCTGGTACTACCTTGGCATGTAGTCGGCCTTCTTTAGGTATAGGGTTTTATGACACCAGATTCCACATTAGCTCATGTGGTCTATGCCGGTTAGGGCAAGATTTCCAAAAGAGGTAAAATGAACTAAAGGATTAAACTCTAACATGATAACCTAACGTGTCTAGCTTAGTCTTGTTAGGAATATGGGACTCTACCTAAGCATTACACTAGTTAGCCTTGAGGGGAGTCTTAGGAAGATGTTCTTATGTATGATTATGCTTAAAATGTTATATGACATGTATATGATGAAATTTCACATTGTCAATAAATATGTTGTTTAGTTCACTAATGAATATGTGTTGGTTTATATTGTTAAAGTAAGATTATATTTACACCTAAATGCCATGTTATGTGAAATAGGATGTTAGTCATAATTCTTGTTGGGTTACTTGATTGAGTAAGGTTATGGGTTTTACTTGGTCATTGCACTTGTTGACTTGATAGGGTTTCATCGGTAATTGACATGCTTTAGTTATGTTGAAATGTACTCTTATTCATACTTATTGTTAATATGACTTGATGATAGATTTACTTGAGTATGTATCGACTCATATGGTATGAATGGTTGACTTGACTAGAATTGATGTTGTATTCTTTTAATGTACATGCCTATGACAATGAATATGAAATATTGATTGGTATGGTCTGGTTGAATGTGCATAAAGGTTTTAAATAAAAAGTGCATACTTTATAAAATGTCCCTTTCCTTGGCATGATTTCAAAGTATGTGTGCATATAGTATCATACTTAGTACAAGTGGCGTACTAATCCCATTTCTTACTTTTCCCTAGTATTTTAGGTTTCGGTAGTTGAAGTGTTTTTGAAGGCGAATTGAAGAAGGCTTGAATCTCTTTATCATCCAAGTAGGTAGGTTCTCAACTTTCGAGGGAGATTCCACTATCTAGCTTATGGAGTTGTTATGAGTTTTAAGACTCTTTCATTTCTTACCTTTCAATTGAGTATAATACATTTTTATGACCTATATGTGGTCTTATTGAATTGATGTATGGTCTAGGTCCAAATTTGATATACTCTTAGGAAATGGTTATGAGATGAGATGACTATTATTACTATGATATTTTCTCTATATGTTTATCTACAATAAAAGTAGAAGACCAAATAATCTTTTTATACGAAGGTTCTATGTATACTCTCTCTCTCTCTTTCTCTCTCTCTCTATCTCTCTCTCTCTCTCTCTATATATATATATATATATATATATTATGCGTATGTACATGTCTATGTAAACCTCCAATTACAAGTAATGAAAAGTTTTAAATTTTATGCTAAAGTTGACCCATGAATGTAATGATGCAAGCTAAGAGGCTAGTTTTAGTCCTCAAAGAGGACGAAACACCGATTACGCCTAGGGGGTAAGCCCAGATGTAAAAAACTTGGTATCGAAACATGAGGTTGAATTATATTTAAGTCAATGTATCTCCCAACTACATCTATCTAAGTTCATATTCATAATTGTGAAGTGTGCCACACTTATGGATAGGAACTTACGTGATGCTTAGGAAACTCTCACTTTCTTGGAAATCTAATATCGTGACATTAGAGTATACTTATTGTGTGCTTTTTCATCTAATCCTTTCATTGTTATTATAGGCAATGAATACTTGAAGTTATGTAGCACGAAGACTTGAAGAAGAGATTGCCAATGCGGGAGCTCCTCCCCGTGGTGATCAAGTTCCTCCTCTTGAGGAAGGTGAGAATAACGACCAATCCCTGTTTAATCTTCCTCCTTTGAAGGATGAGAAAGGGCTTATCACTTCCAAATGGACCAAGTGATAGTACCCAAGAACAATCCTCCACCGCTCAAACCCTCCACCGCTCAAACCCAAGCCATGATGACCTAATCTAATTGGGAGGTTGTAGCCCGAGCTCATCAAAAAGTTTCTACTATGGCCTCCCATTGAAGGGATTTCACTCGGATGAATCCTCCTACTTTTGTATTTGTCTAAGGTTGAAGAAGATCCCTAAGAGTTCATTGATGAAGTCTACAAGATACTCTTTTCTATGGGGTTTTCTACTAGTGAGAAGGATGACTTAGCCACTTATCAACTCAAGGATGTAGCTCAAGCATGGTATGTCAAATGGAGGGATAATAGGCCATTAAGGGGTGGTCCTGTGAATTGGGAGATCTTCAAGAAGGCTTTTATTGATCGATTCTTTCCTAAAGATATGAGGGAAGATAAAGTGGTGAAGTTCATTAAACTTTTCCAAGGAGGTATGAGTGTTCATAAATACTCATTGAAATTCGCTAAATTGTCAAAATATGCCCCTTCTTTGGTTTCCAATCTTAGAGATAAAATGAGCCGCTTTGTGAAGGGGGCCTCAAATGATTTGCAAGAGGAGTGTCATTCGGCTATGCTACATGACAACATGCACATTTCCCGTCATATGGTGCATGCCAAACATGTGGAAGAGGCAAGAGCTAAGATGAAGAGTAGAGATGCAAAGTTGGCAAGATCTTTTGATGGTGGTTATTCAAAGAATAGGCTTGAGATACAAGACAAGACTAGATTTAAGAAGCGGGTTCCTAATCATGTTCCTTCCAAGTTCCCTAAGGCTAGTGGTGATAGGTTGTCTAAACCTATGCCTAAGAAGGTAAAGAGGAACTAGTTCAATAAACTAGATGCCAACTTGTGGAATGTGTGGCAAGAAGCTCTATGGTGATTGTCTTAAGGGGACGTACAATTGTTTTGGTTTTGGTAAAAGAGGGCATAAGGTTATGGATTGTCCTAATGTGAGTGGTCAAGACAAGGTTAGTGGTCAAACTCAAGCAAGTGGTTCAAATGAGGCTCCAAAGAAGAACCACTTCTATGCTCTCCGCTCTACGGGTGAGCAAGAAACTTCTCCCAACATGGAAACCGGTATGTTGAAAGTATTTTCTATTGATGTGTATGCCTTACTTGACACCAGTTCTACATTATCATTTGTTACCCCTCTAGTATCCAGAAAGTTTGACATTTTGCCTGATATTTTGCATGAACATTTTGTACTGTCTACTCTGGTGGGTGAGTCGGTTGTTGCAAAAAGGGTGAATAGAAATTGTTCAATAATGTTGACCAATAGAGTATCTTTTGTTGAACTATTAGAGATTTATATGCTTGATTTTTATGTCAATTTGGGTATGGATTGGTTGCATGCTTGCTTTGCCTCTATTGATTATAGAACGAAAGTGGTGAAGTTTAACTTTCCAAATGAGCCCGTTGTAGAGTGGAAGAGGGGAAATTCTATTCCTAGAGGTCGTATCATATGTTGTCTAAAATCATACAAAATGTTCTCTAAAGGTTGTCTATACCATATTATAAAACTCTGAGATCTAGACTCTAAAATTCCTCCCATTGAGTCGGTCCCCATAGTGAGTGAATTTCTGAAGGTCTTTCTTAGTGATCTTCCTGGTATTCCTCCCGAATGGGAAATTAATTTTTGTATAGATTTGCTACCGGATACAAATCCCATTTCAATTCCTTCTTATCGGATGGCTCCGATTGAATTGAAATTGTTGAAGGCTCAGCTCAAAGATTTACTAGACAAAGGCTTCATTAGACCTAGTATTTCTCCATGGGGTGCTCCAGTTTGTTTGTGAAGAAGAAGTATGGGTCCTTAAGAATGTGCATTGATTATCGCCAACTCAATAAAATCATTACTAAGAATAAATATCCTCTCCCTCGGGTTAACGACTTTTTTGATAAACTTCAAGAGGCAAGATACTTTTGTAAGATTGACTTGAGATCGGGGTATCACCAACTAAGGGTGAGAGGTGAGGATATACCAAAGACGACATTTCAAACTAGATATGGTCATTATGAGTTCTTAGTGATGTCCTTTGGTCTCACGAATGCTCTAGCGACGTTTATGGACCTAATGAATTTGTTGTTTCAAAGTTACCTAGATTCATTTGTATTTGTCTTCATTGACAACATCTTGGTATATTCGAAAAATGAGGGTGATCACATGAACCACTTGAGGGTGGTGTTGCAAGTACTTAAACAACATCAATTGTTTTCCAAGTATAGCAAATGTGAGTTTTGGTTAAGGTCGGTGACATTTCTTGGTCATATCATCTCTAGTGAGGGAGTTAAGGTTGAACCAAGGTAAATGAAGGCGGTGAAAAATTGGCCTAGACAATTGACTCCAAGCCACATTAGGAGTTTCATAGGTTTAACGAGTTATTATCAGAGGTTTGTTGATGGTTTTGCGTCCATTGCATCTCCCTTGACTACTTTGACCCAAAAGTGTAAGAAATTTGAGTGGTTGGTGGCATCTGAGAGAAGCTTCCAAATGTTGAAAGATAGGCTTACCTCCGCTCTGGTGTTGATCTTACTGGAGGGTACAAAGGGTTTCGTTGTGTTTTGTGATGTATCCCAAGTGGGTTTAGGGTGTGTGCTTATGCAACATGGTAAGATGATAGCCTATGCTTTTAGGCAACTTAAGGTGCATGAGAGAAACTATCCAACTCATGGCTTGAGTTAACGTCTGTGGTATTTTCCTTGAAAATATGGAGGAATTACTTGTATGGTTTCCATGTTGATGTGTATACTGACCATAAGAGTCTCCAATATGTGTTTACCCCAAAAGGAGTTGAATATCTGACAAAGAAGGTGGTTATAATTGTTGAAAGATTATGACATGAGTGTCCTCTATCACCCCAGCAAGACCAATGTGGTTGCGGATGCTCTAAGTCGTATGACTATGGGTAGTGTGTGTCACATAGAAGTATCCAAGAAAGACTTAGTGAAGGATGTTCATAAATTTTCTAGGTTGGGTGTGAGATTGGAGGATTCTTAGTCAGTGGCTTCATGGTACATCATAACTCTGAGTCATCATTGGTAGTTAAGGTGAAGTCAAAACAACACGTTGATAAATCATTGATAGAGTTGAAGGAATCGGTCCTTGGCAAGATTAACAAGGACTTATCCTTAGAGGGGGTGCTGTTTTGAGGTACTAAGGAAGATTGTGTTTTCAAAAGGTAGATGAATTGAGGAACTGGATCCTTGAGGAAGCCCATGGGTCCTACTACTCCATTCATCTGGGTTCGACAAAAATGTACCATGATATTAGGGAAGTATGTTGGTGGGAAGGTTTGAAAGAGGACATAGCGGAGTTTGTTGCTAAGTGTCCAAATTGCCAACAAGTGAAAGCCGAATATCAAAAGTCGGGTGGCTTACTACAAGAAGAAATCCAAGTTACTACTTGGAAGTGGGAAGACATTAACAGGGATTTTCTAGTAGGTTTACCTTGGACTCAAAGGCAATATGACTTTATATGGGTTGTTGTGGATAGGTTAACCAAGTCCTCTCACTTATTCCCGTCAAGTCTACTTATTCGGCGGAAGATTATGCTAGGATCTTCAAAGAGGAGATTGTGTGTCTCCATGGTATTCCATTATCCATCATATCGGATCAGGGTGAACAATTCACATTTAGGTTTTGGAGGTCATTCCAAGAAGGTTTGGGTACTAAGGTGAATTTGAGTACAGCTTTTCATCCTCAAACGGATGTTCAAGTGGAGCGTACTATTCAAACTCTCGAGGATATGCTTAGGGGTTGTAATATCAATTTCAAGGGAAATTGGGGTAAGCATTTGTCTTAGGTGGAGTTTGCTTATAGTAATAGTTTTCGTGCATCCATCTCCATGGATCCCTATGAAACCTTGGTAGTAGAAGGTGTAGGTTTCCTATTGTATGGTTTGAAGTGGGTGAGCCTTTGGCTCTTCGTCCCGATTTGATTTTTAATACTTTGGAGAAGTTCGTATCATAAGGAACCAGTTGCAAATGGCTTATATTCGGCAAAACTCTTACACCAATCACAGGAGAAGAGATTCGGAGTTTGAAGAAGGTGATAAGGTGCATTTAAAATCTCATCTATGAAAGGGGTGTTTGATTTGGTAAGAAAGGGAAGTTGAGTCCTCATTATTTGGGTCCCTATGAAATCTTGCAAAGGGTTGGTAAGGTTTTCTACGAATTGAAACCTAGTGATTGGCTTCAGTTCATCCGGTTTTCCATGTTTCCGTGCTTAAGAAGTGTATCGGTTATCACGAGTCTATTCTTCCTATTGAGGGTCTTGGTGTGCAGTATAACCTCTCTTATGAGGAATTTTCAATTCAAATTCTTGATAGGCAAGTCAAGAAGTTGAGGAATAAAGAGTTGGCTTCCGTAAAGGTGTTATGGAAGAATTACCTAGTTAAGGGTGCAACATGGGAGGTCGAGGCCGACATGATGTCCCGTAACCCTCGTCTATTTGATAACTAAGGTTAGTAGTTCTTAATAATAATAAAAATTATAACTAAAATTGAAGTTGCTTTGATTTTGGTGAAGTCTTGCAAAATGGGCATTTTAAATAGCTTTATAGTGACTTACAGTGAAGTTGTGCAATGGAACTTGAAAAAATTTTGCTCATTGGCTGGTTTGAGTTATCTTGTACATTTTGATATGGTGAGTCTTTATGAAATGATATGTAGCATGTTGGTAAGTTGAACTTTTACATAATTGACTCATAATTGCTATGCTGAGCTCTTGTTGTTGTGAGAAGGACCTCATAATGTAATATTGAGCCATAAGTGTGGTAATTGAAGTTTTGAATTGCCTTGTGTAAGTGATAAGATTGATGTTGTTTTGTATTATTGTTTGTTGGGCTGCTAGTCTTGAGTCTATTCCTTTCTTCTAAAGATTTTAGTGTCATTCAGGTAAGAATGTTCCTAAAGGGGGGATATTGTAACATTTTGAAAATCCAACACGTGTCTAAAAGCCTACATAAGTGTCATAAGGCATAGACATTGTTTTAAGGCGTATTTTAATGTTTGTAAGTCATTTAGGAACTCTAGAAACCAAAACTTTCAAGAACGTCCATGACGTCCGTAAAGTAGTTGAAGGAGGTACTAGCGTGCCTTAGTCTATTTGACTAGCTTTTAGGAGTCGGGAAATGATGAAAATTCATAGAACGGTGTTTAAAATGTGTTTAAATTGATAAATGGTCAAAAATGTTAGGTACGACTCCCCAATACTATCCAATGACCTTTGAGGAGGACCCTTGCAAGAATGTGCAAAAGCTGTCAGATGTAGTGTCACCAACGGATGCCACAGATGGGCCATTGGTGAATTGACGGGGCGTCGATGCCACCGTCGATGGTCAATTAGCAATAATCCTTGAAGGGTTATTTTTTCATAGTCTCTGATCTAGACGACGAATATGCAGCACGGAAGGGCACAGTGGCCGTCGATCGTGGTGTCGTCTATGGTCACTGTAATTTCTTGCACATTTTCACTTAAATCCAATTAATTAATTAAGGGGTTAGGTGGTTAGTTAGGTATCCAACCCCATTAGTCTAAATACAACTCTCAGAACAAAACTCTCTTCCTTCTCTCTTATTTCTATCTATATTGGAAGACACCATTGAAGACAAGCTAGGGATTTGGGGGATTTAAAGGGACGATTTCACCCTCATTTCTTCATCAAACATTGAGGTATGGGATCTAATTCACCTTTCGTACCTCTTTCCTCAAAGGATTCCTTCAAAATAATTTCAAAAGTTGAGTTTTAATGTGGGTCTTTGTCAATCTCGAAAATTATGTTATGAATTGGTTTGTTTAGTATCTATTTGATAATAGGAATTGATTAAAATGTATTATAACCTAATTATGATATATCTTGATGGTTTTGTCTAGTTTGTAGAAGATAACCCTTAACCCTAGGTTTGATCTTGATATGAATTAGGTTGTATTTGGTTCAATTAACTTGGTTATTTGTTGAACTACTACTAAGTGATGTTGCTACATTAATAATGAACAAATTGGAGTAACTTATTGTCTTTCATGCAATTCTTGATAAGATGATCTAGGTTAGAAAGTGAATTGACCCAAGTATCATGTCTTAAGCTATGATCTAGTATTGAATTGTGATATAGTGATTCTTCTAGTCTTGTTGTCATGTTGATTTTTTATTTATGATGATGTATACCCAAATTGTATTGAGGGTTTATGGTAGACCTTGATGACGAACTATGAAGGATACTTGGTAAGTCTTATGATCTCTATCCTTTACTTTTAAATGTTGTTAATTGTTATTAAGTCATGAAGTTGTGTTGGAGTATGACTTGTATTAGGATTTATAGGGTGGTATGATGTTGAATTGAAATATCTTGATTATTATTGTGGGGTGTTGGCTTAAGATGTAAATATTATAAACAGGGTGAATGAACTAGGGAAGGTAGGATCACTAATGTACTCTTTATATTGGAGACTACAATGTATGTAGCATAAAAAGGGTCCAAACTATATCTCCTAGTTCTTGAACTATGTTGCTCCCATAAAAAAACTAGCTAGTAGATCCACATAGTTGTTATTTTAATGATTTAGTACTACCTTGACAAGTATTATGCCTTCATTCGGTGTAGAGTTTTATGACACCGGATTCCACATTAGCTCATGTGGTGTATGTCGGTTAGGGGTATGGGACTCTACCTAAGCATTGCACTAGTTAACCTTTAGGGGAGTCTTAGGAGGATGTTCTTATGTATGATTATGATTATAATGTTATATGGCATGTATATGATGAACTTGCACATTATCGATACTATATGTAGATTAGTTTTAGTCACAATTCTTGTTAGGCTAGTTGGTTGAGTAAGGTTATGGGTCTTTACTTGTTCATTGCACTTGTTGACTTGATAGGGGTTCATGGGTAATTGACTTTCTTTGGTTATGTTGAAATGTACTCTTATTCATGCTTATTGTTAATATTACTTGATCGATAGAGTTATTTGAGTTTCTATCTACTTATATGTTATGGATGGTTGAGTTGACTAGACTTGATGTTATAGTTCTTGTAATGTACATTCCTATGACTTTATGAATATGCAATATTGATTGGTATGGTCCTGTTGAATGTGCATACATGTTTAAAATGGAAAGTGCATACTTTATGAAATGTCCCTTTTCTTAGCATTATTTCAAAGTAAGTGTGCATATGGTCTCATAATTAGTATAAGTGGCGTACTAACCCTATTTCCTCATTTTCCCTAATATTTTAGGTTTCGGTGATTGAAGTATTTTTAAAGGCGACTTCAACAAGGCTTGGATCTCTTATTCATCCAAGTAGGGTAGGTCCTCAACTTGCGAGGGCGGTGTCACTATCTAGCTTATGGAGTTGTTATGATTTTTAAGACTCTTTCGTTTCTTTCCATTAAATTGAGTACTATACATTTGTATGACCAATATATGGTCTTATTGAATTAATGTATGGACTAGGCCCAAATTTGATATACTCTTAGTAGATTGTTGTGAAATGAGACGACTATTGTGACTATGATATTTTCTATGTATATTTATGTGCAATAAAAGTAGAAGGCTAAGTAATCTTCCTATACGAAAGTTCTCGATATATATAAATTATGTGTATGTAAAGTAATGAAAAAATTATAAATTTTTCTATAAATTTGACCTATGAATGTAATGATATAAGCTAAGAGGCTAGTCTTATTCCTCAAAGAGGACGACCCCGACGGTTACGTCCAGGGGGTAAACCTGGATGTGACAAAATTAGTATTTTACGTAAACATAAGAGTTGGTGGCCTATGAATTAGTGCTACAAATCGTATTTATTGACTATAAACTAAGTTCTACATAAAGAGATATGCATAAAATACCAAACACTAATTGTGTGCTGCCCAAAATTCATACCAAGAGGAAGTGTGTGTGTGTCAGATTGAAGCCAAAATGACCTAGCTTTTCTATTGATTTTGAATAACAACTCTTTAGCTAATGATCCAGGGTTTCTACACTTCAGGTGAAACGAAATTCACTGGAAGAGGTGTCAAAATATAGTTTCCAAGAATGGCTAGTATGTACAGTTTCACTAATTGTGTGCTGCCCAAAATTCATACATATAAACCTATATGTATATATTTTATACAAATACTTTCTATTTTTATGGAATTCTAATTAGTCAAATTACGCAAATACGCCCATACAATACCTTAAATTACGATAACATTTATGCTAAGCAAGGTTGTAAATATCATAAAATTTCAAGTCCCCAAAATGAGAATAAAACATATTATATTAAATAAGCAATGATGTATCAACATGCGAATCTTGGTCTAGTATTTTACGGGTGTTACAAGTATCTCCCCCTTAAAGAAATTTCAACTCAAAATTTACCTTAGACTAGTCCCGAAACAAGTGTGGATATTGGGTCCTCATTTCTTCTTCTCTCTCCCATGTAGCTTCTTTTTCAAAATGGTTCCTCCAAAGTACCTTTTCAAAGGGGATTCTCTTTTTCCTAAGCTGCTTTACTTCTCGAGCTTGAATTGAGATACGTTCTTCATTATACGTCAAGCAAGGATTAACCTCAATAAGATCAACTAGAAGAACATGAGATGGATCAGAATGGTATCTTTTGAGAACATAAGCATGGAAGACATTGTAGATTTTGTCTAACTCAGGTGGTAAATCTAATTTATATGCAACTCATCCAACCTTTTTATGTATGACTAACTTTTCTTTTTTGGCCAAATCTCATAACCTTTTTCCATAGAGACAACTTTAAGTATACTTTATCTCCTACTTTTTATTCAATTTCACTCCTTTATAGATCAGCATACAACTTTTTTCTATCCGAAGACATCTTTAAAGGATCCTTGATAATTTGTACATTGTCCTATGTTTGATACACTATTTTAGAACCAATAAGGTTTCTTTCACCAATTTCACTTCAACAAATAGGGGTTCGACATTTTCTTCCGTATAAGGCTTCATAGGGAGGCATTTCAATACTTGATTGGTAGCTATTATTGTAAGCGAATTATATCAAAGACAAGTGTTTGTCCCAACTACCCTCAAACTCCTTAATTCAAGATCGAATAATATCCTCCAAAATTTGTATCACTCTTTCCTATTGACCTTCTATATGAGGATGGAATGAAGTGCTAATTTTCAACTTAGTACCCAAACCTTCCGGCAAGCTTCCCCAAAATATAGATGTAAACCTTAGGTCTCGGTCAAATACAATAGAAATAGATACAATAGACACATGGATCCCATGTAGTTTTACAATATCATGAATGTACAACTTGGCTAGACGCTCAAGTGAGTGATCTATTCTGATTGCTAAGAAGTGAGCACTCTTGGTTAGCCTGTCAACAATTACCCA
Organism: Solanum habrochaites; assembly: GCA_027704765.1. Lineage (NCBI taxonomy): Eukaryota > Viridiplantae > Streptophyta > Magnoliopsida > Solanales > Solanaceae > Solanum > Solanum habrochaites. Next base: position 25,432,188 of record JAKWJA010002494.1, on the reverse strand, counting down.
TATTACATCATGACTTCTCTGAGTGCGAGGAACTTCTGAAAAAAATTCAATAGTTATTCTCTCCGATTCCCATTTAGAAAGTACATATTAATCATCACAGAGAGTTCTTGAAACTTCCAAAAACTTGTGTTTCATTTCCCTTTTCAGATACATGGTGTTAAAATAGATGATTTTTCAGCTATTTGTGGTTCATTTGAAGCATGTCTTAGACATCTTGACAATTTACTACAAAGATGCGGGAAACCAATCTTGTTCTAAATTGGTGAAATGTTAATTCATGGTACAGGAGGGCATTGTTTTTGGGAATATATTTCAGGAAAAGCAATGCGAGTGGATCAAGGAAAAGTCAAAGTCATTTCCCAGCTACCTCATCCTATTTTTGTGAAAGTTGTCCAATGTTTTCTAGACCACACGGGTTTCTACATGTTGTTTATAAAGGATTTTTCCAAAGATCTCTCCCTCTTTTTAAGTTTCTAGGGAAGGAATCGACCTTCAGATTTTTTGGTGCTTTACTCAAAGAGTTTTTGTTCCTAAAATAAAAACTAAGTTCAACTGTGATCATTATAGCCCCTGATTAGAGTATTATGATCGAACTTATGTATGATGCTAGTGGTCCTGATTTTGGAGTTGTTCTTGGTCAACAAAAAGGGAAGCTATTTCACCGAGTGTATTATGAAAGTAAGACCTTCAAAGTGTCTCAAAAGAATTATACTTTCACTGAGCAAGAATTTCTAGTACTGGTGTATGTCTTTGAGAAACCAACATTGTTGATCCCGATGAGAAGGACATTGTGCAAAATTTCGCAATGAAATAGTGATGAAGGTAACCCTGGGACACTCACGTTGGTATGCTGACTTCACTATGTAGTGTGTGGGATTATTCCTGAGGGTCTAAATTTTAAATAGACGAGGTTCTTATTTGACGTTGAGAGGTACTTCAGGGATGAACCATATCTATTTATAGAACACACAAATCATATAATTTGAAGAGTCATACTAGAAGTGGAAGTCAATGCTAATATATATGCTTGCCACATTTCTCCTATTGATGGACATCAGAGTAGGGTGCGCACACCCACCAATGTTCTTTAAAGTTGATGCCATTAGCCATCACTATACCAAGATGCTCATATTCTCGTTAAACAATGCATACAATGCCAAAAGAAGGGATGAGTATAAAGAATGCATTAGTTGATCTTAACCTTATCCTACACATAAAACTGCTTGATGTTTGGGGAATCTACCACATGGGAACGTATTTTTAGAACTTTTGGAAACATATATATCATGGTGCTAGTTGATTACTCCTCAATTTGGGTAGAGTCTATAGCTTTGTCAAATATTTCAAGAAAGAGTGTGGTGTAGTTCTTGAATAGATACAATTTCGCAAAGTTTCATACGTCGCGTGCTATTATCAGCAATGAAGGGTCTTATTTTTTGCAGCCATTTGTTAGACTCGCTGTTGAGAAAACCGATAATAAAGAATAAGGTTGAAACCCTCTATCATCCACAAACAATTGACCAAGTGGAAGTATCAATTCAACAAACTAAGGGTATTTTGAAAAAAATGGCCAATGTAAATCAGAATGACTGGTCTGGAATGTTGGATGATGCTCGTTGTGTGTACCGCACTGCTTTCAAGACTCCAATTGGCATAATAAATACAAATGTATATTTTGAAAGTTTTGTAACCTACCAATCGAGCTTGAACACAAGTCTCTATAGACATTCAAGGCGTTAAACTTTAATAGGGGGTGCTTTGAAATGAATAGTAGATTAACTCCATGAATTGAATGATTTTTCGCCGAGGACATACGAAAGTTCAGCCCTTTGATAAGGAGAAAATGAAGATGTGGGAGGACGCTTAAATCTTTTAATGAGAGTTTCGAGTGGGTGATCATATTTTTCTCTATAACTCTTGTTATAGACTTTTCACGGGTATACTCGACTCCTAATGATCTCGCCAGTTCAAATGAACTTGATCGTTCACGAATGGGGAAATTGATGTTGAAGGACTAAAGACGGACCAACATTCAAAGGAAATGGGTAACGCTTGAAGATCTATTTTTGATAATGTCGAGACATACTATTAATTGATGTGGTATATCTCAAAGACGTGTGAGACATTTTCAGGTCGTGCCATGATATTAACTATGGCACTACTTGGGAGGCAACACAAGTTTTAGTTTTTGTTGAATAATGTTTGCTCAATGAGCAGGTTGAAGTCCTCATTCTATAAGAACACCTAATGGGCGATGGAAGAACTTTTTCGATGAAACGTGAATCGTCTCCTGATGCCTAATCGCATCGCCTACCCTAGGGGTAGTTTTGACAAGTATCCCAAAAAATTTGGCGAGCCACAACACTTTTCAGCATAGCGTCGATGATTTTGGCAACCTCAATTTAGCTCTCTCATTTTGCTCTAACTAAAGGGACAACATTCTGCAAAATATTTTTTACGCAACTTTAGTTCGTCTTCTAGCTAAAGGGTTTGGCGTCCTCAGAAAAGCCTTGATGATTGAGCATTAAGTGATGAGTTCCTTTTACCCTGATCTTCTCATGTAGTGATACTTACTTGCTAGTATTTTTGCTTAAATTAGTTGTCTTTGCATTAAAGACAGTGCCTAGTCTTTCTTGGGGGTGTTAGTGAAGAGCCCAACATTAGGTTTGTTGATTTTTAGCCAGTTGATCCATCATTTTATTTTCATGTTACATTTTACTATACAAAGAAAATGAACATTAGCATCTAACTCAACACTAAAGTTATCCATTGCCAAAGATTCGAAAATAACTTTCATACATAAATTTTGGAGATCTGCTCTTCCACACCCCAAAAGCTAGATATTAATGTGGGAGAGCCACGACTGTTCAACATTTGGTTGGCCACGCGTCTTCCTAATCCGCTTGACACGAAAGGTGATGGATCTTATACCATCGATAAAATAGAGCAGAACATGGAATTAATATAAACTAAAAAATAAAATACAATTTTTTCTAACAAAACTGAGTATATCTGCCTACATTAAAAAAAACATAGCATAAATCATTATTGTATATAGTGAGGACATGTATATCAATTAGTAGGGGAAGCTTTGATTGAATTTTGGAAGTGATAAAATTAAGGACTTGACTAAAATTGGTGTCCTAGTAATCCTATACAAAAACCATAAATTCATAATTGAAAAGAACATGAAAATATAAATCAAAACCCAAAAACCTTGTGAAATCCAAATACTAAAATAAGAATTATTTTTAGTATTTAAGAACATTCATACTCTTTACATTTCTCAGTTTATATACATCTGACATTCCTTAAAAAGTAATAAATAAAAGAGTAATAAAATAATTTGAGAAATATATTGGGAATATGAATGGTACTTCCTCTAATATTTAATAAAGGAACATATGTAAATACAATTAAGATTGTCATTAAAAAAATATAATTATGAGTCTCGTTAAATCAGCCCGCGAAGTCAATAAAATAGGTATTGAAAAGTGTAGGTATTTATTTTTAATAGATTTTCATATTTGTAATTAAAATACTAGTGTTGTAAATTAAGAGACTAGATTTAAATCGTGTAAATAAATGTACTAAATTCAATATTCTAGTACTTTTTCCTACTATATAAGTAAGAAAATACATCAAAGAATACATGATGTTTTTAAATTTTACTAAATTTAAGTTAAAGAATTATTATATAATAAATATTATATCTAATCACATTACTACTAGTATAAATCCCTATAGTCTCCCACATACACTTTTAGTAATAGAAGTTGTTAGAATTACGATATTTAAATACATGATTAATAATATATATGCTAGAACAATCTCCGATTGAGACTCTTAGCTATGTCTCTACAACTTTAACAAAAATTCACTTACACGAGTTATTGAATATTTTCACCAATAGACTCTTCGCAAAATGATCTTCTCAAGTTCTTTTTTCAACTGATGGTAGCCTAATATGAGATCAATTTTAGAAAAGCAAATCTAGTCGAAAATATCATCTATCCTTGGGAGAGGATATTATTCTTAATGGGAAGAGGGGGATTTATCGATATCCCAAAACTAGTGATCTAGGCTTCTCCAACAAAGAATAAAAAAAACATCATTCAATTGATGGTAGTCTATACACATTCTAAGGGGCCCATCCTTCTTTCTCACAAACAAGATCGGAGTGCCCCATGGTGAAAGACTTGGTCAGATAAAATCTCTATCTAACAGATCTTTCAGCTGTTCTTTCAACTCTTTTAATTCTGATGCCATTTTGTACGGAGGAATAGACATAGGGAGAGTATATAGGAGAATGTCTTTTTTGAAGTTTATATCTCTTTCAGGAGAGATTCTGGGTAGATCATTAGGAAAACTTCTCAGAACTCTTTCACTACTGGAACTGACTGAATATGAGGTATCTCAATACTAGAGTTATTAAAGTGGACTAAGTGATAGACACACCCCTTAGAAACTAACTTCCTCGCCTTAAGATATGAAATGAATCGACCCTTAGGAACTGCTAAACTTCTTTTCCACTCTAAGACTGTCTCATTTGGAAATTGAAACTTGACTACTCGAGTTCAACAATCAACTGAGGCATAGTAGACATGAAGCAAGTCCATACCAAGAATGGCATCGAAGTCTACCATGTCTAACTCAATTAAATTAGCCATGGTAATCTGTTGACTGACAAAAATAGGACAATCACGATTGAATTTTTCTTCTATAATGGATTCACGAAAAGGTGTGGAATCACATAACGATTTACTAGGTTGCTCACGAATAATTTAAATATTCATGCCAACATAGGGATTTACGAAAGATAAACTCACTCTTTGGTCTAACAACACATAAACAGTCAAGTGAAAGACTTGAATTATACATGTGACAGTTCTTGGCAATTTTTGAGAGCATACAAATGGTTTGTTCCTCCGCCAGCAATAGAAGTAGTTCCCATATATGCAGCCCTATCTGGTGGAGCGACTGATGAAAATTGAGCTCTGTTTCCCCCATTACTACAGCCTTGTTTGTTCTTTGGAAACTCCTTCATGAAATACTCGGTCTGAACACACTTGAGGCAACCCATGTTTCCCTCACGATAAACACCAGAGTGATTTCTACCACACATAGTGCAGGCAAGGGGCTTACTACATCCATACCCCACAGTACCCTATGAATATGCAGCCTTAGCCCGAAAGTTTTGACCATGATGCTGAACTCTGTCTCTTGGCGCAGGTGCACTCACAGATGATGGTGTAGGCCCCTTTTGTTTCCAAAACTGTGGAGGATTGGGAACACCTTTCTGCTTCCCATACTCATTTCCAGTCTTGTCTTTATTGTTTATGTACTCTTCTGGATCCCTCATCTTTTCCTTCTCTACCAGTTGTATATAAATTATTAAACTCTAAATTTCCACGTCTCCAATAAGCATTGCATCCCAACCCAGTTTGTTTGAAGAGCGACCCAATCCAGCAACGAACAAACTCATCCTACTACTCATGTCTTTAACCATCTGTGGAGAATAAAGAGATAGTTGGGTGAATTTTAATCCATACTCATTCACACTGAGTGAGTCCTTATTAAAGGTGAGGAACTGACATACCTTGGCCTCTCTCAGTTCTTGGGAAAGAAGTTCCTAAAGAAGGCCTCCTCAAAACAAGCCCAACTCGCAGGTGGTGCATCTTCATCTCTACCCTTCTTCCATTGATCCAACTGATTCCTTACAATGCCCTTGAGTTGATAAGAAGCTATCTCAATACTCTCAGTGTCAGCAATGTGCATCACTTAGAACACCTTTTCGAGTTTCTCAATGAAGTTCTCTTGGTCTTCAGTAGTAATCAAACCAGTGAAGCTTGGGGGATTCATCCTCAAGAATTCCCCAATCCTATAAGTGTCATCCCCTTCTTGTCGAGATCCTCATTGTTAACCAACCTGGTTAGTCACAGTTTTACTCAGCATCCTAATTGCCTCTCAAAAGTCAACATCATTTACTTCCCCTTGTGGTTGCACTTCAAGTGCAATTGGGTAAGTCTTGTTCCTCAACACTTCTTCTTTCTGGACGACCTCTTACTACTCTTCGTGGAGGCATGATGATCTGAAATAGAACTAATAAGTTAATAGATTGTGCTCTTAATCCTATAAAAGAGTTACAACCCTTCAAAAAGGTCACAACTCAACTGAAAAGTTATAACTCTTAGAAAATGTCACAACATTTCAATGTGAAAAGTAAAATTGTCTTTAATATAATGTAATACAATATAATACACATAAATAAATATAATACAATATAAAATATGGAAGATATAGTATATTTGGTGTTTTAAGTTTGGGGTATTAAAATAATTTAACATTTATTTTATTAGTTATTCTTTTAAAGTAGTATAGATTAAAAAAAAGGATAGATATAGATTGGTCTAATTTTAATTTGATATGAGATTTTTAAAAAACTAAAAAAGCCTTTTAATTTAAGGATTATAAGTAAATATATATAAATGTATTTTAACTTTGTGGTCTTAAAGATGCATCTTAAACCGCAAGAAAAAAGAACATTTACTATTAATATGAATAAGAATAAAAGTACAAAAATAAATTCAAAACGAAAGAGTACTAATAAAATGTAGTTTGGATTCTTCAATCAAGTTTTTTATGAAATATTTTTTCTCCATTAGTTTGAGACTTTCCAGATTCTGAACATGAAGTTGTAGTTTGTGCAACCTAAAATCTTTGAATTTCTCGTAAAGTAAGAGTTGCTGCAAAAGTATATCTTATGGC